>OU860783.2:3926749-5364081 GCA_917862395.2 Heliconius sara | reverse complement strand
CTCCCCCTTTTAAAAAGTATCCCAAAAAAAACTTTAAAACGGAGGGGGTGGCCCCTTAAAAGGGTTTAAAAAAAAAAGTTTCTATGAAAAAAAAAGTCAAAGCAACTCAAAAATTTAATGATATTATCTAAAACTTACGGATATTCTGTAATTATTTTATATTCGTATCAGAAAATTGAATCAAATATCATCATACCTAATATATTAAGGTTTGAATATCTGTCAGTATTGACTTCTTATATTCGTATTCGTATCTAGATCCAAATTGTTATACTTACACATCCGAATAACATATAGGTTTCAATGTATGTAAATATTTGGTGTAATTAAATATAACAATAAGCTTAAGCGGGCGAAGCCGCGTTTGTGTCGCTGGTTTAGGGTACATACACTAAATCTATAACATAAGAAAATTTTAAAACGTGAAGAGGAGTACTCTACTTCGCATATAATATTATAATATCACATTTTTTAAAATTTAACCTGCACCCTTCTCACTAAAGTGTATCGTCTCTGAGCAAGTTATATTAACTTTTAATACACTATTACAACTTTCACCGGCGGTAGCGGGTGAAATAATTTATGCTTGTAGCTACATTATAATTGACGTACATAGTCGATATTTGTAAACGAATGCGCGAATTATTAATATAATTCAATACTGTTTCTCAATATAACACTAATGGGAAATTTAATTTATTAAGTTAATTTCTTAATTTATTCATATTTTCATTTGTTCGCTCGTAATGCCTGGAATATAAGGCAGAAAATGGTGAAAAGAATGTCTTAACACTAATTTCCTTCTGCCTATCCTGCTAAATCCAAGACACAATAATAAGTTTAAAAAAAGCAATGAGGAAAGATTTGTATGTATATGTGTTTGTATTAAATGAGGATTAAAACTACTGAACCAATTTTAAAGATTCTTCCACCATTAGAATGCTACATCATTAGTGAGTAACATAGACTATAATAATTTCTAGAAAAAACTAGATATCCCTACTAAAATTTCAATAGTGTTCAATTCAATGTGTAAAAAAGTAGGGATTAAATGTCTTTCACCGCATGCGCACAGAAACTGTTGAAGATTGAACAATAAATGTTCTACTAAATAAAAGAACATATATATAAAAAGAAATATTTGTAAAAACAAAAACCGAATTTTACGAATTAAAATTCCAATCTGAACAAATATATCTTTTTCGATTAAGATCTCCAGACAATCTATGTAGTTTGTCACCTACAAATACTACTATCAACATTGTGAAGCTTAGGTAAATGTGGAAAATAAAAAAGGGAAACACGTGAAGTATCCATACCAATACTATAATAAAATAATGGGGGTCCACGATGGAAGACTCGTGTAAATGGCACTTGTGTTTGTGACGTACTGTGCATTAGAAAATTTTATATTCGAAATTTATAATTCTGTAAATTATATATATATATATATATATACGAATATTATTACTACGGTATATTTAAAGCGAGAGTGTGCTTGTAGTTTTGTATTTAACGATAGCATCTGACTCTCACACACAGAATTCACTTCACGTAGGTTTTATCGTTTTTATTCACTTTTCGTAACTTTCTACTGAATTCTAAAGGCAAGTGTTGAGTGGTGGAACTTAACGCCGCGCTTCGCCTCGACATCAGGGAAAAGAAATAAAATATATATTAATTTCCTAAATCTTTTAAATCCTGTTATATTTTTTATTGCCATCAAAATTCTCAAAAAAAAAAATATTATTCTTTTTGGTCCAAATATATTTATCATTCCCTTACTTTTGTCATTTTTATAATTTTCAAGCCATGGTCAGAGGACAAAAATTTCAATTGCATAATCTAGCATAGAGGCCGTCGTGGCGCAGTGGCGTAAGCGTGCAGCTGTAAACGCGATGGTTATGGGTTTGATTTCTATTCGGAGCAATGAATAATTATTAAGTTGTATTTTTTTTTTGCCCCAGTAACAAGACAAAGCGTGAACGCACGCGCTTATTGGATGAGGGTCTTAACAAACAACTATTTAGTAATAACTAGATTCCTAGATTCCCTCCACTTACCCTATTATATGCAGGATACAATGTGAAGCTGAAAAAATGGAGTATCGTGTCACTAAACTCTTTCTGTATGTTCAAGAAAAGACAAAAAATGCAATACAGTACTGTAAAACATTACTCACAGAGCAAAACAAATGTCGCGAGAATCTTCAGAGATTTTTAGTAATGAAAAAGTTTAAAAGCAAGATGCCGTGTGTAGGTACTAGAACTTTGCAATCTTTCACGAGGACTTCTGAAATGGAAATGACAATTTACTGAGAACAAATTTGAGAAGTTGCTGCAAGTATGTTTTTATTTCTTTGTATCGAAGTATGTTTGTGTAGTTGCTGTCAATGCTTATATTTTCATAGTGTCATTGTGTATTGTTCATGCACTGTCAACATTTCTATTAATTGTTGGTTTTTTATACGTTTGTACATTTGTTTTACTCGTGACTTGAAGATCTTAATAGTATTTAAAAATTATAGGTTTTATTTTATTTTTTGATCAAAGGTAAAGGTTATATTTTTAGTTCTATAAGTGATTCAAAAAAAATCAAAATCAAATCAGCTTCACGCTGTATCCCGCACACTGCAGGGTAGGCAGAGGGAACGTAGTGAAAGACACTCCATTCCCCACTTTCTGCCGAATTCCGGAGGCATTGCGTGTTAAGTGGCAGAGCTCAACGCCGCGCTTTGCCTCGACACCAGAGCGAAGAAATGGAAATATAAATTTAAGTAAATATTTCATCTCCTCGAGTGGGGATCGAACCCACAACCAGTCGGTTTACAGTCACACTTTGTGCCGCTGCGCCACGACCGGCCTCAACACTCATAAGTGATTCATCTTGTAACAAATATCTTTAATTCGGTTTGGGTGTGCCTGTGTCCCCGGTAATAGCAGATATATACATGGAGGACTTTGAGGAGATGGCTCTTAGCTCTGCACCCTGTCTACCTAGGATATATAAGCGGTACGTAGATGACGACACTTTCACCATTTTACCTACGGACAGTATTTATATATTCTTAAGCCACCTCAATTCTATTAATGACAATATTAAATTTACAGTAGAATTACAGGCAAATAATTCCCTAGCTTTAGCCACACAGTATATAGGAAACCCACGCACACCAATAGATATCTCAATATTTTTAAACATTTTTTTTAAAGTGTTAATCCACACTTAGGAAATATAAAAACTTATTTAGAAAACGAAAGCGTATAAGAATTTCGACGTAGCTTGGCGAGAACGTATGGCTCAGTGGTCAGAGCGCCTGGTCGGTTTCCAGGAGGCGTGGGTTCGAGTCCCGCTACGTTCAAATTTTTATACGTTTTCTAAGTATAAATAAGTAGATACCTCAATGGTGAATCTCACCATCACCCTACACAGTTATCTACCGTTGGCAAATCTTTGTTTCAGAGAGCCCACCACCTCTGCGACGCTGATCACCTAGGGGACGAGCTTCGCCAGGTGCAGAATACTCTTCATCAGAACAAGCTGCCAGTTCCCCGCCAGCGTTGTCAGAATACTAACAAGCCACCCACAGTAGAGAGACAGCCGGCATTTCTACCATATGTGAAGGGTGTTACAGACAGGATTGGCAACATTTTAAGAAGAGCTTCCATAAAGACCATATTCAAGCCTAACAAGAAAGTGAGCCAATTCTTGAGACCAGTAAAAAGTAATATTCCTTTACAGAGTGCAGGTGTATACAAACTTAGACTGTGACTGTGGCTTATCATACAAAGGTCAAACAAAGAGAAGCATCGGTGTTAGGGTGAAGGAACACATCTCAGATATCAAGAATGGGCATATATCGAAGTCAGCTGTGTGTGAGCATACTGCGGATAAACCCAGCCACTACATTAGGTTTGATATTCTTCAAATCCTCGCTAAGGAAAACAGATACATTCCTAGAATGATCCGTGAGGCTATTGAAATACAAAAACATCCTAATTTCAATAGAGAGGATGGCTGGAAACTTTCTACCTCCTGGGACCCACTCATAAAATCATTGAAGTCACAAACTCACCATACCAGAGGGCAAGATACTATCAGCTCATTCTCAGCAGGAATCCAGGGCAGTACGCGAGGCAATTAAGAAATCGCTGGCGGTAGTTTGATATAGTAATTATGTCAACTGACAGATGAATGCCACCTCAGTCCACCCGTGACCACAGACTACTGTAAAGTGTTTGAAACATCGGGTTTCCAAAATGTAAAAATCTTAAATATACGCGATTAATCCGGTTAAATTAGTTTTATTTAATATATCTTTAATTTTTTTACACAAATAAATCAGCTTCACGCTGTATCCTGCATACAGCAGGGTAGGCAGAGGGAACCTAGTGTTAAGACACTCTGTTCCCCACTTTCTGCCGGATTCGGAGGCATTTCGTTTTGAGTGACAGAACTCAACGCCGCGCTTTGCACCGACACCAGAGCGAAGAAAAGAGGATATAAATTTAAGTAAATATTTCATCTTCTCGAGTGGGGGTCGAACACACTTAAGTCGATTTTACAGTCACACTTTCTCTGCGGGACGACTGGCCTCAACTTTTCTTACAAACTGCTGTTTTATATGAGAGGGTGAAGCGTCACCCTTGTTGCCTTTAATATATGTAGATAAATTGTTGCCTGCCCAAGGTTAAATTAAGCTGCAGTAAAACTAGAGTAGAATAACAATTTGCGGAACGCGATAGATAGTATGTAGGGTTACATTTTTTTTTTTATGGAAAAGACACGGCAAACGAGCGTGCGGGTCACCTGATGGTAAGTGATTACCGCCGCCCACGGCCCCGTGCAACCCCAGAGGAGCTGCAGGTGCGGTGCCGGCCTTTAAGGTGGGTTACATGAATTAAAATGCTTATATTCAACATACTTTTTCTAAGTATATAAAGATACATATACATATACTGATATATTTATCAGCCAATCGATCTTCTTTAAGTTTTCATTATTTGCATTATTAAAATACTAGAGACCCAAACGCGGCTTCGCCCGTTTGAAATTTATTATACGGATGTCCTATGTCTATATATTTTAGTAAAATTATACAAATTGTATATACTTACATAAATTGTAGTCTAGAATGTATGTGTTATTCTGAGTTTAAAGCTTTATTACTGTAAAGTTTCATTAAAATTCATTCACTAGTTTTTGCATGAAAGTGGAACAAACATTCATTTATATATATTTGCTAATTGAATAAAGACACGGTATCGTGCCACCAGGATGTCACAGTGAAACATCTCCCCAGTACATATAGATAAAATTCTCCCTTAGGTTTTATAGCCAACACCCCAAAAATAATTCGTAAAAAATAAAAAATATCAGTACTTCAATAAATAGTTAAAATTATTTGAAATAACGAAATGTTATTTTTGACTTAACGAGCAAACGGTAAAGTAAAACTTACATATGGAAGTTGCAGCATAAAACCAACATTTCGGTAAAACTTGAGCTAGAACTCTACGTAGAGATTTCTATAAGTACACAGTTTACAAGTTTTCATAAAGATTGGATTCTATCAAAGTTAGCATAATATTTTCACGAATTTCAGACCTTAGTACTAGAATTTTAGATAGATACTATTACAAAATTGAAGTTATAAAACTTACTAAGTTTACGCAGTTTTGCTTTTCCATTTAAGTTAGCTTTTAATAAAGTATATTTAGATGAGGAAGAAATTAGAATAAAGTCTTTTCACCTAATTCATCAAGTACGTATAATAGTCTCATGACGAACTTTTGAAATCTTTTTAAATATATAGAAAGGTAGCATATTAATTTTGTTAAAAATTAGTAATTCGTTCTCAAATATTATGATAAAATTCATAAACATTCACAACTTGGTAACATATTTATCAAATGTCAAAGTGACAGTTAAATCCCATCACCCATCTCAAGAATATATTCATCAGACAATACAATTGTATATTCGATAATATTACATAAAGTATTCGATGTTTTCATGAATTCACAAAACCTATAAGATTATCGATAACGGTCTTATTTAAAAAAAAAACAATTTGTGGCAAGCAATATGCGATATAACTAGATTTTTTATATCAAATTATATTATGTAAAACGTAGCGAATTCACGGATGGTTATGAAGCTTCGTAACTGTTAACTAAACTTTCGAATATACGAAATAAAATGGTTACAACCGTAACCCAATCCAATGTAGGAGTTTTGAATAATTTTGGACGTAGGCGGAGTGCAGATGAAACTTGCTATGACAGGTAAAAGCCTGGCCTGGTGTACCATAATCAAAAAATTAGGCTACACCAGGCCACCACTCACACAGCCTAATTAGATATTATTGTGCATACTAGCATTTTAGCATATTGACAAGAGCATACATAAAAAATATTCCGGCGAATTGGGAAGATCTCCCTTACTTGAAATCAGGGTGAAATTGTAGTCTACAACTTATGTGTTATTCTGAGTTTTAGTAGAAAATGAGAATATCATATTTTTTGAAGTTGGTTGAAAAGAAATACAACCATGAGGAATCTCACTTATGACACCAATTTTAACAATGTTTTTCCTTGTAACTATTACATTTAATTATATTTTTTACAAATATTAAAAAAACTGTTCGTTTTTTTAATACACTATTACAACTTTCACCGGCGAACGCAGTTAAAATGTTTTTGCTTGTAGCTAGCTTCATTATAAATTGACGTACATAGTCGATATTCGTTAATGAATGCGTGAATTATTTATATTATTCAATACTGTATCTTAATAAAACACTAATTGGAAATTGATTTTTGTCTTTAATTAATTTTATTTTTTTTTAATTACGATTTTTTTAATTAAGTCAATTTCTTGAATTATTGCTTATTAGTAATTTCATTTGCTTCTCTCTGGTTACGTGGCAAAGTGCGGCGTTGAATTCCGCCGCAATGCTTCGCAATGCTACGAATACGCAATGCTTCGAATATTCGGCGGAAATCCGTTCGCAATGAACAGAGTGTCTTAACACTACTAACCCAGTGTCCTCTTCCTGCTTATTATAACAAGCTGTAAAAAAAATTAAGATAAAAAATATTATGTGTAAATGTTTATTAAACTGATTTTGTAAATTATTTTATATCCAACTGTTACTATTACAGCACATTTAAGGTCTGTATTTTTTGAAGCCTCAATCTCAATCCCGCACATAGCAGAGTAGGCCGAAGGAACCTGGGAACCTATAGTTAAGATACTCCAAATCTATTAAAATGAAGTGTTTTACTGTGTTCTTACTTACACATGCCTACTTACCACCAAATTCTGGAGACATTGCGAAACACGCCGTAAAGCTAATTCTTCACTTTCCGCTGGGTTCCTTAGGCATAGCATGTTACGTGGCTGAATTCAACTCTGCGCTTTGCTTCGATTACGAGATCGAAATGAACATTCATATATTCCCTCTGATGGGAATCGATGCTACAACCGTCAACTTTACAATCGCACGCTTCTCTACCCTACTAGGATAGAGGAACAAGCGTACCTCATCTTTTAAATCCTGCCTGCTGAATATTTTTGTTTAATTACTAATTACCAAAATATATATATATATTGCTAGCGTACTCGTGTAAAAGAGGGTAGATTTAGGTGAAAATAATTATAAAAGCAGTAGAATTGTGTCAATCGGGGGGCGGTTGCGTGTAAGTGACGGTCCCTATTGGAAGGAAACTAGTGTGAAGTGTTGTTAGTAGGTGATACATATCACCTATTGCAATTACGTAGTATCCCTTTCCAAATAGTTTAAAAACATATTGACTATGTGTGTATTTATCGTTTAATAACTATAACGGCTTCCGATTTCTAACAATATTATTATTCCTAAGAACCTGCAGATGTTTCATATCATTTACAATATACTATCGAAGGAAACCTAATTGCAATATGACACTTAAATTTGGACCGTGATGAGGGTCAACGGTAATAGCGGGAGGCGTAATCTTGTGGCATGACTAACGAGGTATCATGTCGGCCTCCTCTGTTGAGTGATAAAGATAATGTGGCCCAAATATATTTATTCTTCTCACTTTTGTATACTTCACGTTTTTGTAATTTTCAAGCCGTGGTTAGAGGAAAGTCTTGTTTTATTTAAATATTTTTATTTTGTTTGTATTTTTGTTGATAATTAAAATTGAGATATATTTTTCCAAAGTGTAAACGTAAACAAATATTATGATAATGAAATAATATTTAAAAGAGCAAATTTCAAAACATAATGAATTTATATAGTCAAAATAATTCTTGAAGCATTATGTGTCGAGTGGTGGAACTCGCCGCGTTTTGCCTCGTTACTAGAGCGAGGAATTGCAAATATTAAATATTTCGTTTCCTCGAGTGGGAATCGAACCTACAGCATATCGCGTTTACAATCGCATAGTTTTTTTTTCTCTCGGCTATCTTTTATTGTTATTACTTTTATGACAATTATTAAGGACAATTAAAAGACACATCAATGTTTCTAATAATTAAAAAATAATCATTACAGGTGCCATTTTACGAAATTTAATTATACAAACAAATAACATCAAACATATTTTTCCTACAGAATATTTTAAATAACACATTCGTATAGAAATTTTAGCCAAAATAGAATTATTTCAATACATAGCGTTTAGCTCGCTAACATTAAACAGAATAGTCAAATCAAGCAAGAGCTGCGAATAAAAAACTATTTGCCTCGAAGAGTGAAATGGAAATGAGGCCTTTGTTCACCCTCCTGTCAAAGTTTTCAATTGCTTAATCTAGCTATGCAGCAGTGATTTTTAAGGCCGTTCTTTCGTTTTCTCTTTTGTCCGGAGAAATGACTATAGACGCGCTATAAATACTATTTGTTTTAGTAGAAAAACTCATAAGAACTAATACTTTTCCAAGACGTATTTCAACGTGTTTTGTTGTTAAATCTACCCATTTCTTATATTACATTGCCAAATTTATGAGAAGTAAGGCGCGCGACTCTAACATAAATACATCTGGCTTAACCGAATACGTCCCTCTTAGATGTAACGAATGCTTGTAAAAATTCGTATGCATTCTGCTTCAACGTGCAGTTGTTGATTTACTACTTGGAAAATAAATGGTTATTTCCCGTACAGAAATCTGTGTGTATTTGAAATTTTCCTTCTACTTTGTATGGTTGTGGAACGTCGTAGTATATAAGTTGTAATTATAGTTTTTTTTTTTCATATTCTACACATTTGGTTGATTATATAATGCCAAAATCGATAATAACTATGATGTTTTAAGCATTTTTTAAGTATTATTCCACATTTAGGAAAGAAAACTACTTATTTTAAGAACGTATAAAAATTAAAAAAACGTAGAGCCTCCTGAAAATGGTTGGTTTCCAGGAGGCGCGGGCTCGAGTCCCGCTACGTTCAAATTTTTATACGTTTTCTAAGTAAGTATTTTTCTTTACCTAAGTGTGGAATAACACTTTAAAAAAAATGTTTAAAATAAAAATATTTTATAAATAGCATTATCTCTTGCCAGACGATAGTTCTTAGTAATTATCTTTGGGTAACGGAAATTCGTAAAAATCCCCCTACAGAGATGTTAACAACATAAATAAATTGTAACAAGTGTATAAAATTTTCAACGTAGCTTGATGGCTTAGTCGGAGCGCCTGGTCAGTTTCCAGGAAACGCGGGTTCGAGTCCCGCTACGTTCAAATTTTTAAACGTTTTCTATTTTGAAAACATATAAAAAATACTACAGTGGACGAGGCGAAAGAGGTATGTAGAGACCGTAGCGTTTGGCGCTCCGTTCTCTCTGACTACCCCGCTAGGGATAAAGCGTGAAGCTATAATTTAATTTAATAAAAATACTTACAACTTATTTAAGTTACTATATTGTTTTTAGATACTTTTCTCCAAAACTATTAAGAAGTAACGTTACATAAATAGTTCATTAATTACTAAGTCTATGTATTTACAAATAATACAAAACAACAATAATATAAATGAGCACAACAATCTGAAGATATCACCTATTATTGTTTATAATTATGTATAATTCCACATTTGTTCTGCATGCGAATTCATATCACATAAGCATTTCTTCTTTAATATAAAATATCTACTCTATTTTGCACCATTTTACTCAGAAAAAAAGGAAAACGTGATTTATCACCAACCGTTCCCGTACTCCGCTAGGTGAAATAAATAGTTAAAACCAGTACACATATAACGCAACATAGACGCGAAGGTGAAAAATATATGCAAAAACCATTGTGTACGTATATTTTTTACCTACGTATAAAAATGGGAGTGCGAATAACAAAGTAACAACAGAATATCAAAGTGCGAGAGTGCTTGTATTTTAAAGGATTTTCGTGCCAACAATCTGACTGGAAAGCATAAATCGCGGAACGGGGAATGTTTCTTTGGGAGATGGCGCGGCTCGGCTACTCCTCGTCGCTGGCTCATTCATCACACACCTTTAGTGAGCGCTGTTCTGTCTTTGTTGTACCGAAACTGCTTTTTGCTGGTTATATCACCATAAGATGAATGTCTGTAATATAAATTTGTTATTTGTTTCCTTATTGTGATCTCTGATCTGCTTTATACAATATTCGCGGTCATCTGAGGACAGTCGTGGCGCATGGGCACAAGTGTGCGATTGTAAACGCGACAGGTTGTGGGTTCGATTTCCGCTGGAGAAAATAAATACTTGATATTTTCTTTTTCTTGCTCTGGTAAAGAGGCAAAGTGTGGTGTTGAACTACCTCACTCAACACTTAATGTTTTAATAATTTTGCGGAAAGTCTAAAACAGATGGGTCTTAATGAAAATTGATTGAGCTTGTTTCTAAAACTTTGAATCATATATCTTCACTCCACTTTTGATTTAAAAACATCCTTAGATTAATGATAGTTAAAATAATAAATAGTATTTTTACGGCTCTCAAACGCAAAAATCAAATACTTATGTACCTACATTTGAACGTAGAGCGATTTGAACCCGCGCCTCTTTAAAAACCGTCCAATTTTAAGTATTTTTCTTTCTTAAGTGTGGAATAACACTTTGTAAATGTTTAAGAATACTTATGTACCACTCTCAGTTGTTATATTTATATGTATGAATAATATTGAAATAGAATATTATATATTTTTGGCAAATTAAATTCGGGACTGCTGACGAATATTATGATTGTAGGTTCTAATTTCACCGGAATTATGCTTTTGCAAAATACAATTTAAGCAGTATGTCGCATTAAATTTTGTGACCAAGTTCGCAGTTCGCAGTTTATATAGTGGTAACAAGAGAGCGAAAGGAAATGTTTTATTGGCAGTGTTTTAATTCTAGGTTCCCATGCTCCTCCTGCTTACCCTATTATAGCGGGGTACAATGTGAAACTGAAAAAATAGAGTACTGTGTTACAAGTCTCTTTCTATACGTTCAAAGAAAGAGAAAAAAATGCAATAAAGCACTGTAAATATAATTCACAAAGCAAAACATATGCCGCGCGAATCTTGAGAGATTTTTAGTAATGAAAAAGTTTAAAAGCAAGATGCCGTGTGTAGGTACTAGAACTTCGCAATCTCTTACAAGGACTACTCAAATGGAAATGACAATTTACTGAGAACGAACTTGAGAAGTTGCTGCAAGCATATTTTATTTCTTTGTATCGAAAAATATTTGTGTAGTTTTTTATTATGGAAAAGACACGGCAAACTAGCGGTCGGGTCACCTGATGGTAAGTGATTACCGCCGCCCACGACTCCGTGCAACACCAGAAGAGTTACAGGTGCGTTGCCAACCTTTAATGTGGGTTGGGCTCCGGAGCCCGGCATTACCTGATGCGAAACGCAGTGGCGTAAAGCCACTACTTTACGCCGGTTTTTAATGCCGGGGGTGGTAATGATCCGGTCGAGTCTGCCCATGCGTGTTGCTATTGCTGGCGACGTGACTCTACCACACGTACTTTAGCCGCCTCTTACGACCAGTACCAGGGTGATCCTACTCTAGGCCGGGATCACACGGCAGACGAATAGTTGCTGTCAATGTTTTCATTTTAGTAGTGTCGTTTTGTATTGTTCAGGAACTATCACATTTTAATTGTAGAATTTTCTACACGTGAATTAAGGAATGATTATCTTGTTAGTATTGAAAAATTAAACTTTTTATAGCGTGATGCTGCTGTTTGATATTTTCTTTCTTCGTTCTGGTGTTGAGACAAAGCGCGTCGTTGAGTTCCACAACTTAAAACATAATGCCTTCAGAGTTCGGCGGTAAATGAACAACGGAGTGTATTAAATGCATTTAAATTTTATTTTGTTTTGATTATTTCATCGTTACTTATATAGTCCTTAAAATGACATGGAGTCATTATTTACTTTGGAAATAGTAACTCTGTAGTACTAGTATTGGTATCATATATACTAAAGATTTTGCCTTTAAAGCCTCTAGGAAAAACTACAAAAACCAGTTTCATAAGTTACCTTTGTAACAGATACGTTTTTATGCGTTTTTTTTTACACAGTACATTTTTCCATTAAATGCAATGAAAATTTGAGATGGTATGTTTATAAGAAAGGTAAATGAAAAGAGTATCAAATATTAATAGAATGAGTATTGATAAATTGAAACATGAAAGCAGATAACTTGAAAACTTTTTTTTTCGTAAATTTTAATATAAAGTTCACTTTATGGAATTCAAAATAGCTCAAAATTTATTAACTTCAATTTTGATTATTAAACAAAAAAAAGGATTTTTAAAAATGTTACTTTATTACCTTCTTAATCCTTAAACATCATTTACTTAGCTGACATTATGAAAACTGCTGACAATTTACAATAAAAATTTGACTATGACCGGAGAGATTAACAAAATGTATAATTTGTTTTTTTTTTAGCTTTAGGTGGCTGCGGTGAGGTCAATCATGGAGTGTCAATGGGAATGGTTGTGGATTTCCATCACCAAATCAGCTTTACGTATCCCGCACACAGCAGAATGTGCAGAAAGAACCTAGTGCTAAGACACTCCGTTCCACACTTTCTCCGAGTTCTGGAGGCATTGCGTGTAAAGTGGCGGAACTCAACACTGCGCTTTGTTTGGACACCCGAACGAAGAAATGAAAATATAAATGTAAATTAATATTTCATTTTCTCGAGTGGGGATCGAACACATAACCAGTCGATTTCACAGTCACACTTTGTCCCTGTGATGGTATTAAAATTTTAAATGTACTTCGTTACTTGCGCGATGACAGCTGATAAATAAAACTGCACAAATACTTTAAAGTCACAAATTTTAATGAACCATTGAATTACGATATTAACAGTCGAAATGTCTATATCAGAGACTTTTCACAAATTACACTAAATTTAACAATAAAATATAATAATGTTTCTATTTATTTTTATTTAATATTAAAATTAAAATTTATTTTATTGTTACGGGAGTAGTTTTAAAGTCGTTTCTATCCTAGATTTGCCACAAGTACATCTCAGTTTCCTCTGCCTACCCTGTTATGTACAGAATAGAGCGTAATTAACATACTTAACCATCAATTATAAATCAATGAATATAATTCTTTCGTTATGTTTGAAAAGCGTATAAAATACATACTTATCTATACACAAGATAAAATTCTTGTTTAAATAAAAATATACATAAATTGTATACCATACCTTACCTATATATTTCTACAGTGGATTCAAAATGCACCTCATACATTTCTCTGAATAGTTTTTGGGTGTTCGGACAACGTTCATTTTTTATCACGACGTCTCCTTTGGGATTCATTTTTGTGAATCTTTCTATTTTTTAAGCTCGTGTTTGTTTAGTTGTTTCTATTCAGTCGAGATAAGGAGCATGTCCAATAACATGTCGGTTGAGTAATATGGTTTATATGACATTAATTATAATATTTAAAAAAAATTGCCTCGATTTGCCACCAGGGCGAAGAATTGAAAATATAAATTTAAGTAAATATTTCATCTCCTGGAGTGGGGATAGAAACAACCAGTCAATTTTACAGTCACAGTTTGAGCCCCGTGCGCCAAGACTGGCCTCCAAATTTCAATAAAACAATTATTTACAGAATGTTTCTAGTTCTATTACGTTACCATATGCCATCGATTACATTTTTTATTATATATCTTTCATGTACAGACACCGATTCGTCACGTTATAAATATAAATATAAATATAAATATAAATTAATAAAACGCCTAGGTATTATATAAATCGTTTTTTGAGACACTTGTAGAATGTTAATGGCTGAGATCTGACAGAGGAACCGTGATTGCTGACTTAATGAGGCCAATACTTATCTTATAGGCGAGTCGTGGCGCAGCGGCGCAAAGTGTGACTATAAATCCGACTGGTTGTGAGTTCGATCCCCACACCAGGAGATGAAATATTTACTTAAATTTATATTTCCATTTCTTCGTTCTGGTGTCGAAGACAAAGCGCTGCGTTGAGTTCTGCCACCCAACACGCAATGCCTCCAGAATTCGGCAAAAAGTTAGGGAACGGAGTGTCTTAACACTACATTCCCTCTGCCTACCCTGCTGTGTGCGCAATACAGCGTGACGCTGATTGACCTATCTTATAGCAACACAAAGGATGGTAATTACTTTTAATTAATTGTTACTGAACATAAAATGTACTTGAATCTATTTACTTAATACCCACAAAGTAAGCTGAGCTTTTAATAAAAGTGTAGTGCTCTTATATGGAGCACGTACTTTTAGAATTTTCCACGTTATCGGAATATGGTGTTGATTTTGCATTTCCCATCCGCGCTACCCTATTAATTTACACTTTCATTGTGTTATTACGTCGTTTTAATTATAGGTAAAGTTTTCATATTATTAACTCTGCTGATTATGAAATAATATTTAATGGTGTGATTTTATTTACATTAATATAATTTTCATTATAATGTTAGATTTATAGAAAGTTATAATTATCATATGGAATATATGTACTTTAGTAGTACGTGAGATAAAATATATTTTATTATAATATTTTTTTATACCATATATGGCACTCATGCTATAATAAGATTCTACTTTAAGTTATAAGCTTCACTGAGTTTTCAAAGTTCCACGGACGACCTTATTCCATGACTTTAAACTAGTTCAACGATAAACTCTATTCGAATTTGCTCGGCCGTCTACAATATTCAATAAGAAGATTCTTTCCAAAGATATTTTAAGGTCATTATATGATTGTTAAGAAGAGATATAATGTAGGAATAAATTATTGTAATATTGACAAACGTATTTAATACTATAAAAGGCCTATCGTAGCGCAGGAGCAAATGAGCGTGCGACTGTAAAAGCAGGGTTATGGGTTTGATACCCACTCGAGAAAATGATATATTTTATATTTTTATTTCCTCACTTTGGTAACGACGCAAAGCGCGTCGCGATTCCGCCACTCAATAAGCAATGCCTCCAGAATAGGATGGAAAGCTGAGAATGGAAGTATTTTAATGAGAACGGAGTGTCACTAGGCCCTATATTTACTCTACTTACCTTGTTATGTGCGGAATATAGAGTAAACCTAAAAAACGGTTCAAAATATAATTAAAATACAAATATATCACGCGACGCACAGCACGACACTAACAATGCACTATTTACAAAATAACCGTACATTCTTCTCAACATATGCCGTCGTACAATTCAATTATGAAAAATACTGTAAGTACTGAAGGAGTATGTCATATTTTAAGCATTACAAGTATGTTGAGACCGTTTGCCGAGTTCAGGTAGCGTGCTCGAGCAAAAATATTACTACTCATAAATTAGAGGAATCGCAGTAACGTTCACGGGTCGCTCGCTTTAGATGGCTCTGTTGTAATATCGCGAGCTTATATATTGGATATATTCTGTATGTTTATCGTTATATTATATTTGTATTGGATATATTTTTATAAATTTTAATTATTAGAAAAGTATTGATATATTCAATAATTGAAGAACGAGAGAAAGTGCATTGAAATCTTGCGGCAAGCGGAGATCGTCTCTTGCTATCTGATTTTTTTTGTTTGTATGAATTGAAAGTGGTGATGCCGACGTTCAAGGTTCAAATTCCTATAAAATTAAAAAAGACAAAAAAAATATTAAAGAAATCAGTTGTCGGAAATAGCCTAAATGCCCGTGGCATTAAATTGTTATTAGCTCATTGATTGGTTTTAATAACAACAATTTCTCATTAAAATATTTGTTGCTATTTATATTTTACTTGATACGAGATTTTTATAAGTAAAAGCTCTTTCCCTACCAAAGTATAGAGAACATAGTGACCTAAATACGTTTTTTTTTTACTTCTTGCTTTTCGACAAGACGTCGCTTAATGCTTCCGCTTTGTTTTATTTTGGACATACCTCAACTAAAATTAAAATTCTTTAATGTTTGAAGTATTCTAGACGACGATTCCGGTGCCCTTGAGCTATTTTTATAATACTTTTTGAATGTTTTATAAGGAACATTAAAAAATATTGAGTATGGGTATGTTTTTTTTTAATATTTTAACTAGTTCATTTGTCAAGTCACTGACCTAAGTGACTGCTTTCTAAATAACAATGTGTAGGTTTTCCAAAGATATATGAAAGTAAAATAGAGTAATTTTAACATTTTAACATTTTTAATATTATTTAGGCCAGTGGTACAAAGTGTGACTGTAAAACCGACTGGTTGTGGGTTCGATCCCCACTCGAGGAAATGAAATATTTACTTACATTATTATTTCCATTTCTTCGCTCTCATGTCGAGGCAAAGCGCGGCATTGAGTTCTGCCACTCATCATGCAAAGTCTCCAGAATTCAGTAGAAAGTGGGGAACGGAGTGTCTTAACACTATGTTCCCTCTATCTAACCTGTTGTGTTTGCGGGATACAGCGTGAAGGTGATTTTTTTTAATATTACTTAACGTAACAGGATTGAATCCGCACCTTCTGATAACTCCTTCTCCTGAGAACCAAAATCAACATAGCACATGTTCAAATACCAGTACGTACAAATTTTATACAGACGTTTTCCTTAAAAAACCAACCAAGAGTTATTGATTGATTGAACCAACCAAATATGAGAGCCACCTTTTATTTTTTTAATTTTTAGTATTTAATGTTATAGCGGTGATAGAAATATAATATTATCTGTGAAAATTTCAACACTCAATTTCATCACGATCCATGAATGAAAAGTTCCTGAACGGAAGAAAAGTTCCTAAAGAACGGCGGCTTAGTTATAGAGTTTAACCTTTTGGATACGGAACCCTAAAGAGTAAAATAACCAAAAACCAGCGTTAATTGGTTAGTGAAACATCTGAGCAAAATATTTTGGGGCAAATAAATTGCACGAGTACTTAAATTCATATCGGTCTATTTCACATTTTGACGGCGCAATTTCCTTTTATATCCATTTGCAACATTTCGCATCTGAAACGAATGTAACGGACGTAACAAATTTCCCAGGATATTTAACTCCAAAATAATTTTTTTTAAATTACGCTTAAAAAATTTCTTTAGTTTACGTTTTATTCTTAGAGGTAAACATGATACAGTGTCTGAATGGAAACATGAACTTTGTGGGTTCAATAGCTACTATGGGGAATAAATTAATAAGAATTTTCTCTGCCTCTCATCATGCAATATCTTGAGTTCAAGCGGAAAGAAAAGATATAGTCTTGGCTCTCATTGCCCTACCCTGGTAAATGCAAGATATAGATTAAAGCTAGAAAAGAAATGCTTTACGCTTTTTAATTGTGTCTTTTATTATAAATCGTTTAAGTAAATATGAATAACTAAATAATATAATAGATTTTCAGTGATATGTTTTTTCCCTTAAAAGAATATTAATTGAAAACTTAAAAAAATTGTCGAGCATAATTTCTGATTCCTATCAAAGTAAAAAAAATAAATCCGCTTCATTTTGTATTGTATATAGCAACCTAGTGTTAAGATGCTCTGTTCCCCACTTCCTGCCTAATTTTTCTATGCATTGCGTGTTGAATGGTGGAACTCAACGCTGAGGTTTTGCCTTAGTGCTAGAGTGAAGAAATGGTAATATTAATAAATAATAATTCATTCTCCTGAGTATTGATTGAACCCACACCCGCGCGTTACATTTACACTCATGTGCCACTGCACACGACCTCATTTTAATTAAATAAACAATATTATTTAAAAACTTATACGCAATTTTAATTTGAAATTTATATGATATAATATGATGTTTATTGGATATCACAAGTGTCTTCAATAGCTCCAGCCGCCAATCCTATAATGTGTAGATATAACATAAAGCTGAGAGAGAGAGAGAGATTTTCTTTAAAAAAGCTACCTAGTCAAGCGTGTTTGTTTTACTATAGGAAAAACTAGCTCTGTAAAAAATATGGAGCTTCACTAAAAACGTTGTAAAAATGATCGTTTGGCGAGGATTCTATTTTGGTAAGCCAATTTTGTGGAAAAGGTAGAGTGGGAATATATTGATACGTGCATCGTTCCAAACAATAAACAAGTAACATAATTAAAAACAAAAATTATATTAAAATTAATATGGTAGTAGTCGTTTTTTTATCAACTTCAAGCTAACAAACAAACAAGAACATAGAAAATAAAATAGAATTGGCTATAACAAAAACAATTGAATATATATTTTTATAATAAAAACTCCTTTCATTTTTCTCGTGTGTAGTTGACATTAAGATTACTTATATAGACGTATAGTTTCGAATACGACGAGAGAAAATATTAAACGCACTGACGTGAAGAGTTTTCTCGGTGGCAGTTATTTTATTGATGCAGGTATTGTTCTTAAATGAAAAATCTTGGGATCCATTTCCAAAACAATGCTAATTTAAGATTAAAATATAGTTATTATTATCACAATAACAGTGGTTTTCGGTGTGTTTGCTATTGATAAATGTATGGCACAAAAGGTTTTGGAAATATTAAATAAAAATAGATTTTTATTTAGACTTTTTGGCTAGTTAACATATAAAAATATATGCATGTAACGTTAAACATTACTAATACTAAGGAAAAAATTACTGTTTTTATATTTAATATTAATATTTTTTTTATTTAGAAAAATCTATAAGAAATTTAAACATAAGCGAGATGTTTATATTTTTTTTATTTTTACATGTTTTCTAAAAGTGTTATCTTTCCTGAATATGGAATAACACTTTATAATTATTGTCGATAAAACTAAAAGCTGATGTCGAGGCAAAGCGCGGCGTTGAGTTCCGCCACCAACACGCAATGCCTCCAGAACTCGTCGGAAAGTGGAGAATGTAGTGTCTTAACACTGGGTTTTCTTTGCCTACCCTACTGTGTACGGAATACAGCGTGACGCTGACTTAAAATTAGATCTTCTTTGAAGAGCCAATAAATGTATATTTAATGTATTACCTCGAAACTTAAGTTTGCGGGCGTATGCTCTCATTTTGTATGATATGCACTATAAATCCTATAACTTATATTATAAGATTTTTTTCGATGTGTGTATTGTTTTTACTTTTTGCCATATATAATAATTGTAGGTCCACGAGAAGTACTCTATAGGTTTTGATTACGTGGTAAATTTCATATACAATGCAGCGTAAGCGTTGCATAAGCGCTCGAATCTTTTAATTATCTTGCCTTAATTTTATTTGTACACCTAGGGACCGTAGATCTTAAAATTTTACAATAATTTCAAATCAAAAATCAAAGGGAAAAGAGACTTTAGAAAAAAATGTGCGAACGTTGAGATAGTGAAGTGCAAAATGCTGTAGAAAAAAGATGAAAGCATGGCAGGATTATAAGGCAGAAAGTACTGATAAAGATGAAGCGTGCAAAGTCAGAGAATAAAAGAAGTGAGAAGTTAACGAAAAACTTTAGGGAAAACACAAAGCTTTTCTGGCAATAGTTAGTATTTTTCGAGGTTGCTTGCTAACTTGTAAAATGAAAGAGATAGGCTTTCGAAAGACGGAAATGTTGAACGGAACGAATGAAATTTTAACAGAATCACGTTTTACAGCAATAGGCGAAATTTTACAAGGAGTTGTATGAATGTGATGACGAATCAGCTTCAAGTAACAGCGAAACGCTGAATCTTGTTGTTGCTAATGGTGAAACCAGTATAAAAGAAGTTGAGAGTGCAACATGAAGTTTGAAATGTGGTAAGGCGGCGGAAGTAGATGGAGCTACTGCTGAGATGATAAAATATGGTGGGCCTCTTAAGTTCGGTTAAAAATATATTTCTTATTAAGGTACTAACCATTAAAAAATATGATTAAATATTGTTTATGTCTAATAGGATTAATTATTTTATTTTACGAAGTAAAACCTTTTTTCTGACGTACAGATTATAAAAATTTTGCTTCAAAATATAAAGCAGCAATATTTTTGTAAGTTTATCTAGAATATTACAAATATTTTAAATAATCCAATACACTTATACAAAAACATTGTAACAGTAAAAATCGTATCTACAAAAAACAGGCAACGAGCCACGCTCCAAAAGTATTTCTCAAGATTAAATTGTTTCATTTAAATTAAGCGCTTCCATCTTGAAACAATGAAAAGAAAAATTATACGTCGAAACGTAAATTGGAAACCTCAGAAAGACGCTTGCTCTAGCAAAAGTTCCCAAAATTAAAGGTTGTGGGATGAAATGAAACATTTGCAACGGATTTGTAGCTTTTATACGTACAATACACGATATTTAATGTTCGAAACATTTTGTAGCGATAGCAAGCAGTTTGTTTTTTTTATTTGAATATTTTTTCGTAGTTTCATGTGGTGAATGGAGAAAACTGATAAGATGAAGATAGATGAAGTAAGACTTTCACATAATAAATACTTTATATACTTGCATTAATAAAAACAAATTGCTACTACGCTACTAAATATATGGCCGTCGTGGCGCATGAGCCAACGTTGTAGGTTCCACCCACACTCAGGGAAATGAAAATATTATTACAACACGCAATGCCTCTCAAAAACTTGGCCGACGTTGGAGAACAGAGTATCTTAACACCAGGTTCCCCCTGAAAATATCATAAAATTTCTGCAAATAAACTTAATAATTTAAGATACAATATAAGGTCCGACAAAGAGAGTAATAAAATCAATAATATTAACCATATTGGGAAACAAACAGCGCTTACAATACTTAAAGCTAATACATATCTACATTACATTAGCCAATAAAGTTTCCACTTATACATCATCATCAGACATGAAGTGAATACAAAAGAAGAAAAAGAACATAGTACTTACGTAAAAAAAAATTACGATATATACATGTATATGTGTACATATATATATATATATATATATATATATATATATATATATATATATATATATATATATATATATATATATATATATATATATATATATATATATATATATATATAAATAAATACACATGCATACATAAAGAAGATAAACAAGCTGCTTATTACAATTAAGTTTAACTTACTGGACTGAATTATTTTATTATATTTAATTATTAGATCGGGGACTAAAAGTTGGACATTTTATGTGAATTACTTAGCAGATAGTTAGAATCTATAAGGTTGTGTAGAAGCTTGTACAAAAAAATTTGATCTCTATATCCTCTTCGTTTTCTTAATGATAAAATATTTAGATTCTGAGCGTCGTCTAAATTAAATTTGTATAGTAATCACCGTATAAAATTATTTTAGACGCTTTCAATTGCAAATATATATTTATCATACTGTGGGTTCCAGACAGGCGAAGCATACTTTAAGTAAGATCTAACATATGAATTATACAAAAGATTAAATGTGCGTATGTCCTTAAAATGCCTTTCCTATAATATTGACAATGTGTTTGTCAAATAAAAGACCGGCATCCAATAATACACCAAGATCCTTAACAACGACTTTTGATATGTTCCTGTTACGAATCAAATAATCGAATAAGATGGGAGATTTCTTTCTACAGAAACTTATTACACAGCATTTGTCAAGATTAAGGAATAATTCATTAGATGTGCAATATTTATCAAAATTGATTAGATCTATCTGTAGTTTTGTACAATCCTCAAGTTCGCTTATAATTTTGAAAATTTTGGCATCATCAGCATAAAGAAGTGACTTAGAATGTTGAAAAGAAAAAGAAGAAAGTGACTTAGATTCCAATAATATTGGGCTGGTTTAATAAGTTCTTTGATTTTGGGCTGATTTCTCATCTGAAGTACGAAGACTTCACAGTATCAAAGGCGGAACTAGTTTAGAAACTGTAATGTTCTCACTCAGGTAATGTTTCATTGCCAGAAACACATTCATATCCCAAATTCTCTGAACTGATTTTGGGAAACTAAACTAGGATTCAAAATTAATAGAAAGTTTGCTTTTGACAGTTTCAATGATAACATGAAAATGTACCTATTATATACGTATTGCTTATTTAAGTATTTCCTTCCTTAATAGCTCGAGCTTATAGATCAGGGGTTCCCAACCTTTTCTTGATCAAGGAACACTTTTATATCATTCTTGGTAGCAGGGACCACTATGCATGGAGGTATAATAAAAATTAACCGTGATAATTAAACAGAAACTTCGCCTCACCGTCCTGTCATAAGATTAAAATCGCTCGCGGGCCGTATTTAGGCTTCTGCGGACCAATGGTTGGGAACCACTGTTTTAGATGTAGAAGAAAAAAATAGCTAATTCGGTGTGTAGATTAGATTGATAGATATATAATATTTATACTAAAATAGTTATACGGTATTCAGGTAGACAGTAATATTTTATTTTTAAATTAAGAGTTGGGTTATATATATTATACTCAACAACCAAATATTATCAATTATACTTTAAAAAAATCAATTCAATCAGCTTCACACTGTATTCCGCACTCAGCAGGGTCGGTAAAGGGAACGGGAAAGAGGGAGTGTTAAGACACTCCCTTCTCCACTTTCCTCTAAATTTTGCAGGCATTGCGCGTTGAATGGCGGAACGCTGCTTTTTGCCTCGATATCAGAGCGAAGAAATGGAAATATAAATTTAAGTAATTATTTCATTTCCTCAAGTGGAGATCGAACCCACTACCGTCGCATTATAGTCACGCCCTTGTGCCCATGGGCTACGACGACCTCAATTATACTTAATATATATTTTTTTTAATTAAAAATAAACGGTTAAATATTTTTTTTATTTAACAGTAACCAACTATTGTGTTGTGAATAGCCGCTATAAACTTGTGGGTTAGATTCGTTTCCTGCACACAAACTTACCGTCTACTTAAATAAAATTAATAATATAACTAAAAAATTTCCTTTAAATACAACAATTTTTGGAAGGAAAATGTTATAAATTCGCAAAAGACTTAAACTACTTAATCTAAAAACTCCGACGTGGCGCAGTGGCACAAGCGTGTGACTTTAAACACGACAGTTGTAGGTTCAGCTCCCACTGGAAGCTGAGCTAAAATTTATATTTCCTATTTCTGTCGAGGTAAAGCGCGGCGTTGAGTCCCACTACTCAACACGCAATACTTCCAGAATTCAAGGAGGAAGTAAAATATTTAATATTTTGTTTTCTTCGCTTTGGTACCGAGGCAAGACGTTGACTTTCACCACTGAGAAAGTCGGGGACGGAAGAGTTTTGGACACTAGGATCCCGGATCACCTCAGCCTACTGTGCTAAGTGCGGGATACAGCATGATACTTTGACCAGCCTCCTCAGACTTAAGATTAAAGTTCAACGACACCACCAACCACACAAATATTAACCAATCTTGCTAGAGATAGTGATAGTTATAATTATAACAATCGTCTCACTTACTACGCTCATCTATCTATAAATAGGATATCACGCGATCGGCGGAACAACGGTTGTCTATGGGTAGATGACGTCGGTATCGTTTATATATGTCAGCCAATTTTTAGTGGTTAGCAGATATTTGAGACACTGTGATTTTTTGGAATATATTGGATTCTTGAAAAAAATTGGCCGAATACAGCCTGACTGTTGAGTTTGCGCTCGTGATTTTTTTTCTCAATAGCTCAATTGTTAGAATTTTGTATAATATAATGTAATATTTCTAACCTATTGACTTATAAATCTTAGAATGAACATGGAAAGTAAATCGTTTTTAAATAATCAAAATTTTATCAAAAACCTTCAAGATCTATAGCGAAAAAAGTAGTGATTTTTGCAAGAACTAATTTTGAAAACTACTAGTAGTATTAGTATAGAATAAATAATCTCTGAAAACTTCACAGGCGCACCTCAATGACAACATGTTAAAAAAATATACTCAAATCATGAAACCTTTTATTAAATCGATTTTTTTACTGACTAACTGACTATAATCCCATTATGTTTATTGAGTACAAATATTTTGATATTGTAGAACAGGCTATGAATTGGCTAATGCACTTGGGTGGTGGTTAATATTAGCTTTCAAACGCTGTGGAATGAATCTTTCACAAAAAAATCACAAATTATCAAATATCTGCCGAACCACAAAAAATCGGCTGGTATATATGGTGGTAAAATGGATAGGTACTGTCCTCTACCTATAGAAAACCGTTGATCCGTCGATCGTGTTACACTCTGTATATACATGTATGTCTAAAGGAACTATCATTTAATCAAAAACTGTATAAGTTAGTAAGGTGGCGCAGGGGAACAAGGGAGTGACTGAAACGCATCAATTGTGGGTTCGATCAACACTCAAGGGGATTGTAGTATTACTTATTAATATTTTATTTTTTTCGCTGTAGCTCCAAGGCAAAAGCCCAGCGTTGAGTTCCGCCACTCAGCACCGAAAAATTCAGGGAAAAGTGATGATCGAAGTGTCTTAACATTAGTTCTCTTTGCCTACCCTATTATATACGAGAATCAGCGTGAAGCTGATTTAAATCTCATCACTGAAGCTAATGCTATCATAAAAAATGTATTCGAATTGAGTTTAAATCCCTAATGGACGTTATTGGATGAAGTACAAATCGATACTAGATAGTACGTAGATTAACTTCAAGTGCAAATTATAAAAAGGAAAGCAGGCTCTGGCAATGGAATAGAGAAGCCAATTTTATAAAAATAATTGCATAAAAAAGTAATGTAATAATTTTAGATTGTTTAGCCGAAGCCTTTGTTTTTTCAGCTCATAAGCTAAGCAAAGGATATAAAATATATAAATTATATTTTCTTCATATTGATCATTATAGTTACATAAAACCGAGCTGGTTTGGTTGTTAACTTTCTCTACTCTAATTCAAGTTAATAACAACATAACTAATTCTCTACCAAGTTATGGTTACACTTGGAACGGCCAAGTTTCATTGGAGGACAACAAAGCCGTCTTGATTGATCGGAAAGTCTGGCTCAATTCCGCTAATATAACTCGTATAAATTCTCTTACTGTCAAGACAAGACAAAGACGAGTGAATGCTAACTAGATAGAAAGCAGTGACTTGGCAAATTTAGTTTATAATTTTAGTTTTAAGTAGTAAGTAGTAGTATTAAGTCAGCAAAGGCAGCTTCACGCTATATACAGTACATAGTAGGGTAGACAGAGGGAACAGTGCTAAGACGCTGCATTCCCCAATTTCCTCCGATTTTTTTTGAAGCATTGTGTATTGAGTGATGGAACTCAACTAGCGCTTTTGTCTTGGTACCAGAACGACGAAATAAAAGTATTACATAAATAATAATTCATGCCCCCGAATTGGCGTCGAACCCACAACCGTCGTTTACAGTCACAATCTTCGTCGTCGTGTAAAGCCACTGCGCCACGAAGACCTCAATAGTATAAGAAACTAAATAAGAGTTATTGATTTTTATATATTTTTTTTAAATATTAATATTACATACTCTGTTTTATTTTTATCTTAGATTTTTTTTCATACAAATGAATATATAAAGTTGTATTACAGTCAACGCTATTCGTACATTGGTGAACCGGCAGAACATAAATGTAGCTAGAACTTCACGTAAGGCAGTTTACATTTCTTCATAAGATACGTGGAACAGTTTGGGCCAAGAATACATCACGAATAAGACAAGAGTACTGCAGAATAACAGATGAGACTTAAACTATATAAGAAATAAATAAGAAATTCCTCATAATAGTTGGAAATGTAACTCTAACTGGTACCCAAAGTGGATCCTCAGGAGCCCCCAGTATCATTTAAGGATACGTAGAAGATCAGAAATAATTTTGGGATCTCTGAACATTGTCGGTGTGTCCATGCAAGACTTAATAAATAATATTAAAATGTTATAAGTAAAATAAAATTATGCCCTTCAACGCGCAATGTTTCCAGAATTCGGCGAAATACAAGGTTCTCTGTTTCCCTCTGCGTACCCTGCTATGTGCGGGATACAGTGTAACGTAAAAATATATATATTAATTGAATTCACAATACTATATTTCTTCTGACCGTAAACTACCAATTTTACGTTTAAAGTATGAAAGTTAGTCATTATTGGTAAATAATTTTCGTGAAAGGAGCACGCTAACGTTGTAATTGTGCTGTCGTGCATCGCACTGCAACGGGCGGACCGCGGCAAAGCGGCGATTAAAACGATATAAACTAAAACCGCTAATTAAATCGTACACGTCCAAATGATGTATGTTGAGAGAATCATGAATAAATTAGGTTGATGCAAAATATGTACTTTACCAATTTCAGATTTATAGAATCTATTGTTTTTTGTGTCTATTTTTGTATAAATATGAATATTTATAAAAAATTCAAGGTTAAAGCCAGTCTGGGTGCACAGTAATACATAGTTCTTTTATTGCTGTGCGCCCAGATTGGCTTTTGAATTGTTTGGAAGAATATATATGATTCGAAAATAATAATAAACATAGTGATTAATCTCAAAAAACTCTTCATCAGCGATGCACGAATATAAAATTAAATTATATAACATTTTAAATAATATAGCGTATAGACATATGAAAAGTAGGTTACCGTTGGAAATCCAAAGTCGGCCGTAAAAATATTGAAGTTGTTTTCACGACTCCAGGTACAACGGTAACTCCCGTTGAAATATCACATCTCATAAGCTGTCAGAACTGTGTCAGTGGCGTTCTGCTCGTTTGCGTCAGATGGTAATTGTACCAAGATTACTCTCATAAATTTCTACGCTTATATTTTAACTGTAGACTTATGCATCATATTAACTTATATAGACGCGATGTTATTGTTTTAGTAGGAAAGTTAAAAAATAAAGTTTATATTTTATATATAGAGAAATTATTATGGTTTGTTGTTTTTTTTAGCGAATAGGCAGAAGGAGCCCAGCCTTGAGACATTCCGCTTCCCATTTTCCGCCCAATTGTAGAGGCACTGCGTTGAGTGAATTAAAAAGGAACTCAATATCGCTCAATAACTTTTTGAACGAAATATGTATTTTACAATGACTACGTTAATACGCTACCTACATAAAACTTGTAAGTGTTACTCATAACCGTAATACAAAATTTTTAAAATTATATAACGTTATTAAAAGTCTTTACCAGACAAAACAGGTGTACTTAAGGGTTTTCTTCCTTAAGCATTTAGAGTACCATAAAGAGGGTTGGATGTTGACTTAATAAAGATCTTTAGGGTAATATTTTAACCTGAATATCGGCAAATTACGTTTTACGTCAGTTTTTTTAATAATTTATATAAAAAACAAACGTACAGTTTTGTACTTATAAAGTAAACTATGTAATAATATATATCTGCTATAATAAATCACAGCTACATCTATACATCTACATTCGCATACGTAGGAAAAAATATTTTAAAGAACATTAAAATTTAGAACGTTGCGATTCAACCTGCGCCTCATGGAAACCGTTTATACGTGTTTTAAAAATATAGTTATCAAAATATATTTGTCGACACTACAATGTAACAAAAACTTCTTTCAAAATTTTATTATTTTTAATTTAACATCAATGGGAATAAAGTATGAAATTTAATACTGTTAACATTTATATGGAAAAAAAATAACGCTTCACCAACCTGTTCCAGATAAAAATAACCACCAGAGTGCTCTTACCGATAAATATTATACGCACACTTTTAAGTAAAACCGCTGCAATGATTTACACTGTGTTAAATATTTATATTTTAAAATTTTTCTTTTATACTAAAATAACGATAAAATACGTTCGTATTTCTGCTAATTTTACAATTTCAAAAAGAAAGTACAAATTCAACTTTGAATAGACACACCAGGTTGGTGCCAAATTCGGGAACATGCGTTCGCAGTGCTTTTATAGAAAAAAATAATTGCGGGGGACTAAGCACATACTCGAAATCGCAACACCAATTGACGGCGGAGCAATAAGTTATACAATTTTTGCGATACACCCGGTCTCACAGACATACATTAACCCGCCATTGGTGACGACCAATGGCGGGTTAATGGTGCGTTAGATTTATGAATTTCGATAATGGTTACGTATATTATAATTATCATTCAGTAAAAGTTACTTGTGATTTTAAAATTCATTTTTAAAATTTTTAATTCCTAGATAATTCTTACGTTTTAAGAAACTTTCTATGTTGTAAAATAGTAACTTTAACACAATATTTACTTGAGGACAGTCGTACCGTAGTCGTACCGACAGGGGTACCCCCTTGCGCTACGAACAAGCTCAAAGAAATTAAATATTAAATATTTTCATTTCTTTCGTCTTGCATCATGGCAAAGCACTAGGCTTCATCTGCCTGTCCAGATACAAGCAGGTCACAGTTCAACGTGACGCTAAAAAGAATATATCTACATAATCCTAAAAAAAAGGTGTTAATATTTTTCTTAATAGGTAAGCATTAATGACAAAGATTGATGAGTAACCCCCAAAAAAAATTTATTTTTATATTAATAATTTCTAAAATATATCATGAAAAGGCTGCAAGTTACTGTCAAAGCCCTTTGTTCTCGGCAGAAGTTACAATGAGCTCCCAAACATATAACCAGCTTAGGAACTCGACAGAACGACAGGATTCCCTCAGAGTTTCCGAACCGAATGAAATTTTCTGAAAGTTATAAAATGTATGTAAATGGAAAAGAGTTTCGCCACTTTTAAGAATATTAGAAAATAGAAGGTACCCACATAAAATTTGAATTTTCATTGCAATTTTGCGATATTGTATGTAGATTTTCTCGATTTTTTAGATACAGTTACCTATTAGGTGAGTTTTTTAGTCAATATTAAAATGTTGAAATGATTTAGTGCTTTTAGCACAATTGATAGTATATAAAAATGTAAAGGCACTTCATAGACCATTTTCCGCCAAATTCCGGAGGCATTGCATGTTGAGTGGCGGAACTTAACGCCGCGCTTTGCCTCGACGCTAGGGCGGGAAAATGTAAATATAAATTAAAATAAATATATATATATTCCTCGAGTGGAGACCACACACCACCACCAGTCCAGTCGTTTACAGTCACGCATTTGTCATGACCCTGCCTCAGCACTTAATCGTGTGTTAGAAGTAAATACTGTAAAATACATACATTTAAAAGAACGTTAATTATTTAACGGCCGTTCCCTGTAACGCCCTGAAGACAGTAGTAATCTGCTTCGCAACAAAACGAAGAAACCAAGTGTTCGAGAAGAATAAGCACGGAAAGCTATTAACTTTAAACTGTCTTCGTCGAGATTCATTATGGATCTTTATTAAAATTCCGCCGCCTGTATACCTGCAAGTTGCTATTTCACCCTGTTACGGAGTGAATTAAGTTTTGATTAATGCTTTTGTAGACGTAATAATCAGTAAAAGTGTGTAACATTTTTTAAATTGTTAGGAAACAAACTGAAATTGGAAAATTTTTGATTGGTTTCTTCTTGTTTTTGTTTTGAATCTAATCGAGTACAGATTAAAATTCAAAAAGAATAAATCACAAAAATTCGTATCACGATTCAAATTCAATGGTGGTGGTTCTTCCACTCAATATTTTGACTGGAGAAGGTGGAAAGAGGAAAGTGGAGAGCGGAATATCTTAATACTACGTCATCTCAGGCTAACCTATGATGTGGTTAAAAACGTGAAGCTCAAATTTATTGTTTTCACCTTAATAATTCGTATTTATGTAACAGTGTGTATGTACGAACACAAGTGTGACTGGTTGTGGGTTCGACTCCACTCGAAGAAGATGAAATATTTACTTAAATTTATATTTTCATTTCTTCGCTCTGGTGTCGAAGCAAAGCGCGGCGTTAAATTCTGCCACTCAACGCGCAATGCCTCCAGAATTCGGCAGAAAGTGGGGAACGGAGTGTCTTAGCATTAGGTTCCCTCTGCCTACCCTGCTGGGTGCAGAATACAGCGTGAAGCTGATTTAATTTTATTTCTTAAATTAAAGTTCTATATGCTTTTTATTTAGATATTCAAGTACGCCAAAAGTGATCCATTGTTAAATTCAACAATTACATTCAAAACGCAACCGGGACGCGGTCGTAACGCTATTTCCGGTATGCCCCACAACTAATTGGCAGCGTCATTTCCGGAGTTCAACACGGAGACAGAAAACCAGCGATTCATGGGAATTTGTAAGTCACTTGCCATTGTCACTTTAATTGCTTGAACGTTCTTTAGAAAGTATTTAGTTCCCTTGTTATTTGTTGCTGAGGAAGGATTTTGATTTACTATTGTAAGCTGGATAAGGTAGCTTTATATAGTTAGTTAAACTTGTTTGCTCAACTTAGAGCTGGTCTTATGTTTAAAGTTTAAAACTTATTTGTTTATTTTTGGTTCAAGCCGATACATAGTTTACTTATTTCTCGTTTGCTTGAGCATTTTTAATAATACTGTAAATATGGTTTGTACTTACCAATAAAAATACTGTAATTTAACAGTTATTAAATGATGGAAAGGCCGTGGACTTAAATCTCAGTCGAATAAATATAACATGATATATTTTGTCGTGTGAGGTGTGAGGCCGGTCGTGGCGCAGCGGCACAAGGTGTGACTGTAAACCGACTGGTTGTGGGTTCGATCCCCACTCGAGGAGATGAAATATTTACTTAAATTTATATTTCCATTTCTTCGCTCTGGTGTCGAGGCAAAGCGCGGCGTTGAGTTCTGCCACTCAACACGCAATGCCTCCGGAATTCGGCAGAAAGTGGGGAACGGAGTGTCTTTCACTACGTTCCCTCTGCCTACCCTGCAGTGTGCGGGATACAGCGTGAAGCTGATATATTTTGTAGTATTGAGCTATTATTAATTTAACAATTTTTTCTTTTACAGTAGTTTCATCTAACATCTATTAAAACTAATGAGACTTAACTTTCACGTAATATATTAACCAATCTTGATATCGTTACTACACTCATCTATCTATAGTTATATAAATGCCTTAAGGCGCTGTTATTTAATTAAACAAGTTAGTAAAATAATTTAGAAGTTGCCTTTCAATGGAACGTGCGATTGGAGCATATAACTATTTTAAATATACTCTGAATTAAACTATTGGAGTTAATGCACTATGTTTAAAAAATTTAGTCCAGTCGTGGCGCAGGAGAAGTAAAATGTGGCTGTAACGCAGCGGTTGTGAGTTCGATTCTAACTCGTGTGAATGTGTTTCTATTTATTAATATTATCATTTCTTCGCTCTGGCACTTATACAAAAACCCGTCGTAGTGTTCCGCTCCTCAACACGCAATGTCTAGAAAGATTTAGAAAGTGGGGAACGGGGTTTCTTAATACGCAGAGTGGTACGCAGAGGGTACGCAGAGTGTACCTAGCGTACACTCACGCGCTACAACGTAAATCTAAATATATATATATATATATATATATTATTTGAATTTACAATATTATAATACTTTTGACTGAAAACAACTAATTTGAATGTTACTTATAATACATATTCTATACAGATTAAATTTCAAATGTAGTTATAGTATAAACTAATAATAAAAATCTCGTAAAAGCGACACATTTCACGTTGAAACTATGAAAGTTAGTCATTATCTATACTTATAATAAATCTGTAGAAAAGTCGTTTCTGTACATTGAAAATATTTAAAAAAAAAATTAGCTAGGGTGTTAAAGGATAACTAACAGAATCCATTTCCAACATTTTTGGAATTTTTGTCTGTTTGTCTGTTTGTCTGTTTGTCTGTTTGTCTGTTTTCCTGTTTATGTGAACACGCATCACGTCAAAAGTACACAATATATTTAAGCAAGTTTTATACGTAAAAATTACCAGTAAATCAAAGTAACCTTAGTGTTATTTCATTGTAATAGCTTCACTCTATCAAAAGATATAAGTATTTAAGTTTCCAAGAAGCTTATATTTGAGATAGTAGAACTCGATACTAGAAACGCTATCTATTTTATATTTTAAGTAGGTAGGTAGGTAGGTGGGTAGGTAGGTAAATAGGTACGTAGGTAGGTGGGTAGGTAGGTAGGGTAGGGTGGGTAGGTAGGTGGGTAGGTAGGTAGGTAGGTGGGTAGGTAGGTGGGTAGGTAGGTAGGTAGGTGGGTAGGTAGGTAGGTAGGCAGGTGGGTAGGTAGGTGGGTAGGTAGGTAGGTAGGTGGGTAGGTAGGTGGGTAGGTAGGTAGGTAGGTGGGTAGGTAGGTAGGTAGGTGGGTAGGTAGGTGGGTAGGTAGGTTGGTAGGTGGGTAGGTAGGTAGGTAGGTAGGTAGGTAGGTAGGTGGGGTGGGTAGGTGGGTAGGTAGGTAGGTGGGTAGGTAGGTAGGTGGGTAGGTAGGTAGGTGGGTAGGTAGGTAGGTGGGTAGGTAGGTGGGTAGGTAGGTAGGTAGGTAGGTGGGTAGGTAGGTGGGTAGGTAGGTGGGTAGGTAGGTGGGTAGGTAGGTGGGTAGGTGGGGTAGGTAGGTAGGTAGGTAGGTAGGTAGGTAGGTAGGTAGGTAGGTGGGTAGGTGGGTAGGTAGGTAGGTAGGTGGGTAGGTAGGGTAGGTCGGTAGGTAGGTGGGTAGGTAGGTAGGTAGGTAGGTAGGTGGGGTAGGTGGGTAGGTAGGTGGGTAGGTAGGTAGGTAGGTAGGTAGGTGGGTAGGTGGGTAGGTGGGTAGGTAGGTAGGTAGGTAGGTATGGATGTATGGATGTATGGATGTATGGATGTACGGATGTACGGATGTATGGATGTATGGATGTATGGATGTATGGATGTATGGATGTATGGATGTATGGATGTATGGATGTATGGATGTATGGATGTATGGATGTATGGATGTATGGATCTATGGATGTATGGATGTATGGATGTATGGATGTATGGATGTATGGATGTATGGATGTATGGATTGTATGGATTTGGATGTGTGGATGTGTGGATGTATGGATGTATGGATGTATGGATGTAGTGTATATTTTTTTCAATTATTATTACCAGTAAAGTATCGATACTAATGTGATATCTATATATTTAATATATTAAATATTTTTTAGTAAGTTTTATAATTCTAATAGAATTAACAACTTTATAAAATGATTTTTCCTTGCATGCGTTGTAATAATTACAACATAATATATAAGATTTTATATGTTACTTTAATTATTATCTTAAAATAATTAAATGTATTTTGATCAAATTTATTTTCTTAAAAATTAGGAGTGCCCAAAAAAGCTATCATTTCTCTATGAAGATATAAATAAATAGTTATAAAGGTCAGTTATTTAATATCATTACACCATTACATTACATACATGACGAATATTACAATAAAAACAATTAAGCCGATTGTACCGCTCCCGCACCGCGCTCACGTCTTAGCTCTTTAAATCGCTTAAGTCGTTTCTGAGATAAGCGTCGACTAACAGAAAAACCAAGAAACCGACAAAATTTATAAATATTATTGTTGCTGATTCTATTACTTTGTTAATTGCTCCAATAATAATTTGTTTAATGAAAATCGAAAATGTCATGGTTTTAATAATTTTCACATTAGAAATCATAAGTGCAATGCAAGCATACATTATTTAGTGCAACAGGAACGTAATTCCCTATACCGAAACAAACATATAATTCACAAATTTAAGCGGGTGAAGCCGCGAGCTGGTTGCTGTATTTTATAAAATTTTATGTTGTGATTATAATAGATGGATCACGTGGTGATGTCAATACGTTTTAATCATTGGCATGTAGGTACGTTATATTAATTTATAGTAGATATATTTCTCAAGAGAACTTAATCAAAACTTTGTATGTAAAAAACTACATGAAATAATCATGTTAGGGAAATATCAAATTTATTTTATGAATCAATCTTAATGTTATATTTGAAACAAATGAATTGTATGTAAATTTATTAATACGTTTCAAGTATGAAAAAAAGAATAAATGCAATGCAAAATAAAATTGCGTTTCTGCTTTTCTTTCCAATGATTTATATTTCTATATATGTGGGACGTAAATGTGGGAACAGAGCTGCCATCTTAGTACAGAGTAACCTCTAAAATATATATTTACGTATAGTAAAAGAATAAAAAATGTGAAGAGGAATGTGTGATTTCTCTATAGAATATGTTGTTCTACATTATATCATAAAAAAACAGTACATATAACGGTACCCTCCTGCAGTATAATTATTTTTAATCAACATTTTTGAACTTTTAATTTTGAACATTTTAAATATTTTCGTGCCATTATGATGAAAAACTTAGACAATTTTTTAATTTGAAAAAAAATAATTTATTAACGATAAGAATGTTGGTAGTTTTTCAAAAGGTATAAGAATTTAAAAAATGTCTAAAATATGCTTTCTTCGCAAGTATTGTAATAACTATTAGTTCTATTAACTACTAAAACACTACACTAAAAATCACTATAAATATTAAATATGCTCAATTAGTGTTTTTGTCAGCACCACTTTAAATGAAACGATAGTTAATTACTCTACAAAAGCCCAATACAATAAAAAAAATCCCAAAAGTGAAAAAGTTGTTTTTCATACTAAATAAATTATATATTATCGTTGATATTAAAATAAAACGCTATTTGTCATTAAACACGCAAACAGGCTTAAGCCTATCGAAGGGAAACCGCCGCATACGCCTCATTCCTAAATCGAGTCGTAGGTATTGGCGACAAAGTTCAAAGTTGCTTAACCTTTAGTAATTCTTTTGTAGTAGTATGTGTTAACGTTATTGGTATCTATGCGTAACTGCGTCACACAAAATACAGGTATGGATAAACATCGTGAAATGAAAAAATCTACGTCTAAACTGTTGAGGTATCTTGATTAATTTCTTTAGGTATGGTCTTAAAATATTTTATCCTATATATTGCCCCCGTAAAGGAGCCCTGACGCTTCCATTCTGTATTAATATTAAAGGCCATCGCGGCGCAGGGGCACAAAGTTAGGTTAAGTTACTTAAATCGGTTAAGCCCTTTCTGAGATTATCCTGAACGCACAGATAAACAGACAAATTGACCAAGTTCTATTACATTGTTAAATGTCCGTAATAATAATTTTTCTAATATATCTTCCACGTACAGACACCGATGAGTTAGGATTTTATTGTAAGTAGCAATATTACTATAACTATATATCTATAACTATAACTTAGGTCCTAAAGACTCCTTAAGGCAAAAGTTTAAAGAAATTAATATATTGACAGTTGCATCTCTCTTATGGGTGGTACGAAAATGCGACTGCGTTGCAAACATACATTATAGGTATATTAAAACACAAATATAATTTTAGTGTATTAAGCAAATAATTCTGTGGTTTAAGCGGGCAAAGCCGCGAGCGGGCCGCTAGTTGGTAAATAATTTTCGTGAAAGGAGCACGCTAACGTTGTAATTGTGCTGTCGTGCATCGCACTGCAACGGGCGGACCGCGGCAAAGCGGCGATTAAAACGATATTAACTAAAACCGCTAATTAAATCGTACACGTCCAAATGATTTATGCTGAAAGAATCATGAATAATTTAGGTTGATGCAAAATATGTACTTTACTAATTTTTGATTACACAGAATCTATTTTTTTGTGTCTATTTTTGTATAAATATGAATATTTATAAAAAAATCTAGATTAAAGCCAGCCTGGGCGCACAGTAATACGTAGTTTTTTTAATTATTTTTTATGATTCGTAAACAATAATAAACGCTGTGATTAATTTCAAAAAACTCTTCATTAGCGAACATGCACGAACAGAAAATTAAATTATATAACATTTTAAATAATAAAAGCGTATAGACATATGAAAAGTAGGTTACCGTTGGAAATCCAAAGTCGGCCGTAAAAATATTGAAGTTGTTTTCACGACTCCAGGTACAACGGTTACTCCCGTTGAAATATCACATCTCATAAGCTGTCAGAACTGTGTCAGTGGCGTTCTGCTCGTTTGCGTCAGATGGTAATTGTACCAAGATTACACTCATAAATTGCTACGCTTATATTTTCACTGTAGACTTATGCATCATATTAACTTATATAGACGCGATGTTATTATTTTTAGTAGGAAGGTTAAAAAAAAATTTTGTTTATTTTTGAAATATAGAAAAGTTACTACGATTTGGTGTTTTTTTTATCGTTGTACTGGAATCGAACCCGCAACCTATCGCGTCAACAGTCACACGCTTGTGCTCTGCGCCACAACTGGCCTCAAAGTAAACTTTATGAACGAGATATATCGGCATCAAAATAATCGTTCTTAAACTTTACTATTTTACAATGGCGACCTTAATACACCACTTACAAAAAACTTGTAAGTGTTGTTCATAACCGTAATGCATATTTTTAAAATGTAAAGAACTTTATTAAAAATCTTTACCAGACAAAACAGGTGTACTTAAGGTCTTTCTTCTTAAGCTTTTATAGTACAATGAAAACTTAATAAAGCCCCCTAAGGTAATATGATGAACTGAATATTAATAATTTATGTTTTACGTAACTTTTTTTTCTATTTCTTAAAATCTAAAATCTTGAATTCAGATCTAAAATCTTAAAATTTTGAACGCAGCGGGATTTAAACCTATGCCTCTCGGAAATCGCAGCACTTTTTGCAAATTGCTCTAAATTTTAATTTTCCATCATTCGATCATATGGCATATTCTGCCATTATATCCTTAATGGGAATAAACCATATCTAGACGCGCGGCAGCGCGTCCAGCCAAGTTCCGTAAAACAGACTTGGCGAGCATCACTGCGTGTAATTTTACATGAACCATTTGAAGCCACGTTTTACCCCTTCGTAACTCAAAACCTATCGCACCTAAACCTGTCACATTTGACTCATATATTGATACCCGTTACCTCCATTTGTGCCTCAAACTACATAAACATACCTGAAACCGTTTGAGTTTCAACCGTTATTATCTAAATAACCGTATGTAGATAATCGTCAATTTTATCACGTATTGACTGACCTATAGATCTTAATTCTAACTTTGACCACTAAGCCATACGTTCTCGCCAAGCTACGTCGAAATTCTTATATGCTTGTTACAACTTATTTATATTGTTAGCATCTCTGTAGGGAGATTTTTACAAATTTCCGCTACTTATTTAGAAAACGTATAAAAATTTGAACGTAGCGGGACTCGAACCCGCGCCTCCTGGAAACCGACCAGGCGCTCTGACCACTGAGCCATACGTTCTCGCCAAGCTACGTCGAAATTCTTATACGCTTGTTACAACTTATGTTGTTAGCATCTCTGTAGGGAGATTTTTACAAATTTCCGCTACCCAAAGATAGTTACTGAGAATTATCGTTTTGGAAAGAGAGATTACTATTTTTTAAATATTTTTGAAACATTTTTAAAGTGTTAATCCACACTTAGGAAAGATAAGTACTTATTTAGAAAACGTATAAAAATTTGAACGTAGCGGGACTCGAACCCGCGTCTCCTGGAAACCGACCAGGAGCTCTGACCACTAAGCCAGGAGGCGCGGTTTCGAGTCCCGCTACGTTCAAATTCATATAAATATAGTCTATTAAGTTGTAAGAAGAAAGAACATTTTAAGTTGTGATAAAATATTTTATATTGTTAAAAATAAATTTCAGGACTGACCTTTGAACTTGGCACTCATTTACATTTCACTTTGTTTATCGCTGACGTCCACAAACAACCAAGGTATACATATATCATATTACTGAACTTGGCTGTCATTTTACATTTATGTTTTTGATGAGATTAACATTAACATAAAAAAAAAGGTTAACGCTTCACTAACCTGTTTCAGGTAAATATAACTACCGGAGTGCTCTTACTAATAAATATTATACGCACACTTTTAATTAAAATCTTTGAAATGATTTACACAGTGTTAAATATTTTTATTATATTTCTCTTTATGTTTTTGATATATTTTCTACGATATTTTCCGACTGCTAAGAAAGGGTTATGTTTTTCGCGCGTATCTTGTATGTATGTAATATTCTTAATTACCTCATATCTCCAGAACCGCAGAACGGATTTACATATTTGAGGTATCGTTAGATTTGTATTAGCAGCCCAAGTGTGGGCAGGTTGGGCAGGTGACGTTAAAAAAACCATCATGGCGGCTGTGGGACGCCATTGGACTTAGTGAAAAAAATTTTTTTCGTTTCGAATACCACGAATTTTCGATTTCAAAAAGGTATATTATGACTATCATTATCATAATAAATCCTAACAAAAAAGTGAAAAATAAAAAAATATTTGTAAAAACAAAAACCCCGACTGCAGAAAACTAAAAAGAAAATAAACAAGCCCAATAATTTATTAGGATTAACACTCGGGATCTATAAGTAATTCTTCAATCAATAAAATCTTTACCAGGAACCATGCATAATTAAAAGAGGTCCTGAACGTTTTTTTTATCTTTTTGATATATTTTCTACGATATTTGACGTTACTCGTTATTTATTTGGTAAATATTTGTACTACAAGCTCTGCTTCTATTAATTGTGAGAAAAAATTATCCTTGCGTAGATTGCAGTGGGCTCCTTCTGCTCCCCTTGCTACATACAGGATACAGCGTGACGCTAAAAAAAATCTACTTTTTTAATACTAAAAACAGAAAGGTTATTAACCTCATGCTAATAGACAAACTCTTTTCATTACCAACAATGATAATAACCACCAAAAGTATATATTTTTATGTAAATAATTTCCACAATACATATATCATGAAAAGGTATTATATGGCTGCAACTTGCCGTCAAAACCCTTTGTTCTCGGCAAAAGTTACAATGAGCTCCCAAACATATAACCAGCTTAGGAACTCAGCAATACGACGGGATTCCCTCAGAGTTTTCGAACTGAATGAAATTTTCAGAAAGTTATAAAATATATGTAAATGGAAAAAAGGTTTGGCTACTTTTAAGAATATTAGAAAATGGTGGATACCTTAAATTTAAATTTTTATTGTAATTCCGCGTTATGTATATAGATATTCTTGATTGTTTTTAGAGACAGTTATTTAGTTATATTATATCAATAGTATTAAAATCCTTAAATGGTTAAGGGTTTATTAACACATTATTGATATTATATATAATAATTGAGGCCAGTCGTGGCGCGAAGTGTGACTGTAAAACCGACTGGTTGTGGGTTCGATCCCCACACGAGGAGATGAAATATTTACTTAAATTTATATTTCCATTTCTTCGCTCTGGTGTCGAGGCTAAGCGTTGAGTTCTGCCACTCAGCACGCAATGCCTCCAGAATTCGATAGAAAGTGGGGAACCGAGTGTCTTAACACAAGGTTCCCTCTGCCTACCCTGCTGTGTGCGGGATACAGCGTGAAGCTGATTGATATTATATAATGCAAATATATCAATTTAGAATATAATATGAAAACTCCGTTCAGATTTTCCGCCGAAATCCGGAGGCATTGCGTATTAAGTGGCGGAACTCAACGCCGCGCTTTACCTCAACTCCATTTTGTAGAGTGGAGTTCGAACTCACTACCAATTAGAAATACATATTATACAATGTATGTATGTTGTCTTCGTCGAGATTATTATTAAGAGAAAGTTTATTATTTAACAGCGGCCTTCTCCGCAACGCCCTGATGACAGTAGTCATCTGCTTCGCAACAAAACGCAAAAACCAAGTATTCGAGAAGAGTAAGGCACGGAAAGCTATTTTTAACTGTCTTCGTCGAGATTCATTATGGATCTTTATTAAAATTCCGCCGCCTGTACACCTGCTTTCGGTTGCTATTTCATCCTGTTACGGAGTGAATTAAGTTTTGATAAATGCTTTCGTAGACACAATAATCGTGTTTTACACTTCCTACATTATTAGAAAATGTGAGTGAATTCGTAAAGTTTTCACTTGATTGGTTTCGCATCGTTGTTTTTGGTTTAAATCAGGCTTTAGTTCATATTTTTGTTAATATTTTAAGCAATAACAAAAAATTGTATCAGAGTTCTACCAAATTGTCAAATTATATTTTACCATTTATTTGGTTTTGATGATTTGGTTTTAAGTTTCACCATTCAACAGTCAGTGTCTGGAATGAAGAAGGAGAACGGAGGAAAGTGGAGAACGAAGTGTCTTAACACCGTGGCGTCTCAGACCACCCTGTTCAGTGGTATGAAACGTGAAGCTCAAACTTATTGTGTTTATCTTTATGTCGTAGTATCACAAGCGTTTGACTATAAACGCAAAGGGTGTTCGATTTCCACTCGGCGAAATTAATTGAATATTATTTATTTATTTATTTATTTTATTATTTTATTAGTTCTTCGCTTTGTTAACAAAACAAAGCACGGCGTCCATTTCCGCCACTCAATGCGCAATATCTCAAAAAATTCGGAGGAATGTGAGGAACGGAGTGTCTTAACTCTGGATTCCTTCTGCCTAGCCTGCTATTTGTGTGATACATTGTTTCAATCAAATACCTTTAACTTTCTTTTATATATGATTTTTTTCTTTTATATATGCAAGTTCTCACTTCGTGCCAAATTCCATAACTGTGCGTCCACGGGAATACCCTATAGGTTTTGTTTACACATCGAATTTCATACAAAATGCAACAAAGTCGATATAGGTATAAAAGCTCATGTTTTTGGTTTGTGTTGACTTAGAATTTTTTTATTCTATACTTTAAGGTCCCTTGAAGGGCGAAAAAATCAAGCTTATAAAATAAACTTAAAGATTTTATATTAATTTTACCTAGATTATTTCACGCGTCTCGAGAAAAATTGTCTTCACAGACAGACAGACGGACAACAAATTGATCCTGTTAAGTTTTATATTGTACCTTTTGTGGTAAGTTACCCTAAAATGTCACAGTATAAAAACGGTTAATTGTCTCTGCAAATTGTTGAAGCCAAACAAAATATTACTATATATCACAAAATCGCTCACGTAAACGCTCATAACTGCCAAAATCTGTTTAAGCGGCGTCGTGTAAAATTATTATTCTACTCGAGTTTTACTGCAGTTTCATTGAAGGGGGCAAGTTATGAAGTTTGTGTAACGACGTTACACTGAGACGGCGCGAAGGGAGAATTGAAGTGTACCTCGGTGATGGAGTGCAAATTATTTAAAATTTACTTTCTCATATAAAATATTATTATTTTATTACAATACTTTTTTTAATAAATATTACAAAATCTATATTATTTTGAAAAAAATGTATGAAACGCTCGTGGCCGATAAGTGTCTTTACAATTTTAAAGGCGGAGGTTGTGGGTTCGATACCCACTCAGGGAAAGAAACATTGAATATTTCCGTTTTCTCGCTCTGGTGACCAAGCAAATGCGGCGTTGAGTTCCGCGTTCAGTTCACGGAAATGTCTTAATGGACAACGGAATAGCGAAGTAATGAAAATATTATATATTTCCTTTCTTCACAACTAGTTTTTTAGGAATTTGAATACATTAAATATATACCTATGTATATTTTAAATAACAAGTAAATTAATTAACCGCTTATTCAAATTGTAACCTTTTAATCTGAGGAGTTTATAACATGTAGTCAAAATTACATTTGAATTTTCATTTTTAAATTCGTTTTTATACACAGCGGTGCTACTGACACTTGCGCTCACACAATACGTATTTATTTTCTAAAGAAAGTCCCAGTGTGTGTCGCCCTTTGTAGTGCTCGATACCAATCTTGAAGGCGAGGTATAAGAATATTGTAGTAGAAGAAAATCAATTTACATACAATAAATACATCGAAATATTATATTTTAATTTCAACTTCACGCTGTATACCGTATGTAACTAGTGTTAAGACACTGCTCATCACTTTCTGCCGAATTCTAGTGATTGCGTTTACAGTCTGACAATAAAAAATATTTCAAAGTAAAGGAATTGTTAATACAGCAATTTGGCAAGCGCGAACACTTAGTTCGAAAACTAAAAGATATTTTTTTTCTCTAGTTTATAGTATATTAATCTCTAATTTAGATGAGTATTTTTTTTTCTTCGTGCATTTCTCGACTTTTACGAAACTAAAAGAAGTAGCGTTAGCGATAATTAGAATTTATATTGTTACGCCTAATTCTGTAAAAAATAAGTTCAAAGAAAAATATGAATTATTAATTTATTATCAATGAGACTAGTCGTGGCATTGAGGCACAGCATGCGAGTGTAAGCGCGATAGGTTGTGAGTTCGATTCCCACTCGAAAAAAATAAAATATATAATATATAGAATGTGTTGATTGTCACACACACAAAGCACTGCATTGGATTCCGCCACTCAACATGCAATGTTTCCAGAATTCGAAAGAAAGTGGGAAACAGGAATGTGTTAATGGAAATGATTCCCAGGTTCCCTTTACTTACCAAGCTATGTGTGAGAGATAACGTGAAGCTAAAAAATTATTATTATTACTATCCAGACTGTATATTTTTCTATATCTAAGTAGACACTTAAGAAGCCACGTGTAATACTTGTTCAACTTATATTTCAAGCGGAAAACAATATCCACAACAAACATAATTTCAAAGTAGACAAGTTCAAGAATTACCAACAAATTGAGTTATAATAGCGAAATATATATATCTAAGGTTAGTTAAAATATGTCGGCTTGTAGAACTATCACCATTACCTTTCGAAGAACGAAAATCGAAGGCGGCACGTCCAGATTATTTAGAATTCAGTTAGAGAGAGTCTTTGTGCATTTTTTTCAGTTTTATACTGTATCCCGCATATAGCAATGGGAAGAGGGAACCTAATGAGGAGACACTCTGTTCCTCATTTTCCGTCGAAATTCGAATTTAAAGGTGTATTTAAGCCTGCAGTTGGATTACAAGACACTACTTCGAGCTCCTCAACTGCGATGGACCCAGCACTATGAATCTAATTACTACTAATTATTTAATACTAATTACTACTAAAATGCAAAGTAACTTCTAGTTGTTTTCTCTTACAGTCACTTTAATTACCAAATGAATTCTGGTATTTAATGTGGCTGAAAGAGATATACACTGGAGAATTTATTTTGTTACTGCAATACCTTTAATAAAACCGACCTCAATAAGGTTTTAATTTAGAACCCTTTTTATGTAAAATTTACTAACTCAAATATTTAAAAAAATCAAATCAGCTTCACGCTGTATCCCGCATATAGCAGGGCAAGCAAAGGGAACCTAGTGCTCCATTCTCCACTTTCCGCCACAATCTGGAGGCCTTGCCTCATTACCAGAGCATAGAAATGAAAATATAAATTGAAATAAATATTTAATTTTCTCGAATGGGGATCGAACACATAAACTACCAATCGTTTTTGCACTTTGTACCTCTGCGCCACGACTGCTATAAATATTAATATAGTGATATTATTAGTATTTGCTAACTACTTATGGACTTGAGTCGGTGCCAAATTGAGAACCTCCTCCTGTTTGAAATCACGTGTATAAAATTAATACATTCATTAAGAATAACACAGAAGCACAGTAGGCACGGACGATTTAAGTCTGTGGTATAAAACGACTTCTAAAAAACATTACGGTTTCTTCAGCAAATATTTAATCTTTAAAGCTAACGTATTAGAATATGACGAACGACGTGTGGTTGGAAACGAATGACCTTTAACTTTTGTTCCTGACACGTAATTTTCATACTTGTCGTTAAATTGTCTCGTGGATATACTTTTCATACATAATTTTTTTTTTCATATTAATACTTTTTAGGGTTCCGTACCTCTTCAGGAAAAATGAACCCTTATAAGATCACTTTGTTATCCGTCTGTCAAGAGCCTTTATCTCAGGAACGCTTAGAGCATATACTCTACGTCTTGATTTTATGAAAAAACTGTATTTCTACATTTACTTACCAAATAAATGGCCGCTATAATAATATATATTACAAAAAACGCGTATTTCGACTGGGTCGAGATATGTTTTTCGTATTTTACTTACTTAGGGTACTTCCGCTTGACCTAGAATTATGAAATTTGTCAGCTAATATTTACAAGTAGGGCTACTTAAGGAAAAAATCTGTCACTATACATTTGTGGTACATCCAAAAAAATGCCTGGTGTTTCCAATTTGTGTACGGAGCCCATGGTGGGCGAGCCCAACTCGCACTTGTCGGTTTTTATATATGTATTTTATACGTTTTCACCGATTCCCGTATCAGAAAAAGGAAACTATAATATGCCTATGACCTACGTAGAAAAGAGATATAAAGAAACAAGGAAAGTACTACTATTTCTGTTGACTTTTACTTCAGAAATAACTTGTAATTAATATTTATATTACTTTCTAACATTTTAATAATATGAAATATTAATTTCTAATTCGATTTAATAATTTCGAGGACAGTCGTGGCGCAGCGGCACGAAGTGTGACTGTAAAACCGACTGGTTGTGAGTTCGATCCCCATTCGAGGACATGAAATATTTACTTAAATTTATATTTCCATTTCTTCGCTCTGGTATCAAGGCTAAGCGCGGCGTTGAGTTCTGCTACTCAACACGCAATGCCTCCAGAATTCAGCAGAAAGTGGGGAACGGAGTGTCTTAACACTAGGCTCCCTCTGCCTACCCTGCTGTGAAGCTGAATTTCTAATTAATCTTGTATTCTTGTATACTATTTTTAATTCTGATTATAATTAGTATAGCCGTATAGCTTTTAATCTTTTTATCACATTGAATTCATTCAATTCAAAGAAGCGCAGATGTAGATTGCATTTCTATGACAAAGCAATTTTTAATTAAAATGGAAGAGAGGAGCTAACCAGCCGTCAGTAAGAATGTTACTTGATAGACTAAGGCTACTAGAAAATATCTTGAACATTGCAATTTCTACGAAAAAACTAAAAAATGTCTAAATTAATATAATTAACAATTCTAAAAATACTAAATTAAATACGAAAATAGAAAATCCTGTACCTACAAATAGCGGTATGCAGCGTAAAACTTAAAACACCGTATAAATTACACTACAATAGTTACTATAAATTAAAAAAACTACCATAACTAATCAACAATTTGTTATAATTTAATATTTTCAATAACCGAGGTAACGCTAACCCACTAAGATCTTTATCAAATTATAAGCCACAAACACGTTTCTAATCCGGAACCATTTATAATGAACGACATACCGACGGCGATAAAGGCGATGTCGACCATTTAACATGTCGCCCCCGAAGGCGGAGGGGCCCTATAATTGGATTCATTGCCGGCGGAGGAATTATTGCTGCCATCCATTGCCTCGACGTATTGAGATATTGAGATACTAATGTCTAATTCTTATATTATTAAGCGTTTATTTTTTTCGGATACGCTGGTTTCCTTTTTAAAATGAAGAAAAGTTGGCTTCACCCTGTAATTGCACACATCGGGCGTAGGGAACCTCGTGTTAAGACACCCTGTCCCCCATGTTCTGCCTAATTCTGAAGGAGGCAACAATAACACGCAGTATGTTAAGTGGTGTGTGTGTTTTTTTTTACAGGGTCAATTTTTTTCCACACCTTTGTTTTAAAAACATTTATTATATAATAATATGCATTAGGAGTAATAAAATCGAGTGCCTCACTTGGCTTAATCAAAGAACTTAGTCTATCCGAGGTCTTCAATGATAATTCAACAGGAAACGACAACATACCCTCAATAGAAATCGAACTGACTACCAAACAAGTGAAGCGATTTCAAATGTGTGTTACGATGGCATTGACAAAAAATATATATTATTGAGAAGAAAAATAAATTCTTGTAAGTTTTTTAATTTTTTGCAATCTACCGTTACTTTATTTTCTGAAATATAACGAACCAATACTGATGCTTTAATTATCATTAATGACGCAAGCGTAGCGAAGTTGCACATTCAATATAAGCGATAGTTGCTATTTTGAGTTTTACTTATAAGATGATTATGGTATTTAATCGGTTTGACGCACCGTAAGCATCTAAGGCTAAAAAAGAGTAAAACTTAAAAAAAAGAAAAGATTTTTATTAAAAAAAACTGTAATGAAAATTTTACCTTATAAATAGTTTTTGCAAGCAATTTTCTCTGTTTCATCATAAATAAGTAATGTTCATATATATATATATATATATATATATATATATATATATATATATATATATATATATATATATATATAGAAAAATAGTAAAATTAAAAGATTTATAAATTATAAATAAAGATTTTTTACACAATATTATGTACGAAAAGAAACCAGAGTATAACATTATTATTTATTAAACGATGAGATAGATATAAGCCTTTATATTTTATTTTATCACAAGTAGATACGTATATATCTCTTACTTAATAAAACGAACAGCAAACGGAATAAATTGTAAAAAAAAAAAAATCACCTTGTGATATTGGCTCCATTTACTCGATAAGAGGGCTTCTTTGATCGACGAGCCATAGCATAGATTCTACGGAAATATAGGACACGAAGATAAAAATTTAAATTTATTTGTAGTATTATCCAAAGTGAAGAAGTTGAAGCTATATATCAATATGTTGATATACATTGATGATATGATATTGTTCCTAAAATACTAAATATAATATATGTACATATTATATGTTTATATTATAATATGCTTTTAACAGGATTATTTAGAAGAAATATAAACAAAATCGTAGCGGTTCATCTCACAGAAAAAATAATTTAATGGATTTTTAAAAAAAAACTTAATTCTTCAGTCTCCTTTAAAATAGATATTTGAAGGTGGATGTGAAAGTCAATTTATTCTACTATAAAAAAAATATTATTTTTTTTAATAAGTAATTAGAAAAATATGAATTTAATATTAAAATTTCGTTTACTACTATTTTATCAAAACAATGATAACACAAAAAAAATCGAAAATGAAGGTACAGAAAATACGGACAGAATTTCTTTAGAGTATATGATGCAGATATACGAATATTATATAAAATAAAGTTAAATTACAGTAGTTGTAAGTAAATTCAATTAATCTGTTGTTGTGAATGCAAATACAAATAGGAATTCTATTCAATTTTACAACTGTAAACCAAACTACACCAAACTTATATATAAATTAGAACGTTCTCATTCAATTTCACTATCTAGTTTTCACCACACAGTAAGTACAAAAGACCGAGACAATAAGCCCACGCTTGAGAAACATCTCGTACTAACATCCGGGCTCGTTTACTTGAAAGCGGCGTTTACTCTATATGTTGGAGCAGCTATCGTGGCCATCTTACCCACTAACATAGTAGTAGTAGTAGTATCTTTATTTTATTTTATAGGAATATTCCTAGTTAAAGTAGATAAGTCTTTCTTAGATAATATTGTCAATATTTTTTTTATAAAGGCTCAGTTTTTTAATCTGTCAAATTGATTTGTTTAAATACACACTACATACAGTACACTTATTATAATGCGTTTTTTTTAATATATCATATAGAGCGTGTTGATTTTTTGTGTTGAAAACATTATATGATATTAGTTGAGGCCAGTCGTGGCACAGCGGCATGAAGTGTGACTGCAAAACCGATTGGTTGTGGGTTCGATCCCCACGTGAGGAGATGAAATATTTACTTTAATTTATATTTCTATTTCTTCGCTCTGGTGTCAAGGCTAAGCGTGGCGTTGAGTTCTGCCACTCAACACGCAATGCCTCCAGAATTAGGCAGAAAGTGGGTAACGGAGTGTCTTTACACAAGGTTCCCGCTGCCTACCCTGCTGTGTGCGGGATACAGCGTGAAGCTGATTTTATGATATTAGTGCAGAAAAAAAATCACTTAAATAAAAATTTAAAATAGATAGTTTTTTCACAGTAACTGAATTATTTCATTTATATATATGTAATACGCGTAGTACCTAAGTTAAAGCTAAAACGGAAACAATACAAAAATCGTACGACGGTTAGAAACAGTAAATGTGGAATTCTATTCTCCGAGCCCGCAAAGATAAAAATTGTAGAAATGATGAAGGAACAAGGCAAAATTTTCTCATCTCTTCCACAACATTACCAGTTTTCTTTGTAATGTTCCATCACGCCTTGTGAAGTGAAAGTATTTTTGTTCGAGTGAGGCAGTTGTCTCGGATTTACTGTTAGAAAACTAGATGTTGGGTGATATTTTATTTTAATAAAATACTTCTCATTTGAGATAAGAATAATCTCACATTTGTATTTACACTTATAAAAGGTGAATATAAATGTTTATGTTATGTAACATATCTAGATATGGATTTATAATGAAATATAGCTATTTGGTTTATAAGCGATCAATTTTATATTTTATTTTCTTAGCTTTACGCTGTATTTCGCTTATAAGTGGGTAGGCAAAGGAAATCTATTGCTACACACTCTGTACCTCACTTTCCATCTAATTTTCGAGTCATTGCGTATTGAGTCAACAGTCAAAACTCAACGCCACGTTATGCCTTAGTACCAGAGCGAGGAAATGAAAATATTAATAAATAATAATTAATTCCCCCAACTACGACGTGACGCCAGCTTTCCACTCAATGAACGAATTGACGAAAGCCTTCATAATGCTGATTACACCGCTTGAATTCGTTAACCTTCCGTTGTATAGAATTTTTCCTTGAACTGTTCCAAGCAGTATTTTTTTTAACTTTTACTTATATATATTTGATTGTTACTTTTATATATTTGATTGTTGAATTTGCGAAAATGAAATTTCAATTAATAGTAAGTAGTAGTAGTATGACGAAAAAAAGTTTTTTTTTTTCAGAATTGCTTTATTATTATTAATAGTAAGATTAATGAAATGCAAAGACAGAAGCGTGTGACTGTAAACGCGACAGCCTGTGGGTGCCGATTCTGCTCACTGAAATGAAATGTTGAATATTTTCATTTCTTCGCTCTGGTATACAGGCAAAAGGCGGCGTTGAGTTCCCTCCACTCAACACGCAATGCTTCCAAAATACTAGTGTGCCCTCTGCCTACTTTGCTGCAATCTGAAAATAAAAAATATATTAATAATAATCCACAACATATTCGATCAATGCAAGCAAATGTTTCATATATCCATAATTTAAATAGAATATAATCACTTCATCGCATAATAGCCATAATTTGACCAACTTTACAGAGCAGTAGTTTGAAAACTTTCTTTCAACGAAACTTGTTAGGCTGAATTGTACACACGCCTAATGAAAGAGTTCGTTGAAATTCGTATATATATGAAATATACTGACATGTTATTTCTTTTTTTTCCCTAGCCTAATATACTTTGTTCACTTCTCTTTAAAATCATTAATTTTAGAGGCGTTGTATCATAGATGACACAACCGAACAGCAGGCTTTGCTTATAGGAAATAGATTAATAGCAAATTAAACAGAGGCTATCTATATAATGTGAGATAGTTCGTTCCCCCCTTTCGTCAATTTTTCGAATCAATGCGTGTAAAGTAAAGAAGCTTTATCTTATAATCAGAGCAGGGAAAAGAGTGGTAATCGAACCCACAACAGCCGCGTTTAGAGTCACACACTGTGCCACTACCCCACTGTCGCATCAGTTGCTCATTTTTTCATATAAAAAATGCTATGTTTAGAGTATAACAATTTCGGTTTATAGATATAGGCCAACTACACCTCGACATTTCTATGGTGAATTTATAGCTGAGCAACATTTAATATTTGAAGCCTTAATTAATTTAATACATTATATATTATATCGTAATTTCTTATTAAATCGATTATAGATTTAGTATTAAATATATTAATATATTTATTGAAATTTGATATTTCACGCCAAAATAGCCTCTAATAGTTCGAAATAGGATATGGAATTGCCTGAAGTGTCAAGAATTCGATTCTAAACGCAACATGGCTTTGATAATTAATTAATATACAGTTCCTTCAAATTAAGGTCCTATATAATTAATTTAATATTAATTTCACGAACTGATTGATATAATACTTTCGTAGAATATTGAATTCTTATAATTTTTATTGTTATTACGCGAAATCCTTTTTTTTTACATTGTATAAAAAAAAAAAAAATACTGTTACAAAGCGCGGCGTTCAGTTCCGCCACTGAGTATACAATGTGTCGACAATTGGGAAACAGAGAATCTTAACACTAGGTTTTCTCTGCCTATCCTTTATATATACGGGATACGGAGATAGAAACAAATATTATCGTTTACGTAGGAATTATTAAAATATTTCAATATAATTAAATAAATAATGGAACATAGCAACTGAAATATTTTTTCATACTAAAATAACATTTATACAGAAAACATTTTAATATGAGCTTTTGAGCTCTGTAACTCTGTACTATTAATAAAATTGTGAATGTATTAAAATTCAAATTTCGATTTAGTAAAGTATGTAGTATCATTTTTTTATGAATTAAAGCATGGAGTTATACGATAAAATATATATACTGTTAGCGTACTCGTGTAAAAGAGGGTAGATTTAGGTGAAAATAATTATAAAAGCAGTAGAATTGTGTCAATCGGGGGACAGTTGCGTGTAAGCGACGGTCCCTATTGGAAGGATACTAGTGTGAAGTATTGTTAGTAGGTGATACATATCACCTATTTCAATTACGTGGTATCCCTTTACAAATAGTTTAATAACATATAGACGATGTGTGTATTTATCGTGTATTTTAAAAACTATAACCGCTTCCGATTTCTAACAATATATATATATATATATATATATATATATATATATATATATATATATATATATAAAGATATATATATATATATATATAAGATTTTCTGTAATTAATTTAATTTCCATTGAGTTGTAGGATACGTTCGTATTGTTATATCAAAGCAAATAAAAAAAATTACTAAATAATTAATTATAATATACATATCTTATATTACTCACCTTCAAGCTGTGTCCCGCACACAGCAGAGTGGGCAGAGGGAAGCTAGTTTTAAGACACTCCGTTCCCCATTTTCCGCTGAAATGTGGGGGCATTGGGTGTTGAGTGGTGGAACTCAACATCAGAGTGAAGAAATGAAAATGTAAATTTAAATAAATATTTAATTTCCTCGAGTGGGGACCGAACCCACGAATAGTCCTTGTAGTTTCATACATCACATACATATATACATCAAATAATACTATTAAAAGAAAATATGCATCCCCTTACCATATTGAGTTGGAATAAACCCTTTCAGATATCTTATGTATAGATTAAAACCAGTCGAAGCAAATTAATCCCTTCAATGGAAATCAAGACGATTCAATGAATATAAATTGTATTATCCTACGAAGAATAGATCCCAGTAAATAAATAGCATTATCATTTCTCTAGGGATTTTTAGAACCGTGTGAAGAGACAAATGGTGTGATGGGAAGTATATTCTATAGTCTGTGAAATTACGAGGAAACTAGGGGACACTGAAACGTAGCTATTGTAAAATTGTATTCATTTGAAATATCAACCTATTATAGCCAACATTGTCTTTTTAGAGGCCAGTCGTGGCGCAAGTACACACAGTGTGACTGTAAAACTGACTGGTTGTGGGTTCGATCCTCACTCGAGGAGATGTTTCCATTTTTATTTCCATTTCTTCGCTCTAGTGTCGAGGACAAGCGCGGCGTTAAGTTCTGCCACTCAACACGCAATGCCTCCAGAATTCAGCAGAAAATGGGGAACGGTGTCGGAGGACGGAGTGTCTTAACACTAGGTTCACTCTTCCTACTCTGTGCGTGAAGCTGATTTATTTCTAGGTTTTATTATTTAAAATTGTATTGTTGTGGTAAATTTGCAAAATTAATTTAATGTATAAAGAAGAGTTGTGTGTTCAACTTTTATTTAGAGGAATCATTTTGATTAGAAATAGCTGCGTTTTTCTTCTACGTCTACTAGCTACTTACTACGCTTAAAAATTTACAAAATGTGAAGAAATTATTTATTTAATTTAGAAGTAAAAATAGAAAATCGACAGTTAAAAATATTTAGGATAGTTTTATGTAAAATCTAATTTTGCTTTTAGATTTAAATATAATAGATTTTTATATTTATAATCTCAATAAGGCATCTTGTGTATCTAGTAAGATAAATAGGATGAATAATGGTAGCCGATACGCCTTTTCTCGTCAAATGCTAAGCAATTTTACGTATAGTGCACGCTATATATATGCTCTTTGTCTACATTATTCTACTTAATTTCACTTAAGATAAAACTAAGTGAAACAGTATTGAAACTGTATTTGTATGCTGTCGCATAGAAATGTGTGTGATTGTATGTATAAGTGTGATTGTAAATGCGACGGTATTTATTAATATTTTCATTTCCTCTCTCTGGTAACGCCTCATCCGGGGGAAAATAAATAACGAAGTGCATTAACACTAGGTTCCCTCTACCTACCCTCCTGTAGGCGGGATACAGCGTAACTGTAGCTGTAAAAATGTAACTTTACTCCCACTTACACAATGCATAACAACCAAATCCAACTACAAAAAATAAAATATAATATAGAATACTCTCGCGTCTTTAGTATTTAATAAAAAAACATCTTACAATCACTCCTTTTTCCTGAAAGATCGTTACATATGTTGACGCTGTCAATGATTGACGAATAAGTAAAATAAACAAAAACAATACGTAATTCTTAAAAATATAATTAAAAATCAATTATTTATATCACTTATAAAAAATTCGATCTTAACAACAACGGCTGAAATGCTGTCCAGTGGTGGTGGACTGGTATAATGCATCAAATTTGCATATATAGTCTCCTCACTCATTTTGTAATGCAATTAAATCTACACACAACATAAATTATTTTAATATCAAGTAAAATGTAAAACACATTATTTATGTATTTAGAATGTGTGTAGGGTTTCGTATTCAAAGGGTAAAACGGAATCCTATTACTAAGACTTCGCTGTCCATCCTTTTGGCCCCAGGCTGTATTTCATGAACCGAAATAGATTGCCAACTTCAAAAATGTTTTTATTACGATTTCCCCTAACTCCAATTATAATTGTATTCAATAAAAAATGTGTTATACCTAGTATTTATGTAAGGCCTATCGTAGCGCAGGGACTCAAAGACTGTAAACACGATTGGTTGTGGGTTCTATTTTCACTCGAGGAAATGAAATATTTATTTAAATGTATATTTCCATTTCTTCGCTCTTACACTAGAGTTAGACAAAGCACGGTGTTGAGTTCCGAACAGAATTCCGACGAAATGCATCCAGAATTCAGCGGAAAATGGGTCATGGACTTTCGTAACACTAGGTTCCCTCTGCTTACCCTGCTGTGTACGAGATACAGCATGAAACTGATTTAATTTATTTAATTTTACCCAGTATCTTCTTGAATGTTTTAGTAGTAGTAGCGGATTACAATAAACGGTTTGTTTATAATAAACATATCTAAAAGAATACAAGGTTCATGACACCCGAATATAACTGGCAAAATAATATTTACAGTTTATGAACTATAAGCGAATAAAAGTATATTGTGCTTATACATTTGTTCATACATATAAAAGAGTAGAGATATGTGCTATTTAACTTTAAGTCATTACATATTATTATTATTTTATATGAATAAACAGACACAAAAGTACACAAATTTAAATTATTTTAATTAAACAGTTTAAATTTTCTTTTTTCAGATTTGTAGTCGTTAAAATATTGAACTGTAGCATTCAGACATTTTCCAGTAATTATTCATTTAAGGTACTTTAATTTTAATATTTGTTTTATAACCTTTTGACGTCCTATCATACTTTTTTACTACGAGCAACGTCTGCTGCTTGCTTTGATCTTTTTTTTACCTTAACGATTTATCACGCACACAACAAAGTAGGTAGAGGGGACTTGGGAACCTAATTGTTTAGACACTCAGTTGCCGTTAAGAGCACTTCCTTTCCCCACTTTCCGCCAAATTTTGGAGGTATTGCGTGTTGAGTGGCGAAATTTAATTATTCACTTAATGTACATTGCGCGCACAGGCGCAAATTAAATTTATTTGATTCGAAATATTATATTTATTATCCATTATAAGTAACAAAAATAAAGCCAGCATAAATTTTCTTTGTGATATGAATTTAGTAGCATAAGGAATCCATCAACGTTTTTGATGGGCTGATGAAGCTTACAAGAACGTGCCTCAAAAGACTTTAACTTTCTGCAATATGTTACTATCGCGCTTTTAGGTTTCTTATGTATCCAGAAGATATCTTTGGTTATAAATTATGCTAATGTAATAATTTTCACCATAACGAGGCAATGATGAAAGCTACGATGTATAAATTAGTTGCAAATATTTATTGTATATTAAATAAGTTTATATGAATACTTTAATCGATCTCCATCGCACTTACAGCACAAAAGTAGATAGCATAATTTTATATTTATCGTAGCAGCTTCACGCTGTATCCCTTGTAAAGCAGAATAGATAGAGGGAACCTAGAGTTAAGACACTCCGTTCCCCACTTTCCGCCGAATTCTGGAGGCATTGCGTGTTGAGTGGCAGAACTCAGTGCCGCGCTTTGCTTCGACAACAGAGCGAAGAAATGGAAACATAAATTTTAATAAAATTTCACCTCCTCAAGTGGGAGTTGAACCGACAACTAGTCGGATTTACAGTCACACTTTGTGCCATTGACTGACCTCTTTCTTCTGTTATATCACTCCGTTTTATCTTTACTCCAATTAAAATGCTCAACGCCCATTAAAAAGGCTTACCTAAAACAATACTTCATCAAAATAACAAAAATATTTTGAAATCCAGTTTATTTTTGCGTTTTATCATCATTAGTTAGGATATAATGATAGACTCAGCTATATAATAAATAAAACACACGGTAAATCGCAAAATTCGAAACACATTTGAAAGCAGCACTTTGAAACGTAACGAAGAGTGAAATATAAAATCAAAATCCATCTGGTTCGTTAGCATCAAAGCCGCTTTTAACTTGAAAAGATCATTATCGTGCATTGTGAAGAGGTCATATTATCTTTTATACTCATTTACCGCAAATTACACACAATTACGTAGTTTTGCAATATAGATGGATTAATATGTGGATATTTCATTTAAATTCACGCTTTATCCCGTATAGCACGATAGGTGAAAAAAACGTAGTGACATGACAATCTATTTTTCGCTTCCCACCCGAATTTCCAAGGTGTCGTATTCAATCTAACTCTGCCAAATGAGGATAAAACACATAATCTTGTGTGCTTACATATGGTTCTCTAAAATAGAACCTGGCAACGCTGATATCAAGTCACACACACACTGTCCCACTGGACCACGATGGCCTCCAATTATGATAAATAAAATTAAAACAAATCAGCTTCACGCTGTATCCCACACACAGCATGGTAGACACAGGGAACTCAGTGTGAAGACAATCCATTCCCCATTTTTCGCCGAATTTCGAAAGCATTGCGTGTTGAGTGGCGAAACTCAACGCCGCGCTTTGCCAGGACACCAGAGGGAAGAAAAAAATATAAAATTTTCATTAAATATTTCATTTCCTCGAGTGGGGATTGAACCTACATCCAGTTAGTTTTACAATTATCCCTTAAGAATCAAAATCATGCAAACTGCGTGGCCCACAAAAAAACTAACTGACTGATAAAACTGACGACTTAAACCTGTTAACCACATGTTTTAATAAACACAAAAATGATTGGACTTTCATTAGTACGACTAATGAAAGTCCATTACATATTTATGCTCACTTAAATAAATATTTTGCTTTGATTAATATAATATAGTCAAAGTATATTATAATTAAGGTTCGAATTTCGCTTAATATAAACAGAAAATACTTATTATTCGAATATTAGAGAAACAAATTACATCATAATTGTTTTTTTTCTAAGCTCTTTATAAACAAGAATAATTATATTATAATTATATTTATCTTATTTAAGATTTTTTTCCAGACTGTGATATCTTTTTATTTCTTACTTTTCTTTGGCTTAAAACGCTAACCTCTAGAACTGTTGGTTCAATTTGAAATTGAACTTGAAATTTCGTGATCACGATAACACAATGTACATGCAGTCAGATTCAATTCAGTTCAGCTCTTAGCCTGTCAGTTGAGCACTAATCACTTCGCCAAGTTGTATGGAGAACACAGGTAGGAGACTTCACAGTAGAAGAGGAAGAAAGAAGGGGGAGGTAGGAGAGAAAGAGGCAATTCGCCAAGTTGTATGGAGAACACAGGTAGGAGACTTCACAGTAGAAGAGGAAGAAAGAAGGGGGAGGTAGGAGAGAAAGAGGCAATCCGCTCTACCTCGGATACTTAAAATATGTCATGGGTCGTGAATATGATTCATGAATAAAATTCATAGGGTGAAATCGTAGCGCATAATTAGTTCTATATTATTAAAGTGCTAAGTTTAAAGTTTATTTAGTATTTTAGTCACCTTTCATATAAGGGTTGAAGAATATCTGAAGTACTAGACACACTTAGAGTGAGACGTAATTAATTAATATAAACAAGAGTTATGTATGTACAAATCAATAAATATTTTAATAGATGAAACTATTCCATGGTCTTTTTTTAATATTCGAATATAAGTGAATAGTGTTTTATAATATAGTGTTAGTTGTCCTTAATAAAAAAAAAACCACAAATGTCGCTCAAGAAAATAAAATATTTAATATTAAAATTTCCTCGGTCTAACAACGAGGCAAAGTGGAGTGTCTTAACATTAGGTTGCCAGGTTCCTTCTGTGTGCGCACTATGTACGGGATACAGAGTTAAGCTAAAAAATAGGAAGTAACATATTTCTATTTAAGCACCAATTTTAAAAAATATGCTATTTTAATAAGAAGAATTATTAATAATGAATGCACTATGACTTTTTCAACTTTAGTTTCCGGAAACGTTTTGAAACTTTCATAAATCAAACTTACACATTATAGCGTAATTTCTTTTTAGAAATTAGTTTTTATTTCAGAGAAGTTTTGCACAAACCACAGGCGACATTGCGGGCAATAATTTTCGTCGTACTCTCCTAGGTTGAAGAGCACTGCTACTAAAACTTTTATAACAAGAATCGAGTTAGAGTATAGAAAGTTAGCTTTAAACGTGCTGATGTAAAAAAAAGTTTTGGCTTAGTTGCAATTTTTTTTATATGATATGATCCGAGCTGATTTACAACTTAAAAAAGAGCTTAAGTAAAAAAAATTGTGTGAGCCAAATAAAACTATAGTGTAATATATATATATATATATATATATATATATATATATATATATATATATATACATATATATATATATATATATATATATATATATATATATATATATATATATATAAATATATATATAAATATATATGCCCTGCCCTGCTGTACACGGGCTATAGCGTGAAGCTGATTTAATTTGATATATATATATATATATATATATATATATATATATATATATATCAAATTAAATCAGCTTCACGCTATAGCCCGTGTACAGCAGGGCAGGGCAAGACAGAGGGAATCTAGTGTTAAGACACTCCATTCCCACTTTCCACTGTAATCTGGACGCATTGCGTATTGAGTAGCGGAACTCAACACCACGATTTACCTCGACACCAGAGCGAAGAAATGAAAATATAAATTTAAATAGTTTGTGGCTCTGCGCCACGACTGGCCTCTTTTTTTAAACGTTTTTTTTTGCTGGAAAAATCAATCACCAGAACTATTGTCTGAGAATTTTTTTATCTTGTTTATAGGATGTTCTTCAAAGGAGGATTTTTAATAAGTGTCTATCCAATTTTCTCTCATTTCATTCCTTTGTTCTTGATTTGAAAATATCTATTGTTTATTTATACCAAAATTTGATCATACAAGTAGTCTGACAAATCACATCAAAATCAGTTTTACGCTGTATGCCGCATATAACAGGGTACGCGGAGGGAACCTAATGTTAAGACGCTCCATTCCGCACTTTCCACCAAAATTTTTCGAGGTATTCATGTTGAGTGGCAACAACTAAGGGTTTTTTGCCTTGGAACAAGAGCGAAGAAATTAATTTATATATTCACTTTCGCGAATAGGGATCGAACCCACAACCACCGCGTTATAGTCACACCCCTGCGTCACGTCCCGACGGCAGTAGTCTTATAATAATATATTTTGAATAATTGTAAGACATAAAACAATTTATTTATACTATGCAACGAAACATAAAATAAAAGATAATGTTCTTTATTGGAGACTTAAAGAAATAAACATAAAAACAGATGCACAGCAGGCGACCTCATCGCCGTAAGCAATTTCTTCATAGCAACCCTTGTATAGGAATAGTAATTACTATAAGAAGTTACGGCGAAGTAAATGCTTTACTGTAATAATCACTTTAAATATAAAAATAGAAAAAAACATTCGAATTTTTAATAATTAGTCAGTATTAAACACAATAGAATACCAGTCTTTACGTATACAAATCCGAGACTGATGCAATAAGCAATATAACAGAAAACACAGTAAAAGACTTATATGCTACTTGTTTAAAACGTAGCGGGACTCGAACCCGCGCCTCCTGGAAACCCACTTATATGACGAAACGTACGAAACTACTTGAAATGTAAGTACACATTTAAAAATCTTATCCAAATTTGACTGAGGTCGCAGGTCAAGGTCGCGACAACCACACAATTCCAGCGTGTTGTGTTTAAAATTAATGCTTACCCTAATATTATTCTTGAATAAGCTTCTTTTGCTCTGAATATTTGTTTTTATTACACACAAACTCACTGCAGACAAATAATGAAATATAGATATAAGTTTATGAATTATAGAGTATGTAGTCTTAAACCAAAAATGACGTAGAGCTATTGGAATTCCATTGGAAAAATGTTTATATTTATTTATTTAAATATATTACTTTTATAACGTTCACTATATGATTGGTTTTAAAAACGCTTTTTAAGGCCATCAAGATATTGAAATTCTAAATCCAACCAACCCATCATTTTCATATTCAAACGAAAAAAAACACTAAAGCTATACTTCCTTTCTCACCATTGTACATAACGACGATGACGTCACAAATAATGCGTTTTTAAATCACCTCTAGTAAATTACCATTAACTCACTGCGACAACTTACGAGCGTGTAATATTGGGGACATTACCATCCGAAGCAAACGAGACGTGACCGTTACCGTCGCGTCTCTAGTTTATGAGATGTAATATTCGCTCCCAGGCAGGTACCTACCACGCTACGCTGCGTCTCGCGGAAATAGATTATACACTTGTAATCTGTGCAACGAGCGCCATAAAGCAAAATTACTATTTTGAATCGAGATTCGTGATCTTTATTGTTTTATCTTGTAAAAGTAGTTAGGTAGTGTTAAGGGGCGAGGGCAGTCGTGGGGCAGCACGCGACAGGTTGTGGGATCGATTCCCACGAGAGGGAATGATTTTATATTTTGTGTAGTGTCTTAAACAATGCCTCCAGGTTTCGGGGGAACATGGAGAACGGATTGTCTTAACACAAAGTTCCCTTCTGCTCAGGGTAGGCTGCGTGCGGGATAAAAAGTGAAGTTAACAAATATTTAAGTATTATTTTTTTCGCTTCTTTTCTAATTTGGAGATCCAAAATCAAATTAGTGACAGGTAAAAGTGATCTCCACTGTCACTTGTATCACGTTCTCTTAAAATACTATTTTGGAAATCTTAATATATGTTATAACCCAAATCACAAATTCTAGTAATATCAGTTGCATTTAAAGTAAATCGTGATTTATATTTTCAAAAGATAAAATCTGCTCTTCTCAATGCTTTCTAGACTTAGAGACAATTTTAATTGAATAATAAAATATTTGTACCTAGATCTACGCAAATAGTAACATTGTAATTAGAATTTCTTAGTATATTTGCTTTCTCAATATATTATTCTTAGAAAAGTTCATTTATAATGTATTTGCGGCGTAGTGGGAAGCTGACTCTGTTCACTACAGATGAAAATTACTAATACAAATTGGTTTGAAACACATTGGCTTGTTGTTTTCGAATATTATTATTTTAAATTTAATTACTAATATTTAATTTTATTAATGTCATATTGAAATCTGTACTTCTACTTATTTAGAAGACGTATGAAAATTTGAACGTAGCGGGACTCGAACCCGCGCCTCCTGGAAACCTACCAGGTTCAAGTCCCGCTACGTTAAAATTTTCTAAATAAGCATTTTTCTTTCCTAAGTTTGGTATAACATTTTAAAAATGTCAAATATCTGTACTTCTATACTAACATTAAAAAACTGAAAGATTTGTTTAGTTAAAGACCAATAACTACTCAACACTTCCAACTTAGAAATTATTTATTCTTAATATGGATAATATAATTTGTGACCGTAACGCGACGGTTCGATTCCCAATCTAGGAAATTAATTATTATTTGTTAATGTTTTCATTTCTTCGCTCTGGTATCAACACAAAAGGGCGGAGTTGAGTTCCGGCGCTGAACACACAATACTTCGAAATTTCTGCAGAAAGTTGGGAACGGAGTATCTTAACACTAAGATTCCTCTGCCTACCCTGCGTTATACACTCTGTAATCTCATCATCAAGAAGTAACCAACTGTAGCTACAGAGTTTTGTCGGTCATTGAGAATGTGTCGTGTGACAATCAAAACTCTATACTCTCTTTATATCCATGTTACCACGCAGGCGAAGCCGCAGATAAAAGCTAATTCCTTGTAAAGTTTTTTAAACCTGCAACATATGAAAATATTGCATAAGAAAGAGTACAAGAGTCCCAATACGTCCCGAGAACAATTTGATACACAGTTTGAAAAAATACAGAAAATTAAGAAATGTTGCTTCTGAATACCATATTAAATATGTAAACAATTCGGGCTAACCCACCGAGGATTCCGTACAAAAAGATAATGTTAAATAAGAGCCTTTATCTTAGGAACTTTTGGAGATATCAAGTTGAAATTCAAGCTATATACTTAGATATATATCCCTATGATTTCCTGAAAAAAACATTTTCTTAAAAAAAAAATTATGGTCGTTTATGTCGCATGTTAGGTTGACTTAGAAATATGAAATTTGGCGGCTAGCATCTACAAGTAGTACTCCGTTTAGACCGTTTTAGACCGTTTTAGACCGTTTTAGACCTCCGTTTAGGAAAAGATCTGAAAACAATACATTTGCTTAAACTAAACCATACATTTGTGCTTAAAATAAAAAATAAAAGCCTAAGAGGGGGGCATAATTTGGTATTAAAGCCTCTAGTTCGAATGAGGTATCAGATGAAAAGACTATGACTAAGCTAACCTTGAATTTCATAAAAAACCTCGAGACCTCCAATTTTTGTACGAAATTCTTGGTGGCCGAGCCCAACTCGCATCTTGTCCGGTTTTTTTATAACTAATATCACAGCTAAATAACCAAAGCATGCTATGAACAAAAAATATAACAAAACCTATCATATAAAATTTGTTAGGACCACCCCGCTTCTTCTTCTTCTTCCTGGCATTAATCCCGGCTATTTGCCAGGGTCTGCCTTCCTACTAAACCTACTTCACTTTGTACGGTCTTTAGCGTCCTCGGTGGTTAGACGCTCTCCCCTACTATAAAATCAAAAATTATTTCTAAATTTGAAGATTTTAATTTTACTCTAAAGGGTAAAATAGCTCAATGATTCAAATTCAAAATATTAAAATAACTCAAATGTATAGAAATACTACTTTTAAAAATTACAAAATGTATTTCTTAGCATTAACGCTATGAGTTTCTATTTGTTTCGAAAATATAAAAGCGGATTCAATTTTAATACGAATTTTCATATGGTACAACAAAGAAATATTTCAAAATTGTAACTGAATATTAGGTACTTGGCTTTCAAATTAAATGAAATGAAATGTGAATAAAATTGGAAAGCATTCGCTCGTTAGTTCTTTATAAGGTGCCTGAAAGCGGTCGTTTAGGTTTTAATGATCGCTCACTGGGGCGAAAAGATCACACGCTACTGTACTAAAATACACCCCTTTTTAGCTGAGGTGTTTTTTGTTTGTTTTTGAAGACATATAGTGGAGTCTACTAAATAATCAAATAGTAAGTTTATTTCATTTTGATTATATTATTTGTTATTGAAATTATGAAAATATAACCATTTTACTGAGGTGGTAGTCTGGTAGACACCTACGTTAATACTGACGTGGTAGTCCCATGGACATTTTCCGTTAACTTAATTTTTACCTTGTAATATTTTTATTTGTGATAATGTTTTTTTCATTTACTTCATTATTTTATTTTCTTTTGTTGTGTAATATTCACTTTACCTTGACGTGCTGACTTTACTACTTACACTAATCTTCTGTATACTTTATATGAATCTAAAGCAAAAATAATGAAAAAGAGATGTATGTTATAGCGTCATCATAATTTTTATACGTCACATGCTTTTAATCATTGTGAGTCGTATTTATAGTAAAAAAACATACCAAATTTTGATTTAAACGTCACAACGACATTATTTCAATCTTCATATGTATCAGGTTTCATCCAAAGTATACGAAACAATATAATTAGTATTTTAAAATAGACAATAGATATTTTATAATCCTAGTTAATTTATGACATACATCATAAAAAAATTCAGCTTCATACAGAAGGGTAAGCAGTGAGAACCTAGTGTACACTTCATTGCCCACTTTCTGCCTCATTTTTCGAGGCATTGCGTGTTGAATGGCAGAATTCAACTCTTCGCTTTTGATTGGGTTCCCGAGCGAAAAAATATAAATATTAAGAAATAATAATGCACCATTTCGGGTGCGGACCGAACCCACAAACGTCACGATACAGTCACGTCCTTGTGCCTCTGTGCCACGACGGCCTCACACAACGGACATGGCATAATACTTACTAATACTAGTTAACTAGTAACCTGAGCTTAAATGCACAAAAGGTATCTAGGTCGTTCATCAACTAGTACAATTAACACTTAGAAATAGTTTGAGTGCACCTACTTCAATAAAGGCCCCGAATCGCAACGTAAACTAACTATGTTACCAGCTTTAATTTAACAATACATTGAAAGGTGTCAAATTGTGATTATTCATATTTTTTATATTAAAAATTCAGAAATATCTACATACAAAGATTAAAAGAATAGATAGGAAATAAACAGACTTAATGTTATGAAAATTGGATCAGTAATTTAGTTGTGAATGTGTAACTGACATGTAGACGGACTGAAAATGTATACTTATATTTTTAATAGTACCAATCGATGTAGCACAAATGCCGGTAAACGTCGACCATTATACAGAATGGTCAACTCTTATAATCATCACTTTAATTCTATTGATATTGCGGCAACGCGTCCTAGCAGTTTTAAAAAAAGCAATACATTCACTGCTTAAATAATGATGTGTTTGGCGTACCTCCGTATATATTATGTTATATTTATAATAATCTGTGGTAAACGGTGTTGGTGTTACATTTATATATTTTGTTATGCTGTTCTTTTACTTATATGTATGTACACTGTTTGTTTACCCCAATAAATAGAAAAAAAAATAGTTAGAGTAATGTATCCTTACGATGCGTAAGCCATTTGGATTTTTTTCAAATATTTTAAATGTGTACACATGTGTGTGTAACCTACAGGTAAAGTATAAGTTAAACAAAATAGATATTTCAATTTTATAAAATACAAATATCTGCTTATAAATATTTAATATTATTAAAAGCAAGTTACACCTTGTAAAAGAGCTCGGATAGTAAGAAAATTTCAATATTAATATTTTATTCAGTATTTCAGTCTCGTTACCGATACTGCTGTAATAACAGTTGAGCTTGACAACGCATTTATTTTATCATTTCACTACACTATTTAACAATTTTCTATTCGCAAAAGTTAACATATTTGCGTTCATTTTTTAACTAAAAACATAAAGGAAATTTATTCATATTATAATTTTTATTGCGAATTAACAGCGTTATTTCAATCGAGTAATTTTCAAGTTGTCAGATCTTTGACAGACTCTATCTTTTATTATTGTGATTATTTTAACTTAAGGCTGCATACCGAATATAACAAAGTAAGCAGAAAGAACCTGAGAACTTGTTGCTATGAACTCCATTACCACTGAATATATTGATTTATTTTCCAACACGTATAGATTTTGCATGTATAGAACTCACGCCAATATAAAATGAAATGTAACATTTGTTTTTCTATTTCATTTTATTTCTATTCCAACATTTTAAGGCGGCAAAAAAAATACTATGTCACATACACAATAATTGACAGTTGACACTATCATGTCTTATTCACGCATTCACTTTACGAACTCAAAAGTGTATTCTTTTAGATTTTTCTTATTCAATACCGAAATTTTAAAAAAAACCGCATTCCAACTCATCTACACTGAATGAAGAGTTTAAGCGTTACGGTGGAACATGTGGAGCGTGACAGAAGCTTTCATACATTTTTTTATTTATATTGATTGATTTTTTTTATTTAGATATCCCGCATATAGTAGAACAGGCAAAAGAAAAGAAGCTTTGCCTCGTAACAAAAACACACCTCCTTTCTATGAAACAAACGATACAATACGATACAATTTAAAATATGTGCAATAAAATGCGTTCACAAGTAACCTACTCAATGTATGTAGAATTAGATATATATGTAAGTATATTAATTACACTTTTTAAACTAAAAATTAAGAATGAGTTGTAAAATAAGACTCTGAAACTACAGATATTGTAGCCGTAGCTATAATGTTCTCAGCTTCACGCTGTATCCCGCATGTGACAGGGAGGCAGAGAAGCCTAGTGCTAAGAAACTCCGCTCTTCACTTTCCACCGAAATGTGGAGGCATCGTGTATTGAGTGGTGGAACTCAACGCCGCGCTTGTGCATGTCAAAATATACACTATGCGCTATTAAACGATAAATTTTAACATTTACACATACACATATGCAAATCTCAGCTTAGACCTCGAATGAACGAATGAATGTGTACAATGACTGCAATATATGGAATATTGAAATGTATGTAATATTATTTTAAATATCTAACTATGTAAATTTACGTTTTTTCAAATAATTTAAAATTAACATATCGAGTAGGTGCATATAATTCAAATGAATTCCACCAATATTTGTTCTCGTATTCAAATTTGCAATCACCGCGCCAGCGTCAGCACACGCAAATTCATTAATCTATAACTCAAAGTTTAACCTTATAAGCATTTTGTATTTACTTAAAATGTTATATTTCGCCAAAATTAATACAGATTTGCGATTATCAAAATTTTAATACAACTTTCTGACATTATCAAAATTGATATAAAATTAATATCGTTGTATAAAACATTAAGAATCAAGGATCAAACTGTAAGTTTAATTAGATAGCGCCACAACAAAGCCTTCTTGACTAATCGGTAATTCGGAATGGGCTTCGAATAAATAAGTTAAAATTCTTGTAAATTCACAAAGATAGTGACAAAGAGAGCGGGTCGCTCGCTATAGCTGCTGTGGTATAGTAGCACAGCATTGTAGGGCCTACTATAGTAGACTAGTGTAATAGTAGAAACTAACTAAAAAGAGTGAAAATAAATTTTATATTTAAGCAATGTTTCTAACATAAATAAATAAAATAAAAATAGCCTTTATTTCTGATACCATACAATTATACAACTTCATTACATACTTATACATAGGTTTTGCTAATTTATTATACATACACATATTAAATTAATTTATTCATTACGATTGTATGTTTCTAACATAGCCTGTGTTTTTTAATCATATATTGCTTATATTGAATTCTTTTAGCGCTAAAAGGAGTTGTGATCTACTTAAGTTATTTTGAAATCTCTTCTCGAAATCTTATTGATAAAAATTATAATTTCATCATATAATATATTCAGGTTTCTGATAAATTCTAAGTGATGGAATAAGTAAATGCACCTGGTGCTGAAATTCATCAATTCCGTTGTGTGACATTGCATAAGAATGACAGATCTCAACTCCGCGCGACGAGCTAAATATAACTTATTTCATCGAGTGGCGATTGAACCTACAACCATCGCGTCATATACTATACTGTTGTGTGACACTTGTATCACGACGGCCTCTTATAAATAATATGTTACAATTTTTTCTAAAAAACTAAAAACAAATAATTGAAAAGGAAATAGCTGCATAGCTGCTTTCTTTATCCGTTATGGAAACGCAAAGTTGCATTTTAATAAGTGATTGATATGATTGGATGTCCCAAACTAAGCGACAATTTAAACTCAAGGTGCGTGTATAGAAGAGCGTTTATAATTGTAATTCCATTGTCGTACCTCGTACTAGTAGCGGCAGTCGGTCCACACTAACGCCCTGATTTAGTCTAACCGCTAATTAAATTGTTCACGTCGAAATAAATCATAAGCCACGAGGAACAATGCATTTGTTTTAGTATTTAAATTCAGTTTTAAATATAAATTTTATTAAAGGTAACTAATCTAACATCATCATAATGTCATTACATTGTTAGATTAGATTAAGTTTGTTGAAAAAACAAATCTATATTCATTAAGAAAATCTAGTAAAGAAATCTAAGCTCTTGAATCCAATAAGTTATATACATAATATGTAATACAATAAGTATATATTATATACTTACACTATAAATTCTATTATTGCAATGGAGTGTAAAGTATTTTATTAACAGTCTATTTCTGGAGCTTCAACGCTCGTAGAAATAGAAGAACAACTAATGAATCAGGTAAATAAATAAAGTACAATAATATTTTACTGTCAACGATTTCCTTGTTCAAGATAAATGTTCTTTCATTACATACAGAGGTAGCAATTCAGGAAATAGGGTACTGCAATTATTTTTTCAGTCAGAAGCATACTAAAATGAGACGAGTCTGAAACAAGTCGGCTTAACGAATCTTGCATTAAAAGAATAAACGGTACAGAAAGTTGGTGAACAGCCAAATTTGCATGTTTCGTGAGGATATATGAGTACACATTTTTGATAATATCCTTTCATATTTAAAGTTCACTACTTACGACTATGTTAAACGTAAGTTAAATTTCGCGGAATGCGGCGACACTAAATATAAATACTAAATGGTCTGGTTTACGCTGTATCCCGCACACAGCAGGGTAGGCAGAGGGAACCTAGTGCTAAGACACTCCGTTCTCCACTTTCTGCTGAATTCTGGAGGCATTGCGTGCCACTCAGGCAAATATTTCACACACAAATATTTCATCTCCTCGAGTGGGATCGAACCTTGTGGGTTCGATCACACACAACCAGTCGGTTTTACAGTCACACTTCGTGCCGCTGGACCACGACTGGCCTCAAGTCTGGTATTTACATTTGGTGTAATGGTCTTGCAATAATAAATTATCCATATATTAGTTAGAAATATAGAATGTATAAATTTTATGTTACCAAAATAAATGTTGATATAGAATTGGATTCCCTCCCCCTGCTAAGTCAAAATAAGGTATCTATTTAAATTTCTGGTACTATTACATTTTTTTATTATTAATATTAATATTTTAATTAGTATACGTAGAATTCCAAAAAGATTAAATTTATTGTCATTACATTTTTAATATTATCTTTTGTTTATGTTTATGTTCATGGTTGATTTCTTTTTTGTTGCGTGTAAATCTAAGGAAAGTTCTTATAATGAGCAAAAAATGTTAATATATAGTATAGTAAAGTAAACGTATAGTATAGGATCTTCGGCAATAGTATACTATCTATCTTCTTGAGGCCGGCCGTGGCGCAGTGGCACGAAGTGTGACTGTAAAACCGACTGGTTGTGGGTTCGATCCCCACTCGAGGAGATGAAATATTTACTTAAATTTATATTTCTAATTCTTCGCTCTGGTGTCGAGGCTAAGCGCAGCGTTGAGTCCTGCCACTCAACACGCAATGCCTCTGAAATTCGGGAGAAAGTGGGGAACAGAGTGTCTTAACACTAGGTTCCCTCTGCCTACCCTGCTGTGTGCGGGATACAGCGTGAAGCTGATAAAATGATATAACATAAGCTATATATTTCCTTGTAAGTGATCGCTGTCTGTAAAAAAACCAAAAATATTATTGGAGGCATTTATAAACAAACTACTTTAACCAAAGCAATGATTTTTCTATTTATTCTGTTTAAGTGTTTTGTCTGTTTATATGTTTGTGCGTTTGTGAACGCTAATATCAGATGTGGCTTAATCAATTTAGATTATATTTTTTCTATGTATTTTGGTAAACTTTTCTACTATAACTATTTTGTATTTATTTTATTTTATATTAATAAAAAAAATATTTATATAAAATATTTTCTTCTAAATCATTGTAACTTTTTTTATTGAATCCGCTGAAATTTTATTTTTAAATGTGTAGAAATTTTCTTTACAATGATAATATTATCAGAACACTAAAATAATACAGATAAGTAAATAAAATATGTAGTACATGCTGGCAAAGCCGCACGTGAAACCCTAGTAAATAAATAAAATAAATCATTCATCACGGCCATTGTAGTCAGCCGTTGTTGTATACGAACGGGACTACAATAGCAAAATATTGTATAATTACTAAATATTAATGGTAAATCATAAATATAAACAAGTATTCAAGTTATTCAGTATTAAAACAATCTTCAAAAAGCATTTATTTTTCACCAACAAAATAAAAAGGAACCTTTACACAATATAATTATAATTTTTAACAAAAAAAGACCACCGGATCCCATAATCAGAACCTAACTAGACTCTCATCATACTACCCTTAAAGTGTATCCTTTCCAACAATAAAAGAAGCATCGAAATCGGTTGGCGCGATATTGAGTTATTCGCGCACATACTTAATGCAAATTAAAGACTTATTTGATTTTCTCATGAATAGCTTTGTCAGAAATGAACTAAATTAAAATGGGACACGGAAAGAACCAGTTTCCAAATAAATAAAAGAATCATCAAAACCGATTCAGCCAGTCAAAAGTTTTGAGGTAACAAATATAAAAAAACAGTCAAATTGATAACCTCCTCTTTACGGAAGAGTACCGCGAACTCCATAACTAAATATTATGCTAAGCAACAAAACAGATTGTATATTTATTTTACTCATCTCCATATAAACATTCTTGGCACACGTGCCTATTTACTCTTGAACTACATCTTCTAGTGAAGCTGTTTGTAATCTGTTCTGTAGTACTTCAGTTTATTGTCTGTGTTGGTTCCAAAACGATTTTAAACGGTTTTATTTAGTTTGACTTATTTGTGGCTCGTATTATAAAGTGGTTGAAATTTTACCTCCTTCCTGTTGACCGATGGATTTGATGATGTAGACACATCATCAAATCCATCGGTCAACAACGGTCCTATAGTATAACAAATCCAAGATGGCCGCTGCTACGAAATAGCATATATTATATTATTTTAAAAAACTCTCGTCATAGGTATTAATTGAAACGTGTTAATTAAAAATGACGGAGGCCATTTTTTAAGTTTTAGTATGTGAATTAAAATTAAAATCTAATTTAATAAGTTTTAACGAGTACGAAAAATAAAACTTAAATTTGAATAAAATACAAAAGGCAATTAGCAGCAGCAGTTTTTGCTCAAATACTTTAGAATAAAAATTCCGTCAAGCTTTTAAATTGAAAATATAGCAATTAACCTTAAAATGTTGCATAAACGAAGTAAAAAAATAAATTGCTGTTTACTTTTACGAAAAATAATTACGTTACATAACATAAAAGGAAAAGTTGCCATTGTGAGTCTTTTAAGTTTAAAGGCACATAATAACCGTTATACTATAAAGACCGCTTTTTTTATTGAATGTATAATATTTTCCACTATAAACCATTCAGCAGACAGATTAACTTTTTTTTTTCAAAAACTAACACTTTGTAGTGGTACTTTGAAATTAAGCTAGAATAAGAGGCACTAGAGCAAAAAATTTAAAAATATAAATAAATATTTCATTTACTGGAGTGGGAATCGAATTTTTGAACGAGATGAAGAAAGGACGGAATGCAAGATCAGTGTAAATGATAAGATATTAGAACAGGTGAATGAAGTGGTATATTTGGGAAGTATGTTCAGTAGAGATGGAAGATACGAGATGGATGTGGAAAGGCGTATTGCTGCCGGTAACAAGGTTAACGGAGCCTTGGCTGCATTGATGAGACGGCGAAACGTCAGCACAGCTGCGCGTTTGGCCGTACACAATGCAGTTTTGGTACCGACCCTGTTATACGGCAGCGAAACGTGGGTATTACAGAAGAAGAATGAAAGAAAGATGAATGCTGTGGAGATGCGATCTCTTCGTAGGATATGCGGAGTCAGCCTAGCTGATAGAATCCGCAATGAAGAGGTACACAGAATGGCAGGTACCAGCGAGGATGTCACGGTGAGAATGAAGAAGAACGTGCTCAGCTGGTTTGGGCACGTCGAACGAATGAGCGAGGAAAGAATGGCAAAAAAGATTTATGATGGAAAAGTGAGTGGTAAGAGAGGTAGGGGGAGACCTCGGTTGACCTTCGAAAACACAGTATCAAAGATACTGGAAGAAGGTCACGTAAAAAGCATGAGGGTCCCCCGGAGGGCATGTATGAAGAGGTTGATGACAGTGGACGAGGCGAAAGAGGTATGTAGAGACCGTAGCGTTTGGCGCTCCGTTCTCTCTGACTACCCCGCTAGGGATAAAGCGTGAAGTTAAGTTAAGTTAAGTTAAGGAATCGAATCCGCAACCACCCGTTCAATTTAATTCAATTTACAAAATTCACATTGTAGGTACTACAAGTAACTACAGTAGTATTTTAATTCACAATATACTTTCATTATTCCCCGCCACATAACATGGGTTGGACGACGACGTATATTGTTTACATTATCCTCTAGAAAGCAGCTCATCCATTCAGCAATTCAAGGGTAGGTTACTGGAGTACGGACATACCGCCTGAGGCTTTCAGTACTGTAATGAACATAATAAAGGTATTTGAACGTTGATATTATAGTTGGTATGCTGTAAATGCAGCTTAGTTTAAGGTACGAAATTTGACGAAGGCTCTTTCTCTTTGTATTACCTGAATGTTGGATTAAGTAAATAATATAAATTCTATTATAATAATAGTACTAATATATATTTTTTTATAATATTTAACAGTAATGATAGAAAAATATTTTTAAGAAACGTAAATAAATTCAATTTCAATTACTTATTTTGAATTTGATGAATAGAATATAGTCAATAAGTACAAATCTTAGCGTTTTTTATTACAGAATAATATTAGGACATAGTAAAATATACAATGTGCGTCATTAAAATTACATTTTTAAAGTCCTTGTGATGCATTTAGGACGTGTTTTTGTGCAAAGGTTTACTAAAGCGTTGTTTTTAAAATTGCTAGGGTGATTAAATCTTCAAAAAAACGCCTTTATTGTTTTCACAAAGACAAAGAAACTTGTGTGTACCTATATAACACAATAAAAATTTTCCTTTTTCAATTTTGGATAAACAAAAACAGAAAAGAAGGGAATGTGGCATGTTACCCACTTTCAAGATTTTTACGATTTATCACCCACAACAGAGTAGGCAAAGAGTTTATGTCAAGACACTCAGTTCTAAATTTTTCTCTCAATTGATGTAAACAACAAAAAGTGATGGAACTTAACACCGCACTTTGTCTTGCCAGAGCAGTGAAATGAAAATGATTCTTTGTCCCGGATAGGGACAGGACCCAGAATCTATTATTACTACATAGATACTGTTCTATAATGAATAAAATATTTTGATAACGATTTCTCTAATTTATAATATATAATAGTTACGATTTATTAAATTAGTATTAACGTCACTAACAAACAACAGCTTAAATAATATCCAATAACTTTAACATATAAGTTCAAGCTCTAAGTGCATTATAAGACTTCACATCCCATATACATTCGTATATTACAAAGCGAAGCGACACGCTGTAGCTACAACGGAGAACGCAATTTACATTTCTAAATGTAAAATGTAGTATACAAGCAAACTTTTCTCATTCTGTATATTTCAGACACGTTCTGATCTAAATGTTACCAACCGGTACGTTGTAGAGATGATTTTTGTCACCATCAAGTGTTCAACACATTGCAGTGTCTCGACGAAAATTTATGCAGTAGATACTATATACTCATGATCTAGCTTCACGTCAGTGATTCACGTCTATTTTTAAAATATCCCGTATCTGTGCAAGTATAGTAGGGTAGGCGGATGGAGCCTAATGTTGAGGTACTCTGTTCTCTACTCTTCCCCAAAACCTCGAGGTTACTGCCTAGTTTTTTGAAGCCAGACGTAGCGCAAGGGCATAAACCTGCGACGGCAACACCCTGATTCCCAATCAAGGAAATGAAATATTTTATATTTTCTTATCTTTTCTTTCTCTTTCTATATCTTTTCTTTCTGATATTATGTTACCAGAGTGTCCTGGCTCAAATAAAGTAAAACGCGGCGTTGAATTCCAACACTCAACACGCAAGGCCTCCAGAATTCCAGAAGAAAGTAGGGATTGGTGTCTAAACACTAGCCTACTCTCCCATAAATTAATATTCACAAGACCAAAGTCATTCAGCATGTACATTTAGTGTCGCCTGGTAACGCGAAATATAACTTACGTTTAACACATCGTAAGTGGCGAACTTTGGATGTGAAAGGATATTATGAGATGTGTACTCGTATTTACTCTCACAAAACGTACAAATTTTGGCTCGTCACCAACTTTCTGTACGATTTAAACCAACGTGTTACAAACTTGTCCCATTTTAGTAGGTTTCTGACTGATAAAATAATTACAGTAACCTTTTTCTGAATTGTTTCCTCTGTATGTAATGAAAGAACATTTATCTTGAACAAGGAAATCGTTGACAGTAAAATATTATTGTACCTTATTTATTTACCTGATTCATTGGTTTTGCTTCTATTTCTGTGAGCGTTGAAACTCTACAATTAGAGTGTTGATAAATAATAAATTTCGGCCTATGTTAAATAAAAATAAGTAAATTAGCTTCACGCTGTATCACACACATAGCAGAGACTTTCTGCCGAATTCTGGAGGCATTGCGTGTTGAATGGCAGAACTCAACGCCCGCCCTTAGCCTCGACACCAGAGCGAAGAAATGGAAATATAAATTTAAGTAAATATTTCATCTCCTTAAGTACCTCGTTAAATTATGCGGGGTTCCTGGTATAGATTTTATTGACTGAAGAATTATTTATAGGTCCCGACTGTTAATCCAAATAAACTATTGGGCTTGTTTACTTTCTTTTTAGTTTTATGCAGTCGGAGTTTTTGTTTTTACTAATATTTTTTTTATTACGATGATTGCCAGAGTAACTTAAGAAACAAAAATTCATACACGAAAGGGAATATATATATAATATATTTATATTCATTCTCTATTATCGGGTAATAGTGTAACTATCTATTATTTTTAAAATGAATAGATTATAATATAATATTTACACCCCCAGCAAATGCACGGCTTGGCAACGTAGCGTCTAGCGCGTGGCGAGTCTCTAAGCGGAACGGCAACGTCGCAGAACCTTTATGCGTTACCTGTATTTATTCGGTCCATTACAGGTATTTAAGATGGATACCTGTATCGAGGGGCCTTTATTTATTTCGGTTTTGGTTCCTCGGCACTGGTTTGCGATGTACCTGTATTGGACCTTTAATTACCGATAATTTTGAAACCGATTACAAATCCTGTTCAGGATACAGAGATCTCCACCACTACGGATGTATAGCTTGAAACTGAAATGAATACCAATAATATAAGTCTATTGTTCCTTCAAAAATAGAAAAAATCAAGCTTTTGACTATAAGTCAACGCAATCAAAAGATACGAGCTTTATGCACCGATTTTGCTGCATTTTGTATGAGATTCTTTGCGGAACCAAAACTAAGGGGTACTTTTCATGGACCTAGAGTTACGAAATTTGGCACAAAATGAGAAATTACATCGCAAATAAAGGAAAGTTCCGAAAATTTAAAGATATTTCATAGAAAAAAATGATTACATACTTATATTTGTAGTTCATTCTATACCAAATAAGTCCATATGGGTATATGGCAAATTTTAGTTGGTAAACTTTTATAAGTTGTACTTCAATCCTGAAATAGGAACGGAAGCCTCAGTGGGTGGGTCCGAGTCACATATAAATGTTTTTTTTTAATAAACTAAATATTAATGTTATATACATACGAACTCTTATATAAACGTAAATACTAATTACTTACTTAATCTTATCTAACAATATCAATAATAAAAATCAACTAAATTTAAAACTAAATTTAATTACTGAAACGAATGCATTGTTCCTCGTGACTTATGATTTATTTCGAAGTACGATTTAATTAGCGGTTAGACTAAATCAGGGCGTTAGTGTGGACCGACTGCCGCTACTAGTACGGGACACGACAGTGCAATTACAATTCTAATTATAAATACTTTTCTATACAAACAACTTTGTCTCGATTCGTTTGTCACTTAAATTTGGGAATGGTTTCCCATGGGTTTTCTTAAGAATCACTTATTAAAACGCAATTTTGCGCTTCCTTAATGGATACAGAGAAAGTTTGGCTTACTTCTTTTTCCAGTATTTATTTTTATACGCTGCAAATAGTGTACTATAAACGCGATTGTTGTGAGTTCAATCATCACTCCACAATATTACTCATATTTTACTTTTTATTTCCTCACAACAACACAAAGCGCGGAGTTGAGATCCGATACTCTAACGTAATTACGTTAGAGTATCAGATCTCAAAATGAAATGTCCCGTAACGTAATGCCTTTAAAATTGGACAGAATTTGATGAATAGCGTGTCTCAAAACCTATACCTAATCTGTTATATGCGGGATACTGAGTAAAGGTGCTTGCGTGCTTTACTTATACTATTATTTAGAGTTTATCGGAATTATATTTGGAAAAGAGATTTGAAAATAAAAATGAGATGTGATATGATTCCTGTTTCCTTTAGGCTTGAAACACAGGCTTTATTAGAAATATTGCTTAAATATAATATAATTTTAACTCTCTATAGAGTTTATACGATTACAGTACTAAAATGCCGTGCGACTATAGTACAGCAGCTACAACTCAAGTCTCTTTATCAATAGCCTTTGAGAATTTACAAGGGTTTTAACTCATTTATTCGAAGCCTATTCCGAATATCCGATCAATCAACAAGGCTTTGTTGTGGCGCTATCTAATTAAACTTACAGTTTGATCCATGATTCTTGATGTTTTATATAACGAGATATTAATTTTATACTAATTTTGATAATGTCAGAAAGTTGTATTAATATTTTGATATTCGCAAATTTGTATTAATTTTGGTGAAGAACAACATTTTAAGTAATTACAAAATAATTAACTTTGAGTGACTGGTTAATGAATTTGAGTGTGCTGATGCTGGCAGCTGGTGATTGCAAATTTGAATACTAGAACATATATTTGTGAGATCAATTTTAAATACATGTACTCGACATGTTCATTTTAATGTTCTGTAAAGACATAAATTTACAAAATCGACATAAAAAGACATAAATATTTCATATTATAGGTATACTAAAGTTAGATATAATTAAAGTTAAAGGGCTGCTCTGGGTTTTACGTTTTTAGGCTTGGAAACATTGAAATAGGATATATATTTTAAAATATAATCGAGTTTCATTGTATCTTATTTTTCCCAGATGATGAAAGATTGTAGCTAAAATATTGTGCTCTTCGTCTGCTTGAGCCTCGCGAACTATACATATTATACAATATAAAAGTATCTATGCATCAGCGATTGTAACCATAACCATTATGGGCTCGATATGGGAACCCTCAACGGTTACGTTTACACGACAGCTATTGGTGTGATTCCCAGTCAAGGTAGTGAAGTATTTAATATATTTATTTCCTCGCTCTGGCTCGCTCCTCAAACCAGGCAAGGCACGGCGCTGAGTTCCGCCACCAAAAAGCATTGTTTCGAGAAATCATCGGTAAGTGGAGAACAGAAGTATGTTTTTAATGGAAACAGAATATCTCAACACTAGGTTCCCAGGATCCCTCTGCCTACCATGCCATGTGTGATACAGTGTGCACCTAAATAAAAAAATATAATAAAATAAAATGTGTGAACGTAAATTCTACAATTTCCACCGACACACTTAAACCATTCATTCGGTTTGGGTGAGCGAGAATACAGCTTATTTTTTGTTATTTTCATATTGAATGAAAAGCAAAATCAAAGAGAATAATTTTTGGAGTTCGTAAAGTGAATGCATGAATGATACATGAATGTGTCAACTGTCAATGAATGTGTATGTATGTATGTGGCATGGTATATTATTTGCTGCCAATTAATGAAATTGAAAAGAAAAATAAAAATAGCAAAAAAAACATGAGGCCGTCCTAGCGCATGGGCAGCAGAATTATTATTTATTAATATTTTCATTTCTTCTCTCTCGCACCAAGACAAAAGCCCGGCGTTGAGTTCCGCCACTCAACACATAATGCCTCAAAAACACAGCGTGAAGCTGATTTGATTTGATTGGAAATATAATGTTTTATTTTTAATTAAGAGCGATCTTTATACATGCAAGACCAATACATGATGGAAATTAAATGAATATTGAGTTCAGAAGCAACTTGTAAGGTAATTAGTAGGTGTTAATGTGTTGATATGTTAATATTTGAAAATACATTGTGCTTTTATTTAAAAAAAAGAACTGTGATATTTTTTTACATAATCACAATTATAAGCAAAAAAAAACTAGCGTTGTTTTCTACATCAAATGATGTGAAGAAAACAGCAGTTCGTATAATGTATTTTATTAAATTAATACTTCACAATTAAAATATACAAATACTATTGAGCTATTGAGGATCAGTGATTGGTATTGCGACCATATGTTTAAGCTTAAGGGGATAAAGGATGTTCTGATTCACTGCTGCAGTCCAATATAGCAGCACCATGGCCAACACGTTACAAACCTTCAGCAGTTCGATTAACCCCAGTAGCGACTGGGAGGCACCCGAAATAGAATGGGTCAATGGAGTGTCTGGTTGCGGAAAATCAACCTGGATTGCAAACAACTTTAACCTCGACAGCGACTTTCTTAATTTCAATTAATAAATAATTATAATAGGAAACGATGGTTTCCGTTCAAATAAAAAAAATCGTAAGTATGTTAACTTATGTGAATATACTAATATTTAGTGAGACACTCAAATAAATGCTCTGTCAAGTTCCACTGTTATAATAGCTGTTTCGGTAACGAGAATGAAATACTGAATCTTTTATTAGATATAACCTTTTATTAATATAAAATATTTGTAAGTAGAATTTTATTTTTATGCCATGAATATTACATAGTTCAAAATATAAATATAAATTTTGTTTTACTTATACTGTTACGTGTAGGTTAATGTTAGTTTATTAATCAGCTTTACGCTGTATCCCGCACATATCAGGGCATGCAGAGTAAAGCTAATGTTAAGACACTCCATTCACCGCTTTCCGCCGAATTCTGGAGGCATTACGTGTTGATTGGCGGAACTCAACGCCGCGTTTTGCCTCCACACCAGAGCGAAGAAATCGAAATATAATTTTTTAATTAAATTTTTATTTCATCCCCTCGAGTCGATCGAACCCACAAATAGTCGATTTTACAGCCACACTTGGTGCCCCTACGCCACGCCCTGTTAAGTTACGTAAACAGTAGAAGAAATTAGGTTAGTATTCGATGAAATTTCAAATATTTACAAATGATTTCAATTATTTACGCATCGTATATTATTTAGCTAATAACTTAAAATCATAATCGTGGAAAGTTAAGTATTACACAAAGACGGATAAATTACTGTTACTATTTAAAATTCCAGATTTTTTTTTATCTATCTATATGTCACCTTCACGCCTAAACTACTGATCCAATTCTTTCGTTAAATTTCGTATAGATATAGATGACTTTGTGAATGGACATAATGGCATCTCTTATCGCAAAAAATGAGTTGAAGAATTAGTAATAGATGGTTACATTCCCAGCGTAACCTATTTACAAATAAACGTAGAAATGTTAAGTCTGTTTTACATTCTGTTGTTTTTACTTCTGCTCTTTATTTTAATATTCATAGGTATTTCTGAATTTTGCATCTAAAATATGAATAATCCTAATTTGACAACTTTCAATGTATCATGTAATTTAAGCTGGTAACATAGTTAGTTTAAGTTGCAGATTCGAGGCTTTTATTAAAGTAGATGCACTCAAACTATTTCTAAATGTTAATTGTACTAGTTGATGAACGACTTAGCTAGCTTTTGTTGTCTACTTGTTAACTAGCATTTGTTAGTATATCATACTATAATATATTATACTTTACTATACTTCCTTATATTATAAACATGAATGTAAATTTGTTTGTTACGCCTTCACGCCAAAATTACACAACCGATTATCATGAAACTTTTTACACATGTTCTTAGTAGTATTAGAAGAGACATAGGATACTGTTTACTTATATTCGAGGAAAGCTGCGAGCGGACCGCTGGTATGTTATAACACACCTAGTAGTATGCCCTGCGCACAACAGACTAGGCAGAGGAAACATAGTTTTAAGACTCGACAAGACACTCTGTTCCCCTATTTTCTAAAGAATTCTGGGGGTGTCAAGTGGCGGAACTCAACGCTGCGTTTCAACTCGACACAAGAGCGAAGAAATGACAATATTACTTAAATCTTTCGTTTCTTCTAGCGGGGATCGAATCCACAACCAGAAGTGTTTACAATCATATATTTGTTGGCCCCTGCGCCAATTGGCCTCAAAATTCACTCAGTTTATTAAATAGCTCTGTTTTAACCTAAATACAAATAAAATACCTAATTAAAACTATGAATTAAATTATTTTACTAATTTGATTTTAATATACCTAATTAACTATTTAAAATTATTAATTAACTATATATATATATATATACTTCTATTTGTGCGTGTGAATACGATTAGTAAATGAATGGATGTGACGTACTTTATAAAAATTGTAATGACTCTATAAGATTTGAGCAGAATGGCACAATTTCGCTTCATATTAAATAGGCGGCATATTAGTACTAAAGGCAGCCCGTCTATATTATACAACAAAAGGAAATTAAATAATAAAGAAAATATATAGAACGTGAAAAAAAAAATTAGGATAAATAAAGACATTACAAGGCAAAAATCAAGTTAACGTTTTATTAAGTAAAACAAGTTTCCTCAAACGTTTGATATTATTGTTTCGCCAATTCTACTGAGGTTGTCTTATTTATGGCTCTTCGTATATTATACTAAGTATAATTCAATTTAGTGTCCAAATGCGTAAGGCATTTTTTTTGTCAAAGTATATACGTATACAGCTTCAAGCTGTATCCCGCACACAGCAGGGTAGGCTGAGGGAACCTAGTGTTAACACTCCGTTCACCACTTTCCGCCGAATTCTTTCCGAGTGGCGGTACTCAACGCCGCGTTTTGCTTCGATTTATTTGCAATTTTTTATTCGATAAAAAATCGTATTTACTACACATATGTAGGTACTTATAAAGAATGAATCCGTGGTGGCTCATCGAAAAGAATTTAATAAAATATCTTCTTGTATATAATAACATTTCTAAAATATACTACACAGTTCTACTGTTAATCAAGATATTGGATTTTAAGAAACAATTCTTGTGCCATATTATGTGTTAAGAAGTGATAACTTATGGTACAAATTTTATTTAAATCAGTAAAATACACAAGATAACAGTATTGAAATTTAGATGTACAATATACCTATATAAATACAAAATGAAGTTTTGCCTACCGATATGATTTTTTTTGGGCATAGACTAGAAAAGAAATGATGTACCTATCACATATTTAGTAAACCCGTCCTAAAAAGAAAGCCAAGTTACCATATTCTTATTTAAATCTGTTTAATAATTGTTTTATAATGCTTTAAAGTACGTAAATAGAGAAAACATACGACTTATCAAATCATAATTTTAATAATAAATAACAAAATTTCACTATACGTATATACTTTATCAAACAGCACTTCAGGTAAAAAGGACTGTATTTAAGCACAGTAACGTGTGATCTTTTCGCCCAAGCGAGTTAATCATTAAAACCTAAACGACCGCTCTCAGGCACCTCATAAAGAACTAACGAGGGAATGCATTCCATTTTATTCACATTTCATTTAATTTTATTTCAAAGCTAAGTATTTAATATTCTGTTACAATTTTTCAATATTTCATTGTTGTAGCATACGAAAAATCCAATTAAAATTAAATCTCATCTTTTATTTTGAATAACTGAATAACAAATACAAACTCATATCGTTAGTGCTGGAAAATACATTTTATAATACCCACCTATTATCTTCATTCACAATATCAAATTTAAAACTGTTACAACTATTTTGTCAGCCTACCCTTGCTAAAATGCAAATAGGCAACCATAAAACTACTTCAACAAATTCTAAATATTGAACTACTCCACTCAAACGAAGTCCTCTTCTGAATAACTTTTCATTTGAGGAGTAAAATTCAAATTAGACAAATTCAGAAGTGATCTTTGATTTTATAGTACTATAAGGAAGCAAATACAGCTCTGAGCGCTGCCGCATTTGCATTTATTTTCGCAAATACACAAACAATCTCTAAAGAAACGTCGGCATTGTATACTACCGACCTGTTACAATCCACCCTTTATTCTATTTAACTTTGATCAGGAATTCTGTGTTGTACAAAACATAATGTGCCCGCATAGGTATTTTCACAGTAGGTTCCTTTTACTCGACCCACGTACAAATGTATGTAAATGAAAGGATTAAGTGTAATTAGATTTCATTACATCTCAAACTCTCGGTTTTCGTATGAGTACCGAGAGTATTTAAATAAGATTAAACCTTTTCGGACCTATGAAGTAACTTTAAACAAATTGTTTTATAATATCGCGATTACTCTTTAATTGACTAGGAAATTTTATAACATACATATAATATTCTATTTTAATGACTGTTTCTTTACTTCAATATATAAAAAAACGTAAATTCAATACACTATATCAGTATATATATATATTAATATTACAGCATCTATATGTTTTTTACTGACTTCTAACTTCAAGTATTTTTTTATTTAAAAATAAATCAACTTCACGCTGTATCCCGCACATAGCAGGATAGACAGAGGAAACTTATGACACTCCGTTCACGACTTTTCGAAGAATCCTGGAGGTATTGCTTGTGTGAATGTGCTTGTGGAAATTTTAAATAAATATTTAATTTTTTTAAAATCCCTAGTGGGGATCAAACCTACAACCAGTCGGCTTACAGTCACATTTTGTGCCCGTACGCCACGACTGGTCGCAAATTATAGGTTAATTATAACTTTAAAATCTTCAACTTTGTTCAAATATTTTAATTTGTTCGCAGGTTTCATTTTATACGTTCACTGTATGTACTATGGAGCATTTATTAACTTTCACCTGCGGCTTTGATTGCATGGTGACATAAATATATATAAATTATGTTTGCCATATAAAACATGCTCAATGCTCGATGCAACTCTGACCGTAGCTACTGTAGGCTACGTCTTCGGGAAAGAATTATCCAGCTTCAGGCTTATCCAGCTTCAGACATATTGTAGATAGCAAGATAGACAGAGGGAACCTAGTGTTAAGACACTCCATATTACATTTTTCGCTTAATTTTCTCGGCATTGCGTTTTGAGAGGCGAAACACAACGCTGCGGTTTTGCCCTGGTGTCAGAGCGAAGAAATGAAAATATTCATAGAAAACAACAAGCCGACATGGTTAAGACTAAATTTGCACCATTTGTATTTGATTTGTATCCGTACGAACAAAACTAGTTTACCACAAGGTATTCCCATGGCGACAAGTATATATTATATATCTATCTATATATAGCTTATAAATTATTACTAGCCACTTAAATGACATTTTCTAAGAATTTTATATTGAGAAAGTAAAGATACTGAGAAATTCTAATTACAATGTTACTATTTGCGTTCATCTAGGTACAAATAATCTTATTATTCAATCAAAATTGTCTCTAAGTCTGGAGATGGAGAGCATTGCGTTTATCTATTGAAAATATAAATCATGATTTACTTTAAATGCAATTGATTTTAATAGAATCTGCGATCTTAGGCTTAACATTCCTTAGGATTTCTAAAATCGAATTGTATCTCTGAAGAACTATATAGTATTTTTTTAGATAGTGATACAAAAAAAGTGAAAATGGAGAATCTGTCACTGTTTTGACTGTGGATCTCCAAATAAGGAAAAATGGGAAAAAAATATTACTTCAATATTTATTAACTTCACTTTTCATCCCGCACGCAGCCTACCCTGAGCAGAAGAGAACTTTGTGTTAAGACAATCCGTTCTCCATGTTAATATAAAAAAATTATTCCCTCGCGTGGGAATCGATCCCACAACCTGTCGCGTGCTGCCCCACGACTGCCCTCGCTCCTTAACACTACCTTATTACTTTTACAAGATAAAACAATAAAGATCACGAATCGCAATTCAAAATAGTAATTTTGCTTTATGGCGCTCGTTGCACAGATTACAAGTGCATAATCTATTTCCGCGAGACGCAGCGTAGCGTGGTAGGTACCTGCCTGGGAGCGAATATTACATCTCATAAACTAGAGACGCGACGGTAACGTTCACGTCTCGTTTGCTTCGGATGGTAATGTCCCCAATATTACACGCTCGTAAGTTGTCGCAGTGAGTTAATGCTAATTTACTAGAGGTGATTTAAAAACGCATTATTTGTGACGTCATCGTCGTTATGTACAAATGTGAGAAAGGAAAGGATTCAATATTAAAGGACTTCAATATTATTATATTAAAATTATATTTAAATTTATTTTACATAATTTTATATTTAAAATGTTTACATTTTTGAACCTAACATTTCAAACACTTTGCAATTCTAGATTTCGTATAAAATTTTATTATCGAGGAAATAGGAAAATGGTATTCTATCGCCCATGATTTATGTTGTTATACTTCCCGACAACGTTTCCAGTCAGCTCGCGTACTATCGTGGATCATTAAAGATTAAACTGACATCTTGATGTGTATGATGGGTTGGATTTGGAACTTCAATATCTTTATGCCTCTAAGTGTCAATTCGCACGAGAGTTATAAAACGTTTTGTTGAAACATGGCGTTGGCGTTTTTATAACGTTCACAATATGATTGTTCATCCATACATAGACTGTTTGTTTTTATGCCAATGAAAGGTATGAGGATATGATGTAGTGATGTTGATTTCAATAATAGAAGTGGTGCCTTTTTTATGCAAAATGTTTACAAAAATATTCTAATAATATTTTAAAGAATTATGCCCAGAGGGACTTAACCATAAATCTCACTCAGGACTGGGAAACCCAACTACCAATGAAAAAAATTGTCCTACTATTCCGAATAATTCGTCGAAATTCGTTATTGCCATCTGAAAATAATAAAAAAAAAATACTGGGATACTTCTTCAAAGTATAAGTGTAACAAACGGCCCTTGTAAATATCTCTGTTGGATGTAAAGATGCACGCAGTATATATTGTTTTATTTTTCGTCTTGTGGCAATATAAATCTCTATGGCTAGTAATTTTGGATTAAATCACATCTTAGTGTAGTTTTAGACTGCCTAAAGTGATTGAATAGCGTTCATATGAACAACCATACTGTGAATGTGAACGTTAAAAAACCCCCTCCCCAAAAATCCCCCGTGCGAGGGTGTCATATCTGACAAATATGATTTTTTTATACATCAATCATACAATTTTTTATAAATCAAGATCTCTGTTTATATTAAAAATTAGGTTCCCTAGAAGTGTTAACTTTTATGTTTATTGATTATTACAATGTATGGTCTCCAATTTTTATTCATAAATACATAAGTATTGCAATCTATTCAATCTTAACTTAATTATATTTGAATGATTTCTTTCTTATGTTATATTAAAAGTGACTACTGAAGTAAAACATTTCCTTCGCCGTAACTTCTTATAGTAATTACTATTCCTATACAAGGGTTGCTATGAAGAAATTGCTCGCGGCGATGAGGTCGCCTGCTTTGCATCTGTTTTTATGTTTATTTCTTTAACTCTCCAATAAAGAACATTATTTTTATATTATGTTTCATTCCATGATATGAATAAATTGTTTCATGTCTTACAATCATTCATGACCAAAATATATTATTGTCAGACTACCGTGGATTCGTTCCCCAAGAGGAGTGAGTTGTTATTTATTTTTATTTTTATTTCTTCGCTCTGGTAACAAGGCAAAAAACCCCGCGTTGTGTTCCGCGAGTTAACATGCAATATCTTGAAATTTTCGAGGCAACACGGAGTGTCTTGACTCTAGGTACCCCCTGTATACCTACGCGATATACGGAATACAGTGTGAAGCTGATTTTGATTTGATTTTCGACTGCAGGAAAATGGATTATTTGATAATAATTAGACATTTATTTTGACAAGACTTATAAAGCTACAATTCTTCTTTTGAAGAACTATATACAATATTCAACTACAAGTATAAAAAATACTGAGACAATAAAGCTCGTGGTTTGTTTTTCCAGCTAAAACAACGGCTAAAAGAAAAAATATGTAAATATATGTATATATATTCTATATTATAATTTTATGTAAGTATCTGACACTTATTTATTTCTTAAATAATTTTCAGTAAGTAAGTTTCATATAAAAAATTAAAACTACACCTGTAATAAAACTTTTTTTACATCAGCACGTTTAAAGCTAACTTTCTATACTCTCACTCGATTCTTGTTATAAAAGTTTTAGTAGCAGTGCTCTACAACCTAGGAGAGTACGACGAAAATGATTGCCCGCAATGTCGCCTGTGGTTTGTGCAAAACATTACTCTGAAATTGTAACTAATTTTCTAAAAAGAGGTTCCGCTATAATGTGTAAGTTTGATTTATGAAAATTTTCAAAAACGTTTGAAAAACTCATATTGCATTCACAATAATTTTAAGCACTTTAAGTGCGTCGAATTGAAGTAGTATATTTTCTTTATGTTATGTTTAAAAACAGAAATATTATATTTTGTTCTTTTTGTTTTGGTATCACGTTGTGTCCCGCACATCACAGGGTAAACAAAAGGAACCTGAGAACAAGACTTAAGACACTCCGTTCTCATTGAGTGATGAGTGCGAAAACTCCACGCCACGTTTTGCCTTGTTACCAGAGCGAGTAAATCAAATTAACATTCATTTCCTCGATTGGGAATCGAAGCCACAACCGTATTTGCAGTCGTAAGCCTATGCACATGCGCCCCAAGTCGCCTCAACTTAAAATCAAGTATAAATATTAGTGAATATAAATTTGAATACTATAAAATAATCTAAATTCTTCATATACTTGATTGTTAAGCTCGAAGCGACCTCAGCGCCATTTGCCACCATAAGGTAAAAACCTCTGTAGAGGGCACTCGTCACGCGTCAAACCGGAAACGCAATCAACATCTAAAATGGAAATGTGACGACATTGCAAGAAAATTCGTCCATATTTTTGAAGTTGAAATGGGAAAGGGTTGCAGGCGAGTTTTAAACAAACCTTTTTCTTTTCCCTTCACAAATTATGTGTAAGTTTTAGTTTTATAACTCTGTTTCATGTGATGTAAACGGGATGAAGGATAGACCCTTCATCTCGTTACTTTCTTCTTCTCTCGTTTGACCCATACTTAGACGTAAGAAAAAAACATTAAAAATTACAGACGAATCTCTTCAAATCTCACTTCATTTTGTGTTTATGTAAAATTTAAACTATTGTACTACATATTGTTTTATTATAATATAATAATTGTTATAAAAACACAAAAATTTGCTTATCTGTGATTCAAGTATACACATACGTAATCGTTCTGTTTAGCTTCACGCTGTATCCCGCACTTTACAGAAAGAACTTGGGAACCTAGTGCTAATATGCTCCCGCGTGTTAGGATTCATTCGTTCTCCACTTTCCGCCGAAATGCCGGGGCATTGCGTATTAAGTATTGCGTATATCGGTACTCAACGCCGGGAATTGCCTCGTTACCAGAGTGATAAAATGAAAATATTAAATATTTCATTACACCGAGTGGCACCCCACAACCGTGGCGTTTTAGTCGCACTCTTATGCCCTTTCCGCGACGACATCGTCTTTACCTAATAAATACATAATGTTTTTTAATATATGACTTTAATCCTTGGAAACATTATCTTTTTCCTTTTAGTTTTGAGACATCATGCGTGATGTCTCAAAACTAAAAAATGAGTATTGGAACACAACCTTAGCCGCCGCCGCCTACGCCGCGTAGTTTTATTTGGTAGTATTATTATTTTTCAAATAATTATTAATTTCCCCAGCCAGTAGGTATCGAACTCACAACCAACGCGTTTACAGTCAGACGCTCCACGATCACCATTACACCGGGCCACGTTAGCCTCAACATAACCCAAAAAAAATATTATTAAATATATATATATATATAAATATCATAAATATGATAATATATTTAATGGCTTACATTAAATTCAAAATATTCTTATTATTTCTTGTGAAAATTTCTCGGTATCCGTTATCTTTTGTGAAGCTTCCTGTTTATGCTCTCTCGGTTATTCTCGGTTAATTTATAATTTATAAACTGTTGTAATAATAAAACGGCCCTTAGAGAACTGCCGGATTTTCTACAATAAATTATAAATGTATAGGTCCATTTAGGTATTTATTTGTATTAAATATACATTTAAATATACTATTGTATGTGGTTATTTACCACAGTTTTTTAATAAGTAATAAAAAAAGAACTTCACGCTATATTCAACGCCGGACTTTTATCTTAGTACCAGAGCGGAGAAATGAAAATATCAGTAAATAATAATTCATTTTCCCGAGTAGGAATCGTACACATTACAGTCGTGATACAATCACGCTCTTGCGTCCCTGCGCCACAATAACGATTATGGCGTCTATTATACAATTCACGCACATTAACTTATTAACTTATTTTAGCGTGATTTTACTTTTAAACTACTTTAACAACTGAACATCACTATATCTTATACTAAAAATATAAAATTAACGTGGTTTATAATATAAGTGTAGATAATAGCTACTATCGCCCGCCACCCGCTAACATACACAAGTCTCACTACGGACGACTTGAAGAATAATACTGTATTTTTTAAAATAATTTCGAAAATATCTATTATATCCTATTCAAAAATATCTATCATATTCTCCCGTTTTTTCAACATTTTGCCTTTTACATTCTTAAATGGGCAATCCAACATACATATAATTTCTCAAATCGAACCTGTCATATGCAGAGAGCGTTCAACAAAACAATTTTCGTCTTCATAATATTAGTATAGATTATGAAGTTTTATGCTTAAAACAATAATATGTTTAGGATTTTTTTTTTTTTTTTCATTGAAGTTGGTGAACGACGCGAGCTGGTGCGACGCCCCCTCTGTATGTAAATGCAGAGGAGGCGTCTAAAATGTATGAAAACCCCATTTTTTAAATATACAGATTTGTTTTTGCACAAGAACTATAAAATTTTTACAATATCCACTAAAAACAGTTTATAGCCCATTTCCTTTGTTGAATCGTTACGTTACGGCTTACATTTTACAGAAATTACAATGTCTTAGTAGTTCAAGTATACACTAACTACTCGTTTAAAATTTATTATTACTAATAACTAAGTAATGGTTTTTTTATTGAAAAAAAGGATTAAAAAATGATTATTAATAAATTATAGCTACGATATTTTTGTAAAAGTTACAAGTTTGAATATATCATCCCAAAAGTTCGATTGGATGACTTCTTTCTTAGGTAAAAGTTTAAGGACTATGTAACAAAGTTTAGGCCAGCCGTGGCGCAGTGGCACAAAGTGCGACTGTAAAACCAACTAGTTGTGGGTTCGATCCCCACTGGAGGAGATGAAATATTAACTTAAATTTATATTTTCATTTCTGCGCTCTGGTGGCGAGGCAAAGCGCGGCGTTGAGTTCTGCCACTCAACACACAATGACTCCAAAATTCGCAGAAAGTAGAGAACGAAGTGTCTTAACACTAAGTTCCCTCTGCCTACCCTGCTGTGTGTGGGATATAGCGTGAAGCTAATTTAATTAATTTATTTTTTTATGTATTGTTTTAAGCTTCGCGCTCCGACATTCCGAAGGCAAAGGGAGCCTAGTGTTAATTTCTGCCAATTTCTATTAAATTCTCGAGGTATTGCGTGTTGAGTGGCGGAACTCAATGCCGCGATTAGCCTCGATACCAGAGCGAATTAATAGAAATATTTCATTCCCTCGAATGGGGATCAAACCTGTAACCTGTCGCCACGAATGGCTTATATATTTTTATAGGTACATATTTACGTATCACATACCTACTTATTCAATAACAAATTCAGAATAGCCTCTGTCTTATTGCGCGGGAATACCACAATGGCAGTCTGAAACTGCACTGACATTTGCATCAATTTTCTTCGCAACTATACCGAGAATCTCTGGAGAGCTATTTAAGTAAATATTCCCAACGTGTTATTTAACTTAAATTAAATTCATGTATTCATATATTCTATTTCAAGCCACAAACAAAAGTATTATACAATTTTACAAAGAATACTTTTGCAAATTTCATCTAAAAGAACGTACAATATCTTGTTTGACTTCAAAAGTGTTGGAGAAAAAACATTGTTCTTTTCAATTGCCTCTATTTGTAAAACACAATTTTCTGCATGGAAAACTAGGCGACACGTCCTACTTTCTTTTGTTTTCTATCTAAGAGACCATTAGAATCAGAGAGCATTTTGCAAGAATTGTTAAGGCATACGGATCATCATAATGGGTGAATGTGTTCAAAAAAATTATTAATATAGTTTTAATTTTTATGATGAATTTTACATTGTTACTTGTTGCGTCGTATTTGTTGATGAAATTTTTAGTAATGCAGTTTAAATATTCTTAAAAATTTCGTCGACAAATACGAGGTTAAGTATTGTGATTACTTTAGTCCAGTCAAGTCAACTATATAAGTAATAGTAAAATAGTAAAGATCGGCTCTACAATAATATAAATTAAATGTGTATATTATATACATAAACCTTCCCTCTTGAATAACTCTACGTATGAATAGAGTGATTCAAGAGAACAGACTCTACAATAGTATCAATTAAATGTGTATATTATATAGATAAAATTTCCTCTTGAATAACTCTACGTATGAATAGAGTGATTCAAGAGAAAAGACTATACTAAAATCTGTTAAGTTTTTAAAAAAAATATAAATACATTATAGCAGCAGCGCATAGCAGAGTTGATTCTTCGGCAGAAAAAATGTAATGTTAAGATATTCCATTCCTCTTTTTCTGCCCAATTTTCAAGTTATTGAAATTATCATCATCCATGACACAGCTATTAATCGTATTTTTTAATTCACGAGTACAGGGTAGGCAGAGAGAAACTAGTGTTAACACACTCCGTTCCCCACTTTCCGAGTTCTGGAGGCATTGCGTGTTGAGTAGCGAAATTTAACGCCGCTCTTTGCGTCGACATCACAGCGAAGAAATGAAAATATAAATGTAAATAATTATTTTATTTTCTCGAGTAGGGATCGATCCCACCACCAGTGGTTTTTACAATCATACTTTATCGTATAAAATTATTATAAATATTGAAAAATAGAACATTTGAAAGTAAATTTTGGTAACCTAAAAATAACTATTAGAAAGGAAAGTTCATTGTTAAAGAAAACCCTTTCTTAAAATATAAAAAAAAATAAGTTATTTTCTTGCAATAATATTATCTTGTGTGCCGAATAGATGCTACGAGAAGTATTTCTAAGTTAAAATGCTCCTTAAAAATATATTTGTCCTGAATAAAAGAAGCTTGCGGCGTTGGGGTCCGTTTATTTTAAGAAAAAATAACATTCTTAATGCTAATTTCATGAACAAAAGTGCATAAATTTTTATATATCTCGAATTGTTACGTATTATTAGAAGAAATATGGTGAGTGGTAAGACGGGAACCTCTATAGGTAAAAAATCCAAATTCCCCACTTTCTCATATAGTGGGGAACGGAAGTGTCTTAATGGCAACGGTGCGTCTCAACACTAGGTTTCCAGGTTTCCTCTGTCTACCCTGCTATTTTTATTTTTATTTAAAGTACCACACATACCTATTTCGTCATCTACTTGACCAAATGAAAATCGTACGTGCAGCTAGAAATTAGTAAGATACTCCATTTAGAGTTAACCACAAGTCCAAAGCACGAATACGTTTCACGTTATATATAGTTTTAGTATAACCGAGTTAGAATTCGCCAAGATAGTTACGTTAGATAGAACAGACGGGCGTTTCATTATGTAATTAAACGCTGGTATCCACAGATAAATGTGGATACCAGCAGTTATGATTTTTTTTAATCTAATAATAAAATTTTCAATGTTAATTGTAAAAATAACATTCTTTATGGACACAATAATTATTTAGAAAATATATATAAAATTAACTAACAACTAACAACATAAATAAGTTGTAACAAGCGTATAAAAATTTCCACGTAGCTTGATGAGAACGTATAGCTTAGTGATTAGAGCACCTGGGCGGCTTGCAAGAGGCGCGGGTTTGAGTCCTGCTACGTTAAAATTTTTATACGTTTTCTAAATAAGTATCTTTCTTTCCTAAATGTGTAACAACACTTTAAAAATGTTCAAAAAAAATAAAAATATATATACATTATGGATAATACAAAAAACCAACCAACCAAAAACACATCCTTTTTGGATCGAATTTCGAAAACAAATTCCGTTTCAAAATCTCGTCTTGGGTAGAACCTACGTCCAAAAAAGAAAATGCAAATTTAAAAAGAAAAAACGGAAGTGTCTTAATGGGAACGGAGTATCTTAACACTAAGTTTCAATGATCCCTCTGCCTACCGTGCTATGTGCAATATACAGCGTGAAGCTAAAAAAAGACATGAATTAGGTCCGTTAATGTTTCAATAACACAGACTACAGACTACTCTGAAGTTTGTTTTTTTTTCCAACTACCAAACAGACAATGTCTGTCAGTTTATTATTTTATTTGTGAATCAGGCAAAAACTACTGGTCCGAAATTATTTACGTATCAAGTCAAGATCAAGTGGTTCAGCTGATACTGGAGTGCACCAGCCCCGATAAGAGTACAGTACTCCTTATGAGGCCAAACCTGTGCCCTATACCAATCGTTAGTGTTTTGACGTAAAGTACTGCCTCAGTCTGCTGATGACTCTCATTTTCTTCAAGGTCAACTTGGCCTTGCTTTCCAGATAATCGGGATATTCTTAAGTCCTAAGTCTTTGCATAGAAACAGCATATAGAAAGCGTCGACAGTAACCTTGATGTTGCGTCCAGTGAGAAAAATATATCATGACTTCTCCAGGATTCCGTAAACTCGCAATTTTGCAAGGAGCGCACCGTGCCACACTGAATCGAAGGCCTTCACTCCAACAATACTCACTGACAGACCCTCTTCCTAGAATAGCCGTAGCCCAACGTAACTATAAAGCAAGCAAGAGAGGAGAAAGCGATTGGCCTGTAGTTCGTTAGAACAGAACCATCGCCTGTCTTTAGGAAAAGATGGATAAGAATGCTCTTCATTAGGTAGTACATTATAACATAGCCTTTTTTAACTTGAGAAATTATTTTATTAGCCTTAATAATGTAAAAAAATGTAAATAATTCATTATAGTTAAAAAATGGACTGTAATAATTAGTAGTAACAAGTAAAAAAACGTATTAAGCATTCTCGCTAAAATAAATAAAAATTTTACAACATATCACATAATTATATACAACATAACAGTAATGTTAAAAATCTAAACTAAATTAGCGTTTTGTTCAAATTAATGCTCTATAACAAAATTCACAAAAAAGTGAACATTTATATATATATATATATATATATATATATATATATATATATATATATATATATCCCTATAAGGAATGAATCGTTATGAAGGCCAATTATTTATTAATTTGTTTACACAATTGTAAATAGATTTAATAAATGAAGTTGGTATATTCGTTTTCCGGCCGGGCCGGGTCGACATACGAGACCAGCCGTGACTCAGGGGCACAAAGTGTTACTGTAAAATCGCTTTTGTGGGTTCGATCACCACTCGAAGAAATAAAATATTTATTTACATTTATATTTTCATTTCTTCGCTCTGGTGTCGAGGCAAAGCGCGGCGTTGAGTTCCGCCACTCAACACGCAATGCCTCCAGTTCTTCCACTTGACGGAAAGTGGGGAACGGAGTGTCTTAACGCTAGGTTCCCTCTGCCTACCCTGATGTGTGCGGGATACAGCGTGAAGCTGATTTACCATGTGGTGAATGATAAAATAATATTTGTCAGCATATTGCAAAGAGCTCTAAGGAGAAAGATCGTTCATATATTTATATCGCGGAAACTACAGAACCAATCTTAGACAGAAGTGCTAAAACCTATACTTTTATAATACATAATACATACACATATGTAGATCTTATCTTCTTGCACAATGTTTCAAAATCGTTAAAAGGATTACGATAATATTATACTAAACTTGTTGTATGTAAACATAAAATATTAAAACACGAAAGAAATTCAATTCAAATTTAATTCAAAAGACAGGTTTCTAGTATATATTTATACCCTTTAGAATATAGGTATTACCTACTACTACCTACAATTTTTGTACTCAATTGAACATTTACTATTGCAAAAGCAATCATTTTAAAATATCGTATCGTTTGCGCCACAGTAAAGAGAATTTGCCTAATATTGCTCAACTATGGTATTTCTTTTTGAATCTAGAACGATACCTGAAAGCAATAAATGTCTGAGAACTATAGATAGTATTGTCGAGATGCTCCCCTCGGGGCTTTTACATATAGTCCTGAAGAAAATGTATGCAAATGCTAGAACAGTTTGAAAGCGATGTTGCGGCATTCTAACGCATTGGGAAATGTTCCAACACGCTTCATATTAAAATTTATTTTGTAAGATCTAAAACTTTAAAGAATTCAGAAATTAATATTGTTCAAGATTTCCATTAAAATTACTGTGTGTAATAAGAAAGTTCTACACTAGCTCCAATAGCCTCCATATAAAACTAAGTATTCAGACTAATATTCCAATAGAAGCCAAACTTAAGGCAATAAACTTCGCTAGCTTCCTCAAGATAGAGGAATTATATACGTTTTCGAATAGCGTATATTGTTATTATTCAGTATTATTTAACGATCACTGACTGAATACCTGCAATCGCAACGGTAATGGATTCGAACCCGAGCAGTGAAATCTAACAAAAACCCGGGCTGCGGACTTAAGTTCCAATCTACACACCAAATCTCGTATTCAGTTAAAAACTATTACATACAAATGTACTGAACGTAAAAAGGAAAGGAAAAAAAACAAACACAAGCTGTTACTAGAAACACCTATAAAGTAAAAAATAAAAAGTAAACATTAATTAATAATTGAATTCTCCTATATTATATCTATGTTTATCAGAGTAACTCCTTGCACAGTTTTATATCATTATAGGTAACGTAAGTAGATTAATTCTATGAACATAAATGTACAAATAACATATCGCACCTTAGTGACCTAATCAGAAAACCCATGATTTTAAGTTTTTGTCAGAAATTGACCTTGTTCCTCACTTCCGCCTCCAAAAGTCAGCGGAAAGCGGGGCCAAGTGTCTTAACTCTAAGTTCTCTCTGCCTACCCTGCTGTGTACAGAGCGTCGTTTTAGGTCGTCGTTTTAGGTGAATTTCTGACAAAAACTCGAAATCATCGTTTTCTTTATTAGGTCACTATAATTCTAAAGGTGCGATATCTTTCTCGATTTTCTCAATGTATAATATAATAGCTACATTTAAATTTAATATCTTGAGGCACTTAAGCACAGTAACCGATCGTATTACGCCCTTAAAATAATTATTTGATAATAAATTTTGAAATAAATCCTAAAGAGTTGTAACAAAGCACTATGTAATTAACATACTTACTTAATTCTAAAAATAAATATTCTCGACTCTTCCCGAGCTTAGCACTGGCTTCAAACAATAAATTAAATAGGTACTTTAAGTCTGTATTTTTCGTGAACAAATACAGTTCGTACTCGTTATTTGAACATATTATGTAAAAAAAAATTGTGGAACGGGGTGTCTTAACACTAGGTTCCCTCTGCCTACCTTGCAGTGTGCGGAATACAGCGTGAAGCGGATTTGATTTGATTTAAAAAAGTTATGTATTACATTCAACGTAGGCACAATATCAATTAAATAATAATATACAAGTAGTATACAGTATTGGCATATTTACTTAAATAACATTTTAGTATACATTCTCACATATCTACAGAATTGAATAAATAAAGTAAATACAGCTACAAATACATTTAACGTATACAGGATACTCTAAACAAATACAATGTACAAAATATTTGAAGCCTATCTTCAACTATTTTGTTAATCTACAAAGGTAGTTTATTTTATACTGTTGTTATCTAAATAGATTGCATTTAGGGAACCTAGGGATATTTAGAAACTAGGGTTAAATGCAAATACGGACAAGTGCGAGTCTGATTTGCTCAGTGAGGGGTTCCGTACCAGCATTGTAGGTAAGTACAACCTAAAAAATGTACTAATTAAATTTTACGTTTAGGGTATTTCCACTCATTTTGTTTGAAATCTTGTGAAGAAGATCTTAATTTTTAAGCAAACAAACTCTTATTTTTGCTTTATTACATTAATATAATCGTTCGATCGCATCGAACCCACAACCTTTCGCGTTTACCGGTCCAAAACTTCAATTAGGTGAAAAACAAAATTAATATTTATTACTATATAAATAAGGTTTTATATTCATTTATTTTCATACTAAAGTATATAGCAAAAGTCAACAATCAACATAATACAAATGGCTAGAAAATATATCAGCAAATAAACGCTCCTTGGCAAGCAAGTGGTGATGGAGTGCACAATAGTAAGCCACAGCCGTCAAGACCAATCAAGACCGAGTGGAATTCACAGTGCATCCATTTCAATTGAGAATAAATATATTAGAAGTAAGTGATCGACATTTTACTTTCGTTTTATATTGAAATAAGCAATACAATAAAGTTTAAACTGATTTATTTATATTTATATGAATAATATTTTACAGATGTTCATGCGTTCTATTGTGGACCTACTCAATACAAAGACACTGCGCTTGGCCTAACGTGATCGACAATTTAACTTTATCTTAAGACTTCAGAATACTCGTACATATTCCTTCGAGTGGACTTTGACCTCACAACCAAAGCATTTATCATTATAGCGTCATTTGTAAAAAAAATCACGATATGTTTTTTGTAATGAATAATGATAAGTATTTATATAATTATATATAATTATGATTTTATGTGAACTGCTTTTTTTATGAACTAGTTTTATATTATTTTTATTATTTTTTTTATTTATTCCATCGCATAGTAGAGTTGTTACTATTATCTTTTTGCTCAGGGATCTCTAAAAATATTTTTTAAGTTTGATAAATGACCCATTTTTACTTAACATTCTAGCCACTGAGCAGCCGTTCACATGAATCATGACGCGGCCATGTGCATTTTGCATTTATTTTACACTCCAGTGAAACATTTTATGCATCTTCTACCATTTAATTTTTTTTTAAATGTTTTACTATATAGCCTTGACCTCTTGTAGTATTGTGGGTTCGATCCCCGCTTAGATAATTTACTAAATGTTAGTACCTATTCGATAGTTTCAGTTTAATAAGTCTCATATATTAAATTTCACATAACACTCAGCGTGCAATGCATCGAAAATAAACTGAAACTAAAAAATCCTGCTTTTGTAAGATTCGTAAAAAAATATTTAAATAATACCTTCAGCATAACAATTCAAAAACAGACAACTCCTGAAAGCCAATTTTAATATATGTAAGAAAAATATAAAGTTAGAAGTAAAATATAACGAAGGCAAAATGCAGCTATCAAGAGCAATTAGACTTGAGTAGTCTGAGCTTGATTTCCACAATACGATGGCATTGTTGTGCGAACGTTTTCACATAGTCCGTCTCCAACGGTATTGTGGTTCGTAGAAGATTATGAAATTCTAAGTTTAAGTAAAATAGTATCTATGAAAATAAAATTATTAATATAATATTATTAATTTTATAGTCTTTCAATAATGTACCATACAATAAACATAATATATTTTTTTTTAAATCTAGATTTTTGGTTTTAGTGATCAGTAAACATAATATAGGCTATAATAAATGACAAATAAAAATTATGTAGCGTTAGTTACAAAACAGTAGAATCTTTCTATCTTGTTTTACAAAGTAGAGGAGTTTTAGGAATTTTTATACGTCATATAAAATGCTCACAGTAACAGCTACTTTATTAAATTTCGTACACATTTTTTACAAAACTCTTAAGAACTTTGTATGTCTTCTTAAATTTCTTTTTGCAAGTTTTAAGCTGCAATATTCATAATAAATTTACAAAGTTTGAACAAATAAATATTTCTGTAGAATTCAATGCTACAAAGTTAATATTTACGATTCGTTAGTAATGAAAAATTTCTCTCAGTTTAAGAATTTTCACTGAAGACTGAGTTGGCACAGTGTATAATAAGTTTGACTCTGATTGCATTCTATAAAAACGATAGATTTTTTTTATCATAAAAAATATTTTCGCCATTGCCAGTTGGCAAATACGACAAGGCTAAAAGTCTAACATCACATCATTTAATTTAAATGAGGCATTGCAAGAGAGCCAGGAGACCAACTGCCCTTATTGATATGGCCACTAGAATATGGTTATTCAAATTCAGTTTTTCGTTTTTAATCAATTAACTATAAACATTTTTTTAGAGGCTTCTTCATTAAAACCTTTCCAACATACACAACCACGTCGCCTTAGGACCAGATGTTCCAAGTTATGACATTAGGACCTTAGTTAATGGCTGAATGAGATGAAGTTTGTGTGTTTGTGTATTTGTGTGCCTGTGTGCCATGTATCTGCGGTGTGTGTGCGAAAAAAGTGGTTTGAACGAGAGTATATGTGTATTTCCTTGGTTCCTTTGGATTTTTTCAATCTTTTAGAGCTTGTAGGACATCAAGAACTAAGACTTTTGTTTTGACATCTTTCAGATTAACCGCCATTTTAGGCGTAACCGACCAGCGAATGATTATGTTTGAACGGATTATATCTGTATCACAGTTGCAGATATTTTTCAAGACGGGATTGACAAAGCCATAAAAAAGCAGTAACTATATTTACTTCTTCTTCTTTCTAGATATATGGTATGTACTAACGACATCACCACTACCGATTTGGAGGTTTTTAAGTGCGAGTCAGGATGTGTAATTTTATAGAAAACCTAAATACTAATTCACAAGTATTATTGTATTTTTTCGGACAATTAATAATTATTACCTATAAATTTTCATTTCAGATATATTTGTAACTATAGAAGAGATATAAATACGTCTATGCTTACTGGAACCGTTAATAATCAAAATTTCTTTGTATGGTGGTTATGTATCTTCATATCTTATCTTATTTACTTCACATAATATATATTTTGTGCCGTGTGATCCCGGCCTAGAATAGGATCATCCTGGTACTGGTGGTGTCGTAAGAGGCGACTAAAGTACGTGTGGTAGAGTCACGTCGCCAGCAATGGCAACACGCATGGGCAGACTCGACCGGATCATTACCACCCCCGGCATTTAAAACCGGCGTGAAGTAGTGGCTTTAAGCCACTGCGTTTCGCATCAGGTAATGCCGGGCTCCGGCGCCCAACCCACCTTAAAGACCGGCAACGCACCTGTAACTACTTTGGTGTTGCATGGGGTCGTGGGCGGTAGTAGTCACTTACCATCAGGTGACCCAAACGCTCGTTTGCCGTGTCTCTTCCATAAAAAAAAATTAAAAAAAATACATTGTCATAATATTACTATCGCGTAAAATAAAGCACTTAAAAACTGAGTCAAGACAGCGTTTGTTACTTTTACTCATGTAAAATTGATCAAGCCTAATTTAACTACTAATAAAATGTGGATAAAAAAAATAAATATTGATTATTAATTTTCAATAAAAACATAAAAAGGAACAATACAGATCTAAATTCCAAACACACTCGGTGATAAAACACATTATCGCCACGTCGATTTTGACAGAATAGGGACCAGGATAAATGAAAATTAATATGTCATACATGATAGCTTAAAAGCTTTACAAATATAACAGTCATTATTGTATGAAATTAAATTATTATTTCAACGAGACCGAAAATTGTATTAATGGACTTGTATTTCATTATAACATACTGTATTATCACTCTAAATTCTTTTCTTATTTTTCAGAGACTTCGTATAGCACAAGCAGCTTACAAACCACTTATGGGTATGGAAATAGCTATTTTCATCAGTATTGCAGAAAAGGCCACCTTAGAGTGCATACAAAAGGGATCAACTCACTGAATAATGCAGGCGGTTGAAGAAAATGCGAATGCCGCTTATAGCTGGAGTAGTTTAAAATCATCCCTTAAGCTAGGCCCGATGCACTCTCGGTATCCAACGAAGTGCATCAATTCTTCTTTTGATAGAAACGAGATAACTTGAAAGGCGAAAGACACCTACGTACCTATAATATAACCCTGTCTATAATACCTACATGCTAACACGCCGTCGTGACACAGGGACACAAATGAGAAAATGTATACGCGACTGGTTGTGAATTCGATCCCCACTCGAGATGAAATATTTACTTAAATTTATATTTCTATTTTCTTCGCTCTGGTGTCGAGGCTAAGCGCGGCATTGAGTTCTGCCCTTCACCCTGTGTGCTCCGGATACTTACGTATGAAGAGTGGGGACGGGTAGTTCTTTCAGAACGTTCCCTCTGCCGCTACCTGCGTGTGCGGGATACGCGTGCCGCTGATTGAAATAATTATTTTTATTATTATTTTTCATTTCTTCGCTCAGGTTCCAAGGCAAACGACGGCGACAGCGACAAGGCGACGGGAAATGGAGAACGTAATGTCTTACTGCTCGCATGCTCGTATCGTATCGTGTGATGGTATACTCGTATGTATTATTCTGTTAAATTTTCTTGAAACACCCAATTACCAAAAAAATACAGTGTTCAGGCTGCTCCATTTTACATGATAAATACGTCAGAAAATCCAAAAACAATAAATAATGGCCGGTGGAAAAACATAAAATATTTTTTCTCGGGTATTTTATTGTACAAAGAGTCTAGCCCGATTCTGTATGGGAAAGTTCTACTGGCTTGTAATTAATTAATTTTAATATGATTTTATAACATTTTATATGATTTTATAATAGCGATACACCATTTTTCTTTTGCCTCTAACTCTTACAATGAGAGTGCTATGGGGATAACATCTCTTAATGTTAAAGTTTAATTTCTTGGAATCTATTGAAGATATCTTCATGAAATTTAAACTGAACATGCTTATCTACAAGCTCATTTTTATAAAGTTGTTTTTCATATTTTTAAAAAAATTATACCACGGACTACGGTAAAGTGTACGTAACGTCGGGTTTCCAAAAATGTATAAAATTACGAAATAAACGCGATTAATCCAGTTAAAATAGTTTCATTTAAAATGTGTAATAATCGTGAAAATCAAAGACCTTAAACATAAAGTTTATTTTTTGAATGTGATTTTATATAATAGATCAAAACCGAGAAAATTAATTTTAACGTTAAGAGTTGTTACCCCCAGAACTCTCTCACTGTAAGAGTACAAATAAGATGATATTAAGTTATGTTAAAAATAATTCCATAAAAGCCAGTGCAACTTTCTCAGATTTTTTTAGACAAGATCCTTTGATACATAGAAAAAAACATTAAATAAATAACTGCATTTTTCAAGTACATACAGTTTTTTAAACGTTAAACTCTGTTTGTCCGGGAGAGTCTCCGGAACAGTTGTAATTATAAATATTTTTAATGAGACTTTCATTGAAACATAAAGATTGTTATGAAGCAAAATATAAGCTATTTTTTCTTAATTATTTTAGATTAAACTCCCTGACCTCATTACCCGGTTTACCGCGGGATCGGGATTTATATGGAAAGATGTCAATTACGATTTATTAAGTGTATAATAGGATAGATAAATAAACATGCGTATAGTTCAAGTAATTACTTCCTTAGCAGTCGGGAATAAACCAGAATTATACAAAATTTTAGAAAATTCATTTCATACATATATTTCATATATTTCGCATTTAGCAGGATGTACAATTATATTATACTAGCGGCCCACTCGCGGCTTCGCCCGCATACCACAATCTTACTTTTATTATGCTGTATTTGCCAACAGATTGATACATTCAATCATGAACAACTTGTTTTCATAATTCTGAGAAAGTGCAAGCACTTCATGGCTGCTTGAGAGGATGTCATCGGCGGCAAGGGCGTCCCCCGCGCAACTCCTTGCCATGCTTGCAACCTTGTGTAAAAAGGACGTAGAATTATTTTTATTTAATTTTTTCTCGAAAGGTATAGTGCAAATTACATGCTATAAAAGCCGAAGCTTATATTAATAGAATTTTCTTGATAATGGAATAACTTTCGCTCGTAAATTTCAATACAAAAAAACAAGTGAAAAAAAATATATCACCTTGCAATTTTCAATTATCTTTTGCAATAAAATGTTGTTTTGTGATTTATTTATAGAAGATAGATTATAGGGTAATAAAAACAAACATACTTTGGCGCTTTATTATACTAGTATAGAAGAATTTCACACTCAGCGGTTTCGAAATCAAATTTCATATTAACGTACCTTATATTACTTATTTATACTTATTTTAAGAAACAAAACTATTCTTTACAAAATAAATAAACAACTAATAAAATGCGATAAAAATTAAGGTCACATCGTTATCACAGTTCGTTTAAGGGCACACACCCAGTGGAATAACATCTGACTGTAAGCGCGATAGTTGTGGGTTCAATCTTCTCTCGAAGGAAAAAGTTGCATGGTAAGTGGGGAACGATGTGTTTTACATTAGGTCCCCTCTATTTATAGGTATGACTGCGTCTAAATAGTATAAATCTATATACTATGTACATACTAATGTACCTAAGGAAAATAATTTTTAATATAATATTTATGTTCAGAATATCGTATTAACAACATAACACGTTTGCTCATTAAAAGTTAAATACTGAATAATAAAAATGAATAATACAAAGGCTCTGAATATTTTACAAAGTTCAAATATGTACAATATAAGAAAAGGCGTAAGGAAAAGGCTACATTCGTTATAATTTATGATAATATTTTCCTTTCCGCGAGCTACTTATTTCGGTGTACCATAGCAAGAAAAGAGATTTGTAATTTCATACATATTTCTATGAACTTTGCTCGTGTTTGTACTGGGTAAATCGTAATTTCCATTTCAAAATCTTCTGAAAGACTGGAAAGTTTTAATGCAAGCATACTACGTCTTTCATCTTAAAACTTTTTCATTAGTAAAAAACTGAAGATTGTCTCACTCTTTGTTTTAAAATCTGAATATTTTATCGAATATTTTAGCATTTTTTGTAAATTGAATTAATGTATATAATAAAATATTCATAAGATAGTATCTTGCGGTTTATTATAGACTTAAATAAATATCGTCTCATTGCCTTTATGATTTTTAGTTGATCATCAATATTAATAAGAAAAACTATTACCAAATATGGATAAGATAGCATCACATGTGAATAAGATGAATAAAGTAGCGACGGAAACTAGTTGAGGTGAACTATTTCCTAAAGAAACACTCCATTCTGTGATAAATGGTTCCCAGTCAGATTCTTGGCACGAAAACGCTCTAAAGCACTGAAGCGCTACGAACTCACTTTGCATATTTGTATAATAATATAAGATTTAATATATTTTTAAGGAAGTACTAAGTGTAAAATATACAAATATGAATAATAATAACGAGGAATTTCACCACTTCATTTCTTTTATAGTAATAGAAAAAAAAATTGCTACTGTAGTTTTTTTTATTGTTTTAGCTGTATTTGTCAATCTAAATATAGATTGTAACGATTATCAAATAGTCTATTATATTTTACCACTGACAAAGACCTTGACATGCCATCTAGTGCGAAATGCCAACGAAATAAATCACATTTCCACATATTGAAACACAATTTTCGCGGCTATTTACAATTTATGTTGTACAAAGTCACAAAATGTTAAACCTGAATGTAAAAGATTTGTAAAGGGTCTAGCAGGATGAATATAGAAGGCGAAAAATGCAAGTGTCTTAACGAGAACGGTGTGTTTCAACACTAGGTCCGCAGGTTCCCTCTGCTCACCTACTCTATATTATTGACTTCTCATGTCATTTTATTTCTCTGCTCACTGAATTAAAGACTATTGTTCAATACTTATAATCTCATCTTTGGACAGATTTACAAATTGTCCGTCGGTCTAGAAGTTATTTTTCACAACCAATTCAGTCAACGTTATCAAAAGACAATAGAATTTTGTCTTCGTTTTAGCTATTTTTATATAAAGTTAAAGTAAAAGTAGTGCATACATTGTCTACTTTTTAAAATTGTTTTTTTTTACAATCATAAAATCGGTACGAAAATCAAGGTGGACGACTAATGGTGGAAACCAATGTGTCCAACTCACACTTTACCGGTATTTCATTTAAAAAATACAAATGAAACATAATAGTAAAAAATATATTACACGCTAGTTCCTACGTAAGCTTTATGACGACAGGTGCGTTTTGTCTCTCCGACTCTCTGTGTCTTTCTCTTGACAACTACGCCGTAATTAAATTTAAAGTTTTTGTACATCACATATACCGGCGAGAGAATTGATGAATATATAAATAACAGGTAAATAATAAAAATATATAAAAAACAAAACAAAAGATCAATAGCAAAATCTAAATGACTATTTCCCGTAACACTCGTGTCATCAAAACAAATCCAACGCCGTGTAATTTTCCAAATCAGTTCATTGATTTAACAGCTACAAAGGAACAAAGTTATAGACATGCATACATACGCGCTAAATTGTAACCATTATTTTGGGCTTCGCAATAGTCGGATAAAAATGAGCTCATTTTGTATGCAGTGAACCATGAAAACGCTACTTTAACCAAGAAAGAAAATGATAATGATATTAGGAATTATAAACATAATCATTTTAGGCGCGGTCACATCGACGCCGCCCGCCTTCTTGACGATAAGTATTAAGACGAGATAAGTATTAAGTATTAATCCGAAATTGAGATATAAAATATTGGAACTTTTCTATTACCGAATACGTCGCTATGCTCAAACGAAGTCTTTCAATGCTCAAACTTTGCACTGTCATTAATGGGACTTGCGAGAGAGAGAGAGAGAGAGAGAGAGAGACCGTACAGATATAATAAAATAAAACGTATGATAATAAAATATTCTTTACAGAAATATAAATAAAGTTAGTTCATTAATATAAATTTAGGGACACTTAATTTGGTTTTTTTTTTTGATTATTTTTTTATTAATTTAATAAACTGAAACCTACAATCTCAATTTTAACTTTAGTTCCTATAAAAAATTTATAACGCTATCAATATTTCAATCTTATATTTCATTAATTATCCCAATTTTTTGCAAAGTATAATTTAACTCAGACAAGAATAGAATCTAATATCTTATAGTAATAAGTTCTTAACGTTAGAATGTTGCTACAAGAATCATCAAAGTAATGTATGTCGACGCGACGAGGAAGTTGTTTTAAAATGAGTTTGTCGAAATTCGTTACTGTACTTTATGTTAATTCCGCGCGTGCATTTTATTAGTTTTCCGACGATATTACATTGCTTCATTTAAAAAATGTTATTATGTTATATAAATTAAAAATTTATAAATTAACAGTTGTAAATTAAAATTTACCACTTGTTACTAGATAAAGGACGCCAACCATTTAATCGAGTTTTTATTAATTATTTAATCGAGTGATGGTGTGGAATAGTGGAATGACATAAGTGAACTTATTTAATGCAGCACAAATATTTATTTTTGTTTAATTTTTTTTATAAAGTCTTGTTGTCTTTACACTAGGCTCACTCTGCCTACCCTGCTGTTTGCGGAATAGCATGAAGCTGATTTGATTATTTTTTTATAAGTCATTCCCCCGAGTGGGAATCGAACCCACAACCGTCGCATCTATAGTCACACACTTGCGCCACAGCGCGACAGCCTCACAATAAAAAAAAATTAAAAAAAATTAATTTTTAGAATGATTATTTTTCGATTAACAAATTATTCCTACGTAACATGGTTCCCCTACGTTTTTGAGTTTTTAATTTTATTAAAAGCACTCGTAATTCGTTATTGGACCGTTAATGATAGGGATGTCTGATGTGCACGTCCTTCTCGGTTGGTTCATAATGAGAGCTGCACCTTGATGACTTTCTCAATACACTTAAATTTAGTCTAGGTGCTCCGATAAACAATAGTAAGGCTAGCTAAAGATGTGGCTAAATAATAAGAAAATATACTTCCCAGACTTAATATAAAGTTATTGAAATAAACATTCATATTAGAAATTATATACAAACAACTTAAATGATTATATATATATATATATATATATATATATATATATATATAAGGTCTTGAAATGTGTGAGGTACATATTTACCAAAAGATAATCGAACTCACAACTCTTGGTTGTCACATTCAGTGACTTTTGACATAGTCAGCTGACATAGACATGGCTACAAAAATGTAGTGGAATCAATGGAATTTCCTTTATTATTTTATTTATTACAGCATGCAATAGTTTTACTAAATTTCCACAATAGATAAAAATACATTGTAGTATTAACATATATTTTTGTGGTTTATTGCCACAGTGACATAGAAGATTTCAACTTACAAAATGCTCTGATTGACCGATTCATCTTTACCGATCGTAAACCACAATAGCTAGATACGTAAAATTTAGCTACTAAATTTTTAGAACTGAACATTTTATCCACGAAAGAAATATTATGACCGTTTCGTTTTTAATTAGATTATTTCGTCTTGATAAAGAAGCCATCTTCCCTCCGTTACGTGACTGTACACGCGACAGGGCGTGGGTTCGATTCCCACTCGAGAAATTGAATTAATATTTTCATTTGTTTAATATTTTTTTTATAATTTATAATTTGATATTCTCATTTGTTCGCTCTGATATCGAGGCAAAGCACGGCGTTGAGTTCCACCACTCATCACGCAATGCCCCAGCATTCGACGGAAAATGGGAAACGGAGTGGCGAGAGATATCTTATAACACTGGGTTCCCTCTGCCTATCCTGCTGTGCTCTGAAAACAGTGTGACGGAAAAAGAATAAAGAAATCTTACATACATTTATAAAACGTAAATCCCATACAAATTACATATTACGTTAAAATCCTATAAGCTTCTACTGATTAATTTTATCTTCATAATCACTTGAGTCACAAAATGAAATCATTTTAGCACTAGTCCACTTTATCTCCCCGCTACGAACGCTAAATCTCACAAATGGAAGATTAAACTCTACATAAGCCCTGGCGGAACATGAAATTTTTTACTTCACGTTTTTAATCTGTAAAATTGGTAAAAAATTCACATTAAAAGTGAATAATTTTTTGATTTATATAATAGCGGTTATAAAAGCGTAGTAACAACTTGTTTCTATCTAAATTCTATTTCGTGATATTTTATGCACTAATTACTAAGTATATATATACATATAATATGTTCACGTATTATAGACATGTGTGTAACGCCATTGTGGCACAGTTGGGAAAAATCTGACTGAAACAGATCCTTATAGGTTCATATTCCTGTCATAAAACGTTTTTGACTTATGTTATTTACTGGTTATTTGAACTATTTCTTTGTAAATCGATGTTATAGAAAATGTATTCAGGTGTTGACCTGATTTCTTGGTATCACGATGTAAATGCACATCAAAGAATTTTCTACCAATATCTTATATCCAATATTCTTACGAGCACTTCTATATGAAAATTTTCAAAAATTCCCATTTATATTAAGATATAATCTCTTTTTTTTCAGCTTCACTTTGTATTCCGCATACAGCGGGGTAGGCAGAGTGAACCTGGTGTTAAGACACTCCATTCGCTTCCACTTTTCGCTGCATTTTCGAGACATTGCGTGTCGAGTGACGTAACGCAACGCCGCTACTTATCCCGCAATTTATATTTTGTCCATTTAATCCTACGCGATCAGGATTTACGCGAGAAAAACTCCGCTCTACATGTGCCATATTGCCTACTGAAATAGTTATAAAATAAATAAATATTATTCTACAAAATACGACAATTTTTACATATAAATAAAATTGAAGTGTCTGTCTGCGATTTCAAAATTAATCGTCTTTCTTATATGCATATGGTTATTTACACGATACTAATAAAATATTAATAAAAAAATCTTGTATGCTTATTTCAGAAACAGTCGAAACAATTTTTATGGTACTTTCACTGAAAACTAGAGCGGCTTGTGGAGTGGAGTATTATTATAGCTTTTTATTTTGAAAGTGCTACGGAATTGTGATCTACGCGAAAAAAAAAAACATATCCTCATGCACGCTTACCTACCAAGTACCGAAATAACTATGAAGTAACTAAATATTTTTCTTTTAAATTTACATCGATGAATTGAAATTTAAACCATATACTCAGATCTACGGTCCCTTAATTTCCTGAAAAAATCGTGTTTCTACATTTACTTGAAAAAAAGATATGTCCGTTTATATTGCAAAAAACGTGTATTACGTTATTATAAAGGGACTTAAAATTAATAGGGTACTTTCGGTTGAGCTAGCATCTACAGGTAACAAGTTCAGGAAAAAACTATACACTTGTGGAAAATCCTAAAAAATAAAAACCTTAAAAGGGGGCAAAATTTAGTATTAAAGCCGCTCGTTCAAATGAGGTATCAGATGAAAGGGCTCTAACTAAACTAAGCTTGAATTTAAGAAAAAGTTCGAGATCTCTATTTCTTGTACGAAACCCTTGCTGGGTGTGCACGACTCGCGCTTGTCCGGTTTCTTTATTTTATTAATACCTTATCCTTTACACTGAATTTATTGAAAGGCATTAAGCCCTAAATTACCAAGATAGATAGATAGATTACACGACAATGCTCTTACTAAAATTACAAAATCACTTTCTTTTGACAAATCATTTTCTCCTTCTCCTATATCTATTGTTTTATGTATACATAAAAGAACATGTACCTGACTGACTAAGCTAAGATGTACGCACAGCCGTAACCACTGATGGTAGAAACGTGAAATTTAGACAGATGTTTATTTTCATAATCTGGACATCCACTAAGAAGGGATTTTTAAAAATTTTAACCCTAAAAGGATGAAAGAAGGATGAAATAGGGGTTGAAAGTTTGTATGGAAAAAAATGTAGAATATTTTTTATTTTTTTATTTTTATAAAATCTTAAAAACATTTTATTGAACACATGTCTCATGGTTTTTTAGAATTCCTCCCCTAAGGGTGCAAATAAGCAGGCGAAGCAGTTGTATAATATGAATTTAATATATCTATACTAATATTATAAAGAGGTAAGATTTGTATTTTTGTATGTTTGTATGTATGTATGTATGTATGTGTGTATGTTTGTAGAGTTTTCACACAAAAACTACCGGGCCGATTTAAATAATTTTTTCACTATTGGAAAGCTGCATCTTTACTGATCAGTATAGGCTATATTACATTTCCAAAAAAATAGAGATCCCTAATAGAAATGCAATAATGTAAACCAAGGTGTGAAGAAATTGATCTTAATAATTCTATTATCGCGTGCGCTGCGAAAACTATAGATGATAGAACAAAACAATGTTCTACAGTATTGTAGAGCGCATCAATATCTATAAAAAAGTCCGCGATAGCATATGTCTAACTACTGTAGTTATGACAATATAATCATTTTTTTATATTTTATACGTTAACAAAAGTGCCGACAATAATCAAACCATATTATTCATACCTCTGCATCAACCCTTATCCCATTAAATGATATTTTATGAAAGATAATTTCAATACCTGTAAAATACTTTTTAAATTAATAAGATCGGACATCCCATTCAAAAGATATAACGAATTTAAAAATATAAATCTAAAGAAAATCATGTAATAATAAAAAATGCGTAGTGTGTGCCGTGTGGCCTTGCGCACCGTGGTGAGTAACTCTGCGGGGGTTGGGTGGGAGATGTATCGATACCACTTAAATTATTAAGACAGTCCATTAGATTTTTTGTTTTTTTTTATGGAAAGTACAAGGCAAACGAGCGTTTGGATCACCTGATGGTAAGTGACTACCGCCGCCCGCGGCCCCGTGCAACACCAGAGGAGTTACAGGTTCGTTGCCCGCCTTTAAGGTGGGTTGGACTCCGGAGCCCGGCATTACCTGATGCGAAACGCAGTGGCATAAAGCCACTACTTCACGCCGGTTTTTAATGCCGGGGTTGGTAATGATCCAGTGGAGTCTGCCCAGTCACCTCTTACGACACCACCAGCACTAGGATGATCCTATACTAGACCGGGATCCCACGGCAAAATTGTTTGAATTAAATAGACCTGATAAGGAAAATTCTTTTACAATTACACGATTAACGTGTAAAAAAATACCAAAAAAACCTTATATCGCGTAAGCTGTGGAAATTATTGACAATAGAGCAAAGTGATGTACTGCAATTTTATAGAAGACATCAATATCTACAAAAAATTTATGCGATACCATGTGTAACTGTTAGTTATGCCACAATAACTCATTTTCAAAGGAAAATGTGCAAACTAGAAAAAAGCCACCATCGTAGTACAGAGGGGCATCTAAAATGTATATATATATATTTTAGATGCCTATATGTATATGTATGTATATAATTAATAGTTTTAAACTTTGCATACAAAGTTATCCCGTAGGTAGTATATATTTTTTTTCTATTATTGTTACCAGCAAAATGTATTGATACTAATGTGGTATCTATATTTTTATATATAATATACATATATATATTTATTTTTTTTCTCCCCTTAGTGTTTTTCAGGTGGAAAACATAGAAATTTTTTTATTTGATAAAATATTTTATTCACCATAAAAATGTTGGTAATTTTTATAATTCTAATATAATTAAACAACTTTCTTAAATGATCTTTCCTTGCATGTGTTGTAATAACTATCAGGAGCTATTAAACAAAACAATACATTCTCATTTTTATAAATATATTCTCATTTTTATAAATATATTGGCGATTTAAAGATTTTTCCATATAAACTTTCAACCCAGTATTTAAACTCTTAGGGGATGAATTCTAAAAACCATGAAACACGTGTTCAATGAAATATTTTAAAGAGTCTGACTTTCAATTTTTATAAAAATCGGTGCTGTTTTAAAAAAAAATAATACAAACTTGCAAGTAATTCCCTGTATCGAAACAAACAAATAATTCACAAATGTGGTGAAGCCGCGAGTTGGTTGCTATATTATAAAAGTTTATATTGGGTTTAGATGGATCACGTGGTGATATCAGTACATTTTAATCATTGGCACGTAGGTACGTTACATTCATTTATAGTACATATATTTCTCAAGAGAATTTAATCAAAACTTTGTAAATAAAAAAAATAGATGAAATAATCAAGTTAAGGAAGTGCCAAATTTATTTTATGAATCAATCTTAATGTTATATTCAAAACAAATGAATACTTGAAACGTATTAATAAATTTAATTAAGTTTATTAATACGTTTAATATAACGTTATAACGTTAAATATATTTACTTATTATAGTTAAAGAATAAAAAGTGTGAAGAGGAATGTGTGATTATCTATAGATTTTATTATTCTACATAATATCATAAAAAAACAGATTTAAACAGTACATATAAAGGTATCCTCCTGCAGTATAATTATTTTTAACCAACATTTTTGAACTTTTAATTTTGAACATTTTGAATATTTTCGCGCCATTATGACGAAAAATTTAGACAAAATATTCAAATGTTTTTTTTTTATTTAAAAAAAAAAAAAATATTAACGTTAAGAATGTTGGTAGTTTCTCAAAAGGTATAAGAATTTAAAAAATACCCGAAATATGCTCTCTTCGCAAGTGTTGTATTAATAATAATAATTCTATTCACTAAAAAATCACTATAGATATTATATAATCAATTATATAATGTTTTTATCAGTACCACTTTAAATGAAACCATAGTTTTAACTATAAAAGCCTAATACAATTAAAAAAATGGAAGGAAAAAGTTATTTTTTCATACAAAGTAAATAAGGTATTATCGTTGATATTAAAATAAAACGCTATTTGTCATTAAAGACGCAAACATACGAGTCGTAGGTATTTGCGGCAAAGGTTAAAGCTGCTTAACCTTTAGTAATATTTTGTAGTAGTATGTGATTACGTTATTGGTATCTGCATAGATGCGTAACTGCGTCACAGGAAATACAGGTTTGGATCCTACTAAACTGCTCAGGTATCTTGATTAATTTCTCTAAAAATAATTAAAAATATAATAGTTTATTAAACCCATAGTTTAATAAACTATTATATTTTTAATTATTTTTATATATTAATAGTTTATCCTATATACTCCCCGTAAAGGGTGCGCTGAAGCTTCCATTCTGTATGAATATTAAAGACCGTCGCGGCGTAGAGGCACAAAATTGTGCCAGTAACGTGACGTTATGGGTTCGATTCCCACTTGGAGGATTGAATTGAAATTTAATCATATTTTCATTTCACGTCAGTCATATATCATACCCAGTATCTTAACACTTAAGTTCCCTCTACCTACCCTGCTATAGACTGGATACAGCCTGAATCTGGTTTTAATTTTGTGTGAACCGATTAAAATAAGGACTCCTTAAGGCAAAAGTTTAAAGAAATTAATATATTGACAGTTGCATCTCTCTTATGGGTGGTACGAAAATACCACCTAAGGTTTTAATAATTTTCACATTAGAAATCTCAAGTTCATTGCAAGCATACATTATAGGTATATTGAAACATGAATATAATTTTAGTGTATTAAGTAAATCATTCTGTGGTTAAAGCGTGCGAAGCCGCGAGCGGGTCGCTAGTTCAACAATAAAATTGAAAGCTCCGATATAGGTGTAAACAATGTTGCATCATCATAGCATACTCTTAAAATATTGCAAAACATAATGAATCCAGAAACATGCCCCAAATAAAGCTATGTGGATACGAAATTTCCGAAATCATATGTAGATATGGGCAAACTTCGACACAATCACACGTCGGACACAAAATGGAACCGAAAATTCTTTGTTGCAAGCAGAAACAGCAGGTGTGCCGGCATGAAAATTGCACATAACAAATTATTCCAACTGATGTCAAGCTAGCGTTGTCTTGTTTTGTTAGAAATTTGTCTTTTGGGTTGTCTAAAGTTGGTATATCGTACAGAATTTCAATGTGAAAAGTAAACTAAAATTCAGATGTATCGTGGGATAAATAATTGATACTGAAAAATACATAGGCTCTTAGTAAGAGTTTTGTATATGGAAGCTTTTGAAAGCGCTCAAATTCTCTAATTTCTTCAACTGTTTTCATGTTTTTTCCTTGTTATTGAGTAAGTAAATTATTTAATTCCAGTCAGTAGTTCTTAAGATTGGTGCGGTCATTTAAATAAACTCTTCAGGTTTATAATATTGTTATAAGACATAAATGAATAATTCTTCAACTAAATTATTTTTTTAATAAATTGGAATACAATTAAAATTGGTTATTATTTTGAAATTGTATTTTGTTAATTTTCTTACATACTTTTCCGTCTTTGAGTGAAGAGCGGCACTTCGCTCCTCACTAACACAAATAGTCTAAAACACAATGATAAAACTCTACACCAATTTAATAATCGTAGCGCGTTTACGAAAATCTGGAGCACAATATTTCACTTTTAATCTGGCATTTTATAAATTTGAAACAAAATGTACAGGGACATAACCGACAATGTGAGTTCACACTTGACCGCTCTTTATCTTAAATCGTTTTTAACATTGGTCGAACGACGAACTCCAAAGTATAAACTGTCGTAAAAATTCGTTTACAACATCGATAAGGCTCCTTCATGCTGTGTGGCGTATACTTTAATGTCTCGAGCTTATTTAGATCATAAACATTGTTTGGAACGTAAATCACCTTTATATTTCAACTTGAAAGCTATACTTAACTTAATATATTTTTATAATACATACATATTACAACTTACAATTTTTATTATATTTTTTATATTAAATAATAAAATTACTAATATTCATCACTTTATTGCTAAATGTAGGAAAAGGGACAAAATTTAAAAGATTTTTTTTTAAATTAAATGATCAATGTAACTTAGGTAGCAATTATCTACGCCAGAGGCTTAAAATTCTTCAAAATATATTTATGATCTATATATTTATGTATTTTTAATTCAATAGATTTTATGGGCTACTAACTCCTAAATAAGTAAAAAACTGTGTTACATCGGACCTCGTTTATTTACCTATCTCATACCTCAGAACCCTTCATTTTATATTCAAACTAAGTAAGACACAATTTCTATGAAACGAAAAAGGATCGGGCCTTAAAAGTTACAATACTTAAATATTATGTATATTATTCCATTCATTCCGTACATAATATTCCAGTACCATTTCTTTACTATTATTATTTACATAACACCATCGTGGCGCAGTAGACTAATATCTGACTATATAAATTATATATTAAATCAACTTCACGCTGTCTCCTGCACATAGCAGGGTAGGTACAGGGAACCTAGTGTGAAGACACTCCGTTCCCCACTTTTCGCCGAGCTCTGGAGGCATTGCGTGTTGAGTGGCGGAACTCAGCGCTGCGTTTTGCCTCGACATCAGGGCGAAGAAACGAAAATATAAATGTAAATTAATATTACATTTCTTCAAGTGGGGATTGAACTCACAACCTGTCGATTTTACTTTCGATTTTGTGATAACTAAATGCCGATGTAATTTCTCTAGAACATTAAACGAGACCATTGGAGAAAGGGGCGTGTAAGCGAAAAATTCTTTATAACTAATACGCCAGAGGAAGGGAGCGCGTATATATGTATATAAGATATGTTACATATAAAAAACCAAACTAAAAGATAGTCCTCAATATATATCACGTCAAATCAATGTAATTTGAAGTACATCCAAGCTAATGCCAGCTCGACGAGAGCGTCGCAATAATCCTATTTATACGCTCTAAGCATAATAAGATTGTCCCGCATCGCTAGACACGATGGCAACCGATCGCCAAAATTGAAATCCGTCATATTTTATACTGGATATCATATCGATCACTTCAGAAACCACTCAGTCTTAAATCCAGTGCTTGGATAAGTAACATTTTATTTTAATCAGCTTCACGCTGTATTCCGCGCTGTATTCCGGGTACGCAGAGGGAACCTAGTGTTAAGCCACTCCGTTCCTCATTTTCCTAAATATTAGAATTGCATTATCAGTTCATTCGTTATATGCTTGTCAGGTTTTTGATTGATTAGATTAGGCTTTTTAAATTCCACAAAATTTAGTTTTTTTCATACAATATGTGAACATGACTCTCTACATATCTAAAAGAAAATTAAAAGTAAAGATCGCAACATAAAACACTTTTATACCCATGAACCTAAAATTTTAACTGTATTCTAACCGATTTTTACTACTTTGACCCAAAAACGAAACGGAATATGGGACCCTAACATTCAATTCAACAGATTTTTACGACAACATAATCTTTTTTGCTGATGCAAAAAACTGAAAATCATCCAAAAAAAAAATTCTTATTGGGAATGAGGAATCAAAAAAGACTAGCAAAAAGAAAATAGAAAATTGATTATGTTGTTCAGTTTAACTTCGTATATATATATATATATATATATATATATATATATATATATATACATATATATAAATTATTAGTCATAAGTTAGACCGCTTCTTGCGTCTTGGAACCAAGATACTATGATTTTTTTTAAAAGTACTTATTATATACATAATATGAGTATCCTCGGCCTGACTACGACTAAGTTTGTCATAATTGTGTTTAACTTCAAAGCCAAAGGGACCTGCTCTCCATACTCATAATAATGTGAGCAATATTGGTAATTCAATCTTTCGTAGATGCTCTCTACTACAATAAATTAATAACTTAAGTGTACCAATAGACGCTACTCTTGTACAGCCCATAGAAAATTAATTATTTAAATCATATTATGGGTTCATCTTAAAAAGCCAATTTCCAACTATTATATTATTTAGTTTCCTTAGAATCTGAACTCATCATCTTCTCTGAACAAAACTGTGTAAATAAACTCATTTAGAAGCGTCACACTCCCACTCAAAAGAATTAACGTTATTTTATATATGGATTTACTAAAGTACTTACAGAGAATACGTGTTAGGTAAGCCAAAGCGAATATTCCCCTAAGGGTCAATGGAACAGACAGTCGACAATGTGTTAATTAGGCAATTTTGGTAATGGCGGTTACATTCTCTTGTTACTGGCTTTATTATGTATTTTTATTAACTATATGTTCAGAATTATGCAATACAAATCTGTGCGACTGTATTTCGTAGGTAATTTCTGAATATTTAGATAAGACTTTAGTGTAGGTCAGTTGTGGCCCAGTGGCACAAAATGTAACTGTTAAACCGACTAGTTGTGGGTTCGATCCCCACTCGAGGAGATGAAATATATACTTAAATTTATATTTCCATTTCTTCTTTCTGGTGTCAAGGCAAAGCGCGGCGTTGAGTTCTGCCACTCAACAAAAATAGCCTCCAAAATTCGGCAGAAAGAGTGGGAACGGAGTGTCTTAACACTAGATTTCCTCTACCTACCCTGCTGTGTGCGGGATAAAGTGTGAAGCTTATTTAATTTTTTAATTTTTACTTAAATTTGTTGGTGGATCAAAAAATATGTATGGCAGATTAAAGTAAATTTATTATATGATGAATTAAGTAATTTTTATTTCTTCACGTCATATGACGACCGACTGACCAACCGACCGACCGAGCGACCGACCGACCAACCGACTGACAGACCGATCGACCGGCCGGCCGGCCGACGAACCGACCGACCGACCGACCGACAAAAAATTTGACCTTTTATTATCTATACTTCTATACTAATATTATAAAGAGGTAAGATTTGTATTTTTGTATGTATGTATGTATGTATGTATGTGTGTATGTTTGTAGAGTTTTCACACAAAAACTACTACACCGATTTCAATATTTTTTTCACTATTAGAAAGCTGCATCTTCACTGAACAGTATAGGCTATATTACATTTTCAAAAACAATAGAGATCCCTAATAAAAATGCAATAATGTAACCCAAGGTGTGAAGAAATTGATCTTAAAAGTTCAATCGCGTGCGCTGCAACAAAAACTGTTGATGACAGAACTATACAATGTTCTACAGTATCATAGAACGCATAAATATCTATAAAAAAGTCCACGATAACATATGTCCAACTACTGTAGTTATGACAGTATAACCATTTTTTTTATATTTTATAAATTAACAATATTGCCTACAATAATCAAACCATATTCATACCTCTGTATTAATCCTAATCCCATAAATGAAAAAAGATAATTTCAATACCTGTAAAATACTTTTTAAATTAATAAAATCGGACATTCCATTCAAAAGATATAACGAACTTAAAAATATCAATCTATAGAAAATCATGTAATAATAACAAATGCGGAGTGTGTGTCGTGTGGTCTCGCGCACCGTGGCGAGTAACTCTGCGGGCAATCAATCAATCCATCTATTAATTAGTCCATCAATCCCTCAATCCATCAATCCATCTATCAATCAATCAATCCATCAATCAAACAATCTTTGTTGTGCACAGTCAAATCACGGCATAAAACAAATTTTGTGCCGTGTGATCCCGGCCTAGAATAGGATCATCCTGGTACTGGTGGTGTCGTAAGAGGCGACTAAAGTACGTGTGGTAGAGTCACGTCGCCAGCAATGGCAACACGCATGGGCAGACTCGACCGGATCATTACCACCCCCCGGCATTTAAAACCGGCGTGAAGTAGTGGCTTTATGCCACTGCGTTTCACATCAGGTAATTCCGGGCCCCGGCGCCCAACCCATCGTAAAGGCCGGCAACGCACCTGTAACTCCTCTGGGGTTGCACGGGGTCGTGGGCGGTAGTCACTTACCATCAGGTGACCCGCACGCTCGTTTGCCGTGTCTTTTCCATAAAAAAAAATCAATCTATCAATTCATCAATCCATCAATCAATCGATCAATTCATCAATCAATCAATAAATCCGTCAATCAATCAATCCATCAATCAATCAATCCATCAATCAATCAATCCATCAATCAATCAATCATCCATCCGTCCATCCGCCCATCTGTCCGTCGGTCGGTCGACCGGTCGATCGGTCGGTCGGTTGGTCGGTCGGCCGGCCGGCTGGGCAGTCGGTCCGTCGGTCGGTCGATCGGTCGGTTCGGCGGTCGGTCGGACGGTCGGTCAGTCAGTCGGTCCGTCAGTCGGTCGGTCGGTCGGTCCGTCCGTCCGTCCATCCGTCCGTCCGTCCGTCAATCCGTCAATCCGTCAATCCGTCAATCTGTCATCGGCACCCCCAGCGCGTCACGCATGTCTTTGCCTCCCTGCGTCAGTGACAGGACATTTTGTGTGAGAGTTGAGTGTTCGAGGTCTAGCAGCGACTCGATCACTGCCGTTGTTCCCCAGGGCAGCATTTTATCACCTGCTCTCTACGCACTATACACTGATAACATCATAACGTCCTAGCGAGTATTACTCAATGAGAAATCTCAAAGAACTACTTCCAAGGTACTTTCTACCCTCCTCCAAATCCGACTCATGAAACCGAGGGTCTCTCTTGACTGATTTGACCGCCTAGATGGCATTTGATAATGCTTACAATTCCATACTGTGTCAACGTCCAGATGTCGTTCCGAGCTACTGCGGAGATAGACAAGAGAATGCTTCAATTCTGCGTCTGGCTCTATAGCAAAGTTAATTTAGAAGATTGCACATATTTTGGTGTTATCCAATAATTATAATGTATTTCGTTTAATGTTACGTCTTTCGTTTAAGTATTTTTGGGAGAATAGTAAGTAGTCTGTTTTTTTTTAAACAATTGGAACATCCTTATTGGAACTACGAAAATGCGGGTTGCGTAGTTAAAGCGGGCGAAGCCGCGAGCGGGTCGCTAGTCTACAATAAAAGATTCAAGTTTTAAGTTATTTATTTTCGATGTGGTAAAATTCCTTTCTCATCTTTAAGTGTATATAAAACTTTTGATAATAATTACACAATAATAAAATCATATAACCGCATATAAGGATTAAATCTATTATTAGATATATATTTTCCGATGTTACAATTTACTATTACATTCACTAACATTTTTTTTTTAATTTTTTATAATTTAATATGCATTTCATATTAAATTAAACAATGTGTGCAATAAACGTTAAATACATTCCTACCTGATGAAGTCATACAATAAAGTTATACGCTAATATTGTTTGGAACCACAAATCCGTATATAACAGAGCATTATTTCCACCGTAGTATTGCGAATGGAATATAAATCTGGCGTTTGATGGAGGTGGCCATATTAAATTCGTTCACTCGTAAAATCAAATTTTCGTGACAACAGACGTTTCTTGATAAAAATAATGAATTTATATAGTGATTTGTCTTCTATTTTGTAACTAGTCGGGATTATGTTTGTCGCACTCGTCTTTGTTGGTTTTATTTTTATTTAAATAATTGAGAAATCTACAGACATTTAGTCCGTATCCTTTTTTTCCGACTATTATTATACCTTATCGTATACATGTTTGTTTACTTATTAATCATTATCTATTATAAAAAATAAACTTATTTCTCGGTTTACATTATTATATAATACAGCGAGAATTGTATATAACTTCTTAACTTTTCGTCCATTTTAGAGACAAACCTCCCGGTAATTTAATATTACGTTTCACTTTGATTAGAAAAGCATAAAAAACTGGTGTACGTGAGTGGAATAGAATCCACAATTTTTGCGTTTCGTAGCAAATCACACCCCAATTGTCCACCATAGACTATAGATATAGACTCTACAAGTACTTATAAATTGGAAAAAAACATCATTCCCATTTTTTAAATGAACTACTACTACTGTACTACAATTTAGTTATAATTATGTATTAAAAGAGACATTAACATTTTAAGATCACTTTACTTAATTGTTAATATCTATATAATTGTAGTAGTTTATTAATTATATTTTGTATCAAATGTTTTCTATCCACTTGAGTAGATATATTTAAAAAAAAATATTTTTTTTTGTACTATCTTTTTTTTTGTACTATCTACAATTTTGTATTGACGCACTGAAAAAGGTTTATATGTTACTATTTATAAAGACGCGCCAAAATTGGACTATAAAATTTATCAAGACAATGTTATTGCTTGTCCGGAAACAACATCATTACGATAAACGAAAAAAGAGTAGAATAAATAAAAAACAATATAACCTAGTGAGGCCGTCGTGGCGCAGGGGCACTAGGGTGTGACTGTAACGCGACGGTTTTGGGTTCGATTTGAAGAATTAATGATTATTTATTCATATTTTAATTTCTTTACTCTGGCGCCAAGGCAAAAGCCCGGCGTTGACTTCCGCCACTTAACACGCAATACCTCGAAAAATACGACGGAAAATGGGGAACGGAGGATTAACACGAGGTTCCCTCTGAATACCCTGCTGTATGCGGGATACAACGTGAAGCTGATTTTATTTTAGGTAATTCGTTCTTCAATAAAGTTAAGCATAATAAATGAAGTGTTCTATATATACCAGTTACGAATACGTCCTAATTAGCGCCTCTTAAACAATTCAAAGCAGTTTTCAAGTAAATCCATAGCATTATAAATTAATGCCTACGAGAAATTATGTTTATCTAGACCAGTGTTTCTCAACCACTGTGCCGCGGCACTTTTGTAACACTGCGCGGCACTGTTGCCGCCAAATTTCAAAAGTGTGCCGCCAAATTTTTCAAATATATAATAATGTTAATATTATTAAATTATAGCATTAAAGAAGAAAAATAATTTTAACATGAATATATATTTAAATCCACAAAAAAATAAATTATTTTATTATTTGCTTTGCAAATAAACGTTTAGTTATTATAGTAGTATATTTTAGTTAATTTCGTATATTTCAAATTTTTGTCATAAAATATTTATGCAGTGTGTTGCAGTAAGTAAATAATTTTTATGTTTTTCTTTGTGTGCCGCCAAATTTTGAGATCGTTAAATATGTACCGCAACAAAAAAAGGTTGAGAATCACTGATCTAGACTTTAGTGTAGGATTGTTTAGTATATCTTGTGCACATAAATTAAAGCAATTTGATATTTGTTCTTTAACTTAATTATAAATGAAGTAAATTCGTAAGTATTGAACAAATTACTTGAGATTTCATAATTAAATTAATATAGGTAACCACGTAGTTATCGACTGTACCTATAGTTTTTCATCAAATGTTTTTATTAGGTAATTGACTAATTATTATAATGTTAAAAATGATTATTTTCATGAAAAACGAGTTCTGACACAAATTATCTATAGCACCATTTACTGTACCCGTAAAAAGTTTTTCACATTTCATTTCATTTCAGTCAATATTATCACAAACCAAATAAATATGTGATTTTTCTTTTTGAAAATGCCGGAATTACGCTTTTTCAGGTAGAGAGAACCTAGAGAAACTTCTCCTAATTCAATAATTTTCACCCAATTTCAAATGGCGTGTTCAGCAGCGAGACACAATGCTTTGATTGAAATATGTTTAATAATCGTATAAGCTATATATTACTCCCTTGTGGACTAAAGGAAGCATGCCTTTTTATTTTTATACAGAGTAGTGAAAATCGTGATAAAATCCAAGACGGGAATTTGTGGGAATACAGATGATTGCAAAGCTCATTGAAGTGAATAATTAAATTAAATATATTGTATTATATTTATTTCAATTCAAAGAAAAATTAAAAAAATAGTTAACGCTAAGACTGCTTAAATAAACGAATTATTTACTTAATACACTCAATTATGTTTTATATATTTGTTTTACAAAATTTGCATCCGTCCCATCTTGACCTATGCTTGTGTCATGTACTCACACATCAACATAGACCTTCTTTAGAGGGTTCAAAATGAATTCCCTCGTATGGCATCCGGTTCCTAAACAAAGATTTTGAATTGGAATCGCTAAAGGAATTCTGCAAACGCATAGCGAAGCGCCACTACGAGCGTGCAGTCTTCCACTTCAACCCACTTATTGTCGAACGCTCCTCACCCACAACCGCTTCTTCGATGCCGTCGCAGCGTCCTTCTAGATCCCGACGAACAATCACTACCGCAAACGCCCAGTACATACTCAGTATTCACTCCTTAGTCTCACTACACACTACAAGCAGCGACAAGGCCAGTCCAGAGCATGACCGCACCTCGGCGCGACGTTGCCCGACTTTCGAAATCTCCCCTTATTAGCCTACGCAGGGCATTCCCCTGTGATCGCCAACTCTTCACTAACGTAAATCAAAGCTCATACTTTTTCTTTAGGGGCGAGCTACTCTCGCCCCTCCTCACTCGGTGACGCTGTCAAAACCAGTCCAGGTCAACAGCAATAAAGTTCATTCGAAAAAAATCTGCGCTGCCTTCCAGTCCCCTCAACGGCCACAATCCGAGGTTCAAGTACCGCCCGTTCCGCCGTCGACATCCTCACAGGTAGCCACATAGTGCTTACAATTTTCCAGAGTACCCTCTTCACTAACCACCCGGTATCGCTGTAAAACTACTGACTTTTACAATTAACAGCATTAACCTCAAGTTCGACAAAAAAACGGTGATTCAAAAATAACAGTATATAATCTACTTTATATAACAGATGTTATTATAAATATTTACCTTGAATCACTTTACATATTTAAAAAACCACACATAATTCGTTGCATAATTTTAAATATCTAAGCATACATATGGACTGACAGCGCAAAACGACTTTATGTTATACTATGTAATGATATAAGCAATGACGACATTTAATAAATATCGTAACTGTATTTAATTTTTTAACTATAATTTTTTTTTTATGGTAATTGGCGCTTAATCTCATTTGGCCAATATTTAAGAACCTATAATTATGTGGAAATTTTACAATTTTTTTAATGTTGTCAACGTGAGATCTTAAATGTAACGCATATGCTCAAAATTAAAATTATGATATTATTTAATTTAAAAAAATAATGATATAAAAATAATGCACTCTTTTACTTTAATTCTATTAAATTATGCACCTTACTCCCAAAACAATTTCTTATTTTTTTTTTACTTTAATGAGTATACACTGTACATATGTACGGTTTGGTAATCTAAAAACGGCCACTAAAATGAAAATATTACCGTTCAGCACTTGTACCATAAAAAGATGTAGGGACAGGGTTAATATTAATAAAATTCGTACAATTTCTTATCAGACATTGGAAACAAAAACAAAACCAATATAGATAGTAGATATGTAGGTACTAATAGATCGGAATGTTACGTACATTCCGAACTCGAGTTATTTCACTCCTTTAGCACATATGTACATATATTGCAATAACCTCGCAACTATTTGTTGAGTGCAATAATGTCGTAAAGCTATTTAATTTTGCTCTAACAGCAATGCTTCTCACGGTTACAAAAATAAATTCTACCAATATTAAAAAAAAAATGTTTCGAAGATTTTCTTTTAGCTTTAAGTTGTGTCGCGCACATAACTGTATTAGCAGAGGGAACCTGGAGCCCTAGTAGGTTATGGGTGCAATTCTCACACGAACAAGTAAAATATTTTAATGTGAAATTAAATTAAATTAAATATTTAATATTTTAATTTAAAATAAAATAAATGCAACGCGTGGCGTTGAGTTCCACAGTTCCACGTTCTTCAACATTTCCTCAGAAAGTTGAAAACGGAAGAGCCCCAATGGGGTGAGGAGTCTTAACATTAAATTCTCTCTACCTACCCTGCCATGTGTGGGATGAAACGTAAATAAAAAAAACAAATATTATTCTTTAAATTTCAAAGTCCGTTTGTCTTGCAAGTCAAATACATATTTATTAACAGTTTAGTTTAACCATAGTAATTATATTAAACCATTAATATAGGAATAATAATAATATTTTTTAATTAAGATTTTATCATAAAATAAATATTTAATAAAAGAAAACTTTTTATAATTGATAAATTAATTCGTGTGAGGAACGGAGTGTCTTAACACTAGGTTCTCTCTGCCTATCCTTCTGTGGGCAGGAAACAACGTAAAGCTAAATAATTCCATTGCTACATTAAGTAATGTGATCTAAACTCATGAAAAATCAGTTAAACCTAGCCATTAATCTAAATATTGTAATATGAAACAGGCAGCAAAAATATCCACTATGGCGTAAAAATTGTTTTAAGTATTTTTGAAACCATAATGTAATTTTTATATGATTATGGCAATGTGTATTGTTGTCAATGGAATTGTCAAAATGAATTGTTTTGACAGTTGTCATTGTCACATTACGTTAACGAAAGTGCGGCATACGATGTAAAATATTTTAATAAACCAAAATATCTACGAGATATTGAATTAAATATACAATTGTACTAATTAGCTATGTTAATTTCTTAAAACTTTTGAGTTAATCTATTACATTATTTTGAAATATGAACTGAAATGTATAGTTAACTGTTAAAGGACTTATTATATTTTGGCAAGTGGGAATCGAGAAGATCGAAATGGAGGGCAAAAAGATATCTTTTGGGTTCACAAAAACAAAAAAAGAAAATAAAATTATAGTAACTGAGAAAAAGGAGTATATAGAATGTGTTGAAGAAAAGTCCATTAAAGTAGTGGGGTAAGTTGTTTAAAATAACATTATATGGTTTCGCTTACTTTGTTTAAATTAAAACTGTATTTTTGAAATAAAAAATATATCAACGCATAGACTTGACTGTCGGACGTTTCTTAATTATCTCTTAATTTAATTTTACAGAGGAGATTTAAAAGAAGAAACAAAACCATTGGTTATTCCTATGAAGCCAAATACCCTTATTACAGCAGAAAAGTTAAAAGAGATAGCTGCATTGGCAGAAAATTTTGACGAGCCAGAAATAAAGAAAGAACCACAGACAGAAAATATAAATATCCCTGAAAATGAATCTTTAGACCAAATGGCAGTTCGGGAATTATTGGAAGATGCCATAAAAAAGGAAAAAACTGAAGATGAACCTAATTTAGTTGTGCCAATAAATGCTAAGCCTGTGATCAATGGACAAGCAGAGGTAAAGACTATTTTATGTATTAATTTGTTATTTGTTCCTATATACTTCAAAAATTTACTAAAAGTATAACCTATAAATCAATCTTTTATGTTTTATATTTAAAGGTATCTTGTAAGTCTGAGTTATTTTTATTTTACAATATTTGTTGTAAATATTAAGTATATTTTGATATAACATCACATTTAGCAGAATGTAAAAAAAAAATTATAGTAATTATGAGGATAAAAATCTGTAAACAAAATGTATGTATGTTTGATCCACACTGAGAGGAAAAAATTGTCACTGAGGTAAGACAAATGTGTGGTGTTAAATTCACCTAGTCAATGTACAAAGTCTGGAAATTAGGCAAAAACTAGAGTATAAAATGACTTGATATATTGCTATGCTGTATGCAAGAAAAAGTAAGGACCCTATAAAATATATTTTCAGGCTACTCTTGATGACTATGAATCAGTGCCAATACAAGAATTTGGAATGGCCATGTTACGAGGGATGGGATGGACACCAAACAAAGAACAGTGAGTATGATGTATAAAATTATAAATATAAACCTTTATGTATAACTTTATTTAATATTTTAAGAACAAGATGAATCACTCTATTCTCTAGTAAGCCTTCTCCTCTGATGTGTTCTTTTTTTACTAGTATCTATCAATAGTAACCATCAATATATATTGATGATAGATATTATTTCAAGTTACTTCTGATATAAGTATATGTGCCATGACATTCATTTTAAATATTAATAACTTTTTATAAATATAACTTAATATATATACTTTTGTCCAAATGGGTATAAACATAGTTTAATTTAGAAGAAATCAATTTTGTAATGTCATTTTCAACATTACAAAATTGGTACTAAAAACTTTTCAATTTGGGAATTGGGTGGAAAATGAACAATAGTGTTTTTTAACAGTAGGCTTTGATCCAAAAATGAAAAAAAAATTGTAATTTTGTTGGTTAAGAAAGGATGAATCAGTAGACATTACTTCTGATTTAGGGCTTCATTGTTCAATTATATTTTCATTCAACACTAATATTGCCTAATCTTATGTTTTGTACTTTTAAGTGTTTCTCTCTTTGTTTTTTATTGTTGTTTTATGTCTATGTATATTTTTGTACTGTAAATGTTTTCGTCTAAATATTTTTTTTGTACAATACTTTTCTGTTATTGTTCTATTTTCTTCGTCATTCTTTCTTAATTTTGTAATAGTTATGAACACAGCATGGACGAAATGCATATCATATTCAATTACAATATATTTCTTTATTGTTTTCCAGATCTAAATACAAGCACCCTCAACTAAGACCAAAGGGCCTTGGGTTAGGTGCAGATAAAATGGTTAAAGAAAATCAGTCCAAAAAAGGATCTAGAGACAAAGATGAAGAATTGTCCATAGTGAAAAATTCTTTTGTAAAAATTACATCAGGAAAGCACAGTGGTTATTATGGAAAGGTAATTTTTAATATTATTTATAATTATTTAAGTTATTAGTAAAAGATGGATTTATTAGTAGATTCTCTCTACCTACTCCTCTTGAAGAATAATTGTAGTTTTAGTGTTTAAAATTCACTTACATTCTGATGAAATCTGAAACCATAGCTGTATGGTTTGTATAGCTAACAAGTTAAGATGCATCACCATAAAAAATACATGTATACAAGTATACTACTACATATATATTTTTATACAATACATCATCATCATCATCATAAAAGATACATCTAATATATAAAAAAAATCGCAACATACTTATTTAAAAACTAATATACTACTTAGGACAATTGTCCTATATTAATTTTAACATGGAAAATGATAGTAACAAAATTCTGGCGAATAATCCTTATTTATTTAACTTCAACTTTAAAGCATAAGTTAAATAAGCCATAATTAAGATATTGCATTTTTTTCTACATTAGGCAATCACTCTTTATTAATTAGATATAATTATTATTATGCATATTTTTTGTATGTAATTTTTTCACTGTTTCATAACATCGTCGTCATTTCTTGTGTTTAATCCAAATTACAATAATAATATAATCATAAATTCAAATATTTTCGACGAGGTCCTTGTGGTGCAAGGGCAATAGAATGTGACTGTAATGTGACGATTGTGGGTTCGATCCCCAGTTAAGTTGGGATAATTTATTATTTTAAATATTATTACTTCATCTCTCTGGTGACAAGGAAAAACCCTGCGTTGAGTGAGGAATGGAGTGTCTTAACATTACGTTCTCTCTGCATATCCTGCTGTGTGCGGGAAACAGCGTGAAGCTGATTCTTTTAAATATTTTTACTAACCAAATATTATTATTATTTAGGTTGTAAGCTTGGATGAGGACAATGGGCGTGTTGTAGTCGAAATATCAATTAAGAAGGAAACTGTTAGCCTGAGTGAATTTATGATGCAAGCGGTCACTAGGTCGGAATTTGATAAACAATCAAAAGTTATAAGTGAGTAATTTTATATTGTTAGTTTTGTTTGTTTTTTTTAGCTTACTACATGGTGGAGGTGGGAATCTGCTTTTTCAACCAATTCTAATTTCAGTAAGATAGGCAAACGGAACATAGTGTTCAGGGTCTCTGTTATCTCCTTTCCGCCGAATTTCGGAGGCATGGCATTTTGAGTGGTGGAACTCAACGTCGCGCTTTGCTTTATATACCTGACCGTGCAAATAATATTAAATAAATCATCGCCCAAATGGGAATCGAACCCACAGCCGCCGCGTTTAGAGAGTAACACGCCACTGCGCAACAATAGCCTCTTCTTACTGGACATCAGATGTTTTGTTAATGTAACTATGATATCTCGTTATTAATTAATGACATAGTTTTAAAGTTATATTAAATTCTAGTCCTTGATTAAAATGGTTTTCTTCATGTTTCTAAAAGTAGTCTTTTGAGGGTGCCAAATTATAAACCACACGTCCCTTTCTCGTTTGAGTATGTTTTTTTTGAGAAAGTAAAGAGCCAGATAGGCAATGTTTAGTAGTATTATATTTTCGTAGTAGTATGTGTTTACGTTATTCGTAATTGCAACGAAATACAGTATAAAAATTGTGAAATAAATTATACGCAGACGCTTCCATCATATATGTATATATGAGGCCAGTCATGGCGCAGGGGCACAAAGTGTGACTGTAAATATCTACTGGTTGTGGGTTCGATCCTCGCTCAGGGAAGTGAAATATTTATTTACATTTATGTTTTCATTTCTTCGCTCTGGTGTCGAGGCAAAGCGCGGCGCTGAGCTCTGCCATTCAACACGCAATGCCTCCAGAACTCGGCAGAAATTCTTGCGACGGAATTTATAGATAGCCACCTATCTATAATAAATATTTTTTTTGCTTCAGATACTGACTCATACGAAGAGTACAAAAAGAAAGAAATTCTCAATACTAAACAGAATACCTCGAAAGAAGATCTAAAAAGTGCATCATCCAGTAGAAAAAATGAAATACGTGAAAGAGAAAGAGATGATAGACGTGTAGAAGAAAGACTCCGAAAGAATGACAATTCCAACGGCAGAAGTCGTGAGAGACGTCGAGATTCTTCAAGCAGTGATGATAGAAGGCATAGAAAGAAATCTAGAAAGAAGTATAGCAGTAACGACTCATTAAGTACTGATTCAGACAAACCTAGACGACGAAGGAATAGCAGTAGTGATTCGTCGGACCGTCGTAAGAGTAAGAGTAAAAAAGAAAAAAAAGATATAGACAAGAAAAGGAAAGGCAAGAAAAAGAAGAGGGACAGAGATCGGTCTCCTAATTATAAGAAATATAGAAAATAGATTTGAAATAGAATTATAATTTTATAATCATTTGTCAATAAAAATATGTTTTGCAACTTGTTTTTTATCAATTCTTACAAATGCATACTGACATATAAAAATAGATATAAACATTTCTTTTATGCTGATTTATAGCCCCAAAGCTGGGAATTGAACCCTCAACCCTTCACTTCATTTCTTTTTTAAATAATAGAATCGTCTTATAAAATCGTCTTATTTACAAAAGCTAAATAGTCATATTTTGCAACAAATATTATTCATTATTGTAATTTGAGTTCAAGATATATTTGAGGAATATTCTTTTAAAAAACCCTACAAGCGCGAGTCGGGTTAGTCCGCCGAGGGTTCCTTAAATAATTTGAAGTCTTTGAGCTTTTTCTGAAATTCAGGCTTAACTTGGCCAAAGCATTTTCATCTGATACCGCTACCGCTACACTTGAGCTAGTGGCTTTAATACCAAGTTTTGCCCCCTTTTTTAGGGTATTACTTTTTAGGATTTAACCACAAATGTATGGTTTTAAGATTTTATCCCAAACTAGTAGTACTACCTGTAGATAATAGTTTCAAAATTACATAATTCTAAGTTAATCGGAAGTACTCTATATTAATTTTGATTCCATTTATACCGGCAAAATACATGTTTTTTGCTACTTAAGTTTTACTTTAAAGCTATTATTTTTTAGGATTTAATTATTATTTTTTCAGAAAATCATGAGGCCGTAAAAATGTAGTAGGAGTATTTATTATATGGTTTACATTTCAACTCGATATCCAAACGTTCCTGAAATATAACCTCTCGATAGACAGACAGATGAATAACATGATGAATAACAAGTAATCTTATAATGGGTTCCTTTTTTTCCTTAAAAGGTATAAAACCCTAAAAAACAAATACTTTTTAATATATTAACTGAATCCGTGGATCTGTATTCAATAATCTTATAACATTTACAATTGAAGTGTCTTCTAGAAGGCAATGAAGGGACCTGGCGGCTGGCATACCTATGCTTTATGTGACTAATAAGAGTAAATTAAAATACAGTATGGTAGAATTTGAATTAACTGATTTAGCAATTGGTCATTTTAATATAGTAAATTTTACAATAGATTTACTTTCATGACAACGTCTAATTAGAATTACACCTTTTTAATTTTTTATTTAATGGCTTGCTTTTACGACAACGGGCGCAAAAGTTGCCAGTATAGTAGAAAAAAACACGAATTATAGAATGTAGCAGTAAATTTTGAGATAATGAAGCAGTAAATTTTGAGAGATATTATGAACTGATATAGATATGGTAGTGGATGTACAGGTTCAAACACTGAAACAAACAAACGCTATTTTAGTAATGTACAAATGAAAATAAATAATAAAAAAACAAACACATTGAGAATTACATCGTACGAATATATATTTTCGACGCAAAATTTTCCATTTCCCGCTACTTTATTTGATCACAGATAAAAAAAGAGTTTCGTCTTATATTCAGCAAGCGCTCCAATTTTTGTGCATACCAGGTGACGCCACAAGCGCGTGAAGTCTTCAAGTAAAATTTTGAAATTAAATTTTTAAACGTAAAATATGAGTTTTACTTTAATTTATATTATTTCTAATATCATTAAAAATACTTAAATACATTAAGTTTGCCACAGTGAAATAAGTTTCTGAAAGATAAGGATCTTGAAAACACTAAATTCATTACTCTTTAACCATAAAGGTCGTTTACACGCATATGGTGGCTCGGCACACCTACAAGCTATAAAAGAGTATAGCTTTACTAACGTCTGGCTTCCATCCACATGCTTATAAGTGCGTTAGTATGTTCTGACTTACTAATTCTCCTTGTGCACATATTGAATGAATCGAAATTACATATTGTAAAATAAATAGTACATAATTTCAATAGTATTTATGGACTACTGTATATGGTCTTTCATTTTTTTTACTAATATTAAAATTACACTGATTACTTTTTCGTAAATACGTCAAGACTAACGCTAGCTCATATAAGTTATAATTATTGACACTCACAAGCGTCTAGATGGTAGACAAACGCTTTTGACAGATTGGAGCTTGTGACAATTTGGCAAGCCTCAACAAGCATATAAACTAGGCAGTACAATTTGTTGAAGTGTAGGTACCAGCGTTGCCAGATTTTATCTCGGTGAAAAGCGGGATCTTTGAACATTTTAGACATGTTGAAAAAAAAATTACGATAGTGAATATTTCGTTGTTTAAAAATGATAATTTAAATGAGTATTAATATTTAGATAAGGATGATTTCATAATTAAATAGTTTTCTGTACGTACTTAAAATGATTAAAATTATCATTTAACAGGTGAACAGTATAAATAAATATTCATTTTAAGATTGATCTTCTATTATATAATATTTTACTTTAAAACATAAGACACACTGCCCATTTCATCGTCTATTCCCATAGTCAAACGGAATCAGAATTAAATATTTCAAAACCCAGATGGCAACCTTTGCTTGCGGCAGTTATTTTCCAGGCAACCATGTTTTATATAACAGGGGTTCCCAACTTTTTCTTGATCAAGGACCACTTTTGTATCATTTTTGGTAGCAGAGACCACTACGCATGTAGGTATGATAAAAATTTACTGTGACAGTCATACAGAAACTTCGCCTCACCATCCCCAGTCATAAAAATAAAATCGTTCGCAGGTCATATTTAGGCTTCTGCGGACCACTGGTGGTCCACAGACCACTAACTGGGAACCAGTGTGCTATAGTATTGAGGGAAAAAAAACCTTTACTTTGATATATAATTCATCAAAATAACTCATGTGTGCAATTATTAACATTAAGTTTCCAATTCCTAATGCGATTTTCTTTCAAATGATGTGAGATTCACATAAAAATAATATGAGTGCAATTTTCTCCAAAAACGATTAAGGAAAAAATTTAATTAAAAGTGACTGCGGCAGAATTCTTTTAGGCAACCCTAGTGTAATCTATTCTACTATCATATATCATTATAAAATATAAGTTTCGTTAGAAAAACACATTTAAGCAATTACTATTAATCTTAAACCTAATGGCTATTACGTTGAACAACTTTTTTAAGGCGGCAATGGCAAATGAAAACATTATTTTTCATAGACTATTTATATATAAATAGGAATATAGATATTTATATATAGATAGGAAATTTAGTTTTTTTCCTTTGTATATATAAATATAAATACGACCTTCGTGGCAAAATGTGGTTAAGCGTTTCACGCAGAGAGCAAAAAATAGGAACTTGCAGGAAAAATGGATCTTTAAAAACAGTAAAATACAATACTTCATTAATAATTATACAACTACTTTTAGATTTTATGGAGTATATTATAAATTAGGCGCACCTAAGAAAGCCTTCTAATATACCAACCTGACCTGTTCCCGTCCTATCGACGTGACCTCGATTAAACATTATTTCACCATAATTTTTGCTGGAGCGTTAACATTTTGATGAGACGTAAAATTTTTATTTTCTTTGATAGATACATACATTATAATGTTTATTAATATTATAAAGCTGTAGAGAAAAAAGATTGTATGAATAAATGAATATGTACGAGTATTGTTGTTAGACAAGTGAATTTGTAGGTATTAATTTCGACAAGTATTAATAAGAGCTGTGTAGTTTTGAAATGATTCACGCATCTTTAAATCATGAAGAACTGCGTTATTATATTTTTATAGTCCTATGTAGTTAGTATGCATGGATGACTCTCTAATTTTCGCCGAATCCTGAAAGCATTGTATGTTAAATGGCATGGAACTCAACGCCGCGCTAAACTTCGATATTACAGTAAAGAAATTATAATATTAAATAATTAATTTCCTCGAGTGGGAATCGAACCCACAACTTATCGCGTTTACAGACATATGTTGTGCCCTGCGCCCGTACCTCTGGCCCCTGGAGTCAGCTGCCTCGACACAAGCCAGTTGCCTATATGGTCTAATTTAGCTCATTTAGCTGAGAAACCTTATTTAAGGTTAATTTCACTCAGCATCTGATTATCTTTACCAGCTTGGACAAATTAACTCTTCACACATTTCAAAAAACATGAGCTGGAAAATGGTAGAACGAGAAGCCAGCACTGAACACTGTTCAACCAAGTTGAGAAAATATATACATAGATTATTTTGTAATAAATTGCACCAGTCGTGGCGCAAAGGCACAAAGTGTAATTGTAAACGCGACTGGTTGTGGGTTCGATTCCCATTCGAGGATATCAAACTTTAATTTAAATTTATATTTCCATTTCTTCACTCTGGTGTTAAGACAAAGCGCGTCGTTGAGTTCCGCCACTCAATACGCAATACCTCCAGAAATCTGCGAAAAGTGGAGAAAGGAGTGTCTTAACACTACGTTCGCTCTGCCTACACTGCTGTGTGCGGGATACAGTGAGAAGCTGAGTTATTTTAATTAAAATTTTTTTAGTATTTTATGAGGTTATCGTGCCGCAGCGGTTCAGACTGTAAACGCGACGATGAATTCGATTCTAACTCGGATAAATGAATTGTTTTCATTTCTTCGCTCTGATAAGAAGACAAAGTGCATCATTGAACTCTGCCACTCAACACGCAACGACTCGAAAATTGAGCAGTGAGTGGGGTGCGGAGTGTCTTAATACTAGGTTCCCTCTGCCTACCCTGCTATACAGAATTCAGAATCAAAATAAAAAAAAAGATACTTCAATAGAATGTCACATACCAACTTGGTACACACCATGCTGATATCTAAATGATGACCATAAAGCTTTAGCACGCCGTAAATTCCAATCATTATTGGCATAAATTTTCTGCCTAATTAGAGGTCTGGCGTCTGTATGTAGTACAAAAAAGAAAGGTTATAACTTAAACTTATACCTACCTAGTGTATAATTGCTTACCTGTACAATATCTCAGCGTTTCTTGTTAAAGTACTTGTTGTACTTATATGTAATTAATTTATCCTAAATTTTTCAGCGTGAAGCTGAAAAAAATATATGATGGAATCTTGGAAGCATTTTGCTAAATAAATTGTTCTGTGTGATTCATACTAGAAACCAACCTTGTACTTCTTATTTTAAAAATACACCAAGTCAGTATACCTATCTGGGGTAATTATTTGAAACAATGGGTCGTTAAGATGAATACGTTCTTTTGTTATGAGCTTTATCAATACAGTCTGAAATGTGAGATGGTATGTCGTTCTTCGTTTAGAATTTCAAGATATTTATGTTTTTAGATTCTAAGAAATATATATACAGTTAGTTTTGAGCGAAACATCAGGATTTTGGTGTTTTCCGATTTCTGAGATATTTATTTTAAGTCAAATTGGTCTTTTTTGAGTCACATTTAAATGCTCATTTTACAACAGCATTCTCCTCAATTAACAATAAATTAAACAAACTTCTATTCACAAAATTCTTTTTAATATTTATAGAAGAAGTTGCGAATCGGATCACATAGGAAGTGTTAGAGGCAGGATATCACATTGAACATTTATTAAAAACTTATAGCTACCACATGATCTATTCACACATTTATGCCTTATTAATATTAATTAAATATATATTAAAAATACAAAAATATATTTTAACAGATTAGCATTTAAGAAAAGTTTAGAAATATCATTGATTCATTTAATACAATCAAAAATATTTAAAAATAAATCATTGACTAAACTCTTAATTTATTCTGTCATAAGCATATTTTGTATATTACTTACATATAATAAAAACTTGATTTCCTCTGTATGCAAGATGGCGAATTGTAATTTTTAGTTTCTGGATTACATACAAAAATACGTAATAAAACGTGGCACATAAATATGTGAAGAGACGTTTATTTATTACATACATAGATTGCATTGAGCAATAATATATATACCTACTATGTTCGACACTGAAAAATATTTTTATTCTACATTGATACAATTTCAGTTTAAGACACATATAATTTTAAAAGCTCCATCATAATATAAAATACATATGGATATTATTGTATTTTATATCCCACAAGTCTTAAAAATAGGAAGATCTCTACAAATTATTTACATAAATGGCTAACTAGCCATTAATTACTAAGAGATGAAAATACATTATACAAATATATGTTATCTGTTGAAATGCGTATTAAGAACACGACGTCTTCTAATACATTTCAAAAGTATAGCAAAAAAAAGATGGCGGCACATTTTTGTAGCTATATAAATAAAAATTGTAAAAATATAATATGCTTAAAGCGTAATACAATTTCGTTTGTGCATTCGTAAGCGTTATTACAAAATTATAAAACTTAATAAATCCTTTTAGTATCTAAAGTTTAAATATTAAAATAGAGTGTTAAATCAATAATTATAATAAGTTTTGTATAAAGATGTAAAATATGGTCAATATATTCTTTGTATATATGTATTATAGAATAAAGTTGTATATGGTAGGAAAATTTTAAAAGATTTCATACAGATCTGTATATTGATTAAATTCCTTTATAAGCGATTCTAATGATATTATAGTTCGTATAACAATAAGCGCTTAAGAGTCCACAAAATGGTTTTGGTCTTATTTTGCTTTGTTACTTTTAAGAAGATTACCGCTTAAAAGGTAAAGTCAAGTTTAACTTATACAAATAAAAAAAGAATTATCTTGTTACATTTATTTCATAATATTTTTGACGCTTATTTTTTATTTTCAATTTGAATATTTATTTATTTCTATTGTCTACAGCTACAATTTTAGAATATACAGCAACGTCTACGGGTCTTACATATAAAATTTAACACCTACATATTGCCAAATGTTTAACAGTTAACTCTATAAGCGTTTTCACATCGATCACTTGACATCAATGATAGGTTACACCGAAGGAGATACAAGGAAGACATAAAGGTAGGTACGTCTCATACTTCGCCAGTTCAATCAACTCAGATGTTAAACTAAATGTCTTTCATGAATATAAAAAATACATAATTGTGGTTTTTAGTTTCGGAATGAAATATTTAAAATGATTCCATTTCATATAGTAGACCCTAAAATCTTGTCTCTTCGAGTAATTAACTTTTCTATCTACCGCAAGAAATTGCGGAAAATGTGAGACTTTATAATAAAAATTACAATTTTACACGACTAATTATATATATTTCCATTTTTTTTTTGTCTAAAATTGATTTTATGCGAAGTATAAAACTAATCTAGATGAGATTGAAATCGACTACAAGAACGAAAATTGGACTTATTTTAAATTTAAAGAATTAAGTTAGTATAACATAATACATTAATCATAGCTTTGGTAATTGTATAGGTATATTTGTGCATTTTTCTACAACATGGCACTTAAATTAATTAAAATATAAACTTATCCAAGGAAGTTGAAGGGAGAATAATCCTGTATTTCAAGCAAAAGCCTTGTTATAGCTGTAATACAGTCGGCTTTTGGATTTAGTTCTCGCTTATTAGCGATATGAGTGGCTAACTATCCTAATACCCAATATTATAACGATAATTATTTGATATCAATACTACGGTGTGCATGAAAATGTTTTTTTTTTTATTTAACAATATATTCAAACGTATAGTTGAGCCAAAAATATGTTGCGGGCGGTCCAGTTTAATGTATTTCTGATGATCATAAAAATGCTGGTACGAGGTGATAGCATAAAATATGTAGTAGAAGGAGTAGCATTTTGAAAAAAAAAAGTCATATATCCCATATTTATGCTTTCATCTCGTGTCAGTATCGATTTATCGAATATTTGAAAGTAACTTTAGCGTTTTGTAAATGGATTGTTGGCGTTGCGAGCGGTGGTGCGCGCCGCCGCCGCCGCCGTCTGCGTACAGTTACATAGGGCATCGAACATGCGTAGAACGAAGCCGCGCGCCCTTCCAAGCCGCCTCTTTATGTTACCTGAAACAGAATGTTCATTTTAGATATATTTACAATCAAAATATAACTGTTTTGTGATGTTAATGGTTACATTAACATCACAAAATTCGGATTTAATGCACCATTTTTTCACCATACAACTATTGTATTGTAGTATACATTACAATAATACGATAAGAAAAAATAGTTTTAATTACTGCTTAGGAAAATAATAAGCTTATATTTTTAATTAGAATAACGAGTAAATTTTAATATTATTTTAAATTTAATTTAATTTACGGTTTTTAAAAAATTACACTAAAATTTAAACTAAAATAAATAAAATATACAGAGACGGAGACAAAATAAATATCATCATACCAAATTGTAGTTAGTTACGATACTCAGAGAACTTAGTTACTTACGATAGCCAAATGACTTTGAACTTATTACCTCTACAATGTATTCAAGAGATTGATGACCATAATAAGATGGTATCTAAAGATCATAAAATATTGAAAGCATTGATTATTCTATATGATACGATACTATAACATATAATTATCTGTTTATAAATAAAACTTGAGTATATATTTTTTGCAAATTATATTACGAACACCCACTACTGCTTATGGATGTAGGAGTTGGAACCGCGTGGTCCGTGTCCACCCCATAATAGTCTGGTACCCACCCTAGATTTTATACCACCATAAACAACTTTACATAAATAGATCAGATCGAAACTAAAGTCAGATCAGATCGAAGTAAAAGATAAAGCCTTGGCCTCTCCTTGAAAATATCTCTAAATATACCCGTCATACCGCTTTCCTGCCAATTTATTAATTACACAATTTAATACCTAGCAAAATATTAATATTTATTTAACTTAAAAAAACATGTTTTATATCGAAACGTTTTTTTTATGCTAAAATGCTAAACGATTCTGACCCGATTTATATACCTATACCCGGTAAAATTAACGTCAATAAAATTACATATATAAACATACTAATACTAGAAAAATCATCAAAGCAACATTTGTAAATATATAAAAATAAAATGTTATCCCATCCGTCTGTGTAATTTCATTGAAAAGCTTCAGCCATAGTATAAATATTCGCTACAAAGAACTTGGGAAAAAAAAGCACACAAAACTTAACGAAACGTGCAATCATAAGGCTTTCTATCAAATGCAAAGGTATCTCTATATTTTCCTTTGATAAAGGCAATGCGAGGTTGTCGTGTCTACCTGCATTTTCATTATTATTCGCCGTCGCCGTCGCGGTGGCCCCTTTCATCACTCGTCTTATTTCATGAGTGCTAGGGATGTGTACGTATCATTTTTAACGTGTTTAAAATATTAATTTAATTTATATTAGTGAGTAAAATCAAATAAAGATACAAGTGATTCAGAGAGGCGTATGGAAGTACGATAATAAGTTTATAGCTTTTTTTAGTTTCGCGCTCTGTATGGCACATAATAGGATAGGCAGAGGGAACCTATAAGACATTCCGTTCCCCTTGCCGCCGGCCTGAATTCTCAACGCCGCGCTTTGTCTTTAATATTAAACATAGCATTCTTTCGAATGGGGATTCGAGCTCTCAGCCGTAATATAATATTATAGCTGAATGAAACAGGTGATTGATCATACTAAATAGTAAATACGCCTACGAAGTGAACTTCAGCGTCAGCTGACTATTTATAAAAATGAATCCTTGTTATTTCAACCTTCTTTTAAAATGTTAAACTACTATTTCCTTTGTATAATATTTTTTTAATATATATATATATAATTTACTTTGTTACTATAAATAAATTCGCAACCCTAGTTAAAGCGACTATATTATAGAGGGGGTGAATTATTGATCCTCCGACGCCAGACAAAAGCCCAGACTTGTGATCGACCGACTGTGCAAAAAGGTACAGTTTATATGAGTGGGATGTTTTACACATTTTTTTATCATGATACGTTTAGGCGTATGCAAAAAAAACTATTCCGTTTTTCTTTGTTTACTGAATGTTGCTTTTTGTACTGTTTTATTTTAAATTTCATTCATTAAGAGTTTCATAAGTATAGATTCTGAAATACCGCGAATACTATCAAGCGAACAAATGTGACCTAAAGTATTTTTTTTTATAATTTAAAAAATTAAAAATAAAAACTATAAAACTTAAATTATATTATTTTAAAATGAAAACTACTTTGTCTAACCTACAATATAAATAATCCTATTGTCTAACAAAGGAAGTAGCCGACTGACAACAGTTGTTGAGGATTTTAATTGCGCTCAGAGAAAGTTTTCTGTCTGCAAAGATTTAATTATTTCATAGTTTCGTTTTAAACAAACTAGTAGTGTTTTGAAATAAGATCTAATTGGTGACAGAATTTACATTTTTGATTGCTATTAGATGACATTATAGATTATCTTTACAAGAATATTTTTTTTATTTCAGATTCACGCTGTATCCCGCACACAGCAGGATTGGCAGAGCGAACCTTAAGTTAGGACACTCCTTTCCCCATTTTCCCCACAATCGAATTCCGGAAGCATTGAAGCAAGAGTGGCAGAACTCAACCGAAACTCGACACCAAATCGAAGACATAAAAACATAAAAAATCAGGAATAAAATATTTATCTATAAATGCATGCACATAAGGAGCCGAGTCGTGGCGCAAGAGCACAGGCGAGAGACTATAAACCCAACGGGTTGTGGCTTCGATTCCCACTCGAGGAAAGGAAACATTAAATATTTTAATTTCTTCGCTTTGGTATAGTAACAAAGAGTAGCGTTGACTTCAGCCACTTAACACGCAATTCCTCCAGAATTTGGCTCCAGAAAATGGGAAACATAGTCTCCTAACTCTAGGTTCCTTCTGCCTACGCCGCTGTATGCGGCATATAGCGTGAAAGTAAAAAAAATAATAACAACAAATTTGCAAAAGCACCAAGATGCAATTACAGCTTTAATTAAATAACAAAAATACATACTGCTTATATATCTTTAGCTTAAATTATTGAACAAAAGACATAAATATTATTTTGACATTCCACAAATGACTTCCAAAGTACGTGCACATAGCAGAGTGAACGTGACGAAATAGCAAACAAAGTAATAAACTCTACATCCAACTTCATATAACTGGAATGAAAATGTGAAAATTATTATTTTGTATAGCCTTTTCTATGGAACATAAGTTAAAGCAATTTAAAGATATTTAACTTTTAATGTTAGTTTTATTCAATTTTTTATACATATACTCCTTTCAAGAATCTTATTGAATCGTCAATAAAATATTTATTTGAGGGGTATAGAACAAAAGCTGAATAAAAAACATCACAATATATTATATGATTAACTATACGGTTAATTCAAAATAATATCATGAATTTTATTCAGACAGTAAAACATTTTGTATCGTTACTCGTTACTAGATTTCTATAACACTACTGCTTACAAACATAATATTATCCAATACATTGTTATATCGTTATAACGACATTAGGTACCTCCTTTTACGCTCCAGTGAAGAGGGTGACTAGTGTCCTTAAGAGGCAAGCACTACGTGGCTACTCCACAGGGTGTCGTCGACTGCTAGGCCGTCCCCTCTGTGGTTCCGAACATTTACTCACAGCTATCAGACGTTCACCGCACTCGGCTAGACCATTCGCATATATAAGCAAACCTGCGCGATCCCATCTCATGAATTTATTATCACATCTATTTCTTGTGGCCAGTCGCGGCGCAGGGACACAAGCGTGTGACAGGTTGTAGGTTCGATTCCCACTCGTGGAAATTGAATATTTAATATTTTCTTCTTAATATTTATTACTTCGCTTTGGTATCGCAAAGCGCGATGTTAAATTCTGGCACTTACGCCACTCCAGAATTCGGCAGAAAGTGAAGTAAGTGTCTTAACACTAGGTTCCCTCTGTCTACCCTGCTACAGATGCGGGATATAGCATGAAGCTGAAAAAAAATCTATTTCTTCTGTAGTATAAAGCAAAATAAGATCGCATTTCGACGCAGCCTTGAAAGATGGAGATCTCGGTATCAGACAAGATAATTTTATTCGACAGAAAAAACCTATCAAGCTTCTTAAATTAAATAAAAGTTCTTGTAGATGGACTTGGATGGATCTGAGAGTGGCCTTTAAGTTTAATTTAGTTTCTAGTTTCTACCGACAGGCAATCGTAATTCTGAATTCTGAAAACCAAATAGGTACATCTCTTGCTTTTTTAGGATTCCATACCTTTTAAGAAAAAAGGAACCCTTAGAAGATCACTTTGTTGTCCGTTCGTCTATCTGTCAGTCAAGTCCCATTAGTGTCTCATTAGTGTAGTGTCCCCCTTTTATCTTAGGACCGCTTGCAAATCTACGGCCCTATGATTTTCTGATAAAAATACATTTTTATATTACTTAGAAAAAAGATATGGCCGTTCATATAGCAAAAAATCAAATTTCAAATCAAAATCAAAATTCATAGGGTACTTAAGTTTCATTCCGTTTAATTTTCAGTGGGGAACGGAGTGTCTTTCACTACGTTCCCTCTGCTTACCTTGCAGTGTGCGGGACACAGCGTGAAGCTGATTTTTTTTTTTTTATTTTCAGGAAAAAATCTGAAACTATACATTTGTGGTTAAATCCTTGGTATTAAAGCCGCTAGTCAAAGTGAGGTATCAAATGAAAGGGCTCTAGCTTAGCTAAACCTGAATTTCAGAAAAAACTGAAAAACTCCAATTTTTTACGGAGTCTTTGGATGCCGAGCCCGACACGCCCTTATCCTTTATATAGATATATATCAGAAATCAGGCAACACAACCGCTAAAAATATTTAAATCTTAACAATATAATCTTTACAAGTTATTAAAAGAGCTAGATTATTATTAATTTAATGTTTAATGTAAAAATTTTGCATACATTAAAACTATACTATATTTCATACTCTTTCGTCCGCACAATTTTCATAAAAATGGGTACAAAATGTCTGCGTTACGTATTATAATATTTAGATATATGTAGTATTCATATAATTAATAAGCAGTGAGGCCTTCGTGGCCCAGGAGCACAAGGGTGTAACTAACGCGACGGTTGTGGGTTTGATCTCCACTCAAGGAAATGAAATATATATATTTAAATGTATATTTCTATTTCTTCGCTCTGATGTCGAGACAAAGAGCGGCGTTAAGTTCCGCCACTCAACACGAATCTTAACTAGGTTCCCTCTCCCTATCCGTGTGTGAAGTTGAAGTGTGAAGCTGACGTAAAGTTATAAATATGTTGAGGCTAGATAAATTAGTTTGTCGTAAGTTTGATAACAGATTAGCATATAGAGTGCAATTCAATTCAGTCAATAATTTAATTTTGAATTTATATGAGATATGCTATTTTCCACAGAAAAAACATCGATGAAAAATACGGTTACGGTGTGGTAAAATACGTTTTTTTTTTTTTGCAAAATTTTATATCATTGTATGAAACAATAAAAGTAAATACATATATTATATAGCCTTATAATGAAATCAACTTAAATAGTAAACAATTTTCACTCAATTTGTCTAGTTTTCGATTCCTATAAGTTTCATCAAGTGCTCTTATATTTATAAGTACTTAATTTTATTTTTTGTATGAGGCCTTAAGGAACGACCTTAAGACATGTCATCAAATAAAGAATAAGAATACCAATCGCATACTAAAATTAATTATTAATTTAAAACTAGAAATGTAGTCACATTGTTTTACAGGTTTAATTAGAGTTAAATATGACGTCGGTAAAAGCGAGAGAGGGAAAGGCTTCTAGTAGACAAATTAATATCTTAAAAAGCTTTTAAATGTAAATAAGGTCTTAGAATGAATAATCTACACATCTTAAGGAAGTTGCATATTTTCATTACAGGTATAAAAAGACTATGCAAAGCTCAAAACAAGAATTACGACCAAAAATAATGAAATAAATTTTAAGTTACAAAACAACATATACCTATATTTTTGATTACCTGAAAATATGTTCCGATTCTTTTTAAATTTATATTAGCTCAAAATAGAGAAAATCTCCAGTTATTAGCATTGAGGACCAGTCTTCTTCTTCTTTGTGTTTAACAGAAAGAAGAAGACTGGGTCTCCATTGTGAATATTGAGAAGGAGAGCAAGTGCGATGCCAACCCATAAAAAGTGGCACTTTTTTGTGGGTCAGCCACAATTCGATTAACCCATTATTTATTGTAATTATCAATAGGGATAGAGTATTATTAAGGGCGCCAGGGCAAATTAACTTGTACTAAAATAAAAAAGAAAATAACGTTGATGTATTTATTGCTGATTGAAAATGAAAAAAAAAAAATTTAATCAGTGGTTCATTAGAAGTCCTTATTAGATAATTTTGTCATAAAGGCTCCTATTGCCCCTGATCTCTTTCGATAAAGGAAAAATGCAAACAAAAAGGTCTTAAAATAAATGACCTGTATAATTATCTTATATTTTAAAATATTTTCGAATTTAATTATTCATAAATTAATTTAAATCCACCAAAAACACCACAAAGATTTATCAAAAATCAAGGCATACTGTAATCTTTCATTTATCCTTTTCGAGTAGAAATGATTTTATTGAACTTCCTTTTTGTACGATTCTCTCATTTCCTTTAGTCTCTTTGAAGGAAAAGAACATTTTTTATTATAATAAGATACTGTGTATCAATTGCTTTATTTATATAAAAATGTTATATATTACTTAAAACGACCTGTATATCGTATCGACGCAAGCCAGTAAGTACGAACTATGTATATATTCCCATGTACCTGTCCGATGTATGATGAACAGAGCAGAACCTACTGTTATAATATTATGAGATTGTATGCTGTTGGGCCTAATTCCGCTTATTGTCACACCACAGCGGGGGATTGAACCCACATCCATTGATCCTATATTGAGCGTTGTCCACTGCGCCAAGACATCCTCATGATGTACAATGTAAATTTTCTATATTATTATTAATTACAAAATATGAAACTCCTACAACGTTATATAAATGAACTCTAATAATAACGTGTTATTTACATAACCTTTTCACATATTAACATAATGTTATCTCTGTTTTGTACAGATATATAACCTTGTCATTTATTTACGCTCCCGTCGAGAACGTACCTAGAAGATTTTACGTGATAAGATTGTGGAAAATATTTGTTGTAAATATATATGAGAGTAAGATGAAATTTACTTGTTGGTACTTGAATTTTTACTGAACAGCAATGTATGTGGCTATTTTTAATATTAAACTTATTTGTGTAACTTACTAGCTGAAATTGGATATTTTTTTGTATTGGCGAATTACATATGAATTATTTACTAGCGTCCTCCGTCGGCTTCGACTGCTTTTACTACAGGAATATATATTTAGGTGAATTTTAAAAAAAAAGTTAAGTATTTTTTAATACGGTTATGATTCTCGTAAAACATGTAATATCTACTAGAAAAAAAAGTTGAATATTTCATATCTAAGTAGTTGGTACGATTCTGCGGAATTTCAGGATAAAAAGCAGCCTATATGTTGCTCAACATCCCGCTCTATTTTTTAGCGTTAGTCTCATAAAAATAGGCTCTACTAGGCTGTACCGGAGATTAGTCTGGACAAACAATTAAAATTATTTGTTTATGTGTCGGTATCGTTTGAATAATTAAATATAGTGTTATTGTCATCACCAATGTAAATGAAAACATAGTTTTAACTACTCTTTAAAAACCTAATACAATTAAAACGAAAGAGATTTAAATTTTCAAATTAAATTTAGAACTAGAATATTAGCTTTTTTATAAGTGAAATCGACATTTTGTTTTTAATAGCATGAAAATATAAGGAAAATGAAATATAAGACATTATAAGAAAATTGTATTAAGAAAATGATTACGGCTTTGTTCGTGACGGAAATTGTAATGCTCGGTCTTGTATTGTATTATGTTTTTTTTTTATCAGAAACAAAATATAACGAAATATGAATATGAAGTCGCGGTTTTGCTAGTTAATTAGCGGTAAAAGCTTATAGTACTATACTATAGCGTTACATATATCGCTGGAATCGGTATAATTTATTATTAAATATTGTTTGAATGCTTGTTGTAATGTTTCACCACTATATCAAATATATATTTTTAAAGTAACCTTCGTAAGATAACAATGTTTCAAATGTTTCAATTTACTTTAGAATTATAGAAGAATGTTATAAATAATAATATTCTTAGGAACACGCGTCAAGACAACGAAAGACATAAATACACTTTATAAGTATATTTTTTTTTTCAGTTCTGTTACCCATTTTCCGCTGAATTTTCCAAGTTATTGTGTGTTGAGTGGCAAATAAATGTGTTCGTAGAAATGAAAATGTTTATATTTAAAGAAATCACGACTTAGCCTAACTTACGATTAAAATTAGCTACAAAACTTTTAATATCGTATTTTGTATAAGGAAATAATGTCTTAAAAGACAAGTAAAAAAAATTTTAAACTTTGACTCTGTATATTTAAAATTTATATTTTATTTAAATTGCATTACAGTACATTTAGACATTAAATATGATATGTATATCACATAGATGATTAATAATTTTCATTCTCTTTTTGGTAACGACTGACGTGGTGTTAAATTCCATCCATCATGCTAGAGCCAAATTACGGGAAACATCAATGCCTATAATTTTAATTATTTTTAAAGGATAAACTTAGTACACTTGCAATAGTCAAAGTCAATCTTCTTGACGATAAAATAGAAGCAAAAGGTCCTTGAATTTCAAGCAATAATGATTTTGACGGCTACTCATTTTACTGTTTCTCATTTTTAATATACTTTATCGAAGGAAGAAAAGAGTTTAATAAGTGTGGCTGCTTCAAAGCGTTTATTCCCGCATTGATTTCTTTGATGTATCGGCACTTGAGTTATCGCCTAACATGAAACGGCAATATGAACGCTGTTTGTAAAATTATCACGTTAAATCGTGGCTACACCTACGTACGTCACTGCGATAATGTAAGGCATGTATCGCTAGGTGGCGCCAGCATCAAAATGCAATGTCTATAAACTGATTTAAATGTATAATATTTATAATTTCGGTTCGTGTCAAATCACAGAACATAAAAGCGGCCCTCAAAAAATTAACTTTATTTTTTACAGATTATGTTCGAAAAATTCTGTTAGTTTAGTTATGTTTGGTTTAAGTTATTCAGTAATGTTTAGTTTATATTTTATTAAGATATCTTTTACAAATATGAAGGGAAATAAACTTTAATGTTAAGGGTTGTTACCCCCATAGTTACTTTATTGTAAGGGTTCGTCACAAAAAATGATGTGTTGCTATTTCAGACAAAAAGCAATACCAACATATTAAAAATAATTAATTAAAAGCCAGTACAGCTTTCTCATGCTTATCGCTATAGACCACAAGTCGTATTTATTAGTTTTTAGTTATTTCACATCTATTAAATTCCGATTCCATGAGAACTTCGGAATAAACTGACTTAAAGTCAAATAAAGTATCTTACTTTAATCCATTCCATGTATGCTAGAAATTTTCCCGCTAAGAAAAATACACAAAGTAGTAATAATAAATTTCAGGTGCGCAATAAATTCATCTTACTATACCTCATAAAACAGTAAAAAAGTTAAGCCTGGATATTGATTACATTCGCGAAAATACAATGCGAAAATACAATTTGAAATGACTAGTAAAATATGAATTTGTGATTTTTAAAATGTGTGTGTGTTTGTACACACATCTTTTGAACTATTAAAATGTTTTTTATTGTGTAATTATTAGGTGTGGGCATTTGAATATATTTGATTTTGTAGACTTCCACACATAATGTAGAACTGTAGTGGTCCAGCTAAACTACAAGAGATAATTGTAAAAGCAAAAAAAATTAAAGCTGATACACATTTTCTACTGACAAAAAAAATTAAGATTTGATGATGTGATAAACAGCTATAACAGTTCAACTAAACCGTCGGAAATATTCAACTTTCTCCTTAACAAAAAAATATTCAGCGTGATGAGCATTGTCCATTGACATATAAAAATTGAAGGCCTGGAACATCTAATGAACAACAACAATCCATCTAAACTATAAGAAATGATAAAATTGTCGCTTTAAAAAATGTGGAATGTGTGTCTGGGATGTGTAAATGTGTGTGTGTGTGTGTGTGTGTGTTTACAGTTCAGCTAACCCACAGGAAATAATAAAATGCCACCTTAGTAAAAGTTATTAAGCATGGTAGGCATAAGTATAAAAAAAGAAGATCCGAAACATCTGATAAATAATCATAACAGTTCAGCTAAGCTATAAGAAATAATGAAACGCCGTTATATTGGAAGATGTTCAACGTAACAGACACTTTTCATTGGCATTTAGAAATGAAAGATGAAAAGAACTATAATAACAAAGAATTTAAATTTAAATTAAATTATAAGAATTATTAAAATGCTGCCTTAGGGAAAGTTGCTCAGTATTAGGGCAATTTTAGTCTACACATTTATACATATATAAATAAAATAGAAGTCGTTGATTTCAAAGTACCCGTATTTTTTTAGGTGCAAATAGATAGCTATTTATACAATGCTAAAAAAAATAAACATTGTAAAAATATAGATATGTGTTTTTCTTGTCGTCCGGGTTACTCCCTGAAACTACAAAAGCGATTTTTATAGGACATTCACTGAAAGATAGAAGGGGTTGTAGACCAACATACAGGCTATATTATATCCCGAATATATTTTATCCCGAAATTCTTACGGAATCGGAATTTACGCAAGAAAAACCATGTTTGCCTTTAGATAAAAGTGACATAACTAAAAAATCTATTAAATGGTCTAGCGATAAGCATGGGAAAGCTACACTGGCTTCTAATTAGTTATTTAAAGTATATATAAATATAGATAGATAGTATTGTCTTTTATCTGAAATAGTAAACACATATTTTTTTTGTGTCTAACCCTTACAGTAAGGGAGTTACGGGGGTAACAACCTTTAACGTGAAAGTTTATATTCTTGGTATCTACAAAAGATATGAACAATTTTAAACTGAACATAACTGTACTACCTTTAGGAGGGAAACCAAGCTGGAAGTGCACAAATTTGCAAATATAATAAAGCCTATATGTAAAACAAATAATAACATTTAAAGCCCGAATTTCATGTCGAGTGAAGACAGAACTCGGCACCTATATATATTCATATATCCATTCCGTTAAACAGCGGAACTCCATGTCGCGCCTTGACACCAGAACGAAAAAATGAAAATATTAAATATTTCATTTTGCCGAGTAGGAATCGAACCCAAAACCAGTTGTGTTCACTTTTCCCTATTTATCCTTTCAACAATCACATTTTAGAACATTGGCTAGATTTTAAACATTATTAACTGAATAAAATATAAAAATTTCTTATTTCTGTCAATTTCTCATAAATAATCGTAAGACTTTCTTTGAGTGCGGGTTTGACACCCGTTATTTAATCTGTAATATCGCTGAATTTATATCACGTGGTGTACCTACTTCGTACGTTCAACCAAGTCAAAGAGAAGCTTCTATGTTCATAAAGGAGGATTACACGGTATTACAGCGGCTTATTAGTTTAATGTTTGCTTCTTGGTAATCTAATTAATATCCATTTTTTATATAAAAATAATAAATTTTGCAAGATATGTATGTATTATAAATTGACGGTGGTGTGTGGTCACTATAATCCATTAAGAAATATTTCAGCCGCAGATATTTGGGAATTTGTGATTTTTGATGAAAATTTGAAAAATATATACTGGTTGTTGGATTTGTACTTGTGATTTTTTTCTCAAGATATTATAAATTCAAAAGTAACTCTGTCTGTCTGACTGTCTGTCTGCGTAGCAATCAGGCCCAAACCACTGATTTGATTGTGCTAAAATTTCATACAGAAATACTTGTGGGTCTGGGGATAGTTATAGGACATTTTTTTTTTCATATTTACAATACTTTCGATATATATTAATATATTAAATATATTTTCACTTTGACATGCAATTTATTCTGCTATGTTATTTCAAGCGTCGCTAAGCAACCCTTGCTAAGCAACACAGAATTTTGTTGCTTAAAGGAAACGTCGCCCAAAATGAGCTTCTTGAACGCTTACGTCGCGTGCGTTGACTCAACCCACATAAAACAATGTTTTATAAACATATTGTCCTTTACAAAATCTATATGTATATGTTTATCCCCGAAGGTTTTACTACATTAAGCATTTTAATATATTTAATTTAAATTTATCGGCATATTGTTTATGTATTTTCTATAATTAAATTTTATTTTAATTTAAATAATATAAATTGAAATTGTAGGTTTTCTGTATAACATTCTAATAAATAATTAAGAAGATATCACCGTTTCAAAATGACCCCTCCTTACGAGCCGTACAGTATGACCGACCTGTCGTACAGAAAGTTAGAAATGTGACTTGGCTAAATTAAATAAAAAATCGAAAATGTCATTAGTAAATTTATGAAATGAAAACGAGTAATAAATATAAAAGCTATCTCAACGAGCGCTGTGAAGCATCTAGAGTCTAGACGGAAAAGCACAATTTCCGCTCACATACGAGTTACACTACAACTGATGAATCCCATATAATTATAAGCACTTACAAAGTGCAATAAACTAATATAGTCTACACTTTGCCAATTATTTGTATATAAATATTAATAAATTATACAATTATATAAATAAAATAAATTTATAAAAATAATATTTTTAACCTAAACATTCTATTTACTAGGTAGTAACACGTGTAATCCGTTCGTGCGTACGAAAAGCTCTTTGAATAGAAACTCATCTATAAATATGGCTTTATGGTAATATATTTTTATAACAATACATTTTTGTATAGAAAAATAAAATTCTAGTTAGAGTCTTTACGTTGGACGAAGTATTCAATGAAATCGGGGTAACGCCCACATTTTCAGTAAAAATATTTTCTGAAAGTAGGTAGAGGTATACGCCTATACTACGCCCATATATGAAGCTAATTTGAAATATTATTACAGTACAATTGTAATTATATTAAAAGTTAATAATAGTTGATTAAATTAATAAGTAACACCCATGTAATTTTGACCCAGCAACCTATTATATTAGATCAACCATTAGCGCCGTTGTTGCGCAGTGGCACAAGCGTGTGTCTGTAAACTCGACGTTCGTGGGTTCAATCCGACGCGTGAACACATATTTAATAGTTTCATATACTCTGGTAATAAGGCAAAACTGCCACTAAACTCGCAATGACTTGAAAATTCGATGGAAAGGAGGGAACGAAATGTGTTTACACTAGGTTCCCTTTGCCTACACTGCTATATGCGGGATACAGCGTGAAGCTAAAAAAACTATTTGGAACCACTTTAAAATCAATAATATTTTAAGCTCTATGTATTTAAACGCTACTTAATTTGGTTTATGTATTAAATCGCTTAGAGCGATTATAATTGAAATTTTTATAAAAGTTTATTGGAATATTAACGCTTTGAAATTGATATTTAATGATGATATAATCGGATGATGATTATCATCATTGTTGATCAAACTACAATCACGCTTACTACATACGTAAACTTTTTTTCAGCTTCACGCTGTATCCCGCATGTAGCGGCAGAGGCAGAGTCTTCTGGAAGCATTGAGTGTTGAGTAGCAGCACTCAACGCCACGCTTTTGTTGCGACACCAAAACAAAGAAATGAAAATACTAAAAATTTCATTTCCTCGAGTGGAAATCAATCCCACAACCTGTTGCGTTGACAGTCTCATGTTTAGGCCCCTACGCCACGACTCCCTCATCTCATCATCTCACATAAGGATCCTCTTTCAAGTTTCAATTTACAACATAATTTTTATATATTACAATAATGTAGAAAACCTAAAAGAATATACTGAGTTAAGAGATAAAACAAATCACCTTTAGATCTTCACAATATGAGATCAGAGAGGTCTACTGGAGCATACAAACATCGCTAATGTGGGCTTTAGTCTAGTATAATTTACTGCCTACAATGTTGTTCAATGGGTGAAATTACCTACAATTCGTCTGTATGAATATTTTCCTTCATTATTTTCGCATTATTTATTGTACTCCGAGACGATTTGCTGTAAATAGTTTTGTAATATACAGAGGAGTTTTTTTTTATATTTTATTATATTTTTTCCTTACATTTTACTCTTATGAGATAGAGAAAGAGATCTTACTACTACGTTTAACAGACTTTCTATTCACCCTATGATATATAATACATAAAAATATACAAACATAATATGTAGGTAGGTACTGTATGTACCTATATAAACATATATAATAAAATTTTCGATTAGACGAAATCATTTAAATTTTATAAGATTAAACTCTTGTAATTACAAAAGAAACATCATATACATACAGTTTTTGTATGTAATTATTACATACAAAAACTGTATCATTTTAAAATATATTTATGTACCCAATTAATGAATAATAAAGAAGCAAAGCTTTAGGCTTCAAATGTAAGAACATAATATTGTCTTAAAATACTCACCGACACCCGCGTCTTGGGATTCCTGCAACAAAGAAAATGCAAATGAAAATCAGCGTCTACAGCGTCATCGTACAAAATAAACTCTCAATACGCAAAGCCGGCAATTTATAATTACAGAAACAAACGAGGCGACGCTACTTGTTGTTTTGTTGTTTTTGTATATACATTTTTTTATCTTTTATGTTTTTTATTTAATAATTTTGTACAAAATATGTATTTTTTATAAGAAAAATAATTGAACGTTTGTGTTTTAGATAATCTATCAGCATCATCCTGTACTCACACACAGCGGGTAGGCAGAGGGAAACTGGCGTTACGAAACTCTGTTCTCCATGTCCCGCCGGAGTCCCGGCGGAACAACAAAAGAAAATATAAATTTAAAAAATACATATTTCATTTCGTCGAGTGGGGCTCGAACCCATAACCAGTCGCGTTTACAGTGACACTTTGTGCTCCTGCGCCACGACCGACCTCTTTTTTTATTTTCCTCTTCTTATTTGTGTAAGTCACATGAATGTTATCTGTTGTTCGATAATCACGCAAATTGTAAATTAAAAACAATATAAAATACTCGTTTAAATATTTATTAGTACCTATCTATAATATAATTTTCGTAAGCTTACTATTTAATCATGATTTATATTTTTGGCCTCTGCATTGTAAATAATGAGAATAAAATATACAGTTTCAAGATATTCAGTTTCTAATATAAGTAATAATATCAATTATATACGCGCATTAAGTCCGAGAGAGTTTTTTATAAATATGCATATTTAACTCGGCAGAAAGTGGGGAACGGAATGTCTTAACACTAGGTTCCCTCTGCCTACCCTGCTGATTTATATATTGCCAAAGTAAAGGTCAATTATTTTAAAGAACTGTATCGTGATTGATTTTGTGTTTTTGTGTTCAAACAATTTGAATTTATAATGGTGTTGAATATACCCATACTCATTAACACTACAATTATGTTCTTGTTACACTATATGTTGTTGTTACATTAACAAAAAAAAACCGAAAAAAATCTCTATAAAAAAATGAAATCAGCTTCACGCTCCATCCCGCACATAGCAGGGTAGGCAGAGGGAACCTAATGTTAAGACACGTTCCGCTGAGTTCTGGAGCCATTGCGTGTTGAGTGGCGGAACTCAACGCTGCGCTTTGCCTCGACACCAGAGCGAAAAAATGAAAATATAATTGAATTAAACATTTCATTTCCCCGAATGGAGATCGAACCCACAACCAGTCGATTTCACAGTCACACTTAGTGCCCCTGCGCCACGACTGGCCTCAATCTATAAAACTTATTACATAAAAGAAAACCAAACATCCATTATATTAGATCCTGAAATCTGACATAACAAGTTGTCGTCGACCGCAACAAGAAAGGGATCCAATAGATTCTCGAGAGATTTGGTATAATTACATCTTATCGAGGGTATTAAGGAAAGTTCGCCCACGTGATTAATCAAGTTATCGCTAAATAGAAGGTCTATTTTGGTATTTGTTTTAACATATTATATATGTTGGTAATATTAATAAAATCTAAAGGCGAGAAGGGAGGGTCTTGACACTGGATAACCAGGTTCCCTCTATCTACTGCTTTGTACGGAAAATAGCATTAAACTAAAAATTAATAAAAGTTTTTTTTTTGTTTATTTACGGTCCAAGTGTATTTTAGCGAAATTCTTATAGTTTTTAATGTACGTAATATGTACATTTTCTTTATAAATAATATAAAAAAATACATCTCATATTCCACAGCAAGCGGACCAATCTGTCAGCTTCATTGGAATGTGTCTTGTAATTTAATAAACATCAATTTAAAAAGCTAAACTATAAAATGATCGAAAAAAAAACTTATTAGAGAACAATAAATATTGATTTTACTTTCCGATTATTTGTAAAACATAGTATGTTGAGCATACAGAACTCGTAGCTATAATTTGTTTAACCAGAAGTAAGAAAGAAAAAGTTTTAAATATAAATAGATAACCGGACCCGCAGTGGACATATATGGTGCTATATACCTACAAATACAAACCGACTTTAATAAATAATATCTTTCTTAACGGAGTGTCTTAACACTAGGTTCCCTCCTCCTTTCCCGGCTATATTCAGGATACAGCGTGCTAAAATAGAACACTAAAAACGATCTTTTATTAAAAATTACATTAAAAAAAGTAATAAACGGACCATAATAACTATATTGTTTGCAAGAATTTAAGCTTCTTGGCTTATGAGTATTTTATGAGTTTAATAAGTTTTAAACTAAGTTTAGAAAGGCGGGCAAGTTATCTCATTAAAAGACTGATGATTAAAATACCTCTGGCTTCGTACTGTATAGTTGTATTCTAATAGAACCTAATAAGAATACTACATTAACACATTTTGAGGCTGACGTGACGCAGAGGAAACATAGTGCTAAGACACTCCGTTCCCGACTTTCCGCCGGATTGTTCGATTGGCGGAGCTCAACGTCGGGTTTACGCCTTGGTGCCAGAGCGAAGGTATAAAAATATTAAATATAAATAATAATTAATAAATAATAATTAATTCCCCCGAGTGAGGATCGAACCCGCAACCAGTTGCGTTACAGTCACACACTTGTGCCCCTGCGCCACGACTGGCAGTTAATATAAAGGTCATGTTACGAGTAGCATTAATATAAAGGTTAGTATTGAAAATTAAATTATTCCAATTACATCCAATTTAATTATACAAGCCCAAATTAACATGCGAGGTTAACAGTTTACGCATTTACTACTTTAATAAGACTACATAGGTCACTTTTTAGTAAAAAAATATATTGTGTTGGAGTTTCTAGTATTAATATCAAAATAAAAAAAAAACAACCTCACGCTGGATCTCGCACACAACACGCTAGGCGAGAATTTAGTGTTAATTTTTTTTTTTAATTTTTTAACACTAGAAAAAATCTATGTATAGATCTAGAGCGATAACGTCTACATAAGTATAACATGGTGTAGTAATTATATATAGGTCAATCAAAATTTGCAAAGTCCTAAAGTGTAAAGGGAAACCTGAAATATCGATCAAACGTCCGTCGCACATAGGCAGGCACCTTCATAGTTGAAAAATAGCCTTATCAGATAAACGTAAGCCAATTGGTCACTAATCTCGTAAATATCAAATTTTCCTGCTACACTAAATATTGTTTATCGAGTGTGAAAATGACGATAAAAATTATCATATGCTAGGTTTGCTACTTGAAAGATGATGTGCTGAGAAACAATAGGAAATCTTCATATATATATCTAGAATTAAGAATACATGTGCTGTCAGATCAAAATATGTTTAGAAAAATTCATATTACTTATTGAAATTTCAAAATAACCCAAAAAAAATATATGAAAAATTACAATTTTCGTAGAAAATAAAACAAAAGTGATAAGCATGCAAGGTGTTTCGATATTGTGTTAAAGATAATTTAAGATGACAGCAGTTGCTATCGAAGAAGCTATTTTGCACTCTATAGCAGCTCTACTCCTATAATAACACTTACCGCCCTATCACATCCACATATCGTTTCCTTACCGGGATAAATATACATGAATACTTACAAATTTGCTTTTCTCTTTCTCTTTCACTTTTAACTCAGCCTCTTTTTTAGCCTGTTGTATGAGCTCATCCACGAACTCTGAGGCCTGACGCAATTTTTCTGGGTCACTCTTGAACTCCTCTATCCTTTCATTCAGAACAGCCGTCTCTGAGTCCTCTCTCATTTTGATAGATTTACTATGTAGTAAAAAAGTCTCACAGGTGGTTCTACACACGACGGCGATAAAACGCAGGCGTCACAAGTGTTTAAACGTTTTGTTTACCCACCATCAGTTGAATTACGACTTTTGGAGTATTTTTGGAAGTGGCTAGATTTAGAGCCTTGGCGGGAATTCAAAGGAATCAGTCATAACTGAATTTCAACCGCTCGAGTAGTTGCCGATACGTTTATCGGCGACAGTGTTTCCGGAGGTACTAACCGACTGGGCCGTTCTCGCTCATGCGCTGACGAGAGTTGCACGGACCGCACGGTAATAGGTGGATATTATAGAGACTTCAGATTAACCCTAATCACTAGCCATAAACGGTGTAGACTGTAGAGTACTCTGATCTATAGTCCAATAAGTGCTACGTTGTAAAAGATGTTCAAACGTTTTAGTCCATAAACTAGAAAAATTGTTCTGATAGAATTGTTGGTGTGAATGGAAAATCTAAGTATAATTTACGATACCTGTGCAACTAATGCAAGTTTACTGATTTTTAAATATAAAAAAGATATTACAGTAATTAATGTATTAAGAATTACATTCCATTACTTATATTTACATAATTTCCATCATGACGCAGTGGAACAACGTCTGGCTATAACCTCGATTGTTTTATATTCTTGGTCTGAATAAGATCAGACCAATATTAATATTATTTTTATTCCCACTTTTTTTATTTTATTAATGTCTTAAATTCAGACCGAAAGTGGAGAAAACAGTCGTGATACTAGATTGCTATGTTTTAAAGGCATGTGTAATGTTCGTCAATGAAATATGAATCGCCACTTCTTGCTTAGTGTACTTATTGAAATTCTGTGAGATTTAGTATCTTTTTCTATTAATCAAAATAAAAAATAAACACCATTATGTATAATAAATTGTAATCTTTATATATTTTTTATAATCTGAAGGGAACATATCCCTCAAATGGTATTCCAATTTATGATGAAAACTTACTTAATAAACAATTCAAGTGTATGTCTCAGTTTGTCTTACCCAATTTCCCTTGACACAGCGGCCACGTGAAGGTATATGAATAAAACATGCGAAGTATTGTATGAAAAATCGTGTTAACTTACCATATTGAATATCGCATTTTTTTTACTCCACTCTGTATCTCGCATATAATAGGTTAGGCATAGGGAACCTAATGTTAAGTTACACTTCGTTCCCAAATCAGTTAGTAAATATCAAAATTTTAAAGACATCGCGCAACAAGAGTCTGAACTCACCTTTATATAATATTAAAACAAGGATATGAACATGATTAATTCCTTCGATTGGGATATGAAGCCGCAGGCATCACGACAACCACACGATGTTCTACTGCGCATTGTTGGCTTCATATTTGTCATTGGTATAATTATATAAACATATTTTAGATATGATTTCTGAAATAGTTCTTAATTTCTTCTGTAAACATCATTGTTTGTAAATTGACTCAAGCTCTATGTATCTTATGGATAAATATCTCAATTCATTAAAAGTGAAGAATAAAATGCCAACGAAAAAATCACGTTTAAGCACACAGAAAACTATTATATTATAATAAACAATTTTAGTCGAGACTTGTTAAATAACGTTTTGTTAAAATCATTAAATAACCTGTTAAGGCTTGAGACATTAATTTTAAACAAGCGTATTTAGTCGTAGGGACCTAAAGTACTCCCTAAGATTCATTGAAATTATATAGGGTGAGGGGAAGATAATCCGCAACCCAGGGATCTAAGGCGAAAAATTTAACCAGAGGGTAGTTTGAGCAATACTTGTATTGGAAGTAGATGGAGTTGGTTATAACTATATAATTATTTGTATGTGTGCCTGAGTTGTGACCGTTCTTAATTTTCTTTTTTTTCTTACATTTGATTATTTTCATCCAGAATTAATATAGGTAAAACTGCAAAAATACTTATTAAAATTTCGATGTAGCTTTATGAGAACGTATGGCTTAGTGGTCAGAGCGCCTGGTCGGTTTCTAGGAGGCGCGGGTTTGAGTCCCGCTACGTTTAATTTTTTATACGTTTTCCTATCTAAGGTATTTCTCTTATCTAAGTGCGGAATGACACTTTAAAAATGTTAAAAGTAAAAATGAAGAAATATATTTTTTTTGTAGTATTTTTGTAACTGTTAAACAGTTTATTTTGAAACATTGATTCATTGACAATTAGAAAAGTAAAAAATGTATGTAAAAGAAGTAAGATAATAATTATACTTTTTAACAAAAAAAAACCAAATCTTCAACCAGATCTCATAATCAGAACCTACCCAAACCCTCATCCAACTAACCTTGAAGTGCATCCTTTCTAATAAAAAAAGAATCATTGAAATTGGTAGGCGTGATATTGAGTTATTCGTACATTTATAGCGCACTTAGGTAAGGCAAATTTAAGATTTATGTGATTTTCTCATGGATAACATTGTCAGAAATGGGCTAATTAAAAACAGTAGGTCAACTTCATGGTGTTTTTTAATGGGCTAATTAAAAAAACACCATGAAGTTGACCTAGTGTTAAGACACCCTGTTCCCCATTTTCCACTGAATTCTGGAGTTATTGTGTGTTGAGTGGCGAAACTCAACGCAGCGCTTTGTCTCGATACTAGAGAGATGATATAAAAATATTAAACATTTTGACATGACAAGACACAACTAGTCGCATTTACTGTCGCATACTTGTGATCCCGCGCTGCTCTCTAAATGGTATTAGTTAATCCATTATTGACAAACCATAATTATGCGAATATACAGTGGCGTAGCTGGGGCGGTGCGAGCGGTGCAGTCGCACCGGGATCAAAAGGAAAGAGGCATCCAAGTCTACGATCAATTCTTCTAATTTTTTTTTCAATCAAGAACTGTACACGAAAAATGAGAAAATAAAAATGAAAAATACAATCTCGCTATCATGTCACTATTACTATTCGATACTATTGATTTTGAAAATGTGATTAATGACTTTGCTATTCAAAAATCGCTTACCTAATGTCCGTTTTTAAATTTTTGCAATATTTTTTAACAAAATGTAATGTTATAACTTATATATAGTTATTATATTTTTAAACTCTACTGTGTTTTGAAATCTGAAATTATTTTGGACCGTTTTAAAGGACATCAAATCCTACCTCCTACCTGCACCAGGCAGCAGATACCCTACCTGTGCCACTGCGAATATAACTTTGATGATATTGTAATTTACTTAAAACTTAAGCAGACGCCTATACCCTAGTATATGTCCTCGTATAAGTACTTCCAAAGAAACTATATTATATCATCTATATTCAACGGTCTAATTTCATAAGCTAACATAAAAAAATATTTGGTGAGAAACGTGACCGTTTTCGTGAACATATTAAATTAAAAAAAATATTACTTAACTCTATGTAAGTACGACACGGGAATCTGCACATGTAGTGTGTGTGTTATATATTTATATACTAGTGGCAACCGCGTGGTTTCGCCCTCTTGTACGCAATTATTTTTTTTATTTTTCTCATCTAGATTACTTTCGTAATCTAATAACATTATCTTTTTTAAAGACAATATCCATATATTGATAGGTGAAGGTTAAGTTAGGTTAGGTTTTGGTCATTACACTTATTTTAAGGTAAGTGGATATTGCCAGAATCCAATACTGATAACTGCATTTAAATGGTTTAAACTATTTTTGAAATTATCGTGAACAAACACACAGACAAACAGATAAAAACAAATATCATTGCTTTTGATTCTATTCCATTGTTAAATGGCCCCCCATAATCTTCTTTTTTTTCAATAACTTGTTTTTATATACAAAAGGTTATGTTAATTGATTAGTTAAATAACAAAAAATCTAGATTTCTTATATACTAAAATATTACTAGTGTACCTAAATTTTTTTCACAGCCTGTCGCCGTCCACAGCGTAACGTAAGTCTCCCTCATTGAGCACCAACCATCTTGACACCTTTGAACTGTACTAAATGATTAACAGTCGGTATACCAAAATATATTAATTTTTCAAGATAAACTTTTAATATCCTAATTAATTCATAAATATATTTTTACATACATATACCTACTATGTAGAAAATAAACAAAACGTTAAAAATTAATCACAATGTTACAAACAAATTGTTTTAACAAATAGTTTTTTGTTTTTTGTTTTTTTTTATATTTTGTACTATTATTATAATTAACTTAATTTCTGTTCAGGCTTCGGACATAGATCGTCTTCTTGTTTGGGCGCCACCGGCGGTGGAGGTTCCGTCACTTCTTCATAGTAACAGTGCCCATCCCACCACCAAGCGGGACCGGGGGTTGGAGCAAAATTGAAACAAATCTACGAATAAAAATATACAAAATAATCTGTTTAATTGTCCGAGATGAAATACTTAGTTCAAAAAAATGTAAACGTATGAAATTGTAAACGATTGGATACAATTCTGCTTGAGAAACTATATGTAACTATATGCTATGTATATCAATACGTAATTAAATAAATTAACTAACAATTACAGGAAAATGGCAGGAACTTACAGCATTAGGTGGCATAGTTTCTCGAGGTGCACCCGATTTAGTTTTAGGTTTCATTAACGGTGGCCCTTCTGCCACTGGCGCTACTACTGGAGGGTGAACCGAATTAAAAGCATTTCTTTGAAAATAATATTTGTCTGAATACTTTGTATCAGGACCTCGCGGAACATCAGCTGGTGGTAAAGTTCGAGAAGCCATCATAGGTGGAAAGCGACCGTGTAAAGTGTGCTTTCTTCCGAGAAGAAAATCTCGAATTTTTTGTAAGCCATAAGATATATCCCTAAATTTCATTTTTGTTTTCGACAACTATTTATTTTTATATCCGAGTTAGTCTAATTAAATGATAAATTTTAAATTTGACATTAACATTATTGACATTTACAAGTCACACACTAAACCAATGTTAAATCTTTAGAATATTAAGGCTGACAAGAATTTTAAAAAAATATCTGAACATACCAAGCTATTATTTTAATAAAGAACTACCGTACAATGATTTAAAATAAAATGCGTTATTAAAATATAAAACAATACAATGTTTGAGACTATCTGCGTCACTTAGTACTTTCTGAGAAAAGAAATCTGTGGATGTGAAATGTATATTTATTATAGAATAGTAAAAACAAAGCCAAAGATTAGTAATGAGTACATCCTACAAATTATTATTATTATTACATAATTAATAATTTAAAAAAATATAACCAGTATTCACTTATCTAAAAAGATACTCCTGGAACAAAAACATAGCAAATGAAGGTTAATAGCACACGTCTTCAAAATGGTAGGTAACAACAACGCGAGTTATGGGAGGTGTGTATGCGATAATGTCAGCAGTTACTGAGATCTTATATACCTGCAATTCCTTTTATTTCGAAATGAATAAAAAACTGTTTACAACAAAATATATTTTTATTAATTTAATAAATATAGTATATATCTATCAGTCTATTCATAGTTGCTACGATGCTGTTATCAAAAGACGTAATTAATGTCCGTTTCAAATCTTGCTATAGCTATACTGTAGCTTGCTGTAGTTATACAGTATAATGTATCTATCCTATAATTATACCTATACAAAACAGCCATTATATCCAGAATTTAGTTAAGGTGTTATTTTCTCTTTCGCTGAAATGAAAAAATAACCACAGGAAGGTACTTTAGAGAGGGAAAACCGTTTCGTTTCAAGTAAATACTGTTAAGTTCTGTATTTTAAATAACCTTTATAATTTGATTATCTAAAATAGTCTTTATTTTACCCTAGTAGTGCAGTGGCCCTTTTTGCCAACGTTTTTTTTATAATTTTAATCACTTTATGTTCACAAAAATATCTTTTTATCTTGTTAATCGTGATCACTGCTAGTCTAACCTTAAACACAGACTATTTATTATATATCAAGACTTTTTTTAAAATTTCTACTTCATGTAATAATAATAATAATAATACTTTATTGCACTAGAAAACTAAAAGAACAAAAAGAAAAGAACAAAGACAACATATAGTGCAATGGCGGCCTTATCACTAAAAGCGATTTCTTTCTTTCTTACTTGAAAGGATTTATTACATAAAAGACAGCAGAAAGGTGCAAAAAGTAAAAATTGTTTTATTTTACACAAATATGATTTTAATAAATATAAATGATTTATTTATTTTAGAAACATACATATACAAAAATATATACATACATACACACACACACACACACACACACACACACACACACACACACACACACACACACACACACACACACAAACACACACATATATATATATAATAGAGGAATATACAGAAATGTCAGTTTAGCTATTTAGTTCGAGATAGTGCTGCTTAAGACGTCGTTTAAATATCCCAACCTATTGGGATCGTTTCACTTCCACTGATGCATTCATTTCTAACAGAGGATAATTTAAAAAAAATACATGAGGATGATAGCCAAAAATATTATTTTTATATAAAATATATTAAGCTTTTTTAACGCACTGTTTTTTTTTTGTTATGTTTTTTGACTTTATCCCGATATGCTTCAATAGATATATTCCATAGCTCTGGATAAGTTTTCCATGTTTCATAAGCAATTTTAAATATAAATAAAAGTAAATACAAGTAAAAGTAGTAATATTAACATTATTTTCGCTATTTATACTGTTTTCATCGTTCATCTTGAAAAAAAAGCATAAACGTCCGCCGCCTTTGAAGTCTTTTTTTCAAGTTAAATATTTCAGTGTGGGATACCTCAATATCACAGAACACATATACATAAGGGTATATGTGTTCTCAATATTGTCGAATATAACCCTGCCTCCCCCCCATATTGTCGTAGCAAAATAATATAATATAGTATATACGTAATTTTTAGAAATCTACAATAATATTGAAAAACCAGCCACACGCATTTTAAAATAATATTATGTACTGTTATTTTGTCTTGGCTGTATTTATTTATGCTTATTTTTCAAAATACTATTATAATCTATTTTTTTATTAATTAATTATTAAAAAAAAAAAACAAAGTGCAAACTGCGAAAATTACAAATTCTGAACGTGCACTAAATTCCCGCGTTTTCTTGTTGCTGTCAAACTTTTTAGAAAAAACTGTACATTGCAATGTGATTGTTTCCTTTATTGATATTGTTTTAATTTTGATACAGCAAGGTTTGCTGTATACGTGTTATATTTATTAAATAAACATGAAAACACAAAAATCTTCTGATAGTGAAGAAGTCACTCCTTCAAAAAAAGTTCTTAAGCAAGCTCGTCTTCCGTTTAAAATAATTAGTGATGCTGATGTATCACCAAAATCGGAATCCCCTCAAACACGGAAGCGGAAACTGTCTCCTGCAGAACCCCAACCAGTCACAAAAGTCGGAAAGATTACAAAAGAAAATGAGTTGGACGAAGTAATGGTGGTTGTAAGTGATGAGGAGAGTAAGGACGCTCCACAAGTGCAAAAATCAGATAAGCAGCTCAATCCATTTGTTAAACTTGTTGATACTGCTTGGAAAAAGAAATTACAAAAGTCAAAAGCTGCCAAGAAAAAGAAAAGTAGCAAGCTCTCAAAGAAAAAATTAAGTAATGAATCCATTGAAAATAGTGAAAATACTTCAGCAACCGAAAACAGTAATAAAACAGCTGAAAGTGTAGAAGAAATGGAAGTTGATGAAACTGAGGAAACACATTGTGTTGAGTCTAATGAGGAACAGCCTGTCAGAAGCGAAGATTCAAAAGATAACAAAAATAAAGAGGATACTAATATAATATTGCTAGAAGATTCAAATTGTTCAGAAACAAGTTCAACAAATAAACCAACAAATGTCATAAATTCTGATGAAAAACATGATAGTGAAAATGATAGTGACCAGGAAAGAGAAAATACAATAGAGGATACAGGTTTAAGTAAAGATTTAGTTGATGAATCTCCTGAAGTTTCCACAGAGAAACATAATAGTGAAGATGAAAATGATAAAAAAAATAAACCAGAGGAAGCCATTACACCTAAAAGGAGTCGGAGAATTAAAACAAAAGTTGATGATAAGAACTCAAACACATCTTTAGTAAGTAACTGTGATGAATCGTTTAGCTCCAGTCCATCAACTCCGAGACGCTCGGCAAGAAATGTATCTATAACAAATAGCCAAGGAGATGTTTCATTGAATGAATCGACAAATGCCAATCTAACACCCAAGCAAGTAAGTATTCTTATAAGTTTTTTTAAATAGTCTTTGCTTGTTAGTTATTAAGAATAAAAAAAACTTACACTAAAAATTTCAATTGTTAATATATTAGGATTTGGTTAGTCTCTCAATATATATTATTGAGAAGTTTATCAAATCATATTACAATTTAACCTATGGCCTGCAACTTCAGGACACCAAAAAAAAACGCACACCCCAGCACTTTAAAACCGGCCTGAAGTAGTGGCTTTATGCCACTGCGTTTTGCATCAGGTAATGCCGGGCCTCGGCGCCTAACCTATCTTAAAGGCCGGCAACGCACCTGTAGCTCCTCTGGGGTAGCCCGGGGTCGTGGGCGGTGGTAATCACTTACCATCAGGTGACCCGCACGCTCGTTTACCGTGTCTGTTCCATAAAAAAAAAGAAAAAGTTAAGCAAAAGATGATGTACAGTAAAAAAGTTACCAAAAAGAACTTTTCCAACACATCAATGAGTGTAATGAACTGATCAAGGCCACCTATGCAGAAGAGTACAAAGACACAGTGTTTCAATTGTAATATATAAATTTAACCAGAAGAAATGAGACACTTACACGAGATTTGTATCAACAAACACCATATGCAATTTATCAAATGCAATAGGGTACATAAATTGTTGCAACTCAACAAAATAAAAGTGTATTTACATATTATATATTATTTATAAATTAAAATTGCCATTATCATGATCAATATACTTACTCATTTAAAAAAAACTATATATTTAAAACTTGTATATGTATACTTTATTTATTGAGGTCAATTTGGTTTCCATTGCGCTTGAGAAAGTGAATTATTATATCCCTTCTCTGGAGAGACAAAGCACAGTATTGAATTCTTCCACTCAATAGATTGGTCCCTATGAAAAGCATTGATAGTAAAAAATAATAAATATTTTTATTGCTCTTTTGAACTTCTAAGTTTTAATGTGTTTTTTAAACTTGCACGAAATCGAAATTTATCCTTTTTTAATATTAAAAAACAGAAAAAAATTGTCATTTTTCAATTTCTCTACTTTGCCTAGGGACTGTGGACATTATTATTATTCTGAGAGAGAATTGAATCCACAGCTGATGCATTTACAGTCAGACACTGTAGTATTGACATAATGGTCAGAACTTATAATATTATATTCTATTTTATAGGTACAAAAGAAATTAGAATCAGCTAAAAAGAAAGAAGAGCGAGAAAAGGAAAGATTAGAGCGGGAAAAAAAGCGACAGCAAGAGAAAGAAGAAAGGGCTAAACAGAAGCAAGAAAAAGAAGATCAGAAGAAAAAGGAGAGGGAAGAGAAGGAAGAGGCAAGAAAGAAAGAGAAAGAAGAAAGGGAAGAACAAAAGAGAAAAGAAAAAGAGGAAAAAGAAAAACAAAAAGAATTAGAGAAAAGTAAAATAATTGTTTTATTATTAATTTAATTGTGTATCACACTAAGTATGGTGAATGTGTGTGTGTGTGAAAAAATTTATATACTTTTATCATTTTTTTGTTATAAATGGGAAAAAATGTTACTTAAATAAAACTATAAGAGCCAACTAGCTCTTCCAGTTTTCTTTACTATTTAAAAATACCTGAAGGAATTAATTGTTTTCATTTCCCCATTCTATTAACAGAATGTAGCAAACATTCTGACACTACACAATGTTGTAGAAAAATAGAGAATGAGTGTAAATACAAAAACTGATGAAGCAATAAATCTTAATAGATTCACTCTGCCTACCCTGTTACATGTTACATATTGTGTGAATCTGAATTAAGAAATGTATTAATATTTTGAATATAAGTGTACTTGTAATACATTTTCATGAAACTCAAAGTGAATATAAAATTACAGAGCTCAAAGAAGAAAAAGAAGAACAAAAACGCAAAGAACGTGAAGAAAAAGAGGAGCAAAAGAAGAAAGAGAAAGAAGCAAGAGAAGAAGAGAAGAGAAAAAAGCAAGAAGCCCTAGAACAAGAAAAACTGGAACAGGAACAAAAAAAGAAAAAAGCCTCCAAGGCCTTTGTCAGTTTCTTTGTCCCAAAACAAAAGGGTGAAAAAGATCAAGTTACTTTAGGAATAATAAGCAAGAATAACTTATTATCAAGTTTTACTTTGAAATCTGATATGAGACTAGCTCCGACTACTAGAGTTGACTTAACAGATCATAAAAGAAGGATTTTAGATGATCATTTGAAAGAACAAAATGTTCCGGAAAGCTCTTTGTATGTTAAAAGTCTGAAAAAGGGGGAGCAGAAACCTTTGAGTTATGGAAAAACTTGGCCGTTGAACGATAAAGATGATGATGTTATGATTGTTGGTAAGTTAGTTTAAATATAAATTATTATTTACTGGACAATGTACTTGTTATGAAGGGACCATTGTGGGTTAGATTCCCAAATGATGTGTGTTCATTTTCTTGCTTTAGTAGCCATGCCGTGTGATCCCGGCCTAGAATAGGATCATCCTGGTACTGGTGGTGTCGTAAGAGGCGACTAAAGTACGTGTGGTAGAGTCACGTCGCCAGCAATGGCAACACGCATGGGCAGACTCGACCGGATCATTACCACCCCCGGCATTTAAAACCGGCGTGAAGTAGTGGCTTTATGCCATCTGCGTTTCGCATCAGGTAATGCCGAGCCCCGGCGCCCAACCCATCTTAAAGGCCGGCAACGCACCTGTAGCTCCTCTGGGGTTGCACGGGGCCGTGGGCGGCGGTAATCACTTACCATCAGGTGTCCCGCACGCTCGTTTGCCGTGTCTTTTCCATAAAAAAAAAGACAAAGCGCAGCGTGAGTTCCACTACTCTAACCTCAAAGTTTTTGCAGAGGGAACAAAATGCTTAAACTCCGTCCTTCGGGCCATGCGGGCCTGCTATATGCGGGTATACAGTATGAAGCTACTATAAATAAATTTTATTTTAGAAGATGAATTACCACCAGCGGATGGGGCTGGTGAAATTACCTGTGATACCACAAATCGTGAAAAGCTTAGACCTAAGCTTCTTGCGTTCCATGAGAACAGACGCCCACCATATTGGGGTACATGGAGAAAGAAAAGTTCAAATATCAATCCTAGACAACCTTTTAAAACTGATGAGGTACATTTTCACATTTTATTTGTATTATATATTTTATTTGACATTTATTTATTATAATTTAAATGCATTATTCAAAATAGCTACAATTACAAAGTAAAGATATAAAGTTATGTATATATATATATATATATATATATATATATATATATATATATATATATATATATATATATATATATATATATATATATATATATATATATATATATATATATATATATATATATATATATATATAATAAGTTTATTTAATAGTCAAAGTATTTGTCCTTCAAAGTTTTACAAAATAATAACAGATTTCTTAGACTAGATTGTTTGGTAAGCCAAAATGAATAAAACAATGAATATAGGAATGGTTTCTACATACATATTTATTAGAGATTCTGTACAAGATACTCTTTCAGAAATGCTGATATTTTTATCCCATTTACAATTATAACACACTAGCGGCCCACTCGCGGGTTCGCCTGCGTACCATGCTTTCATGACTTTATTATGCTGCATTTTCCATAAGATTAATAATATAATTTATACATTTCGTGGCTGCTTGCGAGGAAGAAATCCCTATGCTCACGGCCATAAACAGTTGAATTATTTTCATTTTACTTTTTCTCGAAAAGTATACGTCCAAATAACATGCTGTAAAAGCCAAAGTTTATTTTCAGAACATTTCCTTGATGATGGAATAACTTTCGTTTGTAAGTGTTAATATATATGCCAAATAAAACACATTGAGATATCACCTTGCAATTTTCAATTATTTTTTGTCACAAAATGTCTTATTGTAACTTATAGGGTATCGTGGACTTTATTTTAGAACTAATGAATCTGAATGTTCTTGTAGTACAATGTACTTACATATATTTAACTATTTCTGCAATACACGCGGCTAAAGTGATATGATTGCGTTCCTTATTTTTGTCATTTAATCATTTAGGGTTAACTAAGAGTTAAATCGTAATGTTAAATAGCATATAGCACTCCTGGAGAAAGAAGTTTTCATACAAAAGAAACAAAAAGTAAATTTGACCAGTAGTTCCAGAGATCTTAGCGTTTAAACAGATAAACAAAGTCTCTCACTTTATTATATTAGTATAGATTAATGATAACACTATGATACGACATACAAACAAAATAAATTTCAATTATATGTTTAATAGTATAACTATATATATAAATATACATAGTTATACAATTTTTATTATAATGTAGCATTGTATAAAATATATTTTTTTACTAAATCACCTTTACTCTGTATTCCGCTCAGAGCAAGGTAGACTGAGGAAACCTTGTGTCAAGACTCTCAAATACTATAATTATTTTGCCATATTTCAGAAATTTCTCGACTATGAAGTGGACAGCGACGAAGAATGGGAAGAAGTACAAGATGGTGAAAGCATCGATGGTAGTGTCGCTAACAGTGATGAAGAACAAGACAATGATGAATATGAGGTTGACAATGAAGTGTTTGTGCCACACGGCTATTTGAGTGATGAGGTATTTATATTTTTGCTTTATATTAAAAAATATTAAGTAAGCCTATAATAAAATCTGTGCAGCCATCTAGAGCTAACTTAAGGGCTGCTGCAACTTGTCAATGTCAACCATGCAGAAATCAGTAACATGCTTTCTCTTTGGTAAAAGAGAAATATTTATTTATAACCCTACTTCATTGATGTGTTTGATTGTGGATTGAAACCACAACCAATGTGCTTAGAGCCAGTCAGACACTGTTCCACTGCAGCTGCTTGCTAATAAATAATAATATTTTTCTAAAAAAGTATAAATCTTACTTATGACTTTAAGTTATTAATATAATATTCCTTTACAGGAAGCGACTATGGATGGTGATGATGTATTATCACTGTCACCTGAAACACAAAAAGCAAAATTAAAGAGCTTAGAAGATGAATTTGAATCGGAAATGAAAAAGCCAATGGAAAAATTAAAGCCTAGGCTTTATGGACTGTTATGGGAAACATCAAGTGGCAAACCAGAAAAATGTGTTGATGCTCTATGGAATTACTTTGGAAAGTTATCTATGATTATGAATGATCCTACTCCATTACTGCAACCATCAACTGAAACTGAAGAACCAGAAAAGAAAAAGGTGAAAAAAAAGAAAATCCCCGAAGGAGAAGAACAGAGCCCTAAAAATGAGAAAAAGAAAAAAAAAGTTGATGATAAAGATAACAAAAAGATACCAGAAAAGAAAAATCAACCAGGGATAAATTCATTTTTAAAAAAATTAAAGACTTCTTAAGTTTATTTATTAATTAATGTTAATGTTAATTAAAAATATAATTTTAAATTTTATATTAAAATGAACAACTAAATACCTATTAAAGTTTATTCATTTTAATTATGGTTTAAACCTATAGTATTTTTTGTATTCTATTAATTAAATATTTGTAAGCATACACTTGGTTTCAATGTGCGTAAACTATTGAGAATGAATATACAGTTTTATTAACATTCATCAGTTATTATATTACTGTTGAATAACAAACAAAGAAAATTAATAGTTTTAATTTTTTTTTAAATATTACCCAGGCTTTTGGATCCATTTATGTATAATTTTATGATTTTTTGCAATAGAATGTAAATACTGTAATGTAGATAATTTTGATATCTTAAGTAAATAAAAGTATATTAAATAAAAGCGTTTTTATTTAAAAATAATAATTTATTCGTGAATATTTTTTATGATGCCGCAAATGATTTACATTTTACATAATTTTTAATAATTGTACCAAAATGAATGAACGAATGAAAATTAAATTACATAATTGATACAAATGTCAAGTTGTCATTGTGTCCCAACGATTATCCGATTGTATGAAGAATTTACATTGGGTGTTTGCTAACGTAACTGTGTTTTAATTTATATTTTTTTGTATAAAGTGAATCACTGGTGCGGTGTTTTGTTAGTGAGTAAGCTGTCGATTGCTCGTTTAAATGCCTTGATAAAGGTTTGTTAAAAATGAGCAAAATGTCGAAGAATAAATTAAACTTGACCCTCCCACCGGGGTCTATAGATACGGCCCCGGCTGTTACTCCGTCTAATATGACCCCTCAGCTGAAATCTGCAACTGCTTCAGAGTAAGAAATATTTTATTTATCTCTTAATACCATTTATAGGAGTGTCCACAACAAAACCTCAATAGCTATAAAATATATTAATCATTATTATTGTATATATTTATTTTTCAGTTTTAATTGATGACTAACAGCCAGATAATGTATAATTAATATTCTACTAATGTTCTTTACAAAGCGAATTTGAACAATCATTATGTAATTTAAAGTATAAAATATTAACTTCATTCTGTTTAAAAGGAAACAAGTTTATGTTATCAGCAAGAGACAATGTTATTTTACCGTCTGTATGTTAAATTCCAAATTGAATTTATAAGACAGAAATTCTGTTTTTATATTATTTTTATACATTATTAAATACTTAATACACCTATACTAAGAAACTGACCGAGAACGGAATTAGGCTTTACAAAGTAGAAGTAGTAACAGGTATAAAAATATCTCCTAAAAAATTCAAAATAGAAGAACTCAACCTGTCTATAACTATTATTGATTATATTATAATTATCTTTAATGGTTGCCACTTGTAGAAGAATTTCAGATTTTATGTTAACTCAAATAGTGGAGGTATTAATGTGCATTTATAGAGGCACCTTATACCTACATATAAATCAGTTTGTTTGCAAGTCTCAATCGCTGGTCTCAGATATTTAGTTTGCAATACCATGCTAACACACTCATACTTTAAATCAATCTAATACTAAGTTGTATCTTCTTTACGTTTAGGCGGCAGGGCTTAGCAGGGAAGTCAAAGACGAGTATTGAAGCCCTTACAGAAAGATTAGAGCAAATTGAAATGGATGATACTCAGCGACGTAGGATAGAAGTGTTTCTATGTCAAAAGGAAAAGATAGGAGAGCTTAGTGATGATGACTTTGAAAAGTTAGGTGAATTAGGTATGTTATAAAATGTTTATTTATTTATGACATTTACTTAACTGCACAGTAGGTGAAAAAATATACATCAGCACAAACTAAAGCTGTTTGTGTTTATTTAAGATGCAAATAACAATAGTTTTTATACAAACAAAAGGAGCAAAAATTTAATACAATAATTAAATAAAATCAAATCAAAAATCAGCTTCACACTGTATCCTGCACACAGCAGAGGTAACTTTGTGTTAAAGAAACTCTGTTCAATACTTTTGACAATTGTGAAGCAATGGCGAGTTTAGTAGTGGAACTCAATGCTCTTTGCCTCGACACTAGAGCAAAGAAATGGAAATATGAATTTAAACAAATATTTCATTTCTTGGAAGAACTTTGTGAGAGTTCTTCGAAGAAATATTTATTCTTGACAAGAGTGGAGTTGAAACCCCACACATTTGATATCTGACTATGGAGCTTAAACTAGAAGTAGTTAAAAATTATAGTCATGAATAGTATTTCTTTATATCAAATAATGATTCCAATTTTATATAAAGTGTAATTATATATATATTTTAGGTCAAGGCAATGGTGGAGTTGTTATGAAAGTCCGACACAAGTCCACAGGTTTAATAATGGCCAGAAAACTAATACATTTAGAAGTAAAACCAGCTATAAAGAAACAAATTATAAGAGAATTAAAAGTACTCCATGAATGTAACTTTGCTCATATTGTTGGTTTTTACGGAGCTTTTTACAGTGATGGTGAGATTTCAATATGCATGGAATATATGGATGGCGGGTCGTTAGATCTCATATTGAAGAAAGCTGGAAGGATTCCTGAGTCAGTTTTAGGTATACATTTACTTTATAATACTTATTGCTATAGTTTTATAAATGGTCAATGTCACACTGTGCCTGACTAAATGGGTTCATTTACCATTTTGGTATATATTAATTACTCACTTTGGTTAGTGAAATATTGAATTGAATTCCACCATTTAATACAGGTTGAAAAGCAGGAAACTAAAATTCATAGCATTCTCTCTCTGCCTCACTCTGTATGCAGGCTTTTGCCAGGGTCTTTCCTTTTACTTTACCTACTGTACTTTGCATAGTCTTTTTGCATCCTTGGTGGTTAGAACCCATAGCTGCACATAAAAGAGTAGATAGAGGGAACCTAATGTCAAGACATTCCCTTTCTCCCCTTTCGCCGAATGGCTTGTTGACTGGCGGAACTCAACGCCTCACTTTGCCAACCGAGGCAGACCAGAGCGAAAAAATTAATATATTACATATTTAATTTCCTCAAACGACGATGTTTTGTGGCGATACTGAAAATAGCCGTAGAATGCAACGCATATATGAGTTTAGGACTTTTTCTTAGTTTTCATTATTTTCTTTTAAAGTATATAATGTGCAAAAGTTCAAAAAGCCTAACTTCAAGACCCCCACAAAACATCGCCTGTACTGTAATATATAAATATTACAGTACAGGCCTTTATTTATAATGAATTCCTATAACTATTATATTATATAAATATTACAGTACAGGCCTTTATTTATAATCAATTCCTATAACTAAGTTGGTTTATGATAATATTCTAAAGGTAATAATTATAATATAATAAAAAAATAATATTTACTAAGAAATATTATATTTCCAGGAACAATAACATCAGCCGTACTAAAAGGTTTAAGTTATTTGCGCGACAAACACGCGATAATGCATAGAGATGTCAAACCGTCGAACATTCTAGTGAACAGCAATGGCGAAATAAAGATATGCGATTTTGGCGTATCCGGCCAGCTCATTGATTCCATGGCAAATTCCTTTGTAGGCACCAGGAGTTATATGTCGGTTAGTTTTTTTTTTATTTTGTTTCTTATCCTTATATTATTATTAATGTGAAAGTTTGTGGGGATGGCTGTTTGTTTTTCACTTTTACGATAAAACTGCTGATCGGCTTCAATTTATGTAAAGACTTGTGGATCGCTAGTTTGTTTCTTTTTTAGCTTCACATTGTATCTTTTATATAGTAGAGTAAGCAGAATCTGTGTTAAGACACTCCGTTTGTACTTTCCGCTGAATTTTCGAGACATAGCGCACTGTCTGGCGCAAAGAAATAAAAACATTAATAAATAATAATTAACTTCTCAGGGTGGGAATCGAACCTAGAACCGTCGCGTTTACAGTCATACGCTTATGCCGCGACGTTCTACAACACAAAGTCAGTCAACAAAGTAAAGAAAGAAAAAAAACCCCCTGTCTTTTGTTACCTAGGAATGAAAATTTTGCCGTGTGATCCCGGCCTAGAATAGGATCATCCTGGTACTGGTGGTGTCGTAAGAGGCGACTAAAGTACGTGTGGTAGAGTCACGTCGCCAGCAATGGCAACACGCAAGGGCAGACTCGAGCGGATCATTACCACCCCCGGCATTTAAAACCGGCGTGAAGTAGTGGCTTTATGCCACTGCGTTTCGCATCAGGTAATGCCGGGCCCCGGCGCCCAACCCATCTTAAAGGCCGGCAACGCACCTGTAGCTCCTCTGGGGTTGCACGGGGTCGTGGGCGGCGGTAGTCACTTACCATCAGGTGACCCGCACGCTCGTTTGCCGTGTCTTTTCCATAAAAAAAAAAAAAAATAACTTAGAAATGCTCCATTAAGCTCAGTATCTTTCATTATGATGTTAAGACGCAATTATATTTATGCGTAGTATCGTTTGGCAATTGCTACACTATCGTTTTATATGAGTATGATTTAAAATACATCTCGCACAATCCATTGTTTCTTTTATAGGATTATGGTCACTTTTGTTGGTCGTGGTTATGGTGTTCCTAACTGGGTGCATGACTACACTGGGTACAGCTATCACAATATATATTAAGTTGTGAAAAATCGAAAGTTAAATCCATTATAAAGCTAAAATAGAAATGAACCGGAGATACTTTGTATCCCAATGGACATCTAACTTTGAGTAAAGTAAAGTAAAGTATCAAATATGCAACCTTAATAATTTGCATTTTAATATGATTTTTTTTAGCCTGAACGTCTCCAAGGCACACATTATTCAGTCCAATCGGATATTTGGTCTCTCGGCCTGTCCTTGGTGGAAATGGCGATAGGCATGTACCCAATCCCACCACCGGACCCTAAGATGTTGGCTGCCATATTTGGTGGACAAAGTGAGGATCATTCACCGGGACAAGTGAGTGGCTTGCTATATTTATACAATTATCTTAATAACTACCCTCAACTTTTACAGCCTTTTATTTAGTGTTAAAGAAGACGAGCGTATTGAAGATTAAGATTCTGCCACTTCTATAAAACAATTATTTTGCTATTTAATTATTTTTAATTATTTTTAACCTTCCAGGCACCAAATTCGCCTCGTCCAATGGCCATATTCGAATTGCTAGACTATATAGTGAATGAACCGCCTCCAGAACTACCACCGGGGATATTCTCAGATGAGTTCAAAGATTTTGTTGATAGATGTCTAAAGAAAAATCCTGATGAGAGAGCCGATTTGAAGACGCTTATGGTATTTGTTATATATTGGTTGTTTTTTTTTATTTTGGTGTTGTGTTTTAAGATTTGTGGTAAAAAAATGTGGGCCACGTCACACTCACAGTCGTTTGAGCGCACGAAGGATACCATTATCCATAAAAGTAATAATATAAAAATATAACTCCTAATATAACGACGTGTTTTTTCTCTTTGAATAATTATTTTTTTAGTATTTGTTATATCTGCTTCACGATGTATCCAGCACATAACGGGGACGGTAGGAGGAACGTGGGCACCTAGTATTAGGACACTTCCGTTCCCCACTTTTCGCTGAATTTAGTAAGTATAGCGTGTTGAGTGGCGGAACTCAACGCCGCGCATTGCCTTACCACAGCGAGGAAATAAAAATCTAAAATATTTCAGTAATAATCGCGAAAATCAAAGGTCTGAAAATAATTCATTTTCTCGTATAAGAATCGAAACCACAACCTTACCTTTATTTCTTTAAGAATGAACAGACAATTTTAAATGAAAAAAAAAGGACAATTTTCAAAGAACTTATTATATCAACAGACAAATTAATATTTTTCTGTATTTCTCCAGAACCACGAATGGATACGTCAAGCGGACCTCGAGAAGGCCGACATAGCTGGATGGGTGTGCAAGACGATGGACCTGATGCCCTCGACGCCGAACTCCAACGTGTCTCCTTTTTCTTCATAAGCTGCAAGAAGTGCATACTTTCATCAGCGAAAAAGGGTATTTAAACGATATTTATTTCTTAGATTAAAAGTTTTTTTTGGTTAAATTAAGAAAAATGTGTGTTTTAAATTCATCAACATCTTGTATACTATTATTACTATTAAACAGCGTCTCTAACTGTAAAATGCGACGGTTGTGGGTTCAAATTCCACTCGGGGGTTATGAATTATTTTCATTTTATCACTTTAGTAAGACGAAGGCATGCAATCTATTGAAAATTGGGCAGGGTATTATAGGACTATATTTTTTATGCCCTATATAGGGCTAGGAACTGGGCGACATTGTTTTTTGTCGATTTGACTTTATGTCGAACCAAATACAGCCGATGAATGTTGGAATTTTCTCAGATATTATTTAAAACACAGTAAATTTTTTTTAAAGTGTTAGTAACACAGTTAGGAAAGAAAATTGATCAAGATTTTCAATGGTATAGACGTAGGATTTTTTTTTCATTTCACGATGTTTATCCATAATATTGTATAAAATTACTACTAAGCGTTGCCGATCTGTTGCTTTATTAAAAAAAACATACTAGAATGAGAATAGGATATCTCTCGTTCTATATTACACAATTCAACAGTGCCGCCATAACCTACAACTCAAATTATTGAATGAGGCGTGTGCGGGGTTATCGCTTTGACAAGTTTATGTCTGTGTGCGGCATTCTTGACAAATGGCGTTTTATTTGACAACGACATTTTTATGATTTTTTTTCAAAACCACTCTGTGTATAATTATTTTCATAATACTCGATAAGAGCGTATGACATAATTGGCTATTGACACCAGGTTCAAATCTTGAAATTAGCTGCAGATCGCTGCGTTTATATAAGATTTTTTTTAAACTCTTGACTATTTTCTTCTGAGAAAACAATGCTTCGAAAGTTAATATTTAATATTTTTAACACAATGTATTATTTAAATCTACTTGAGTGTTTAACACCAGGTTCCCTCTGCCTTCCTTGCTGTGGACGGGATTCAGCGTGAAGCTGATTTTTTATTTTATTATGTTCATATTTACAGGTCAAAACATTTCCCAAGAGAAAGCAAGCGAGACAATCTGTGAGGATGCTGACGCGGAATAGCGCCACGGAACGGGATGTCAACTCTAACCATTACCAAACTTACGGAGACGTGATCGTATTAATATAATAATTATTTATTAATAATTGTTATTTTTGTGTTTTTCATTAATTGTATGGAAAAAATATCGCAGTCATATATTTATAATATTAGTATATCTAAAAGTTTATTATTCTGAATATGACTTTCGTTTTTTGTAAATTCTATTTTGTATACTTTGTTATATGCAAACATGCCTTTTTTATCTGAGGACTTTTGAATTTGGAAGGGTTATATTTTGTATTGTGTGATTTAGGATCTCATATACGGATAAATGTTTGTAAGTATATAATGTCGGGATAAATAAATAAGATGTTTTTTTTTTTTATAAAATAGCAATACAGCTTATTAATGTTAATATTTTATGTTTTCATATGTATTTTAAAAACCTTAAATTTTTCTTTAAACGGGTTTCATACTTATAATATATATCAAAATCACGTCTCTATTCCAGTAATACCTAAATAGATAACAAACTATCCTTTGGGAAATTTGCGATTATACGGAAAAAAATAAACATTTACTTTTAGAAAATTGGCTAATTAAGGGTTTTTTGTAGTGGTACAGAAAAAGCAGGGATTTATTATCTGTAGACACGTTTACACACTTCTTTGTCGTATACGAGCTATACGATATAATGAAGCTAAATGTAGAAGCGTCTTAAGATATATAGGTATGACTAAATAGTGCGTTCGGGTTAAAAAGGGGTTTTTGAGAACTACTAATCAATTAATGGTCAAGTAGAGTTGATTTCACTAGTCGCAAGTCGAAAAAAAAAAATGTTCGTAGTGTTTTGACATATTTTTCTTTGCTGAAAGTGCGTAATTCATGTCAGCTGATACTTGATATTTAAATAGATAATATAAAGAGCGTTGGAATACTCAAATGACGAATACCTTCGGACATGGGAGCGTTCCAAAACTCAACAAAAAAAAAGAATATAATCATCTAGTAACCTGTAAAATAGAAAACATTTTTTAGATTACACGAAATGAAAAAAAAATTATAAAAAACAAAAAATAAATAAAGTAGATATCGGTTCTTTATTATATTTGACGTGATGCACTTATCCCCGTTTGGTTTTTGTTTTTCGCTTCGTTTTAGTGACCCTTTCTTACCGAGCACTTAGATTAGGCATTTACTGTTTGAAATAATGTGAATGATTATTTATCGTTCACTCATTCACTCGTTCATTCACTTTTGATTTTTTTAAGCGAAATAATGTTGGACGAATGTAAATGGATAACATTCATTCGTTCCATTTGTGAATTGATAATTATGTCATTCACGAATGATCGCTTGAATGATAATGACATTTTTATTCAATTACATATTATGTAATCGCCTCGAACGAATTGACAGAATGTTCTAGATGGAATTATAAAGAATGTTCTAGAAACGAAATGTATGCTAGCGCTTCCCTACAACAATCTTTTTCTATTTATGATGCACTATTCCCATTTTTTAAATGTTTTATCGCTTTGTGGTTGCTATTTTTTGCCCAGTCTTCCTATTTTGAGCGTTAGAGTTTTTTTTGTGATTTATGCATGCTAGTTTGTGGAGTGTTTTGGCTTTTCACTAAAGCATTTAATAACGTTTTTACGCGATATTGATTATATCTATAAGTATTGTTAGATAGTTTTATATGAAACTATTATTTTTTTTAACGTTTTTTAAAATATTTTGCGCATAATTTTTTTTGCGCATAATTTTTTTAAATTGGTTTGTGCCAATATTTTTGCTTTTAATAAAGACATCAAATCATCTATGTTTCGTTTAGTTCTAACGTAATTTGCGATGAAACATACATATTTATTTAATTATAAGATAATTACCCAGATAGGTAGTTATTTCGAATCTTTTAAATGTATATCGATGTTGTAAAAGAAGACTTGTCGTTTTAGTAATATTTAATACTGTAATTCTTATATAAAATTTCAGCGTGTTTATCAGTTTTGCATTTAAATATTTAAAATAATAATACATTTGTATCAATGATAGTGAGACATATTATTATTAGAATCTAGTATTAAAACATTCTTATGGTAAAGATAAAAGATTATGGTAATGTTTGACGAAAAGTATTTCATATATAATTTTTTAAAACATGAAGAATGAAAGAAAACATGAAGAAAAAAACGTTTTTCTTCTGGTAAAGTAAATGAATTTTGTTTTATTGGTGTTTTTTTTCATTGCAGTGTAATGTATTCATAATAAAATTCATTTTAAATTATTATTGTATTATATCCGTTCCCTATATATTATGGCCTACGTTATTTTTATATGTCAATTAATATATGTATGTTTTATATGTTGTAAATTTTTTATTTATTAAATATAAATACTGTAATTGAATATTTTTTTTTAAACTGCGGACGATGTCGATTTTAATTAATCAACAAAGATTTTTTATAAGAATTTGTTGCAATTTATAAAATGACTAAAAAATCTATAATGTATTATGAAGCTTCCATTTACTTTTTATTTTATTCATTTCATAAATAAATGTGAATCAAGTCAATCAAATTTATTTAAATTTTTTAAATATTTTTTGTAAGGAAACTTGTGGATTGGAAGGTTGATGTATATTCTTATGACGTTACTATATTATGATGCTACAACATAACATAGAATTTTTTCATAATATAATTAAATTTACATTTTTATAAATATTCTGTGTAACATAACCTTATTATAACAAAACCAATATGATATAAAGTGTATTATGATTAATTCTACTAAACGCATGTTTCAAACGTGGGATAGTATCTGTCTCTGTCTATAAACATCCCATTTGGCGCAATTTGTTGTTTTCATTTGCTCGTTCGGGTAAAAGACAAATTGCGGTGTTGAATTACGCCACTCCCCACGCAATATTTCATAACATGACTGGTGCATGGGGAGCGGAACATCTTATCACTAAGTTTCCTTTATTTTTTGCTATAAGGGCCTTACAGCGTGAAGCTTATTGAGAATGGCTATGAAACAGACAATAATTTAGACATTGCAAAATAATAAAAAAACAGTATATTATGTAGTAAATGTAAAAGCTTAAGCTGTGGGTTCTTTATTTTTTCTAATAAAATTTATTGAAGCATCTAAACTTAATGGTAAAACTAGCTATTGTTTCGTTCGTTCGTTTATATTTCGATTTCGAATCACAGGTTCAAAGAAAAGAATTTGGTGAATATTAAGAAGATAACACCAATTTATTTCAATAATTTGGAAAGAACTATTAGGACAATTAAAAATCCAATATTTTCAAAGAGATTAGATTAATATATTTAAAAATAAATAATTTTAATACTTGGTTAAGTGAAATGTGTTACATAGAATATTTATAATAAATAGGGCTTAATAGTTGCTCTACTAGTAAATATATTTATTAATAGTATCAAGTAAAGAATTAATATGATATCCACAGACTTAACATGAGATCTATCTTATTAAAAAAAGCCATTTAAAAAATTTTATTTGTAAAAAAATAATCTTTTACAATATGTTAAGCCATTTGGAATTCTAAATTTAATAATTTAAAAAAATCACATATCTAATAAAAATGGAGAGGCGTATGTGAAGTGATTGGTAAAAGGTTGATAATGATGATAATGAATACAAATACTTTCTTAATTATTTTTTTCAAATTCATTTTCAAATCAATGGATCTCATGCTAAGTGTTGTATAGTCTTCGCCTTATACAAGTTAGGGTTGATTTTAATCGCATTAAATTATAAAGAAGAAAGAAAGAAAAGATTAGGTAAAGTTAAAATGTAACACAATCACTTCTCTTCGGAACTGCTGGAGTCATTTGGATGAAACTTTGTTGCACAGCTCTGAAGATCGAGAAAATATCTCTAGGTTTTAAAAAACAATACATAGCAAAAAGCTACATATTAAATTGAATAATATACATTTTAAATAATTGTCATCGCTGTATCCCGCACATGCAGCATATGCAGAGGAAACCTAGTGTTAAGACACTCAATTCCCCATTTGCGTCGAATTCTGGAGGCACTGCTTGCTGAGTGGCAGGAGTCAACGCTGCGCTTTGTACACGATATGGGAATATAAATTCAAATAAATATTTAATTTCCTCGAGTGGGGATCGAACCCACAACCGGGCGCCGTAACAGTTACACTTTGTACCCCTGCGCCACGACTGACCTTAATAATTTTCATAATTAATTGCCCTTTTACATATACAATAATAATAATTACGAAAAGTATTCGAAACGGCTAAAGAATATGGCGAGGATTATACTATGGAAATAAATAATTAACAAAAACTAAAACACCAAAAAAAGAAATTTATCTATAATTAGGAAATAAATAACGTATGTCGTAAATCGATATACAATTTTTGTATTCTAAATAATCGTGATGCATGTGGATTATTTATAATCTAGTTTTTACTTGAATTGTGCGTTTTTTTATAGTAACAATTGGAATTTTGAAATTTAAAAATCGATGTTTATTCACAAAATTATTAATGTCGAAATTTTGCTGTTCGTCTTTAAAATTTAATCGGTTTTATGTTATAATTAGCTTCTGTATTAGTTTAGTTATGTACAAATAAATGTTAATCGAAACTTAATATGTGTTGTTATTTATGTACATTATTACACAGTGTGGAAGTGTCAGCGCTCCTTTTACGTGAGCAGCATATAGGGTAAAATATTTTAAACTCATACCTAAAAATGAATCAAGGTACCTCAACATATTTTCAGCACCAACAACATTTTACCCATACCTGTATTTCGTGTGACGCAGTTACGCATAGATACCAATAACGTAAACACATAGTACTACAAAAATACTACTAAAGGTTAATCAATTTTGAACTTTGCCGCCAAAATCTACGACTCGATTTTAGAATGAGGCGTATGCGGCGGTTACCCTTCGGTCGTTCGTGACAAATGGCTTTTTATATTACATTAAAAATTTTATTATTTGTTTCGTTTGAAAAAAAAAACCTTTTTCAATTTTTGGATTTATTTTAATTTGTATTAGGCTTTTATAGAGTAGTTAAAACTGTGGTTTCATTTAAAGTGGTGCTGACACTTCCATCCTGTATATATTGCATTGGTTTAAATTTAAATCCGTTGCTTGCTTCGAAAGATTTAATAAGAGCATATCAGTGGAAAGCGACTTTATTACATACTATGTAAAGATTAGTAAACATATATATTTACTAATCTTAAACAGAGCGAAGAAATGAAAATATTAAATATTCACTTTCCTCGAGTGGGAATCGAACCCACAACCTGTCGCGTGTACAGTCACACACTTCTGCGCCTGCGCCACGACTGGCCTGGCCTTATTTTTTAAATATTCTCTTTAACACGTTTCTTTTATTCTTGCTTTCTACAATTTTATGAAAATGCTTTGTTTTATACATTGTTGCGAGAGTTTGATTTTCAAAGTATAGGAAGACGATTGCATCTCATCGATTGGAAATAAAATGTTCTTTACTGGATAAGTTAGTACTAGTTACCTTTAAAATGGTTACTTAAAGAGATTGGGAATAGGACAATTGTTTGAAATGTTTCCGTTGACCGACTTAATTTATCAAATTAATAAATGTATTTCAGAACTTACTTTTACGGCGTTTCCGTAAAAGTAAGTTCACAGGATGTAACGCGATCGACGGATCAACGGTGTTCATTCGGCGATTTTCGGTGGTTCAGTAGATATTTGAATTTTTTGATTATTGAAAAAAAAATATTGATTATTTTTGTCCACGAGTAATTTTTAAAGAAAGTACTAGTATTAGTATAGAATAATTTCTGAACGTTTCATAGGCTCAATGAGAACCTGTTAAAAAATGTAGGTACTCAAATCATAAAACTGTAAAAAAAATATTGATATAAATATTATGATATTGTAAAGTCATCCAAGCACAGGCTGTAAATATAGATGTATTTCAGCTATTTTCACAAAGATTAATTGTTCTTTAATCTATACTTATAATAAATCTGTAGAAAAGTCGTTACTGTGCATTGAAAATATTTAAAAAAAATTTAGCCAGGGTGTTAAAGGGTGTTAACAGAATCCATTTCCCAAACGTCGTTTTCTGAAACGCGCTGGCAAGATTCTGGCCAAAAGAATGACTTTAGAAACGTCTTATTCGTCGACGTCGTCTTATTTGACTGTTGATAAATTTATGTATTTTTAAAGTACAATTGTTCATAGTACTAAATACAATGTAAACTAAATTGAATTGTTGGTGAAGATTACCTTCGTAACAGTCTAGCTCAATTCGTAATTATTTAACAGTGATAAAGAATGACTCAATATTCTAAGAAATATTTTAAATAGATTCTTCACTCCGTTCGTTCGTTAATGTTATTAATATTTTTTTAAGAAACGTATAAAAAAATAACTTTTGGGAGCAACATCTAAAAAATTGTGTCTCAAGAAAAAAATGCTCTTACACTGTTTATAAAAATATCACTATTGCACTAGACTAGACATTGCACTATTGCACATGTATGTTGCAAGTATGTGTGCCAAGACCATTTTAGGGTACATACCTCAAAATCCTTATAAGATAACTTTGTTGTTTCTCCGTCTGTCCGTCTGTCCGTCTGTCAAGACTATTTTGTACAAGATCGGTTAAAGGTTAGATACCTCAATGTTCAAGTGTATATTAGAGCACAATAAAATCTATCTTCTAAATCATCGCAATCAAATGACGATGAAATATGAGGGTTTACGCTTCGTTTTTTGTCGTATTTTCTATCATTACTATAGGGTACTTCTCGTTGATATACCATTACGAAATTTGTAAAGAAGTTAAAACTTACGGCACGTATAAATGAAAATTCCAAAATTATTTTTCAAAAATTGACTACTTATTGTATTTGTGTCTCAGAAAAAAAAACATTGGGTACAAATTTTAATCTGTACTTAATTTGATACAAAATGACAACTTAATTAGTTATTCTTTTGGTGTATCTCGATTCATGAAACTGGTCATGAGTACGACTGGAACTTGACCGGAAATGCTGATTATTTTATAGATTATATAAAAATGCCTAAAAACGTGCTTTCTATGTACATTCTGTATACCAATTATATATTTAATTAATAATATATGTTACTAATTTAAACAGGATTAATAATTGCGCAGGAGCTAATATAAGTTATTTTATAAAGAATGTCGTGAATACTTATTCAAATCAATTATTTAATAATTAAGGCTGTTTGTAGTATCTATATTTCTGAAATGAATAACCATATAATTCAAGCGGGTAAAGCCGCGAGCAGGCCGCTAGTCCGTAATATAATATTAAAGGAGAAAAATGAATTATAAAATTCCCAACATGTATGATTTTACCTTAATTACAGTATATGTAAAGTAACTGCAACTCCTTTGTGAATTGTCAAGCTGTTTAACTTTCAAGTTTTCTCAATAACTCATAAACTTAGTAGGCAGCAACCCGACCGCTCCAACTTGGGCATTAGGCGGTCTATTGAAATCACTTGAGTGGGGTTCATTAGCTATTATTTGAAACGCCTTTGTTGTTGTATTGCCCTGAATTTTCTGAATGATAAATTTTGGAGAAAACATAAAAGTGCGTAGCGAAAGCCTTACGATTGACAGGTTCTTAAATACTCGTATAATATTTAAATTTTTTTATTAAAAAAATATCCTTTTATATATATTTTTTAAAGAATATTATAATTATCTACTAAAACGCTAAGCCAATTTTAGTATACAATAAATATTTATTTTATATTTTTGTGATTGTTTCGATATCTTACAAAGATCATTTCATATGTACTTGCATATATTCTGCCATTCTTGCATCACATAAATTCAAAGGTACTACTTAGTTGCTTTTACAATTATAGAAGCAAGATATTTCTTGAAAGATGTCCCAAGTGAACTACCCATGTCGGATCTTTATTTTTATTTAGAGAAAGATTTTCTTCAACTTTTGCAGATCCTTACTACGTAGACCTTAAAGGCACTACAGCTGCGGGTGAGTCTTGGGCTGGTCCAGAAAATCCCCCAATTCATTCTGTTCGATACCTGGCTTTTTCCATCCAATTTTTACACCCAGAGTTTTCATCTTTTTTAGAGTGAGGAAATCCTTTTACAGATACCGGGGCCGAGTGGGGACTCATCGTCCGACATTATGTGGGACTCACGGACTGGCAGATGAAGGCCGTCAGCATAAACCTCACGGTGCTCTTCCTCGACCACCACCGCCGTGAGACACGGGGACAAGAGTCTTCCGCGAAACGCGGCGGCGGGAGCCTGCTAGGCACGTCACGGAGTTAAGAGTGTGTGGGCACCCTCGACGGCCTGATCGGAGTAGCGCGCGGGAGTACCCTGGGCGCGCCTACTCGGGCTAGGTTGGTAGGCGATCAGCTTCCCCGAGCTGGTCGCTGGCTCATTAGTCTTGACCACGACCGGCAGTGAGAGTTAGTCGCCTATGACGTCGCTCATAGCGCGACGTTGAGACACCGAGACTCGCGTAGGCTCCACGTCGCAGTGGTGGCAGCGGGCGTCTGGCTCACTGGCAGAAGACTAGACGAACAGGCTCAATCGTCTTCAGGCCGGTAGATGGTGTTACCAACCGAGTTTCTCACATTTCAATTGCTATACCCGCTCCTCCTCAACACGTGCTTGGCTTGTCGGTTCATTCATTTACATGTTAGTTAGTTCATTGGCATGAATACGTCTATAAATTTACTACCATACGAGGGCAAATCTAAAAATTCTAATGATAACAAAATCGGGGCATACAGTTTTTACCATGGGTGGTAAGAAGTACAGACCATGATAGTTGGGAAACAAGAAAAAGAGAAGATAAAAAGAGATCAATAACCGACCTAGGATTCTGAATAAAATAAACCCTACAAATTGGTGAGTCATCATTGATAATGCAGAGATCCACATAACAAGGACTCGACATATTCATCTAATGAGAAGTCAATGGGAACATCTCTTACTATATCCATTCTAATAATGTTAAAGGTTGCAATAACTTCAACACACTTACAGAAACTTAATATTGGGTTAGTCAAAAATTTTTACACTGCATTAGCATTTGAGAATTCAACGTCAATCTTTTTGCGATTGATGTTTTTAATAACACCATCATCTCATCTCATTTATTTTATTCTTGTGCAGAAACAATGATTTTTTGCAGATCTAATGATTTTTGCACTGATAGAATTTTCATGGAGGAAATGATATAACCGAATGTATTAAATCATACAATATATTTTTTTTTTTTTTTATGGAAAAGACAAGGCAAACGAGCGTTCGGGTCACCTGATGGTAAGTGATTACCGCCGCCGTAGTAAGTGATTACACGTGCGTTATTAAATGTACATAATTGTACTAAAATAAATATTTATTCCCTAAAAACACTTAAATAATGAATGAGAATGTAGCGGATTTTCCCACAATCTCAAGTCATGCAAACATATTTGCTGTAAAGCCTTTCAATGTTTAGAAGCACGGCTTTGTTATACAAAAATCAATCCTACAAGCAATAGACAATATGACAATACATTTCAAAACTTAGATATTCCAGTAATGTTTCTGTATTTTCCGTCTTAAATGTTTTATTAAATAACAATTAGGTAAAGTGAGGCGTTCCGCAACCCAACACGCAATGCCTCAAGGATTCGGCTGAAAATGAGGAACGAAAGTATTTTGTTTCGGAACACTGTGTTAATACTAGGTTTAACATCTCTACATTGTAAAGCTAAAAAAACTGTTTCATCGCTCAATTTTATATGGAAAAAAAGTTCTAGGTTCACGCTTCAGATACTTAGAGTTGTAGTTGTAGGCAGAGCTTCACTTAATTCAATCAAATAATAAGTACTTACAAAAACAAATTATCTAGAAAAAGAGTCTAAGCATTTTTTAAAATTCTATTCACGTCCATTTAGCACATACAAAATAATAACCAAATACAGTCATTGCTTTTATACTGCTAGCTAGTCTTATACACGTCGTATCTTTGAAACTCAAAATTTTGCTTACCATAATTGTACCCATGAAAGAACTATGAAAAAAAATTAAGTTATAAAATCAGACAAGATGAATATATTCACTGACGCTTAGAATAAAAAATATCTCAAAAATATTTTGTTGTTTGGTTTATCTTTAATAATTTACATCAAGAAATGCTTCAAGCGTGTAAAATAAACAGTTTAGATAAACTTGACCGAAACTCATTTTGAGAGCCATTATTTTCACTTTATGAAGGCATCACAAGCCGGCGCGCGATACCCGACCCCTCACATACCGGCCTAAAACAAATAGCATCTACGTGATCCTCCACCCAATATTTGTTGGGCAACTTCTTCATATATATCTTAGTAGGATATTCATTTTTCAACGATTATATGAGTATTGAGAAACGTTGTTTGTGTATTTTAGAAATGTAATTTAATTATTTGTATTAAATTTTGCACACAAGTTGATTGTGACCAAGATTGACATTTTTCGTTTAAAATGTACCTACTTTTAAAATTGCAAATATTTTTCACATTTTTTTTTAAATTTTAACTCAGTGTTAAGATACTACCGTTACTCGATGACATATTTCATTTCCTCTAGTTGGAATCGAACCCTGTTACGTTGACAGTCGCTTCTGCCCCTGCGCCACTACTGGCCTCAAATATATTTTTGATATACTTTTAAAATTTCTCTATCAACATTTTTTTAGATTTTCACACCTAAAATTTATGAACCAAAATTTACGACTAAAAACCAAAACGCCCAGGTTTTGGTTTTTAGTCACTACATTCTTTAATTTTTGTTACAGTGCTTTGCGCTTTTGTGTATACTCCTGAATTGTGTATAGCCCTTGAACGCGAGAGAAGTGGTCGTTCTCAAGCGCAATTTTTAAACCACGCTAGCCTCCTAGTTGTATTCTTATCATTTCTATATAATTATTAATTAAGCATCTCAGCTGTTTATTTTCAAATTTTATTTTATCCGAGGTTTTACAAAAATATTTACAAAGAACTACATAATATTTATTATCATAGATACAAACTAACTCGTAAAAGTAAGTTTACAATTTCTTACAATTCCTTAATAATTTAATTGCTTTCAAAAATAAGGTGTTTTTACAACCATTATAGTCTTAGTGGGTTATGTAATTCATGATAGCTTTGTATGGTTGTATTTTGTAACACACCAGTGAACCAACCACCACAGTTTTTAAGCACATTGGAAATGCATTTTATATATATTTTTTCATAAATACCAATACTTTACAAAAGGTAGGAAGTCTCATCGGCATCCGGAACGCGTATTGTATTGGATGCAAAAAGAAGGTATGTTCGTATTTTATTCCTAAATAGGTTGAACGTTGAAAAAGCTATAAATAAAATTCATTCAAAATGAAAAAGGGCAAAAACAATTACATAAATACATATCTAAATACATCCTCAATCGCAAGTTAAATAATGCAAATCGAATCATTTATAACCAAATTGAACAAACAATTCGATCGTATCCGCACTTACACGTTTGTATTTAATGGTTTCTTTATAGCCCAAGATACCAAGGCCGCTAGACCTACGTCAATTTGGCAAAGCTGGAATTCTGAATAAAAAATGTGGACTGCTTTCAGGTGTAGCTCCAATTAAAGGTATATCTCTATCTGGGAGGATGATTGACCCATCAGATTGGTCTAGGTGCTTAAAGGGGTTCTTGAAATAGTGCGTAAATAATGTATGTAAAATTAAAGCTTGCCATTATAATGTATTATGCCCCAACTTTAAACAACCTTTAGGACGTCTGGCAGGAGTAAAAGCCCACGTAGACGGTCTGGTACTAATAAATATATATATTTTTGTATTATTCTTAACAATTATGTTAGTTAGAGGCCGGTCGTGGCGCAGTGGCACAAAGTGTGACTGTAAACCGACTGGTTGTGGGTTCGATCCCCACTCGAGGAGATGAAATATTTACTTAAATTTATATTTCCATTTCTTCGCTCTGGTGTCGAGGTAAAGCGCGGCGTTGAGTTCTGCCACTTAACACGCAATGCCTCCGTAATTCGGCAGAAAGTGGGGAACGGAGTGTCTTTCACTACGTTCCCTCTGCCTACCCTGCAGTGTGCGGGATAAGGCGTGAAGCTGATTTAATTAATTTTTTTAATTCTTAACAACATATTTAAATACTAGCATTTCTAATTTAATATAGGTGAGCGTGTACCTTAAGTTGGCGCTACCCTTGAAGGGGCCCCACTTTCAAGTTAGTAAGTACGCATACCGTCTTAACTACGAATTAGACTATTAATCTTCAAAATAAGCTTCACTAAAATGACGTTGGTCTGGGGGCCCTGGGATCTCAGTCTATTAGCACTGTTATTCATTTGACGCTGTGCGATATACGGATGACAGATGTCACGGTATTACTTTACACGTAAAAATAAAATGGGAATTGTAAAAATACTGCTTTATAGCAATTAAAAAATATCTCTATATATAATAAGACACTAAAAATATTTTGTCCGTACATTTAATAATTTTAACTGAAATGAATAAATGGATGGACACTGAAATGGAGCGTTCATTATTATTGTTATTTGGTTATGTACGGCCAACTAAAGAAATACACCGTAATGTTATATAGTCTATAGCACATAAAATATCTATCTCATAAGGATAACCCACAGTAACCATTTTGTGTTAAAAAATAAAGAAGGGATAATTGCGTTACTATTTTCAACGGCACAGTATTATTCTTTATCCTATTAAATATGTTAGATACATTAGACGTTAATCACATAATGTAACGGACATATTGCAATCCTTTTTAAGAAATCTGTAAGTGGCGTTAATAACTGCCACACAGTGACAATATTTTTTTTATGTGAATAAATTATTATTATTATATATGAGTTTTACTCATAGCATTATTTATTTTTTACTGTTTATGTGTTTTTTTATGTGAATAAATTATTATTATTATATATGAGTTTTACTCATAGCATTATTTATTTTTTACTGTTTTTCATGTTACTTTAACTTTTAAACTTTTTAATATTTATTTTAAGTTTATAATATTGATAATATAGGTTTTATTTAGTTTTCTTATTAACATTTTTATTTGGTTGCGTTTACTAACTATTTTTGTTAATTTTAATAAGTTAGGTTTTTTTTTTTAATAATAAGATTTTTCTTTACTTATTATACTGTATCGGCTTCTTATATATGTTTTATTATGTATCCTATTGAAAACTAAACATAATTTCAAAAATATATTTAATAAATATTCGTACCGTTCAAGCGGGTGAAGCTGCACGGGTCTGCTAGTATATATATGATAAAAACAATTTTTGGCAGCATCGAATTGTCATTCGACTGAAATAATCAATTAAAATACAATTTCTGTCCATATAAATTAAAATTTTAATTCGATAGCAACACATTGTTTCAGTAATATTCTGAAATAATCCAATTTCGCATTCCCAAGGCCTGTCTGCGGCCATCATTCTGCATGACGAAGCAAGTTATTGACCACCGTCTATAAACCGAAGCGCTTTCCTTATCACGTATCGGCCAAGCATTCAAACGTATATCGAGTTAAATTGCTTACTCGATGTTTTCACTTCCGAGTGAATTTTATCGTAATAATTTGACCTTTTTACGTCAGGTTATGATTTATTGTGGTTGTTAATTTGTCGTCCTTTTTTAAGGGTTTCGTAAAGGAAAAATGGAACGCTTACAGGATCACTTTGCCGTCCGTCTGTCTGGGTGAATGTATCAATCTGAAATTAATACCAAATAATCAGGTCTACGTACTTTGTGGGAAATACATAGACTATTACTAGATACTTTCCGTGGACCTAGTTATGAAATTCGGCAAAAAGAGAGAACTTGCAGTAGAAATAAAAGAAAAATACCCAAAATTTAAAAAGTGAAAAGTGAGATTTTTCATATTAAAAATCATTACAAACTTATAATTGCAGCTCATTTCGTACAAAATAAGTGACGTATGCACTTATTGTAACTTAAGTTTATCAAATTTTACAAATTATACTTGCGTTATACTACTATTTTACTTGTTATACAATCCTGAAATTGAAAAAAGAATTCACGATATGCAGGTCCGACTCGCATTTGACCAGCTTTTTTGTATTAATAAAGGATAGCCTAGTGACTAATAGAAGGGTAGGTAGGTAGGGATATTTATAAAAGCCAAAAAAATGTATAACCAGTAGAAGGGAAGTTTTATTTGTAAAATTTTACAAACTTAATATTTTTATTCATATTTTTTATATATAGTCTAAAATTCTTTAAATTGACATAAATTTCTATAAATTGAAGAAAATCTAACTACGAAGTATTTTTATTATATCTACAGCGTACATATGCAATGTTTAGTTCACATTTGTATATTCTTGATAGTAAAATAAAGTTGCTCAAAACGCAATACGTGGTCTAACTTCGTTGAAAATGTTTTTAATATTTAATTGTGCATCAGAAGATTGCATCGCTATTTGAATTTATTAATTTTATGTTACAGTTTGTATTTAACTGAAGTTTCAACATACATACATTTATACTGTACATTTTTTAAATGTAATATTTTATTTTTTTTTATTTATACATTTACTACAGATTTTTGGAGTGTCTGCCAAATTTGAGACGCATTGTGTGTTGAGTGGCAGAACTCAATGCTGCGCTTTGCCTAGACACCAGAGAGAAGATAAGAAAATATTAAATATTTTATTTCTTCGAGTTGGAATCGAACCCACAATAAGTCGCGTTTACAGTCATACGTCGGTGCCCCTGCGCTACGACTTTTCAATTTAAATGTCATTAACTAATTGATGACAAAACACAAAAAAAAGACATTACTATTATTATAACAAATTTTATAAAATAATTTTCTATTTCTAAGTCATGAATGTCTTTGATGACATTAACTTTGCTCTTATAATATTTCACTCGGTACTCTTCGAGGATCGTTTAATTCTGTACCACTTGGTTATTTCCTCCGAGGTCATTATTACACGGTAATCATTTTTAATATCAGCCAGTAGAGTCACGTTTACCACACGGGAGGGTTTCCGATAATAGAATTTTCAATATTGAAAAAAATAGAGCGGGCAAGAAACTTGTAATTTTTTTATATATTCTGATAATGTAATTAAAATGTTTTCTATTTTTTACACGCTCGATTTTTCATATTTTCTTGTAAAAAATATTAGAAATCACATTGTCTATTGCTAGACACTTAGCATGGCTTTAATTCCATGCCAGATACCCCCAAATCCTATAAGCTATAGGCGTCTATGAACATATTAGGAGAAAATAATATTTTTTACACTGTATTATGTTAGTTAGCTAGGAGGCCGGTGGTGGCGCAGTGACATAAACTGTGTCTGTTAACGCGACTGGTTGTGGGTTCGATCCTCACTCGAAGATATGAAATATTTATTCAAATTGATATTTTATTTCTTCCGCCAATGAACACGCAATGTTTCCAAAATTCAGCGGTAAGTGGGGAACGGAGTGTCTTAACATGTGGTTCCCTCTACCTACCCTGATGTGTGCGGGATACAGTGTAAAGCCGAATTATTATATTAAATTCGTAGGCACTTGTAATTTATTGCTAAAATAGTTGCTGTTCTTTATTGGATGCAACGCCTTGTAGAGTTTCAAAATCGGTGTCACAATTAAGAACAGTTTCTCATCTATATATTTTTTTAAGAGCGAGTTGGACTTGTCCACTGGGGGTGGACACCAATTACTAATAACGGATATTACAAGTAAAAAAAAATTGACAAAGTCATGTGTTTTCCATTTTTTTTTTACTTTATTTGTTCTGGTAACAAAGTGCAAAAGCGTATTATAGTCCTATAAGCTACATTAACATTACAATACATACTGTCAAATATAATAAGGCCTGTACGTAAAAAAAATGTGGAGTGGAATTTAGAGTTTCAATTTTTTTCCCACTGAATACGGAACTGGGCACCATAAATTTCCCATTCTCTTGTCGAGAACGACGTTTTATTTAACATTTAACTTTACTCTCATTTCACCTTTATGTTTTAATGTAATATATATGTTAATAAATATCAAAGTTTTACCGATTCATAAAAAATATTTTTACACTTTTGCAGTAGTAACTGTTCTGATTCCTGTCCATGATATAAAAATCAGACGAGTGATGATTACTATCATCATCATTAGCTTCACGCTGTATCACGCACACAGAAGGGTAGGCAGAGGGAACCCAGTGGTAAGACTCCGTTCCCCACTTTCCACCGAATTCTGGAGGCATTGTGTGCTGAGTGGCGGAACTCAACGCCGCGCTTTGCCTCCACACTAGAGCGAAGAAATGAAAATATAAATGTAAATAAATATTTCACTTCCTGGAGTGGGGTTCGAACCCACAACCAGTCGATTTTGCAGTCACACTTTGTGCCTCTGCGCTACGACCGGTCTTCAAATGATTACTGTTGTTTTAAAAAATAAATAGCCTTTATTGGATGCCGGTCTAGTATTTATTGAACGGTGTTTTAGTCTTACATCTAAGATAAAAAATCGTTTAATGTAGAATAACATACATTTATAATTAATATTGGTAAATAAATTATAAAACTGTTTTTATCAATTATTTGTTATGTAATTAAACTAATTAATTTAAATATTTACTACAATTACCATTGCACCTTAACATTAAATTGACATATTCTAATTTGTGTTAGTTATATTTTGAACATATGTATTTATTACATACAAATATATATACGAAACCTAGTAATATGTTTATATAATATTATATTATATCTGAACTAAATAAAATATTATTAACATATTAGATTAAAAAATACTAATCTATTTCATATTTGAAAACTGAAAGCCGACCTACTTTTTAACCAGGTGATCAATCAATTCAAGAGTTCTGAAGAATTTCAATGAGTTCAGGCTTATTAATTTTTGTATCTTTTTGTATGTTTCGTTAATAAAATTATTTAATGGTATAATTCTTTGGTATCACTTTTGATACTAGTTAAAACTATTTAGTTTGCTTTTCTATTTTTTTTATTTATTACTTTAAACTAGTCAATGGTTCTACGTAGAAAATAAAACTATACAATTTATATTATATATATTTTTTCTATTATGTAATAAATGTTTCCTGAAAATTTAAGACATCTTGATACTCTATTACAGGATTGTACAAAAATATTTCTATAAGTATCACTTTAACTTTAACTTTTTTTATTACTTGAACCTAAGAATTGATTACATGCAGAGATACACCGATGAAACTAGAGAGAAAAAATATAAAAGGGCTTTTTTATTAGCAATTTTTCACTAGCAATACAACGTTATACTAGTTAGCCACCTATAGCAAAAACGTATTCGCTTTGAATAAACGAATACATTCTTGCTATAGGTGCCTGAACAAGTATACTTAAATTTTATTATAACTATATAATATATATATATTATATATATAAGAGTATAATGGGATTAAACTCTATTTCTAAACTTTTCACCAGTGATATGCATTATTTTATTTATATCATAATATAAGACATATTGAGGTGAAACAAAAAATTATAATAAGAATAATATTTTTATACTTATTGTAATATATATTATACTTATTAATATATATTATAATAAATATAATAAATGATAATAATAATGTCATATTCTCTGACATTTTCTACTAGTTATTTTTCGGCAAATACCGTGATAAGACGATAGTTTTGTCTCGTTCTGATTGAACCTTCTTCATTATAGTATACGTAGTCTGTGAGTTTCAAATCTTTGATAGCTTTCAAATAGTCTTCTTGGAAATCTTCCATCAGTTCTTGCGGTATTTTAAACGAATCGACTGCTGCTATGAAATCTGATTACCAAAAAAATTATTATTGTACAAATATGTATTTTTAAAAAATATGTTTTTAAGAAAGGTGTAGTTGCTAAGTAACAATTTTAATTTATGTTCCAGAATGTATGGTAATGAATAATAGATTTTTTTTGCATTATTTTTTGAATAATTTTCGAGACGTATTGCGTGTTAAAAAGTGGTACTCAATGCTGCGCTTATCTTGTTACCAGAGCAAGAAAATGAAAGTTCATTTCATTGAACCCACAAAAGTGCTGTTTATAGTCAGACGTTGTGCCACTGCGCCGAAAAGACACGGCAAACGAGCGTTCGGGTCATCTGATGGTAAGTGATTACCGCCGCCCACGGCCCCGTGCAACACCAGAGGAGTTACAGGTGCGTTGCCGGTCTTTAAGATGGGTTGGGATATCATAGATTTATGAATGTCAGCAATATTATCGAACATTTTCTATTGAATTTATTACCTATAAGTCATTTACTATGCTGCATTTGTTTTAAGATTGATTATATAATTTATAGATTTAATAATTTTTCATAGTTTTGAGAAAGTGCAAGCGCTACGTCGCTTCGTCGCAGGACAAAATCGACGACAAGGACGCGCCTCGTGGGGACTCGAGCCTAGGCTTGAGGCCGCAAACAGAGCCTTGAATTATTTTTAAACAACATAAATAAGTTGTAACAAGCGTATAAAAATTGCGACGTAGCTTGGCGATATAACGTATGTATGGCTTAGTGGTCAGAGCGCCTGGTCGGTTTCCAGGAGGCGCGGGTTCGAGTCCCGCTACGTTCAAATTTTTATACGTTTTCTAAATAAATAAAGAAGTATTCTAAATAAGTAGAGCGTTGATTATTTTAATTTTACATTTTCTCAAAAACTTCACGTCCAAATTATATCTTTATTAAATTTCCTTGATGATGAAATAGCTTTCGATCGTAAGTTTTTAATATAAATGTGTTTTCAATAGTATAGATAAACATTAAATAAAAAGTAGCGGGCAATGTCGCGCAGGACCAAACTTTACACCACGCCAAGAAAAGAAGAAGAGAACTAAAGTGTACTTTAAATTATTTATAAACAGCAAATAATTACATAAAAATTAACAATAGTTCGAAAATGTATGAAAATTTATAAAACCGTCAACGGCATCTGCCCGTTCGCGCCGGTCATACTATACCGCCCGAAGGCTGTATCACGCCATGTATGCGTTAAGCAAGTTCATTTTGAGTGACGTTTTCTTAAAACACCAAACTAACTTTGCAAACCGTTGCTTAGCAACGGTCGGTTGTTACTAACATGTCAGAATAAATTGCATGTCAAATTAGTGTTTTAATATATTAGTATTTATGTATAATGTTATATAGTCTATAGCCCTTCTGAAAAATGCAGCTTTCATACAAAACGAAAACAAAGTAAATCGGACCAGTAGTCGGAACAAAAAAACAAACCAACTCTTCCGCCTTATTATATCAGTATAGATAAATAATTATGAATCAAATTTATCGATTGCACCGATGATTTTTATAATTATAGTTTTAAATTTTATAAAATTTACAATGTGATATTTATAAAATTTGAAGTGAAAAGAAACGAAAATAATAATCAAAAATTTACTTGTTTTCATATTTTAAGTCAGAAACATTGAAAACATCAAATTTCAAATAATAAAATGTTTCTATTCACCAGATTATATCCTCCACATTTACCATCGGTCAACCTGTTCATAAGACAGTATTGTTGTGATTCGGTTATTATTTTTATTGATTTTATTAAGTTTCTTATTTTGTGAAGTTTTTTCTGATTATTTTATTTTTGTATTTTGATTTTGTTATATAAATGATATAAATAAAAATTTAAGAAAAAACATAAAAAGTTAAGAAACAGTATTTACATTTTTTTTTTAAAAATAGAACTTAACGTCTCAACAACTATTGGAAAATGGAGAATACAAAGATTTTCTGCCAATCTCACAAAAAGTTATAACAAACATTTAAAAAAACAGCTTCACGCTGTATCCCGCACACAGCAGGGTAGGCAGAGGGAACCTAGTGTTCAGACACTCCGTTCTCCACTTTCTGCCGATTTCTGGCATTGCGTGTTGAGTGGCAGAACTCAATAAATCTGAGTAAATATTTCATCTCCTCAAGTGGGGATCGAACCCATAACCAGTCGATTTACAGTCACACTTTGTGCTTCTGCGCCACAACTGGCCTCAATATGGCATAACAAACATTTATATTCGAGATATTCATTCACTTACTTTTAATAGCATCGACGCCTATGAATGTAAAGGATTTTTCAGTACAACGCACATCAATATTCCTAAATCCAATAGATGTCATCATTTTCTTAATTACTTTTTCAGGGTCCTTTAAAATAAAAAAAATATTACAAAAGCGATGTTATGATTAGAAAATTATATTTGTGAAATGATGTTTAATTTTTTTAATCACCTGACAATCGTGGTATGGTGACACAACATTTTCAACGTTTCTCAGCCAATTATGCCATTTTTTTTGGCGAGCTAAAGCTCTATAAATAGTATACACGGGTACATGTCCTACGAATATCAGTAGACAAGTACCACCACTCGTCAATAGATTGTATATATTTGTGAATGCTTTTCTGAAACATAAAAACGGTAAATTCCTCTTCATCATACAGAGTAGAGTATAGAATAGAGAAGTAATACACATTCGGTAATCTTAAGCATACGAAAATTTTCAATAATTTAATTTCGAAATTTTAATCATCATCATGGCTTTCTTTTACACCCACTGCTGGATATACGCTTCCCCCAATGATCTCCAAGACGATCGGTTCTCCACTGCCAGCATCCAGCGGCTTCCGGTAACCTTGACTTGATCGTTGGTACACCTTTTAGGGAACTTGTCTAGGATGAATTACATTGTATCCCATATTCGAAACAAATTGAGGTTTTTTGACTGAATATTTTTTTATGAGGCGCTTAAATTGTAATAATAATAATTGTTGGTTTCATAATAAAGAAAAAAAATGTTCTGCACCTTGCCACAACAATGATATTTTTAGCTTCACGATGTATGCCGCACATATACATACGTTACTTGTATTATTCATCACTATACATAATATGTGATACAAAAGATGTCATTTCTTTATTTTATTCCATCACTAGCTCGCTAGCTTCGTCCGCTTAAACTACTGAATTATTTACTTAATATATTGAACTATATTTCTGGTTTAATGTACAATGTATGCTTGCAAAGCACTTTAGATTTCTAATGTAAAAATTATTAAAACCGTTCAATAAAAAGATTCAATAGTTTTCTATATAATAGTAATCTACATTTATAATAAAATCGTAACTCATGGGTATCTGTCTATGGAAGATATAATAGAAAAATTGTTATTGGAGACATTTAACAATGTAATAGAACCCGGTTGCTATGTCTGTTTGTCCGTGTGTTTATTCACAATAGTCTCATTAACTTAACATTAGGTATTTGTTTTATTTCAATGGTTTCATAACTATATATATCCCGCATATAGCAGGTTAGGCAGAGGGAACCTAGTGTTAGTTTTGCCTTGGTGCCATGAAGAAGAAATGAATATAATAATAAATAATCTCACGAGTGAGGATCGAACCCACAACCGTCTCGTTGCAGTCACACCCTTGAGCCCATGCGCGACGGCGGCCTCCATTTGTAGATATAATAGATAAACGGTCTTTAAAAATGATAATTTTTTTTTATTTTTTTTTTTGTTATTTCTTAACACTACAGACACTTGGTCTGTACACTTTTTAAATTTATTATTATATCTAATATCCTTATCAAATATATTAATTACATTGTCGTTTACATACAATTAATATCATGATGATGATAATTTTATTAGAACACGTAATTAATCCGGTTTAGTAAATAAAATATTTAGTGTTTAAGTGAGTCAAGAAACGAGCGGGCCGCTAGTGTCGATATAAGTCATGTAACATTAAGTAACAGTATTTAAAATTAGTTTAGTTGTCTTTATTCAACATTTATTTTATAAAATTCGTAATTTCAATTAATTAATTTATTACTAGTAGTACGGGAGCCGAAGATTCTAAATGGGGATTTACTCAAGCGTCATAGAGACTTATTGGATTGCGAAGCTTAAATGATAATAAGAAAAAAAATCATATTATATGACATTATTTTATCTTTTGCACTATATATATCTTTTGATTGGTGGGGGTGAGCGGCTATAGATTTTCAAATATGTAAAAAAGAAACTATTGTGTGGATATACTCGAGCAAATCAGATATTGATATCATCCATTTCCTATATATTCCTAAAAATATAAATATGTTAATATAACGGTTTCCATGTTGGAGGTGGTAAGAGATAAAAATAAAAATAAAAACGATCGGGCGCATCAGATTTTCTAATTCAACCTAAAAAAAAACTATATAAGTCGTATGTGACACAAGCTCACACCAATGTTACGAATGTACAAAACCAATTTCGTCTCGTCTACGTTCAATTAAGATATATATGTAATTAATCTTCATGCCCTAGATGTACTATCCCATATTCTGACGATTTTTTTTTACAATTTGTAGCCCTCCCCCTTTTTTACGTCACTTTTAAATGGTCAGATTAGTGGAATATATAGTCGCGCTTTGGTAAATCTCGAAGTTCCCGCTTCGGCTCCTCTAACATAGGTAAACAGATGTAATATTTATTTATATCCTTATAGAAATATGATCAATTTTTTGTGCACTGCTTATTTTCGAGAATTAATTTGAATAAAATACTACAATAATAAGATAAAAAATACAAAGACATGTTATATCGCTAAATTTTGTATTTATATATTTCAGAATATTAAATGTTTATAGTTTTTTTTTGTTTAACAAGTATGTAGCTGTAAGAATAGTTATTACAACGCATGAAAAGAAAGCATATTTTAGATATTTTTTTATTCTTATATATATGCGGAATATATATGGAAATCTTCCAACATTCTTTTAGTTAATAAACTATTTTATCAAATTCATAAATAGTTTTTGTTTTTCACCTGACTATTACCATATCGACAAACGATCGAAAAATATTGAAAATACATTAATATCAACATTACACTGTTGATAATAATTGAAAAATAGTTAGTTATACTACGGAATACTAAAAATGTGCCGAGTACGGTTTGCCTCGAGTCAGACTCGATTCTTGCTTTGAAACTCGTATACTCGAATACCAATTTATTGTGATTCGAGTACGTCGGACTCAATTTCAGTACTCGAGTCAGGAAAAATCGGTTCGTACTCGCTAACGCGATTCTATTTATGAGAGTTCAACTGACTCGAGTCTCATATTCGAGTTTGGGTAGCTCGCTCGTATTCACAACCTGTTTACTTAAGCAATGAAGTGGCGCGTGCCTATTTTAATACAAACAAGTCTGAACCTGCATTTTTTGTTTTGCTTCCTTTGTTTTGTGTGAGTTAGCAGTTAGGTACTGTGATTTTTTTGTTTATTTCCATAGAACTCTTATGCTATTTTTCTTTTATGATTTCTTAATCTTTTCTTAATCTTTCATTAAAAATGATTGATTTATTATGGATGTGTCATTATGCTTAACCTAACCTACACGCTCCTTTACAAATTTTCCTTTTGTTCTAAAATCAGACTCTAGTTCTGGACTAGTATTTTCAGACTCGAATTCTGACAGACTCGATTGAATATTCGAATACCAAACATAGAATTCGAGTACTGGTCTCGAATCAGGGAATCGAGTCATGATTCGAATACTATATTAAATGACTCGAGTCGACTCGATCCACTATAATAGCGAATCAGTACATTACTACGGGATACTATTATATGCAATGCTTAAAGCTGATTTTTTCCCATAATATAGAATAATACATTCTATAGTGGTGTTACACATTCTTTTTATACAAAATATGGGAAGGAAAAGATGAAACACAGTTATATTGCATTTTTTCTTTTTTTCGTGGTTGAAACGTATGAAAACATTGTAAACAATTAATTTATTTTGAGTATAATATTAAGCTTAATTCATAAAATACATTTGATGCTCAATAACATATCTATAGCTCAACATGAACTAATCATACCGTGATAGTGATTTATGTATACTGTAGAGAAAGTGAATCTATCTACTATAAATGAACGTACATACACATTATAAATGAACGTACATATACATAAAATATATTCACATCACTACGTCATCTAAACACAATACCTATCAACTTTTAAAAACTGTAAACTCACAATCAGAATTTATTTTCTAAATACTTTTAATCTAATCTAATCTAGCTTCACGCTTTATCCCTACCGGGATAGTCACAGAGAACGGAGCGCTAAACGCTACGGTGTCTACATACCTCTTTCGCCTCGTCCACTATCATCAACCTCTTCATACATGTCCTCCGAGGGGTCATCATGCTTTTTACGTGACCTTCGTCCAGTATCTTCGACACTGTGTTTTCGACGGTCAACCGAGGTCTCCTCCTATCTCTCTTACCGCTCACTTTTCCATTATAAATCTTTTTTGCCATTCTTTCATCACTCATTCGTTCGACGTGCCCAAACCAGCTGAGCACGTTCTTCTTCATTCTCACCGTGACATCCTCGCTGATACCTGCCATTCTGTGTACCTCTTCATTGCGGATTCGATCAGCTAGGCTGACTCCGCATATCCTACGAAGAGATCGCATCTCCACAGCATTCATCTTTCTTTCATTCTTCTTCTGTAATACCCACGTTTCGCTGCCGTATAACAGGGTCGGTACCAAAACTACATTGTGTACGGCCAAACGCGCAGCTGTGCTGACGTTTCGCCGTCTCATCAATGCAGCCAAGGCTCCGTTAACCTTGTTACCGGCAGCAATTTCCACATCCATCTCATATCTTCCATCTCTACTGAACATACTTCCCAAGTTTACTACTTCATTCACTTGTTCTAATATCTTACCATTTACACTAATATTGCATTCTGTCCGTTCTTCGTCTCTTTAAAAAAATCAGAACATTTGTCTTATTACTTACTTATTTACTTTTAATACATTTTATATACATCATCAACTGAGCCAGTCCTGACAAATATAGACAGACTACGTTCTTATGTCATCAATGTTGTCTTTTAAATTATATTTATAGTAGACTAAAACACTATTCATTTTTCTTAAATTGTGGTTAAATAAAATAAATATATATAAAATAAATATAATTTAACTTCACTTGCGTGTAATCCACTTAATTTGATGGTAGGTACCGTTATTTTAAGTAATTTGTCATTTTCAGCTTATAATTTTTTTTAAAGAATCTATAATGAAAACCAAAAAAATGTACCTCCAAATCCTAGACTATCACCATACTAAAATTCATCTATTTGTATCAAGTAGTTTTTGCGTGATTGGCGAACAAACAAACAGACAATAATTGTTAGTTAGTCCTTTAGCTTCTACTAGCGACCCGCTCGCGGCTTCGCTCGCTTTAACCACAGAATTATTTACTTAGAACACTAAAATTATATTCATGTTTTAATATACCTATAATGTATATTTACAACGCACTTAACATTTCTGATGTGAAAATTATTAAAACCTTAGGTAGCATTTTCGTACTTCCCATAAGAGAGATGCAACTGTCAATATATTAATTTCTTTAAACTTTTGCCTTAAGGAGTCCTTAGGGCCTAAGTTATGGTTATAGCTATATAGTTATATGGAAGATATATTAGAAAAAATGTTATTACGGACATTTAAAATGTAATAGAACTTGGTCAGTTTGTCTGCTTATCTGTGCGTTCACGATAATCCGATGCTTAACCGATTTAATTTAATATCAACGTTTTATTTTAATATCAACGATAATATATAATTTATTTTGTATACAAAATAACTTTTTCATTTTTGAGATTTTTTAAATTGTATTAGGCTTTTATAGAGTAGTTAAAACTATGGTTTCATTTAAAGTTGTGCTGACAAAAATGCTATATAATTGAGCATATTTAATATCTATAGTGATTTTTTAGTGAATACAACCAATAGTTATTACAATACTTGCAAAGAAAGCATATTTCAGGCATTTTTTTAATTCTTATACCGTTTGAGAAACTACCAACATTCTTACTGTTTATAAATTATTTTTTTCAATTTTTTTTTTTTAATATTTTGAATATTTTCACGCCATTATGACGAAAAAATTAGACAAAATAGTCAAAATTTTTCGTTCAATTCAAAATGATCAATGTTTATATTGTATTTTTTCTTTTTGTCATACTTGAAATGTATTAACAAATTTACATCAGATCTCAGAAACGATTTAGGCTATTTAAAGAGCTAAGATGTAAGCGCGGTGCGGGAGCGGTAAAATCGGTTTAATTGTTTTTATTGTAACATTCGTCATGTATGAATGGTGTAATGATTAAAAAACTGATCTTTACAACTATTTATTTATATCCTCATAGAGAAATGATAGCTTTTTTGGGCACTGTTAATTTAAAAAAAAAAAAAATTGATCAAAATACACATGTACCTGACTGACTGAGGTAAGACTCAGAGCAGAGCAGAGCCGTAACCGCTGATGGGAGAAACGTGAAATTTGGACAGATGTTTATTTCAATAATTTGGACATCCACTAATAAGGGATTTTGAAAATTTTTTACCCTAAACGGATGAAATAGGGGTTGAAAGTTTGCATGGATTTTTTTTAAAACAGCACCGATTTTCATAAAATTTAAAAGTCAGGTGACTTCAAAATATTTCATTGAACACGTGGTTATATATATCATGGTTTTTAGAATTCATCCTCTTAGTGATGAATTTTAAAAACAATGGACGGGGTTGAAAGTTTATATGAAAAAATCTTTAAATCGCTACCGATTTTTATAAAACATTAAATTCAGACTGTTAAAAATATTTTATTGAACACGCTTTTCGTGGTTTTTTTAGAATTCACCCCTAAGGGTGCTAATAAGCAGGCGAAGTTGCGCGCGCCCGCTAGTTTTAAGATAAACATTAAAATAATATATATTATATTTTATATAATATTGTTATACTGTAATAACATATAATATATTTATCAAAATGAGAATGTATTGTTTTGTTTAATAGCTCCTAATAGTTATTACAACACATGCAAGGAAAGATCATTTTAGAAAGTTGTGTAATTATATTAGAAGTATAAAAACTACTAACATTTTTATGGTGAATAAAATATTGTCTGTGTTATCCACCTCAAAAACACTAAGGGGAGAAATAATATTAAATATATATAAAAATATAGATACCACATTAATAATAATAATAATTCTATTACTATTCATTATGACAGAATATAGAATATATATATTTTAGATGTCCCCTCTTTACTACGATGGCGGCTCTGTTCTAGTTTGCACTTTTTCCTTTGAAAATTAGTTATTGTAACATAACTCTAACACTTACACATGGCATCGTCAACTTTTTGACATCAATATGATGTCTTCTATGAAATTATAGTACATCACTTTGCTCTATTGTCAATAATTTCCACAGCGTAAAAAATCTAATCGATTGTCTTAATAATTTTACTGATATCGATGCACCTCCCCTCACCCCCGCAGAGTTACTCGCCACGGTGCGCGAGGCCACACGGCTCACAACCCGCATTTTTTATTATTACATGATTTTCTTTAGATTGATATTTTTAAATTCGTTATATCTTTTGAATGGGATGTCCGAATTTATTAATTTAAAAAGCATTTTACAGGTATTGAAATTAACTTTAATAAAATATCATTTAATAGGATAAGGATTGATGCAGAGGAATGAATAATATGGTTTGATTATTGTCGGCACTTTTGTTAACTTATAAAATATAAAAAAATGGTTATATTGTCATAACTACAGTAGTTGGACATATGCTACTCTATAATACTGTAGAACATTGTTTTGTTCTATCATCAATAGTTGTCGCAGCGCATGCGATGATAGAATTGTTAAGATCAATTTCTTCTCACCTTGGGTTACATTATTGCAGTTTTATTAGAGATCTCTATTTTTTTTGAAAATGTAATATAGCCTATAGTGGTCAGTGAAGATGCAGCTTTCTAATAGTGAAAAAAATATTGAAATCGGTCCAGTAGTTTTTGTGTGAAAACTCTACAAACATACACACATACATACATACATACATACATACATACATACAAAAATACAAATCTTACCTCTTTATAATATTAGTATAGATAATCGAAATATTAACCAACATATTTTTTTTATTACACAAATAGAGATAAAGTTATTTTCCATGTATTTCTTTCTATTTTTTAGGATTCCGTTGCCAAAGAGCAAAAAACGGAATTATTATAACTGAGTCCTGTCCGTCTGTCTATCCGTAGTGCGGTGACTACGGTATGATTTCAAAAATAAAATTATTAGTTTTAGTACTCCTTACATGTTACACAAAAAATTGAGAGAGCACGCCTTGTGGGCTGTCATTATATAAGAATATTTTTTGTTGCTGCTATGGAAGCTGTATAGGCCTGTATTTATTATTTTTCATATAAGGTATATTATTGTTATAAAATATAAATCTTATTTAAGTACTCACTCCTGCTGTGTTGCCCAATTTAGGGCGTAATTAGAAAAAACGAGATCAAACTTTCCTCGCAACTCGTTAGGTAAGTCACCCTCTATGTCGAGAGTGGTAAAGCTGATAAGGTAGGTCGCGTGGTGCTTGTTTGCAAATCGTACCATTTTTTCACTTTTATCACTTCCCACTACTCTAGTACAATTACTCGGTAAAAATTTTGTTAGTATATTTGTTGTAATACATCCATCTCCGCTACCAATATCTAGAACTGTGTTCCCATCGTTTTTCCATTTAATTTTCGACGCATATTCTTGTAGACACTGCAAGGCGTCCCTTTTTTGTAAAGTATTATTTTTGTGATACAATTCTGCATTTTCCATGTTAAGATATTTTTTAGATTTACATATATATATATATATATATGAAGAAAAAAGGCGAGCTTTCGCTAGGTCCTTGCGTTCGACGCGGTTTAGGTGGACAATCTCGTCCGGAGCGTATATCGTATGTATTTATAGTGTCTTTGCACGTCATCGTTGAACGTTGACTCCGTTGAATGAAAAGACACGTGCGGCTATCCGCACGTGTCTTTCTTTCTTTGAAGTTTTGTTGAGTGGTGGAACTGAATATTTTGCCTCGATAAACGAGCGACTCTACGACTGGCCTCAATTTAGTTTTTTATTCGTAAATAAAATGAATACCAGCTAATCTAAAATCAAGCTAAAGTAATGACAAAAAAAATTAAACCTTTTTTTTCAAAATTAACCCTAGAATATTTTTTTGCATATGTAACGTTGCACTAACAAAATAAAATTCTAATTAATACCCAGAAATAAAAAAAAACCATTTTCATTCTAAATTAAGCAAGGAGGTTGTATTTTTTTTATTAAATATAAATATTCAAATATATTCGTTATATAAACCGTAATCCGATCTGGATGTAATCGTATATTCTGAATCTTAGCAGCTGAGGTAAAATCGTTGTGGTTAAAAAATATTTAATAATGTATAGAGAGAAAGAACTTTAAAAGACTTCGAGACAGTTAATTTGATATATTTTACTAGTCACTCAGACTAACCTAACCTAACTTTGCGTGTAAATAAAAAAATAGTTTTATTCATATTATAATCCGAGAATAGAGTTACTTATCTCTAAATAAAAAAAATCTGAAATTAAATCAGTCCCGCACACAGCAAGGTTGGCAGAGGGTAGAGTGTTGAGACACTCCGTTCCCCACATTCCGCCTAATTTGAAGGCATTGCATGTGTTGAGTGGCGGAACTCAACGCCGCCTTTTGCCTCAGCACCAGAGCGAAGAGGGGAAATATAAATTTAAATAAATATTTCATTTCCGCGAGTGGGTTTATAGTCACAATTTATCACAAACTGACTTATATCTATTTGATCTATTTTTAGATGTATACAGGGTGGATGAGTCTACACTGCTTTTACGGGAGTAACATATATGATTAAATATAACGTAAACATCTATTTTTACCAAAAATACTGCTAAATGTTACCAATCTCTCACTTCTCATTCTCAAAAATAAAACCAGAACTAGAAAGGGATATCATAATATTATCATAATGGCATTTTATGTCAGAGCATTTCTCGTTCATAATAAGGGCTGTTGCCTACATACAACTGCCTCGATTGACACAACTTCATTGCTTGTAATTCTTTTTTATTTACAACTACTTTCTTTTTTTCGAGTTTGCTTACAATAAAATTATAATAAATGTACGCCCAATATTATAATATTATTGATTCCGAGAAACAATATGCGTACACTTCAATTTGACGAACTCACGAACATACACACATAACATTAAAAGGGGTCGAATTATTTTTTTATCATATATTGAATAAATAATAATATCTTATTCTTTATTTGTGTTTATTATATTTTTTCCTTGTGTGAATGAAGCAACTCATAAGATATATGTTCTTTTAATGAAATGGTTAATGTAGGTGACCTTACTTATATCCTGACTAATATTTCTGATGCAAATAAAATAATGCTTAAACGTAGTACTTAGCATCACTTTACAACTAATGTAATGTTATGTATTAAATTTATGAATAATTGAAATATTCAAATGTAAAAGCAAGCTATTATAATATTAATCAGTATAATCAGTAAAAAAACTCTTTTCATTAATTCAGCAGTCTTTCTTAATAAGACCATGTTGAAGAAAAAATGCAATGAAAAACAATTATTAAGTAATGGGAGGAAATAACAATCGTTAAGGAAATCAATTAAACAACAATAATGGACATAATTTAATTTATTTATACAAACAATCTAGCTCTATACCTAATAAGAAGTCGTTTTTCCTAAAGCGGGAAATGAAAACTACACAAATGTACCTACATCAGTTTTATATTTTTTTCTTTATTTCATTTATAACCATGAATCTAATGTTTTGCAGTACATTTGTATTGAATTAACATTAAAAAAAAAAAACACGATGTGTAATATTTGTGTGTTTTTTTTGCGTGAATGTCTAAATTTAAAAAAAAAACCTTTTTTTTTAGAAAAAACTTTTATTCAAACTTGTCGCGATGGTCAATATTTAATTAAATTGAACTTAGGAGATTTTACATAAATAAATTAATACTGGTTTATTTACACAAGTAAATCGCGCGATGAGCTTTTATGATAATATAAATTGTGTATAATAAGGTTATAAATTGATAATTATAATTTAAAAGAAATATTTTATTGTTTTCTTTTCAGAGCGTTTAAATAAAAGCTTTCTTTGCCGTGTGATCCCGGCCTAGAATAGGATCATCCTGGTACTGGTGGTGTCGTAAGAGGCGACTAAAGTACGTGTGGTAGAGTCACGTCGCCAGCAATGGCAACACGCATGGGCAGACTCGACCGGATCATTACCACCCCCGGTATTTAAAACCGGCGTGAAGTAATGGCTTTATGCCACTGCGTTTCGCATCAGGTAATGCCGGGCCCCGGCGCCCAACCCACCTTAAAGGCCGGCAACGCACCTGTAACTCCTCTGTGGTTGCACGGGGCCGTGGGCGGTGGTAATCACTTACCATCAGGTGACCCGCATCCTTATGAAGGAGGTTGATTGGTAGCTTTTGGCACTCTGTTCTCTCAGGCTGCCCTGCTAGACATACAGCGCGTAGCAAAAAAATATAAATGCACTTAATAACCTCTCTTTGGCAATAATAAATCTTCTAATAAGATATCAAATATTTAAAATACAAGGGGCAAACATAACCGATTCCAACGGGCAGACGTTTGTTTACGATTGTGGCAATTTTCATACATTTTCGACATAATATTAATTATGTTTATGCGTATAAGTCGAAGGTTCTGGTTAGAAAGAGGCGAAGAAAGGAATGCAAGATCAGTGTAAATGATGAAGATATTACAACAAGTGAATGAAGTGGTATATTTGGGAAGTATGCTCAGTAGAGCTCAGTAGAGATATATATATAAAAAGCGATGAAAGAAGTGAGATGCAAATGTGTGCCAAGTTTTGTTTGTTTTGTGTGTTCAGCCCTGAAATTTATTTTTAACAATATAAACTATTTTATAACACGGTTAAATGTCATTTCTTCTTACAACTTATTAGACTATATTTATGTGTAAGATCTGATTTAGCTAGTTTTCATATTAATTTACAATGGGCTTGTATGCCTATCAAAAATTAATATAAAATTTGCTCTTTCATAGACACTCTTGGAATACATTCATATAAAAGCTTCGGATTTTTTTAAAGGGTTACATTACTTAACATGCGCTCAATCATCGGTAGTTACGCATATCGTATCAATATATCGCGACCCACAATAACAGAAATACTAAAAGGAAAATATACAACAAATATTTCTCAGACACCAATACCATAAATCGCATCAACTTTACTAGCAGTGATCGATTTTATTACGCTACGTAAGAATTTACGGTTATTTCAAGGAAATGACCACGATCAATACACGTCTTTCCGCACTTTGACATAGTTCTCATTGTGATTTATTTATATTCTTACCATAATATTGGTAAAGTCTAGTAGTAGGCAATTACTATGTCGAAAGTTTTCATACTCTATATTTTTTCTTTTCTGAAAATTCCTATATATTACCTCTACCGTTGTACCGTTGTACCGTTGTACCGTTAAAGTTTATTTTAGTTTGAACTGTGTAAGCACAATTCATGCATAGCGATTTGTATAACGGATTGAAGATATTTTGTAATAAAGTAGAGTATATTTAAGCTTTTACGGGAAACATTATTAATTGATGGATAAAATTGAAGTCTAAATTTCGAAATGGTTCTTCAGCAAACAATTACCAATTACCTGTATATAGACGGATCTATTAGGTTTCAAGTATCGTGTTGAAAGAAATATGACTAAAATATTCTTCTTAACTTTTAATGACTAAGATTGTTATTATAACATTTTTTTTTAACTTCGCAGTGTCTTTCGCTCATAGCAAGACAGGAACCGAAACCTGGGAAGCTAGTGTTAAAAATTCCGTTTCCCATTTTCCAAATTTTGGAGTTATTGTGCGTTGAATGGCAGAACTCAGTGCCGCGCTTTGCTTCCTTACCAGAGCGAGGAAATGAAAAACGATTTGCTTATATTATTTTATGATATTTTAGATTAGGATTTAAATAATTTCCAAAAAAAAATTTTCTACTAATATTTTAAGATATAGGCTTTCATTGAAGTTGTAGTATGTGTGTTATATGACGGACATCGCCATAATATGTTTTATGAATATGCAAAATACTCTATATAAAAATAACTCAACTTCCGTATCCGCATTCTTCTCATTACACCTATGTCATTGTTGCACTGTTGTAAAATGTCATAATTAGAAGAAACAAAATAACATAAATTAAACATTATGAAATGTTCAGACGTATTTTGCTTATGAATTTGTTCAACAAGTTTTTCTTGTTAGCTTTCCTTCTTCAATTAGCTGCATTTTCACAGTGTTGCTCATTAGAAGGCGAGAAACGTCGAGGAACGACATTTAATCTGATTTTTTGTTGCTGTTTGAAATGCACAGCTTGATTTATTATATTATGATTTAAATATTTATATAATTGAATTTTATTGCATCATATGTCTATTGATATTCATCTTAGTGGAAAAAGGAGAAGGAGAAGGAGAAAGATTATCGAAATAACCTATATCTAGTGTTATTCTATTGAGTTTTGCCACTCAACACGCAATGCCTCCAGAATTCGGCAGAAAGTTGGGAACGGAGTGTCTTAACACTAGGTTCCCTCTGCCTACCCTGCTGTGTGGATACAAAAGCAGCTTTATTTATCTATTTTGTGTTATTCTAATGCATGTAGTCAAATCAAACACTAGAAGCCTAAATAGATCTCAATTTCGAGTCTCATAATAATTCGCTTGTGCTACGCTAACACTGGCTTTAATTATAATATTGTACACAGTTTATAGAGTCGAATTATTGTCTCTATTTTACACTATCATAATATTATTATCAACTCTATAAACTTTATAGAGCTACTTTATTACGTTTTGTGCCGTGTGATCCCGGCCTAGAATAGGATCATCCTGGTACTGGTGGTGTCGTAAGAGGCGACTAAAGTACGTGTGGTAGAGTCACGTCGCCAGCAATGGCAACACGCATGGGCAGACTCGACCGGATCATTACCACCCCCGGCATTTAAAACCGGCGTGAAGTAGTGGCTTTATGCCACTGCGTTTCGCATCAGGTAATGCCGGGCCCCGGCGCCCAACCCATCTTAAAGGCCGGCAACGCACCTGTAGCTCCTCTGGGGTTGCACGGGGCCGTGGGCGGCGGTAATCACTTACCATCAGGTGACCCGCACGCTCGTTTGCCGTGTCTCTTCCATAAAAAAAAAAATAAAAAAATACTTTATTACGTAGGGTAAGCGTGAGACTGTAAACGTGACAGGTTATGGGTGCGATTCCCAATCGAGAAAATGAAATATTTAATATTTCCGTTCCGTGTTGAGTTCCGCTGCTCAACACGCAATGCCTCCAGAATTTGGCGGAAAATCGAGAACGGAGTGTCTTAACGCTATGTTCCTGTTGCCAACCCTGTGTATAGTGCGTGACGCAAAAAGATCAAATATTTAGGATTATCTTAAAAGTCTTCTTAGTTCCATTCAATATTTTATGTGTTTCACAAAGGAGATCCTTATATCTGTGGTTGAAGCTCTCCGCTCTGTACTTTCTAAAAAATGTCGCCTTTTATGACAAATTTTAGCACAAATTGGTTTTGTCATTACGCTTTCTCTTTGTCTCAGTCACACAAACAACATTCAGATCTCTTTTATCCATTATTTCTAATAATTCATCCACATTTTGTTCCATCCCACCTCTGCCATTCCACGTAGCTAACACCATCTCTAGCACCATCCTCCATTTCCCGTCATTTCGGACATAATGTGTTGGGTAGTGGTGGCACGTGGTACCACCACCCAACACATTATGTATTATATTGATTGAATTGTATATTTACCTCGATAGGGATTAATACCAAATATATAGAAAGGACAATAATAATAACCTGATAAATTTAAATAAAATATATTAAAATCGTATCAATCTTCAGAGGATAACTTATAAAACTACACTCTTTTATACAAGCTGTACCGCGATCGGATCAACGGCTATGGGAGGACTTCAGTATTATAGAGATAAAAGAAAAAAATGACGAGTAGTAGGCCTTTTGATCTTGGAATCTTGAAAATAACATAAAAACAAAACTCGTTTTTAAGTAAGATATTTAATTTCAAAAACTGACCCACGATAGACGACCTATTAAAAAAAATATATATATTTTCAAATAGATATTTTATTTTTTTAACATTGAATTACTTGTTAGTTTTAAACTAAATACACAACATGTTTTTATACGTCGAGTTGAATCTTTTTGTTTGAGCATTGACCAGTCTGTTCTATAATTCTTTGGTGTTAGTTAAATTTACAATATGACATTAAAACACACTAAATAGTGTTCTATGATGAAAATATATAATAATTCGTAATTATAAGCATATAAAATATTTCAAAGTTAATTGTTGTATTTCTTATTCAAAATTACAATACGGCCTCTAGAATTCGGCGGAAAGTGAGGAACGAGAGTGCGTTAACACTATGTAGAGTAGATTCCCTCTAATTACCCCGTTATCGGTTTTTTATAATATAATTTATTATAACCACTGTATAAAAACCTTAAAATGTTACAATAGGGCCTTGATAAGTACATCTTTTGTTGCTCAGTGAAAAGGTACGAACGTAAGGGAAAATTTTTTCTCGTAGTTTTCATTCTGATCACTAAGGAATCTACACAAAAATGTCGTATTCGTTTAGTTCTTTCTTCTATCTATAGGTCAGCTTTGTCGCGTCGCTTGAAAGTAAATAATATCAAAAGTTTTTTTATTTACCTTTTTTTTTAATTTTAGTAAAAAATATACATATTTTAAATAATAATAATAATATACATTTTTTTAGCTTGCACGCTGTATGCCATGAATAAAGCCTTACACAATCACTCGCTTCTAACCTTGAATAAATTCCACTATTGTACATGAAAGTGCAGCGAAAAATAAGATGATATTTTATTGTTGCAAATTCATAACTATTATGTTCTGTGTGTGTTTCTCATGAGTGATTTAAAACGAGTATAATAATAAAAATATAACAAATAATTTTCTACGATTCTAAAACTGTTTTGTTTCTTACTTTTTGAAGGTAATCTTATTCTAAGGACACTTCGTTCTCCTCTTTTCATTTAATATGAGTACTTGCACATAAATCTCCTGTCACTTCGCGCTCTCAGGTCATGACATATGACATGAACAAATTTAGCATACAATTAAATTATAATCAAAACTTTCTACACACTAAAATAATGAAAATATTTTTTTGTAAATGTTTTTAATTTTATTTGAAGAGAAATCCAACCATAGTTACACAACTTCTTTTTTAAAATATATAATATATAAAAAAAAAAACTCTGGCAGCAGCATATTGACGTTCGACTGAAATATCCAATTAAAATACAACTCTTGTCCAAATAAATCAAAATTTTAATTTGATAGCAACGTATTGTTTCAGTAATATAATATATTCTAAAATAATTCGATTTCGCATTCCCAAAGGCTGTCTGCTGCCATTATTCTGCATGACGAAGCAAGTTATTGACCACCGTCTATAAACCGAAGCGCTTCCCTTACCACGTATCGGAAAAGCATGAAACGTATTTCGAATTAAATCGCTTACTCGCGCTATTCACTTCCAAGTTAATTTTATTGTAATAATGTGACCTTCTTATGTTAGATTATGATTTATTGTGGTTGTTCCGTTGCTTTCCTTTTTTTAGGGCTCCGTAAAGAAAAATCGGAACCCTTATAGGACCACTTTGTTATCCGTTCGTCTATGTGGATGAAGTTAATATCAAATATTAACACCTACGGTCCCCTGACACACAGAAAAAATTAAGCTACTAAGTCAACACAATCAAAAGATACGAGCCTGTAGGCATCATTTTTGCTGCAAACTCTATGAAGAAAATTAGTACTTTCTGGACCTACAGTTTTGAAATTTTTCCAAATTTCAAAATATAATAAAAGATTTAAAAAAAAAAAAAATGATTTCTGTAAGCGTAAGACTGTAAGTGCGATAGGTTGTGGGATCGATTTCTATTCAAGAAGAAACGAAATACAAGAAATATTTAATATTTACATTTCCTCGCACTAGTAACGAGATAAAGTTTGAAACGCAATACACGCAAATTTACATTTCGATGGCAATCATGGGAAATAGAAATTTTAATGAGAACGTAGTGTCTTAACACTAAATTTTCAGGTTCCCTCTGCCTACTCTGCCTTGCCTGCGGTGTCTGCTTGTGTTGTTACAGTATACACTACTTCTAAATATAGTTATAGAAAATTGCAAGCTGCTATTTTCTTAGTAAAATGTATCCATTACCAAGTTGGCGGCATCAAGCAAAGTCTCATGTTGATAAATTACAACAACGATACTTGCCGTGATGGATGGCGGCGAGACGACGGACAAAACTACTGAAATAGTTTATAAAACGGACAAGGGAATTTGAAAGTTGGCTGACGATAATATATTTTGTTACATTTTTCTTTATAAAACTTTACTTTTATATTTAAATCTCGATTATTTGCATTTAAATACTTCAATTTATAAGTATCCATTCTTACCTATAAGTATATATAAAAAACGGTAAGTATAAATGTTAGTTACGCTAATGAAATACTATTGTTATTTCCGTCAAAACTGTACAAAAAGATTTTCAATGCATTTTGTTATTGAAATCTCTATCTCTATCCATCCTCATCTTTCCTACAATTTTCATTCATCGGAATGCAAAAAAAAAATAAAAGAACAAATAAAAGCGAAGAAAATATTTCAATTGTTATTGAACATCGAGGTAACTTTTTTTACAAAATATTGAAAGGAACCATTCATGCTAGCGTCAACTTCAACTAATATAGAAACGTATATATATTAGAAACTTTTATTTTATTAGAAATTTTATTAGAAATTTTCCAATAACGGCCGTGACGACGGCGGTCGCCTCGTGCATAATTGTTCCCATACCTAACTAGGCATAGGTATTTTTTTGCTGTCTCTTATTTCTTTATTAAATTAATAAAGAAATTGATTCTTTATTAATTAATAAAGAGACCAGACTTGGCACGCGGGCACTAAGTGTCACTGTAAACGCGATTGGTTGTGGGTTCGATCCCCACGCGAGGAAATGAAATATTTATTTAAATTTATATTTCGATTTCTTCGCTCTGTGTCGAGGCAAAGCGCGGCGTTACGTTTCGTAACCCATCACGCAATGCCTCTAGAATACGGCGGAAAGCGGGGAACGTAATTGTCTTAAAGGGAACAGAGTGTTCTAGCACTAGGTTCCCAGAATCCCTTTGTCTACCCTGCTATGTGTGGGATACAACGTGAAGCTAAAAATGTAATTGTTCGTACTCATCTGGAGTAAAACTGCTTGCTGTTCTGTTTGGATAGTATTTCACTAGCAGAGTTAGATTTACGTCTAACATCTTTAACATATTCATTTATTTAACGAATAATTTTATCCATTTTTCTGTGTAGGAAATTCCAATTTATTATATTTGATCTAAGTAAGTTATTCGTTTTGAAATAATAAGGTATAAGTGGAACTATACGACTCATACGAACTTATATTATTTAATTATCTCATAGCTGCCTACTTTTAGAAAATATCGTATCCTGTTACTCAAAAGAATTAAAACAAAGAATAAATTTAAATTAAAAACTAATTTTTCAACTCGGATAATGCTTAAAAAAAATTGCGCTATCACATTCGCTGAAAGCCTGTCCCGTATCCATCATTCTGCGTGACGGAGCAAGTTATTGGCTATCGTCATCTGCAAATCCAAGAGCTCTTATTACATTACTTTAAGTGTGATATTATATTTCACATTTATTCCTTTGGAGGCACAAATGTGTGACTGTATCGTAAGATTGTGGGTTCGATTCTTGATCGATAAATTTCGATGTCGAGGTTCGATAAATGTAATATTCAATATTTGATAGTGAAGCTGATAAAAAAAAACGATAATATTTTAATTTCTTTAACTCTGGTGTAAGATAAAAGTGCGGCGATAAGTACCGCCACACAGTATACAATGTGTCAAGAATTCGGCGGAAAGTGGCGAACAGAATATCTTGGTACTCGCGTCCCCTGTCTACCCTGCTACTTGCGGGATATAGCGTAAAGCGGAAAAAACGTCGTCGTTTTGAATATATGTAATAACATAATTCAATAAATCTTTAATTTATATTATCATTTCTTCGCTCCGGTTCTTCGCGCCGCGCTAAGCCTCGACGGCGGCGGCGCGAGTTAGCGCGGCGTTGAGTTCTGCCACACAACACGCAATACCTCCAGAATTCGGCAGAAAATGGGGAATGGAGTGTTTTAATACTAAGTTCTCTCTGCCTACTCCGCTGTGTGTGGGATACAGCGTGAAACTGATGATAATTCAATACAATCATATAAATGATTCGGCATTTTGCTTATAACATCGTTATGCCAGATACGAGAAGCTACTGAATTATTTACTTAATACACTGAATTATGTTCCTGTTTTAATATATCTATAGTATATGTTTGCAACACACTTAAGTTAGAAAATGTGAAAATTATTAAAACATTTGATTGCATTTTCATAATTTCCATAAGAATTTTTAAGTGAATGTTTGAAAAAAAGTACATATCTATATTTACAATAAAATTGTAACTCGATTATAGTACATGGAAGATATATCAGAAAAATTATTATTACGGGCATTTAACAATGTATATAACAGAACTTGGTCTGTTTGTTTGTGCGTGTGTCCACGCTAATCTGAGAAATAGCTTAAACGATTTAAGTGCATCCTTAAACGTCCATCCACTTTTTTATTCATAAATAAAAAAGTCAAAATCCATCCATAGTAGAATTCACGCTTTATCCTTAGCCGAGTAGTCAGAGAGATCGGAAGCGCCAAGCGCTACGGTCTCTACATACTACACACACATACTCTTTAACCTCCCACAATCATTAACCTCTTCAAACATGCCCTCCGGAGGGTCCTCATTCTTCTCACGTGACCCTCCTCCAGTATCTTTGATATTGTTTTTTCGAAAGTCAATCAAGGTTTCCCCCTACCTCTCTTACCACTCACCTCTTTCCATCATATATCGAATGGAGATCTGTTGGACTTCTTATTAGAATATTTCAATGAATTATTAAAAAATGATTCAAATCGATTGTCAATATCAGTTGAAAAATCGGTCTTCCAAAATATGAAAAAAGTTATTTAGATACGAATAAATAAGTTAAAATATGAATAAGGCAACTGAAAAGTACCAAGTGTTTTCACATTAATTTATCTGTGTCAACGCCATGCGCTAAATATTACATGTTACTCCTACAATGAATAATTTTCTTTTATTTCTCCGTCCTGTCATGGCAAAGCGTGGCGTTGAACTCTGTCATTCTCTATGAATCGTACACGCTATTGCACGAAGTAATGATGTTCGAAAAACGAGAACGGAGTGTCTTGTCAGGTTCTCAACAGCTATATGCGGTATACAGGTAGAAAAATCTTACATCTATTGACCTTAATATTTTGATAAAGTTACCTTATTTTAAAATGTAATAATTCTAAAGGTACCCGCGTACGTGTGAAAAATAAATATGAGATTTTAGACAGCTTCCTTTCTTGGGCTCGCATAGCAAATGATATATGTACCCCTACGGACGTGTTCATCTAAATAACAAGATGTTTTAACTTTCAGCTTCACGTGCTTAAATTGTGATAGATGTTTCTTTAAGTACGACTTTATTATATATTTCTTATTTATATATTTCTTATTAACTTATAATTTCTATATATAACAAAAGAATAGAAAAGTCGATTCTGTACATGAAATATATAAAAACCCAGTATTTTGTTTTGATGCGAACAGAGTATTTTAACACTAGACACCTTGGTTGCCTCTACCTACTCTTCTATATAAAATCCTTAGTCGCAGAAAGATGCATTAAATGTGTCTCTGAAGACGACCGACAGTAGCTTATTGTCTTGCTTACAATTTGCAAAAAGGTCATTCTTACTATGAATCTTACTTACTACGAACTTTATAATGTATCATAATAGTAAATTTTGATTTGTTTGTTTCTATCTGTATCTAAGTATATCTTTTCTGCTCAAAATGATAGTGTAATTAAGAAAGCTCAAAAAGGATAGAGGATATTATGTTTATATTTAAAATATATAATTAACCAGTATAGAGATAGAAATTGCTGGCCTGGTTTCGCAACCCAACCAGTATTACTTCTAATACAGTTACAGTTACAGAAAAATAAAGAAATAAATATCTCTAGGATATTCTCAGAATTAAGAGAGTAGGTTTTTGTGAAACAAACTATTGTAGGTGTGTCTGGTTTTCCTTATTAAAATTTTAAAATATATACTTGATAAGAACATTGTTTTGTATAATGTTTTACATTTCCGTTGTTGTCCAATATAATACAAAAAAAGGCAGTTTTGAAAAGAAAAATCTTCTGGACTGAATTTTATGAGAAAAATAAAAGAAAAAGTCTAGCTTCACGACGAACGAAACTCGTAAAAGTGATGTCCAATGAAAAGTGCCTTAATATTCTCATTAACTAATGCTATAAAAAACGAAGAACCTTTATGTGAAATTTGCCTTCAACTGCTTATATTTCAAAACGGTTTTATTTACAAAGGAATATTATATTCTGCTTTTGGATTTCTGATTCAGAAATAAGTAATCAAAGTAAATGATGACGATAAATTTGTATAGAACGATAAGAATAATATTATTTATTGGCGAAAGTTTATTGTTGTTTCTGAGAATATTTCGTGTGATATTTAAATAGAAACTGAAGTGAAACGTTAAATTGATAAATTTTTATTCCTAGTTCTTAAAAATATTTTTTTTATAAAATATTTTTTTTTATAATATAATTTTAAGATCGAGATCGATAATCGATTGAGAAAAACTGTAGATTCATTTAGAATTCTCACATGTATTAATACATTTTTACTCAGCTATGCAAAGAAAAGAGGAGAATCGGAGGCCGGAATCAACCTGCTATAGTATCTAATACTTTATAATCTTACTTATCACACTTGGAAATGTATACAAAATAAATTTGAATATTTAGTTTGTGATATTGGACCCCGAACCACTGTGACAGGTACCACTATTGGAAGCGTGTAAAAATAAAAAAAATCAACCAATGTTAAAGTTTTTTAAAAAAAATAAATTAGGTTCCGTTAGTCATTAGTTACGATCTTTGAATTCAAATGAATTCCGTCAATACCATTTATTGGTAAAATTTGCATCGGCAACCCTTGTTGCTGAGAAAAAAATACTGTTTTAACAGCTGTAACGTGTAATTTATGACTCGCTATCTATGCGGATTTTGTTGGATATCTCGGCTATAAATTTGAGATTTCGATAAAAAAACATAGATTTCTGCCGAAAAAATATATTTATGGGTCTTTTTTGTGTCAAATGTGGATTATATAATGGAAAATTAACACCATATTTTTATAAGAAATATAATACGATGAATGTAACTAAGGCCTTAAGGCGGTCGTGACGCAGTGGCATAAGCGCGTGACTAAACGCAAGTTTGTGGGTTTAGTTCCCTTTCGCTGGAGTTAACTATTATTTGTTAGCATTTTTACGTGTTCGCTTTGGTAACAAGGCAAAAGTTTTACGTTAACTGTATTAGATCCTAGCCATATAACGTTCCTAAAAAAGATGAAAAAAAATCTTAGCAAATCTAACGTAAATTTCATAAATTTTAACATTATAATGAATGTAAGCTTTTCATTTTGAAAAGTATACAGTTCTTGGAATAAAGAGTAGTGTAAATTAACAGCGAACTAAGTAGGAACTGAGAGCTCGAAAGTCCGGACGCTACGGATAAGAGATCAAAGTACATTGGGTTTTCTAAGAATTTTTATGAATTTTGCTGTATAACTATACAGCAAAATTACTGTTACATATATATACTGTTATGTACAGTTATGTATAGTTAAAAAGTTGAACAATAATCAGATCACAAAATCTTATATATATTATGAGTTTAGATTAATATTTGTTACCATTATTCAGCCACGACTACTTAGAGAAGAAATTACAGCCAGAAATTGCCTACATCACATAGGACAATATATTTTTATATAAAATCGGTAATTATCAAGAATATTAAGTTCTATAAGTGTTGATAGGCTTACCAAGCTTTTTTCATATAAGTCTGTTTCGTTGAAAACATGAACCTTTTAGAGGCTGTCATGGCGCAGTGGCACAAAAGTGGCAACTGTAACGTGACGATTGTTTTGTTTTCCGCCCAAATAGTTCTGGTAATGGGGCAAAGCGTGGCGTTGACTGCCGCCACTTAACATTCAATGTCATTTCAATAAAAACCGTACTCAAGACTGCATTTACAATCAAAAATTGTCTATACACGCTAATAAGCCATAAATGATGTTGATTGACGCTATAATGATTATTATCAATACATTTTCATAAATTCAAGTTGCTACATTGTAACAACTTGGTGTTCCTCTTAATTGCTTCATTTTCTGGCATCGTATCAAAAATTGTCTATATACGCTAATAAGCTATAAATGATGATGATTTACGCTATAATGATTATTATCAATATATTTTCATAAATCCAAGGTCCAACATCATTGTAGCAAGTTGGTGTTCCTCTTAATTGCGTCATTTTCTGGCATCGTGCTTTTAGACTGTAAATCTCAACGCGCGGCGACTGAAGTACCTTTATGTTATCAATAAAAAATTTTGCATTTCCTCGAGTAGGAGTCGAACCCATAACCTGTAGTGTTTCCAATCGCAGTTTGTGCTCCTGCGCCACGTTTATATATATATATATATATATATATATATATATATATATATATATATATATATATATATATACATATATATATATATATATATATATATATATATATATATATATATATATATATATATATATAAGATTGATATAGAAATAATTTAAATATACACATAATATAAATAATAAGAATAACATAAAAAAAACTTTAAATATTGGCCTATTAATTTGAACATAATTTTCAAAATTTTTGTTTCTTAATTTCATTAGACCGACATATCCATATATGTATGTATGTACCTGATCTACAGTGTTGACAAGTCGAGTCAGGTTATATGTGAGTATATCGAAACAAGGCAAAGATTAAAAAAGGGTGTTCTGTCTGGTTTTAATAAAAAAAAAACATAAAAATTTTCAACGCAATATTTTTGACGATAAAGTATAAATTAATCATTTTTCTTTTTAATGCTTATTAAATAAAATTTTCTCTGAGAACGGGAAAGATAAGTTATTAGTAAAGAAAATCACTTAAAAAAATCCTCAAGCAGCAGGTCACTTTATATACATATTTTCTAAGAAAAATCCTACAACTATTATAAATGTAAAAGTTAATGAAATGTTTGTTCCATTTTCATGAAAAACTATTGAACAGATTTTTAGATTAAAAGACATACTCGTGTACATCAGAACAGCACATAGGCTACAATTTATGTAAAATCTTAAATGAGTTAAAGCGAGCGAAGACGCGGTAGGTCGCTAGTGATGAATAAATTACTTAGAATTAATGTGCCAATACAATTATACTTTGCCCTAATTCGGCGGTGACAAGATAGCTAATTTACATTATTCCGCAATGTTTTTGTTTCCCGTCCTTTCCCGACGCCGTCTTAGTCGCGGTCATTATGCAAACTGCTCCGTGACCCGCATCTGAATTGTTCAGGGTACGTAAACGAAAGAGTTGGCTTCGGAATAGTCTGTACTCCTTACAAATAAAGGGTTAAACCGATTAGTTAAATTACAAATTCTAAATAGTTTTTTTCAGTCTCTATTAAATTCAATTTGACATTTTAAATATGAGATGAGATTTACCGAACACCATATTAATATTCGTGTTCTTTAAATAATCAGTTAAGATATAATTTAAAAAAATATTTAATAGAACTAACAAAATTTCTTCACCAATCTATAAAAATCAAGGAAAAAAATTATGGGAATGCTGTCCTGTGCTCCACTGTCGTGACACGGATTGATTTTATTTATATAATTAAATATATTAAACTGAATTTATAAAATTGACAAAATCTCGATCAAATATTGTATATCGTTATAATATGTTTGTTTAAAATCAATGAGAATCGTATTCATAACTATTGATAACATAATGAAATAATATCCACCTGAAAATTGATTCGTAGTTAAAACTCTACTTTCATTTAAAGTGATGATGGCAAAAATATTACAAACAATTAAAAAAAAACTTAAATAAAACATATTTTAGGGTTTCGTACCAAAAGAGTTCAGTTCAGTTGATTTTAGTTCTTAATTTGTGGTGTTTCAAGCGTGCCAGGCGACCACTAATCCCTTCGCCAATGTCACTTTGTATGCAGAACACACGAAAGATAAAAAAGAGACTATATTACACAATATTATATATATAAAGAGGCCAGTCGTAGCGCAGCGGCACGAAGTGTGACTGTAAAACCGACTGGTTGTGGTTTCGATCCTTACTCGAGGAGATGAAATATTTACTATATATTTTCATTTCTTCGCTCTGGTGTCGAGGCTAAGCGCGGCGTTGAGTTCTGCCACTCAACACGCAATACCTCCAGAATTTGGCAGAAAGTGAGGAACGGAGTGTCTAAAAGACTAGGTTCCCTCTGCCTACCCTGCTGATGATGATATATTGGCAGATGATATATGTTGGTTGCCGTTTTATCAAAAAATACAAAAAACATAATAAGGGGGCTTCCATATGGCAACCGTATTTTTTTGCCGTTTTTATAGATAATGTTCTGGAACTCTTCTTGCGCATGTCCGACTCGCACTTGGCCGGTTTTATTAATCAGCCAAATGGCTTCGAAAGTATACTAACTCGAGCGTCTCCTACGCTTTCACCCGTATGTGTAAGTAGAAGTTTCGATATATTGGTGCAATGTAGGTTACTTGCGGGTAGTAGAAAGTTAAGGTTTGAAGTAGTAGTAAGTAGTAATAATGTTTTTTTAAAAATGTGGATGAATCTAAAGTCTCTTCTAAACCTATTTTACTATATCTAACGTAATGAAAAATATTTTTTTAGATAAAAAAAAGTTCTATATCTTTTTCCATCTTTACATATATACGAGCGTTATACGTCGACATACGCGTCAATCTTTTGAAACTACGCACCAAATTAAATTGCGATCTGAACAAGCCGATCGTGACCCTGAGCATATGATTATTTATTGACCTATAAACTAATAAAAATAAATTCAAAAAACTGTTTTCAATAGTATCGGATTGTTATAAATAAAACTTTCTGCTGCAAATTATTTTATTTGCTTATCATATTGTAAACCTTTCGCGACATTACAATTTATTAAAAGCAGTAACAAATTATTTAGCTGATAATTCGTCGTACTTATTAACTAAATCTGAGTGGTATACTGAAAATATTTATAAGGCGTGCGTAAACTGTAACTGTAAACCCGACAGGTTGTAGGTCCGATTTCCTCTCGAGGAAATTAAATATTTAGAAATTTATTTTGATTCCCTCGCCGCCTCCGCCACTCTATAAAAATGCAACGCACAATGCCTCCAGAATTCGGCGAAAAGGTAGGAACGGAAGTACGTACACTAGGTTCCATCTGTCTAGCCTGCCATGTGTGGGGATGAGATTCGGGATTAGCATTACGCTAAACGAAATAAAGAATTTCTATCAGTTTCAAAAAAAGGCCAATCTCTCTAAATTAACCTTTGTTTTTTTTGTCAAAAAGTACAGCATATGAAATTCTAAAAATAAATTACATTCTGTCGAAAAGCGCCAAACACCCCGTGACCAGATTAAAGTTGTTTCATTCGAAGCATACAGTGTTTATGTCGCGTTATATGAAACTAGCTCAGGTCGGAACAGTTTATTTAAATACTTAGATGGCACACAAGGGACAGTTTGCTATGCAATGATACAAAAATAAATCTCTTCCATAATTTTTTTTTAAGGGAACCTTGTGTTAAGAAAAAATTTTACTCATTTTCTGCTGAATTTTGCGTGTAGAACGGTGGAACTCAAGCTGCGCTTTGCCTCGTCACCAGAGCGAAGAAATGAAGAAAATAAATATTTCATTTCCTCGAGTGGGCATCGAACTCATGTTTACAGTTACACACTGGTACCTCTACGCTACGAATAGCCTATATGTTTCTGTGTTTAGTGTACTAAAGTAGGAAAATGAAAATAATTTAAATACAATTATTTCCTCCAGTTGGATGGAATCCACAACTATTGATGTTACAGTCATTATAATTAATAGATAATAATGCATCGCCTGGATAATAAGTATGGAAATCTTGTAATTTTTGTCGTTTAAGGGTTGGTGGGGATTGTCGTGGCCCAAGGGCACGATGTGTGACTATTGTACAATCGACTGGTTGTGGGTTCGATCCCCACTCGAGAAGATGAAATATTTATTTAAATTTATGTTACCATTTCTTTGTTTTGGTATCGAGGCAAAGCGCGGCTTTGAGTTCTGCCACTCAACACGCAATACCTCCAGAATTCGGTGGAAAGTGGGGAACGGAGTGTCCTAACACTAGGTTCCCTCTGCCTACCCTGTTGTGTCCAGGATACAGTATAAAGTTAATTTATGGGTTGATAAAAGCAGCTTAAGTTATTAAAAAAGGATGTAATCTACTTTGAAAGATTACAAGCGTAAGTACTTCGCATATGATGAATACTGAAATTACATGAAAACTTCTGAAATTACAGAAATGTTAACTTTCATAAAAATCTCTTTGTATTATTCTTACAGTTTTATACAACGTACAATTGTTTTTTATTATTCTTAGTGTCCCTATGCGCTAGTCTCTTCTCTTTGCCTATGCTGCTGCAATGCTGTTTGTTGCGCCACTATAAACATCAGTACTTATTCACGAATATTGTGAGCGAAGCAGGATTTTTCAGTTTCTGTTTCCTACAATCTAGTCCGGAATAAAAAATGTTGGCAGTGGAAAAACCTCAGTATTTCGCGGTCTGGTAAAATCACGCGTTCTCAGCAAAGAGGTAATCTCTTTGACGTCTCTCAAAATGAAAATGCCGCAGCAAATACTGTTATTTGAACGTGGGAAATTCCTTTACGGGTGGCCACTCTGTTTCAAAATTGCGACAAAACGCACCACCCGAGATGCCACTCGAGAAAATGAAATATTTAATATTTTTTATTAACACGCAATGCCTCGAGAATTCAGCGAAAAATAGATCAAGCAATGTACTATCACTTAGTCCCCTCTGGTGGCAGGTAGTGGCAGGGTAGGCCTGCTGTGTGCGGGATACAAAGTGAAATTTTAAAAAAGAAAATGAATGACAATGACACAAATTTATTTTCGCATATCTCACATATTGTAATAATTCATGTAGAAAACATTATTAAAGTTATGATTTTCATACCAAAAACTTATAGTATTAAATTAGTTGTAAAGAATATAAACTCTTATCATCGTTAGTACTTTCTGTTATTATCACGTTATAACAAATGTATCATGATATATACATATATACAGTTTGGAAAGATTATGTCATTTACAGTATATCATAGGGTTAATCTAATGGACTTGCGGTAAACCATTGTCATATGGGATGACAATTAATTACGAATACCTAATTCTAACAAATTGGCTATAAGTACTGTAACCATCATTTTACAACTATAACGAATGAAAAATATGAATTTTATTATAATTTAACGGAAATTGCTACTCTATATATATTAAATGGAAAATGGTTGAATTTAAACGACATTGCTTTTTTGGATAATATTCATGATGGTGACACAAATAAAACTAAAATATTAAAAATCCTGGCATCCGTTGCGCCTTATATTTTATTTACATTATATTTAACTATTTTAAAGCAAATTTACTGTCATAAATAGTTTTTTTAATTAGTTTTAAATGATAATGGCTGCAATGAAAATATAATAGATACATATAACTATAAAAAATCATACCATTTGATAATTCTGTACTACATTTCACGTCAACTGTTCCGAATTACAACAAATCTGCGGTCACGGGCTTATTGGAATTATTTTATGAGGAATGTCCATTGTTCATGTTTTTGTTCTGATTTTTGTCATTCGCATTTTTACAGCTTCATTCATTCATATATTCCTTGAATTGGATTAGACTAAATTGGATGAAACGAAATTTAAAATTATAATTCATTTTTCGTTGAAATGAAACCTATCATCAGTAGATCCAATATGCTCAGGTCCACTAAGTCTTAAAGTCTTCCAATATTATTTTTGTTATAAAAAATATTACTATTGTTAGCGTACTCGTGTAAAAGCTTTAGGTGAAAATAATTATAAAAGCAGTAGAATTTTGTCAATCTGGGGACAGTTGCGTGTAAGTGACGGCCCCTATTGGAAGGACACTAGTGTGAAGTATTGTTAGTAGGTGATACATATCACTTATTGCAATTGCGTGGTATCCCTCTCCATTTGGAAAGTTTAAAAACATATAGACGATGTGTGTATTTACCGTGTATTTCAAAAACTATAACCGCTTCCGATTTCTTACACTATATATAATCTTTAAATAGCTATTTGTTTTTTTTTTAAAAAAGGGGTAAGCTTTAGTTGCAGACACTTTGACTTTTTGAGAAATTTTCGTCAAGTCAAAAAAAAATATATAACCATTAATCATCTGACATAAACAGGGAACGTTTAAACTGTAAAAATAGGTCAAATACGCAAAGCGTTTTCTCTAAAGACTGTGTCTACTGTGTACTTAAAAATATGATCCGAATCGCTGTCGAAAATGCTGAATCAGGGAGAAATATATCCTATTTTCATATTTCTTAACTTTTCATTGATCTTAAAAAGCGTATTAACAATGTAATTAGATCTTTATTGAAATTGTATTTTTTTTCCTCCATTCGCTTTGTTCCTTCTATTTGTCATATGCTTCCATTAGATAGGTAAGTAGGTTGTTATGAAGGGATATTTTATTGAGTTCCTTAATGGAAGAAAATGTGTAAATTACATATTGATCTTAAGAGTTTTTCCAGTCTTTCATATTTTACTAGATCTACAATTAATCTAGAACCTTCAGCTGAAAATGGAGAACTGAGTGTTTTAGCACTAGGTTCCTTCTGCCTACCTTGCTGAATACAGCATGAAACTGATAAAAAAATGAACATGATTTAATAATGTATTAACATAAAACATCGTGGTCCGATCATATCAGGTCATATAGATAAAATGCAACGGTCAGATACCGGGATAAGTAACGTATCAGTTACTTAAATGGATCACATATAATTTCTTTTGAGTTGGTTTTCAGCTTAGGAATGTTTATGTAAATGTCATCATTGTGGGCAAAAAAAATTGATGATTTTAATTTTTTTATTTTATATTGTAAATAGATCTGTTGCATATTACACTGTATTTATATATTTTTTGTTTTGTTCATATACTCCACATATAGTAGGCTGGGCAGAGGGAACCTATTATCAAGGGTCCACCGCTGATCCTCTATATATATATATATATATATATATATATATATATATATATATATATATATATATATATATATATATATATACGTAAAAAATAGTATTCTCTCTTGCCAAACGATAATTCTTAGTAATTATCTTTGGGTAGCGGAAATTTGTACAAATCTCCCTACAGAGATGCTAACAACATAAATAAGTTGTAACAAGCGTATAAGAATTTCGACGTAGCTTGGCGAGAACGTATGGCTTAATGGTCAAAACGCCTGGTCGGTTTCCTGGAGGCGCGGGTTCGAGTCCCGCTACGTTCAAACTTTTATACATTTTTTGAATAAGATTACTTTGTTATTTATATTTTAGTTTTAAATTTCAAATGTGCGATTTTCATATTTATGGCAATTTTATCTTAACTTTAAATATTGATTAACCCTCTGCAACTGACGTGGACACCACGAAATATTAAATTCGGTTTATTTCCACTGATTTTCAAATTTAAGCATCACCTCTTTCAATACATTACTATAATGATCTTGAACGAGAGCCCGAAATTAAAATGTGTCAGGCAACGTCGTTATAATTGTTGATTTTAATCTTACGAAAGGCTGAGTGAATGAGGGGGAAAAGAAATGCTCTGTTGCAACCGTGAAAGAGAAATTCAGTGAAAGATTTTCAAGGGAGGCTTATGACTATCACTAGGCAGATTATTGGCATGAAGGATATCCTCCCTTCACCACCAGTGATTGTGTGTATTCAAATAAATGTTAAGCAAATGACAAAGACCTGTTTCTTATCTGTTCTGTTCTTATTTTTTGACGTACCTTATAATATTTTTACAGACACGCGGTCTACTCCAGAAAACGCGATGTATGCTTAAATCTTCGAAAGTTCGCAATAAATTTTAAAGCGATTTTTAATTAATACTTGCAAATGCGATCCAAGCGAACGAAACGAGGATAATGAGCAACGTAAATATTATAACACAGAAAGAAAATAATGAAACGCTTATTCACTTCCAATAGCTATATTTCTTACAATAATGTTAATTATAATTCACTTTACTGCTCACTCAAACCAACACATTCCCGCTCAAATTGACATTATAAGCGCGCGTCATTCATTTCCCGCCAAGCCCCGCCCCGACCGCTCGGCGACAGCGTGCCCGACTGCCCGACAGTTGCCGACAAGCCGGGTAGCGCGTGACAATATATTTACTATACATCATGATTCTTATTACAATAATGTATGTGGATATTGGACATAAGCCAAGAAGGTCTATTCGTAAAGTTTGTCATACTTAAGAAAAATCTAACCAGTTTCTACATACGAGTATATGTAACTAACTATATACTGTATTATATAAAATATTTGTTTCGTTCATTTGCAAATGAATTATGTCTCAAACATAAAAGTACACAACTTTAACAGACATTGAACGAAACAATATTCTCAAATTAGACATTAAGCTATTTTTATATCTAGTAAAATTGACATAAAATAAATTCTGTGAGGAAATTTAATCTAAAGATTTTTTATTTTAAAAACAAATAAATTTAAAAAAATAGAAACTTAAAACTTTTTTTTATTTTAACCCTAACAATACCTACTTCAATTTTTTTTAAAAAAACACCAACAACAACACAGAATACAATTTGAACCAACATTTTTTAGAAAAATAATTGCGAGTTTTTAATTTTACAGCAATAGTTTTAAAGCAATTAGGCTTGCGAATGAAAAATGTCACGTAAAATGTCTCCCAGTCAAGTGATATTGAAGAGGCTATTTCTTTCGCGCTCGCGTTATAATGAGGAGAGCTTCCGCCCACTTCCATAATGGTACCTATCACTTACTGACTCTGGACTTAAAAAGAAAGCAAGTAAACCTAACGCTTTTATATCTGAAAGAGCACAGTTGAATTATTTTACGTCGATTTCTTCGGAATCAGACGGTTGTTATATATATATATATATATATATATATATATATATATATATATATCTTTTATAAGCGTCTAGCAATAAATAGCGTCTATTCAGTTTCTTTAGTCTTTTATCGTTTCTGGATTCTACAAACAAAGTGTAGTTTAAATACAATTCAAATATCAATCAAATATAGTTATATGCTGAATTTAATCTGTTCAGCATTAAAGAAAACTGCCTGTTTGAGGTCACTCGTGGCGCAGGGGCACTACGGGGGCGTGTGACTGTAAAGGCGACAGGTATGTCGAGGAAATGAAACATTTAATGTTTTCATTTCTTCGCTCTAGTATCAAGGCAAAGCGTGGCGTTGAGTGGCGTGGCGTAGTGAAATGATAAATTTGTATAATATATTCCAATAATAGTGAGTGTAATGAGCTTATGAAGTGAAAAGACAAAAAATAATCAAAAATAGAAGTCCTGAATCTGAAAGTATACATACTCACAGTAAACCAAATAAAAATGACCGACATGTCAGCCATATTCGTCACGTAACGTATTCAATTTCGTTTCGTTGTTTTCGTATATTCGACAGGCACCATAGAAACGTGTCAAACAATGTATGGAATACAATCATGTACGAACATTTTGCATTTGAATTTAATACGCAGTGGATTATACAATAACGTTGTTTTACAATATTATGAATATGCATTAGGGCAAAGCTTACGCGAAATCAATTCAATTATAATGTAAATCCCATATACAGGTGAATTAGAAATTTATTTGACATTTGATTTATAGTAAGTGCCTACTTACTTTGAAAATAGTATTTACGTACGACTTTTACTATTAGAATCATAACGAAAGACATAAAATTTAAGAATAAGATTAACCATAAGATTTTAAATTTGCTGCTGTAATGACACTCTTTTCTATATTGCATAAAAAATCGTGTATATTTTGACGCTTTCCAACAGTGTCATGTTTGTGTAGGATTTTAATGGTAATTTATCGTAATAACGATAATGATTCCGCGTGAAGGTTGTAATTACTTCGTTAGGGATTAAGCGTTAAAGCATTTTATTATAGCATACCAACTTAAAATTACAGTAGTATATATTTGAAGGATAGCCTTCACATCTCATTTATTATTATATTTATTCAGGACTTCGAAGCTGTTATATTTATATATCTATAATAAGCAAGAAAAGCTCATCTGGAGAAATTTGTTGGCGTAACTCATCGCGAACGACGAACTGAGTTTAAAGGACGCTTTAACTGCGACTAGTTTAAAACGGTGTGAGTTGGATCTCAAAAAAATTGTTCTTACAGATAAAAGAAAAAAATATGGATGTTTTCTACATAGTACTGTAAGTACCTATAAGTACTATGTAGAACGTATAAACGTGTAAAATATTTGGTCTTTCAAACATAATGCTTACAGTCGGATAAAGTGGGATGTAGAGTATAGTTAAATTACGTTATAAGATATTACAAAAGATAATTTTAGCCTGTTGTTAATTTTTTTTTTTTTGGTTAAACGATACATCCCATCTAGACGGCTAGTGTCAACATACTTTATTCTTTTGCTTACTGCCTAATATGGCACGGTCGGAACGCCATAAACAAGAACAACAACTGCAACCCAATAATAGTTGTATATTGAACTCTAAAGGGCTTTTCTTTAAGAATATAACCAATAAAGACATACTGTTGTATTTGTAAAAAAAATTCTGTGTCAACCGTATCCAAAATAGCATTACCATTCCTACATAAGTTACAGGTTCACTTCGCCAGAAATTGAAATTTTTAAAGTAGTAACAAGTTTTATTGCTACGCTTAAAATTTTATTCGAAGTTCCAATTTCAAGCGTATGATAAATGCTCTTGAACATTAATATAAATTCCAGTTCAGTTATTTAAATTTTTATCAGTTTTTTTTTTTTTTTTTTTTTTTTTTTTTTTTTTTTTTTTTTTTTTTTTTTTTTTTTTTTTTTTTTTTTTTTTTTTTTTTTTTTTTTTTTTTTTTTTTTTTTTTTTTTTTTTTTTTTTTTTTAAAAAAAAAAAAAAAAAAAAAAAAAAAAAAAAAAAAAAAAAAAAAAAAAAAAAAAAAAAAAAAAAAAAAAAAAAAAAAAAAAAAAAAAAAAATATATATATATATATATATATATATATATATATATATATATATATATATATATATATATATATATATATATATATATAATATTTAAAAAATAGTATTCTCTCTTGCCAAACGATAATTCTTAGTAATTATCTTTGGGTAGCGGAAATTTGTAAAATCTCCCTACAGAGATGCTAACAACATAAATAAGTTGTAACAAGCGTATAAGAATTTCGACGTAGCTTGGCGAGAACGTATGGCTTAATGGTCAAAACGCCTGGTCGGTTTCCTGGAGGCGCGGGTTCGAGTCCCGCTACGTTCCAATTTTTATACGTTTTCTAAATAAGATTACTTTGTTATTTATATTTTAGTTTTAAATTTCAAATGTGCGATTTTCATATTAATGTCAATTTTATCTTAACTTTAAATATTGATTAACCCTCTGCAACTGACGTGAACACCACGAAATATAAAATTCGGTTTATTTCCGCTGATTTTCAAATTTACTCACCTCTTTCAATACATTACTATAATGATCTTGAACGAGAGCCCGAAATTAAAATGTGTCAGGCAACGTCGTTATAATTGTTGATTTTAATCTTACGAAAGGCTGAGTGAATGAGGGGGAAAAAAAATGTTCTGTTGCAACCGTGAAAGAGAAATTCAGTGAAAGATTTTCAAGGGAGGCTTATGACTATCACTAGGCAGATTATTGGCATGAAGGATATCCTCCCTTCACCACCAGTGATTGTGTGTATTCAAATAAATGTTAAGCAAATGACAAAGACCTGTTTCTTATCTGTTCTGTTCTTATTTTTTGACGTACCTTATAATATTTTTACAGACACGCGGTCTACTCCAGAAAACGCGATGTATACTTAAATCTTCGAAAGTTCGCAATAAATTTTAAAGCGATTTTTAATTAATACTTGCAAATGCGATCCAAGCGAACGAAACGAGGATAATGAGCAACGTAAATATTATAACACAGAAAGAAAATAATGAAACGCTTATTCACTTCCAATAGCTATATTTCTTACAATAATGTTGTGTTAATGTGTAATGTAAAAAAAAAGAACTTAACTGTGCTAGTATTAATAGACTTTAGTAACGCATTTAATTCCGTAGATCACGATATTCTTATTGCTCTTTTATCTAATGCTAATGTCTCAGATTCAGCTTTAGAATGGTTTTCGTCCTATCTTCGAGGACGTCAACAATCGGTTCGGGTAGGTCAGACTAGTTCTGACTGGCACGATATGAATGTTGGCGTGCCTCAAGGCGGCGTTCTTTCTCCTCTTCTATTCTCAGTATTTATCAATTCTATTACGTCCCTTATAACTTCTCGATACCATCTTTACGCAGATGACTTGCAGCTTTATGTACATACTTCCGTGGATAATATTGTAGATACTATTTGCACCTTAAACACTAACCTTCGGCAAATATCGTTATGGGCTGCTAACTATGGCGTTTTAGTTAACCCTGATAAATGTCAGGCTATTATTATTGGTAGCTCGCGTCAGCTGGCCAAACTCGACTACAACTCTCTACCTAAGCTTGCGTACCAAGGTACTGTTATTAAGTTTTCCAAAACTGTTGAAGACTTAGGTATTATTATCGATGAAAAATTGTGTTGGGACGTATATGTTTCGGATATTTCTCGCAGGGTCTATGCTTCCTTACATTCAATGATGCGACTGAAAAACTTTTTGCCGGTGCAAGCCAAAATCCAACTAGTTAAGATGTTGTTGCTTCCTATTATTGATTATGGTGATGCTTGCTGCCTGGATATAAATAACGCCCTATTAAACAAACTTGAAAGGCTGTTAAACACGTGTATACGTTTTATTTATAACCTGCGCAAGTATGACCATATTTCACCTAGTAGGAAGCAGCTTGGATGGCTCACAGTTGCTGGACGTAGAAAAACCAGGTTGCTCTGTCTACTTTATTCCATTCTGTTCAATCCTAACTCTCCCTCATATCTTTCTTCTGATTTCTCTTTTCTTTCTTCCTTTCATGATAAATCTCTTCGGTCACAAACTAACCTTGCACTTTCCATCCCAACTCACAAGTCTGGCTTTATGTCCGACTCGTTTGTGGTCACTGGAATCAGACTTTGGAATAATTTACCCGAGTCTATTAGGAGAGCTCCCTCCCGGGAGTCATTTTAAACGTCAAGTTAGGCCACTATTCTTGTAAATTCATAGTAATTATATTTATAATTATATTTATATATGTATATATGTATATATGTGTGTATGTATGTATGTGTGTATGTATGTATGTGTGTATGTATATATATATTTGTATATATATGTATATGTATATGTATGTGTATTTATCTATATACTGAATATTTATGCAGTAGTCCATTCTAATTATAAATTTATAAACATATATACTATTCATGTAGTTTATTTTATTTCAGTTTATATTGTAAGATATTGTATTTTGTGTATCACATTGTATTGTATTTTTTTATTTTTTTTTTGCACAGTTAAGATATTGTTTATTTAAATGATTGAGCACACCTACACAACTATCTCCCACACAACAAGGTTGGCTGGTAGAGAATGCTTTTTAGCGTTAAGCCCGCCTTTTGTACATTTTTTTTTTATTTTCTAAAAATGTGTGCAATAAAGAATAAATAAATAAATAAATAAATAAATGTTATATTATAATTCACTTTACTGCTCACTCAAACCAACACATTTTCCCGCTCAAATTGACATTATAAGCGCGCGTCATTCATTTCCCGCCAAGCCCCGCCCCGACCGCTCGACGACAGCGTGCCCGACTGCCCGACAGTTGCCGACAAGCCGGGTAGCGCGTGACAATATATTTACTATACATCATGATTCTTATTACAATAATGTATGTGGATATTGGACATAAGCCAAGAAGGTATATTCGTAAAGTTTATCATACTTAAGAAAAATAACTATATACTGTATTATATGAAATATTTGTTTCGTTCATTTGCAAATGAATTATGTCTCAAACTTAAAAGTACACAACTTTAACAGACATTGAACGAAACAATATTCTCAAATTAGACATTAAGCTATTTTTATATCTAGTAAAATTGATATAAAATAAATTCTGTGAGGAAATTTAATCTAAAGATTACAATTTTTTTTATTTTAAAAACAAATAAATTTAAAAAGTTAGAAACTTAAAACTTTTTTTATTTTAACCCTAACAATACCTACTTCAATTTTTTTTTTAAAAAACACCAACAACAACACAGAATACAATTTTAGCCAACATTTTTTAAAAAAATAATTGCTAGTTTTTAATTTTACAGCAAAAGTTTTAAAGCAATTAGGCTTGCGAATGAAAAATGTCACGTAAAATGTCTCCCAGTCAAGTGATATTGAAGAGGCTATTTCTTTCGCGCTCGCGTTATAATGAGGAGAGCTTCCGCCCACTTCCATAATGGTACCTATCACTTACTGACTCCGGACTTAAAAAGAAAGCAAGTAAACCTAACGCTTTTATATCTGAAAGAGCATAGTTGAGTTATTTTACGTCGATTTATTCGGAATCAGACGGTTGTTGTATATATTTATATCTCATTTATAAATGTCTAGCAATAAACAGCGTCTATTCGGTTTCTTTAGTCTTTTATCGTTTCTGGATTCTACAAACAAAGTGTAGTTTAAATACAATTCAAATATAGTTATATGCTGAATTTAATCTGTTTAGCATTAAATAAAATTGCCTGTTTGAGGTCACTCGTGGCGCAGGAGCACTAAGGGGCGTGTGACTGTAAGCGCGACAGGTTGTATGTCGAGGAAATGAAACATTTAATGTTTTCATTTCTTCGCTCTGGTATCAAGGCAAAGCGTGGCGTTGAGTTCGGCCACTCCACACATAATGCTTCCGAATAGGGCTGGAAATGTCTGAACACTATGCTCCCTCTGCCTATCCTGCAACATGCGGGATACAGCGGGAAGCTGATAAAAATTTAAATAACTGAACTTGAATTTATATATGGAATTTATATTAATGTTCAAGAGCATTTATCATACACTTGAAATTGGAACTTCGAATAAAATTTTAAGCGCAGCAATAAAACTTGTTACTACTTTAAAAATTTCAATTTCTGGCGAAGTGAACCTGTTACTTATCTAGGAATGGTAATGCTATTTTGGATATGGTTGACACAGTATTTTTTTTACAAATACGTACAATATGTCTTTATTGGTTACATTCTTAACGAAAAGCCCTTTAGAGTTCAATATACAACTATTATTGGGTTGCAGTTTTTGTTCTTGTTTATGGCGTTCCGACCGTGCCATATTAGGCAGTAAGCAAAAGAACAAAGTATGTTGACACTAGCCGTCTAGATGGGATGTATCGTTTACCCAAAAAAAGAAATCTAACAACAGGCTAAAAATATCATTTGTAATATCTTATAACGTAATTTAACTATACTCTACATCCCACTTTATCCGACTGTAAGCATTATGTTTGAAAGACCAAATATTTTACACGTTTATACGTTCTACATAGTACTTATAGGTACTTACAGTACTATGTAGAAAACATACATATTTGTTTCTTTTACCTCTAAGAACAATTTTATCAGTAAGTGCCATTTTCACTTTTTTTGAGATCCAACTCACACCGTTATAAACTAGGCGCAGTTAAAACGTCCTTTAAACTCAGTCCGTCGTTCGCGATGAGTTACGCCAACAAATTTCTCCAGATGAGCTTTTCTTGCTTATTATAGATATATAAATATAACAGCTCCAAAGTCCTGAATAAATATAATAATAAATGAGATGTGAAGGCTATCCTTCAAATATATACTACTGTAATTTTAAGTTGGTATGCTATAATAAAATGCTTTAACGCTTAATCCCTAACGAAGTAATTACAACCTTCACGCGGAATCATTATCGTTATTACGATAAATTACCATTAAAATCCTACACAAACTCGACACTGTTGGAAAGCGTCAAAATATACACGATTTTTTATGCAATATAGAAAAGAGTGTCTTTACAGCAGCAAATGGAAAATCTTATGGTTATTCTTAAATTTTATGTCTTTCGTTATGATTCTCACTTACTATAAATCAAATGTCAAATAAATTTCTAATTCACCTGTATATGGGATTTACATTATAATTGAATTGATTTCGCGTAAGCTTTGCCCTAATGCATATTCATAATATTGTAAAACAACGTTATTGTATAATCCACTGCGTATTAAATTCAAATGGAAAATGTTCGTACATGATTGTATTCCATACATTGTTTGACACGTTTCTATGGTGCCTGTCGAATATTCGAAAACAACGAAACGAAATTGAATACGTTACGTGACGAATATGGCTGAAATGTCGGGCATTTTTATTTGGTTTACTGTTAGTTTGTTTACTTTCAGATTTAGGACTTCTATTTTTTTATTATGTTTTGTCTTTTCACTTCATAAGCTCATTACACTCCCTATTATTAGAATATATTATACAAATTTATCATTTCACAATATAAAATTTTAAGAATTCCTTTCAATATCTACTATGTTTTGAATTGTAGCTCAATTCATAACTTCATATTGGTGCCCATGCATAAACAACCTAAAAAACAAACTAAAGATCTTTCAATCAACAATTTTAAAATGTAGTAAAGAAAGAAATAAAAAATATATATATTTATTCGAATATATATACTAATTGTTCATCTTATTACAGTTATTTCAACTCAAACCATTTACCAAGAGCGCCCCTTGTTTTATACAATTTTACACTATTTGCATTTAACTCCAATACAGCACTTAAATATCGACAAACATGTGTCATTTCCAAATAGAAGGACTACTTGTGCTAATGACCAATTAGAATAAAACGTTACTTCAATTTGTAAAATACATATTGTATTACACGAATGGCTTGTAAATATGTTATGAGGGACTGAATATTGATGATTTTTAGAATTATTATATTATTAATAAGTTCTTAGATTTAAATAGTTTCATTTTTAAATAGTATATTATTAATGTATAGTGGCATAGTTTTAAATGTAAAAAAAAGAGAAAAGAGTTTAAGTGTATAGACAACTACATTAACATAAACAACCATTCCTTCCTAAATACACTTAAATAATATTTAATATAAGTAGGCGGGCAAACATCACACCAAGAAGTTAAAAAAACTAGCTAATCTACTCTCGAGTAAGCGAAGAGATCCAAAATAAGTGTCAATTAATAATAAACAGAAAAAAAACACTTAATAAAAAAAATATTTATTGAAACAAAAACCCGACTGCATAAAACTAAAAAAAATAAAATAAACACGCTCAATAGTGTATTAGTATTAACAGTCGAAAATTTACAAAACCGTCAAGGTCGTCTGCCCGTTAAGAGATAAATATATGTTATCGTGGGGTTTTTTTAAATTTTTTAAAAGACAATATTTTTGTAAATCTTGTCAGTGTGTCTATATACAATTTAGGTAGCCCGTTTTGGCCAACCTCTTCTTAAAACAACAAAATTCCTTGTTGCTTAGCGACGGTTGCTTAGCAACGATTATATAAATATGATAGAATAAATTGCACGTCAAATCGAAAAGCAGCAATATTACAAATATGAGGGAAAAAAGTAACCTATGTCCATTCTAAGGCCCTCAAGTAACTCTAAATGAAATTTTATTACAATCGGATCAGCGGTTTGAGCCTGATTGCGTCACAGACAAACAGACAGAGTTACTTTCGAATTTATAATATAGGTAGGTTTATAATATAAGAAGCTATTTTTATTCGTACCTACCTTAGGTACGAATAAAAATAGCTTCTTACATGTAATTATAGCACAGTAAAACAATTCAACAACTTAATTGACTAGATGTAAGAACATAAATCAATTATATAAAGAAACATAAATTTCAATAAAACTTCGTTAATATAAAGTCGTAAAGTAGTCTCCTGACCGCTGGTGAGAAAATTTTCCAACCAGTAAAAGTTTCTCAGCCATTACCGCGTCGGAAGCAACAACTAAACGTTTGGAATTCAATTACAAAGTTAACACCGAGTCAACGTGGGTCTATATACAATGAACTCCGACCTTTAAACATAAATTTAGTGTTAGTGTAATGGGTATTACTACCGCTTGTGATAATTATAAGAGTTATGTAATACTATTTCCTTCTCTCATTAATAAAATGGTCTAAACGCAGTATCAAAATGTTTGAAGTTTCATATTATAATATTTTTTTACGTTGTCCCCCGCATGTAACACGGTGGGCTGAGGAAGCCTCCGTTTCCCTCCGCAGACTAGAGACGTTGTGTGTTGAGTGGCAGAACTCAACGCCACTCTTTGTCTCGATATCAGAGCAAAGAAATGTAAATATTACATATCTTATAATCGAGTGGGAAATGAACCCACAACCTGTCGCGTTTACAGTCACACGCTTGTACCCCTGCGCCATGACTGGCTTTAATAATATAATATTTAATTGTATAAAGTTTACAGACTCGAATTAGTGTTATTTCACTTTCATATGAAACTCGAACTTGAGATTCATTTACCTCTATATTATTTGATTTATAACATGCAATGAAATAATAACAAAAGTTATTTCGATAATATTTTGTCAATTTTTTCCATTAAGATTCTATGTAGTTTTTATTATTGTCGCACAATTTATTTTTTAACGTATACTAAAATTAATAGCAAAAAATGGGACATATGAGGAGAGAAAAAAAACCGAATTATGTAAATATTTAATTCACAATACTCTAATCAAGCTGTGCATTTTAAACAGCAGCAGGTAAAAATATGATTAAATAAATGTCGCTCTTCAACGTTTCCCGCCTTCTAATGAGCAACACTGAGAAAATGTAGATAATTAAAGAAGGAAAGCTAATAAGAGCAATTTGTCGGACAAATTTAAAAATAAAATACGTCTTAACATTTTATAATGTTTAGTTTATGTAGTTTTGTTGAGTCACAATGAAACAGGTAAACTGAACGGTAAGGATGTGAATACGATGCCCAGTCGTGTAAATTTGGTATGTGGGATATGGAATAGAAAGTATCGATACTGTACTCATGAGTAGTATCGAAAAAAAAGTGTCGTACTCATAAAAGTATCGGCACAAAAGTATCGATACTTCAATGCCAACGTCAATGACAACCATTAAAGAACGTCATTACGTCACTGACTTTGATATTACATGAGTAGTTTCAGTAGAACAGTATATAAATAAAAAACAGTAAAAAAACACGTTTTTGTGAAAAAAATAACAATAAAACTTTTTTTCTATAAAACTGTAAACCACTTACTAATAAAAGGAGGGATACCAAAAGTATCGATGCTTTTTAGTATCGAGTACTTTTCGAAGGGAATAATGAGCATATGTCAAGGTAAGTCCTTTTTACAATAGCTTAATAATAAGTTTTTCGCGCTGTTTTGGTGATGGGCGGTCCCGGATTTTTTTCAGAGTACTTAGTTGTAGTGCACTAATTGAAGTACTCATTACTAATATAATTCTTATCAAATAGTAATTAGAGGATAATTTAGAATTTTAAAAATATTTCCTAAATACGATTTACCATCCTCGCATACAAAGGATTCCAAAGGAACAGTGCGTGTAAGTGAGATGTTGCTATCGTTAGTATGAGCCGAAAGTATCACAAGTATCAAATACAAAGTATCGAGTACAAAAGTAACGGTATCGAATGGCAATACTCTATACCACAAAGTATCGATACTTTTTTCGTGTCTATATATGTGTTTTCCCAGTCTCGTTATACATATTATGGCTATATATTACTACACATACATATTATAGCTATATATTATATCATATAGCACACATATGTTTAGGCTCCCTTCGCTTACTCTGCTATGTGCGAAATACACCGCGAAGTTAAAAAAATATTATAAAAACAATTTTAGTCATTACTTATTTAGAAAACGTATAAAAATTGGAACGTAGCGGGACTCCAACCCGCGCCTCCTGGAAACCGACCAGGCGCTCTGACCACTGAGCCATACGTTCTCGCCAAGCTACGTCGAAAATGTTTAAAAAAATTTTAGTCATTATTTTAGTTATACTTATTTCAACACGATACTTGAAACCTAGTAAATTAGTCTATATAAAGATAATAATTAGTAACTGTTTGCTGAAGAACCATTTCGAAATATGAGAATTATATCAATTATATCCATCGATTAAAGTAAAGCCATCAATTACGTAGAAGCTTAAAGATACTCTACTTTAGTACAAATTACCTTAAATCTGTTATACAAACCGCTATTCATAAATTATCGTTACAAAGTTCAAACTAAAATAAATTATTCCACAACTATAAAAGTACAGACGTAGAGGTAGGAACCTATAAGAAGTTTCAGAAAATAAATTATAATATAAAAGAATAAGAAAACTTTAGACATACTGCCTGTTACTAGAAGAATATAAATAAATCACAATAAAACTATATCAAAGTGTGGAAAGACGTGTATTGATCGTGGTCATTTCCTTGAATATGAGAAATAATTGTTATTTATTTTTCCTTTTAGTATTTCTCATATTGTGGGTAGCGACATATTTATATGTCATGCGTAACGACGATAGTCAGAACCTATGTTGGATTTATCCTTTTTCCGAGTAATGTAGCCCTTATAGGATTTTGAAAGCTTTTATATGAAGTGTGTTTATACGTATTCATTTTTGTATATATTTTTTATAATAATTATTGTCAAAGCGTCTTTTGTATCATTTGTTTTATTAATATCATCTTTTATTTATAACGTCACATCCCTTTTGTTTAAAAATAAAATAGAGATTAACACACAATAGGTCTAAATAAAACAAAGTGATTTACTTCTAAGTCTATTCTACATCGCTTATTAAAATAGATGAATTAAGAAACAATTTAACCTGAACACTACAATAGAACATGGCTCAGACAAGTCCTTGAAAATAACTAGAAGAAATGTTTCGAAAAAATAATGTTATGAGCATGACAAATATACATACAAAATAGTATTTATATACGTATTCGTAGTTTATGCGGATGCCCTCAAAAGGCAAAAAATGTGTATTATATTTTCTTTCTTTCACTGCTCATCTAAATTGTCTCATAAACATTAGATAATGTAGTTACGTCAGAGTATTACTAAAATAAAAAAGCCTAGCTAATTTCACTGATATGTTTCAGTAAAAAGGGTGATATTTCCTGCTTATTACGATTATTAAGTTGTCGAAATCAGGTGAAAAAACCACTTACCTCACTCACATAAACCTTTTTATCGTTAGCGATTAATTTGTGCTTTTAATGTAAATTGCTTTGAGTGCGAAGACACAGTGTCTTATTCTTCAATACTAACTGAACTGTCCCAACTATCGAGAAAAAACCTCTTAGTCATACATACATTATAAAATAGGTGCAAGGAAAGAAGTGTAAAATGTATATACATGAGATATCGATCAAATCAGTGAGTAAAAAGTTTCTAAGCTAATATTTAACATTTTTAAAAATCATAAGTGATGCAACTCTTATTTTTTCTAATTCTCAGCAACTTTCGTAATTTTTATGAGGATCAGCTTTCAATGAAAATTAAGTAGTCAGTAGTTTAATTGTATTCACAAAGTAATGATTTTCTTACTTTCCTTTCTTTAGTAAACAACAAAAATTCGCTTATTTTACAGAACAATTTCCTTCCAGTCCATAAATTAAAATTTTATAAGAAATTTATCTAATTTTATTTGTGTGTATAATTTTGTTGTGTTTTGTAATATCTAATTTATTACATTCGCCTTCCTTTATTAAATGTTCAAAGAAGAGAAAGGGAAAATGATGGTACCTGACAAGCACTTTAATATATACATAAACTTATGATTTCTTTTAAATAAAATCAATTGATTTATTATTATACTTATACTACAACATCAATAAAATCTTTCTGCAATTGAATAATGCCTTGACCTTTTAACTGGTCTTTGATATTATGCGTCACGTCTCAATAGCAGATATATAACGTATTTCCGAATTATAATTGATCAGCTTCACGCTGTATGCTGAAGTCTCGCGAACTGTATGTTAATTCAAATTTGTTTTTTAAAATGGTAAATTTGTTATAAAAATTGAATGTAAGTCGCATACCATGCATTATCGGAGTAAAAATCTTTCATTCCAGACAGTGAGCCCGCATTTCCTTTAGAATTTTCGTAGTTGCATTTGTAACTTGTCTCTTATTCAAAGTGTTGTGCAAACATATAAACTCTTTCAGTGATAATATAACATTATAATTCTAGCTCTATTTTTCTTTTAACCTGCAGTAAAGCATTAGCTGATTGCGGCACGTAACGAAAATTATGTTTATAAGTAGGTTAAGTTCGTGATTTTATCCAGAGCGAGCTTATTTATGAAAACCCAATTATATTAGGCTTCATAAATAATTATTGAATAAACATTGTTTAACCTTGTTTTTTTATTTCATTTTTAACTTTACGCTGTATCCACAGAGAACCAGAAACACTCTGTTCCCTAATTTCTGCTGAATTCTGAAGGGATAGCATGTTGAGTTACGTCACTCAACACGCAATTGCGAGGAACCGAGTGTCATAAAACTAGGTTCTCTCTGTTTACTTTGCTGTGTCCGGGATATAGCGTGAAACTGATTAAAGATTAATAAGGCCTCTAGTTCATGTAAGAGAATGTACAAAATGAAAGATCTCTGGCTAAGGTAAGCCTGAATTTCACAAAAAGCTCGAGATCTCCAATTTTTTTACGGAACCCACAATGAATGGATGGAATGGATGGACGGCCCGACTCGTGCGTCTGGGTTTTTTACAATTATAATTCGTTTGGTTTTTTTACAATTATAATTGATTGGCTCATTACTATTAAAGGTACCAAGGTAAAATTTTCTGGAGCTATAAGGGGACTTACTCTCACTTAGATCAGTATTTTTTCTCACTCTTTTTTTATTATTACAATTATAAGTATTTTATTTAATATTACAACAAGAACTTTATAAACTAGCCTACTTAAGCGTTTGTTCTTGCATCTTCGTACTGCGCTGAGTTGTGTAAAGTAAATATAATCAAAGATGTATAATAGCAACAGTGTGCTACCACTACGTCTAACGGGGAAGTTTTAATACAACATGATAAGACGTTGTAAAGTAGACAACTGCTATCTATAATGAATACAATATTAACATAATTAAGCTACGTACGCAGTGCAATATGAAAATATGAACATGTGCACATTTTACTTAGATATTATGTATAACAGATAAAACTACCTTAATAAATTGAAGTAATCTGTTTTAGAAACCATTGATTGCTGGATTTGTATTAAAGATAATGAAGTATCCAGAATTTGGCAGAAAGTGGGGAACGGAGTGTCTTAACACTAGGTTCCCACTGCCTTCCTTGCTGTGTGCGGGATATAGCGTGAAGCTGTTTTTTTTTTATTTTATAATTAAGTATTTACACAAGCATGTAACTCTGACCCGCTGGCTGTGGTTTCGATTTCCACTTGGAGGAATGATTAATAGATAAATAGATGCAGAGTAGAACACTCTAAATTAGTTAGGGTTTTTTGGTAATTACTGAAATACCTGTCCGAAGGAAGCGCGATCATTTTCTATATATTTTCTATATCCCGCATAGAGCAGGGTATATAGAGTGAACCCAGTTTTAAAACAATTCGTTCGTCCGAGTCCGTAAACTTTATACAATTAAATATTATAGTATTAAAGCCAGTCATGGCGTAGGGGTACAAACGTGTGACTGTAAATGCTACAGGTTGTGGGTTCAATTCTCACTCGATTATAAGATATTTAATATTTACATTACTTTGCTCTGATATCGAGACAAAGCGTGGCGTTGCCACTCAATACACAACGAAATTTATTTATTTTTGAACAAAAATAATTAATATATTTATTGCCATGCCAAAAAGAATTATAAATACCTATATAATTTTTACCACACTCAATTTAATGTACATGCAAATTGCTTTTAATTGAATAATAATTAAATTCATAATTTTATTGACAGCATAAAGGTAGTTCAGTCAGCTGCACGTTGAGGTTTACAGTCTAAAAGCACGATGCAATTAAGAGGAACACCAAATTGTTACATCATTAATGTATTGATAATAATCATTATAGCGCAAATTAACATCATTATTAACTTATTAACGTATTTGGAAAATGTTTGAATTCGATTTTTACTCTGATTTTTAAATAATATCAGAGTAGGCAGAGGGAACCTGGGTCTGGGAACTGTGGTGGAACCTAGAGTGCATAATGGCATTACATGGTTAGTTGCGCAAGTCAACGCCGCGCAAGGTTTACATGCCAGGGCGAGGAAAAAAAAATGAACATTTCATTCTGCTGAGTGGGAATCGTACGCACAGCCGACGCGCTTGCAGCCTTCCCGTATATAGGTTATAGGTTCGAATATACAAAATGTATTTGTCATATTGATGTTTTCTTTCTTAATTAGGTTAAAATGTAAAATTAATAGTAAAATATAATATAAAATATGAATAGTAATAAAAAAATGTTTGTTCATGTATTACTAATCAAAAGAAATTCTTCTATGTATATAAATAAAATCCAAGTGAACGTATACGAAGCTACGTAATATTGTAATGAAACTTTCTAAGAAGTTAACATATGCACTTTTATCTATGTACTATGTTTTTAACATATTTTGCTGGTAAAGTATACAGCTTTTTAGTAAACTTAAGCTTAATAAATAAACACGCTGGCAACAAGTTACCAACTTTGCATAAGAACATGGGTATGTTGGTTACATATACATGTACATGCGAAATAAATAAAATATGCTTTAGTTATAAAGGTAGGTTTTGAACTTTTAATTTTAATAAAATTTAGGCTGCTTACACTTTTTCACAGGTAACCTAATGTTAGAATTTTCGGGACCTGGTGAGTGGCAGTATATTATTAACAACAGAAATACTGAAATGAGGCCAGTCGTGGCGCAGTGGCACGAAGTGTGACTGTAAAACCGATTGGTTGTGGGTTTGATCCCCACTCGAGGAGATGAAATATTTACTTAAATTTATATTTCCATTTCTTCGCTCTGGTGTCGAGGCTAAGCGCGGCGTTGAGTTCTGCCACTCAACACGTAATGCCTCCAGAATTCGGCAGAAAGTGGGGAATGGAGTATCTTAACACAAGGTTCCCTCTGCCTACCCTGCTGTGTGCGGGATACAGCGTGAAGCTGATTTATTTTATTTATTTAAATACTAATATAACTTTTATATATTGAAAAACTGACGCTACTCGAGAATACGTTTATATTTTACATATATTGTTAATAGTCTAGTTAGTAGCTGCACTAAGTTTTGCCACACAGTTCAGTTTTTAATTCAGAAAAGTAAGGAACGGAGTGACGCATCACTTAGTTCTCTTTTACCGCGACAGATATGAAACCATACAAAGCCCAGTACAAAAATAATTTGGTTATTAAATGATTTATTTACACACAAAATTGATTTACGGAAGTGCCTGGTATGAAAAGATTAAGCTGTCACTTCGTATATACTCAGTTAACTGGAATAATACAGCTCTGTAAGCCAGGTGAAGAACTTAAATTGAATAATAACATTATAGTTGTAACATACAGAGATTTAAGTTGTGAAATGTATGTATGCACCTATTACTTTTTTAATATAGCAGTATAGAAGGGAACCTAGAACCCTAGCGTTAAGGCTCTCCGGTCACATTAATTCTCAACATTCCCGATCCCCATTATCCGCCGAAATTTGAATGTATTGAGTGGCCTAAAATATTAAATATTTAATTAACAGTCATGCTCATGTACCACTGCGACATGACGGCCTCTAACAAACTTCAAGTTTTAAAAGCAACAGCCTTATATGAACATATATATAACTATATTATAAATTAATTTTGTTTTATTTAATATAATATTAAATATTATATTATTTTGCGACGTGAAAAAAGTGTTAACAAAACCATTTTACTAGGAACGTAAGCAAGTCGTGGCGTAGGGGCGCAAGCGTGCAACTGTAAACGCGATAGGTTGTGGATTTGATGCCTACTCCAAAGAAATGAATGTGAGTACCATCACTCAACACGCAATGCCATCGTGGGAAACGGGGTATTTGAACTCTACGTTTCCACATTCCCTTCAAAAAAATGTGGGTTGATAGTAAAGAATGTAATACTTAGCATATTGGAGACAAAACCAAATAAAATGTATTTAAGATTAGATTAAAATTAAATAAATATTATAAATAAGATTTTTTGATCTGATTATTATTCCATTGTAAACATACATAACAGTAACTGTACAGTAACATTCATAAAAATCTTAAAAAACCCAGTGTACTTTGATCTCTCATCCGTAGCGTCCGGACACTCGTGCTCTCAGTTCCTACTTAGTTCGCTGTTAATTTACACTACTCTTTATTCCAAGAACTGTATACTTTTCGAAATGAAAAGCATTCGTGGAAGATAATTCTAAAACTCCTGTAATTTTCATCAGGTTTGCTAAAATAAGTATCTTTTCCTCTTTTATATGAACTATATGGAAGAATTTTATACATACATACATAGTAAAACATTTGCCTTGTTGCCAAAGCGTAACTACTTAGTTACGCTAGTAGGTTACGCTAGCTATCTAACTAACGTTAGTTAGTGTTAAGTTGTTATCCACATTTGATGCAAGAAACACCGATAAAGATACATTTTCGGCAGAAATCTATATTTTTATCAAAATCTGCATAGATTACATCGTAAAGTCATAAATTACACGTCACAGCTGTTAAAACAATATTATTTTCTCACTAACAAAACTTGCTACGGTGACTGTCGATGCAATTAAAATAAAAAAATTAAATCAGTTTCACGCTGTATCCCGCATACAGCAGCGTAGGCAGAGGGAACCTAGTGTTAAGACACTCCGTTCCCCACTTTCTGCCCAATTTTGGAGGCGTTCCGTGTTGAGTGGCAGAACTCAACGCCGTGCTTTGCCTCGACACCAGAGCAAAGAAATGGAAATATAAATTTAAGTAAATATTTTATCTCCTCGAGTGGGGATCGAACCCACAACCAGTCGGTATTACAGTCACACTGCCACCATGCCACTGCGCCACGACTGGCCTCATGCCAATGCAATTATTACCAATAAATGGTAGACGGAATTCATTTGTATTCAAAGATCGTTACTAATAAAATTATTAGATTTGTCTTTGTAACATTGGATATTTTTTTTATCTTTACACATTTGGAGTTGAACGTAGTTAACCTTTCACAGAGGTCCAGGATTTGAAAATCACAATCAGGGAAATATTATCCACATTTTCTGGATACGTGGCACTCCACTTATGTGCAATTCCGTAGGAAGTGGCTCACCTGCGGCAGTGTTTCCAGATCAACAAGACATGGGTCCCTTCAAATATACGCGTTTATATAAGTTACCCTCAGGTCACCTATACGCTCGTTTACCTTGTATTTTCCATAAAAAATTAAATAAAGTAATTTTTAGTTTGATCTTTTTTAATTTAAGAAGTCAAATTAAACGTTAAGTATATTTTTATTATTACACACTCATATCAAAATATAAATAAATATAATACAAACGATATGATAAATAATATAAATATATATTAAATTTCATTTTCTTTCTATATTCTGAATAATAAAACTATAACAACGTTTATTACATAAACACAAACAGAATGTTATTTATACATTCTTAATAAAGGCAGTAGAAACACTCGTAAAACCCATAAAGAGTCCTGCGGGACGCTCGTCTGTCTTGGCTCTACTCCCTGAGATGTATGATTGTTACTTATTTCGTCCATTGGTAATCTACTTTGTAATTGCTTGTTCAAGAACATTTAGTAATTTTCACTTTAGAAATCTTAAGTGCGTTGCAAGCATACATTATTTATGAAAACGGGAACGTAATGTACTTAAGCATTACTAAACATTACTGTACTTAAACAAACAAATAATTCACAAATTTAAGCGGACGAATCCACGAGCTGGTCGCTAGTATTATATATAGAGATAGAGATGAGTATATTTTATTATAGAGACTATCCAGCCAGACGCGCTATTGCAGGTTTTTTTTATGGAAAGCATAAGGCAAATGATAGTACGATTCACCTGTGTAAGTGAACACCGACGCCCACGACTTCATGTACCACCAGAGGAGCTAAGGTACCCATGCCGTATTGACGCGGTCTCTCAGTAGGTCCTAACTAGGTTCCCTCTTCCTATCCTTCTATATAATATAAGCGGGATATCGTGAAACTAAATAAAATATAATAAATAGGTACGAAAAATTTTACAATTTCAAAAAAAATGCTTCTAAAAGCAAAAATACATTAAGGTAAAAGTGTCAAATGAGTTTACATGAATTGTATAGAGAGAGCACTGTGACGCGTAGCGCCTCATTGATCCGACATATTCACCGCTACATTCGTTCACACTCCTGCGCCACTACTGGTCTCTAATTACACAACTCTTATTAAGATACGATACGATAGAAGAGACAATATTATTAAGATAGTCATTAATAGAGTTGTATGTTATGTAATTATGGCTACGGCCTACATATAATAATCTCAAGTCCATTGCAAGTATGTATATTAGATTTCGGTCTTTGAATCAGTTATTTAATTATTGATTTTTCGCAAAAGCATTATAAGAATCATAAATATAAACTATTCCGATCCGTCCCGGAGGGTTCAGAGCCGAACAGCCGGAATCCACGGTAAGTGGCGGGTGCGGGGCCACTCACTATCCCCCCTTAGTAACTGTCAGTGATGATTAGGTATAACAGAGAGGCGGATAGGACGTCTTCGATATACTTAAGAAATGTCACGGGAGATTAAAGCGGACAGATTATGATATTTTATTTATCATAATATATTTTATTTGTACTTATATTAAAGGTTATGGTACATTTTATATTAATATTGTTACCTCTGAATCTCTAAAAGATCTTGGATTATTTACGATCACTACGAAAGGGTTCTAATTATATTAGACGTATCATGAGCCATACTAAAATATTAAAATTATAATTTAAATGATTTTATTTAAATATTTTATTGAAGAGTAGGGTGGAATGTCAGTCTCAATATTCAATAGCATTAAATTATTACATTGACTTTACTCATATAATATATAGTTAAATGCTACGATGTATTTCTAAATATAAAAAAACTAAAAAATATGTAATAAAAACGTATTTGAATAAAAAAACTCGAATCGTCTATATAAAAACACTATCCGATTCCACTATTTACTCGCTGACCCAACTCCAATTGTGACTCTAATCGATTTGCTGAGATTGAATTGCTCTAAATACGTTTTTATATTCTTTCCGATTGTATAAAATAACAATGATGTATGAAAGTATAAAACGCTCGTATTTAAATATGTTTTTAAGAATAATGTAAGAAATGTGTGTTTATGTTTAACATTTTGAAAGTAATATTCTACACTTAAGAAAGAAAAATACTCATTTAGAAAACGTATAAAAATTTGAATATAGCGGGACGCGAACCCGCGCCTCCTGGAAACCGACCAGGTTGGTATACGTTTTCTAAATAAGTACTAATGTATATTTATTATTTACTTTATGTATATTTATATCTTTTACACGGGCCTTTACTTGCCAAATCCTCCCACAGAGAGATGTATCTTTAGTTGGCGCTACTTCTAAAAAAGAAATGACACACTTTCAAGTTAGTAGTTATCTTAACTACATATTAGATAAAAAAAATCAGCTTTGCTAAAATTACGTAGATCTGGGGGCCCTTTGATCTCGAGCTATTATAGTTATCTAAAATTAATTCAACAGAAGAAAATATACCAGTATAAGCAGATATAACTTAGCGTGGAGATAATTCGTTCTCCATATTTCGTCCAAATTCGAAACAATATGTCTGGACTGGAACTCAACCTTGCTTAAGACATCCCACTTCTTATTTTCCACCAAATTTGCGAGGCATTGCATGTAGAGTGGCAGAACTCAACGCCGCGCTTTACGTCAACGCCAGAGCGATGAAATAAAAATATAAAATATTCCTTTCTCGAGCTAACGCAACCTGTCGCGTTTATACTCACACAGTTCTGTCTTAAGACTACAGATTATAAAGTAACAAATTAAAGTGTTATTAAGTAATTGGTGATAAAACATAAATAAATCCACAAAAAAAAACATATATAAAATAAACATTCTAAAAACAATATAATATTCGTTTATTTCTTATTTTTAGGTTTTTATTATAAGCCAGTAGTCACGCACGCAGAAACGTTTATATTAATGGAATTTTCAATATTAAAGAAAATTGAAGCTTATAATACAAATGCAGCCTGTTGAGTTCTGATTTTGATGTGACTGTGATTTTATTTCTTAATATAGCTGAATATTAGGCATTTTGTATAATGTAATATTTCAAAATTATCGGCTTACAAATCTTGGAAACATGGAAACAAAAATTAAATTTTTAGTAATATATTTTTCAAAATCTTTCAACGGCTTTAGCGAAAATAAATACTAGTTATTCTTTTTAAAAGAAATTTTAAAAACTACTAGTATTGATATAGTATTCTATATCAATACTAGTCTCTGACAGTTTCATAGTCGCAGCTTAATGATAACATATACTCGAATTATGAAATGGTTACGGTATGAACGAAAAAAATTTTTATCTTATTACGAGAATTGCCTACATTTAAATCGATTTTTTACCATTATTACATAAGTGTTTGCAATTTTTAGCAGTATAGTAGATATAATTCATTGAGTGCTGTTTGAACTTTTTATATTGTAAAGCTATCCTAATACAGGCCGTAAATTGGCTAATTAATGTACTTGGGTGATGATTAAAATTAAATTTCACACGCTGTGAAAATAATATTTCATTAATATTTTTTTGTACCTTATATAAAAACTATAAATACAGATATATATATAAATACTAAAAGTTTCATTCGCCGTATAAACCTTCTACTTTTTCGCAACCGAAAAATTAAAAAAAATATATATAACAATAACTTTATAGATAACCATGTTTAATTTCGTGAACATATCTTCTATTGATTTCGATAAAATAAGCCTTGACGTTAAGTGTTGTTACCCCCACAAATCCCCCCTACTACTTTAAGGATTAGAGACGAAAAAACGGACCAAAAACCATATTAAAAATAAGTCATTAGAAGCCGCTGCTTCTCGGGCCCTTTGATGAAAATATTAAATATTATCTGTTGTATTAAATTATCCTATATATTTATTTATTTTAATTTGATTTTGTATTTAAAAACATTTTAAATTTATATAATATAAAAAGGTTAATATAGTCATATATATATATATATATATATATATATATATATATATATATATACATATATACACACATATATATGGTTATATATTAATTATTAAAATTAAAATCAGGGCAGTAATAATTAAAATCACAATTTTCTTTAAAACTACCTTTTCAAAGCTCTTAGCCGACCGTGTAAAATTACTCAGTTTAGATGAACATCTTCACGTTACAATACAATTTAATATAGCACGTCGCAATTTAGTAACTAATAACGCTACGTAACTACAAACAGTCCTAATTAAAATGTATCTTTTAAATCATAACATTATCATTATTTGTTAGCAGCAGTAAATAAAAGTTATGGCAACATATAAAGTAGTTTTGGTATGACCTTTGTTAGTCTAACAACAATATTTTTTGTTTGGATACACTATTAAAAGTAATTTATTGTAATACTGTATTTTATGTATGTATTTATTTACTTTTCTTTCCCTTTTATTTTATTTTATTATCAGCTTCACGCTATATCCCGCTGACAGCACTTTAAGCAGAGGAATCTTAGCGTTAAAACACTCCAATTCACATTTTACAGCAAGGTCTAGAGGCATTACGCATTGAGTGGCAGTATTCAACGCCGCGCTTTGCCTAGTTACTAGAGCGTGGTAATGAAAATATTAAATATTTCATTTCGACAAGCGGGAATCTAACACATAACCAGTCGTGTTTATAGTTACATATTTATGACCCTGCGCCACATCTGGCCGTCTATTTTATGTTTATTTAATAAAATGAAAACGTTATATTCGAAATGTCATTTTACTGAAATAAAAAAGCTCATTTGAATTTTCAACAAACATTTATTTACTTTTATTACAGTATTTACGATTGGTGTTTTTTAAATAATTTATTGGAACGACAATCGTGGCAGGGAAACAAAATATGACTGTAAAATCGACACGTGTAAAACCCACAGGTTCGATCCCCAATCGAGGAAATGAAATATTTATTTAAATTTATAATTTCAGTTCTTCGTTCTGTTGTAGAGGCAAAGCGCGGTGTTGAGTTTCGGCACATAACACGCTATGCCTCCAGAATTCAGGAAAGTGGTAAACGGAGAATCTTAACACTAGGTTCCCCCTGCCTACCCTGCTTAGCGCGGGATACAGCGTGAAGCTGATTTAATTTAATTTTTGATTTATTAGAACGCTAAAGTTCATAGGACTTCACAAAATTAAATAACTTAAATACAAACTACTTATATAAAACTTCTGAAGAAGAATACCGATACCACAATAATATTGTATTTTTAAAGGTGTAACTGTAAGAAAATAATAATATAGTATTTTAAATTAAAAGTTTCAATTACAATTTTGAAAAAATATATAATCAGTAATTACATTTTTCTAATTAGTGGTACTTACGATAGAGTAGAGTATCCATGAATTGAATGAAATCCACAAAATTTTATAGATACAAAATTTAAATACGTAAGATCATATCCGCAGCGGGAAAACGTCAGATTGTAAAGTTTAATGTGAGTTCGATTCTCAGTCGGGTTCATTGTCTTGAACATATCGTATAAAATAAAATATTGGTACGTGGGAAAGGTATCGCTAGTAAAAAAATCAATTTTTGCGATAAAAATAATGCCATTTTTGGTGGAAGCTACAAAATTAGTTGGTATTATTTTATATTGATCTCTTTAAAAATTCAGCCTACAATGTCATACAAATATTCCGCAGTAGTTTCGTTTGTATTCTAGTTTTATTCAGATTTTCGAGAATTTTCCACACGTGAATACTTAAGTCCACTCAAATGTGCCCAATTATTTATTTCGACCATTACAGCATGTTCTGCAGAAAATAAATGTTTATTTTGCACAGTTCTACGTGACTAGTTTTTATGATTATAAACCAATCTTCACAAATGATGTAGTTCTTTTGTGCATTCCCCATTTTCAGGCTCGAATATTAATTCGAGGTGCATTTTGTGTTGAGTGGCGGAACTCAACGCTGCCACGTTACCAGAGATAAAAAATAAAAATATTAAATATATAATTTTTTCGAGTGGGAATCGAACCCACCTCGACAATCTGTCGAGTTTACAGCCTCATGCTCGTGCCCCTGCGCCACAATTGTACTATTTTATATTAATCTAGACAAGAACTCATAGATAAAACTACATTACATTTATATACACAAAAAATATTTTAATTGCATACCTATACAAATAAATAAAAATGATGATGAGGCCGGTCGTGGCGCAGCGGCACAGAGTGTGACTGTAAACCGACTGGTTGTGGGTTCGATCCCCACTCGAGGAGATGAAATATTTACTTAAATTTATATTTCCATTTCTTCGCTCTGGTGTCGAGGCAAAGCGCGGCGTTGAGTTCTGCCACTTAACACGCAATGCCTCCGGAATGCGGCAGAAAGTGGGGAACGGAGTGTCTTTCACTACGTTCCCTCTGCCTACCCTGCAGTGTGCGGGATACAGCGTGAAGCTGATTTACAAATGAAATAAACATATATTTTTTAAAACAACATAGTCAAGTCTATTTAATTTTAACAGAATGTAAAAATCTTTTTAGCAAGAGTACTTGTATAATAATTACTTATTTCTAAATACGCTTACAAGCAACCACGGACCGCGGTAATAGAATTTTCTATCTACATTTCTATATTTCTATAATCAGCTTCACGCTTTATCCCGCACACAGCAGGGTAGACAGAGGGAACTTAGTGTTTGTCTTAACACTCCGTTCCCCACTTTCTGCCGAATTTTAGAGGCATTGCGTGTTGAGTGGCAGAACTCAACGCCACCCTTACCCTCGACATGTGAGACAGTTAGGCATAGGTACTTTTTGCACGAGGCTACCGCCGTCGTCACGGCCGTTATTGGTAACTTCTAAGCGAAATTATTCTACGTTTCTAATATATTAGTTGACGCTAGCAAGAATGGTTCTTTTCAATTGTTTTTTTTTTATTCTTTATTGCACAAATATTTAATACATAAAAAAAAATTTACAATAGGCGGGCTTAACGCTAAAAAGCATAACAATGTATTTTGTAAAAAAAGTTTAATCGATGTTCTATAACAATTGAATAATTTTCTTCCCCTGTTTTGTTCTATATGTGTTCCGATAAATGAAAATAGTAGAAAAGATATATTGTGGAAGCTATTTCAATAACAAAATGAATTGAATATCTTTTTGAGGAATTTCGACTAAAATAACAACAGTATTTTAGTAGTGTGACTAGCATTTATGACAACCGTTCCGTTTTTTTTTAAATAATAGACCATTCATACAGCAATATGCTATATAGGTAAGAATGGATACATATATATTCAAGTATAGCCAACTTTCAAATTCCCTTGTCCGTTTTATAAACTATTTCAGTAGTTTTGTTCGCCGTCTCGCCATCATCCATCACGGCAAGTATCATTGTTGTAATTTATCAACATGAGTTGGTAGTGGATAGATACTAAGAATATTAACTATATATATATTTATCTCGTTACCAGTGCAAGGAAATGAAAATATTTAATAATTAATTTCTTCGAGTAGAAATTGAACCCACAACCTATCGCGCTTACAGTCCCATGCTTGTGCCGCTAGGCTTTATAATACTAATAATAAACTAATAATAGTAGATCATTTTAACAAAACAATCATTAAAATTTAAGTTTGGTGACGAGCAACTCACTGCTGTTCGTCAAGATTGTTAGGCACTTTAAAAACTATTTGGATATTACTTCCTGATTGGAAGAAAATTTTGAATTCTATATATAAGAATGTATACAAATATCACCAATAGAGTTGTAACTATACAACAAATGCAGATATTTTCATACTATTGAAGATTTATTTACATTTAGATTAGTGTTGTCTATCATGAAGGGCTATTATAGTATAAAATAATAATCGAATAATCCAACTATTTGTCACTATCTTTTTTAAATACGACAAAAAAACTTGTCAAATGTGAGTTGAACCCGCATACGGAGGGTTCTTTGTGAATTTCAAGCTTAAGCTGGTTCATTGAAACTGCAATTATGATTTTGTAATGATTTTTAAGTATGAAAAACCTTTAAACCTTTTGGATTTTTGTTTGTACAAATAGCTGCACTGCATTTTTTGCCAAATTTTATAGCTGTAGGTCCAGGAAATACTAATTTCCTCTAGGCATCGATTTTAATATAAGCTCTAAGTGAGCTTGTATCAAAAACGACGCCTAAAGGTTCGTAACTTTTGATTGCGTTGACTTAGTACCTTGATTTTTTCTGTATTTCAAGGGACCATAGGCGTATATATTTGATATTCATTTCAATAGTTAATTTTAATAGTTCCGGTTTTCCTTTACCCTAAAAAAAATGGAAAAACAATTTAACAACCATAATTAATCATAATTTGACATGAAAAGGTCATATTATGACGATAAAATTGATTTGGAAGTAGAAAGAGTGAGTAAGATATTTAATTCGAAATATGTTTGAATGCTTGGCAGATACGTGATAAGAGAAGCGCTTCGGCTTATAGAAGCTAGTTAATAACTTGCTTCGTCATGGAAAATAATGGCCGCAGACAGGCCTTGGGAATGCGAAATCGAATTATTTCAGAATATATTGCATTACTGACACCATGCCTAGTTATCAAATAAAAAAAATATGGCCAGGAGTTGTATTTTAATTAGATATTTCAGTCGTACGGTTCAATACTACAATATTGTCAGAAATCTTTTTTTTTATTTTCAGCTCCAGGATGTATCCCGCATGTAACAAAGTAGGTAGAGAGAGCCTAGTGTTAAGTCACTACGATCCACACTTTAATTCTGAAGGCATTATAAATGTTGAGTGGTGGAACTCAACGTCGCGCTCACTCACTCCAGAGAAAAGAAAATGAATGTTAAATCTTCATTTCCTCTAGATTTTGATCACACAACCTGTTACGTTAACAGTCACACGCTTGCGCCCCTGCGCCACCACTGGCCATAATATTTATCTATTTTTTTATATAGGTATATTTTAAAAATGGTATTCTGTGACTATAAACTTACTTTAAAACAGATTAGGAATCATTTAATTGTCTTTATCTATATTGCTATGTAGGAAAAAACTGAAAAAGACCTTATTATAATTGACATGAGATTGTAGAAAAAAGTGTTTGTTATATTTTTATCGTTTTACACATTGTAAAATTGAGACACACAGTACGGACATGCACATAATATTTATGAATTTCCTACAGCAAAATGTCACCTTATTCTTCGCTGCACTTTCATATATAATAAGGGAATTATATTCTAATAAGGGAATAATATTCACCGTTAGTATAAGTGAGTAATAGTGTAGATTTCATTCTATGTATATTTTACAACTTTTAAAGCGTAATCACTTATGCGGGTCGCAGCTTTTTGCATGTTTTAACCGACTTGTAAAATGTTATCCGTTTGACATGTATGTATGCAACATTGCTGCAGTTGTATAATATTTGAATATAGAAATAATATTTGTATGTTTTTTACACACTCGTAAACAATTTCTCGTAAACGAAACGTAATAACGAGATGATTCTTTATTATTTAGATATACAGTTTTATACTTAGGTACAACAGTGGGCGGAGAAAGGCTGTCTCTACATAACATAAGAAATAAGGTATCCGCATATGTTTTCTTGTACCTAGAAAAATATATGTATGTTTATTTTTTATAATTCTCATAAATTTTTACGTGTAAAGAAATCGTGACATGTTTCAGTATATTGAACAGCGTCTAATGAATAATAGTACTAATGAAACTATCAAGTACAGACGTCCAAGTGTGAATACAATCGATTTGTTCGTTCAATTTGGTTATTAATGATCCCATTTGCATTATTTAACTAATTATAATCGTTCCCGATTATTTAAATTCACCTGAATGTATGTATTTCGACATGCAACCTGTCTAGGAATACAATAAGAATACATTTTCCTTGCGTCCAATACAATACGCGTTCCGGATGAAGATGAGACTTCCTACCTTTTGTGGAGTATCGGTATTTATAAATAAAAGTTTGCATACAATGCCTTTAGCTACATTGTATTTAAAAGCTGCGAGGTTGTATCAAGTGGTTGTGGTGGTTGTGACTGACTCGTGTGTTAACTTTACTTGTAATTTTAAGATTTGTAATGTAATTTTGACGTTAGAGTTTCAAAATAGAGAGATTTCTAATTATACATAATTCAATGACATCTACTTCCATACATAATACAATTAGAGCTAGATTAACATTACCGCATTACAAGAAAAAAAACTACATAATGTCTACCCAAAGGGTTACTCTTGCAATATTCGATTTCGATTTACAAATTTAAGAGCGTGAAAATCTAAAAAAAAATTATTTATTTTGGTTTTTTGTATATTTATAATATTTTAAAAGGATAACATACATTCGAGGTCAGACGTGGTACAGGAGCTTAAGCATAAACGCGACAGGTTTTGGATTTGATTCTTACTCGAGGAAATGAAATATTTCCTCGAGTCAGGAAGTGAAGAACAAAATTGTCTTAATGGAACGGAGTGTCTTAACACTAGGCTTCCCGTCTTACCCTCTTACGGAATCATTATGAAGCTAAAAAATACTATCAAAAATATTTGCAGGTTAAAATGTACATTTTAAACGAAAACTGTCAATCTTGGTCACAATCTATCTGTGTGCAAAATTTAATACAAATAAATTCAGTTGAACGCATTTCAGACAATATCGAATGCGTTCCACTTGTGAAAAATATAGCTTCACTGAACTTCAATAACTTTATATTAAATGAAAATGTCGTGGTTTCATTATTTTCATTTTTTAAAGGAATTGTACATTTATAAATCTTTCTTCATTCAACAGCGTAATCTAGAGACGCGTTCTGCCTACTTTAAAGACGTGTTGTGTTAGATTTAGGCTTATGTTCAACTAGGATGTTTCGCTACCAAATTTTCCAACTTGCCAAATTATTTAAAATATATATTTTTTATTACTAAAAGCAAAAAATAAATACTTAAATAAAAAAAGCGATATATTATTTACTTTTCAGTAACAAGGAAGCTTTTATAGGAAAAAGAACCAAAACGAATACGAGATTTTAGTACAGATTCTTTAGTGATGAGAATGAAAACTACGAGGAAAATATTTCCCTTACGTCCGTACCTTTTCACAAAAATACAAAGGATGTACTTATCAAGGCCCTATTGTTATTTTTTAGAATTTTATATATAGTGGTTGTATTAAGTTATATGATTAAATCTTTTTTTACCTCTACACTGTATCACGCACAAGACGGAGTAGATAAAGGACCAGTGATCATTGTGTTAAGGTACCACCTGCTCATTTATCACTTTTAAAAGAAAATAAAAAACATATGTTAAACTTACATATACATTAAAATTAAGGCGTGTTTTTGAAATACTTATTACTTGGTTATTTATTTGTTTTTTTATATATGTATGTATATGTACCGCAAATATTAAATAAAAGTAGGCGAAGTTAGACGAAATTTTTATTATTACAAAAACAATAATTAACAAACAATTATGAAGGCAATTATTAGCCGTCTCTGTATCTGGTAGCCGCTGAGAACCAAGAAGAGCTAGTATGTATTTTGAGTCCTCCTTATATAACTTCGGCTAATTTATGGTCAATATTTCTAAGAATGTATATATTACAAATATATATTTAAGATTCTAAGTCTTGGAAGTCCAGTTACAGTTGGTACAATATTTTTGTTTCATCTTTACACAAACACTACCCTTCTTCATGTAGATGTAGATGCAGCCTAGTGTTTAAACACTCCACTTCTCACTTTCCGCGGAATTGAGGTATATTAAGTGGCGTAACTCACCATCGCGTTTATGCCTCGACACCAGTGCGAAGAAATAAAATAGGCTAAATATTTCTTCGAGTGGAAAACGCTCCCACAAACTGTTGCATTTGCTGTTGCATTACTACTTCTATAACTCTACAATAATTTAATTTTGTAAATCTAGCTACAAAGCCCAGAAAAGCATACACAAGCTTATATAAACGGTAGTGTAACATGAAACGTCAGAAACATCATGCAGCTGGTAATTAACAGTGAGACGCGCCTCGGGGCCGGGGCCGGAGTGGAACGGATTACAAACGGGCTAATCTACTTAGTCCGATCTTGTATTTTGGATGTTAAGGTAAACAAGGTAAATAGATGATTTTGTAAATAAATGATATGTCTATAGATAATGAGGCCGCATCAAGTTGTGGGTTCGCTTCCCACTCAATGAAATGAAATATTTAATATTAATTTTTTTTGCTCTGTGGTTGAGACAAAGCGCGGTATTGAGTTCTGCCACTCAACATTCAATGTCTCCAGAATTCGGCTGGAAATGTGAAACGGAGTGTCTCAACACTAAACTCACTCTGCCAACCCTGCATGGTGCTAAAAATATCTAAAGTCGATACGTTGTTTTGCGTTGTTCCGTATATAGAAGACATAGGTCGTTTTCAGCAGTCCAATATATTTTTTGTGTATTGAATTTATGGTCACGTGTAAATTTTGGAGCATTTCAGTTTTGATCATCATCATTGTTACGGCTTCTGTTCCACTTTATGGAAAATAGAAGGAGAATATACAACACTATGAGTGTGTAAATCTCCACGATTTCCACATTATGAATTTGAAAATATTGTTTTATTCAGATATCTAACCAAATCTTGCTACTGCAAAGTTTTTACATACGCGTGTGTGGGTTACGCTGTCTTATATTGTATATTTATTATATTACATGTCTAATATAGACAAAACACGTTCTTTGAATAATAATTGAAAAATGAATCCAACCAAGATACATATTGATAAATTATCCAACATATATGGGCGGAGTGATCACGTAGACGCTATTTGTTTCACGCCGGGCGGCATGTGATGCCTTCATAAAATGAAAATAAAGGCTCTCAAAATGAGTTTCAGTCAAGTTTATCTGAAACTGAGCAATATGTAAGATCGTTGTCCACATTTACTTCACAAGCAATATTTTTCAGGTAAAATATTTCAAAGTACAAAAGAGAAATTGCGCAAACATTTTATTTATGCCTTAAGGAGCAACAAAATATAAGTAACTCGTATATAAGAATGAAACATCTCATATTTCTCAGGAACACGAGTGGTTTCCTTTACTGAGATGGAAATCTAAATGGATGGTTCCATAATACAGAGCGCCAGCGGTGGAATTCGTGATGTATCCTGAATTCAATACATAATCCTGTCTGTCCTAGGAGTTTATGCTTAACGTCAGTGAATATATCACATCTCGTTTGGTTTTATGGCAAGAATTCTTTTCATAGTCCTCTCTTGGGTACATTTGTAGTAAGTAAATTTTTTTAGTTTCGCTTGTACTACTTGTATAAGACTAGCTTACAGTGTAATAGCAATGACTGTGTTAGGTTATAATGTAAAACGCACTTGAATAGAATTGTAGAAATGTTTAGATTTTTTAAATATAGTTTGTTGTTGTAAATTTTACAATTTGATGGTTTTAAGTTAAAGGAAGTTTATGTTTACGGAACGCGCATACTAATCATAGATATATAACCTTCTACAGCTCTCAGAATAGCTGAGAAGAAACTTACTTAGACCATACGGGATATCTCTATACGATATCTTGAGGCCAGTCGTGGGGCAGCGGCACAAAGTGTGACTGTAAAACCGACGGGTTGTGGGTTCGATTCCCACTTTTCAGTTCACAGTTCTGCCACTTAACACGCAATGCCTCCAAAATTCGGCAGAAAGTGGGGAACGAAGTGTATTACACTAGGTTCCATCTGTCTGTACCCTGATGTGTGCGGGATACTGCGTGAAGCTGATTTAATTTGGATTTAGTGGAATATCTAAACATGGAAATGTATATTTTCTATTGCTTAGAAGATGAAAAGATATTTTCTATTGCTTGTTGGATTGATTTTTGTATAACAAAGCCGTGCTTCTAAACATTGAATGGCTTTACAGCAAATATGTTTGCATGACTTGAGATTGTAGGAAAACTGACATCCGCTATTTTCAATAGAATTGTATTCAATGGGAGCTGCTCACCCGCGGCTTTGCACGCCTGAACGATAACTGTGTATTACAACAATATACGATAACTTATTTACTATATTTTTAGCGAACTCCTGATGAAAATAACTATAAAAGTAGTGGAATTGTGTCAATTGGGGGTAGTTGCTTGTGGGCAACGCCCTCTGTTGGAATTAAACTAGTGTGAAGTATTGTTAGTAGGTGATACATATCACTTATTGCAATTAAACAGTATCCCATTCCAAATAGTTTAGAATTATACAGACGATGTGTGTTTTTATCGTGTTTTTTTTAAAACGATAATAACCGCTGTCGATTTCTAACAATATATATTTTTTTATTAACTTAATATTAGTTATTTGGGGATAGTTCGTTTTTTTTAGCATGATTATCTATGATGTTATCCATTAATTATAATTTATGTAATGAGGAACAACACAGATAATTATAAATTTAAACCTTATGAAATTTTACTTGTTTTTGAAATTTTACTTTTTCCCGTGTAAATCACGATCCCTCAGAAATTTCGAGATGAAAAGCGTACAAATCGTCATAAATATCTGTTCAGCAGTTCCACAGATTAGCCGAGACCAACCAACCAACAGAAAGACAAACAGACACTTATAGTTTATATACGAGGCCATTCGTGGCGCAGCGGCACGAAGTGTGACTGTAAAACCGACTGGTTGTGGTTTCGATCCCAAATCGAGGAGATGAAATATCTTCTTAAATATATATTTCCATTTCTTCGCTCTGGGGTCGAGGCTAAGCGCGGCGTTGAGTTCTGCCACTCAACACGCAATGCCTCCAGAATTCGGCAGAAAGTGGGGAACGGAGTGTCTTAACACTAGGTTCCCTCTGCCTACCCTGCAGTGTGCGGGATACAGCATGAAGCTGATTTGTATGTATATGTGACATGAAATTTGATCAACAATATTCAAATGAAAGTTATTGAATTTATTGACATTGATATTTCCCAGAAATACAAACAGAGCATGTGACGGCAAAAGCAAAATGTTGACGTTGTGAGTTGACTCGCGGAAAGAACGTGGACTTTTTTTATGGCTCTTGCACTAGTTCCAACTGGATTATAGAAATGGTCGAGATATAATTTTTAATTTATTAACTGTTTCTTTATATGTAGCTCTATATCTTCATATTACCTAATAATACCACGTTACCAGTAATAACGAAAGATGAACATTTGTAGGTATCTAGTTGTTTATAATTTTATTTTTATTTAGAACTAGCGGCCCGCTCGCGGCTTCGCCCGCTTAAACCACAGAATTATTTGCTTAATACACTAAAATTATGTTCGTGTTTTAATATACCTATAATGTATGTTTGCAACGCAGTCGCATTTTCGTACCACCCATAAGAGAGATGCAACTGTCAATATATTAATTTCTTTAAACTTTTGCCTTAAGGAGTCTTTAGGACCTAAGTTATAGTTATAGATATATAGTTATAGTAATATCGCTACTTACAATAAAATCCTAACTCATCGGTGTCTGTACGTGGAAGATATATTACAAAAAAATATTATTACGGACATTTAACAATGTAATATAACTTGGTCAATTTGTCTGTTTATCTGTGCGTTCAGGATAATCTCAGAAAGGGCTTAACCGATTTAAGTAACTTAACCTAACTTTGTGCCCCTGCGCCGCGATGGCCTTTAATATTAATACAGAATGGAAGCGTCAGCGCTCCTTTTACGGGGGCAATATATAGGATAAAATATTTTACGCCCATACCTAAAGAAATTAATCAAATTACCTCAACAGTTTAGAGACGTAGACTTTTTTTTTCATTTCACGATCGATGTTTATCCATACCTGTATTTCGTGTGACGCAGTTACGCATAGATACCAATAACGTTAACACACACACACACACATACTACTACAAAAGTAATACTAAAGGTTAAGCAACTTTGAACTTTGTCGCCAATACCTACGACTTGATTTAGGAATGAGGCGTATGCGGCGGTTTCCCTTTGATAGGCTTATGCCTGTTGCGTGTTTAATGACAAATAGCGTTTTATTTTAATATCAACGATAATATATAATTTATTTTGTATGAAAAATAACTTTTTCACTTTTAGGATTTTTTTTATTGTATTTATTAGGCTTTTATAGAGTGATTAACTATGGTTTCATTTAAAGTAGTGCTGACAAAAACACTAATTGAGCATATTTAATATTTATAATAATTTTTCATCATAATGGCACGAAAATATTTAAAATGTTCAAAATTAAAAGTTCAAAAATGTTGATTAAAAATAATTATACTGCAGGAGGATACCGTTATATGTACTGTTTTTTTATGATATAATGTAGAATAATATATTCTATAGAGAAATCACACATTCCTCTTCACATTTTTTATTCTTTAACTATACGTAAATATATATTTTAGAGGTTACTCTGTACTATGATGGCAGCTCTGTTCCCGCATTTACGTCCCACATATATAGAAATATAAATCATTGGAAAGAAAAGCAGAAACGCAATTTTATTGCATTTTTTCTTTTTTTCATACTTGAAACGTATTAATAAATTTACATACAATTCATTTGTCTCGAATATATCATTAAGATTAATTCATAAAATAAATTTGATATTTCCCTAACATGATTATCTCATGTATTGTTTTACATACAAAGTTTTGATTAAGTTCTCTTGAGAAATATATCTACTATAAATTAATATAACGTACCTACATGCCAATGATTGAAACGTATTGACATCACCACGTGATCCATCTATTATAATCACAACATAAAATTTTATAAAATACAGCAACCAGCTCGCGGCTTCACCCGCTTAAATTTGTGAATTATTTGTTTGTTTCGGTACAGGGAATTACGTTCCTGTCGTAATAAATAATGTATGCTTGCAGTGCACTTATGATTTCTAATGTGAAAATTATTAAAACCATGACATTTTCGATTTTCAGTAAACAAATTATTATTGGAGCAATTAACAAAGTAATAGAATCAGCAACAATAATATTTATAAATTTTGTCGGTTTCTTGGTTTTTCTGTTAGTCGACGCTTATCTCAGAAACGACTTAAGCGATTTAAAGAGCTAAGACGTGAGCGCGGTCATACATCCATACATCCATAAATCCATACATCCATTCATCCATACATCCATACATCCATACATCCATACATCCATACATCCATACATCCATACATCCATACATCCATACATCCATACATCCATACATCCATACATCCATACATCCATAATCCATACATCCATACATCCATACATCCATACATCCATACATCCATACATCCATACATCCATACCATCCATACATCCATACATCCATACATCCATACATCCATACATCCTACATCCATACATCCATACATCCATACATCCATACAAATCCATACATCCATACATCCATACATCCATACATCCATACATCCATACATCCATACATCCATACATCCATACATCCATACATCTACCCATACATCCATACATCCATACATCCATACATCCTACATCCATACATCCATACATCCATACATCCATACATCCATATATCCATACATCCATACTATCCATACATCCATACATCCATACATCCATACATACATACCGACCTACCTACCTACTACCTATCTCCTACCCTACCTACCGACCCACCTACCTACCTACCTATCTACCTGCCCACCTACCTACCTACCTACCTACCTACCCACCTACCTACCTACCCACCTACCCACCTACCTACCCACCTACCTACCTACCCACCTACCCACCTACCCACCTACCTACCTACCTATCTACCTGCCCACCTACCTACCTACCTACCTACCTACCCACCTACCTACCTACCCACCTACCTTGCTACCCACCTACATACCTACCCACCTACCTACCTACCTACCCACCTACCTACCTACCTACCCACCTACCTACCCATCTACCTACCCATCTACCTACCTACCTACCTACCCACCTACCCACCTACCTTCCTACCTACCTACCTACCTACCCCACCTACCCACCTACCCACCTACCTACCTACCTACCTACCCACCTACCCACCTACCTACCCACCTACCTACCTACCTACCCACCTACCTACCTACCTACCCACCTACCTACCCACCTACCTACCTACCTACTTAAAATATAAAATAGATAGCGTTTCTAGTATCGAGTTCTACTATCTCAAATATAAGCTTCTTGGAAACTTAAATACTTATATCTTTTGATAGAGTGAAGCTATTACAATGAAATAAACACTAAATGTTACCTTGATTTACTAGTATTTTTTACGTATAAAACTTGCTTAAATATATTGTGTACTTTTGACGTGATGCGTGTTCACATAAACAGGAAAACAGACAAACAGACAAACAGACAAAAATTCCAAAAATGTTGGAAATGGATTCTGTTAGTTATCCTTTAACACCCTAGCTAATTTTTTTTTAAATATTTTCAATGTACAGAAACGACTTTTCTACAGTTTTATTATAAGTATAGATATAAATTAGTTTAATTTAAAATGTGTAATAATCGTGAAAATCAAAGAACTTAGTGTTTTATATGTACGTATGTATATAAATAAATCAAATCAATTGAGGCCGGTCGTGACGCAGCGGCACAGAGTGTGACTGTAAACCGACTGGTTGTGGGTTCGATCCCCACTCGAGGAGATGAAATATTTACTTAAATTTATATTTCCATTTCTTTGCTCTGGTGTCGAGGCAAAGCGCGGCGTTGAGTTCTGCCACTTAACACGCAATGCCTCCGGAATGCAGCAGAAAGTGGGGAACGGTGTGTTTTTTTCCTACGTTCCCTCTGCCTACCCTGCAGTGTGCGGGATACAGCATGAAGCTGATTTGTATGTATATGTGACATGAAATTTGATCAACAATATTCAAATGAAATTACAGTAAAAGCTAACAAGCCCGTATCCCTCACATACGCTGTAAATGATCAAAATCGAACACAGAACTGCCAGCACTAATTACCTTAGTCGTAATAATAGCTGCGGTTAGGGATATTATGCAGTTGAGTTAGAGCCTACGCCACCAATTAAAGTTGAACCAAGATACACTATCGAAATAATTCTATATTGTATGACTATGTAGATGATAATTACTATATATATGTAGGCATTCAGATTTTAGTTTTTTATAATATCATTTTGGTTAATTCTAATCGTGGCGCAGCGGCACAAAGTGTGACTGTAAAACCGACTAGTTGTGGGTTCGATCCCCACTCGAGGAGATATTTACATATATTTATATTTCCATTTCTTCGCTCTGGTGTCGAGTCAAAGCGTGGCGTTGGGTTCTGCCACTGAACACGCAATGCCTCCAGAACTCGACGGAAAGGGGTGAAAGTTGTGTCATAGCACTAGGTTCCCTCTGCCTACCCTGCTGTTTACGGGATACAGCGATTTATAAGCAATAAGTAAAGATCACTTGTATTTATTCATTATTTTAATAAAATTTTAATAAAAAAGAGTGTTTGTTCTACAGGAATTAATAATTCTTACCGACGATGTTAAAAATATAAAATTTTACGTAGAACGTGCTGCGTCCGCGTCCTCTGCATTATTCAAAAAAAGAAAAACTCTTTTGTGTCTAACACTAGATATAATATTATTTTATATTTAATTTATTTATTTCTTAACCGACTATTGTCGGTTCATATTTAAAAAAAATATACAGTTAATAAAAAGGTACTTATCTTTACCTTTTCTATTTGTATATCCTGCAAAGTATGGGAAATGTTCGAGATAATAAAAAGGTTGAAATAAAAGATAGAAGGAGCGACCTCAATGTCCCAGCGGGAAATATACTGCTGGGTGTTAAAGTTTTATTATTGAAGTGTGACCTCGTTTCTTTATTTGGGATCTCTATAGACATACACTATAAACATATACGATACAAATATTTTCAGCATTATAATAAAAAGTATTTTGAATTATATTTTTTTAATTTAGTATTTTTTTCACCTTCATCCTTTGTCCCATATTATATAGCAAGAACCTGCTGTCACAGCACTATGTACTCAGCTTTCCGCCTTATTCTGAGACATTGTATGTTGTGGGAAGAAAATAAACATCGTACAGTAATAATGAAAATTAAGTGGTGAATCGACATCGCAATCACCAAATTCATTAATTCATTAAATTATAATGAGATTTATTTTATTTTTATAAGAAATTATTATAAAGACAACAAACAAAAAACCAATATACACATGTAGCCACTTACATAGCATAATACTCTTGCCGCCTATTCTCTGAGGAAATGAGACTGGAGATACAAAGTATAAATAGATACTATAGCTGTAAGAAAAAAAATCAACTTCACGCTGTATCCCGCACATAGCAGGGTAGGCAGAGCGAACGTACTGTTAAGACACTCCATTCCTACTTTCTGCCGAATTCTGGAGGCATTGCGTGTTGAGTGGCAGAGCTCAACGCCGCGCCTTAGCCTCGACACCTGAGCGAAGAAATGGAAATATAAATTTAAGTAAATATCTCCTCGAGTGGGGATCGAACCCACAACCAGTCGGTTTTACAGTCACACTTCGTACCGCTGCGCTACGACTGGCCTTAGCTGAAAGAAAAATATATAAATGTCTTTACACTAAGTTCCTTCTGCATACCTTCATCGGGCTTTCTGCAATGCACTTAACAGTCCCCTTCACTGCCCCAGCTCTATATAGCAAATTACCTCAAAGGAAATAAATAATGGAGGTTAGAGATAAAGAGGACCGTGTTTCCGTATATGATAAAGTGTCCATCAAAACAGGTAAAATAAAGGTGGCGCTGCTGTACCATAGGATAAAACTAAATGATCGCGCCACACCCAGTTAAGATTATTAGATTATTTTCGTTTTTTTATTGAAAATACAATGTACTATACAATTAAATAGACTACAAAGCACTAAATATTGCTCGTAAAAAATATAGGTAAATAAAGATCTTAAGGCCATCTTAGTGTAATGTGATAACATCGGACTGTATACAGGACGGTTGTTTGTGGGTTCAATCCGTAGCGGGAATCAATTATTTTTATTTTCATTCCTTAGTACCGAATGTCACAATTCTTGTGAAAAGCTAATACAGAGTCAAACTAAAAATAATTAAAGATCACTTGTATTTATTCATTATTTTAATAACATATTAATCAAAAAGAGTGTTTGTTCTACAGGGATTAACAGTTCTCACCGAACGTGCTGCGTCCGCGTCCTCTGCATTATTCTAAAAAAGAAAAATTCTTTGTGTCTAACACTAGATTCCCTATCTATTGTGTGACTATTTTTTTATATTAAGAAAAAGATAATAAATAAATATAATCCATACAATACATATATATTAAAATATTATTTATAAAGCCTTTTGAAAATAAATTAAAAGAAATAGATTATATTCATATAGTTAATACACCTTACAGAAAATATTAAATTTATAACACTACCAGTTAGCTACGAATATGATTCTAATTTAAGACTTAGGGCGAAGCGAAGCTACGGTAAAATAAATGACCCCTCGGGATGTTATATGTAGCTTAAAATAGCCTATTATCTCCGCAGTGGACGCCTGCATTTACATACTCCAACTAAATTTTGAAGGTAAATTCGGATACATTTTAGGTGCTTAACACCGAAATTGCTACGGTAATAGATTAAGGGAGTTTAGTAATTGTCACGAAAACTAGAAAAAGTTTTAATTAAAAAGTTTATGTAGGTATTCCCTATTGGAGACGTGGGTACAAAACTGTAACAACAATTAGAATAATATAATGCTTCGCAATGTAACACACACGTTCTTTTCTTTAGGTTCACGCTATATCCAGTATATAAAGGATACTTAGTGGAAACTTTTTGTGTTAAGACACACCGTTCACAATATGCCTCGTTACCAGATCGAGGAAATAAAAATATTAAATATTTAATTTCCTTGAGTGGATATCGAACCTCCAATCTGGCATGTGATCGCACGGTTGTACCCCTGCGCCACGACTGGCTTCAGAATAATATTAATTCGTAATATTAGAGATGTAAACAAAGTAAAGCATTCTGATTTTTTTTGTCTAAAAATACACAATACACCGGGAATACGGTCCCTACTTAAATGAGTATCGATGGCGGTAATAAAATAAATTAAGTGATTAGAAACGTCTTCAGGTGAAGAATTACAGCCCGAAGACTATGCATTACTTTGATTAGAGTATTCTTGGATATAGTTGTAGATGGATGGATGGATATAGTGGTAGATGCTTTGAAAATTTTTATAAAGAGATTAGATAAGGCCAGTCGTACGTTCGATTCACACTCGAGGAAATTCAATATTTAATGTTTTATTTCTTTGCTCTGGAGCCGAAAAACGCGGCGTTGAGTTCAGCCATTCAACTCGCAAAACCTCCAGAACAGGGTGAAAAGTGCTGGTACAAGGTTCTCCCTCACTTAATAAATGTGAGATATAGCGTGAAGTTGAAAAAAAATACAGCATCGGTTATTCTTGAATGAGTAGAGACTGAGGTGACGCTGTAATAGTTCTGATCAGTAGCAGTACTAGATAATCAGAAAACAAATTAAAACTTGATATTCTTTATGAAGACCACAGAAACGAAAATAGCTAAAAATTAAATTTAAAAAAGAAGCTATCTGGGAAATTTGAATGGAAACCCTAATTACAAAACCACAATCTCAATTTTCAGAACGAGATAATATTTAACACCTTCTTCTTTTTCCGCGGCGTTGAGTTCTGCCACTCAACACGCAATGCCTCCAGAATTCGGCAGAAAGTGGGGAACGGAGTGTCTTAACACAAGGTTCCCTCTGCCTACCCTGCTGTGTGCGGGATACAGCGTGAAGCTGATTTATTTATTTTTTTTTTTTATGGAAAAGACACGGCAAACGAGCGTGCGGGTCACCTGATGGTAAGTGATTACCGCCGCCCACGGCCCCGTGCAACCCCAGAGGAGCTACAGGTGCGTTGCCGGCCTTTAAGGTGGGTTGGGCGCCGGGGCCCGGCATTACCTGATGCGAAACGCAGTGGCATAAAGCCACTACTTCACTCCGGTTTTAAAAGCCGGGGGTGGTAATGATCCGGTCGAGTCTGCCCATGCGTGTTGCCATTGCTGGCGACGTAACTCTACCACACGTACTTTAGTCGCCTCTTACGACACCACCAGTACCAGGATGATCCTATTCTAGGCCGGGATCACACGGCACAAATATTTGATATAAATATTTGATTTATTTTATTTATATATTATTAAAAGCGTGGGTTTAAAATCCTATTTGGTGTACAGAATTGAACCCTTTCATATTTTTTTATATTTATAGTATATTAGACAAAAATAACAAAGCCGCAATTTTAATCGTATTCTTAATTTTTTCTGACTATTTTATTGCAGTTTTCAGTAATTATCTTTGATCTTTGATAGTGATTTATTTAAGCTGAGACAATGATATTATCTCTTTCAGGTTTAATAAACATAAATAAACGCCATAAATTTCATCCTTAGAAACTAATTGCCAGGAAATTGCAATAATTTATCTCGTACCTTCTCGGGACGAAGAACAGCAAGCAAACACCTATATATCAGTGAGGGAACCTTTTACGACCCCTATGAAAATTCGATAAAAAGGGCGTCTAAATATGTTTATACACCTACTGGTGAGCGTGACTCCTTGAAATAGATAGTCTCGGCCTGTAATCGCGATGGTTGTGACTATTGCCGTAATGTTTGTAACTTCTCTTGAAAGTGACAATGCAAAAAAAATCTTGCTTATTTACCTAGTGTTAGACACTCTGTTCCCATTAATACACTTCCATTCCCCACTTTTACAAAATTATCACAAAAGAAGCTAGTACCAAAAATATTTCAAAAAATACATATTAACGTATATCTTACTCAAAATAAGTATAATAACATCTGTTTACCGTTGACACGTATCGCTCCACAGCTGACTGTACTACGAGTATACAGTATACAAGGGCTCGCCACAATGCCGTACCAAGCGACGCGACGTGACAGCGCGAGACAGTTTAAGTGCTCCTGACACGCGTCTATCATCTCTTACGAGATACCTAGTAGTATTGTATGTACTTGCATCTATTTAGTCTTTTATCAATATTTCGGTTAAATTTACTGATACAAATAAGTCATGTTATGTATTTTTGGCTGATGTTGTATCCCGTATGTAGCAGGGTAGGTAGAGGGATCTTGGGAACCTAGTGTTAAGACACTCTTTTTCCATTAAAACATTTCAGTTCCCACTTACCGCTGAATTCTGGAGGGATTGCGCGTTGAGTGACGGAAACCAACGCTGCGCTTTGCCTCTCTCATTTTTTTTGTTACCAATGAAAATATTTTATATTTTATTTTCTTGAGTTTGAATCAAACCCACAACCGCAACACGACGCAATACGACGGGCTTCATGTCTAAATATTTAAATGTATTACATTGTTTTATACTTTTTGTGGCTACCTATAAAATCTTAATAGCTTAATAATAGCATCTTCTGAAAATCCATACTTATTTTGACTTGGCCAGCAATGATTTTAATTACGGTTTTATAAATATTTGACATTTTACATATAATAGTTATTACTATTCAATATTACAAAAGACGCATATGAAATAAAAGTGGAATACTAAGTTCTATTAAGCAGTTATATTACTTCTAAACTATCTTCTGCTATTTTTATTCTTTTGTAAACGTATACAAAATATGATACAAAATCTTAATACATTTTCACGTTGCAATTTTTCTGTAACGCGTAGAGTAGCTCAACTCTATTTATCGGTTCCACAAAGAAAAGCATCAATAAACCGTGCTTCAAAACCAACCTCGGCTATTTTATCCTGAATTCTGGATGGCTTGCGATATTCGGGTGAATTATAAAAAATATTTTTTAATTTTGAGACCCTGAGCCCTTTTAAAATTGTGAGCCTCCCTTTTCTTTCATCGTCTACGTTCTGATCGAATTAAAATTTAATCGGGATCAGATTTAGGTGGAGTTTTTCCAAATTTTTATTTGATTAATAGTTTTTTTTGTTTTATTATTAAGTAAAAATGTATCTTACATTTGATTAACCGGTCGTGGCGCAGCGGCATGAAGTGTGACTGCAAAACCGACTGGTTGTGGGTTCGATCCCCACTCGAGGAGATGTAATATTTACTTACTTTATATATCCATTTCTTCGCTCTTTCTGCCACTCAAAACGCAATGCCTCCAGAATTCGGCAGAAAGTGGGGAACGGAGTGTTTTAACACTAGGTTCCCTCTGCCTACCCTGCTATGTGCGGGATACAGCGTGAAGCTGACATTTGTTTAAAATGTTTATATAATAACTTCATATTAAGAGGCAAGTTTCTTTTAATTTTAATGTTTTAAGACAAAAAGTAATGCTATGCCTTAATTGAACCGATACAAAATATATATTTAAAACTAGTGACCCGTTCGCGCTTCGCCCACCTTAATACATTTTTTTTTTGTTTTTTATGGAAAAGGACAAGGCAAACGAGCATTCGGGTCACCTGATGGTAAGTGATTACCGCCGCTCACGACCCCATGCAACACCAGAGGAGCTACAGGTGCGTTGCCGGCCTAAATACATATCTAATACATATCTAATAATAATATCATTTTCGAAACAATATCAGCTTCACGCTGTATCCCGCACACGGCAGCGTACGCAGAGGGAACCTAGTGTAAAGACACTCCGTTCCTCACTTTCCGTCAAGTTCTGGAGGCATCGCGCGTTGAGTGGCAGAACTTAACGCCGTACTTTGCCTCGACACTAGAGCTTAGAAAATGAAAATATAAATGTAAATAAATATTTCCTCGAGTGGGTAAATATTTCCCTCAACAATTGAACCCACAACCAGTCGCTTTTACAGTCACACTTTGTGCCCATGCGCCACGACTGGTCTAGAAACAATATCTATATCTATATTTAAATTTTCGGCCAATTTAATAAAACAGCTATTTAAATCAATTTTGTCGTACAACACATTTTAAAATTCATATTAAAAAAAAACTACTGAAAAAAAAACTATTTAAAAAAAAATGACATACAATTTAATAAATTATTAACAACGAAAATAAAATAAAATATTCTTCGTGGTAAAAATCAACAAAAGTTGAATAAAATCCTTCATTAAATAAAAATAAAGACTCGACAGTAATACTTTAAAGACAACTACTAAACTAGCTAGAGTTATTTTGCACTGTGTACTGAGAAGTTCACTGGGGACGTTGCAATCGTTCAAGTTATTTCTAAAGCTAAGTTTTATACGAACCTAGATTTTAGACAAAAGGCAGATACTGTAAGAAAATACTTTTAGAAAGGAAACAAAATGCATGTTCTAGGATTTTTAAGAAAAATCTTTTAGAGTATAGCATTACACTTTATATGCATTCGGATGTACAAACGTGGTACCTCCACGTTTGTACATCCGAATGCATATATTAAAATAACGAAAATAATAAAAAAAATATACAAGTAGCCGTAGCAGAATTACAGGATAGTTGAAATGTAAGTGAATTACTTTTTTATCTAATCAAATTACTAAAACACACTTTAATATTTATGTAAAATTATTCTTTAAGATGCTTAAGTTTAAAGTAAATAGGTTTATCTCATTATAGTTAAAGAAAAAGTATAACTGAAAATAATTGTGACTCAACCTTAATTCAATCTCATAACATATTTATATAGTTTCATACAAGATCAGAAAAAGAAAAACAGAAAAAACAGCTTTTACGAGCACAGACGAGGCGCCATTGTTTTATTCTTTTAAGAGTTCCAAGATTATTGCGAGAAAGTTAATAATCTTAAATGTGGGAAGAAACGCAGAGTACTTCCAGTATTATATACGAACATTTCCTTACATTTCAAATAGTAAAGAGGCCGGTCCTGGCGCAGGGGCACAAAGTGTGACTGTAAAATTGACTGATTGAGGGTTCAGTCCCTACTCGAGGAAGTGAAATATTTATTTACATTTATATTTACATGTCTTCGTTCTAGTGTCGAAACAAAGCGCGGCGCTGAGCTCCGTCACTCACCAGAACTCGGTGGAAAAGTGGGGAACGGAGTGTTTCACCACTAGGTTCCCTCTGCCTACCCTGCTGCGTGCAGAATACAGCGTGAAGCTGATTTATTTTGATTTCATAAAATATAAATTATGTACGTCTGCTTATTCCGAAACAGAGTACTTTTAATGAAACTTGATATTTTAATTAAGTAATCTACACTATAGTCCATTAGGAATTCAACAACGTACCGAGTGAGAATAATATCAAAGAAAATGATGAAGGAAACATTTCAAACTTGCAAAATACCTCAAGGAGACATTATATTTTAATTTTATTGCATCTGACTGTTTCTTAGTGACTCAGAAAATAACATCATATATTAAATACAATATAAATCAAATTTACGACTTACTCATAAAATTTAATAATTTTATATTTTTATTTTAGGTACAGTCAATCAATTGCTTATTATTTTCTCTTTTTCACCATCACGCTGTATCCCGCTTGAAGTATGGTAGGCAGAGGGAGCATAGTGTTAAAATACTCCGCTCCGCACTTTCCGTCTAATTCTGGAGGCAATACGTGTTAAGTTGCGAAGGTCAACGCCACGCTTTTTTTAACGAAGAAATGAAAATATTAAATATTCCATTTCCTCCAGTGGAAATCGAACAGTCACGTGCTTGTGGGGCACAATTGACTACGCCGCGACTGACCTTCTATCAAAGGCAAGCTCTCTTTTAAGGCGAGTCCGCGGCAGCCGCAACAGTATCTTGAAGGCTATCGCCAGCAGTGGGGACTGTCCTCTGATCTGGCATATGTGTGACATTACCAAGTCACTATTAGTTATTAAGTATTAACACTAGATATTAAGCTTTATTGCATTTTACTACCATTATTATTATTATTATTATTTAATACTTTATTACACCAACTTAATAATAAAAATATACAAAGAAAACAATGGAAAAGTATGGTGTAAAGGCGGCCTTATCACCACAGGTGATCTCTTCCAGGCAACCCTTACCATTAAAAAGATCAAAGAGTGTGTGGATATTGGCTGGTGTACAAATGATAAAATATGTTATTCTAATATGATAAACCTACATAAAGAAAAAATTACATTCTATATATTACAAACTAGTTGCATAGATACCTAAATAAAATAAAATAATATGAAATATATACATTTATTAATCAGTAAATATATAATTCAATAAACTTACATAGATAAATATATAATTACATACTTACATACTTACTTACTTACTTACTTACCATTTTTGGATCATTGGTAGTCCGATTAATAAAGATTTTAATTTTTTATTAATTTTTATGTCCTATAAGTTATTTTTTTATAAGGGTATTGTTAATGATATTATATACTATAATGATATACATTTACTTCATAATAATTAATTAAAACTATTTTTGAATTAAATTAGATCTGGCTCACGGAGTTCTTGCTTTTGGATGCAAAGGGAATTGTTCGTTCAGCAAAGCGTTCCCGCTCCCGCGTCTAGACGCTATCGAACGTTTCAAATAGATAGGATCACGTAAAATGTATAATATAATATTAATAATTCGTAGATACATTTGTTTAGAATAATAGTCCAATATTGGAATATTGTCGCTATCACCTTGTCGGTAAAGTGTTTTATATTACGTTAGATTTTACAGGACGTTATATTTCCAGTAGTCCCTACTTCGTGATTTGCTTCGTTAATACTTTTAGATTTTATTTTCTTATTTTTAATTGCTCAAAATTTATTTAAACTAAATAAATAAAGTACCTTATTTTGACGCTGTATCCCACACACAGCAGAGTAAGAAATAAAAATATTAATATTTCATTTCCTGGAGCGTAAATCGAACCCACAACTTGACACGTTTACAGCTACACACTTGTGCCCCTCTGCCAGGACTAGCTTTTATAAATAAAGTGTAGCTATATATAGCGTAGGTGTATGTAAGTATACATGCCATTAGGCGAACATGTTCTTGCTCCATCTGATTACCTATAAATAGTACGTAAACAAATCTAAACTATATCACTAAAACTATATCAGTTTGTTCGTATCGTGGGCTATATGCTATATGTAGCGTGGCGATGTTCGTGAGACGAGACCTTATATTTAACTCATTTATTATATATTTAATTTGGTTATTTACATGCTACAAAACAGTAGCGGAAAATAGTTTCATAATTGTTCACGCTGATATAGCGTGCTTTCAAATGATAATTATAAATAGTATTAAATATTGTACAATACTCATACAATATCAATAAAGAATATTCCAACATCATTATAATAAATAAATGGGGCCAGTCGTAGCGCAGTGGTACAAAGTGTGGCTGTAAAACTGACTGGTTGTGGGATCGATCCCCACTCGAGGAGATGAAATATTTACTTAAATTTATATTTCCATTTCGTCGCTCTGGTGTCAAGGCAAAGCGCGGCGTTGACATCTGTCACTCAATACGCAATGCCTCCAAAATTCGGCAGAAAGTGGGGAACGGAGTGTCTTAACACTAGGTTCCCTCTGCCTACCCTGCTGTGTGCGGGATACAGCGTGAAGCTAATTTAATTTTTTAAATTATTTTTAATTATAATAAAATGTGATATTAGAATATAGAGAAATGAAGGAAAAATGAGGACAGTCGAGCCCAGGTCACAATTCCCACTCGGGGAAATGAATTAGGATTTTAAATAAATCCTATTTATATTTTTATTTCTTCGCTCTAGTAGCAATGCAAAAAGCACGAAAAGTTCCGAAAATTCGACAGAAGGTCCCCCCCCCCCCACCTTTGGTCGAAGTGGCACTACGACTGTCTCTAAAACACTAAACACAGAATAAGAACGTAAACGTAATATACTGCAGATGTAGAAACGATCCTTGTCTAAGTATAAAAGGCACTTTAAAAGAAAAAGGCTCCTGTACGTGAAACAGATGCGACACCATTTGTCAATACTTATTGCTGTTTTAATCACCACCTAAGGGATGTGACATATCGATTGACCTACTTATATAATTCTGGCCCCTTTTCAACGTCTCCTCATAACTCTATACAAACCGTCTAATCACAGGATTGTGGTTTTTTGTCACTTAAAATACTTAAAGTACTAAGTGCGTTCAAATAATTTGAAGTTGAAAATGTTATTTTTTTTACTAACAATAGATATTTTATTAATTTATTGAAATAAGCTACTAGAGTTTAGCAAAGGTTATGAATGAAACGACTCTTTTGATTTCGATTATTTATATTGTGATCAATCTAGAAATATAATATTGCTAAAAAATTTTTCTACTGATCAGGACCTGGTCGGTTTCCAGGAGGCGCGGGTTCGAGTCCCGCTACGTTAAAATTTTTATACGTTTTCTTAATAAGTATTTTTCTTTCCTAAGTGTGGAATAACACTTTAAAAATGTTCAAAAAAATTCTGCTGTATCCCGTATGTAGGTAGGCAGAGTCTAATATTAAGATATTCACCTCCTCATTGTCCCTGACATTTCGTAGGCATACTTGTAATGAATTTTATTAGTATCTACCAACCTACCTTCTTTCAATTTTTTTACATATTTGCTAGATGTAGTTTGAAAGTGCACTGATCTGAAACAATTGGTATTTAGTTACTGTTAAATATCTAATGATTTTTCACTTTATAGTCTAGCGTTGGTGTCCTTGTTTTGGAGGTCGTGGGTGCGATTCCCAAAAACTACGCCTAAGAAGTTTTTTTTCACGCTGTATCTGTATCTCGCATATAGCAGTATAGGCAGAGGTGACTTGGTAAAAGCTCTCGATTCGAATCCCCAATTCCGCAGATTTTTAAGGCGTTGCGTGTTGATTGCCGGGACTTAAAGCCGCGTCTATGCCTTAGTACCAGAGCCAAGAAATTTAAATAAAACATTACCGTGAAATGGAAATGAACTCACTAACGTCACATTATAATCATACGCTTGTGCTACTGCGACGACGACGACGACAGTCCCACTAATGACTTTATAAAGTTAGCCAGTAAATATAATTTTAGCTAACCTACATAAATACCAATAATTGTAATTTTAATGTCTAAGCATGTCTTTCAATGATAATGCTGACTTAATAATATATATCTTGATATTTATACTTAAATTATATACAAATCAAATTGAATCGTGTTAGTGAAACACAAAGGCGCGTAATTTATGCTGTTTTCCTTTTTCCTTATCAAATAACGTGTAAGAACCATGAAAAAACTCGGAGTAAAGGAATTCCCAAAGGAGTTGATAAGGGAAAATAGTGGCAAGTGATCATTCTTGTTTCGCTATTTGTGGAAATAAACAAATACGATTTGAGAGATGTAATTAAATGTTGATATAATTTAAATTTTATTTTGTTTACGTTAACATTATGATCAAAAAACTATTCGTTCAAAATTTACTTCATATGGTTTTTTATGACCGTATTTGTAGTGATTTTCAGTTCGTTTAGCTATTTTGTAGTATTATTACATCTGAACAAGTTTCTAAACCTACAACCTAAAAAAAATGTGACAAGTACGAGTCGAACTTGCCCAGCGAGATTTTCGCATTAATTTGAGGAGTGTGGGTCACCGAAATCTACAATTTACTGATTAGACCATATGATCATACACAATGAAGGACCGTTTGAATCATTAGGAACCAATAATCTGTAAAAGACACTTATTTAGAAAACGTATATAAATATATAAACGTATATAAACGTATAATAACTCCTCTGGTATTGCACGGGGTCGTGGGCGGCGGTAGTCACTTACCATTAGGTGACCCGAGCGCACGTGTGCCGTGTCTGTTCCGTAAAAAAAAATATTTGATATTAATTCCAGCTTACTATCTGGAGGAGGTACAACAAAGTGATTATATAAAAAAAATAATCACGTCAATTTCTAGGAATCATTATATCCAATAGCTACTTTACCTCCAATAACGAAAATGAGAAAATAAATCATGTGGGTATCTTTGCGTTACAGTCACACGCTTGTGCCTCTGTGCCAACATAGAGTTAAGATACTCTGTTCACCACTCAAAAGGATGTATTTGTGATAAAAAAAAGTTTTATGCGAGTATTTAGACGCTGCCAATCATGAGGCTCTTCGATATTCACTTTTATGTTTTCAGCAAAATTTGTAATTCAGAAAATTCAGGGCAATACAACAACAAAGGCGTTTCAAATAATAGCTAATGAACCCCACTCAAGTGATTTCAATAGACCGCCTAATGCCCAAGTTGGAGCGGTCGGGTTGCTGCCTACTAAGTTTATGAGTTATTGAGAAAACTTGAAAGTTAAACAGCTTGACAATTCACAAAGGAGTTACAGTTACTTTACATATACTGTAATTAAGGTGACATCATACATGTTAGTTATTTTAATAAACATTTTTATTGGTTTTGAGTTGTTTTAATATAGGAAACAGAATATTTAATCTTCCCTAAGCACCTAGATGAAAAATAATTTACATAAATAAAAATAAATAAATTAGGCAGAGGGAATCCAGTGTAAGACACTCCGTTCCCCACTTTCTGTCGAAATCTGGAGGCATTGCGTGTTAAGTGGCAAAACTCAATGCCAAATATTTCATCTCCCCGAGTGGGCATCGAACCCACAACCAGTCGGCAGTTTCCTTAACATCATCCAATACAGAAGGTATACGATTTTTTTCTTATGTCCTAACACCTGTATTCTGCCTATTCTTCTACATGCGGGATACCTACAGCGTGAAGCTGAAAGAAAATAAATTTTAAGTATTATAAAATCTACTAGGTATATTCAATTCGTAAGTGCATTCCATCAACAATTTATTGTTATAATAAATTTTCCAACAAAAAGCTTTTAATAAATTATCCATTACTAGTCGATAAAATACTTACATGGCTTAAGTAATAAGGTTTCGTAATTTTGACTGATGTACGCATTGATAATTTATAAAATATCAATATTATTAATATAATTACATTTATTAATAACAATAATAGGTTTCAATAGTTCAACATAAACTACATTTTTAATAGTAATCATATTTCATTAAGAAAGCTTACTAATAATACTTAAAGTGGCGAGTCATGGTGTAGAAGACTGTAAAGGAAATATTATATTTAATATGTTTATTTCTTCGCCCAATTAACGAAGTAATGGCGTCAAATTTTACCACTCAAACCTCAATGTCTATAGAATTCGGTGGTTGTGTCTTAAGACCTCTGCCTACCCTCCTATGTACAGGATACAGCGACCGAGAAATAAAAACATTTAATAATTTGCTTGTAAGCATAATGTCGAAATGATGTAAATAATTACACTGTGATACAAATATATCATAAATAATTCACAAAAGGAAGAACTAAGGATTATACAATATATTCTGTGACTTTCATATTAATATCTGTTTTCAGTGTACACAACGGTACTATTTATTATCCACTTAGTTTCTCTAGTGTATAACATTTATAAAGCGGCACTATGGAGACACATTAAGACATCTCATGTCAGTAATAAATTGTACAATCTTATCTATCATATTTAAACCGAAACTGATAATTATATTTTACTTAGTTATATAAATGACAAGCATACATATAGTAAAATTATATTAATATTATTCTAATATATTTATTTCTTAATTGAAAAATTGATAAGGTATGTATAAAAATAATTGATTTATATTCTAAAAACTTTAATAATTGACTTCCAGTGCTTTAAAAGATTCTTTGGAGTCGGTACAAAGCGCGGCGTTGAATTCCGCCTACTATTACTCAATGCCTCGAATTCAAAGGAAAGTGGAGAAACGGAGTGTCTTAACACCAATTTCCCACTGCCTAATCACTATATGCGTTTAAAATTGCATATAAAACTTAACAATATTTTTTTTAATGTCTTTATCGCCAATATTCACTTAAGCTATGATTATCGTATCAGGAGTTCCATCTGCTCGCAGGACTCACAAATTGGACACACGAGCTGGACAGCGCTCCGAGTGCTGAATCGCGTCGACGATCCAATTCCACTGCATGCTTGATTCACCACCAGTACTTTTCACGAATTAACTGTCACAATCAGTCACCATGATATCGCACGACAGCTATAAATTATTATGTATTAAATTGGTCTGGTCTTCATCATAAATCAAAATTGATTTGTTAGTTAGTATAAAATTCACAACTTTTACTTGGTAATTTAAATTTATTATAGAAATATTGATAATAATATAAATAAAAAAAAATATCTACATCTCTATTGATAAGTAAAAATTTAACTAATTTAATAATTTTATTCGTTTAACGCACAGAAAGACAGACAGTACAAAAAAGTTTTATTTTTCATTTTGTTACGTTAGCAATGTCTTACTTCTAACAAATGTTAGAAGTAAGCGCGGCGCTTTCCCTCGACACCAGAGCGAAGAAATGAAAATATTAAATATTTCATTTAATTGAATTGAAATTGCACAGAACTTGTCGTGTTTACAGTCCCACTTATGCTCCTGCGCCATAACTTTCCTCAAAATAATATAAAAATATATAAATATTTTATTTAAAAAATCTATAGAAGCGCAGAAATTGAATAAAATTAGTAAGTCGAACTAATTGCTTTATTGATCGGAGGAAGCACCTTGGTCTCGTTACTATAGATAGCCGTGTGCGCCTCGTGATTATCCATGCGGATATTTTACTTTTTCATTCGCTTTTTCAATATAACGCTGTTTTCGTTGGTTTTTTTTCGCATGCAATCATGAAAGCAGCAATGTTGCAATTTTATTCATTCCAGGATCGAACCCTCAACCAGTCGCGTTTGCATCACACAGGCCACGCCACACATGCCTCTACGCCACGACTGGCCTTAGCTGAACAGCTACCGCCAAATAAACTTTAATTTAATCAATAAAAAAAAGATATTTATAATTTATCTATCTAGATATTTACACTATAGTACAATCTAAATTAACAATTCATTATATAAGTAATAATCTAAACGCAAATGAAATAACATTACATATATATTTACAAATTCACTTGCAAACTATTACCAAAAACAAAACACAAATCACAACAAGTCTTGTTGCAATTTTAGATTAAATTGCAGGATACGCCCATAAACCAAATTACAACACTAGCGAACCAAGATTGCATATGTATCTATGTTGTATATAAATGTTGTAAGTGTTGTGTTGTATATATATAAGTTTGTATATCCAAGTTCCGACCATTTGGAGTTATTCACTTCCAAACTTGATCCCTCATTTGGTTAAGTCTCGAGTCGTTGTCGGGTTCTTGGTTAAACTTGCGATCCAACTCTGGAAGTAATGCCAGTATATATATCTTTGGTGTAACATTTTATGATGATGACTTTTTTGATTGTTTGTTTTGTGTTCTACCTTAAATATTAAGAAGACGTGCGTTTTTAGAAGATTCGAGGATCGGGACGAGTAATTTTTTTTTACTTTTTTCTATTTATGGTTTTAGCAAAGATATTTTTCTTTATTAAAATAAATTGATAACAAAATCTATATATTTAGGGATTTTTTTTAAATTTGAATTCTATAATGACATGTTATTTTTACATACAATGTAATATTTAGTAGTACTTAGTGTTAAAATTTTTATAAATGAATGACTTACTAGCAATTGTCTTAAAACTACCCCATATGAAGTTTTAAATCACTTAAGCAGGTTGTTGACAACATCAGACTAAAATTTTATTAAAGCAGCGTCGTCGTCTCTATATGCAAATTATTTTATAGCGAAGGGGACGCTAACATGTGCATCACTTTAGATGTCACTATACATACGTAAGTATAATTAACTTCATAGGAATTTTCGTTTTAATTTATTAAATTTGGAATTTTTGAATCTGTAATAAATGATTATATGTAGATCTGTATCATTGTAAACTTAAGTAAATCATATACATCTGCAGGTGTTACGTAACATTTATTTATCACTTTATTAAAATTTATATACAAATCAATATATTATAGCCACTGGCCTCTCGGTTAGGGGAACAAGTATGCGGAATTCGAATCCCTAGCCTAGGGATTCGATTCCAAAAGCTGGCCGCCTACTGACCTGGCCCGAGTAGTCCCCGAGTAGTAGTAGGTTGTTCCCGCGCGCTACTCCGAGCAGGCCGTCGAGGGTGTCCACACACCCTTGACTCCGCGACGTGCCTTGCAGGCTCCCGCCGCCGCGTTTCGCGGACGACTAATGTACCCGCGTCTCGCGGCCAGTGGCATTTGAGGAGGAGCACCGTGAGGTTTTAGTGGGTATTCAGACGGCCTACCATCGGCCAGTCCGCGAGCCCCACATAACCCGCTCGAGTTCCCACTCGGGCTGGTATCCGTAAAGGAATTTCCTGACGAAAAAAAGAAAAAAAAGAGATTCGATTCCAAATTCCAAATGCAATATTTAGTACTCTTATTTCCTCGCTCTGGCAACGAGATGAAGCGCGGCATTGAGTTTCCTCACTCATCCGAATCCGGGTCCTTCCTGCTTTGCAGGATGAAGGTGAAGCAAATTAGGTAAATAATAAAAAAAATATATAAAGAAAAAAAATTCTAATGGGGTAGTATTGCTCAGTGCAATTTAAAACATTATTAATTAAATTTCAAAGTAACTACCACAGTCATTCAGTGTTTCAACGTAGAAGAAATGAAAAAGCCTTAGGGATTTTACGGAATCTGTGTTATTTCATTTGGAACAGCATCAAGAGAGTGAATATCCATATATCCCATATTTTTGTAAGCGAGAGATATTCAACGGGTTAGAATGAATTTAATATTGCCCTTTCGAGTGTGGTATCGCTACTTTTAGATTCGGGAAGCGACTACAAACGGGTGGAATCCAAAAGCTTAAACGGTGTTAAATTTTCAAACGCTGTTTCTATTTTTGTCGAAGGCTTGTGTTTTATATATAAACTGCCTGAAAAATAGTGGTTATGTATATATAATACTAGTGATATGGTCACGGCCTCGTCAGCTTGATATACACAAATATTTATTTACTAAGCTGAATTTATTTTGTATTTAATAATTTCTCATTTTTAATATCTGTAGATACATTGAAAATTTACAGGCAATTCGATGAAAAAAAAGAGATTTTAGAACAATTTTATGGAACCAAATACTTTATAATAATATATTTTTTATTTATGAATTGATTTAAATAAAATAACAACTAAAAATTAAGAGAAATTATCGAAATGCATTTGTGTAATTGCATTAAAAACTCAAACAGACAAAAATTTAAAACAATTGTTCTTTTTCTAAGTGTTTTTAGGATCTGCTATTTTAATAAATACCCTGTAATGGTATGGTAAATATACTTGGAAATTCCTTGTACTCGGCTAAGTACTTCCACCACATATGAGCCACATATATATGGCTTATTAGTAAAAAAATTTTTCATCTGAAATTCTCGAGCGTCGAGTCAGTTAGTTACATGCTAAATCATATATATTCCACTAATCTGAGTATTTGAGAGTGACGTAAAGAAGGGGGGCTAGAAAGATGTAAAGTAAACGTTATGTCGACATTCTCGAGCGTGGCTTATTTTTTTCTTTTATTTTGCAGGAAAAAATTCAAGGATTAAAAAAAGTATATAATCGAACGAATATAACGAAGTAATAAAATCTGATCGATAAAGTATAATGCAGCTGCGGGTTACCTACGTTCCTCTCTCCGTATTTCTATTCCTCTCTCACTTTTCGTCTATATATAACTCTATCATTCATCGATAAAGATGATAATTTAAAAATCACTCTATAAAATTATTTTCTTTTAATTACAAGTATTCTTGCAGCATGTAAATAAAATAGTGTAAACATACATTATTTTATTTACATGCTATTTCTTGAGCTTTTAAATTGATTACGATTAAAAAAAACAAAATAAAAAATATTCTCATAATAGAGTAGTCCCTTCAGATAATCGTCAAATTATGAGAAAGCACGTCTAAAGATCAATCATATATATCTTAATCTGAGTATTTCAAAGTGACGATATTGTTTTTGCACATTCTAATAATGGCTGCGAGTTCGTGTCACATCTTAGAAAATCTAACGCGCTCAATCAAAACATATATTTTTTAAATTTTTAGCTACGACCACCTCCATTATGGAAACAGTCAGATTAACATACTTATATTTCTCGAGTTTGCTCGAGTACGTCCAAGCAACAGTTTCTTTTATATTTATCAAAATCTATAGCTGCTTCATAATCCACCTAATAAAAGATATATATTATATGATTTTTTTTATTGTTATCATCTAAACTTCGTAACCCAATAGGTCTCTATGACGCTCGAGTAAATCCTGAGTTAGCAGGTTGGGCTCCTCTATTATAATAAAACATTTCAGTCAATGACACACCGTTATGTAAATATTTGAGTAATTTTGACTAAACGCTTGTCTTTAGCTATACGCTGTATCTTGCTTACAACATTGTAGGCAGAGGCAGCCGGTTAAGACATTCCGTTCCCCATTTTCCACCAAATTCTGGAGAACGTGCTGAGCGGCGTAAATGAATTGCACAGTATGCATCGACACTAGAGCGAAGCGAAATGAAAATATTAAATATTTCAATCCTTCGAGTGCAACCCAAAATCTCTCGCGTTTGCAGTCACACGCTTTTGCTCCTGCGAAAAAACTCATATTATTAATAAATTTTGATTCTCTTTATTCCTTAGCTGTGCTTTTCTAGACCAAAATAAACTTATAAAATTTAACATTCACAAGTTTAAAAATAAATTAATGCATCTGACATTTTGATATTAGCAGTTAAATGAGTATTTTCAGTTTAAATCTATAATTACCGTAATTTAATTAATAAATCAAAGTTAATGTCCTGAGAAGATTCATTAACATTCCACCGCACGTATTTGTTGAAGCAATGCATACGAATTTAACTTCTGCATAAATGCAAGTTGCAGTGACGTTTAAATAAAAGAGATATTTTATAAGGTTAATATAAACTAGACGTGTTTAATAAAAAAAAGAAACAGAAGCTTTACTCAATATTAGTTACAAAATCATTTTTAAATCATACAGTGTATAATACATTCGGTTCGTCCGTGACTCGCTCGCTACGAGCTACGAGCTACGACCGATTTTCCAATAATCACCAATCGGACACATACATACTTGCCTAGATTGCTTTTACATTAGCTAAACGACGTCTATTACAGTGAATATCGTCTCTTGAAATGAAATTGTATTTTCTAAACAATATCAGGGATGATGATTATTTCTTTCAAGGTATTTTTAAGACTTAGTTTAGATTCCGTACACGGCAGTATAGGCGGAGGGAACTTAGTGTCAAGAAACTCCGTTTCCCACTTTCCTAGTTTAGGTTCGCTCTGCGATATTAGATACAGCACTCTGCTGTAGGCAAGCTCAGGCAGAGGAAATCCAGTGTTAAGATACTCCGTTTCCCACTTTCCTAGAGCGAATTAATCAAAATTTTGCATATTTCATTTCCTCAATTAAGAATCAAATCCACAACCCCCTGCACCCACGCCTCTAATAACCAAAAGTGATGCGTAATTGTAATTAAACTTTGTTAGCGGTAAACAAGTTTTGATGTGTTCTTGAAACAGCTAAGTATAATTATTAGATCGTTAGTGCAAACATAACGACTTGCTTTTAATCACTGAAATCTTAAAACTACACCCATAATGCAAATTTCATGTTCAAGCCAACAAATATTGTTCAAAGAGAACATCGTCATGTTTCTACAGTCATTGCCGTTGCTATTATAATAACAATAAAACTGATTATTATCCTTTTTGTCCTACATCGCTAAGGATAATGTGTAAAGATAAATACACAATTTTTTCTTTTACTTTTCCAATTTTACTGGGTTGGGCGAAGTTTGGGCGATTTGCTATATTCTTAAGTATATTTCACAGTGGTGTGAAATCACTTTTTTATGCCTAACCAAACTAGTGTTAAGATTCTCCGTTTCCCACTGAATGAGACGCTGTATGTTATTATTTTATAATATTGTAGATAATTTTCATCAATCAATACATTTTTAATACTATCGGAATTCATCTTTTCAGGGACAGTCATGGTGCAGGAAACTAGTGTGTTACTGTGGTTGCGACAGGTAACGGGTCCGATTCTCACCCGAGGAAATATAATATTAAAATTTACATTTCTTCACTCTGCTATCGAGGCAAAGAGCGGCGTTCAATTCCGTCACTGAACACGCAATGCCTCCTGCGTCCAGAATTCGATGTGGGGAACAGAAGTGACCTAATGGGAACGGAATGTCTTTACACGAGGTTCCCAGGTTCCCTCTGCCTATCCTGCTATGTACAATACAATGTAAAGGTAATAAAATCATAATTCATTACAAGCACTTTAGAATTATTATAAGTACGCGTCATAAAAAATGGAACGCCAACTTTGTCGATCAATTCTTTTAGAATTTACAAGAAAACTACGTCAATATTAAAACTAAACTAAGACTACTACTAGACTAGACTAAACTAAGACCGGCACTGAACTAGATCATTTAGCAGATACAGAAAAAATATGATGTAAAGCATTGATTTTTAGGGTAATTCGTTATGTACTTTGTTGTCTGTTTGTCCGTTTCTCAAGACCATTTATCGCGAGGTCGCGTGAAAGTAACAAGCTGATATTAATACCATAAATAATACCAAATATTTAAATCTATAGTCCCTTAAAGCACAGAAAAATCAAGCTTCTAAGTTGACAAAGTCAAAAGATACGAGCATTTATATTGTCCAAAAGTCATACATATATACCTTGTATAACCTAGTGTTTCGATGGTCTGGTCGAGCTGGAAGCTAGCCAGTACCAAACACAGAAACTATTATAATTTAAATTGAATTATTACTTACATACTCTGCAAATGTGCATTAATTGAATTGCTAAGTTTTAAAAAATGTTAATTTTATTTAACATAAGCGATTTCTTCTATTCTTTTAGATATCTGTAAGACTTATAGCATTTTATGATAATACTGCTTGGTTTGAATATTTCTCACCTGAGGTTAGGTAAGAGACTGAAAAACAATAAATATTATATTGTGTATAGTGTTAAGCCACTCCGCTCTCCCCTTTCCGTCGAATTTTCGAAGCATTGCACATTGATTGATAGAACACAACGGCAACAGCTTTTGCCAGAGCGAATAAATACAAATATTAATAAATAATAATTCATTCCCCCGAGATGGCATAGAACTCATACCAGTTAAACTCTTGTGTCCCTGCACCACCTCAATTTAGGCAATTTTCTGAAATTAAAGATAAGCCTAGTATACTACGTATTTTAAATACATAAAGGCTACATTTCCCTCGACTCACTTGGGTGTACTGCATCAAACGATCTAGTCCCATATTACGAAAGTCATCCCTGAGCCATTAGCTTAGGGAGATATTCGTCTATGCACAACGTGATTATAGCGCGTTTGCATTCCTTTGTTGAATCAGCTTAAATGTATGTATAACTTTCACAATATCCTAATTTGAGTATTATTCTTTTAACATTTTTATCGCAATTATGATTGTTTATAAATAATAGTTTCTTTTCTATAAGTTTTACAATAAATTTTCATATTACTTAGAAATAGCAATTTCATTTACTTTATAGCTTATTATAATTTTGCTATCAATTTTGGAACTCAACGCCGCTCTGTGCCTCAACACTAGAGCAAAGAAACGAAAGTATTAAATATTTTATTTCCACGAGTGGGACACTGTTGGGCCCCTAATTAATTACTATAGTCCACATTTCTATCCCGATAAAATAGCTCTAAAATATGATAAAAAATATATTTAAACAAAGCAATGGTGTAGAACATTCTGTTTTATCTCTGCACGCTCATGCTCGTGTGCACCGAATGATCATACATTATTCAGCCAGCCCGAGTCATTAGCTAAACGCGGCGGTCACTTGTTGTACGACTGGCATTGTGTGCCTTTTAAAGGGGGAAATTAATCTTTACTATAGTGTGGGTAGTATTAACTTTTATAATGTAATATATGTATGTAATAAGAAAAAAAAAATCACCTTCATGCTGTATAAGTTCAGGATGGTGCCGGTACTGACAACAAAGCACTGCATCAGCTTGTATGTCGGGAGATATCGCCGGTGTGCTATGATGCTTCCGTTGATTCAGCACAGCACATCACACTCTGGCCGAATGAAACTCTCGTTTGGTCTCCACAACGCCACGCCTTGATCGCTGTAGTGGATAGGGACTTCCTTCTGTCCAGTGTGGTGGGGGCCATGCTGAACAGTGAAATAAACTAGTTTGCAATGGTCTCCTTTTGCGAATCAGTTAGCGCACTGAAGGAGACCGTGAAGCGAGTGCAGCGCTAACACAGAACCAGTCCGCCAACCTAGACCAGGGGAGAGGAGGCGGTATACGCATCTTCCAACTCCCCCTACCCTATAGGACAGCGTATATGTATACGAGTAGACCTACAATATCTGAATACATTATAATTACCTATATATTTATATGTACCTACCGTATTTTACTAACATACATTCAAAATAATTATATTCAGAAACTTCATTAGGTGCCAACATCATAAAAACTTTCTAATTGAAAACTTCGTCACGTGCGCGCTATATCAAAGCTTATATGAAAGTTCATACAAAATGAGTGAACCGTATAATTTAAATGAGCTTATTATGTGTCTTAATTAAATATAGTATAGTTTGTTTCGTTTCTTTGCTATTGTTTCGAGGCAAAACGCGGCGTTGAGATCCACCACTCAAATATAAGTGCCTCTAAAATCTGTCGGAAGGTGAGGAACGGAGTGTCTAAACACTAGATTCCCTCTGCCTACTCTGTTATAATATACGGGACACAATGTGAAGCTAAAAAAACAGTAAATAAATGGGTCATCTAATCGATAATGCAAGTTAATAGGAGTATTAGGAGGTCTTAGCAAATAAGACTGATCCCGATGAATATTTATGGCAAGTATCAAAACCATCGATTACCATTAGCCGAGGTCTGGGCGTCTGGCTCTGCAGCTTTGTTGTATATGCGATCTTGCGATTTGGTGTACTTGAGCTTAAAAAATTGATTGCCACTGGTATAAAAAAGTCACATATTGAATTTGACAATTTCTTTTATATTTCAAGACTTATATATTCCCAAATTCATATTACTGTGTTAGCTATTCAAGCTAATTAGATGGAATATTTGTATGTTTAAAGAAATTTTCTTTCTTTTTCTGAACCAAGGATCGACCAACCAATCGGTCGACTCTACGTCATCGTCGTTTTATTATAGTTAATTGTTTTCCTAAACATAGATAGATATCTTTATGATCCATTGAAAGTATTGAACTATTTATGTTTTTGTAAATAGTTATCGGTATATTGTTCCTTTCCGTAACGTTTGGCGCTCCCTTCCCTCTTGTTACCGCGCTAGGGCTACAGCGAGAACTTACAAAAAAAGATACTTGTATTTTGTATGGCATTTTATATTCAAAATCCAACATACTAACGTATTAATCAAGTTTATATACAACGAACTCTTAACGTTCATACTATATGTACAATGTACATATATATTTATTTAAAAGTTAAAAGCAAAACCACGCAATGCGGCAATTTGTTAAAACTATCGAAACTGTTCTATGAACGTACTCCAATAGCTCAATTCAATAGCTTATTTTTAGAAATATAATAACTTTACGGATCATTCTAAACATAAATAATATATTGCTTTGGAATGCATAAAATATTTAAACGTTTCAAAAAATGGCTACACCAATACTTGTTTTATGCTAGTCTAGCCATTATAAAAAGTTATAGAGAAAATTTTTCATTTTTATTGATTTTTTTATTATATATTGCTTTTATATAGCATTCGTAGTTTTGGCACTAGTATATAATAGTTTAATATAGAATAATCTTTAATACACTAAAAGTTAAGAAAAAATAAAATCACATGTCTATGTGGCGTGGCGAAAGTTCATAAGCGTGTGACTGTCAACGCGACTGGTTATGGCTTCGATTCCCATTAGAGGAAATTAAATGTTTAGTATTTTCATGTCTTCACTCTGGTGTCGAGAGAAAGCGTGGCATTGAGTTTCGAGATTCAATACCTCACCAGATTTCGGTGGAATGTGGGGAGTGGAGTGTTTTAACAAGTTAACACTAGCCTCCCTCTGTCTACCCTGCTACATACGGCATATAACGTGAAGCTGAAAAATAATACCAATTTTGTTAGTTAATAAATTATTATCGATAATGAAACATAGCATTCTAAAATAACATCAGTAATTTAATGAATTGCCGTTATTTTAGAATGCTACGTTTGATGTGTTCTTAGCGCATAAATATAATTCGAGCATATTGGGAGCTATAAATTGAATGGCGTCGAAGATCGTAAACGAGTGCCTTACGAACACTGCCAAATTGCTGTAGAGACCCGAGCTGTTGCGTTGAACTGAAATAATATTGATGATAAAATAAAAACCATACAACTAACTAAACTATTACGTTTATTATTATTAAAACTATAATTTATATAACTCCTTTATTTGCTTCAGTCGTTGCAGCCCATATTTACTTCTCAATATCAGGAAAGTCGGGAAATAATTTGTAGCGTTTAAAATTCTTATTAAATTATAATGTATTCAGACACGTTATTTTAAAAATATTCAAATAATATCAATATTATGCTTAGTATTATTGCATGAACGAGTCAGTACTTTAGAATCTATTTCTTGAACACCTCACATTCAAAAGTACTAGCATGTTTTACGTTCCCTTGTAACGTTTGAAAAGCGGCTTATGGTAACAGATTTGTTTTATTTACACCTTTTATGTACAGAGAGGACTCTCTATGCGAATTTCTACACCTCACACTCAGTATGGTCTTCTTTAAAATATTATAAGTTAAACGAATTTTTGCTTTGTGTAATATTTAATAGATTTTTTTAGCTTCTTTCTAGTGTATCACATGCAGCATGGTATGGAGGGAATTTGTGCTTTACACTTCACTCTCCACTTACCGCCGAATTCTGGAGACATTGCGTGTTCAATGGCGGAACTCAGCGCCGCGATTTACCTGGAAGCAACAACGAAGAAATGTAAATATTTCATTTTCGCAGGTGAGAGTCGAACCCACAAGCTGTCTTTACAGTCACATGCTTATATCCTTGCGCCACGACTGGCATCAAGGTAACATGCATTCAAAATATAACATTCACCCAACTCTCGCTTATTAAATTTAATGCGGATGAGCGTTTATAATGTAAATGGTCTAACGTCTGTGAACACGATAGTGTTTCATTGTAATTACTTATTCCATTAAAGTCTCGGGGTCTATTACACAAAGTTTACTCTAACTGAAACTGAAATTTCCCTCATCACACAGGGCTTGCCATCAGAGAATCGTTAAAAATTCTACTAAGTCGGTACTTCATACATACACATAGCAGCCAGTCGTGGCGCAGAAGCACCAGTATGTGACTGTAAACGCGACTGGTTCGGTCCACAATCGAGGAAGTAAATTTAAATTTATATTTTTATTTCTTCGCTCTGGTGTCGAGGCAAAGCGCGGCGTTGATTTCCGCCACTGAAAGGCAAGGCAAGGCCTCCAGAATTCGGAAAATGAGGAACGGAGTGTCTTAATACTATGTTTACTACTCTGCTGTGTGCGGGATACAGCGTGAAGCTGATTACTACCACATATATAGTCACTTAAGTTGCAAGATGCCATCAGAATTGGAATTTCTGTGGCGTTAACGAGCATCCTGATTCGTAATAAAGCCGAGATTGAAGATAAGTACACCAGTATTAGCTTTCGTAGTCGTATTATATAACTTTAATTTGTCGTTTCAGAGTGATGAATTTGTTCGAGAGATTTCAAGAAAACTTTTCTTATTAAAATAATAATAAACCACTTACTACAACGGTTATACTCGTATTTATAGTAAATAAGAATATCCTGATATTTTGTTTCGTTGCACGCTGTATTCTGTGCATAGCAGGGTAGGTAGAGGGAACCTGGGATCTAAAGCCTCTTTTGCAAACATTTTTTTTATTATAGCTGTACCTAACTTTACTTTTATTTTTTTTAACCATGCAAACGTCTAACATGTTATCGTAAAAAATACTATGATACATTTCATTTTTCTCTTTATCGTGAGTGATATTTTTGTTGTTCATGGTTTATTGCGACGTACCGTTGTGGAGGCAACTTCAGTAATTTCAATTTCATGCAGTTTTAGCGAGGCCGTGTAGTAAAATAAGCAAAATGTTCTTTTTACTTCATCTGATTTAAATAGGACATCAATAAAGTGTACAAATTGATAAACGGATAGATTTATTTAAATCATTTTATGATATTTATGTATCTCTTTATACTTTGGCTGACTCAATTTGATTTATAACATATTTTTTTTATTTTAGCCCAAATATTTGTTTTACCACCACGCAGTATCTCGCACATAACAGGGTAGGCAAAAGGGGGTCCCCCCTTTACATACCCTGTTAAGACACTTCATATTACTGAGGTACAGCGTGGTGAGCGGCGGAACTTAATACCGCTCCGCTCTGCCTCGTTACCAGAGCGAGAAAATGAAGATATTAAATATGAATTCCTCCGAGTACGAATGGTGTTTAAATTTAAATGCTTGTGCTCAGGGCCAGCCACGACGGCCTCCTAAATATAATTCGAAATTATAAATTTTGGGCTACAAATTTTCATTTAATAGAAAATTAAAATATTAAATGAATTATAAAAACATTTTTGAAATTATTATTTATACATATGAAGGAAACGGGATGGAAATGCGACGCTGTAGTTAATGAATTAGATAGTATAAAAAGTCAAAACCTGAAACTACAATTATATCTTAATACAGACAACGTTCTATATGAACGTATTTATAATTCATTTAATATTTTAATTTTCTGTTCAATAAAAATTGAATAGAAAATTAAAATATTAAATACCTATATAAATGTTATAATATATAGGAGGTGTACCAAATATTTAATAGTATTCCACACATAAGCTCACGTCTTCTGGTATAATCTTAAAATAACATATTTTCCACATTTGAATATCTAATTTAGATAAAACTTTTATAGCTCTTTTGCACATATGAATCTGACCTATCTAGAATGATATCGTTACGTTACTTGCCTTTTAAGACTAACTTCTGGGAATATAACTGCTGCTCTCAGCGTCGTTTTCCAAGTATTCTTAAAGAAAGTCATAAAATGGCTATCACTTTTTACATCAGATGATTTCTTTTAGTAATATACCTTTATATGTCACATCAGCCCAGATATTACTTTGTTACATTTATTGTTAGAGCTTACCTTATGATGGTAATGTTTCAACAAAAATATGTTTTTAATATTTTTATTTCATGGAACTATTCACTAACACAATGAAATTGAATACTCCGTTCAATCTGTCACGCGTCACTGGTCTGACCAGCCGGAAACAGTATAAGATAAGGAAATGTAAAAAAATAAAATAAAATACAGTTTCCACACTGACCCAACGTTTTACGGCTTACGCACGTCACAATGTACAGACCGTTTTGTCGACCAGAAGTATACTCGTACCTTTGAATATGAAAGGCCAGGCAATTGCAGGCTTTCTGCCGTCTAGTCCCTTTGCCTCTTTTATACGTCCCTGCGTTCAACAAGGTACTTTATGCGTTTTCTATGCGCGTCACGAAAGAAAGCAACCCAAATAAGAATCTTTTACCGGCTTTATGTGTTTATGGCCATAATATTTTTCATAGATCGTAAATCGCGAGTCAAGCTATTTGTGATTATTTTTAATAAATAATAGTTCTGTTTTAAGAAATTTAGGCGGCAAATAGTGAAGTTTTTTTTTCTCAATAGAATCTTGCGATTTGCGATACACCGACAGCTAACAGCCGTCAATGTTGCTTGACATAAAAAAATATTTATTAATTTCTTAGGAAATATCCCCGTTATATTTTTTAATTAAAAGAGAATAATTTTTTCTCGCTTAATCATTTAACGTAGTTTCATAAAACATAAATTTTCATCTCAGCTAAAGGTATAAAAGGAATGTTTTTTATAATCCAGTTAACAACCCTAGTTTACAACTTTTATATTATTACACCTAAAGAGGATCCGTTCTTACCGAACTTTCAACGTTCGTCTACACTTAATCTAGTTATTTCAGTATTAAAACAAAGTTATTTTATGAGCTTCTTGTTTTCTTGTCGAAGCAATTGTATGATGTAATATTCAAGTTTGATTAAATATTTAATAATAAGAAAGAAATTGCGAGGCCTCAGAAATATTTTTGGATATCTTGGCGCAGGCGTTTTTTTTGGTATAAAATGGTTGTGGGTTTGATTTATATTCCAAACGTCGATCTTAAATAGCGGACGGGAGCAACCTAGAGCTATCAAAATTCCAATGACCGTTTTTTAAGTATATAACATGAAACTAATGAATAACTTACATTGAACACAAGTTTCTGTAGTATTTTTTTTAATAAACAATAAATTGATTCATTAACAAAATACAGGTATAACTTTAATCTATTATTTAATCTATTATTGTCCACTTTTTCTCACGATTAAACTAACTTTTGTGCCGTGTGATCCCGGCCTAGAATAGGATTATACTGGTGGTAAGAGGCGACTAAAGTACGTGTGGTAGAGTCACGTCGCCAGCAATGGCAACACGCATGGGCAGACTCGACCGGATCATTACCATCCCCGGCATTTAAAACCGGCGTGAAGTAGTGAATTTATGCCACTGCGTTTCGCATCAGATAATGCCGGGCCCCGGCGCCCAACCCATCTTAAAGGCCGGCAACGCACCTATAGCTCCTCTGGTGTCGCGCGGAGTCGTGGGCGGCGGTAATCACTTACCATCAGGTGACCCGCACGCTCGTTTGCCGTGTCTATTTCATAAAAAAAAAAAAAACTAAATCTAAACATAGCTGAAATCAACCAGATTAAACTCGTTTGCTCTCTGTAACAAAATGTACATATACATGTATGGAATTCAATTTAGCATTTACTCTGCACACAGTAGGGACAAGGTCGCTTTATGTATAAACATTCCCCAGAGAGGGATTGGAACGCGTTACCGAAGGTTCTTCTTCATATGTCTTAAGTGCGTTAATAGAATGTTGCTTGTTTTAAAAAAATATGGAATTTAGGTAATATTTTCCAACTCTTTGTTGTAACTTGAAAAAAAAAATGGTTCTTTTATTTACATTTATTTTTACTAGTATAGTATTGAGATGAGATTCTTTGATATTACTGGATAATAGATATAAGAGCGCAAATTTTTAAATAATTGTTATTTGTTCTTGTTTTAAAGTAGTATCCCAATAAAATATATTTAGAAAATTACGGAGGGTTTCATGATAAGAAAAAATTGCAAACAATAACTATAATACATAGGCAAAGAGTACCTAGTTTTCAGGCTCTCTGTTCCCATTAATATACTTTGGTGGGCCACTTTCTGCCGAATTTCAAGGCCATAGCTTGTTGAATGGCGGATCTCAGCGTCACTCTTTGCCTAATTACAAGAGCGAGGAAATGAAAATATTAAATATTTCATTCCCCGGAGTAGAAATCGAACCCATTACAGTCGCACGCTTGTGATCTTGTGTCACGACTCTCCTCTTAAATATGTGCTCAAGAATAATTTATTATGAGTGAAAAATAATTAACGAAGAAATACCTACAAGTACCACTCATTCATGTAAGCTGAAAGATTTTGTATTAATTTATGCGACCCTTTATTTATCCTTAAAGTCCCTAAAAGTACCTCGCGTCATGTTCATTTTGAAGCAACATAGTTTCAACCATATTCCATTAAGCTTCTAAGATTTGCGAAAGTTTATTATGCTTAATTAAACCAAGGCTGCCGTATCACAGCGGCACAGCGTCTGACTGTAAACGCGACGATTGTGGGTTCGATTCTCACTAGGAAAGTGGTGACCCTAGTATCTTAACATTAAGCTCCCTCTGTGTACCATTCTGTAGCATGTGTAGCAATATGCGGGATACGGTGTGAAGTTACAAAAAATATATTTTGTGAGGTACTCTTTAATTAAAGTAAATACTATATTTAATTAAAATTAAATTTAATTAAATTAAATACTATATTTATTAGAATTAAATTTATGTTTCTATAATTGGAACTATACGAGTTTGTTTTTGTTGAGTAGAGGCATTGCGTATTGAGTGGCGCAACTCAACGCCGAGGTTTTCTTTGACTGGTGTCAAGAACATGAAAGAATTAAATATTTATTTTCCTTGAGTGGGAATCGAATCCACAACCTGTCGTGGTTACAGTCACACACTTGTTGCCCCCGTGCCATTGACCTCATCATTTTATTATGTACAAAATATTTACATTAACATATCCCGTTTTAATACAACCGAAAGGTGTGCATTACATCGCAACATTTAAACGGACTAAGTGAAATTCAAATAATAAACAAGCGAGAGGCTATTTAACGAGACAATATTTCATTCACTCCCGTATTTTATAGAGAAGCTGAGTAAAACTAAATCTACTGTGTTTGACGCTTTAAAGCTACCTTTCTCTAAAACTTTCGTAATTAACAGCGTCCAACGGAATATTTCCAACTTTCGGTTCCAGCGAGTCCTTCTATGTAAAGTATTTGAAAATAATTATACACAAAATAGGATAACTATTTGTCTTGTTTGGAATGCTAAATATATTTTAAAAGCAATTATTCTAACAAAGTTAATAATTTCTGTGACTTTTGATATAAATTATACCGTTAAATTATATGAACTGAGAGATAGAGTTTATTTACTGTATGCAAATATTTCAATCTACAGTCTTAAGCTGGCTAGAAAGTCATAAGTTAGTACGTGTCGTTTCATTTAAATCTTAAATTCTGTGAGAATATATTCTATAACTGAGATATATTTCATGAGTGCACCATACATTTATCTTAAATGCGAGTTGAAAGCCTGCATTAGCATATGCTAAGTAACATATATTCGCCTTGCTGTGCCTAGAGTGTGCCCTCTTTCCACTATAACCGATTTTGCAAACCTCTTTGTATTATTACGTATAAAATTTGGATTAAAAAGTGAACGTTTGCGCGGCGCCAAGTTCCACCACTCGACTGTCAATCCATCCATATATCGTCAGAAAAACGGCGAACTCTAAATTTTCAACATTCCACTCATGAGAAAACAGTTGCCAGAACCCAACGCCGTAAATTACCCGGGCCAAGCAGAAGAAAGTATTTCAAATGGTGATACAGTCTAGTTCATATCTGATTAAGAAGTTAGTTACGTGAGGTACTATCTATTACTAAGTAATATCACGTGTACGTACAGACATTGTAACATACCTTTCTCATTATAAAGAGTATTCTAACAACATAAATTAGTGAGAATTGCGTCTAATTCTCCATACACGTCTAGTTTAGGTGCTAAATATAGGAATGTTATTTATTTACTTATTTTTATGGAAAAGACACGGCAAACGAGCGTTCGGGTCACCTAATGGTAAGTGATTACCGCCGCCCACGGCCCCGGGCAACACCAGAGGAGTTACAGGTGCGTTGCCTGCCTTTAATGTGGGTTGGGCTCCGGAGCCCGGCATTACAGTGTCTAACTATAACGTAATGGTTGTGGGTTCAATTCCCAGTAGTGATTAATTACACATAAATTATTTTCATATCCTATCTCTGATGCCCTCAACACGCAATTTCACATCTAAAATGATATAAGTTAAGAATTAAAAACCAAAACCAATATAAAGGTTAAAATAATAAAAAAAAATATCTTAAAAAAATTAAATAAAATGTGATAAAATTTCATACAAATAACTGTTAACTTAACATATTTTATACTATGAACGTGAAAATCTGGTTGTATTATGGAGACCGTTACGTACTAACTTTGTTATCGTCACCAGCTAATCTAAACAACAATTTGGCTTGACGGTTCACTAATTTTTGCATAGCTTAAAAGTCAGTTTTGAGATATCATTGAACGTAATGTTATAATTTTTTAGTAAAAATTTATCTTTAAAAGCAATTTTAAGATGCAAATTTATAGTTTATGGAAATTATTGCTTTAACTAGTTACATTTAAAAAAAAACTCTGTAGAAGAGTAGTTAAATAAATTAAATAAAAGCCAGCACAAGCATTGGATATGTATATTAGTTGGGGAGCTTGGGAACATAGGTTTAAACACCCTGTTACCATTACCAAGACCCTTATGTTTCTGACCATCTGCAGAATTCTGGAGACATTGCGTGTTGAGTAGCGGAATATTAACAAAATAAATATTATATATAATAAATATTATACATTTTAAGTACAATAATAAAGCATATAGTACACCGGAGCAAGACTTTTATTTTTTATCTTTTAAATCTCATAATCCAGTGTTGAGTCGGATTGCGGACCAGCAACCGTCTGCACTCATCTTACGTAAAGAGTAAATAATTCAAGTGCAAACAACGTTTACGCGTACGTCTAACTTACGCGTCCCGAACTAACTTATATATAAAGACCAATAGAAATTTACTGTTAAATAAATATTTTAAAGAGTTTTGTTGTTTTATTGTTTATAAATTGTTGTAAAAAATACTTTGGGCGGTGTAGAGATCCGCTGTTGAAAATGTGAGATACAGCGTTAAGCTGAAAAACAAGACAAAATTATTTAAAAAATTATAAGCAATTCTATAATATCTTAGACTTCGTATTTCCTGATAGCGCTTGAACTGAATGTGTCGTGTCTAAATGATCGTCGCTGAGGCGGTGGAGCGAGTATTTGAACTATCGCGTCCACTCTGTGCACTGGTCGATCGATATAGATTGCAATCACGGGTCCTTCTCAGTAGACTTGCTTCTACCCATTAAGACGAATGGTGTTTTGTGTTTTATCTACGGTGTTATTAATTTAGGAATAATAAGGTTTTTCTTTTTTTTAGCGTCATGCTGTATCTTGTACACAGCGGGGTAGGCAGAGGGGGTATGTGGGTAGTGTTAAAATACTGCGTTAATTTCCCGCCGTATTCTGGAGACATTGCGTGTTGTCTTCACACTGTATGGCGCACATGGGAACGTAGGCAGAGAAAACCTAGGAACCTAGTGTAAAGACACTCCGTTTCCCACTTTTCGCCAAATTCTGGATACAATTAAAAGTTCTTGAACAGATAAGGCTAACAGATAAGATAAGGATAAGCTTAGATTTATATTCACGTTTTTTCCCGCAGACAGAGGAAACCTAGTATTATGACACGCTGCCCAATTTTCAAAATTTTCCGTATTGGATTTCGAAACCCAACTCTGTTATTAGATATTTTTAAACATTTTTAAAATCTTATTTCACACTTAGGAAAGAAAAATACTTATTTAGAAAATGTATAAAAAATTTAACGTAGAAGGACTCAAGCCTGCGCCTCCTGGATTTCCTGGCCGGTTTCCAGGTTAACAGTCGTACATTGAGCCACTCCACCAAAATTGTAATATTTATAGCATAAGTATGACTTTAAACTTAAATTATAACAAATTACAATTTACCAACATGCCAATCAGTACCTTAAATAGTTCCATGAATATTGAAACATTAATCATAATTTACCAACTCCTCTACATCTATATATGCATGCATATACTAGGTATGGGCATACATCTAGGTATGGGCATGGCGTCGCTTATGAACTAGATTAATACATTACCTTGTTTGTACTGTACGGTGACTAAATGATGATACAAACATCACCGATTTAACGTGTTCGCCAATATTTGACTGACCTGGTCTCACAGCCTGTCGGTTAACATATTCGGGCGTTTTATCAAGAATGTCATGTGGAGCCATCATTGTTTGGACTGTCAAAGAAAACAATGAATAAATCAATATATTTTATTTCTAGAGTGTTCAGTCGTGGTGCAAACCCAATAATATGTGATAATAAACGTGACAGTTGTCGGTCGGCTTGATTCTCACTCGGGAGAATAAATTATTTAATATTTTCCTTCCTTCCTTCTCCTAGCTCTCTCTGTTAACTAGGCAAAGCGCTGCGTTGAGTTCTGATACTCAACACATAATCTTCCCAAAAATCGGCAGAAATTGTGGAACGGAGCGTCTTAATACTAGGTTCCCCTAACCCGTACCCATCCTGCCACATGCATAACAGATACAGCGATAAACTAAAACAAAGTAAATTATTAATAATAAAGCAATATTCATTGTTCCCAACAGTTTTATAATAAACGGTTTCAATTAAACTGGGTTATTATTAAACCATTTTTTAAAGTACATCGAAACGGGTACATTAGCATGATGGGAAGCGTTCCGCTTATTTTTAGAAACGTTTTTTAGCTTCATAATGCACAAATGATCACTTTTCCCTTGATGGGTACTACTAGTACTGCTATTATAGTCACTATGAGATGAGTACATTTTACGTGATTTCACTCCCAGTGATTTCACTCATTATATAGTTACCAAAATGTTATTGGTATCAAAATGCGAACACAATGGATATGAAAACGATGGATATGTATATATATATATATATATATATATATATATATATATATATATATATATATATATATATATATTTATATATATTTATGTTAAAAAATTTATATTTGAGGTTATTCGTAGTGTACAAGCGTGTCGCGCGTGGTCGTGAGTTCGCTTCCCCCTCGAGGAAATAATAATTTAATATTTTGTTTTCCTCGCTCTGGTAACTAGGCGCGGCGTTGAGTTAAGCCACTCAATATGTAAGGCCTCCAGAATTCAATGGAGATTGGCAGCGGGGTGTCTTTGCACTAGGCTATGTGCGGAGTACAGTATAAAGCTAAAAAAAAATTTTTTTTCATTTAAGAAATACCCAATCATTGTATGCCATTATTATTCAAATATTGAAACGTTACACTTAATAATTAACAAAAACTCCATAATAACCTTAACACGGTTACCTTAATTATAAAAGTATTGGCAAGGTAATGGTTTGAGTTCCCTTCCCTCTCCCATTATTTATCGATACGGGAGAGTTATATTGAATATTAAAAAGATATTAATGTTACAATACACTGAAAAATGAAGCTCAGAGATTAATTAATACTGTAGAGCACTCAATCGAGAACTGCAATAAAGCTAAAACTCACTGCTAGTTATAGCTGCTCTATTGTAATTCTTGTCTCTCGTATTTTGTTATTATTGCCTATTCACTTTTGCTCTTCGTATCGGCATCGAGAAGATAGTAACCTACTGCGTCTGCTTTATTGATTGTTTTTATTAATTGTTGGTGTTTCATTGCACAGATAAATGATGTTGCGTTTTATGTAATATGAAATGCAAGTGTTCTTATAATAGACTTTTCATAATAATGCCACACTATCGACACAAAAAGGCTAAAAAATAGTTTAATTTTTATATTAAGGCCAAATTACACAAAATCGACAGTCGTGGGTTCTTAACACTAGGTTCCCAGGTTACCACTGCCCATCCAGCTATATGCAGGATACAGCGTACAGATAAAACCAACAAATAAATAGTTCACAACCTAATTAAGTATTCACTCCATAACAGTAAAGGAAGTAGTCCAAAGCGTTGTATTTCATTGTGTATGAAAGATGCAGCCCAAATAACGTGTACCAGGACGGCGGCACGCTGTCTGCCGCGAGGAGCGAGGGCCCCCCTCACTGGGGGAGGTGGGATGCTCTCCAGAAGTAGCATTGCCGTAAAAGCCTCGCCTTTTACAATAGCTCACGTTTCCACTACATTGCGTTCGCTCGGATCTTATTTCCAATGAATTTTAGTTACCGTAGAAATCATTTCAACACCCGCTCGAAGTCTACTGCGATAACTTATCAGTCTGTGAACATTGGTGGAAAAGAATGTTTGGTACTTTCCGTTTCTATTAAATAGTGTGATGTGAATCGTGAGGCCAGTCGTGGCACAGGTGCAAGTGTGACTGAACGCCACAGGTTGTGGGTTCGATTCCCACTCAAGGAAATTTCCATAAAATTTCCATTTTCTTTGCTTTGGTGTCGAGGTCTTTAGTTTCGTCAGTCAACACACAGTGTCTTCTAAAAATGTCTTCAAAATGGACAACGGCGTATCTTAACACTAGGTTCCCTCTGCCTACCCAGCTGTGTGCCTGACAGCTGTACGGTGTGACGTCAGAATCATATTGGGAGTCGCAATTGCATATTGTTATTTAAAGAAATGATATCAAGAATAAATGCTGCGTGCACAAAGTTCTTTTGTATTGGGACAGTGATTGCTTTTATTTTAGTTATAATAAAATCACGTACAATTAAATATATATTGTAATATGTAAAATTGTTAAATATACATATATAAACATTCGCTTAACCTTAGATCTAAGTAAAATTTTGTAAAATAATGTAAAGTTAAAAATATAATTTGCTTATTATAGATATTGATTGTATGTAAACGATAATGTAATTAATATATATATATAATAAGGATATTAGATATAATAATAAATTTAAAAAGAGTACGGACCAAGCGTCTGTAGTGTTGAGAAATAAGAATAAAAAAAAAATCACATATCCCGAACATAACAGGGTAGGCAGAGGGAACCTGATGTTAAGACATTGCGTGTTGTGCGTTGGCGGAACTAAACGCTGCGCTTTGCCTCGACACCAGAGCGAAAAAATAAAAATGTAAATGTTAATAAATATTACATTTCCTTGAGTGGGGATCGAAGCCACAACCAGTCGATTTGACAGTCACACTTTGCCATCCGATCTGGGTATAGGATGGGATCTGGATAATTCTTGTTATATTTAAAATATTTTTCTATAATTATTTTTATTTACATTTTTACCACGTATTCTCCTGTTATAATGCGGAATATAGTGAGATATATGTAGGGAGAAACTAGTATTACACGATACTTCTTTCCTCAAAATTTCATGCAATTATTAAAAATTTAGACATTGCGTGTTAAGAGAAACACAGCAATGCGATTAGTCCAGTTACGAAAAAAAATTGAATGATGGATTGATTCTATAGAGTGCGACACGAACTCACAACCGCCCGCTTCTTTTCGCTTTACAGTCACTGAACCACTGCGCCACGACGAGTAGCCATATTTAGATGATACAACATAATTTAAAGTTCATTATATTGTTTATGAATATGAGGGAATATTTTTCTCGCACGTTTGTGTGGTCGGCACCTCATTCTTTGTTTAGTCAAAGGTGAAGAAGTTCAGAAGGTGTATATTAAAAAATACGTTTATACATAAAGAATAAAGTGTCCCAAATTTCCGGGGTCACAGCCTGTGGCATATATATTTCAGAACGGTATTGTTTACAGAACTCGCGCCGCCTTGACTACGGGCCGTTTTACATTTTTTGTGCCTCTACCTTACCTATTTTAGTATTTAGGTTTTCCGTTTTTTGATTTCACATCGTATTAGAGTTATTAAATTTATCTGTATATCTATAAAATTGTAGTCAAAACTTGTTTTAAAATAAATTATCCATTAACTTTCTAGCGTTACGCTGTAGAAATTTCCAGCCCATTTCTGGAGGCATTGCGCTTTGAGTGGCTGAATTCAACACCGCGCTTTGTGTCTACACCAGAGCGTAGAAATCAAAATATTAAACATCAACTGGGAATCGAACCCACAACCTGTCATGTTTACACTTACAGGTTTTTGCCCCTGCGCCATTAATTTTTAACAGTTTTTATAATATAAGAAGATTGTTATTATTTCCAATATTTAAAGATTTTTAATAATGTATAATCCTAAAAATACGTACACGATACCGTAGAAGATAGCTTAAAACATTAACTACAACAAAAAAACCATTACAGGCTGAGGTCATTTCACGGTTGCCATGGTAACGCTCCGCTTCCCCCTCGCACTGTGAGGCGTGAACTGTAGAGATATTGTGCTTTTCGTGCAATTGGGACCCTTATTATTATTAAGATTTATAGGTATGGGCTTACAGAGGTTGAGGTAGAAATGGGTCTGTGAATTGTTTTTGTATAAAGTATTGATCTAATATATTGATATTATCTTAATTATATACCTAATATTGAATTCGTTAAATAAAATATAGTGATAAGCTAGCTGCATTCACTTCAGTGCAAAAAACGTAAATCATATAAGAGATTTAAAATCTAACGACATGGAGGTAATCCTAAAAGTAATGCTTAGTACATTTCAGAGATAGATCTTATAATCTTTTATTCTGTCGCATTACCCTCAACCTTTTAGAGGTAAACCCTTTCAATCTTCTTAACTAAAATAAAATAAGTATAAAGTTCAGACTAAAATGCAACAACTCTAATTTATAAAATATTAATTTAAAAGTCTAAGCCAGATTTTTTACGTGACATAATGTTTTTAGCAATATTTTTTATTTAAATAGCATCTTCACGATTTGTCCGCATAGCAGGTAGGCAGAGGGAACCTACTGTTAAAAAAAAACGTTCCCTATTTCCATCCAACTTTCGAGAATTTGCGTGTTGAGTGGCAGAGTGCTAAGCCGCGATTTATCTATCAGAACTAGGCAATAAAAGTAAATAATACAATAATTTCCCCCTAATGGGAATCAAGCCCACAACCATCGCTTTTACAGTCGGACGTGGCGCAGTGGGTACTGCGCCACGACGACCTTCAATTTAATTAGCTGTTCTTAAAGAGCTATCAATTATTTGATAAGTACATAATATTTTTAATAAATTTCTATTGGTATAGCGAATGAAAAGATCAAATTTCTAAACCTGCTGCTTCCGCTTATTTATATTAAGTGCACTCTAAGAATATTTGAATTTTGAGTTGAATCGAGAAATTTATAAATACACTCCATATAACATCATAAATCTATTTGTATGACCTATTTTCTATGAATAATTGTCAATAAGAAATTTAAAGAAACTATTACTGATTGCAAAAGGGGGTAATATTCAAAATACCTATAGCTAAGCAGCTAAGACCTGAGTGCAACGTCTAAGTAGCGCGATTACGGTCAGGTCGTGCCTCGCCCGCCGGCGCACGGTGGTGCGAACCCACTTAACATCTTTTCAGGCTTTTCAGTACACATTACGCCTCTAATGGCCAACTTCACCTGTCCCCTGGACACGCGTTTCAGAAATGTGTTTGTGAATTTTAACTGGAAATACTTAAATACTGAAAAAATACTATCTACTTATTTTGTAATCTTTTTTTTGTAACAGTTGCTCCCAAAAGATTCCAAAATTACAATATATATATCTTGTGATATAAAAATTGGTTCTAAACTTACTAAGTTAAAGAAATAAAAATATGAAAAGCTATAAAGCAAAAATGTTCTATTGATTCCGCTCATAGCAGCAACGTCGAGCGAGTAAACGGGTCACGGAAGCGGTCGCCCGTAGGCGATAAATGACTGTGGGTACTTCATTCTTAATACAATACCTTGAAACTTTTTGTTCTGAAATATACTTTGAAAATGTTGAATCTTATTATAATAATATTTAAAAAAAGAGTATTAAAATGAGGAATATATTTAAATTTTATGGTTCAACCGTGTAGGTAGTGAGTTTGATTCAAATAAGGTTTATGGTGTAAGGAAAAGATAGAGTGAAGAGGAGATAAACTAATTAATTTGTCAATGCCATCAATTTTAAAAGAATATAGAAAACTATGAACATCATCAGCGTATTTTATGTAAGATATAAGTAGATCGAAGCAAATTCGTAACAAAAGCTTGCAGGCATTTCCTTGATCTTACTAGTTGTTGTTTTTGGTCACCATTTGATAAGGCACTATAACCCGATAGTTCAAACTATTATTCGTCTTTCGTTGTTTTGTATGGTTGCCCTAGTGAACCTAAACTAAAATACTTTAAATTATTATTTTTAGTTACTACGATTTTTGAATCACATCGATTAATAGTGACAAGTGAGTAAAATTCACTTTTTCCACAAGTTGTGGGCAGGCGTGCTCACACATACAATTCACAAAGGCAATAATTCCTTATACTTCAATATTATATCAAGACATCCAAGATTTATCACTTAAGTTATAAAACCTTTGGTATCCGCTAAAATATTCTCCGCTCATGCTCTGCTACTTTTTATATAATTGAAAAAGGTAAAAACGACGTAAGGTAGCTAAAAATATCTCCAAGGGTCTGTGTTTTCTTCGAATTTATGTATCTCAAGAGTGGAGGGGAACCGAAAGCCACTCGCTACGAGGGCATGCAGTTGGGGCACTTGTTAAATAATTAAAGAAGGGGCCAGTACAATCGTATTACAAAATTTGTTTATGAATTTGTAGAATTGATTTTTCGTTTCTAACTTCAACTTGTATCTAGCATAGTATTGTTAGAACACTCCGTTTCCAATTTTCCGCAGAAGTTTGGAGGCGTTGAGTGTTGACTTGCGAAATTTCAACTAAATTTCTTTAACAAATTGAAATATTTTTAATAAAATACAATTTTTTTAAATAGGAAAAGCTGTAAGGAGACGAAATGTAATAGATATTTCTGCTTCGCGTGCTTCAAAATTTATTGAAGACTTACTACTGGCTTCATCGTGATATATACATTTATAGAGCCATATTTTTCAATGTAGAGTAATGAAAAATTCTAAAATAATTTGAGGCCAGTCTCCGAATGTAAGTTACACATTTTGTGGATTCGATTTCCATACCAGGCAATGAAATATTTAATGTTTTCAGTACTTAACGGATATTCATTTTTTTCTCCTGTCCTGTGTGAAAATATACTATCAATTCGGTTACTTGTATGAAATTTATACAATTTCGTCTGAATATTATCTTCTACACACAAATAAAAAATACTATAACAAAACGAAACACCGTTGGTAGTCCAGTGCATAGAAGCGAAAATCATTTGTTTCGTAATAGGATAACCACATTTAAATTAAGCGGTCACAATGCGGTAGTTCCGGCCACGGCGGCGGCGATTGGCGGACTTTACTATCGTAGTAGTTTTTCAAATCCAACAGTCAAGCTAAATACTAAGTGCTACATGATGTAAATACGTTCGCACTTAGCGTTTTTTTATTGATAAAATGAATTGCAGTTAAGGCCAGTCGTGGCGCAGTGGCACAAAGTGTGATAGTAATACCGACTGGTTTTGGGTTTGGGTCCCCACTCGAGGATATGAAATATTTATTAAATTCATATTTCCATTTCTTCATTCTGGTGTCAAGGCAAAAGCCTCCAAAATTTGGCAGAAAGTGGAAAACAGAGTGTCAACACTAGGTTCCCTCTGCCTACCCTGCTGTGTGCGGGATACAGCGTGAAGCTAATTTGCGGTTGAATTTCTTGCCGGCTCTTCTCAACAGAACTGTCTTTCCGGTAGTACTTTTTTATTTGTTCATGTATTTTTTTTAGCTTTACGATCACGTTGTATCCCACATGTAGCAGGGTAGGGTAAAGAGCCCAGTGTTAAGACTTTTGTGCCGTGTGATCCCGGCCTAGAATAGGATCATCCTGGTACTGGTGGTGTCGTAAGAGGCGACTAAAGTACGTGTGGTAGAGTCACGTCGCCAGCAATGGCAACACGCATGGGCAGACTCGACCGGATCATTATCACCCCCGGCATTTAAAACCGGCGTGAAGTAGTGGCTTTATGCCACTGTGTTTCGTATCAGGTAATGCCGGGCCCCGGCGCCCAACCCACCTTAAAGGCCGGCAACGCACCTGTAGCTCCTCTCGGGTTGCACGGGGTCGTGGGCGGCGGTAATCACTTACCATCAGGTGACCCGCACGCTCGTTTACCGTGTCTTTTCCATAAAAAAAAAAAATCTCCGCTACCCGCTTTCTTCTTTTCTTTTTTTTTCGAATACTGGAGGCTTGTAAAACTGGTAAAAGCTTGAAGTAAGTTTTACGTTGTTTAGCTATTTATAATATTGAAATTCCGCTCGTCTCTCTAAATACTGTAGAATATTCCAATAATTAAAATTTAATGTTAAGTAAAAAATATATGGTTCGTTTTCTTAGTTTGTTTTCTCGATTTAATTTAAATGTGTATTATATATTTACTTGTATTCACTCCCATTTGCCGTCACTTGAAAAGTGTGAATATTTTTTGTATTAAAAAAAATAAAATTGAATTTATTAATAAAAGTACATTATTAAAGGGATGTACTTTATCTTACCAGTGCCGAGAAAATATTTTTTATGCAATGCTTTTTTAATTTATTTTAGCTTCACGTTGTTTCCCTTACACAGTGCGGTAGGCAGAAAGAATGTGTTAACACATTCTATTCACACATTCGCTATCAGAGAGCGAGAAGATAAAGATGTTAAATGTTACATTCTCCCGAGTGAAAATTGAACCTACAACTGTCGCATTTGCAGTTGCACGTTTGTGGCTCTGCACCACGACGGCTTCTCTGCTGCTGTTCATTTAAATGATAGTCATGTCAAATTTTCTTTTTAACTCGAATTACAAGGAGACGGTTCAATACTCACCTCGACTTGCATTTTTGTATTAGTTAACCTAATCTATTTATATATTATGAGAGAGCGTTCTACATATGGTATAACCACAGAATGTGGTTTCATCACGCAAATGGATAGTAACGTCCAATTCTATACAACTTTTTTCTGCTGAAACAAAACCGTCGGTGCCGTCTTTACTGAAAAGGGAAAGGAATTCAAAGCGGAAACTGTACGCGAGAGCCAAAGGGCAACCGCGTTCCGCTGACTCTGGGTTCCAATTAAATGATCCAAAATGGCGACATATGTGGTATTTGGTAAGTTTTTATTTACTTTTCCTTCTGTTTAGCTTCATGCTACAGAACATATAATATTCGGATGAATAAATAATTAATCAATGATTATTTGCTGAATGAAATTTGTATTTATTTAATTATAGTAATAAGTAATTGGTGCATGAACATAAACAACATTTTATATAATAAATTGGAAATGATACATGAATTTTTTTTTTTTTTAAACATTTTTTAAAGTGTTAATCCACACTTAGGAAATATAAATACTTATTTAGAAAACGTATAAAAATAATATTCTCTCTTGCCAAACGATAATTCCTAGTAATTATCTTTGGGTAGCGGAAATTTGTAAAAATCTCCCTACAGACATGCTAACAACATAAGTTGTAACAAGCGTATAAAAGTTTCGACGTAGCTTGGCGAGAACGTATGGCTCAGTGGTCAGAGCGCCTGGTCGATTTCCAGGAGGCGCGTGTTCGAGTCCCGCTACGTTCAAATTTTTATACGTTTTCTAAATAAGTATTGATACATGAAAATATTATTTATTATAAAGTCAGGAACTTTCGAGACTAGTCGTGGCGCAGGGGTACAAAGTGTGACGATAACCGCGACATGTTGTGGTTTCGATTCTTACTAAAGGAAATTAAATATTTAATATTTCTATTTTCTGCACTCTGGTGTCGGGGCGTTAAGTTCCACCATTCACCACGCTATGCCTTCAGAATTTCGCGGAAAATGGGAAATGGAGTGTCTTAACCGTGGATTTGTAAGTCGCATATTCGTTTGAAATAGGTAAATCTCAAATATAAAAAGATATTATCTTTTTCGGCCTATCTTCTGTAGTAGAACAAAATGCACCTTCTCATAAAAACTGAGAGACCGAGAGATACATACATATAGGTACATACATATATCACTAAACGACGATAAAGACGAAAAGAAAAACAAAGTTGACCTATAACTAGGGAAAGAGAACGAAAACTGTACCACATCTAACATGTGTACAATCAGATCTTTAAAAACTGCGTTATTATGATGCTAATTTTTTTATAACTATTTACTATTATTTCTTACACTACATAGTCCTACTCATGGTCCGTGTCTTTTATTTTTTAATATTTTTTTTAATAATTCATGTTTTTTTATTATTAATACATTTATATATGGACGTAAACAATATATAAAAGTAATTTTAACATATACTTTACTTTTACTTTTTAATTAAATATAAATATAGAAGATATTTATATATATCCTTAAAAGAGTTCAGTCAATGCCATAAGTCGCCAACTTGACTACACTGATATAATCTTAAACTATATTGACATCTTTTTTCAACATTTTTAAAGTGTTAATCCACACTTAGGAAATTTAAATACTTATTTAGAAAACGTATAAAAATTTTAACGTAGCGGGACTCGAACCCGCGCCTCCTGGAAACCGACCAGGCGCTCTGACCACTGAGCCATACGTTCTCGCCAAGCTACGTCGAAATTCTTATACGCTTGTTACAACTTATGTTGTTAGCATCTCTGTAGGGAGATTTTTACAAATTTCCGCTACCCAAAGATAATTACTAAGAATTATCGTTTGGCAAGAGAATACCATTTTTTAAATATTTTTAAACATTTTTAAAGTGTTAATCCACACTTAGGAAATATAAATACTTATTTAGAAAACGTATAAAAATTTGAACGTAGCGGGACTCGAACCCGCGCTTCCTGGAAACCGACCAGGCGCTCTGACCACTGAGCCATACGTTCTCGCCAAGCTACGTCGAAATTCTTATACGCTTGTTACAACTTATGTTGTTAGCATCTCTGTAGGGAGATTTTTACAAATTTCCGCTACCCTAAGAATTATCGTTTGGCAAGAGAGAATACTATTAGCATCTCTGTAGGGAGATTTTTACAAATTTCCGCTACCCAAAGATAATTAAGTATTTATATTAAGTGTGGATTAACACTTTAAAAATGTTTAAAAATATTTAAAAAATAGTATTCTCTCTTGCCAAACGATAATTCTTAGGGTAGCGGAAATTTGTAAAAATCTCCCTACAGAGATGCTAACAACATAAGTTGTAACAAGCATATAAGAATTTCGACGTAGCTTGGCGAGAACGTATGGCTCAGTGGTCAGAGCGCCTGGTCGGTTTCCAGGAGGCGCGGGTTCGAGTCCCGCTACGTTCAAATTTTTATATGTTTTCTAAATAAGTATTTATATTGACATCTTTTTGTAAAACTGCGGCCATCGTGACCCAAAGGCGCAAGGGTGTGACTGTAAACGCGACAGCTAAGGGTTCGATTCCCATTCGGGGGAAATGAATGCTTATTTATTAATATTTTTATTTTTTCCCTCTACCTACCCTGCTGTATGCAGGATACAGCGTGAAGCGAGATATTAACATTTTTGTAAAGTGATTTTAACTGGTATTGAGACAAAATAAGGCGGTACAACTCATACTACCATTCAACAAGTTTTACCTCTAAAATATGCCGGAAAATGGATAACGGGGTCACATAACACTAGTCTCCGTCTGCATGCCCTGCTATATGCGGGTTGCAGCGTGAAGCTGAAAAAAAAACTATAATATATGTATTAAAAGATATATTACCCTAATACCCTATATATTACCCTATATCGAGGCCAGTCGCGGCGCAGTGGCACAAAGTGTGACTGCAAAACCAACTGGTTGTGGGTTCGATCACGAGGAGATGAAATATTTACTTAAATTTATATTTCCATTTCTTCTCTCTGTCGTCGAGGGAAAAGCGCGACGTTGCGTTCTGCCACTCAATCACGTAATGCCTTCAGATTTCGGCAGAAAGTGGGGAACGGAGTGCCTTATGATACTAGGTCCCCTCTGACAACCCTGCTGTGTGCGTGATAAGCGTGCAGCTGATTTGATTACCCTATACATCGTAGCGCCATTAAATCTTAATTTTCGGCGTACAAGACGCCTTGTCTCGGGTAATAGCTAATTTTCTGCCTTATTATCTTTTGATGAGAGTACTCTCCGCTCCTTGCCTTCAATGTGTCTTGATTATAAGATTTTACAAGTGCCAAACATGTGATTAACTGAAAGTTACATAAATTATTTTTATTACAAAGATAGAGGCCGTCGTGGTTCTGTAAGCTCGTCGGTTGAAGGTTCTATTCTCACCCAAGGAAGTGAAATATGTAATTTTTCATTTTCAGATTCTTTCTTTGGTTAAGAGGCAAAGCGCGGCGTTGAGTTCTGCTACTCAAAAAATCGGCGGAATGTGGGCAATGGAAGTATCTTAATGGGAACGGAGTTATGGTATATATTTATAGGTACTCATGTTCCTTCAGCCTACTCGCTATGTGCGGTATTCAGCATTAAGCTACAACGATATAGGCCATTGAGGTGCAATAGGAAAATGTGATCGGCTGACTGTAAATAATGTGGTGGTGGGTTCGATTCCCACTGGAAAGAATAAACTTTTTTACTATAATTAGCGGGTAAAACAAGTGGCGTTGAGTTGAAAATAGTTACCTATTATAGTATGAAAAATAATAACTTTAAGTAGGTACAACTGATTAGCTACTCCTATAAAACCTTCAGGAATATTAAGCATAAAATCAAAAGTTTCCCGCTGTTTACATTTGTGAAAAGTTCCAAGTAATTTAAAAGAAATTTTGTTTATATTTTGTTGCATTAGAAAGTTAAACGGGATGTTGTTACTTTTTAGTTCACAGCTGTTTACATTTTTAATTATTATTCAAGAAGAAACCAGGAATACTTACTTTTTAAGTTATACTTTTAATGCAAGTTTAGTAATTTTTTTTAGTGTCCGTTATTGAAATCAGTTTCTTAGCTTATTCTTTAGCAGAATATATTTCAGTAGTAATGGCTGTGTTGTAAATTAGGTTTATAGTCTTTATACAAATACCTCTTGATGTACACGTTAGTCGGATTCAAATTTCACTTTAAATCTATATAATTAAGTATACACATATGTACCATAAATCTATATCGCTATATCGGTATCTATATAGCGATATAGAGTTCTCTTTTCACAGCGCGACTATAAACGCGACGGTTGTGGGTTCAATTCCCACTTGGGGGACATATTTTATATCTATACGCAAAGCGCGAGGTTGCGTTCCGCTAATCAATACGTAATGCCTGAAGATTTCGGCGGAATCTGGTAGATAATTTTTTTTTTCTGAAATATTTAAATTCATAAGAAGCTAAACCTAATATAGTTTGAGATGTATAAATTTGCAAAATATATATATTTGAAAAAATATTTAAAAAAAATATTTTTTATAATCAGTAGTAAGCCTAAGTTAAGAATACCACACTATATGTCTATACGAAAAAGATTTTTAAATACACATTAAAAAATATATATTTTATATTTAATTTAAAAGGCTTAACGATATCGTGCATTGGCCAGCTGATTGGAATCGTTAATTAAAAGCATATAAACAGAAACATAATTGGCGGCAAAATCATAGTTACAATGAAAATGGCGTCTCCATTTTATTGTTGAAGTGAAATACAATAATGAACTCCAAATTTTTAAATATTATGTTTGTTTATATTATTTTATTTGTTTAAAATTTAATATTTGGCAATATTTTTAAAATTGAAATAAAGACTTTGGAACAAAACCTAGTAGGTATGTAATAACAATATAAATCTATTAGATCGATAAATATCTAGTGTTCACATATTCAATAGTTTTTTTTATCACTATCCCATGCTTTACAAGAAAAAGAAATCCCGTTTTGTTCTACTTTTCGTTCATTTTATCATTTAATTTAAGGTTGCTTATAATGTGGGTACCATCCTGGTCAAATTTTAACTTACGATAATTGTGTATTCTATATGTATTCATACTTTAAACGAATTATTGTCATTCTTTATACGAGAATTTATATTTCTGTACATATTCGGTACAAATTTTTACTTTTAACTTTCAACAAAGCATATTTCAATAAAAACTATACTGGCAAAATGTGCCATGCATTTTTCCCTTTGTCTATGTTCGAGAGTCTTTATCTATGTATAAACTGCTCTCTACACAAGTACTTATCCCAATTCAATTGTTGAAATGTAAAGTAACTATCTATTTTTTTATCAGTTTTACGCTGTACCCTGCAAAATAGAGCAGCGTTGGCACAGAAAAGCACTCGGTTCTCCCTACTTTACACCAAATGTTGGAGGCACTGCACGATACCATTTTTTATGCTTTAGGCTTTGCCAGATATATTACCAGAGCAAGAAAATGAAAATATTTTATTTTATCGAGTGGGAATCGAACCCACAAGCAGTCGCAGGAATGTGCGACTGCGCCATAACTGGCCTCTACTAAAGTTATGTATAACAAAATTTCAATAATACGGCGTTGGATACCACTGTTTTGGTACTAGTGTTGATGAATAAAGTAAATACAAAAAATAATATAACATTTTTATTTCTATTTCGAACCGAGGTGGCGGCTTGGATATGAACGTGATACGCGCGTGGCAGGAAGGCATCACGGGGCGAAGAGTCGTCGTTACAATATTAGATGATGGGCTTGAGACAGATCATCTGGATTTGGTTTCTAAATATGTAAGTGCTTTGTAATATATTTACAATATCTAAATTATATACATATATTTTTTGAAAATTGGTTAATAACATATTAGTCCATTTAGAAATTTCTAAATGAACACTACTTAGACGGTGCCTAATTTTGGGCGAATTTCACGATTTTCCAAGTAAATTACTATTCTACATACTTATTTAGAAAACGTATAAAAATGTGAACGTAGCGTGACTCGAACCCGCGCCTCCTGGAGTCCCTCGACTCGAGTCGGGGAGATGGGGAACGGAGTGTCTTAACACTAGGTTCCCTCTGCCTACCCTGCTGTGTGCGGGATATAGCGTGAAGCTAATTTAATTTAATTTTTTTCTAAATAAGTATTTATCTTTCCTAAGTGTGGATTAACACTTTAAAAAAGTTTAAAATACTATTCTACAAGTGAGTAAAACAATATTTCTACATAATTACGTCAAAATGTGAATAATTCTAAAATTTTACTTACTATACTGTCAATTCACTTTTAACTAACTACTTCAGTTAGTTAAAAGTGAATTGACATTCAAATAATTACAACGTAACCAACATTGATAGCTGAATCCTATTTAAGTACTCCTTTAATATAAAAAAATTATTAGAAACTATATATAAAGGCCAATCGTGGCGCAGCGGCACGAATTGTAGTAACACTTCGTAAAATCGACTGGTTGTGGGTTCGACGATATGAATTATTTACTTACATTTATATTTCCATTTCTTTGCTCTAGTGTCGAGGCAAAACGCGGCGTTGAGTTCTGCCACTCAACACGCAATGCCTCCAGAATTCGGCAGGAAATGAGTAACGGAGTGTCTTAACACTGGGTTCCGTTTGGCTACCCTGTTGTGTGTGGGATACATCATGAAGCTGATTTATTTATTTATTTTATATATAGTTTGAATAGATTTAGATCAATTGACATTTAACTACAAAATACTCGTCGTCTACGTTCCAGCTTCTCCGAAATTGATGAAAGGTTAACATCTCTATTACATACATAAATGTGTACGGAGACCGACTTGTTGAGTTTCTCTGTTGCATATATTTTACAACAGACAAAACTATAAAAGACTCGCTTTTCGTGTTGTGAAATACGAAAATACTATGCGATAAGTAACGTTGTATAAAGTGTTTTCGATTCTATGTTACTTTCTATTCATCTATTTACTTTCGAAATGGTGATATTTATTTATCTGTGCAAGTATTCGCCTGTTTGTGTCTTCGCTGTGCGTTCTCTACCGCATTTATCACGGGGAGTGTTCTGGGGAACTGTTTGACCTGTTACCATTACGTCACAAGCTCAATCATCATCCACACCACCTGGACACGTGGCACTTCACTAATGTGCGGATTCGTAAAAACATCTTTTCACGCGCCACGCAACTGCGGAATGGCCTACTTGCGGCAGTGTTTCCCGGTCGATACGACATGGATACCTTTAATAAGTCTATTTCCACCTTAAAGGCTCGCAACGCTTCTTTGGTGTGACACGCGCTCTTGGGTGGTGATCACTTACTATCAACTGACATGTTTGCCCACAAAAAAATATATTAAGTACTTTACAGTAAATATTAAAAAAAACCTAATTATTATACGACATTTACTATGTACTGAATGAAATTTTCAATTTATTGCTAAACACAATTTCAATATATTTAAAACTATTTTAACTATATTAGTAATAAAATATCAAAGCAGATAGATTTTATTGAAATATTTTTCTCCATAAATTTCACGATTCGCCGAACCCACTGACTTTTGACAATTACTTAGACGTTACTCGGCACTCAATCAGAAATCGTAATCGATATTGCTAATAATGTAAGTGAGGGCTCCAATTAGTTATCCGTAGTGAAAGCATGCCAGCTCCAGCGAGCCACGCCGGCCACGTGAGGAATCTATTAACTAAATCGGTAATCGCGAGGCACGTGGGCTTTGCGATGCTTCAATTGGATATTAATTTGTCACTAATGCGTATAATTATATTATATGTTGTGTTATTATTTTTACATAACATATTTAGAATGACGCCAGTCATGGCGCGAAGGCCTACGCGTGTGACTAATGGTGCGGCAGTTTGTAGGTTCGATTCCCACTCGGAGAACTGAAGTGAAAGGAACTGATGTATGTGCTCTAGTGGAATTGATTTATCATAATACTGGGTTGCCAGTCCTCTGTTTACCCCGTCCTGTGCGGAATAATGCGTGAAACTAACATAAATAAATATTTAGAACGACTTTATATTAAAGTCACATTTCAACAACATTTACCTCGTTATAAATACACAAAACAGTATCTCCAATATACATGATTTGACAATAATTATTGGTAGCAACATCGCAAGGCTCAGTCGCGACTCGCAGTAGCTCCGACTGACTCCAAGTTAAAGGAGTTTGTTTGTATAAATCTTCGTAGCAAGTACTACTGTCTTTAAATAAATAGCTACTCGCTCTTACTCGCTCACAAGTCACAAGTCACGAGTCGCGAGTGACGTTCATGAACAAAGTCGCTCGGGTTTGAAATTGCAGTTTTAGAGTACTGTTTGTGTTGCTTTCGTTTATGGCTTAGAAAATTGAATACCGATTGTTTTAACTGAAGCATTTGAGTAACTATTTCTATATTTTAAGTTATATGTTTTTATATGGTTGTGGTATTTAATGTAGTGTAAATCAGGGCAGAGCTTGTTGATTTTTTAATCATTGGATAGTAATGAGCAGGATTCATTCTATATCCCGTATATAGCAAGGATAGGCAAAAGACCTTGGGAACCTAGTGCCCCATTAACACATTTCTGTTTCCCAATGAGGACGAGAAATGATTCAATATTTATTAATTTTAAGTTTTTGTTAGTTTGAAGTATTTTTTAATGACTTTAAGTATCTGTTGTATATATGGAAGTTTTTAAAGTATTTTTTTAAACATAAATAATAAACAGCAAAAAGAAAGAATTATATACACCTACGGTACATGCGATGATTTTTAAGTATGTGCGTATTGAATTTACTTATGTTGTCTGCAGTTTATAACTGCAGTCCAAATAATGAAACGGGTCCAAATATTCTTTATATTACTATTTTACAAACAAAAATAGTGCCTACATTATAAAGGAATAACATATAAACATATTACGAACCTTTCCTTTAATTTACAACACAACGTTTCCACTAAAACCACTCCTCAATCCTTTCATAAACTAAGTGAAGTACATTAACGATATTTTCAGGCTTTATGGATTCTTCTTTTTAAGGTCGCCCGTAATAAAACGCACCTGCTATAGTACAATTTTATTATTTAGCCTAGTTAGCATATTTGAAACGATATTATTAGGGTATTTAGATTCTCCTTTCAGGGCCGTCCATACTAAAAATCATCTGCTATAGTACAGCTCAGCTCGGCTATTATCACGTAAAATATGTTTTTACGTGATAATAGCTGAAGCCATGTGTTTTACCGCTTTCAAAGAGAGACATTCACGTACAAAGGCAGTCGAGTTTGAAATTACATGATTCATCTACCGCGGCTTTAATATCAATGTTGCTTTGAAAAACGGGTAATTAGGTCAGTGTTGTTACCGTGATATGCAATATTTCGTATCACACCCGGTGTTCCATTTCTTTGTAATATAACGAGAAAGTGTAATAATATAGGCGAATAGTGCTTAATTCACTACTGAGTATACATTACTTGGAAGTTGGTACATTCATGTTTGTGTTCTAGGTTAACAGTTAAATCTAGAGTCCCTTAAAACAAAACTGTAGTTTAACTTTCCTAGGGACGTTGATCATGTTAACTTCGTAGAGGCACTAGACTATGCAAATAGCTTTACTAAATGAGTACAGTATACGAAACTGACCTTAGCTGACCTAAGTTGTTATACCTAGCTCACTCACTTTATACAACAGTCTCGGTTCCGAAAATAATCCCCACTGGCCCGAAGTGTGCACTTCAAGAACTAAGACCACTCCTAACCATTGATTAGTAATATATTTCTAGCAATTTCTATTTCTATTTATTTAATTTCACAAGTTCTTTTAATATATATTTTTCTACAGAGCTTTCTTTGAGAAATTAACACTTATTATATTATATAAAGTATTTATTAATTAAGTTAGTTCATTTTCAAATTCTTAAGGTGAAAGTTCAAACATTAAGTTTGATAGCTGTCTAAGATCCTCGTAGGTCAATTAAAAGCAATCAAAAACTTCGGCAAATCTTTGAGTATTATGGCAGTTCTGTGTAAACATAAATATTTGTTGTTGGTAGCTTTTACCTTAAGTTTCAATTTTTCTTTTTTTTTTCGACTCGTGCGTGCGGGGGAGCACGCAGCATTGTAGGCAAAAGGAACCTGGGAATCTAGTATTAAAGACTTTTTGCCAATTTTCCCCAATTCTGAAGGCGTTGCGTGTCGAGTGGAAGAGTGCAACGTGGCTTTTTGTCCCGTTACCAGAGCGAGAAAATAAAAATATTAAATATTTCATTTCGTTGAACGCGAATCGAACCTATAACCTGCCGTGTTTTTAAAGTGAAAATTCACAGTTACTGTTATATGATAAATATATTCCAGAGACGGATTATGAAAATCAAGTCTAATATAATATATACTTAGTCCTCAAACGTTCCGCATTAGTCGATGTAATTTCGAGTTACGTATAAAATGTGACACACTTATAAAGTCACCTCGTAAACTCTTGGCTTACTTGCTAAATATTTTTTGTGTACTTTTTTAAAGCAACCTTTTATTAAACTTAAGCTTTTAGTATTAACTTTAATTTAGTTTATTTAAATAAACATGTTTTTAGTAATTACATTGTACTATTAAAATTAGAACAAGTTTAATATATTTAAAAATTATATTAATAACTTGATATTAAAAATGGCATATTTTAATATTTTTTTTTAGTTTCAGACTTTTTCTTTTTTATATTAAGACACTCAGTTCCCAACATACTATTCAAAATATGGAGATTGATTTTTTTTTGTTGGGGCAAGTAAAAAATGAAGTTTATGCGTCAGACGTCCATACAGAAGACGAGTTCTGGCAAAGAAATACGCATGCTTTTGATAAAATTAAGTTATCAAAAGCATACGCATTTGCGTATTCATAAGCAAGGTTGACACTTTGAAAATTTAAAAACCTAGCAAATAATAAGTGGATAGAAATAATATGATAAAAGTGCGTAAAGTATATTCCAAAGTGTGTAGCGTCGATTTAATATCACTTCGCCGCCGTTAGCTACATACATAGTTGCTACGACTCGATTTCTTGAAATAAGCGCGTCCGACGTTGCCGCTGGTGATAGGAAGTGCGTGTGTATGTGTGCGTGTTTATAATATTCTTTACAAATGGCGTTTTATCTTAAAACGATAATTTTATTATTTATTTTGTTTGCAAAAATAACTTTTTCATTTTTGGGAATTAATGTTTTTCTGAATTATATTAGGCTTTTATAGAGTAGTTAAAACTGTGGTTTCATTTAAAGTGGTGCTTACACTTCCATGTATACCACACGTAAAGTTGAAAACGGATTGCTACGACTCTTATTTATAAGCGAAACAGAAAACTGTATGTATCGTAAAATTATTACAACCTATGTTTTTTTTATAACACTATTGTTATTTCATGTACTTATGTAAGTCTATAATATAAATCCCATGAACTTTAATTTTCATAGGACCCCATGGCCTCCTACGACGTAAACTCCCACGACTCAGACCCCCAGCCTCGATACGACATGTACAGTCAGCCACTCGCCCACTATGACACAAGGGCCATATAAATAAAATTAGTTTACTTGACGCATAATACGTGGCATAATTTTCCAGAGATAACATTCAAAACCACGTGTAGTATTAGAACCCAGTATCAAAATATACATGCTTACGTAATATAAACGTTATTAGCACCTTTACATTATTACAAACTAGCGACCCATTCGCGGCTTCACCCGCTTGAACCATTTAATTTTTAATTAACTAATATGGAATATTTTCGTTTTCTATTAATTATATAATCTTAGCATAGAGGCCGGCCGTGGCGCAGTGGCATGAAGTGTGACTGTAAAACCGACTGGTTATGGGTTCGATCCCCACTCGAGGAGATGAAATATTTACTTAAATTTATATTTCCATTTCTTCGCTCTGGTGTCAAGGCAAAGCGCGGCGTTGAGTTCTGCCACTCCACACGCAATGCCTCCAAAATTCGGCAGAAAGTGGGGAACGGAGTGTCTTAACACTAGGTTCCCTCTGCCTACCCTGCTGTGTGCGGGATATAGCGTGAAGCTAATTTATTTATTTTTTTATTTATATAATCTTAAAAACAATATTTATACTTACATTGAAAAGTAAAGTTTCAGCCAATTCAATAAAACAGTTATTTATTGCAATTTTGTCGAACAACATTCCTTAAAATGGTATTAGATAACTTTTTATTTATGAAGTGATGGAAATAAAACAAATATTAAATGTTAAGAGTAGCTGGTCACAATACATTAGCGAATTGCAAATAAATTAGTGAAGTCATTTCCGAGATTAACGTGAACAAAGAAATAGACAAACTGACAAAAAAAACGTTCCTTTTTGTTCGATTACGTTATTAAATGGCATCAATAATATCTTTTCTTATACATCTTCAATGTACAGACACCGATACGTTACGATTTTATTATAAGTAGAGATGCTTAATAAAATAATATTTAAAAAAATGGCAAGCGTTAAAACTGAGCGCTGTTAGTACGACTCGAGCTTAGCATTCCGTTAACGAGTTTCCCAATTTTCACTAATAGATCAATTTATATAAAAGGTTTACCTGTTGGCTGTGTTACAGAGGGGAGTGGGCGCTTGTATACTGAAATTATAACACACAATAAAAATTAAAGTGTTTATATTGCACTTGGCCTACATACTTCACATTATTTTTATTAAATTAATATGTAGTGGCACAAAGTGTGTTAAAGCAACATAGACCGCGGCAGGTTGTGACTTCGACTCCCACATTCCCACTTCCGAGTGGGAAATATAATATCTCTAGTGTTAAGGCTTTTCATTTATTTTAAATAATATGATAATGTAAGATATGATAAGAGTATATACCAACGTTATAAGTTCTTAATATTATGTTTTTTACATTTCTTATACAGCTTCACGCGTATGAGGGTAGGCAGTGTAATGTTGAGACACTCCGCTCCCCATTTTCCGTCGAATTCTGTAGGCATTGCGTGTTGAGTGCCGGACCTCAACGGAAAAGGAAAATATTAAATATTTCAATTCCTCAAGTTGAAATTGAACCCACAACCTATCACGTTCACTTTTTATATACTTCGTACGAATTTGCTTTAGTGTTTTGGTTAAACATAAACAATATCCTTCTAGAGACGCGGTCCTTGTCAGTATAACGTAACATTTTCACATGGGAATTGTTACCGTTAATAGCTCGCTTTGGCCTGTCAAAGAGAGGTTATCCTTGTTAAGCGTTAAGCTCAGCGCTAAACTCCCTGATAAAGCTTTGGAAGCTACGTAATTGATTTTCTATATGTATGTGTATGTATGTATGTATGTATGTATGCATAACTGATGTATGATCTCGTGTGATTCATTTATTAATTTTAATGATTCATTTTATACTTTAATTGCTTGTTTAGATATTTATTAGGTAAAGTATCTTTAAGTGTGTTTTTCACGTTAACGGATTTTTCAAGATACGTTAAAGAGTAAAAATGATTCAGTCAAATAATGGGTACCTTAACACAGGCTCCCTCTCCCTACCCTTTTGTGTGCGGGATTCAGCGTGAAGATGATTTTCTTTCTATATATATTGTATGATTACGCTTATCCCTGAAAGTACTAACCCAATTTATTTAAAACTTTCACCAATTGCTTTTTTTACTCAGAAAAACATTCACAGTTTGTTTCATCAAAATCGCTTAATTTACAAAACAATCATTTGATACACCACCATACACCGATATTAAATATTTTCCACCTATTATATATTTATATTAAGCATTCCTTCGGTAGCTTGTAGCGTTATTGCATTGTACGGTGACGTAAGACACTTTGAACTACAGTGAGCAACTAGACGAAGTGGTGGATTTTACTTTTCTTAAGTTTATTTCAGTTGTACTATCGTACTGTTAGATATATTGTTACTGAAATTACGCTAGAATATTTAATTTAATTGCATTTCTTTACAAATAGTCATTTGATATACTAGATTTTCGCACTTAGCAGAGTAGGCAAAGGGTACCTAGAAGGAAATTGGGAACTGGGAACCTAGTGAAAGTACACTTCCGTTCCCCACGCATTATAGCTAAGAAATAGAAACATTAAATATTTCAGTTCTTCGAGTGGGAAATCAGACCCATAAATGTCCTCAACATTACTGTTTCTGTTATTTTAACTTACAAATTATTTTATCTAGGATAATGTATAATCACATGTTGCGATATATCCGATAAGCTCCTCATACTAATCTGCTTATTCGTAACGAGCTAAACTAACCATAAACGGGAACGAATTAATTTCCATAATATATAAAGCCGTTGCCGCCATTCAACACGCAATGCCTCCAGAATTTCGCGGAATGTGACTAGCGTACCGTAATAGTAACGGAACAAATTGTTTTAACACTGCGTTCCCATGGTTATTTACTATATAACTCGACTTTTGAACAAATTTTCTTTGTTTAAGTTTATACATTCGCAATATCCTTGTAATGCGTAAATATTTTCGATTTTAGCGATTCAGTATTATTTCTGAGTTTAATATGTATAGTATATATATCCTTATTTAATAAATATGTGTATAAAAAATTTAATTCCGCCACTCAACACGCATTGTCTGCAGAATTAGGCTACCCCTGCTTACTTTGCTACATGCGGAATACAGCGTGGAGCTACAATAAGGCTACATAACAGAAAAATAAGCAAACATAAGGGGATTGCAGGAATATTTTTATAACGATGCACTCTTATTTGACATTTACATAACAACCTCTTCCCTGCGTACCTACTGAGACTTTCGTGGTTTAGCCTTTTTTATTAGTTTCAATTTGGTTATCTCACAGAACTTACATAATTCGTAAAACAATCTTCTGCGATTTCCGTTACTTTGTTAAAATCAGCTTCACGCACGTACTTGGTTGTGTGTGTGTGGGATACACCCACACACACACAACCAAGTACGCAGAGGGAACCTACTGTTAAGACACTGCATTACTTATTTTCTGCCGAATTCTAGAAGCTTTGCGTATTGAGTAGAGGAACTTTGCCACGACATCAGAGCAAGGAAATGAAAATATTAAATATTTCATTTCCTCGAGTGGGGACCGCACCCACAAGCCTTTACAGTCACATATTTGTGCCGACGGGCGTCCAGAAATTAAGGATTCATTAAAATAAGTATATTATAGGAGAAACATAATATAAATGTGAGGCAATTTCGTTAGAGCTTAAATCTGGGTAATGCTGAGAGATTTTTTGGATACAAACCATTACAGAATACGAAAAATTTACATCTTTTTTTTTCAATCTGTAAAGTCTTTGAATTTTCCACATGAAAATGAAATATCGTAGTTGAACGGATTTGCTTTTTTTGTATTTGAGTGGAAATACAAATGATCGTTTGAACTGTGTAAGAGCTACTAGCTACTTATATTCCTCAGTTCTTATTGGGACAATATTTGATTTTTTTGTTTTAGTACTACATTAAAAAATATTTTGTATAATCTTTACCTTACCTTTTGTAATTCAAATAACATTACAACTTTTAACATAAAATATAGACTTTTTGGACTAAAATGTAGAAATATTGTGTTACTGTAAACGATTTTAGCAACACATTGTTTTTGTATTTTCACGCCACAAAACAAGTTGTATTGGTGGAACAATACTTGTTTGTCTCTAGTGACCTAGTGAATGTCAGCGAAATCTATTCAGGTTACACTAGAATATATTTTTACGAATCGATTTTATTTTTAGAGGCCGTCAGGGCGCAGTCAGTGCGTGTGACTGTAAACGCGACGACTGTGGCTTCGATTCGTACTCGGGGGACTGAATTATTAAATAATTTAATTTTTAACTCTGGCCTTGAGGTAAAGTGCGCCATTGCGTTCCGCCACTCAACACTCAACAACTCAAAAAAACTTAAATATACATTTTTGAATTAATTGAAATTTACAAATTGAAATAAAATTTATACAAATTGATATTTGATATTAAATTACAATACTTCAGGCGCATAACACCAGTACATTCGAACTTGAACTAACTAAAATTAAATGGCTTATTCTGAGCTAGTCCCAGGAGTCTCCTTTCATCGTAATATATGTTTAATGGCTGTACTTGAGAACAATAAACTGTTGATAAATACAATCTATTTATAATTGAACGTGGTATTTCTATTGTATGTATTATATAAGTAACAATATCCAATGATTTATTAATAATTGTTTTAATCTTAACAATGGATATTCTGTTGTTTAGGTAAAATTTGATTGTAGAATAATGAAAATAATGATATGAAGGCTTACGTCTGTTAATGCGACAGATTGTGGGTTTTGTTCTCACTTGGAGGCAATGTAACATTAATTTTTTGTCACTGCCTTGCTCTGGCAGTGAGATCTTTGGCTGAGGCTTTGTCTTACGCTAGGTTCCTGGGATCCCTTTGCCTACAATTTCGTTTCCTGTGCCTGTGTGAAATACAACGTGATCCTTATAATTCACTAGCTATGCCGCGATACATATATTTAAATATATATAACAAACTAACAAACAAACTCTTCCGCTTTATTTTATAAGTATAAATTAATTTATTAGAGGCAGCTACTGTAATTTATTATTATAGTCTATATAACATACATATCTATATTACAAATTAAATAAAAAGCCATTATATGCGGGTCGGGCCCACACATGACAGACTTCAGTATGTTGACGTATGCATTCATCTATACTAATATTATAAAGAGGTAAGATTTGTATTTTTGTATGTATGTATGTATGTGTGTATGTTTGTAGAGTTTTCACACAAAAACTACTGGACCGATTTCAATATTTTTTTCGCTATTAGAAAGCTGCATCTTCACTGACCAGCATAGGCTATATTACATTTTCAAAAAAATAGAGATCCCTAATAAAAATGCAATAACGTAACCCAAAGTGAGAAGAAATTGATCTTAACAATTCTATCATCGCATGCGCTGCGAAAACTATTGATGATAGAACAAAACAATATTCTACAGTATTATAGAGCGCATTAATATCTATATAAAAGTCCGCAATAGCATATGTCCAACTACTGTAGTTATGACAATATAACCATTTTTTTATATTTTATAAGTTAACAAAAGTGCCGACAATAATCAAACCATATTATTCATACCTCTGCATTAATCCTTATCCTGTTAAATAAAATACTTTTTAACTTAATAAAATCGGATATCCCATTCAAAAGATATAACGAATTTAAAAATATCAATCTAAAGAAAATCATGTAATAATAAAAAATGCGGAGTGTGTGTCGTGAGTGGCCTCGCGCAGCGTGGCGAGTAACTCTGCGGGGGTGAGGGGGAGGTGCATCGATATCACTAAAATTATTAAGACAATCGATTAGGTTTTTTGTTTCCTTATTTGATTTGAATAGGCCCCGAAACTACGAGATCAATAACAATACCAAAAAAAAACCTTATATCGCGTACGCTGTAGAAATTATTGACAATAGAGCAAAGTTATGTACTATAATTTCATAGAAGTCATCAATATATACAAAAAGTTGACGATGCCATGTGTAACTGTTAGAGGTATGTTACAATAACTAATTTTCAAAGGAAACAGTGCAAACTAGAACAGAGCCGCTATCGTAGTACAGAGGGACATCTAAAATATATATATTTTATATTCTGTCATAATGAATAGCTTTAAACTTTGCATACAAAGGTATCCTGTACGTAGTATATCATTTTTTCATTTATTATTTATTACCAGTACAATAGTATCGATACTAATGTGGTATATATATTTTTATATTAATTTAATATTTTTTCTCCCCTTAGTGTTTTTCAGGTGGAAAACACAGACAATATTTTATTCACCATAAAAATTTTAGTAGTTTTTGTAATCTATACTAATATTATAAAGAGGTAAGATTTGTATTTTTGTATGTATGTATGTATGTATGTAAGTGTGTATGTTTGTAGAGTTTTCACACAAAAAATACCGGGCCGATTTAAATAATTTTTTCACTATTGGAAAGCTGCATCTTCACTGACCAGCATAGGCTATATTACATTTCCAAAAAAAATAGAGATCCCTAATAAAAATGCAATTATGTAAACCAAGGTGTGGAGAAATTGATCTTAATGATTCTATCATCGCATGCGCTGCGAAAACTATTGATGATAGAACAAAACAATGTTCTACAGTATTATAGAGCGCATCAATATCTATAAAAAAGTCCGCGATAGCATATGTCCAACTACTGTAGTTATGACAATATCACCATTTTTTTATATTTTATAAGTTATCAAAAGTGCCGACAATAATCGAACGACGAATTTAAAAATATAAATCTAAAGAAAATCATGTGATAATAAAAAATGCGGAGTGTGTGCCGTGTGGCCTCGGGCACTGTGGCGAGTAACTCTGCGGGGGTGAGGGGGAGGTGCATCGATACCACTTAAATTATTAAGACGATCCATTAGATTTTTTGTTTTTTTTTATGGAAAGGACAAGGCAAACGAGCGTTCGGGTCACCTGATGGTAAGTGACTACCGCCGCCCGCGGCCCCGTGCAACACCAGAGGAGTTACATGTTCGTTGCCCGCCTGTAAGGTGGGTTGGACTCCGGAGCCCGGCATTATCTGATGCGAAACGCAGTGGCATAAAGCCACTACTTCACGCCGGTTTTTAATGCCGGTGGTAATGATCCGGTCGAGTCTGCCCAGTCGCCTCTTACGATACCACCAGCACCAGGATGATATATATATATATATATATATATATATATATATATATATATATATATATATATTAATTATGACAGAATATTATATATATAATATTATGTCATAATTAATAGTTTTAAACTTTGCGTAGCAAAGTTATCCCGTAGGTAGTATATAATTTTTTTTCAATTATTATTACCAGCATAATTTATCGATACTAATGTGGTATCTATATTTTTATATATATTTATATTTTTTCTCCCCTTAGTGTTTTTCAGGTGGAAAACATAGACATTTTTTTTATTTGATAAAATAAAAAAAATGTCTATGTTTTCCACCATAAAAATGTCGGTAGTTTTTATAATTGTAATATAATTAAACAACTTTCTAAAATGATCTTTCCTTGCATGTGTTGGAATAACTATCAGGAGCTTTTAAACAAAACAATACATTCTCATTTTTATAAATATATTATATGTTATTACATTAAAACTAGCGGTCGCGCGCAACTTCGCCTGCTTATTAGCACCCTTAGGGGTGAATTCTAAAAAAACCACGAAACGCGTGTTCAATATAATATTTTTTAACAGTCTGAATTTATTTTTTTATAAAAATCGGTTGCAATTTAAAGATTTTTCCACATAAACTTTCAACCCAGTATTTGAACCCTTAGGGGATGAATTCTAAAAACCATGAAATACGTATTCAATGAAATATTTTAAAGAGTCTGACTTTCAAATTTTATAAAAATCGGTGCTGTTTTAAAAAAAATCCATACAAACTTTCAAGTAATTCCCTGTATCGAAACAAACAAATAATCCCCAAATTTAAGTGGGTGAAGCCGCGAGTTGGTTGCTATAGTTTATAAAAGTTTATATTGTGTTTAGATGGATCACGTGGGGATGTCAATACATTTTAATCATTAGCACGTAGGTACGTTACATTAATTTACAATAGATATATTTCTCAAGAGAACTTAAATTCTCTCAAGAGAACTTAAATTCTCTCAAGAGAACATTGTATATAAAAAAAAATAGATGAAATAATCAAGTTAAGGAAGTGCCAAATATATTTTATGAATCAATCTTAATGTTATATTCAAAACAAATGAATTGTATGTAAATTTATTAATGCGTTTCAAGTATGAAAAGAAGAAAATATAAATGTGTTTATATTTCTATTATTTATATCGATATATCAGGGACGTAAATGCGGGAACAGAGCTGCCGTCTTAGTACATAGTAACCTCTAAAAAATATATTTACCTATTATAGTTAAAGAATAAAAAGTGTGAAGAGGAATGTGTGATTCCTCTATAGACTATATTATTCTACATAATATCATAAAAAAACAGGTTTAAACAGTACATATAAAGGTAACCTCCTACAGTATAATTATTTTCAATCAACATTTTTGAACTTTTAATTTTGAACATTTTGAATGTTTTCGCGCCATTACGAAAATTTAGACAAAATATTCAATTTTTTAATTAAAAAAAAAATATTAACGATAAGAATGTTGGTAGTTTCTCAAAAGGTATAAGAATTTTAAAAAACGCCTGAAATACGCTCTCTTCACATAAATATTCTCTCTTGTGGTTAAAGCGGGCGAAGCCGCGAGCGGGTCGCTAGTTTTGTATAAAGTGAACTACAATTCTACAGTCACTACGGACCACGGGGAGTACCGTCATACAAACTACAGCAAAAACGATGCATAAACACTCGTATTTTTTGATCGCGTTGACTTCGAAGTTTGAATTTGAGACCTGAATATTTGATAATCATTTCAGTTTGTTATATCCATACGATCGCAAGATATGTGCTCCTGTTAGATGAACGACAAAGTGATCTTTTAAGGGTTCCGTTTTTCCTCTTGAGGTACGGAACCCTTAATATAAAAGTCTTTGAACATCTAATAAAAATAAAATTGCCTCGCACAGGGTCGCAACGGCAAAGGCTCGATATTCGTTTGGGCGTCCGGCAATGGCGGTCGGGAGCACGACAACTGTAACTGCGACGGCTACACTAATTCCATTTGGACATTGAGCACCACTACTGCACGATGGGCTGCACCGGCACGTCCGCCTCCAACAGGGACATGCAACATATCGGGGAGTGTACTTACCTTATAATAAGTAGAGGGTGCCTAATAATACTTAATTTCATGACATTGTGTGTTAAGTGAGAAAAATGTTTCCATTGTAAGGCAAAGTGTGTAATTGTAAATGCAGGTTGTCAGTTCGATTCCCACTCAAGGAAAATAAACATTTAATATTTCTTCAACGTTCTGATCTGCCTCTCAACTCAACTCGCGATGCCGCCATAAATCGGCGGACAATAGGGAACAAAGTGTCTTAACTCTATGTTGTCTCTGCCTACCCTGCTGTGTGTATAATAACGCCTGAATATAGCTACATTATTATTATTCAGTTGATATATACTATGTGAGTAATATAAAATAACAAAACTTTCAGACACTTTCTAGGAAGAAGCGATTGTTTTCGTATGTGTTCATTTTATTTTACGAACAAAAAGATAAACAACTCATGTGAATTTTATTTCAACTGTAAACATTTTGATTAATTGTTTGTTTGTTTCATATTATAAATGTAAATAGAACGAACAATGAAAAGAAAATATAGATATATTATAGTATTTACTCAACAGGAACATTTATTTAAAAAAATACTTTTTTAAAATATTTTATAAATAAAAATACTAAATACAATATTTTGTGTCACTTTCAACTGATTATTTGCATTTGTTCTCGAAAGTTCTTCCTAAAGGTAGTAGTGGTTTTTATGTAATACTAGCGGCCCGCTCGCGGCTTCGCCCGCTTAAACCACAGAATTATTTGCTTAATACACTAAAATTATATTCGTGTTTTAATATACCTATAATGTATGTTTGCAACGCACGCAAGTCGCATTTTCGTACCACCCATAAGAGAGATGCAACTGTCAATATATTAATTTCTTTAACTTTTGCCATAAGGAGTCTTCAGGACCTATGTTATAGTTATAGCTATATAGTTATACTAATATCGCTATTTACAATAAAATCCTAACTCATCGGTGTCTGTACGTGGAAGATATGTTAGAAAAATTATTATTACGGACATTTAACAATGTAATAGAACTTGGTCAGTTTGTCTGTTTATCTATGCGTTCAAGATAATCTCAGAAAGGGCTTAACCGATTTAAATAACTTAACCTAACTTTGTGCCCCTGCGCCGCGATGGCCTTTAATATTAATACAGAATGGAAGCGTCAGCGCTCCTTTTACGGGGGCAATATATAGGATAAAATATTTTAAGCCCATACCTAAAGAAATTAATCAAGATACCTCAACAGTTTAAACGTAGACTTTTTTTTTCATTTCACGATCGATGTTTATCCATACCTGTATCGTGTGACGCAGTTACGCATAGATACCAATAACGTTAACTACTACAAAAGTATTACTAAAGGTTAAGCAACTTTGAACTTTGTCGCCAATACCTACGACTCGATTTAGGAATGAGGCGTATGCGGCAGTATCTCTTTGATAGGCTTATGCCTGTTTGCGTGTTTAATTTCAAACAGCGTTTTATTTTAATATCAATGATAATATATAATTTATTTTGTATGAAAAATTACTTTTTCACTTTTAGGATTTTTTTTATTGTATTAGGCTTTTATAGAGTGATTAACTATGGTTTCATTTAAAGTGGTGCTGACAAAAACAGTAATTGAGCATATTTAATATTTATAGTGATTTTTTAGTGAATAGAACTAATAGTTATTACAATACTTGCAAAAAAAGCATATTTTATGTATATTCTTTATTGCACTATAAACAAAACAAACAAATAGAATAAAGTTACAGAAATGAGGTTAACAAAGGTGGACTTATCTCTAAAAGAGATTTCTTCCAGTCAACCTGTGGAAGTGGGTGAAAGAAACATATAGCGGGATGACAAAATTGTGCAATATTTGAAAAGATTTTTTTTTTTAACATAAATATGATATATTAGAAAAAAAATATATACCTACATATACATACATACACACATACATAAATACATGATTACATATATACATACATACATACATACATACATACATACATATTATACATACAATACATTAATACTAATATAATTATGAAGTTCTTTTTTTTCTTCAATCTTCAATGATAAGTACTGTCTGTTAATTCTTTGATAAAATGCTTTTTTAATGATGTTTTAAAGGACATCATTAAAAAAGCATAGTCATTTTTTAAATTCTTATACCTTTTGAAAAACTACTAACATTCTTATCGGTAATAAATTATTTTTTTCAAATTCAAAAATTGTCTTAGTTTTTCATCACAATGGCACGAAAATATTTAAAATGTTCAAAATTAAAAGTTCAAAAATGTTGATTAAAAATAATTATACTGCAGGAGGATACCTTTATATGTACTGTTTTTTTATGATATAATGTAGAATAATATATTCTATAGAGAAATCACACATTCCTCTTCACACTTTTTATTCTTTAACTATACGTAAATATATATAATATTTTAGAGGTCACTCTGTACTAAGATGGCAGCTCTGTTCCCGCATTTACGTCCCACATATATAGAAATATAAATCATTGAAAAAAAAAGCAGAAACGCAATTTTATTGCATTTTTTCTTTTTTTCATACTTAAAACGTATTAATAAATTTACATACAATTCATTTGTTTCGAATATAACATTAAGATTGATTCATAAAATAAATTTGATATTTCCACATTACCACATTCCATTTACATCCACACATCCACACATCCACACATCCACACATCCATACATCCATACATCCATACATCCATACATCCATACATCCATACATCCATACATCCATACATCCATACATCCATACATCCATACCTACCCACCTACCCGCCTACCCACCTACCCGCCCTACCCACCTACCCCCTACCCACCTACCCACCTACCCACCTACCCACCTACCCACCTACCCACCTACCCACCTACCCACCTACACACCTACCCACCTACCCCCTACCACCTACCCACCTACCACCTACCACCTACCCACCTACCACCTACCACCGACCCACCTACCGACCGACCCACCGACCCACCTACCCACCTACCCACCGACCCACCTACCCACCTACCCACCTACCCACCTACCACCTACCTACCTACCTACCTACCTACCTACCCACCTACCCACCTACCTACCCACCTACCTACCCACCTACCTACTCACTTACCTACCTACCTACTTAAAATATAAAATAGATAGCGTTTCTAGTATCGAGTTCTACTATCTCAAATATAAGCTTCTTGCAAACTTAAATACTTATATCTTTTGATAGAGTGAAGCTATTACAATGAAATAAACACTAAATTGTACTTTTGACGTGATGCGTGTTCACATAAACAGGAAAACAGACAAACAGACAAACAGACAAAAATTCCAAAAATGTTGGAAATGGATTCTGTTAGTTATCCTTTAACACCCTAGCTAATTTTTTTTTAAATATTTTCAATGTACAGAAACGACTTTTCTACAGATTTATTATAAGTATAGATTTAAAATACGTGTACACTTCTACGTACGTACGTCTTCTTGTACTTCTTCTACAGTAAGGGTACATGGACTCAACAAATTATGAAAGGCATCCATTATTCATTAAGCCTAAACTAAACACCCAACAGTTTCATCGTAAATAAGCACTGTGTATATACGGTGCTTATTCGCGCTAAATTTTGCATGTTATCTAAAAGCCATTTAGATTGGGGATTCCGGGATAACAGATCCCGAACTCGTGATAGGTGATCATTATAATGTACTTGACGCAACGTACTTTAGTCAATGGAGTTTATTGACAATGATATCTAATTAAACAGAATTTGTAGATCTTTAAAGTTTAACTATTGTTAAAATATAAGGTAGAACCGGAAGTAGTATCCTTCTAGGACATTGCCTAATTTTCTAAAATCTCAACTTAGGTATTAGACATAAGCTAAATTGCAGCGTCGAGTTAGGCCACACAGCTTCACGCTGTATACTGCACACAGTAGTGTGGGAGTAGTACATACACAGTAGTAGGCAGAGGGAACCTAGGGAATACACTCCGTTCTCCACTTAGGGGCCGTTCAAGTATTACGTAAGCAATTATTGTCAAAATTTTGTCACAATATCCTAAAACATGACTTTAACGAAAATTAAAATATATTAAAATATATATATAATTTACTTATTGTCATGTCCTACTCATTGTAAATTTTTATAAAGTTTTTTAAATAAAATATTTATTATCCAAAGTTAAATATTAACTATATTACAATGCTGCGCACCGCAAGACCGGAGCGTCTAAGCATCGGTAGAGAATGGCGGATTAATGGGGTAGGACGGAATGTGTCACATTCCTTCGGCTACGGTCTGTTGGACGCAGCGGGCATGGTGCGGCTTGCGAAGACCTGGAGGACCGTCCCAGCGCAGAGGAGGTGCGAACTGGCAGCACCGAGACCCCAAAGGGTTGTTCCGCATTACTTTACAGGTAAGTTAAATGAATTGAAAAATGTTTTCTTTCTAATATTACATTAATATAAATAATCTCCAAACTAATAAATTAATAATGACATCTACAATCACTTATCTATCTTATCAAAAACGACGATTTACACACATTTTGAAGGAACCGTAACGTAAGACATTACAATATTCATATAAACTGTAACGTTGAATGTACTCAAGTTAATTTCCTATAGTACTAAACATTGACTGTGGGCTTAAATTCCGCTTAAATCAAGATGGAATGTCGGTATGTCCTCTACATTGTAGATTCCAGACAAAATTATGTACTTTACAAAATATTTACAGTAAAATACGTACAACTATACATTAAATAAATACTCTATTTTGAATCTAAAAACAAAAACATTGTAGTATATTTTATGTCATATAAAATGATTATTTCTACAAATCCAAACATAAGTTGTCTAGTATTTATCCACTATGGTCTTTGTATGAACGCGACTCTTCAAATTAATAGTGCTTGCTTAATATATATTCAAGTTAACCTAACTGTAAATGTAATATAAAAAATAAATAAACGACTAAAGGCCTAATGACTGCGCCATTCGTAGCGCAGGAGCTCAAGTGTGTGACAAGAGTAAACGCGGCAGGTTGTGGCTTCAATTTCCTCGAAATTAAATATTTAATATTTTCATTTCTGAGCTCTGGTGTCGGGCCAAAGCGTGGTGTTAAGTTCTGCCACTCAAGGGGCAGTACGTCAGCAAAAATGGGGAACGGAGTCTTAACACTAAGTACCCTCTGCCCTGCTCCATGCGGGATACGGCGCGGGATGAAGCTGTGTATAAAAACGACAAAATAATAATTTTCACAGTTAATTTGTAACTTACCCAATTATAATATAATAATATCCAACAATGAGACTTTAAATGATGTTGAATTGAAAACGATCTAATACGATGAGACTCTATATCTCGGTGCGCGACATTTGCAACTATTACGGACGCTCGGTTGCATTTGCATTGAAATGACTCGGCTGTGAATTTACGGAATTTAGTGCCTTATTATGTCACAGTCTGCGCCAGAATTGACTGGAATTATTGTAATTATGTACATATTAGACCTTTAAACTTATATTATATAAATAAGTCAAATCAAAATCAACTTCACGCTGTATTTAGCATATATTTAGCATGTATTTAGCATATAGGAGAAGCATTGCGTGTTGAGTGGCAGAACCAGAGTGAAGATATGAAATGGAACTTGTTGAGTTAGGTACCATTTCATAATAAGTATTTGACGAGAGCAGCTCTAATATCGTTATTTGTGAGCAGCTGGATGTCGGAGCGTGTCCAGGCGTCAACTACTTAGAGCACGTACAGGCGCGCGTCTCCTTGCAAGCGACGAGTAGAGGGGACCTGCGGATCGCGGATATTCCCACTCACGGGAATGCATTGACATTTCCATGCTAACGAGGCATATTGCAGCGTTAAAATCCACCACTCGACATGCAATGACTGGATTGCCTTAACGCTAAGTTCCCAGGTTCCCAGCATTTGCGGGAAAACTAAATGTTATTACAAAATAGTCAAAATGCAAAATATAACAGACCTAGGCCTATAATAAATTTAAAAAACTACACCACTTTTTGTTGCAGGATTTATTCCTTTTCATATGTACATATGAATGTTTGCATTGATACGTTGTATAATGGCTTGTTACATTCCACATGGAATTTGTGGAACTCCGGTTGAGATACTGTGCATACGTTTAGTATTTTGAAATACCATTTATCCATCAAAATAAATCCAAATAAAAATTCTAATTTTTTAGTGATTTGAAATGAATAATATTGTGCGTCAACAATACCTCGCTAGGTCTAGGTAATAAAAATATAAAATATTAAATATCCCCGAGAGGACACCTAGTTTTTTTAGCTGCAGTTGTAGCCAAAGACTCGATGTAACGTCCAAGTTCAAATCTGACGTAATGTTTATGCCAAGAAGCTCAAGATGATCAGCTATCGGCACGGGTACATCTCGGAAAGTCGGAGCAAGATCGAAGGGGCTCCGTTTTGCAGAAAATAAACAGGCCTGAGTCTTGGTAGCGTTAAACCTGACAAGATTGGCATCGCCCCATTCGGAGACGCCCTGAAGTGCCAGGTTCAGACGATCGATCATAGACTCTCGACAAGACCGGATTTCGTTCCGGCTAGCCTTTGCATTGGACATATATTTGTCAACAACCGTGCTGTCATCAGCGTACCCAACGATACCGGGTGTTAACATATCGTTGATGTGCACCAGGAATAGGGTTGCGGACAGAACAGAACCTTGAGGAACTCCGGCATTTATAGCCTGTTGATCAGATACACGACCATCTAAGACCACTTGTATCGATCGCTCACTCAAGAAGTCAGTACGTTTAGTATTTTGAAATACCATTTATCCATCAAAATAAATCCAAATAAAAATTCTAATTTTTTAGTGATTTGAAATGAATAATATTGTGCGTCAACAATACCTCGCTAGGTCTAGGTAATAAAAATATAAAATATTAAATATCCCCGAGAGGCAATAGAACCCCCTGTACCCGCGTCTAGTAGTCTAAATAGTTTTTCATAAAATTATATAGGAAGAAGATGGTAATTGAGGGCCACCCATTTTATTTTTCAGATATAATATGAGAAGTAAAAGGAATACATATGTTTATATATATATATATATATATATATATATATATATATATATATATTACAAATAAATGCAAATTTGCCAATTTGAGATTAAGTGAGGGTTATATTTCACCCTAGGGGCCAGTTCAATGTATTGAATTTAATGACAAAAACCGCAGATTGACCAGTCTTAGTCCATAAGTTACAGATTTGACGCTGAATCCACTCGTATTCTAGTCTGAATTAGTTAGAATAACTCGTGTCACTAAATATACAGAATATAAATTTGAGTCCTCAGGCGGAGACGGTCATTTTATCACATTTAGACGAGCTCTACGACTTTTTTATTATTGGAGTTACTGCTAGAACCGGCTAGAACTGCTGGCAACGTTTTCTTTATCATCTCGATGTACTGGTCGCGTCCAACACATAAAAAAGTTTTGAGTAGTACAATTTTAAAAACACGGGAATGTGCTGCCTTCTTTCAGATTGCTTTGTATAATTTTAAATATTGTCATAATAATGTTCCGTTTCAAAAAAGTTTCCCTGGAAAGTGGAATTTTAAATAACAAATATCAAGGGGGGGGCACAATACCTGCAGGGGCTACATGGCGGCATCACCTTCTCCTACATAGGTTCTTACATATATAAATAGTTATAAAATAAAACGTTTTTCATAATATTAATAATATTTCCCTCTTAAAAGACGATATATTACATTCCCATCCAAGTTCAGGTCTGATACGCGGTACTAGCGCACTCTGTCACTCCGAACAGCATACGAAGCAATAAAACCTCGTGTCGTCCCGCGATAGAGACGTGCAATCTAACTTCTTAGTACTTGTCATGTAAAATTGACATTGACGTGAATGAATGGAATATATCTATACTTAAAATATAAACGTAACGGTGCGGTGTATGATACATACATACATTAAAGATATATAAGAAAAACGGTGGCATTTAATGACATAAGAGAACCAAATGCATTTTTTGGCCTGTTGTTCTGTCCTGTCTGTTCAAAAGCATTAGTGCCAAAGCAATTTAGTTGCAGTTTTTTTATTGTATTTTGGCAAACTTCACTTAAAATTTAGCGTTTTTATTGTAGATCACTCAGTTCATAAATAAAAAAAATAGGTATATTTATTCTATTTTAAAGAAGGTTATTTGACAAAATTGGCAAAAACTTTACTTATCAATACAGGTGTATATATATTGGTTTAGTGAAGCCGTGAGCCGTAATTTTAATATATTTATATTTTCTTTAATATAACTAATGTTATTATAAAAAGAATACAATGAAACCGAAAACAGAAGTATCTCAATATGCTAAAATATCACAATAAAACGTCGTTTCGTTCGCTCAATACAATTTTTATTTGTACTAGAGACGCGCAGTTTAAGTGCTTAATACTTGTCACATGAAATTGATATTGACATGAATGAATGAATGGAATGAATAAAATTTAAAATATATATATTACTATAATTTCAGTATTTATTTTATTTTATTTTGCTCATAACTGCAGTTTTGTATGTTTGTGGCTTGCGGTTATGTTCATATTTTATGAAAATTCGGCTAATATATAAAATAAAATTTATGGTACATGATTTATTTTGAATGTGCAGGGGCACGAGCGTGTGACTGTAACGCTGTGTGTTCGATTCCGGCTCGGGGGAATTAACTATTATTTATTAATATTTACGTTTCTTCCCGAGTAGTAGAGAGAGTAGGAGAATAGTTTCTTTGAGTCACAAGGCAAAATAAATTTATTATTAAATTATTATCTATACTAATATTATAAAGAGGTAAGATTTGTATTTTTGTATGTATGTATGTATGTATGTGTGTATGTTTGTAGAGTTTTCACACAAAAACTACCGGACCGATTTCAATATTTTTTTCACTATTAGAAAGCTGCATCTTCACTGACCAGCATAGGCTATATTACATTTTCAAAAAAAATAGATATCCCTAATAAAAATGCAATAATGTAACCCAAGGTGAGAAGAAATTGATCTTAACAATTCTATCATCGCATGCGCTGCGAAAACTATTGATGATAGAACAAAACAATGCTCTACAGTATTATAGAGCGCATCAATATCTACATAAAAGTCCGCGATAGCATATGTCCAACTACTGTAGTTATGACAATATAACCATTTTTTTATATTTTATTAGTTAACAAAAGTGCCGACAATAATCAAACCATTATTCATACCTCTGCATTAATTCTTATCCTATTAAATGATATTTTATTAAAGATAATTTCAATACCTGTAAAATACTTTTTAAATTAATAAAATCGGACATCCCATTCAAAAGATATAACGAATTTAAAAATATCAATCTAAAGAAAATCATGTAATAATAAAAAATGCGGAGTGTGTGTCGTGTGGCCTCGCGCACCGTGGCGAGTAACTCTGCGGGGGTGAGGAGGAGGTGCATCGATATCACTAAAATTAATAAGACAATCGATTAGATTTTTTGTATCCTTATTTGATTTGAATAGGCCCGGAAACTACGAGACCAATTTCGAAAATTCTTTTACAATTAGACGATTAAGGTGTAAAACAACACCTAAAAAAAATCTTATATCGCGTACGCTGTGGAAATTATTGACAATAGAGCAAAGTGATGAACTATAATTTCATAGAAGACATCAATATCTACAAAAAGTATACGATATCATGTGTAACTATTAGAGTTATGTTACAATAACTAATTTTCAAAGGAAAATGTGCAAACTAGAACAGAGCCGCCATCGTAGTACAGAGGGGCATCTAAAATATATATATTTTATATTCTGTCATAATGAATAGCTTTAAACTTTGCATACAAAGGTATCCTGTACGTAGTGTATCATTTTTTTCATTTATTATTACCAGTACAACAGTATCGATACTAATGTGGTATCTATATTTTTATATATATTTAATATTTTTTCTCCCCTAAGTGTTTTTCAGCGGGAAAACACAGATAATATTTTATTCACCATAAAAATGTTAGTAGTTTTTATAATTCTAATATAATTAAAGAACTTTCTAAAATGATTTTTCCTTGCATGTGTTGTAATAACTATCAGGATCTATTAAACAAAACAATACATTTTCATTTTGATAAATATATAATATGTTATTACAGTATAACAATATAATATATTATATATTATTTTAATTTTTATCTTAAAACTAGCGGGCGCGCGCAAATTCGCCTGCTTAATAGCACACTTAGGAGTGAATTCTAAAAAAACCACGAAAAGCGTGTTCAATAAAATATTTTTAACAGTCTGAATTTAATGTTTTATAAAAATCGGTGGCGATTTAAAGATTTTTTCATATAAACTTTCAACTCCGTCCATTGTTTTTAGAATTCATCCCTAAGAGGATGAATTCTAAAAACCATGAAACACGTTTTCAATGAAATATTTTAAAGAGTTTGCTGACTTTCAAATTTTATGAAAATTGGTGCTGTTTTAAAAAAAATCCATACAAACTTTCAACCCCTATTTCATCCCTTTAGAGTTTAAAAAAAATTTCAAAATCCCTTATTACTGGATGTCCAAATTATTAAAATAAACATCTGTCCAAGCTTCACGTTTCTCCCATCAGCGGTTACGGTTGTGCGTGTGTCTTACCTCAGTCAGTCAGGTACATGTCCTTTTATATATATAGATAAATAGATAAATAAGTGTATTTTGATCAAATTTATTTTCTTAAAATTATCAGTGCCAAAAAAGCTCTAATTTCTCTATGAGGATATAAATAAATAGTTATAAAGGTCAGTTTTTTAATCATTACACCATTCATACATGACGTATGTGAATGTTACAATAAAAAAAATTAAACCGATTTTACCGCTCCCGCACCGCGCTCACGTCTTAGGTCCTTAAATCGCTTAAATCGTTTCTGAGATAAGCGTCGACTAACAGAAAAACCAACAAACAAACAAAATTTACAAATATTATTGTTTCTGGTTCTATTACTTTGTTAATTGCCCCCAATAATAATTTTTCTAATGAAAATCGAAAATGCCACCATGGTTTTAATAATTTTCACATTAGAAATCATAAGTGCGCTGCAAGCATACATTATTTATTAAAACAGGAACGTAATTCCCTGTACCGAAACAAACAAATAATTTAAAAATTTAAGCGGGTGAAGCCGCGATCTGGTTGCTATAGTTTATAAAAGTTTATATTGGGTTAAGATGGATCACGTGGGGATATCAATACATTTTAATCATTGGCACGTAGGCATGTTACATTCATTTACAGTACATATATTTCTCAAGAGAACTTAATCAAAACTTTGTATATAAAAAAATACATGAAATAATCATGTTAAGGAAGTATCAAATATATTTTATGAATCATCCTTAATGTTATATTTAAAACAAATGAATTGTATGTAAATTTGTTAATACATTTCAAGTATGAAAAAAAGAAAAAATAAAATATAATTGCGTTTCTCCTTTTCTTTCCAATGATTTATATTTCTACTATCTATATCGATATATCAAGGACGTAAATGCGGGAACAGAGCTGCCATCTTAGTACAGAGTAACCTCTAAAAAATATATTTACATATAGTTAAAGGGTAAAAAGTGTGAAGAGGAATATGTGATTCCTCTATAGAATATATTATTCTTTATTATATCATAAAAAAACAAGTTTAAACAGGATAAAGTATCCTCCTACAGTATAATTATTTTCGATCAACATTTTTTAACTTTTAATTTTGAACATTTTGAATTGAATTAAAAATTTAGACTATTTTGTCTAATTTTTTCGTCATAATGGCGCGAAAATATTCAAAAAATTCAAATAAAATTTTATTTTCAAAAACATAATTTATTAACGATAAGAATGTTGGTAGTTTCTCAAAAGGTATAAGAATTAAAAAAAAAAACCTGAAATATGCTTTCTATCACTATAGATATTAAATATGCTCAATTATATAGTATTTTTGTCAGCACTACTTTAAATAACTACTATATAAAAGCCTAATACAATTTAAAAAATCTCAAAAATGAAAAAGTTATTTTTTTATACAAAATAAATTATATATTATCGTTGATATTAAAATAAAACGCTATTTGTCATTAAAGACGCAAACAGACATAGGCCTATCAAAGGGAAACCGCCACATACGAGTCATAGGTATTGGCGGCAAAGTTCAAAGTTGCTTAGCCTTTAGTAATATTTCGTAGTAGTATGTGTTAACGTTATTGGTATCTATGCGTAAAAATCCTACGTCTAAACTGTTGATGTATGTTGATTAATTTCTTTAGGTATGGGTTTAAAATATTTTATCCTATATACTGTCCCCGTAAAAGAAGCGCTGACGCTTCCATTCTGTATAAGTATTGAAGGCCGTCGTGGCGTAGGGGCACAAAATTGCCTGTAACGTGACGTTATGGGTTCGATTCCCTCTTGGAGGATTGAATTGTAATTTAATCATATTTTCATTTCGCACGTCAGTCATATATCATACGCAGTATCTTAACACTTAAGTACCCTCTACCTAGGCTAGCTAGGCTAGGCTGGATACAGCGTCAATCTGGTTTTAATTTTGTGTGAACAAATTAAAATAAAACTAATACTAAACTAATACTAAATATTTAAAGGAAGTTTGGCAAATTACAATACCTTAAGCCCTTTCTGAGATTATCGTGAACATACAGATAAACAGACAAACTGACCAAGTTCCATTACATTTTTAAATGTCCGTAATAATAATTTTTCTAATATATCATCCATGTCCAGACAACGATGAGATAGGATTTTATTGTAAGTATCGATATAACTATATAGCTATAACCATAACTTAGGCCCTAAGGACACCTTAAGGCAAAAGTTTAAAAAAAAAAATATATTGACAGTTGCATCTCTCTTATGGGAGGTACGAAAATGCGACCTAAGGTTGCAAATATACATTATAGGTATATTAAAACATGAATATAATTTTAGTGTTTTAAGTAAATAATTCTGTGGTTAAAGCGGGCGAAGCCGCGAGCGGGTCGCTAGTATAATAATAAATATATAGAATAAAGATATAGAAGAAAAGGTTATCTATAATGGAAAATCTTCTTGTTTCATTAACTTATGATTTTCTACTAAAATTTCTTATACAAAATAATGTTAGCTAAGGTATTAAAGTAAAACAGTGAAAAGTGCATCCTGCTCAACAAATGGCGTCGTTTCAAAGTTATACGGCTAATTAGTAAAGCAATTTAACATCAAATAGTTTTGCTCAAGGGAGGTGACTTGATTATACCCCGGTACATCTCTAAAGGTGGCAGTTTACAAATTGGCTTTTCCATATATCTATTCGTGTATTTCTTTTCTTAGCATTTAGAGTTATAATAAACAAACATACCAACTTTTTTTTTAACTTCACGGTGGATCCCGCAAGTGCCAGGGTCTTGAGTCACTTGGTTAGGAAGGAAATCGATCCTACGGAATTCGGAACGTATTCCTGTCGAGTGGCAAAATTCAACGTCGTGCTCTGTCTCGACGCCAGAGCAAAGAAATATTATATATTTCATTTCCTGTAGACGGAATCGAACCCACAAATGTCGCGCTTACGTTTACATTTCGGTGGAATGAGAGCAACGCAAGTGTCTTACCACTAAGTTCTCAGATACAGAGAGACGATGAAAAATAATGAAATAAATTAATTTCATTTATTAATGTGTAAAATACTTAGTTGCATAAGCAGAAATACGTGTATTTATCGAATCATCGAACTTCACTACTTACCTACATTTATGTATTATTAAGAGCTTTAAAGGGGAGGAACTTTGAGGAGTGTTCGAAGAACTGTTGGACCTGTTACCTGCTGCCGAATTTTCTAACCGCACAGTACACCATAAGCTAAAATATCATCCACACCACCTGTATACGTGGCAATCCACTACTGTGCGATTTCGTAGGAACTTCCTCCCACGCGCCACGGAACTGTGGAATGGCCTACCCGCGGCAGTGTTTCCAGTTCGATATAACATGGGTACCTTCAAACAGCGCATCTATCTCCACCTTGTCGGCAACGCACCTGTAGCTCCTCTGGGGTTGCACGGGGTCGTGTGCGGCGGTATTCACTTACCGTCAGGTGACCCGCACGCTCGTTTGCCTTGTCCTTTTCCATATAAAAAACAAATAAATAAATAGAAAAAAAAGAGGAGATCTAGTGTTAAGACACGCCTTTAAGCACTTCCTTCTCCTTTTTTTGAGCATTGCTTGCTGAATAGCGTTACTCGAACAAATCTATCAAATACAAATTTAAATTTAAAATTTTAGCGTAGTATAGTGCTCGAAACTTTATCGAAAAGTGAGAATCTGAGTGTTTTAACACTAGGTGCCTATTGTGCATACCCTGTTGTATGCGGGTTGTAGCGTGCATATTCCTCGTAATAAATGTGTTCTGAATATCGAATGAAACTATATCGAACTATGTACGAAAATATTATATATATAGATTATACAAAAAATGTACTTCAACAGGCCACACGATTCATCGCGAGCTGGCTTTAACTCTTGGCCGTTCATGTCTGTACACATGTGGAGGGAGGCGCCGCTGGGAGTGTGGCAACTGGAAGTATCTAACAAAAGACGTTATATGGGTAAGCGTATATGTTTTTTACAAATATTATTAAACATTATAAATAATTCTCATACGCTTAAATATGATTGTAATGATGTAAAAAAAACATTCAATTTAGTAATTATTTATTCGTGTTTCTATATATATTTGTTTCTAGATATGTTGTAATATATTTAACCGACAAATTGGGCTTAAGACTAGAGAAAATTTAATATTATTCATGTTTTCTACATCTCTACCTATTTGTTTATGTAAATAAATAGATAGATTTGTAATCTATATTTGTTCAATATAAAAATTCAATTATAAAAGTCCAATGTTGTCATACGATGCATCGGTGACGCCTTCATCTCTCTCAGCACTCTCTCTCCTGAAAGTAAAGCTTACACGCTCGTCGAGTGTTGACCGTCATCGAGTGCTCTACAAGTTTTCTAATGCAAGCGATAAGATGTGCAGCGAGCTGGTTAACAAGCGTATAGAATACCGTACTTTGTTGAATGTAAACTACTAAAGAAGACGTTTAGAAACGTTCCAAAAGTTAAATTTGTTTTAGTAAATAAATGTTATATTTTCTTCTTAATGTACATAAATTGCTGTTCTTGGACATACTGAAGTATATATAATAGTTTGCTAAAAGTCTCAAAGGCAAAACCATATTGGATTTCCTAAGGTTAATATAACTTATTTTACAAATTTTTTTAACTACAGAACTTAAAATATATAAATCTCAATAGCATTTCTTTAACGAGGACACTTCGTTCAGTCACGAGAGATTAAAAACTTTACTAATATCAAAGTCTAGAAAGAACGCATAAATCGAAATCCGTGTGGAAGTTTCCAAAGTGTACAGTATATTTATCGATTCATAAGGGACTTACAAAATCTACTTACTCACTTTCGAACTAGGTCGGGCAACGTTACAAGATTGGTCGTTGACATTATACGGGACAAGTACACCGGCTGCCAAAAATGATCCGATACCATTCAGAAGTCCGATAATCCGGAACAGAAGCAACGCGACACGCCCCGTGGTCGTTCAGGCCGGAAGGAAAAACAACAGAGGGAAATCTGTCCATATAGTGCCCACACAGTACACGGTGGGGTTGGTAAAGCGGAAAAAGAACAAAAACTCCAAGAAGCCCAATAGGAATTCGCAGAGGAAACAAGGTCGTCCGGCGACTCGCTCGCCCATAGAGAGCACGACGTGGCGAGTGACGTCGGCCGTCCCGGACCTGAGTTTGAACCTGCAAGGGGACCTGACGGACCCCCTGTCGCCCCTCCAAGCCAACGGTACTTGCATGTTGTCCGTCGCTACGTTTTATGTGTTTTATTTTGGTGCACCACCTTGTTCTAGACTTGTATGTCGTGTTTTGCGTTCACATAAATTTTCGTAAAATTGCGCTGATTTTTTTTCCAGCTTCACGCTGTATACCGCACACTCCTGTATGGATAGGCAGAGAGAACCTACTGTTAAGTGTGATTATAAAATCGACTGGTTGTGGGTTCGATTTTCACTCGAGGAGATGAAATATTTACTTAAGCATATATTTTCATTTCTTCGCTCTGGTGTCAAGAAGATGCGCGGCGTTGAGTTCTACCACTCAACACGGAATGCCTCCAGAATTCGGCATAAAGTAAGGAGCGGAATGTCTTGACACTAGTTTCGCTCTGTCTACCCTGCGATATGCGGGACACAGCGTGACAAAAACTAATAACAGTAACATTATTTCACACATTAAGTTTTTCAAACATCATTAACTTTATATATATTTGATCGCTATTAAAACATTTACAACCATTTGCATACAAGTTTTATAGATAAACCTGTATCTCACAACTACGAACAATATTATCATCATGTCAATTTAACATATCTAACAGCGTAAATACCTAAATATATTAAAGCTGATAATATTACAGTTCAATTTACCACAAATTTCATCTGTTTTATATACAATGTTGATATAAAATAATATATAAAAGCGACTACCAAACCCGAGAGAATGTAGATTTGATTCCCATTGTAGTAAATGAAATACATATGTTAATATTTACTTTTCTTTGCTCTAGTAACGAGGCAAAGCGCAGTGTCGAGTTCCACCACTCAATACTAGGTTCCTAGGTTCCCTCTACCTACCCTGCTATGTTTCAGGATACAGCATGAAGCATTAAAAAAAATAATATTTAATAATAGAGTTTATTGCCGATTTATCACCCGCCGTCGGACGCACGATACTCTTAAACTTTACCAAAAGCTAAGTACTGTCTCGGTCTCGTCGATAAGTTGATACCCGACACTTTGTACGGCGCTTTCGTGAATTATTGAACTTAATGTGAATGAACTTAAATTTTTGTTTGAAGTTAACATTTATGGATTTAAAAGTTATTTCGAAGGTTTTAACGTATTTATCTTTTTGTGGATGGTGGTGATTTCATTTTTATAAAAGATATGGAATTAAGTGAAGCATTTCAGTATTAATTTAAATTATCAAATGATTTTTATTCTAATTTTATCACGTTTTTTAAAATTTATCATCGTCTGTTACTTAAAACTAAAATAATTATCTACTATAAAATTTACGTACCCACATATGTATATACCTACATAATTCAAATACTATATGCAATTTACTTTAGCTGTATCCCATATATGACAGGGTAGGACAGGGTAGGGGGAACGTAATGTTAGAACACTCCGTTTCCCATTTTAAACCAATTTTCGAGACATTTTAATTGCGATAATGCAACTTTTGTATTTAATTTTGCTAATATCGTAAAGAATATTTATTACTCATTAATCTTTACAAAAACATTTTTTGTTGTGTTAAGTATTTAATATAGTCTCGTATTTAACATCTAGATATGAATGTATTATTATAGGTTTTCCCGAAAAAATATCTCATATATTAATCAATAAACTGAGTAATTGTAATATTTAATATGACAAGTAGGTATTTTTTTAAATACAAAAATTTAAGAGAAGTACAATGGTGCTAATGAAATACTGTGTACTTATAATTGAAGAATATTCAAATAATTATTTTTTTCCATATATTTATATTTTTACTATCATTTTTTATTTTATGATGATTCATTTAAATACAATTATTTCCTACAGATCCGTGAAGAGGGTCCAGCTGTGGAGTCAGGGTATGCTGCCAGCGGCTGTACCACACACGCGTCCCAAGCGCCCCACCGCTGCTTAGGTTTGTGCCTATTGCTCCTTCTACTCCTATCCATCCCTTCCCAAATACAGCCTAGTAGAATAAAACACGCACTAACAACTAGTATATACTATAGAAGTAAGCAGAATAATCAGAATGTATTAGATAGTTATATAGAGAATGTAAGACCGCCTCGAGCGCCGTGCTTGCGAACAAGCCCTCCTACACGGTGCTGCTAGCCTAGTACTTGAAGCTCGGAATTATAGTTGACCATACTGTTTTATTGAGAGTACACACCACTACGTATGTTCTATATTGCTAATGTAATTTGAATTTCTTTGAACTTTGAATTTCTTTTTTATTTTCCTTATTGTTTTTTTTAGCTAATATAAATTTTGTACTTACATTTTTCGTATACATATAATTTAATTAATATCAATAACTTGAAATAAAAAAGTAAATATAAAAAAAATATGTAATGTATAATGTTTTCCATATTGTATTACTGTATACTGTCTAGGTTTCCCTCCTCCTCTTTGATTAAAGGCAGCTTCTATACATGTAAGCGCACTAACTGTTGGTATAAGAACCCAGGCTAGATGATAGGGTTATCAAAAATAATCTGAATGTAATTTTCATAGTTTTGTTGTGTTGTAAATAAAACAAAAGGTTTTTTTTATTTTGGAATTTTCTTTCCCTTTTTAATATTTTTGATAAGCTAAAAGGTGGTTTAATAAATTAAAGTTTTAAATTATTATAAGTTTAATTATTTATCGTTTTACTAACATTACTTTTAGGTGTCTGTCTTATATTTTCCAATGTAAGAATATCTTATAACTCTATTTTGATAGACTTCTTCCTTTCTGAGCCTTCCTTTTCAAATATAGAATAAACACTACTACTATTATTTATTTTAACTTTAAAACATATAAGATTTGTCACAGTGTCATAAATATAGTCGTGGGTTCATCGACCAACCTCGAACTGTAAGCGTGATGGTTTGTTTGGAATTAGGTACCTGTTCAATAATATTTATGTTAATCAAAACTCAAAATTTTCTAATCTTGACCCGTAAATAAATACAGATAGATATAGATATTACTAATCAAAAGAAAAATAACTTTATTCAATTAGACATTCAATTAGAAATATCAGTAGTCAGTCTTACAGGAAGCTACCAATATATACGTACATACATGTTATATCCACACTTACTAACTAATGGACCTACAAGTTAATTAGTATATTAATTAAATCGGAAGTAGCACGACTCGCGCAGTAAGTTCACTGTGAGCGCTCTTTGTGTGATTTAACTATAATTCGCTATTATATATAACTAAGATATAGAAGAAGGTATTAACATAACTAAGGTATGGAAGGATACATTTTGACATTTGCAAATTATTTTTTACTAAATGTGTGAAAATTCTGTAATTTACTATATTCCACTAATTATAAAAGTTGAAAGACTTACTTAAATGTTTATGAGACTACCGTTGTGCAGGGGCACAATTGTGTTAATGTAATCGCGACGATTGTAGGTTCGATAATGCTGTTCTTTCGGGTAAGAAGGCGAAACGGAGCGTTGAGCTCCGCCTCTCAATACCCAAAGCTCCGAGATTTCGACAGTAAGTGGTTAGCGGATGTATATGTGAAAGAGATCATCAGTCAATCAGTACAATAATTATTATCAACAGCTCTAAACTAAGTGACAAAGTTCAAGTAGTATTGAGAACATATCGGGATTTGCACTCGAGTGAGCCACCGCAAGCATGAGGAGTTCATTTTAGAATGCAATATAGCGTTATCCAAGATTAGTCGACATATATGCTTAAACTATGGTTTGAATATGATTCGCATTATATAGTACTTATTTTCTTCGAAACATTTTTTTTATGGAAGGGATACGGCATACGAGCGTTCGGGTCACCTGATGGTAAGTGATTACCGCCGCCCACGGCCCCGTGCAACACCAGAGGAGCTGCAGGTGCGTTGCCGGCCTCTAAGAGGGGTTGGGCGCCGGGGCCCGGCATTACCTGATGCGAAACGCAGTGGCATAAAGCCACTACTTCACGCCGGTTTTAAATGCCGGGGGTGGTAATGATCCGGTCGAGTCTGCCCATGCGTGTTGCCATTGCTGGCGACGTGACTCTACCACTCGTACTTTAGTCGCCTCTTACGACACCACCAGTACAAGGATAATTCTATTCTAGGCCGGGATCATACGACACAATTATTTATCAGCATTATCTTATATAACTTTCAACCTTTTTACCTTACTTTACTTCGTTTTAATTTAATTTATTGGTTTAACTGTAAAAAAATTATAGATAGACAAACGTAGATTTTATTTTATTTAGAATAGATATGGATTGTAAGGAAATATAAAATTAATTAAATATTTACACATAACAAAGTGAGGTTAAGCAAATTCATTGTGATTGAACATGAAGTTCCCAAAAATTAAAAGAATGTTAATAATTCTGTTTCTTCTTGAATTATCAATTTTAACAATTTCATTCGGCTTCACGCTGTATTCTGTATGCAGCGGGATAGACGGAGAAGCCTTATGTTAGGACACTGCGCTCCGCACATTTCGGCAAATTCTGGAGTGACGGAACTCAACGCCGCGCTTTGCCTCGACACCAGAGTAAAAGAAATGAAAAGAACGTTTCACGAATTACTTTCACTTTTTATGTGTACCTACCTATATTAGAAAACTAAAAATAAAATTTAAAAAGTAGACACCTCTTGTACATGCGCGCTATAAAACTCTTCTGTTATGAGTGGTTGACTTATGTATGTAAGAAAAATGTAAAAGAGTACAGAAGCAAAAAGAGGATTTTTCTAATAGATTAGGATAAACAATATTTCACAAATTATAGACTTAATATAGTCCACATAAACAAAATTGCGGTTACAGTTCTCCAGCTAAAAAAACAAAAGCATTAAAATCTACATTTTCTATTTACATATAAAGTATGTGAATAGAAAATGTAGATTTTAATACATTTGTTTTTCTAGCTTCACCCGAAACCCTGCATGCAGCAGGGCAGAGAGAGCGTAGTGCTAAGACACTTTGTTCCTCACTTTCCACTGAAATCTGGAGGTATTGAGTGTTAATAGGATCTCAACGCCGCACGTTAGCCTCGACACCACAGCGACGAGATCAAAATACTAAATATTTAATTTCCTTGTGTAGGAATCGAACACAACCTGTCATTTTAACAGTAACTACCTTGTGCCTGCACCACGACTTTGTTTCTATTGACTTTTCATTATTGAACACAATATAATAAACATAAAAACTGTTAATTATTTTAATTGAAACGAAAACCTACAAAATGTTTGTAATTACAGGCGTCGTTTAGTATAATTTGGCCGGCGTTAATGCCTAATTCTATATCGCTAAGGTTAAATGTTGCAATTTTCACATTATTTAACATTTTAATGAGCAGCCCTGACTCTTTGTTATGTCTAATTAAGGTTTGGTTTTATTGAGGTCAACATATATCGGTAATAAGGTTGATTATTAAATTCTACCGATTTGAAATGTTATGATACGAAAATGTGATTTTAAGATTTTGAAAATATGATTACACTAGCGACCCGCTCGCGGCTTCGCACGCTTTAACCACATTTTTTTATTTTTAAATTTACTTAATACACTAAAATTATATTCATGTTTCAATATACCTATAATGTATGCTTGCAATGAACTTGAGATTTCTAATGTGAAAATTATTAAAACCTTAGGTGGCATTTTCGTACCTCCCATAAGAGAGATGCAACTGTTAATATATTAATTTCTTTAAACTTTTGCCTTATGGAGTCTTTAGGACCTAAATTGTAGTTATAACTATATAGTTATAGTTATATCGATACTTACAATAAAATCCTAACTCATCGGTGTCTGTACATGGAAGATATATTAGAAAAAATATTATTATGGACATTTAAAAATTTAATAGAACTTGTGGTCAGTTTGTTTGTTTATCTGTGCGTTCACGATAATCGATGCGATGCTTAACCGATTTAAGTGCAGTTTTGTAATTTGGCTAACTTCCTTTAAATATTTAGTATGAGTTTTATTTTAATTGGTTCACACAAAATTAAAATCAGATTCACGCTGTATTCAGCCTATAGCAGGGTAGGTAGTACTTTAGTGATAAGATACTGCGTATGATATATGACTGACGTGCGAAATGAAAATATGATCAAATTTCAATTCAATCCTCCAAGTGGGAATCGAACCCATAACGTCACGTTACTGGCACAATTTTGTGCCCCTACGCCGCGACGGTCTTTAATATTCATACAGAATGGAAGCTTCAGCGCACCCTTTACGGGGAGTATATAGGATAAACTATTAATATATAAAGATAATTAAAAATATAATAGTTTATTAAACCCATACCTAAAGAAATTAATCAAGATACCTCAGCAGTTTAGACGTAGGATCCAAACCTGTATGTCCTGTCCTGTCCTGTGACGCAGTTACGCATCTATGCAGATACCAATAACGTAATCACATACTACTACAAAATATTACTAAAGGTTAAGCAACTATGAACTTTGCCGCCAACACCTACGACTCGTATGTTTGCGTCTTTAATGACAAATAGCGTTTTATTTTAATATCAACAATAATACCTAATATACTTTGTATGAAAAAATAACTTTTTCCTTCCATTTTTTTAATTGTATTAGGCTTTTATAGTACTTTTTAATTGTATTAGGCTTTTATAGTTAAAACTATGGTTTCATTTAAAGTGGTACTGATAAAAGCACTATATAATTGAGTATATTTAATATCTATAGTGATTTTTTAGTGAATAGAATTATTATTATTATTACAACACTTGCGAAGAGAGCATATTTCGGGCATTTTTTAAATTCTTATACCTTTTGAGAAACTACCAACATTCTTATCGTTAATTTTTTTTTTTTTAAATAAAAAAAACATTTGAATATTTTGTCTAAATTTTTCGTCATAATGGCGCGAAAATATTCAAAATGTTCAAAATTAAAAGTTCAAAAATGTTGGTTAAAAATAATTATACTGCAGGAGGATACCTTTATATGTACTGTTTAAATCTGTTTTTTTATGATTTTATGTAGAATAATATAGAATAATATAGATAATCACACATTCCTCTTCACACTTTTTATGCTTTAACTATAATAAGTAAATATATTTAACGTTATAACGTTATATTAAACGTATTAATAAATTGTATTATTTTTTTTAAAACAGCACCGATTTTTATAAAATTTGAAAGTTAGACTCTTTAAAATATTTCATTGAACACGTGTTTCATAGTTTTTAGAATTCATCCCCTAAGAGTTCAAATACTGGGTTGAAAGTTTATATGGAAAAATCTTTATAAAAACTTAAATTCAGACTGTTAAAAATATTGTAATGAACACGTTTCGTGGTTTTTTTAGAATTCACCCGTAAGAGTGCTAATAAGCAGGCGAAGTTGCTCCGCGACCGCTGGTTTTAATGTAATAACATATAATATATTTATAAATATGAGAATGTATTGTTTTGTTTAATAGCTCCTGATAGTTATTACAACGCATGCAAGGAAAGATCATTTTATAAAGTTGTTTAATTATGTTAGAATTATAAAAACTACCAACATTTTTATGGTGAATAAAATATTTTATCAAATAAAAAAAATGTCTATGTTTTCCACCTGAAAAACACTAAGGGGAGAAAAAAATATAAATATATCTATACTAGTCTATACTAATATTATAAAGAGGTAAGATTTGTATTTTTGTATGTTTGTATGTATGTATGTATGTATGTGTGTATGTTTGTAGAGTTTTCACACAAAAACTACCGGGCCGATTTAAATAATTTTTTCACTATTGGAAAGCTGCATCTTTACTGACCAGTATAGGCTATATTACATTTCCAAAAAAATAGAGATCCCTAATAGAAATGCAATAATGTAAACCAAGGTGTGAAGAAATTGATCTTAATAATTCTATCATCGCATGCGCTGCGAAAACTATTGATGATAGAACAAACAATGTTCTACAGTATTATAGAGCGCATCAATATCTATAAAAAAGTCCGCGATAGCATATGTCTAACTACTGTAGTTATGACAATATAACCATTTTTTTATATTTTATACGTTTACAAAAGTGCCGACAATAATCAAACCATATTATTCATACCTCTGCATCAATCCTTATCCCATTAAATGAATTTTATGAAAGATAATTTCAATACCTGTAAAATACTTTTTAAATTAATAAGATCGGACATCCCATTCAAAAGATATAACGAATTTAAAAATATAAATCTAAAGAAAATCATGTAATAATAAAAAATGCGTAGTGTGTGCCGTGTGGCCTTGCGCACCGTGGCGAGTAACTCTGCGGGGGTTGGGTGGGAGATGTATCGATACCACTTAAATTATTAAGACAGTCCATTAGATTTTTTGTTTTTTTTTATGGAAAGGACAAGGCAAACGAGCGTTTGGATCACCTGGTGGTAAGTGACTACCGCCGCCCGCGGCCCCGTGCAACACCAGAGGAGTTACAGGTTCGTTGCCCGCCTTTAAGGTGGGTTGGACTCCGGAGCCCGGCATTACCTGATGCGAAATGCAGTGGCATAAAGCCACTACTTCACGCCGGTTTTTAATGCCGGGGGTGGTAATGATCCAGTGGAGTCTGCCCAGTCGCCTCTTACGACACCACCAGCACTAGGATGATCCTATACTAGACCGGGATCCCACGGCAAAATTGTTTGAATTAAATAGACCCGATAAGAGAACTTATTTTACAATTACACGATTAACGTGTAAAAAAATACCAAAAAAACCTTATATCGCGTACGCTGTGGAAATTATTGACAATAGAGCAAAGTGATGTACTGCAATTTTATAGAAGACATCAATATCTACAAAAAAGTATACGATACCATGTGTAACTGTTAGTTATGCCACAATAACTCATTTTCAAAGATGCAAACTAGAAAAGAGCCACCTTCGTAGTACAGAGGGGCATCTTATATATATATATATATATATATATATATATATATATATATATATATATATATATATATATATATATATATATATATATATATATATTAGATGTCTATATGTATATGTATGTATATAATTAATAGTTTTAAACTTTGCATACAAAGTTATCCCGTAGGTAGTATATAATTTTTTTCAATTATTGTTACCAGCAAAATGTATTGATACTAATGTGGTATCTATATTTTTATATATATATATATTTATATTTTTTTCTCCCCTTAGTGTTTTTCAGGTGGAAAACATAGACATTTTTTTTATTTGATAAAATATTTTATTCACCATAAAAATGTTGGTAGTTTTTATAATTCTAACATAATTAAACAACTTTATAAAATGATCTTTCCTTGCATGCGTTGTAATAACTATCAGGAGCTATTAAACAAAACAATACATTCTCATATTTATAAATATATTATATGTTATTACATTAAAACCAGCGGTCGCGGAGCAACTTCGCCTGCTTATTAGCACTCTTACGGGTGAATTCTAAAAAAACCACGAAACGTGTTCATTACAATATTTTTAACAGTCTGAATTTAAGTTTTTATAAAGATTTTTCCATATAAACTTTCAACCCAGTATTTGAACTCTTAGGGGATGAATTCTAAAAACTATGAAACACGTGTTCAATGAAATATTTTAAAGAGTCTAACTTTCAAATTTTATAAAAATCGGTGCTGTTTTAAAAAAAAATAATACAATTTATTAATACGTTTAATATAACGTTATAACGTTAAATATATTTACTTATTATAGTTAAAGCATAAAAAGTGTGAAGAGGAATGTGTGATTATCTATATTATTCTATATTATTCTACATAAAATCATAAAAAAACAGATTTAAACAGTACATATAAAGGTATCCTCCTGCAGTATAATTATTTTTAACCAACATTTTTGAACTTTTAATTTTGAACATTTTGAATATTTTCGCGCCATTATGACGAAAAATTTAGACAAAATATTCAAATGTTTTTTTTATTTAAAAAAAAAAAATTAACGATAAGAATGTTGGTAGTTTCTCAAAAGGTATAAGAATTTAAAAAATGCCCGAAATATGCTCTCTTCGCAAGTGTTGTAATAATAATAATAATTCTATTCACTAAAAAATCACTATAGATATTAAATATACTCAATTATATAGTGCTTTTATCAGTACCACTTTAAATGAAACCATAGTTTTAACTATAAAAGCCTAATACAATTAAAAAGTACTATAAAAGCCTAATACAATTAAAAAAATGGAAGGAAAAAGTTATTTTTTCATACAAAGTATATTAGGTATTATCGTTGATATTAAAATAAAACGCTATTTGTCATTAAAGACGCAAACATACGAGTCGTAGGTGTTGGCGGCAAAGTTCATAGTTGCTTAACCTTTAGTAATATTTTGTAGTAGTATGTGATTACGTTATTGGTATCTGCATAGATGCGTAACTGCGTCACAGGACAGGACAGGACATACAGGTTTGGATCCTACGTCTAAACTGCTGAGGTATCTTGATTAATTTCTTTAGGTATGGGTTTAATAAACTATTATATTTTTAATTATCTTTATATATTAATAGTTTATCCTATATACTCCCCGTAAAGGGTGCGCTGAAGCTTCCATTCTGTATGAATATTAAAGACCGTCGCGGCGTAGGGGCACAAAATTGTGCCAGTAACGTGACGTTATGGGTTCGATTCCCACTTGGAGGATTGAATTGAAATTTGATCATATTTTCATTTCGCACGTCAGTCATATATCATACGCAGTATCTTATCACTAAAGTACTACCTACCCTGCTATAGGCTGAATACAGCGTGAATCTGATTTTAATTTTGTGTGAACCAATTAAAATAAAACTCATACTAAATATTTAAAGGAAGTTAGCCAAATTACAAAACTGCACTTAAATCGGTTAAGCATCGCATCGATTATCGTGAACGCACAGATAAACAAACAAACTGACCACAAGTTCTATTAAATTTTTAAATGTCCATAATAATATTTTTTCTAATATATCTTCCATGTACAGACACCGATGAGTTAGGATTTTATTGTAAGTATCGATATAACTATAACTATATAGTTATAACTACAATTTAGGTCCTAAAGACTCCATAAGGCAAAAGTTTAAAGAAATTAATATATTAACAGTTGCATCTCTCTTATGGGAGGTACGAAAATGCCACCTAAGGTTTTAATAATTTTCACATTAGAAATCTCAAGTTCATTGCAAGCATACATTATAGGTATATTGAAACATGAATATAATTTTAGTGTATTAAGTAAATTTAAAAATAAAAAAATGTGGTTAAAGCGTGCGAAGCCGCGAGCGGGTCGCTAGTATATATATAAAAATATAGATACCACATTAGTATCAATACATTTTGCTGGTAACAATAATTGAAAAAAATTATATACTACCTACGGGATAACTTTGTATGCAAAGTTTAAAACTATTAATTATATACATACATATACATATAGGCATCTAATATATATATATATATATATATATATATATATATATATATATATATAAGATGCCCCTCTGTACTACGAAGGTGGCTCTTTTCTAGTTTGCATCTTTGAAAATGAGTTATTGTGGCATAACTAACAGTTACACATGGTATCGTATACTTTTTTGTAGATATTGATGTCTTCTATAAAATTGCAGTACATCACTTTGCTCTATTGTCAATAATTTCCACAGCGTACGCGATATAAGGTTTTTTTGGTATTTTTTTACACGTTAATCGTGTAATTGTAAAATAAGTTCTCTTATCGGGTCTATTTAATTCAAACAATTTTGCCGTGGGATCCCGGTCTAGTATAGGATCATCCTAGTGCTGGTGGTGTCGTAAGAGGCGACTGGGCAGACTCCACTGGATCATTACCACCCCCGGCATTAAAAACCGGCGTGAAGTAGTGGCTTTATGCCACTGCATTTCGCATCAGGTAATGCCGGGCTCCGGAGTCCAACCCACCTTAAAGGCGGGCAACGAACCTGTAACTCCTCTGGTGTTGCACGGGGCCGCGGGCGGCGGTAGTCACTTACCACCAGGTGATCCAAACGCTCGTTTGCCTTGTCCTTTCCATAAAAAAAAACAAAAAATCTAATGGACTGTCTTAATAATTTAAGTGGTATCGATACATCTCCCACCCAACCCCCGCAGAGTTACTCGCCACGGTGCGCAAGGCCACACGGCACACACTACGCATTTTTTATTATTACATGATTTTCTTTAGATTTATATTTTTAAATTCGTTATATCTTTTGAATGGGATGTCCGATCTTATTAATTTAAAAAGTATTTTACAGGTATTGAAATTATCTTTCATAAAATTCATTTAATGGGATAAGGATTGATGCAGAGGTATGAATAATATGGTTTGATTATTGTCGGCACTTTTGTAAACGTATAAAATATAAAAAATGGTTATATTGTCATAACTACAGTAGTTAGACATATGCTATCGCGGACTTTTTTATAGATATTGATGCGCTCTATAATACTGTAGAACATTGTTTGTTCTATCATCAATAGTTTTCGCAGCGCATGCGATGATAGAATTATTAAGATCAATTTCTTCACACCTTGGTTTACATTATTGCATTTCTATTAGGGATCTCTATTTTTTTGGAAATGTAATATAGCCTATACTGGTCAGTAAAGATGCAGCTTTCCAATAGTGAAAAAATTATTTAAATCGGCCCGGTAGTTTTTGTGTGAAAACTCTACAAACATACACACATACATACATACATACATACAAACATACAAAAATACAAATCTTACCTCTTTATAATATTAGTATAGATATAGATAACAAAACATACATACAATTTTTTAAATATTTTATTTGGGTAAATTTGTTTATATTGCAGAGAAACAATAAACTTGAACAAAACGATATAACTTCGACGGACAGACGGCCATTTGTGATCCTCTAAGGGTTTCATGTTTTCTTTATAAGATACGGAATATTAAAAAGTAATAAATACCTATTTAGAAAACGTATAAAAATTTTAACGTAGCGGGACTCGAACCTGCGCCTCCTGGAAACCGACCGACTGGTCGGTTTCCAAAAGGCGCGGGTTGGAGTCCCGCTGCGTTCAAATTTTGTACGTTTTCTAAATAAGTCTTTTTCTTTCCTAAGTGTTGAATAACACTTTAAAAAAAATGTTTAAAAAGTAATAAATAACTAAAATAATCCTAAAAATACTGTAATATATTAATCCTCATAATTGGAAACAGTCCAAAAGGCGCGAGTTCAAGTCTAGGTACGTAAATTTTTTTGGGTTTTCTAAAAAATATATTTTTTTTCTAAGTGTGGAAAAATACTTTAACTTAAAAGTAAAAAATACAATAATCTTTTATTAATTTCAAGAACTTCGAGTAAAAATAAAAAGTAATAACTTGTTTAATCAACTAGAATATTTAACTTTTGCTCATCCATCGGAGCTTCTTACTAATCACCTTCGAAGTTAAAGAAATTTTCTAATTGTGAAATTTTTCTGTCAACATCTTACAAAAGCGGAGTTTAATTAATGGAAAATTTTCCTTACTTTTACAAAAACTTTGTAGCAATTAGACATATTTCATTGTTTGAAATACTTAAATATTCACATATTATATATATAGGCCGGTCGTGGTGTAGGGGCACAAACGTGTGGGTGTGGCCGTGTGGGTTTGATTTCCACTTGAGGAAATGAAATATTTAGCATTGTAATTTCTTCGTGCTGGTTTTGAGGCAAAGCACAGCGTTGAGTTACACCACTTAACACGCAATGCATCCAAAATTCTGCGAAAAATGGTACCGGAGTGTCTAAACACTAGGTTCCCTCTTACTCTACTCTACTTAGCTCTGTGCCGTTCTGTGCTGTGATACAGATGAAGTACATCAAATATTTTTTTTTATTTTTCTCTATCTCTCATCTTATACTGGCAGGCAGAATAAAACAAAGTATCGTTATCCATTTGCCACCTTTTGTGAGCTAATATATAATTGGAGGCGATACAAAACTGCATTTCTTATTTAACGTAAATGAAAAACTGAATATTTTTCAAAACTGAACAGAGAATAACATAGAAATGGCGTGGCGTTCCGTCACTCAACACCCAGTCCCGTTTTCGGGCGCAAAAGAAAAGTCGACAGAACGGCAATTTCGTTGGTAGCTAAAATGTCAGTTCATATTATTTTCAATGATTATACTTAAAATACTAATTTGTTATTTAGTTTTTTAGAAACTAAAGGCTCCTTTCCCCGTTTTCTATAAAGTTTTTTTTTATTAATTTTATTTTCACCATTTTTTGTTAAGCCAAATATTGTAATTTGGCCTTTGGTGCAGAAATACAAACCTTCCGACCAAGACTGTAAAGGCGACGCTTGTGGGTTCGATTCCATTCCAATTGAATATTTAATATTTTCATTTCCTTGCTCTTATAATTATTTCACATTATTTATAAATAAATTTATGATGTTCTTGGTTGATACTATTGACGTAAAAATTAATTATATTTTGACCTTTGTTCCCAGAAAGGATATGTCCTGAGGCTACTATTGGGGCAGGGAAAATCTTTAGATCGATTCATAAAAAAAGGTAAATTGTTCTACTATCTCGTTCGTTATTTATTCTTACTACACGTATATATTGGAAGCAATAAAGTTTTATAAATTAGAGTAATAAAGTAGGGACTAACCTGTAGAAAATATATCATATTTTTAAAGATAATCTCGTACGAAAATACAAAAATAATCGACGTAAAATTATCGATTGTAAGTTAAAATCGGAACTGCGTAATCGAATAATACGAAATCTACACACGGAAGAGATTCAGAAATGGACATCATTACATACATTCCTATGTATGTGTTTATTGTAAACAACAAATGTAAGCAGTTTTTTATAGCAATTAGGATATAACAAATCACTTTTTATTTTCACGGTGTATCCCGCGTTTAGTATGGAAGGCAGAGGCCATTTACCATTTTTCGTTATATAAATTAAAAAAAAAAAAACAGATTATTATCTTTCATGACCATATATTCCAAATTTAATCTTACAATCTAACCTATATTATTGTATGTAACCTATATTTCTTTGTCAGCTTCACGCCGTATATATATTCCGCACATAGCAAAGAAGACAGAAAACCTCGGAACCTACGCTCCCGTTAAGACAGTTCCGTTGCCCATTTTTCATCGAATTTTTGAGACATTGCCTGTTGAGTGGCGTAACTCAACGCCGTGTGCCAGTCGTGGCGCAAGGGCACAAGCGCTTAACTGTAAACGCAACGACTTGTGAGTTCGATTCCCACTCTACGAAATGAAATATTTAATATTTTCATAATCCCTCTGGTAATGAAGCAACACAAAAAAAAACCTTATGTATTTGAATAATTTACGTTTACCAAGCTTTACTACTGACCCTTTACAGTTTGTATGCAAATTGTATTCTCTATTTGTAGGTAAATTACGCGTTATTTAATGTTTAATTATAATTTGACGTTGACCGAAAGAATAGTGCATTTCTCAACATTTAGGTTAATGGTGGGCCACTTTACTAAATGACACTGTAAAATTTAAAACATATTTTTAAAGTAAAATTATGTATATTTAGTAACTAACATCTTGTGTCCTTATTATGTTAAAGTACGTGGTTCAAGTAATGAAAATTAGTGAGTAGTATCATATATATTTAAACAAGTATATTATTTTGATAACCAGAAGAAATATTTACGGGGGCTCCTATACAATAGACACGACTTTTTTGCCTTTTTTATAGATAATGGTACGGAACCATTCGTGCGCTTGGCCGACTCACACATGGCTGGTTTTATTTTATATTTCCCCACTTTGATATATAAAAAGGCGAGGTTGAGTCCAGCCTCTAATCTATTTACGTACGTATCTTAACTGATCTGATGACAATATTTATCTATGAATCCTAACAATAGGCGCTTCTTGCTCTTGTATATGATAGCTACATACATTATTTATATATTATATTATTATTTATATAGTGCCTATTTATTTGATTTATAAGTTATTTAAAATATTCATTGATTCACTCTGGCACCAAGGCAAAAATATGGAGTTAACTCTGCTAAAGCGTAAAGCTGACCTAAGTTATACAAAAATATACAATCGAGTAACACACAGTTTTCAAAGACATAAAGATGCTTAATGTGTATCAGTGGTGTAAATAAAATAGATAGAGGTACTTAGTACCGGTCTTTAGAGCAGACCACGTGCCTAATGGACACGCTACTGTGAGAGCATTGAGACTGTACTAACAATCGAACGATAGTATACTTAAACAATGTTGATATTAGTGAGTTGGCAAATATATCTTTAATATGACTTTATATTATGTTTGTATACTTTATTTGTTGATAGAGAAAGAGTATATAGTGACTTTAACATGTTTTTTTCGCTGTATCCCGCAATCTAGTGGCATTGCGTGTTGAGCGGAACTTAACCCCGCAATACAGTATCTCCCTTATATTTTTTTTTATAAAAAATATATATAGTGAGACCGTTCGTGAAGGCCGGTCATGACGCTCGTAATTGAAGTGTCTTAACAGTAGGTCCAAAGGTTCCCTCTACTCCGCAATGTACGGGATACAGCGTGAACATAAAGAAAATAGACATAGTTAAATGTTTGCAAATATTTAAACATAAAACTGGTTTCCAAACGTGGAAGTATTTTCCAACTATATTTTTTACTCGCCTTGGCGTTAAACGTGAGTGTCACGAGAGAATTAATGAAATCCTGCCTCCACTGTTAGAAGCTGGACTCTTAATAGCTTCGCTGGCTGTGATTAAAATCGACGTCAAATAACAAAGAGAGAGGAGCAACGCCGTGCTATGCATAATATAACTATTTTATATAAATTGTATGTATAATATAAAGATAATGAAAAACACACTTTACTATGTGAGTATGCATTTGTATGTTCTGTAAATATTTTTTTAAGGAAAAATATAAGGGTAAATTATATTGGAAGATTTTTTTGTATTTTTATACATGTTTTTCAGCTTAACGCATTATTCTGCGTGGTAGAAGACTCACATTAGGTGTATTAAGACACTCGGTCCCCACAGTTTTCTCAGAAGTTTTTTATATTCAAAAACATCATTTGTTTAAATATTGAAAATTATTAAAAATCAGTAACTATAATTTATCAATGTAAGTTAAAACTGTATATTATATAAATTAAAATTGAAGAGTTAGTCATATAAAATGTAATGAGTTGTCGCTATTCTATTAATTTTCTGGCTATTAAGATAATAGTTGCTGTCTGAGAGGATGGATGTTCGTTCCACTTTTGGGCAAAAATTACTGAACAGATTCAAATGAAATTTTGCAGTAATACATCAGAATAACATATAGTCTTCAATTTAAATTTCAAACAAACTTTCCATTTATTAAAGATTTTGTATACTGTTTGTGTTTGGTTACAATACAACAATAAGCTTAAGCGAGCAAAGACGCGCCTGGCCGCGCGCTAATGATTTATTAATATTAAAATTATAAATCGTTTTCTTTTTCATTTATAATTTACTTACAAGTCAATATATGTATGTAAGTATACATACAAGCCTCCTGTGGATACGTGAACATGTGTTATATGTCGGTATCATTGTATGAAGACATGGTTTGGTACCGCGAGATGTTAGGAAGGAGTCCCTAACGTAATATAATATGATCACCTGCTCCGCCGTTCCGCGATCCATTAAAGTAGATTACGTATACTACTACTACTACAACATTAAAATAATTACTACAAATCTGTCTCTATAAATAAAGTTAAGAGTAATAAATATTTTAATAGCTGTGAACCCCCCTAACCATAGCGTGATATTAGTTAACATATTCTTCTTTTTTTAGCTTCACGCTGTATTCCGCCAATAGCAAGGTAGTGGGAACCTAGTGCTAAGACACTCCGTTTCCCACTTTCCGTCGAATTCTGGAGTCATTGCGTGTTGAGTGGCGGAACTCAACGCCGCGCTTTACTTCGACACCAGAGCGACGTATTGGAAACATAAATTTGAATAAATACTTCACTTACTCAGGTTGGGATTGAATCCACAACCAATCACGTTTACAGTCACACACACTTTTGTGTTACTGCGCCAAGACTGACCTCTGTTAAGACACTCCGTTCTCATTAAGGCATTTCCGTTTCACACTTTTTCCTGAATTATGGAGGCATTGCGTGTTCATCGACGGCATTCAACGCCACGCCTTGTTACCAGCGATTAAATTAAAATATTAAATAACTCTTCCGAGAGAAAACCCATTTTCACTAACCTATATCTATGTGCTCCCTGATTTCGATTCTTCACCTACAAATATTCAGGAAAAAAAGGACAAAAAAACTCTTATAAAGACTTAAGAATAAAAGAAACGGCCTACTGTCACCACGATCTTTACGAAACGAACAGTTAATTGTTAAAGCAATAGTGGAAACGTCCGGCTTAGTACCAGGCCGGGTTTTAATTTATGTAACCAGTTTACAGATATATAACTTAACTGAACTGTTGACTTTTTTTGTTTATTTCTGCTTCAGGCTATACCGCCTATGTAGCAGGGTAGGCAGTAGGGAGTGTTAACACACTCTGCTCTCTTAAATGTACAATTTCCTGAAGTGGGAATCGAACCTGTCACATTTACAGTTACAGCTTTGTGCCTCTGTATTGCGGCTGGCCCCATTTAACCATACAGTGAAAAACTCTCTGAAATTTTTAAAATAAATCACGGAGCAAAATATCGATATTGAAATGCTTTTTGTTTTAAAGGTTTTTTTATGGATAAATGGTGCATGAATATATGTATATTCGCACAAACATATAAACATTCTGTATGTGAAGTCAATAAAAACATTTTGCTATAAATTTTTAAATCCACAATCCAGTCTAAACTCCAGTCGTGGCGCAGGGTCACAAGCGCGTAACTGTAAACGCGACTAATTGTGAGTTCGATTCCCATTCGAGCAAATGAAATATTGAATATTTTCATTTCTTCCCTCTAGTATCGAGGCAAGACGCGGTGTTATATTCCGCCACTTGCCACGCAATTCAGCAGATTACAGCGTCAAGTGGGGAGCGGTAAATCTTAACAATAGGTTCCCTCTGCCGACCCTGCTACATACGAGATATAGCATGAAGCTTAAAAACAACGATGCATTATTGTATAAAACTTTTTATACAACATTAACTTATAGTAGTCTCTCCATAACGAAACGAACTTTGGCTAAAAATAAAATTTACACGGCCTTTAAAACAGTTATGACACAATTAAATCAGTAGTTTTTTACTTTCCGTTGAATGTGAAATACGGAAATAGCCTGAATACTAGTATATTTTTAACATTTTTAAAGTGTTATTCCACACTCAGGAAAAAAAAATAATTATTTAGAAAACATATTAAAATTTTAAGGTATCGGCCGAGTAAACCGACCTGGTCGGTTTCCAGTAGGCGCGGATTCGAGTCCCGCTACGTTTATATGTTTATGTCTTCTAAATAAGTACTAACATATTTTCCGGATGTCTTTGAAAGTTTTCTCGTTTCGTTTTAAATCTTTATAGCTTGCTCACATTATCCTTGGGGTTCTCGTTAACTGCATTATTGTTTTTTTCTGATTTGTATTTTTTACGATTAATGTTATATAACGTACCTACAACATTCTTTAAATTAGAGGCCAGTCATGGTGCAGGGGCACAAAGTGTGACTGTAAAATCGACTGCTTGTGGGTTCGATCCCCACTCAAGGAAATGAAATATTTATAACACGTAACGCCTCCAGAACTCGGTGGAAAATGGGGAACGGAGTATCTGAACACTAGGATCCCTCTGCCTACTCTGTTGTGTGCAGGATACAGCGTGAAACTAATTTATTTTTATTAATTAAACTTTTTTTTAAAACCACTATACCTTTATTAATAAAAACGAAACGAAGTGTTGAAAATAAAAATACTATATTAATTAAAAAAATACTATATTATTTTCAAGATTTTTTAACTAAGCCTGGAAAACTACTTGTTATTTGATTAAGCCTAAAAAGTTTGTTTGGTTGAATGCACTAATCTTAGGAGCAACTGGTGCGAATTGAAGAATTCTTTTTCTTTGTAACGTCACTTTGTAGAGAAAAGCTATAGGATAAAAAACATAGTCTTATTTGTTTCGTTTTAATCCATTATGTCTGGGGTCAGAGTTAGAGTCGTAGTGTAGTGTCGCCATAGTCGCAAGCTAGCTATATCTGTTTTTCACGTCCGTGCTGTATCCCTCTTGTAACAGGTTAGAGAGCCTAGTGTTGAAACTCTACGCTCCCCACCTTCCACCTAGGACTGAAGGCAGTACGTCTTGGATGCGGAACTCAACGCCACGCTTTCCAAAATACAGTCACACACTTGTACCCGAGTGCACGACTAACCGAGTTATGAATAAGTATTGTAAATGTATGTTTTCAGTATCTGTGAGCGGCAACGGTTGTTACTTCTGTATGGCGTGGTAACCGCATACCATTCATCGTAGCCGCATGTAAAATGAATTTAAGTCCATCCATTTCTAGCTATGTAATTTTATGAAATGTAATTTTATATTTCTATGTAATTTTATGAAATACGATAAATAGTCCGTAGGGTCCGTATGTTGTACGCTGGTTAAACTTAGAAGTTAGATATGTTAATGGCAATCTGTATAATTCAGTCATTCAATTTTCTAGCATTAACGATATATCCCGCACTTGGCTATTTAGGCGGTGGAGTGGAGGAACTCAACGCCGTGATCTGAAAAGTAACCAGAGCGAAAAAACTAAAATATTAAATATTTCTAATTAGTAAACTTTTATATACAGTAGTAACCTTAAACATTTGCATTAACTTAAATATATTTTTAAATAAAAAAAATACCGCCGAATTGGTAACCTTCTTTTCTTAAAGAAGACGGTTAAAAAGCCGGCGCAATATTTAGTAATTTTAATAAAATTGTAAATTATAATGTATACTTAATGTAAAATTTGAATTAAGAGTTTCATATTTTATAATTCTTTCTAATAAGCAGCTGTGAAAAGAATGAGAATAACTAAAAAAATGTTGGCTGATTGAAGGTTGGAAGTTACCCTGAAAATAGTTACGGCAAACTAAAGTTAGCTTACTAATTCTGTTTGCGTCTGTTACGTTGACTATTAACAAACTAAACAAAGGCAGTCACTGTCTAACTACGGAAAACAACGTACATTCTGTGATGAAACATGAGGCTGTAGGTAGTTCTTTAATATATATATATATATATATATATATATATATATATATATATATATATATATATATATATATATATATATATATAATTAAAATAAATCAGCTTCACGCTGTATCCCGCACATAGCAGGGTAGGCAGAGGGAACCTAGTGTTAAGACACTTCGTTCCCCTCTCGTTTCATACTTTAATAAATTCGTAATAACAACAAGTATCAAGTCGGCTTGAAGGGCTTAAAGGGGGCCCCCTTTACAATGCATTAACTACTCGCCTTCACTGCCCAAACTCAATATAGCATAATATCTGAAAGAAAGTGACTACCGCCTTTTATACAATTTTTTAACTAACTTGCTTTCCACTTATCAAAGACCAATGTTGCAGTAACATTCTTGCTAAGATTTTTACAATTTATGATAATTGATTCATATTGCGACAGTTATGAGTTCATTTACTACTTGGGGGTATTAATTACTTCTTCACTCTGGTACTAAGGCAAAAACGCAACGTTAAGTTCTGCCACTCAACACGCAATGCCTCAAAAATTCGGTGGATAGTAGAGAACAGTATTTTAACACTAGGTTCCCTTTGTCATTCCTGCTATACGCGGGATACAGCGTAAAGCTGATTTGTATTATCTACTATATGAAATTAAATAAATAGAGACGATTTAGACTTTCTTTTAAAACGATAAAAAACTAACTTAGTAGGCTTAAAGGTAAATATAACAACTTAAAATACTTTACACTTAAAACTGATACTGGTTCACGTCGTCCTTCTACATACCGAGTTTCATTTTAAATTTATAACGTTCTAAATAATATAATTATGTAAAAATATTAAATAATTTGAGCATCAACCGTTGTTACATTTTCGTTGACGTTTCTTTCGTTAACAGCAATTGTAACTGACCATTGTCTCGTTTGATCGCTCGTTTAATGAAACGTGTCATTACTGTCATTACTCTTTGTCGGCTCTATAATTTATCTTCTTATTCCTTAATTAATTGTGGTCGCTTCTCCTTGGGAGATGATATATGATATACTTGCCTCTTTTGTTGGATTTATTCTGTTCATCATATTAAAAATGCTCGGATATTAATTTATGTAAGATCAGCTTCACGACTAGGTTTCCTCTTCCTATCCTGTTTATAGTAAAAAGCAGTATAGAAAGAGGAAACCTAGTGTGAAGGCTCTCCATTCCCCAATTTCAGCCGAATTTGGGAAATGGAGTGTCTTCACACCAGGATTCCTCTTCCTATGAAGGCAATGCTTGTGCTAGAGAGAAGAAATGAAAATTTTAATAAACAATAATTCATTCCCTCGATTAGGAATCGAACACGCGTCATAAAAGGTCATAAAAGGTAAAAGCACTTATAACCCTTTGTGCACCTGCGCCACGACGGCCCGTGAATATTTATGTATTTTTTTTATTTATATCTATGTACTCGAATAGTTGTTTGTATATCACAGCTCATATTTTAATTTGTAAACTACTTAAATCTTATATTTTCTCTTTTAGCTTCACACTGTTTTCTATCCATAGTATTGTAAGCAGTGGAAACCCGGGCACTTAGCGTTACGTTAGATTCTGTTCTAAAGATGAAAAAATAATTATTTTTACTGTTATTTGTTTTCATTTTTATTTATTTATTATAGAATAATTATAAAAACAAATAAGTAAATAAATTTTCCTAACTTCCTCTTTCAAGGTGTCCTTTGAACTCTCAACAATTAATTATGTAAGCATGGATTTAGTCGAATTAGCGAAGGTAATGTGTCTAAGCGGAAATTGGGCATCTGTATATCTACTAGCGACTCGCTTGAACTACATAGTTGTTAGTTTTTAGAAAACATATAAAACAATAGAACGTAGCAGGATTTGAACCCGCGCCTCTTAGAAACCGTCCAAGCGCTTTGACCACTAAGCCATACGTTCTCATCAAGCTACGTCTAAATTCTTATAATCATGTTACAATTTATTTATGTGTTGTATTTACAGTGAAATAAATGAATACTAAAATAAAGCTAATATAGTATTTTATATATATCCATCTCATCAATATCGTACACGTGTAAAACCATATTTTTGAGTAATTCACCTTTACAGAGCGAATCATTTTCCTGAAAATTAAAGTTGTAAATATGCAAATTGTACAACCACTGTGACCGACACGTGGTGGCCGGTATGACCACTTATTGTAGGCTCACTCGTTTTACAAATTTTATTATTTTTTGAATATTATTTACTTTAACTTTTATATCGGTCAAAGTATTCGAAATATATTATGTAGAGATTTTAATTTTTATCTGCATTTTAATAAATAAATACAGATCGCTTTGCAGTGACGAGACGACGAATGACAATATAAATATTTTTTATTTTGTCATTCGTCGTCAGTGCTAAGCGCGGCGTTGAGTTTTACCACTAAACACGCAATGCCTCCAGAATTCGACAGAAAATGTCGAAACATGTCGCAACAACAACAGAAAACAGAGAAAGGAGTGTATTAATGGGAACAGAGTGTCTTAACATGAGGTTGCCGTATGTAAATTTATGAATCCTAAGCTGCACTTATCAAAATTTTCTGAAAATTGATAGGAAAGTATGGAATGGAGTGTCTAAACACTATGCCCCTCTACTTACCCTGCATGATACGTGATACAGTATGAAGCAAAAAAAATGAACTTTTTCATTTACAAATAACATAGAGAGGCATAGTGCGGCGTTGAGTTCCGCCAATTAACATACATTGCCTCCAGAATTTGGCTTAAAGTGGGAAAACGAAGCGCATTAATGGTAACAGAGTGACAAGATTTTAGGTTCCCTCTGCCTAAACTGCTATACAGGATACTGGTGAACCTATAAAATGATAATAATAATAAAAAAGACAAATTAAATCAACGTAACGAATTAGATGCAATATATAAAACTAAATCCAGATCGGGCCTATCGTATTTATAGTAAAAAATGTTTCACATCGAATTGAAAATACATTTAAGGGTGGATCATTTTATCACGAGCTCGGCTTTCTCCAATTTCGTTCAATAATAGATCAAGTGACAGAGCAAGGATCACGTATTACGTACGCGTGTTTTACGTCACCTTTATATATTGAGAGCATAGACGTTTTGTATTAATTCCATTTAATATGAAAGTACGATCGTAGGAATGTTGGGTGAATATGTTTTTGGGAAAGTCGTGACGCAGGCGCAAACGCCTTTGATTGTAAAAGCGATAGGTTGTGAGTTCGATTCCCACTCGAGAAAATGAAATACTTAATATTTCCATTTCTTCGTTCTGGTCTCGAGGCAAAGCGCAGCGTAAAGTACCGCCACTGAGCACCTAATATCACTAGATTTATACAGAAAGTGGGGAACAGATTATATTAAATCTAGTACTCTGCCTGCCCTGCTACATGCGGGATAAAGCGTGAAGCTGAAAAAAAATGTTTATGCAGCATCTGTCTGTAAACGCGATGGTTGTGAGTTTGACCTCCATTGGGAAGAAATAATTATTTTTATTTTCCTTCTCTGGTAAAACACTGCGGCGCTGAGTTCCACCACTCACCAACTGTAACAGATACCATGCGAAAATTTACCTTTACCTATTAGGTAAAGGTAACATTTCGAAACTATACAATCAAAACATTATTATAGTATTAAAAATAAAAAAGTGGAATGTATTCCATATGTATGTATACCTCATAATGTAGTTAGTTAGTTTACTATCTGAAGAACAAATCTAAGAGCTGCTACACCTTTTAAGGTAAAAAGTTACTTGAGTTAATAAGATTCTTGTTGAGTGTATTGAGAGCTACTTACCATTAAATATTTATGCGTAGAAGAGCTTTTTAACTTTTATGATGATTTGGTTTTAAATAAATGTACTCTAATATAAGATGTAAAATAAAGATAATCCTTCATCTGTAAAATAAAATGAAAAATAAATTGTGAATGTAAACGCGGACTGGTTGTGGGTTCGATCCCCACTCGAGGAAATGAAATATTTATTTAAATTTATGTCTCCATTTCCTCGCCATGGTGTCCAGGCAAAGAACGGCGTTGAGTTGCGCCACAAAACACGTAAGGCCTCCAAAATTCGGCGGGAAAGTGTTGTACAGTGTCTTAGCACTAGGTTCCCTCTGCCTGCCCTGCTGTGTGCGGGATACAGCGTGAAGCTGATCTATGTCGGTAAGACATAAATTTGTTGAAATTATGTAAATAAAAACAGATAATAGTATATGTTATTGAAAAATAATTTGAACTTAAATAACATAATTCCGTCATGGGGTTTTTCGCTACGATCTCAACACAAAGTAAAAAAAATTGTAAAGTAACCAGAAATTTCTTTGAATAAACCCAGAAATGCTAGGACTTTTTCAATACCAACGTTAGAGTAAGTTCTGTGATGTTTGCGTCACGTACATCTTTTGTATTTCCTTAGCGCCTCGATCGGCGTTATTGTGATATTCTTGTGAATAGCAGGTACTCGTACAACTTGGTCCTACTATCGAGATTCAATACGAGTCATTCATTTTGGCCATTGAATTCATTTTGGTCTTAAAAATCGAAAATTCTTAGCAAATAGAGAAACAGGGAGGTCAGTCGTGCAATGGAGGCAGAAAATGTGACTGTAAGCGCGACAGGTTGCGGGTTCGATTCCCAATAGATTAAATGTAATATTTAGTGTTTTCATTTCTTCGCTCCAGGTGTGGAGATATGGTGCGGCGTTGAGTTCTGCCACTTAACACGCAATGCCTCCAGTTTTTGGCGTACAATAGTGGCAATGTTATACTAATCTTAAAATAAGCTATCACATTAAAGATATATAATAGGTATTCACGTTATTCAAAGTTTTTGTTAAATTCAATTTGCGTATACATAATCAATACGAGTAATAAGTTACACTTGTGACTCCAGCTGGGTGCAGACTAACGTGTTGTTTACAAATAACTGTAAGGCCCATATTTATTAATCGATTTTAGCTCAAAAATCGATCTTGAGATGCCGTTTTTATTGATAGATTTGTATTTTGTGAATGAAAATGATATCTCAAGATCAATTTCGGACTTTTGAGAACTGTTAATAAATACGGGCCTAAATGTCAAGGTTCCAGTTTACTGATCTCTGCGCTGGAAGGGAATTTGATGTATTTTGTCATGATTGAATCGGTAGCTTTTATATGTAATTACAATAATGTATTTATAATTGATAGTTGTTAAATTGTAGGTATTGGGATTTTTAATTGCAGGAGAATTGTAAGAATTAATATCATTAAATAAAAAATATATTATTTTTCTAATTTTCTTTATGTTGTTTTGGTCGCTAATGCCTCTTTATATGTTTCATGTTTCTTTTTATTTTGATTTCTCTTTATTCAATGATATTGTTGAAACAATAAAGACCTTAAAACCGAAATCATATGCGCAGATATGCTTTGATTTTCAGAAAACATTATAAATTAATATTTTTGAAATAATCCTTATTTTAACCGCTCATATATTATTATATTATTTATCGGTATAGTTTGTTAAACAGAAATATTCTACAAAAGTTTAAATAGAAGAAGAGATACAAAAAAAAAATTAACAGAGTATATTTATAATATATTATCATTTACTAGTAATAGAAAAATGGTCTGTTTACTTATGGTATATTTGGACTCCGCTATCAAAATTCACCCTAATACAAGCAAAGTTGTCATTACTTTACTGACCATCCATCATCGTTCTGGACCAGAATTCCACATAATACATACTATATATGTAATATCGATTCCCAATAACATATCGATTACAATGTCGTCGTATTCTAACATCTATCCTGTAGACGCTGTATTCTAATTTGCTTTAAGTTATGTGCGTTAATACAACGGAATGAACTTGGTACACATACTCGTAGCATTGCTTGTTCTGATAAATGAAGTGATATTATACATATCTGGTCAATAGTACCAATAGTTCTGGAAACAATATAAAGATTGGGTCATTGATTGATTTTTTAATTATAATAGAAATAAAGTATATTTGACGTGACAATGAGAATGTGTATTTATTTACTTATGAGGAAATTTGATTATAACGCTCCTAGCGTTATACATTCGTATAGTATTGTTACAGCTCTGTAATACGATGAAAGATTTTTCTACTGTGAATTTAGATCTTAGCTTCACGCTGTACCCGCACATAGCAGGGTAGGCAGATTGAACCTGGGAACCGTTCCTCACTTTGCGCAAGGGGCGTGACTGTAACGCGATAGGTTGGGGTTTCGTTTACCACTAGAGGAAATATAATATTTAAGTAATATTTAACGGATATGAGTTCCACCACTCAACACACAATGCTTCCAGAATTCGGCGGAAAATAGGGAACGGAGTGTCTTAAAACTAGATTCCATCTATCTACCCTGTCTGCTGTGTACGGGATACAATGTGTTTTTGAAGAAGCTCTTTTTTTAATATTTTTAAAAAAAATTCTATAAAGTCAATTTATGACCGAAACGTAAGTTATTTAAAAACGAAAACATTAATGTAAGTTTGTAAAGTAGTTTATTATTTGATATTTATGACTCTAGAACGATTTTACTCCAGCGACCACTATCACGTTATTTTTCATGCCAAAACACATTATTTCATTTCCGTTCAAAATTCACAATGTTTTGGCTGTCGCCATTATTGTACGAATTTAATGAACAAATGAATGAATTTTTAAAATTGCAGTGGCAATGTTATGTCTCTACAGCTGCAGTAACTCATAGCAATGGAAGGTAAATGATCAGGACTGATTCGTTGTGTTAAAATTAAAATGGTAAAAGATTCAGATGATGCAAATAAAAAGCCTCCATATTATGTATATTATACTTCATAGTAAATAGTGTTTTTATATAAACATACTATTACGGGTTTAGTAAAACATACAGTAGCTAGTAACTCACATTTGACTGACTTATGGTAGCTGAGACCACAATATTTTTAAGCACTGGATCCGCCTTCGTAACGATACGCTATATACTAAAATATATGACAAAAGAAGAATATAAAGAAATATTTTAATTCTCTTTATATCTTAAAATATAATATCGCTCAATTTCAATTCAATAAATAACTTTCACAGCTACAGCTTTAGCAATTGTATACAGCACGAATGTAAGGAAATGTGGTATACAAATATTAAGTTTGCATTGAAAAGCACTTGAAAATGTTCTCTGTAAATATGTAATATACACTTACTGAGAACTGAGATGCTGCATTGTTACGGGAATAAAAGCTTTTATAACATTTTAATGTTATAATTTATTATTAAAGAATTTTATTAATCCAGACCAGTCGTGGCACAGACGCACAAGCGGGTGACTGAGAACATGACAGTTTGTGGGTCCGATGTTCACACCAGGAAATTAAAAATTTCGTATATTAATTTTTTCGATCGGGTGTCGAGGCAAAACGCAGGGTTGAATTCTGCTATGCGCAATGGCTCGAGAATTTGGAGGCACATGGAACGGACAGTCTTTACACTAGGTTCCTTCTCCCTACCCTGCTGTGTGCGGGCTACGGCGTGAAGCTAAGAATAAAAACTTTATTAACGAATACATTATTAATTTATCAATTAAATTGTTACTGTGGATTTTTTATAAGAGTAAATAAATATCTTAAATTACATTATGAATTTCAAGTATTTAATATTTTAAAGTGATATTCTCTAAATGGCGTGGAGCTAGTACCGCCATCAACAAACTTCATGAATTATAGCTTAAAAAAGTAGAGTTAAATATTTAATATAAAAAAGAAGACTTCGCAAGTGGGTCGCTACCCTTACTACCTTCTGTTCGATTCACTCACTGTAAACATTAAAAAATAGAATCAAATTAATTTAAGTGCATTTTAGGCGCTTGAAAGGTTATTATTAAAGTGTGCAAATCAATAACATGAGGCCAGTTGTGGCCCAAAAGGCACAACTGCCACATGCCACAGGCAGAATCTCCTCCAGAATTCGGCGGAAAATGAAGAACGAAAGTTTCTTAAAGAACGGAGTGTCTTAAAAATACGTTCCCTATACATACTATGCTATATACAATGTGAAACGAAAAAGAAATCAATAACATTAATGTTTTATTTGTTAATGAGTTATGACGGTCAATTATGCTTTAATACTCGCTCACCTGATTTTGCAGACACCAGAGCGAAGAAATGAAAATATTAAATATTTCATTTCCTGGGAATCGAACCCACAACTTGTTGCTTTTACCGTCACACGCAAGTGCTTGGGCGTGGCACCACGACTGGCCTTTAGATTGTTATATAATTTTATAATTAATATTAAAGTATTCAAATATAACCTGATACCAAATTTATACAGCAATATCTTACAAGATTTTGTTTTTATTAAAAAGAACTCATTTCCATAGACACTGGTAATTCCACACAAGTAGGGAAAATTGCAGTCAAGAACAATATTTACATAGGAGGCCTCTTAATATAAAAGAAGACTGTAATATAAACATCGGAGTTATATCCACGCTCAGTTTCATTATAGGAAGTTATATACTTTTGGTGTTTTTTTTAATCTTTCAAGAATATTTAATATTTGGTTATTAGCCCAACATTTTTAGATCTTAACTCTGATATCAGTCGTCGACTATAAACACGACTGGTTGTGGGTTCGATCCCATCCCGGGGAAATGAAATATTTATTTAAACTTATATTTTCATTTCTGGCCTCAAACAATGCAGGCGAATTCTGGAAATTCGGCGGAAAGTGGATAACGGAGTATCTTAGCACTAGGTTCCGTCTGCCTACCCTGCGGTATGCGGGATACAGCGTGAAGTTGATATATATAATTTTTAGATCTTCACTCTACGTAAGCTTGTTATAATTGTTTTTTTTTTTCAATTGGCTTATATCAGAATTTTGCAAATACAGAGGAATATTATTTAATTTTTATTTTATTTAAACTATTCTTGTTAAATAATTGTAAATACTTTGAACTTTAAGTTCTTACTAAAACTATTTAACTAATAGCTGCAATTTAATCAAAGTAAAAGAGTACTGTAATATATTAATGCTGTTTAAGGCAGTTATCGTATGTTGTCACAGTATATACTTCTGTATATATACTTATGTTATCCTTAGTAACGTTTCGTTGTGTTTAATATGATAAATATAATAATTCTGCATAAACAACAACTCTGTCACTTTGAACGATCAGTCTTACCCCAATTCAGTTAATTCCAGCATTATTTCAACTAACTCCAGTATAAACGCACTCGGCAGACGTCATAAGCCTGAGATGTGTCACTCTCGCATACAAATGTTATCCGGCTTTTAGTTCAATCCAAAAAGCCTTTTAAAGTGTTCTCTCTAAAAATAAACGGATTTATTTTAGGCCTTTCGTTCAACAATTGGATATGAAATGTATTAGTTTTGATATAAATTATAAATGATATTCAACAGTTTGAAATTTAATATGACTTTGGACACTAATAACGTGTAAATTGTTTATATATTAAAAAGTTATGGTCAGTTATGGTGCAGGTGCAAAAGCGTGAGACGCTGCAGGGTTCGATTCCCACTTGAGTTCAAACATCGCTTCCGAAATGTTTGTCACCATATGCAGATATAATAGAAGCGTCTGCCCTCCTCTTACGAGAGCAGCATATGTATATGGTAAAATATTTGAAACCCATAAAATCAATATTCGTCAACAAAATAGACGAATAACGTAACGTATCTTACGAATAACGAAAACATGTACTATAAAAAAATACCACTAAATGTTGCCGATCTGCCACTTTCATTCTTAAAAGTCATACCAGAACGAGAAAGGAATATCTCTCGTTCTATTTTACACTATTATAATTTTTTCTATTACAATAAATACGAAAAACATAATAAGTTTAATATTTAAGGGAGCTCCCAAACAACAATCGTAATTTTTTTGCCGTTTTTGTAGATAAAGTTGCGGAACTCTTCTTGCGCGAGTCCAACTCGCACTTGGCCGGTTTTATTAATCAACCAAATGGCATCGAAAGTATACTCGAGCGCCTCCTACGCTTTCTCCCGTATGTGTAAGTAGAAGTTTCGATATATTGGTGCAAAGTAGGTCACTTGCGGGCGGTAGAGAAATTAGGTGTAAAGACCTAATTGATGACTTTGTTAAGAAACATGTTTAGGTTTTGGTCTCTCCTTTTTTTTTAATGTGGATAAATTCAAAGTCTTTTTCCTTAACTTGTTTAACTTTATCTAACGTAATGAAAAAAATATTATTTTTAAAAAAAGGATATATTTTTTTTTACATACATATACGCCGATTTGCGGGTCAATCTTTTAAACTGCCCATCGAATTAAATTTCGTTGAATGGAAATGTCTTAATGGCAACGAAGTGTCCAAACACTAGGTTCCCAGGTTCCATCTGCCCACCCTTCTATGAGCGAAATACAGCATGAAGCTGAACGAAATAAAGAATTTCTATCAGTTGTGAAAAACGTCAATGCTCTCTAAATTAATCTTTTTTTTATTTGTCAGAAAATATAACACATATTCGTACAAAGGCGTGAAAGTCTAAAAACAAATTACATTCTGTCGAAAAGCGCCAAACGCCCCGTGACCAGATTAAAGTTGTTTCATTCGACGCATACAGTGTTTATGTGGCGTTATATGAAACTAGCTCAGGGCGGAACAGTTTATTTAAATACCTTAGATGGCACACAAGGGACAGTTTGTTATGCAATGATACAAAAACAAATCTCTTCCATCTTTCCATCCTCTTCCAATATATTTTTACAGTAGGGTTGAGGAAACCTAGTGTCAAGACATTCTTTTACTCATATTTGGAGGCATTGCGTGTTAAGTGGTGGAACTTAATGTTGTGCTTTGGGACACCTTGAGTGGGGGTCAAACTCACGCTTATAGTCATACACTTATACCCCTACGCCATGATGACGTAATTTTATATTTTAATTTTTGAAAAGGGTTTGAAATCGTTTTAGATGTAGTAAATGTGGATATTTGTCATGTCAAGAAATTATCTTATATAGCTTCATGATTCTTCTTTTAAAGTATGTTAGACAACAGGATACTAATATTAAGACACGTAGTTCCACAGTTAATGTCTAATTTACGAGATATTAAGGCTACGAGTTAAGAGGCTGAAGTCAATTTTTGCGCATTGTGTACAGGAAATTTAAAAAAATCTAAATATAATCGTTTCTTTCAGTTGGATTGAATCCACAACTATTGATTTTACTTGTCTTTATAATTAATCATAATGCATCGCCTGAAAAATAAGTATAGAAATCTTATAATGTTTGTCGTTTAAGGGTTGATAAAATCAGATTAAGCAAATAGAAAAGAATATAATGTATTATACTTTGATAGATTACAAGCGTAGGTACTTGGCAAATGACAAATAGGGAAGGTCAAAAAATATGAAAATTTATGGTTCGTGTCTCTATCGTATGTAAAGCATGTCAACTTATGTTGTAAGTCATTACTAAATAAAAAAGACGTAGTTTAATCAAAAAACCGGTTAATTACGATTCGGATTCGCCCATTATGACTTCCGTACAACTTATTAAAGACTACAAACTTAACTTTGCGCTTGTAGGCACTTGCACTTTGCATTTTCTACTCCAAATTTAAATTTGTAATGATTTTTTCTATGAAAAAAATAGATTTTTCTGTAAATACCTTATAGGTTTTGATTACGAGGTGAATTTCATAAAATATGCAGCAAAATCGATGCATTTATGTTTTTACACAAGGATTTGGCGTTCAAACTCCAGTGTAGGAAATTATTTGCTACAATTTATGCTTTGAATTATTTTCATTTAATTTGTGTCAATATCTTGAACTGAAAGGGAGAGGGGAGAACAGAGTGTATTAACACTAGATTCTCTTTCTTTATTCTGCTGTATGGGGAATAGAGCATACATCTGGAAAATATTCTGGATAATATATAAAAAGCGTTGTAGGGTAACGATAGAATTCAAGAAAAATAATACTCTACAAAATGATAACTTGAAAGAACAGTAAAAGTTCAGCAAAAAGCTAATATCACAGAAATGTTTACTTTCTGAAAAAATGGATTTTTTTTTTTTTTTTTTTTTGAGCTCATCATGCAATCAGTCCGGAGACTATGAGCAGATTAGTTGAAAGATTGTGGCGGGTGAAGCTTGCATCACATTAGATAAAGCTTCGCAGGTAGTTTAACTACTGTGGCGTTTGCAAAATGAGACGTCTCTTTAGTCGGCTTGTCATGTTCTGGCTGATTAATTGGGTAGCCAGTGGATTTGGATGTTTGAGCAATCTGCCTTTATATTTAGAAGATAACATTTTTATTTCATTTTTCACTGTATGAATAGCCAGGTGTTCGTGGACTTCATTGATTTTTATAAACCAAGGTGAGTTGGCCATTTGTTTGAGAATGTTATTTTGAGCTCTTTGTATCATTTGTATACTACTGTCACAAGCAGAGCCCCACAGTTGCACACCGTATGACCAGATGGGTTTTAGTACAGTTTTATATATCAATAGTTTATTGTCCAGAGTCAATTTGGAGTTCCTGCCGAGCAGCCAATACAATCCTTTATATTTTAAATTTAGTTCATCTCTTTTGGTTCTCACGTGCTTTTTCCAGGTTAGTCTACGATCGAGGTGCATACCCAGGTATTTGACTGAATCTGCGTGAGGAAGTTGGTGACCGTTTAAAGTAACAGGTGGACAATTATCTTTTCTCAATGTAAAAGTGACATGTGACGACTTTATAGTATTGACTTTGATCCTCCATTTTTCTAGCCATTTCCCGATTTCGTCGAGTTGATTTTGCAAAATATCAGATGCTTTTTTGGGGCATCTAGCTTTAACCATTATTGCAGTGTCATCTGCAAATGTTGCAACAGTGACACCAGGAATCCCAGGCAAGTCGGATGTAAAGATTGTGTACAGAATGGGTCCTAAAACTGACCCCTGGGGTACTCCAGCGTGAACATCGTAGAAGATCGAGGTAGCAGAACCTTCTTTTACCTGGAAGATCCTTTCAGATAAATAAGACTCCAGGAAACTATAAAACGTATGCGGTAGGAGAGTTTTGATTTTAAATAGTAGCCCTGTGTGCCAGACTTTATCGAAAGCCTGATGTACGTCTAAGAAAGCTGAGGAGCAGTACTCTTTACACTCATGGGCGCTCCGGATGACATTGCAAACTCTGTGTATTTGTTCTATAGTGGCATGTTCTGACCTAAACCCAAACTGATGTTCGGGTATTATTGATCTTTCATTGATGGATTTGAGCAGCCTAAAGAGAAATATTTTTTCAAAAAGTTTGGAAATAACAGGCAAAAGACTAATAGGGCGGTATGAAGTTATGTCGTGAACTGGTTTTCCCGGTTTCAAGATCATGATAATTTGAGAGACTTTCCACATGGCAGGGAAGTAACTTACTCTCATGATTGCGTTAAAAAGGTTGGTTAAAAATACAATCGCCTTGCGGGGTAGTTCTTCGAGTACTTTTTTATCAATTAAGTCAAATCCTGGTGCCTTTCTGTTATCCATCATTTTTATGTTTTTAATTAATTCCTTTGGTGTAGTAGGTTGTAGCGGGAGGTCCAATTGGTGGTCTTGCTGCAGTTTGCTGTGTATATAAGAATCATCAATACCATCTATTTTAGGATTAGGAGTGAACGTTTTTGCTAGATGTTCAGCAAAAGCATCAGCTTTCTGTGATTCTGTCCTTAGCCATTCGGTACCTTGGCCTCTAAGTGGGGGCTTAGGAATTAGCGGTCGAAGGCGACTTTTAAAAGTACGCCAAAGTGAGTAATTTGTGGAAGCAGTTGGTGTCAAGGATTCCACGAATGCCTCCGTTGTAGCATTATGAGCATCAAGAATACTTTTCTTGAGGTCTTTGATAGCTTTATTAAATTTTGCCTTGTCCGAGGGATGTCTGCTAGTGTGCCAAACTCGGCGCAATCTGCGTTTCTCTAATATTTCTTCTCGTAATTTTATTGGAACTACCTGTTGTCTACTATTATTTGAGACGATTTCTGGAGTACATCGCCAACAAGCGTTTTGAATTACAAGAGTAAAATTTTTAGTGGCACTATCAATATCGTCTGCGCACTTTAAGGATGTTTTCAGATGTAGCTCGTCTTGGAGTACATCGCGAAATGACCACCAATCTGTTAGTTTATTGTATAGTTTTGGCTTTTTATTGTAGAATAAGACTGAGTTGCTCACTGTAAGTATAACTGGTATATGATTGGAGGAGCCATCTAAACAAGATTCAACATTGGCAAAGCAAGATAGGGATTTGGAAATAAAGAAATCAAGCAGATCAGGTAATCTCTTAGGATCTGTCGGCCAATGAGTTGGCTCGGGAGTTGCAATCACAGATAAATATTTTTTGTCTAATGTTTTCTTGAGTTCTCTCCCGCGCGTTGTTACCAGTCTCGATCCCCAGTGCCTGTGCTTGCAATTCCAATCTCCTCCTGCCAAGAATCTAGTGCCTAACGTATCAAAGTAGAGCGTGAATAATTCTTCTGTCATCTTGTGTTTTGGAGGGCAGTATACTGCTGATACATTCAAGTTCCCATACTTGTCATGTATGCAGATATTAGTAGCTTGGATATGTTCAGTTATATACCCTGGTAATTGGTGGTGCTGAATTGATTTTCTAATAATTACCGCTGTGCCTCCATGAGCCGTGCCATCGGGGTGATTTGTAGCATAGATATTGTAATTAGGTATATTTATTAGGCTTTGATCTGTGAAATGAGTTTCTGATATAAGCATAATATCTAATTTGTGGACATTAATAAGTACCTCTACTTCATGTTTATTTGGTGCTAACCCATTCACGTTCCATGTAGCAATTTTAAGAGGCGTCATTTTGTTAATTTATTCAACAGGTTTGTGATGAGACTCAACAAGGTGCTCATTTGTTGTAGGATAACATCAATTTTTTCAGACTGTTTCTCGAATAGAAGTTCCAGTTTGTTGTGAGTTCTAATTTTTTCAGATTTTTCGTCGCTTTTAGTTGGAGAGTTTCTAATCACATCTGCATAAGTTTTTTGTGTGGATGAGTGGTTCCTTTCTCCTACGGTAGATGTCATGGTTGGAGGTATAGTCTCAGTTCTTTTTGAGCTAAGCGATTCCATGGTTCCTCTATTTGGGGTTTGTTTTCTAGACTTTCTAGATAATATTTCTCTATATACTTCGCACCCCTTATAGTTCGCTGGATGAGCGCCTAAGCATAATGCACAAGTCGCCGGAGTACTGCGGTCTTTCTTAGGGCAGTCTGCTGTTTTGTGTGGTTGGGTACACTTTACACACCTGTAAGGCCTCATGCAATAATTTTTAGAATGCCCATATTGCTGGCATCTTTGGCATTGTACTATCGTTTTCCGCTTTTTTGGGTCTTCAATCACTATATTCTGGTAGTATATTACTTTGATATCTTTTGCTGATTTAATGGTGGGGCCTGGTAAGAGATTAATAAAGAAAGTGGATGTAGGTTTTTTATCAGCACCATACTTGGCGTTAATAATTTCTCCAGCCAAGCTATTGCCAGTATTTTCAAAAGCTGCCCTTATTGCTTCATGTGGTGTAGAGTGGTGTAAATTTCTTATTACCAGTCTATGACATCTTTGGTCTTTTCTATTAAAAGTATGGCCTATGAGTTGGTTTTCGCGGATTACAGAGATAATACTTTTATATGTTTCTACATCAACACAGCTTATCCTTAGTTGGTTTCGGTTGACAATTTTGTAGGTGAACTGTTGTTGATTTGCAGCTGTTACTAGCAGATCTGTTAACTTGTTAATATCCTCAATTCCGTATAGGATAATGGGTGGGGGTTTGCTTATTTTTTTCACTTGACCAGAGATTTCATTTTCGTTAATTGATTCTACAGGTAGGATGTGGAATCTATTATTAGTATAGACTCCTTCTGATGGTGGTGATGTGGAAGTTTTTCTTCGCTTAGGATTTCTGAGCATGGGGATTCTCTGCCAATCTGGAGGACCAGATAGATCGGTGTTCTCTTCTTGGTTAATATTAGAATCATCAAGAATGTTCTCCCCAGTGGTGGTATTTTTGATGTTGCTAAGAGAAGCATTTCTTGGTCTAGTGATGAAGAAGCTTCTGTGGAAGGCTTGTTGCACAAATTTCTTATTGCTGCCAGTAGCATTCACTGCCATAGAGGCCTGGTTGCCCACTTCTATGTAGTCTTCGGTAGCAAATTTCTCACCCTCCAGCCCGGGTACCGGAGGGCGCCGGGGGTCAGCCGGAGCGCATGACATATCACTCTCGTTATCTGTCATTAACCATAAAAAGTAGTTGGAAAGTTTTCTAATAACACTTATCCAGGGTGCTATTGCCACTCTTTTAGAGGGTATTTAATTCCTCTTGGTATGTGGTTTACCGTTGAAGACAGGTTATTATACCGCCGCCTGTTACTCGGCGTTATTGCCCGTTTGGCACCACCCAGGGGACACGTGTAGGGTGAGCCTAGGATTAGGTGGTAAGTCCTACGGACGCGGGCAACTTTGTCCTGAAAAAATGGATAACAATCAAAATAGTTTTATACAACTTACAATTGTTTTATATCATCCTTAGTGTCCCTATGCGCTAGTCACTTATCTTTAACTATGATTTTGCATTGCTGGTTCCTAAACACGAATACTATGAGCGAAACAGGATTTTCCAGTTTCTATTTACTACAATCTAGTCCGAAATAAAAAAGGTTGGAACTGAAAAATCCTCAGTATTTCGCGGTTATGGTAAAATCACGCGTTCTCAGCGAAGAGGCAATCTCTTTGACGTCTTTCAAAAAGCCGCAGCAAATACTGATTTTGAGCGTGGGAATTTCCTTTACGGGTGGGTACTTTGATTCAAAAATGCAGCAAAAATACTTTTAAAAAGTAAAGTTAAGTCGTGGCGCAGAGGCACAAGCGTCTCAACACAGGTTGTTGGCTCGACACCCACTCGACAAAATGAAATATTTAATATTTTAAATTCTTCGCTCTGGAGAAGGCGCGGCGTTGAGTTCCGCCATTCAACACGCAACGCCTCCAGAATTCGATGTAAAATGCAGAACAGAATATACACACTAGGTTCCCTTTAGGCATAGGATAGGCCCTAGGCTGAGGATACCCTAGCAGGGTTGGTACTCTGCAGTTCTAAGGACACAGCGTGAAACTGATAAAAAATCATTTTTGTATCACACATACCTATTGCAGTAATTCAAGTAGAAATTATTATAAAAAAATATATACGAACAATATTTATATATAAGGTTTAATCAAGTAGATCGTAAAGAATATAAATTCTTATCAACGTCAGTACTTTCTTTTATTATCTAATTATAACTAAAGTATGTACATACATACATATATTCGGGTAGGAAAGGTCACGTCATTTACAGTATATCACGGGGTTAATCTAATGTGCTTGCGGTAAACCATTGTAAAATCGGATGACAATTAATTACGAATACCTAATTCTAACAATTTATAAGGCTATAAGCACTGAAACCATAACTTTATAACTGTACTGAATGAAAAATATTTATTTTAATGATATTTAATATCATGGGGTTCAACTAAACTACTTAAATTCATATTCTTACCAGACCTTGGTTTTTCGTATGCAATATTCATGATTTTGTACACAAAACTAAGATATTATTTGGAAAATAATGAAAATCATTCAGAGAGGTTCACGACCTACTTACTCTATGAGACTTATACGTATCGCGGCATTCGTCGTCCATCATCATATTTTACTTAGATTATATTTATGTATTGTTTTAAAGCTAAATTACTCTTGTTACATAGTTATGAACGGTGTAACAGGTGGAACAATTATTTTACGTAAAAACGAGCGTCCGTCTGATAGACGGCCGATCGCAACAAAAATGATGAATAAGGAGATCGGGTGGACGACGGTGGGAAAGGAATTTTTCCCATTCGCGTTGTTTTCCTCTAACATTGAGGATAGTACTTTATAAGTTAGAATTAATTTTTTAATGTATAATTTAAACTAAATAAATTAAATATATTTAAAAATCGTATTTTGCTAAACCTCTAACTGCAACCAACGTAACTGGCGCAGTCGGTAGGATAGCCGAAAGAAGTCACTGAATTGATCAAGGACATCGGCTATCTCGAAACTACATCGTGGTGCAGTGGTGGAGGCGTATCAAGACATAGATACAAAAGAGGTACGATTTTTTTAAAGTACTTTAGAATTTTTCTGGAGTTGCTTTCCTTTTATTCCTAAGTTAGTCCTAATAATTATCCAAAATTTTCTATCCACGGCATTCTCAGACCTCTAGGTTAGTTACTACAAGACAAAAAATTTTAGATTCTAATAGAAATATTAATCATAGTGATAACATAGATATCAGCAACTTAGGCAATATGGCAGATTTAGAAGATATATATAAAGCTCTCCGTTTGATTCCCGAATTCGACGGAAATCCGAATATTTTAACACGATTTATAAGAATTTGCGATGCATTAGTTAATCAATTTATATCTGATCAGCCGGGTGAACAATTGAAAAATTTAGCGTTAATTAATGGAATTTTAAATAAAGTATCCGGACCCGCCGCCCGCATGATCAATTCAAACGGGATACCTGAAAGTTGGGCTGGTATTCGTAGCTCATTAATTAATAATTTTGCGGATCACCGTGATGAGACCTCTCTTTATAACGATTTAGCCCTATTAACACAAGGTTCGAATTCTCCCCAAGAATTCTATGAAAAATGTCAAAATTTATTTAGTACGATCATGACGTACGTCACTTTGCATGAAACTATTGAAAGCACTATAGAATCTAAGAGATCTCTATATAAGAAATTAACTTTAAAATCGTTTTTGCGTGGACTTCGAGATCCAATAGGCTCTAGAATACGTTGCATGCAACCTGACACAATTGAAAAAGCATTAGAATTTGTTCATGAAGAGATGAACACGTTATATTTACAGCAGCGAAACGAAAATGTTCCCGGTAGGCGATCGCAGACTCACCATCAGGTAAGTGAGTTTCCCAAATTCCACTATGGCCATATGCCACGGCCATTATCGATGCCAGTTTCACGACCTTTTTATAATAGACTAAATTCTAATAATACCCCGGGGCCATCTCAACAAATCTTTGCTCAGCAACAGCCAGTACCATTGTGGAGAATGCAGAGACCTGAATTACGTGGCCCTACTAGAACGCAACAGATATTTAGTGCCCCGCCACCTTATTATAGATCCCACAGTAACAATTTCACTCAAAAAAGCAATAATTCCCCACAGCCAATGAGCGGTGTGAGCCATTATGTATCTAAGCCGACACCTGACCGTCAACCTTGGGATTGGTCTAAAATGGGCAATCCGCCACCAACCAATTATTTTAAAAGTAGGGAAATAAATTATAACGATTTTTACGAACCAAATGAATATTTCCAAGACGAATATTATTCTGGTTATCCTCACTTTGCTGACCAATACGACTATCATGAACCACCTCGATGCTCAGAGGTTCATGAAAAAGAAGATATAAAACAATTAGATAATCTTGATTCCACCATTCACTCTCAAAATTTTCAGGGGGATCCCAAATCAGACGTCTTAAAATAGAAATAAATTTACAGACCCAACGACACTTACCGTACATTAATATAGAGAACCCACCTCTTAGATTATTAATTGATACAGGAGCAAATCAATCTTTTATTAGTCCTGAAGCTGTGCAGCGATTTTTCCCACATATTTTATGCAATTACGATCCATTTGAGGTAACAAATATTCACGCTACAACTCGTAATGATTTTTCTATAACCATACCATGTTTTAGTGAATTTAATGAATCTGATTATATAACGTTATTTATATATAAATTTCATGAATTTTTTGATGGCCTTATAGGACTAGATTTGCTTGAAAAATTTGAATCCAATATAGATTTGAAAAATAAAATTCTGAAAACGCGTAATGCTCAAAATACTTTGTCAATGTATGATTCAAGAAACTATAATTTGTATGAAATTATAATTCCGGCCAATTCTTCTAAGTTGGTCAGAGTGCCTATAAACCATTCTGAAGGCGATGTTTGGATTTCTGAACAGAATATTTCTAATTGCATCGTTAATAATTGCGTCACTACAGTTTCAAATAACCGAGGTATTCTAGAAGTAACAAATCCCACACGTCATGACTTAGTTTTTTCTATGGACCGACCGGTTACTGCCGAATTGCTCAACGTTCAGTGTATGCGTACAGAACAATCATCTGATCGCGTCAAGGACGTGCTGTCGCGTTTGCGTACTGACCATTTAAATGCTGAAGAACGTGCAAATTTAAAGTCATTATGTACACAATATGCCGATATATTTTACATTGACGGAGAACCCCTTACCTTTACGAATAAAATAAAACATACCATTACAACTACTGATGAGCAACCGGTTTATACAAAAAGTTACAGATATCCATATATTCATAGAGAGGAGGTACAAGATCAGATATCAAAAATGTTAGAGCAAGGTATCATTAGGCCTTCTAATTCTGCATGGAGCTCTCCCATCTGGATTGTTCCCAAAAAAGCTGATGCGTCAGGAAAGACCAAGTGGCGAATCGTAGTAGATTTTCGAAAGCTCAATGAAAAAACTATCGACGATAAATATCCCATTCCAAATATTGCAGATGTTTTAGGTAAATTGGGTAAATGCCAATACTTCACAACTTTAGACCTGGCTAGTGGCTTCTATCAAGTAGAAATGAATCCCTCAGATATAAAAAAAACAGCATTTAACGTGGAAAATGGGCATTTTGAGTTTCTTAGAATGCCTATGGGATTAAAAAACAGTCCATCTACTTTTCAAAGGGTAATGGATAATGTTTTAAGGGAACTACAAAACACTGTTTGTCTAGTTTATCTCGATGACATTATAGTCTTTAGTACATCCCTTCAGGAACACATTATCAATTTAGGCAAAGTTTTTCAAAAATTGCGCGATTCCAATTTTAAAATACAACTGGACAAATCAGAATTTTTAAAAATGGAAACCGCTTACTTAGGTCATATTATAAGTAAAGATGGAATTAAACCCAACCCAGATAAAATATCAGCAATTACAAAATATCCTTTACCCAGAACTCCTAAAGAGATAAAAAGATTCTTAGGATTACTTGGTTATTATAGGAAATTCATACCCGATTTTGCTAAAATAACTAAGCCTATGACGCAGTGCTTAAAGAAAGGCTCCAAAATTACTTTAGATAAAAATTATATTGAATGTTTTCAAAAATGCAAAACTCTTCTCGTCAACGATCCTATTTTGCAATATCCGGATTTTGCTAAAGAATTTCTTCTTACAACAGACGCATCAAATGTGGCTATTGGAGCCGTTCTTTCACAGGGACCCATAGGTTCTGATCGGCCTATAGCCTATGCCTCGCGCACTCTTAACACGAGTGAGATAAATTATAGTACCATAGAAAAAGAGCTGTTAGCAATTGTATGGGGAACCAAATATTTCCGTCCTTACCTTTTTGGCAGAAGATTTAAGATAATAACTGACCATCGTCCTTTGCAATGGGTAATGAATATAAAAGAACCCAACTCACGATTAACGCGTTGGAAGTTAAGATTAAGCGAGTACGATTTTACTGTTCATTATAAGCAAGGCAAAGTCGATGCCAATGCCGATGCATTATCTAGGCTTGAAATTAATATTGAAGAATCTAGTTCAATTATTGTTAACACTTCTCAAACCACTAACTCTGACTCCCGAACTGAAAGTGCCGATTCCCGCACTGACAGTATTAATAGTAATGCGGAAAATCCTATCTTAGAAATCCCTATTACGGATGATCCTCTTAACAAATTTCATAATCAAATCATATTTAACGTTGTGGATGATATAAAAAGTAGATATAGTGTTTCAAAACCATTTGAAAATTTTACTAGAACCTGCATTCAAATTTCAAAATTAAACCTAGAAACTGATGTTATAAATGCTATTAGAGATCATGTTAAGCCGAAGTTAAAAACGGCCATTTTAATTAATCCAATATTAGAAATGTATTCTATTATACCTATTATACAAAATAATTTTGTTAATTCAGCAATGGTCTTAGTTCTAACAAAAAAAGAAATAGAAAATGTTAAAGATTACTTAAAGCAGCAAGAGATCATACAAAAATATCATATAGGAAAAACTAACCACAGAGGCATCAATGAATGTTTTTTATCACTATCTCAAAGGTATTTTTGGCCTGGTATGAGAGAACATGTAACTAAGCTAATTAATGAATGCAATATTTGTGGTAAGGCTAAATACGATCGAAATCCAGTTATGCCCAAATTTCAAATTGTACCTCCACCCACAAAACCTTTCGAAGTTGTACATTTAGATTTACTTAGCGTTGAAACCCATAAATATCTGACAATAATTGACGCATTCTCTAAATATGCACAGGCTTATTTTTTGAGAGATGCAACAGCAATTAGTGTAATTCAAGGCTTATTACTGTTCTCTACGCATCACGGACTTCCTTTAACGATAATAACAGATAATGGTCCCGAATTTACCAATCAACTTTTCTTAGAGTTTGCTAGGTTGCATAAAATCCACCATCACAAGTGTTGCCCGAATACGCCTAATGAAAATGGTATGGTAGAACGACTACATTCAACTTTACTAGAGCACTTGCGTATATTAAAATTAGAACATAGAACAGAAACGGTTACTAATCTTATGCCATATGCAATATTAGGTTATAACAGCGCTATACATAGTTTTACAAATTGTAGACCGATTGATATAATCACTGGTCATCTTGATCCACGTGATCCTTTAGATATGAATTTAACGGAATATTTGTTACAACAGTACACTCGAGAACATCGTAAAAAAATGTTAAAGATATTGGAAATTATTAACGAAACGGCTTTGCAAAAACGTACTGAAATAATTGATAATGCTAATAAAACCCGTGAACCAACAGAGGAATATCTCCCTAACCAAGAAGTATTTATAAGAAATCCTTTGGCCAGTAGGCAAAAATTAGCTTCTCGTTTCATACATGATACAGTCGTCACTAATTTACCAATACATATATATACTAGAAAAAAAAGAGGCCCTGTACCTAAATCCCGTTTGAAACGGGTGCCTAAAAGTAATCTTTTGTTTCAGGATAATTCTAATGATATTACTCCAGCAAGCGCAAGGACAGGATATAACGATTGATTCCTTAGAATCTGGACCTGGAATACTTCCGTTTAAATTAGGCAATACAAAAATCATATCACACTATCATTCATTTTTAAATAGTATAGATTTAGACGAAATTAGAAATCAAACGGTATTGACTAAAATCCAAATATCCGATGTTAAATTATATTTGAATAACAAATCTTCATCTCTTTATGAACCTCATCTGCATTACCTTGACAATAAATTAAACAGAGCAATCAGCTTTTTGAACACATTTGGGCATAATCGTGTTAAAAGAGGGCTCATTAACGGCTTGGGATCTGTAATCAAGAGTATATCCGGAAACCTTGATTACACTGATGCAATTAGGTATAATAATGCCATAACAATTCTTCAAAATAATGAATATAAATTAGAATCAAAAATTAATGAGCATATTAGCTTAGCTAAAGAGTGGTCTATTCACAGTTCTAAAATCCTTGATAACATTGTTCAAAATCAGAATAATTTAACTAAAATTCTTAATACTATTATAAAAAATTCCAATAATGTAGAAATTTATGCCCATATGGCTCAATATTTTATGATTATAAGTGATAATATAGATAATTTATATGAGGAACTTTATAGAATAGAAAATAGTTTAGGCTTCATTCGTGCATTGAGCACTCCTCATTCTATTATTAGTGTAGTAGAGCTTAAGAAAATGATTAGGAAACTTAGCCTTTTATATTCAACAGATGAAATACTTAGCTTAGAAACTAGATATTATTATGATATTATTAAATTAGGTTACTTCTATGTCGAGGATAAGATAATTTTAGTTTTAAAAGTTCCAATCACCCTACCCCAGTCCTATGATCTTTACCGGCTATCAGTTGTTCCCAATAAATATAATGAAATCCTAATTCCTAACCAACCATTTCTAGCAATATCCAGGAATAATTCGATGTACATAGAGGCTGAATGCCCGAAGATCAATTATTTATACCTCTGTAAAAAACCTGTCAATTACATAATTCAAGAGAAACCGGACTGTATTACTCACTTGATCAAAATTCACGAAATTGACAAATCTTGCAAAACAACTCATGTGATACTCAAAGATGAAGCAATAGACCAATTGGATGAAAAACATTACATCTTAAGCTTCCCAAATCCAACAAAAGTGAAAATGTTCTGTGCTCATGAAATATATAAAACGATGCAAGGGAGTTTTCTTGTAACCATACCAGTTAACTGCAATGTCAAGACACCAACTTTTACCATTGAAAATTCTAATGACCATGTGAAAGGATATGCCATTAATATAATAGAACTGCCTTTAACCCCAGGTCAAAGAGATACAAAAACATCAGCAATAGTATTAAACTCTATTAACCTCCAGAAACTTCACTCAATTAGTTCAAGATTAGCCCTGCAGACACCAGTTGAATTAAATAAAGTCAACGACAGTATAATATATCATACCACGATTCCAATTTACTTAATACTAATTATAGCAAGTTTACTTGGTATTGGAATTGCTTATAAACGATTTTGGCTCCAAATCTCAAAAAATACTAAGCCTCACGAAGCAACAGACAAAAGTAATGAACAAGAAATGGACACTGCAATTAACCCCCATGAAGTTATAGTTGATATCAACAAAATCTCAGCAACTTTTCCCTCTCAAGAATAGTTGCTGTTCTGCGGAGGGAGATGTTACATAGTTATGAACGGTGTAACAGGTGGAACAATTATTTTACGTAAAAACGAGCGTCCGTCTGATAGACGGCCGATCGCAACAAAAATGATGAATAAGGAGATCGGGTGGACGACGGTGGGAAAGGAATTTTTCCCATTCGCGTTGTTTTCCTCTAACATTGAGGATAGTACTTTATAAGTTAGAATTAATTTTTTAATGTATAATTTAAACTAAATAAATTAAATATATTTAAAAATCGTATTTTGCTAAACCTCTAACTGCAACCAACGTAACTCTCTCATAAATAATGATATAAAGAGTTAACTAGTTTTTAATGACAATGGCTGTAATAAAAATATATTTATAGTATATGAAACATACCACTTGACAACGTCTCCTCTAGATTTGTTGTTTGGCTCACTTATGTGTTTATACTATACATTTTATGTATAAAAATGTAGTTTTAAATTACTTAAAATAATAAAGGCTATTCTGTACCAAATTTCACGTCACATGTTACGAGTTACAGTAAATCTGCGGTCACGGGCTTATTGGAATTCTTTTATGAGGAACGTCCATTGTGCTTGCTTTTGTTCTGATTTATGTCATTCGCATTTTCACATATTCATGAATGAAGATTAAAATGAATGAAAGAAGATTTTAAAATTATTGTTTTTTTTTCGTGGAAATGTAAAACCTATTTCCAGTAGATCGGATATGTTTAGGTCGACTAAGTTTTATGATCTTCCAATTTTATTACCTTTATATAACAATTATCTTTAAATAGCTCACAAATTGTCTTTAAAAAATATTGAGATATGCTTAAATTGAAGTTGCTGAGGCACTTTCAATAGTATTCTTCTAGTAAAAGAAAAATTTTACTCATTTTCATATGGAATAAACAGAAAACGTTAAAAACTGTAAAAATACGCAAAGAAAGCTGCGTCAGTCAAATTCCGAGTTCGTTTTCCCTAAAGACTGTCTACGTCATAAACTACCTTATTGTGTATTTAAAATATGATCCGAATCGCTGACGAAAATGCTGAATGGAGAAGAAATATATCTTATTTTCATACTTCTAGAGTTTTCACTGATCTTACGAAGCGTTATTTATATTAACAATCTTATTAGATTTTTATTGAAATTGTAATTTTTTTCCTCTGTTCGCTTTGTTCATTCTTTTTATTATTTGCTTTCATTGGCCAGGCCATTGTTACGAAGGAATATTTTATTGAGACCCTAAAGGGAAGAAAATGTATAAACTAGATATTAGTGTTAAGATTTTTTCTACAAAGAGTCGCAAGTAAGTTTTTCACATTTTACTAGGTTTACAATTAATCTAAAACATTCAGCTGAAATGGAAAACGGAGTGTTTTAACTCTTGGATCCTTCTGCCTACCTTGCTGAATACAGCATGAAACTGATAAAAAATTCTATGAACTGAAGAAAGATGATTTATAGCTTCACGCTGTATCCCTCACACAGCAGGGAAGGCAGAGGGAACCTACTGTTAAGACACTCCGTTCCCCACTTTCTGCCGAATTCTGGAGGCATTGCGTATTGAGTGGCAGAACTCAACGCCGCGCTTTGCCTCGAAGCGAAGAAATGGAAATATACATTTAAGTAAATATTTCGTCTCCTCGAGTGGAGATCGATCCCACAACCAGTCGGTTTTACTGGACCTCATCTATGAACATGATACGGTATTAACAAAAAAACATCATCGTATGATTAGATCAGGTCATATGGATAAAATGCAACGGTCAATTTAGCAGATACACATACAAACACAATGTGTTTGTATAGGTACATTTTGTATAGCTACACAATCCTCATTTATCGTAGAATCAGCATTAGATTATAATATTTATATATTATATTGTTATCAGTTATAATATATCAAGATTATCTACAAACAATGGTCTCCGAGAAGGTGTAGTAACTAATAATACAATGTCGTGTATAACATACCTATAATTAATTATTACACGCGGGAGCGCGTAGCCAAGTTAATTAAACAGAATTAACGAGCAGCACCGTGGGTAACAGACAGATGACAAGAAACGTGATCCTATAAGCAGTTCGTTTTCTTCTTTTTGGGATACGTAATTTTGGGTAACACAGCTTAGCGTAAGCAAATGTCTATTATCTTAAAGGTACCATCTTCTATAGAGATTTAATAATCTTTTATTTAATATTTTGAAGTATAAATTTCAGTTGATTTTGCGATAGGGGTTGCGAATTGTAGGACACTAAAAAATCGACGTTCTAACGAAACAGATCTCATCTCGCAATTGAAATTACCTATTTGGCCAGTAATTAATTTTTTTTTCTTCGCTCTAGTGTCAAAATAAGGTGAGGCGTTCAATTCCAGTAATCAATACACAATGCACCTAGAATTCGCTGGAAAGTGGAAAATAGCCTGATCTGATGACCCTGATCTTCGCCTTCTCTACTACATGCGGGATACTGCGTGAGAAATTTATAAGGATAACACTCAGAAAATAATGTTATTCTCCTCCAACCCAATTGTCTTGGAACTGACAAATCGGCGTGTGTGAAATTGTTCATCCGTCACTTGACCCTTTCAACTTCACTGCGGACCGACCGCAACCCTTTCATTGCAACCCTCGCTATGAGCATACGCCTACATATACTTGGAGAACGTTTTGTAATGTCATTAGAACCTTAGCTTTCGAATACGAGGTGTGTTTATGTGGGTGTTAATTTATTGTAAATTGATTAGTTTGAGTGGCTTAAGTTAAATATTCATTTTTATGTTTAATGTTTTAAATGGAGAGAAAATAATGACCGTTGACTAATGTAATGAGACATTGTATAAATATAGGATCTTTTTGTAGTCCGTTTGTCCTTGTGTATGTCGGTCTGTCCGTAAGGGATAATTTCCTTATGAAATTTTATAAGCCACGTTCCCAAGGATATACAAACACAAAATTACTACGAAATAGTCAGAACGAGACTTACTCGTGCTCCACGTGGCCAACAGTAATAAAGCTAAATAATTATTTAGAAAACATATGAAAATTCTGTTCTAAGTGTGGAATAACACTTTAAAAAAAAGTAATAAAGTTATCAACAAGACTACTGTAGCACTAAAATAATACCGACAGATATGTTTTCGTGTAAATTTTTATAAGCACAGTTTTACATCGTACTCATAAAAATTGGAACATACCTAATCTCATGTTGAAATATTCGCTGTATTTAGCGTATTAATTTGTAACATATAGACAACCATATTTTATATTTTGGCGAAACCTAATAATATATTTAAAATTGTTGATTATTGAAGTAGTGTAATTTTTTTCTCAATTTTACGCTGTATCCCATATGTATCTGGGTAGGCAGAGAGAGCTTAGTGTTAAGACACTCCACTCTCCACCTTCCGATGAGTCCTGGAGGCATTGCGTGTTGAGTGGCTAACCTCAATGCCGCGCTTTGCCTTAAAACGAGAGCGAAGGAATGAAAATATTTCACTATACCCCGAGTGGAATTCAAACCTGTCGTCTTTACAGTCACACTCATGCTACTGCGCCACGATTAGGCCTCATCAAGACAAATCATCACCATTTTTATATTATGCTCTTACATAACCAATCATATACGTTTGTTACACATATACATATGGTATAATAATTATGCACAATTAATTATAGAAGTTTATATAATCACATACTAATCACGTGTATTTCCGCCATTGTAAAGAAATAAATCCAAATATTTTTGCAAAAAAAAAAACAAAAACAACACAAAAAATTATTTAAAAATTTTAAAACTTTTAAACTTAAGTTATTAAACATCTTTGTTATCGCTAATCAAATATATTTTAATCTCCTTGATGTGGGGTTATTTTCAGCAGAGTGAGCAGTGTTAAGTAAATTACACTCCCTTTAAGATACTTCCGTTGTTCCCCACTTTTCACCGAATTCTGAAAGCATTGCATGCACAGTGGCGGAACTCAACTCTGCCCTTCGCCTAGAGAGGAAATGAAAATATTAAACGCCCAACAGCATTTACAGTCGCACGTGCCGGCTTCAACCTCATGTAGGGATTGAGAATTACAATTCTGAATTCAGGTCTTCAGGTTTAAGCTTGCCTGTTTGTGTTGAAATTTAAGCGAAAAGCCAGTGATTGCTCGTGCTGATAGAGCACGCGTGGAAAGCCGCATGCTTTGCTTGATTTTGCAGCTTTGTTAATTGAGTTTGTTCATACTATATAACTATTATAAATTGTAGTTATAGTGTAGTATGTGAGATGTTTATTGTCTTATATTTTAGGAATTTGGTAGCAGAATGATTTTTTACCCAATTGCGGGAAAAACCAAAAGGAGGGTATCGTTTTCAGCGTATGTATGTTCGTTCTTGCGTTCTCTTGTAACTGTTAAATCAGTGAATCGATTTTTATACGTGATATGTTGTCGGATTTCTCTTGATGGCGCGAGTGTTATATTAATGGTACATTAATTTGGTATAAGCAGTGGGGTTTTTGTTTTGTTTAGATTTTTTTTATCAGCTTCACGCTGTATTCCGCACACAGCAGGGTAGGCAGAGGGAACCTAGTGCTAAGACACTTTGTGCTTAATTCTGGAGGCATTAGATGTTGAGTGGCAGAAATCAACGCCAAGCTTGACCTTGACACCAGAGCGAAGAAATGGAAATATAAATTTAAGTAAATATTTCATCTCCTCGAGTGGGGATCGAACCCACAACCAGTCGGTTTTACAGTCACACTTGGTGCCGCTGCGCCACCACTCGACCCAAATAGAAAGAATAGAATAGTTTAGAATTTATATACTATACTTAGAGTCGTGAGGTTACAATTACTTACTAACAATACAGTATTGAATGAAGGAATTTATAATAAACACTCGAAGCCAATATGAAAGCAATACAAACTGTTTTAAAATACGTAATAGAGAAAATATTATAATATGTACTCTCACCTAATATCTCCTTCATAATATAAAGTAAGCGGAAAAAGCTAAATGATACAATATTATGTTTTTTATTTTTTGCTCGGTTGGCTGTTGAAGCTTTTTTGTGTTTACTAGCCAGGAACAAGATTTTTTTGTAAAAAAATTTAACCACAGCAGCACAGTATATATTTACTACACTGTCCAGGAATTTCCACCCAACGTAAGCCTTCCAAAGATCGTAAACGAGATAATTCCGTCAATCCGTCGTATCGACGCTTGCGGCCGCCCGCTCGCCTGTGAACTGATAAGAGTCCATCACTCAATAATAAAGAGTTATGAGAAAAGTTTGCTTTGTAAATTTTGGGGTCATCTTCTCGTTGATTGCGGGTCGGTTTTTGTTTGTAATTCATTTTGTATTTTGGAATTTATGCCCATATTACTATTTTGTGATATATTTTCATTATACAGTCTGAATATTAAAGGTTAAATGAATTTGAGGTTACTTTACTTATTAATATTTTAATTACTTTTTAATTAAGTTTACTTTGCTATTAATATTTTAGTGTTAAATTTTTAATGTAAAAGTATTTATGGTCCACACATTGTATGTTCTTAAAATACACACACACTATAAGACAAATATTTTGCTTATTCCTGTTACATTAGGTTTTTTTTTTTGACTCTTAGTGCCGATCTCACCCTTAAGACTCTACTTGCCAAATTACAGCGTAGTACTTTTACTTTACTTGTCTATATGTTCCATCTCGATAAATAGGCTACCCAACCAAAAAAACATTTTTGAATTAGTACCAGTAGTTACTGAGATTATCGCGATTAATCATACAAATACAAGCTTCATAATATTAATACAGAATATATTCAAAAAGATTAACTGTGACTATCGATACAATTTTCGTCCATAAAGGTTCTATAATATACTGTCACATTGTACAACATGTCAGTAATGTATTATAATTTATATCGCTTCAAGCTTAATATTCGTTTTACTTCTGAGATTGTTGGGATTTTTAGCAGCGAATTCCACGACATGAAATATTTATCGAAATATGTAATTTCAAGGTAAATATATTTTATTTACATTAACATACGTATATCTGAAACAGAGACGTTTCTCACCGACGTTTGCTTCACCATCAGCGTATCCACGTCCTATTAAAAAACTGAGGAGCTCAATCTTCGGCTGCCACCCTATGCCAGCCACTTTGCTCGAGGAAATCTTCTTAATTAGAAAATAGTTCGAGTATATTGATTCCTATCGGCTCACAGTCGCGAATATGCTTAATCTATGTGAACGACTCTGTCTGTCTGTCTGTCTGTTTCAAAAAATGAAGAAGTAACTCAATATTTTCAATAAAATTATTTGACTTTCGACTTTGACCTACAATATTCTAACCGAGAAGCAGTCTACTCCAGAATACGGCTTAATTTTTTAAACTACGCAACAAATTTTAATGTGGTTTTCCATAGTCAAAGTATTGAAAGAGGAGGGTTAATAAATTCAATTCCAAGCGAACGAAACCGCGGGAGGAATAGTAATACAATGAATAACATAAATATATTTACTATACATACATCATAATTCTTATTACAATAATGTATGTGGATATTGGACATAAGCCAAGAAGGTCTATTCGTAAAGTTTGTCATACTTAAGAAAAATCTAACCAGTCTCTACATTCGAGTATATGTAACTAACTATATACTATATTATATGAAATATCTGTTTTGTTCATAGGCAAATGAATTATGTTTCAAACATAAAAATACACAAATTTATCAGACTGCCATTGAACGAAACAATATTCTCAAATTAGACATTAAGCTATTTTAATATCTAGTAAAATTGACATAAAATAAATTCTGTGATGAAATTTCTTCAAAAGATTACAAATTTTCAACTTTTTAAGTAAAAAAATAAATAAATACAAAAACTTAGCCATATTTTTAAAAATGTAAAAATACATATGAATAAAATGAAGTGAAGCAGAGATAAAATTAAACAAAAATTTAAATACTAAACGTACTTAAAAAAATTAAAAACAACAACAACACAGAATACAAATTTTACCAACATTTCATAAAGAAATCGTCGCGAGTTTTTAATTTTACAGCAAAAGTTTTAAAGCAATTAGGCTTGCGAATAAAAAATGTCACGTAAAATGTCTCCCAGTCAAGTGATATTGAAGAGGCTATTTCTTTCGCGCTCGCGTTATAATGAGGAGAGCTTCAGCCCACTTCCATAATGGTACCTATCACTTACTGACTCCGGACTTGAAAAGAAAGCAACGCTTTTATATCTGAAAGAGCAGAGTTGAATTATTTTACGTCGATTTATTCAGAATACGGCAGGAAGTGTCTTAACACTATGCTCCCTCCTGTAAACTTTACATAGATCCTACTTTCTACGACTGTAAGTATTTTATACGTACCTGTAAGTGTTGTGTATAAAAGATCATAAACTTTCATAAGTTAAATTTTCTTTCTGTCTGTAAGGAAAATAATTGCCATTTCCATTTTTTTAAGCCCAACTGACATCGTTATAAATTGTGCGTAGATAAAATGTCCTTTAAAGTCTGTCCGTCGCGATGAGGCAATTACGACAACAAATGGCTCCAGATGGGCTTTTCTTGCTTATTATAGTTATACAAATATAACAGCTTCAAAGTTCTAAATAAATATGATAATGAATGAGTTACAGGACGTTAAAAATTATGGTTACGGCTCACAGACATAAATACGAAACAGTACGATCAAAGACAATATTTACAAATTATGTCATAGCTTCAGCTTCATGCTGTATCCCGCATATAGCAGGGTAAGCCGAGGGAATATAGCGATAAGACACTCCGTTCCTCATGTTGAGTAGCAGAACTCAACGCAGGCTTTTACCTTGATGATAGAGCGATAAAATTAAATATAAATATGTGTAGATAGAGGAATAGCCTTTAAAAATCAACGTGTATTTTTTAAGTTGGTTTGCCATAATACCATGTTATTAAGCTTAATCCCTAACGAAGTAATTACAACCATCACGCGGAATTATTTTCGTTATTAGTTACGCAAACTCTGCACTGATGGAAAGCGTCAGAATATACACAATTTTTTTTATGCAGTATAGAAAACAGTGTTATTACAGCCACAAGTTGAAAATCTTATACGATTCTTAAATTTTACGACTTTAAGTCAAAACAATAGAGTGGAGATGTGGGTTCGATGCCCACTCGAGGAAATGAAATATTTATATAAATTTATATTTCCATTTCTTCGCCCTGGTGTCGAGGTAAAGAGCGGCGTTGAATTCCACCACTCAACACGCAATGCCTCCAAATTTCGGCGGAGAGTGGGGAACAGAATGTCGTAAAACCAGGTTCCCCCTGCCTACCCTGTTGTGTGCGAGATACAGCGTGAAGCTGTTGAAGACACTCCGTTCCCTACTTTCCGCCGAGTATTCACTTACCACTACATTATTTGATTTATTACATGAATTGAAATAGCACTAGATAGAAATTGTTTCGATAATCTTTAATTTACTTTTTCCATTTAAATTATATGTAATTATAGTTATTGTTACACAATTTATTTTTAAACGTATACTAAAATAAATAGAATAAAATGGACATATGATACAACAAAACTGAATTATGTAAAGATTTAAATCACAATAAATCAAGCTGTGCATTTTAAACAGCAGCAAAACATCTAATTAAATATCGTTCCTGGTCGTTTCTCGTCTTCTAATGAGCAACACTGAGAAAATGTAGCTAATTGAAAAAGGAAAACTAATAAGAGAATCTTGTTGGGTAAAATTATAAAAATATACGTCTTAACTTTATATAACATTTAGGTGCAACAAAGAAACAGGCGGACTGAACGGGAAGGATGTAGATACGATGCTCAGTCGTATAAATTTATTTTACATGTTTTGCCAGTTTTGTTAAACATATTTCGTCACATATCACTTATATGCCTTAACCCTAGGTTCCCAGGTTCCCTACGCCTACCCTGCTATGTGCGGAATACAGCATATAATGAATAAAATTGTTTTTATAATATTTTTTATGTGAAGCTAAAAAAATATTATTGAAACAATTTTATTCATTAGAAGCTAAAAAGTATATTTTATTTATACTTATATCAATACGATACCTCAAAACTATTAGATTCGTCTATATACAGGTAATTAGTAATTGTTTGCTGAAGAACCATTTCGAAATTGAGATTTCAATTATGTCCATAAATTAATAATGTTTCTCGTAGAAACTTAAATATACTCTATTTTAATACAAATTACCTTAAATCCGTTATACAAACCGCTATTCATGTTTACAAAGTTCAAACTGAGATGAATTATTCCACAATTATAACAGTACAAAGGTAGAGGACCTATAAGCAGTTACAGAAAAGAAATTATAATATATAAGAATAAATGAAACTTTCGACATAATAACTGCCTGTTACAAGACTTTGCTTTGATGTTAAGAATATAAGTAAATCACAATCAAAACTAAGTCAAAGTGCGGTAAGATGCGTATTGGTCGTGGCCATTTCCTTGAAATAACCGTGAATTCGTATGTAGTAATAAAATTGGCCAAATTTTTGGCCAAAATTTGTTCTTATTTCCTTTCATTCATCTTCACAAGCAGTGACCTTAATTGTCTCCTAAACATAAGTTAACATAAAAGTATTAATAAAAAAAAGCCTAAATAACTTCACTGATTTGTTTCAGTAAAAAAAAATATATATTTCCTGGTTATTACAATTATTAAGTTATGGAAATTAGATGAAAATCAAATCCCAGGACAAGCTGGATAGAAGAATAGATTCTTTCGTCTCAGTCACAACAATAAACCTTTTAAAATTAGCGTTTAAGGGGTGCTGTTAACACTATTCTTGAATATTAACTGAAGTGTCCCAACTATCGAAAAAAAACCTCTTAGTCATACATGTGTTATTAAATAGATGCAAAGAAAAATTGGAAAATTATTTTACGGGTAGAGGTATACGTGACCACGGACTACTGCAAAGTATTCGAAACGTCGAGTTTTCAAAACGTATGATCTTAAATATATGAGATTAATTCCGTTAAAATAGTTTCATTCAAAATGTGTACAAATCGTGAAAATTATAGAACTTATTATGTAAAACGACATCCATGAGATGTCGATCATATAAGAGAGTAAAAATTTTCTAAGCCACCATTTAACATTTTTAAAATCACAGTGATGCACCACTTATTTTTAATGATTCTCAGCAACTTTCGCAATTTTTATGAGGTACAGCTTTCAATGGAAACTAAGTAATTTGCCAGAAACCGAACGGACTAGAGTTTGCTTAGACTTTTTCGTTGAATCAATTGTCAGGTGGATTATTATATTAGATCGGGATTTTGTCAATTTAATAAATTCAGTTTTATATATTTAATAATTCAAAATATTATTATAAATAAAATCAATCTATGTCAGGACAGTGGAACACAAGACAGCTTTTCTATAATATGTTTTCCTTGACTTTTATAGATTGGTGAAACTTTGTTGGTTCTATTTAATATTTTTATCGTGTTTTATTAAATTGTTTCTTAACAAATTTAGCGTTCTCATCTCATCTTACATTTAAAATGTCAAATTATATTTAATAGAATATATAATAAATCTGTAAAATTTGTAATTTAACTAATCAGTTTAACCCTTTATTTGTAAGGAGTACAGACTATTCCGAAGCCAACTCTTTCGTTTACGTACCCTGAACTATTCAGATGCGGGTCACGGAGCAGTTTGCATAATGACCGCGACTAAGACGGCATCGGGACGAGAAGGGAAACAAAAACATTGCGGATTAATGTAAATTAGCTATCTTGTCACCGCCGAATTAGGGCAAAGTATAATTGTATTGGCACATTAATTCTAAGTAATTTATTCATCACTAGCGACCTACCGCGACTTCGCTCGCTTTAACTAATTTAAGATTTTACATAAATTATAGCCTTTGTGCTATTCTGATCTGTAAAGTTTAATCGTAAAATCTGTTCAATAGTTTTTCATGAAAATGGAACAAACATCTATGCTCACTCACTTTACTGATTTATAATATTCGTTGGATTTTTTTAGAAAGTATGTATACAATGTGAGCTGCTTTGAGGCTGTTGCTGCTGCTGTTTTTTAATGATTCGCTTTGCTAATAACTTCTCTTTTCCGTCCTCAGAGAAAAGTTTCACCTAACAAGCATTATAGAAAAAAATTTATTTATTTATTTATTTATTCTTTATTGCACACATTTTTAGAAAATAAAAAAAAATAATGTACAAAAGGCGGGCTTAACGCTAAAAAGCATTCTCTACCAGCCAACCTTGTTGTGTGGGAGATAGTTGTGTAGGTGTGCTCAATCATTTAAATTAACAATATCTTAACTGTGCAAATAACAAAAAAAAATACAATACAATGTGATACACAAAATACAATATCTTATAATATAAACTGTAATAAAATAAACTACATGAATAATATATATGTTTATAAATTTATAATTAGAATGTACTACTGCATAAATATTCAGTATATAGATAAATACACATACATATACATATATATACAAATATATATATACATACACACATACATACATACATATACATATATACATATATAAATATAATTACTATGAATTTACAAGAATAGTGGCCTAACTTGACGTTTAAATGACTCCCGGGAGGGAGCTCTCCTAATAGACTCGGGTAAATTATTCCAAAGTCTGATTCCAGTGACCACAAACGAGTCGGTTATGTCCGACTTGTGAGTTGGGATGGAAAGTGCAAGGTTAGTTTGTGACCGAAGAGATTTATCATGAAAGGAAGAAAGAAAAGAGAAATCAGAAGAAAGATATGAGGGAGAGTTAGGATTGAACAGAATGGAATAAAGTAGACAGAGCAACCTGGTCTTTCTACGTCCAGCAACTGTGAGCCATCCAAGCTGCTTCCTACTAGGTGAAATATGGTCATACTTGCGCAGGTTATAAATAAAACGTATACACGTGTTTAACAGCCTTTCAAGTTTGTTTAATAGGGCGTTATTTATATCCAGGCAGCAAGCATCACCATAATCAATAATAGGAAGCAACAACGTCTTAACTAGTTGGATAGTAGTAGTAGTTGGAAAAATAAATCAGCTTCACGCTGTATCCCGCACACAGCAGGGTAGGCAGAGGGAACCTAGTGTTAAGACACTCCGTTCCCCACTTTCTGCCGAATACTGGAGGCATTGCGTGTTGAGTGGCAGAACACAAGAAATGGAAATATAAATTTAAGTAAATATTTCTTCTCCTCGAACGGATCGAACGGGGATCGAACCCACAACCAGTCGGTTTTATAGTCACACTTTGTGCCCCTATGCGACGACTGATCTCTGGCCTACTGGCCGGCTGGTTTTTAAGAAAATAAATTTGATGTATTTTACATTTATTTGTTTAAGACTAGAGGCCGCCCGCGACTTCGTCTGCGTGTAAACCGTATGATAACGTAACAATATTATCAACATAAGAAATATGGTGACTAAGTATTGCAAAGCTCTAATCATAGGTCTATCGGTAGCTACTGCAGTATGCTCCAATCGTTAGAATTAAAAAAATGAAGTACTTTTCTTAACAAAAACACGTAACACCTTTAAAATGCAAGACTTATCTGTTTAATTTAAATTACAGCTTAATAGTAATTAATAGGCAGAAAACAATTCTAATTAGCCAATTTGAAAACAAAACCACGCTCCCGTGAGTCTATTAATTTTAAAAAATTAGGTATCATACAAAAAAAACAATCTCCTAATAACCTAACCTTGGACCAATATATTACGTCAATGCGTTTATAACAACTGAAAATTCGCAAAACGGACACAACGGATAAATGTATCTATTTTTAATTACGAATCAATCCTGCGGGAAATTCGGGATAAAAAGTATGCTTATATGTTATTCTGGGTCATCAGCTACCTACATACCAAATTTCATCGTAATCGGTTCGGTAGTATTTGCGTGAAAGAGTAACAAACATCCATACATACTCACAAACTTTCGCATTTATAATATTACTAGGATAAAAATGATAAGAACATATAATATTTTATATATCATATTATAATGACATATAGTACATTATAATGACTTATAATATATTTATATAAATGAGAATGTATTTTTTTGTTTAATAGCTCCCAATAGTTATTACAACGCATGCAAGGAAAGAATTCTATTAGAATTTTAAAAACTACCAATATTATCATACTTAATAAAATATTTTGTCAAATTAAAAAATAGTGTATGTTTTCTACCTGAAAAACACTAAAGGGCGAAAAAATATGAAATATATATAAATATATAAATACCACATTAGTATCGATACTGTACTGGCAATAATTATTAAAAAATATATATGTATACTACGGGATACCTTTTTAAGCAAAATTTAAAGATGTTCAATATGACAGAATACAAAACAATAATAAAGAAACAACAATAATTATTTGACTGTTTATAAACAAAAGCAATTGATTTATCAGAAACTAGCGACCCGCTCGCGGCTTCGCACGCTTTAACCACAGAATGATTTACTTAATACACTAAAATTATATTTATGTTTCAATATACCTATAATGTATGCTTGCAATGAACTTGAGATTTCTAATGTGAAAATTATTAAAACCTTAGGTGGCATTTTCGTACCTCCCATAAGAGAGATGCAACTGTCAATATATTAATATCTTTAAACTTTTGCCTTATGGAGTCTTTAGGATAAATTGTAGTTATAACTATATAGTTATAGTTATATCGATACTTACAATAAAATCCTAACTCATCGGTGTCTGTACATGGAAGATATATTAGAAAAAATATTATTATGGACATTTAAATATTTAATAGAACTTGATCAGTTTGTTTGTTTATCTCTGCGTTCACGATAATCGATGCGATGCTTAACCGATTTAAGTGCAGTTTTGTAATTTGGCTAACTTCCTTTAAATATTTAGTATTAGTTTTATTTTAATCGGTTCACACAAAATTAAAACCAGATTCACGCTGTATCCAGCCTATAGCAGGGAAGATAGAGGGAACTTAAGTGTTAAGATACTGCGTATGATATATGACTGACGTGAAATGAATATATGATTAAATTTCAATTCAATCCTCCAAGTGGGAATCGAACCCATAACGTCACGTCACTGGCACAATTTTGTGCCCCTACGCCGCGACGGTCTTTAATATTCATACAGAATGGAAGCTTCAGCGCACCCTTTACGGGGAGTATATAGGATAAACTATTATTATATAAAAATAATTAAAAATATAATAGTTAATTAAACCCATACCTAAAGAAATTAATCAAGATACCTCAGCAGTTTACACGTAGGATCTAAACCTGTATTTCCTGTGACGCAGTTACGCATCTATGCAGATACCAATAACGCAATCACATACTACTACAAAATATTACTAAAAGTTAAGCAACTTTGAACTTTGCCGCCAATACCTACGACTCGTATGTTTGCGTCTTTAATGACAAATAGCGTTTTATTTTAATATCAACGATAATACCTAAAATTTACTTTGTATGAAAAAATTACTTTTTCCTTCCATTTTTTTAATTGTATTAGGCTTTTATAGTACTTTTTAATTGTATTAGGCTTTTATAGTTAAAACTATGGTTTCATTTAAAGTGGTATTGATAAAAACATTATATAATTGACTATATAATATCTATAGTGATTTTTTAGTGAATAGAATTATTATTATTATTACAACACTTGCGAAGAGAGCATATTTCGGGCATTTTTTAAATTCTTATACCTTTTGAGAAACTACCAACATTCTTATCGTTAATAATTTTTTTTTTAAATAAAAAAAACATTTGAATATTTTGTCTAAATTTTTCGTCATAATGACGCGAAAATATTCAAAATGTTCAAAATTAAAAGTTTAAAAATGTTGGTTGAAAATAATTATACTGTAGGAGGATACCTTTATATGTACTGTTTAAATCTGTTGTTTTATGATATTATGTAGAATAATATAGTCTATAGATAATCACACATTCCTCTTCACACTTTTTATTCTTTAACTATAATAAGTAAATATATTTAACGTTATAACGTTATATTAAACGTATTAATAAAATTAATTAAATTTATTAATACGTTTCAAGTATTCATTTGTTTTGAATATAACATTAAGATTGATTCATAAAACATATTTGGCACTTCCTTAACTTGATTATTTCATCTATTTTTTTATATACAAAGTTTTGATTAAGTTCTCTTGAGAAATATATATTGAGAAATATATGTACTGTAAATGAATGTAACGTACCTACGTGCCAATGATTAAAATGTATTGATATCCCCACGTGATCCATCTAAACCCAATATAAACTTTTATAAACTATAGCAACCAACTCGCGGCTTCACCACATTTGTGAATTATTTGTTTGTTTCGATACAGGGAATTACTTGAAAGTTTGTATTAATTTTTTTTAAAACAGCACCGATTTTTATAAAATTTGAAAGTCAGACTCTTTAAAATATTTCATTGAACGCGTGTTTCATGGTTTTTAGAATTCATCCCGTAAGAGTTCAAATACTGGGTTGAAAGTTTATATGGAAAAATCTTTAAATCGCCACCGATTTTTATAAAAACTTAAATTCAGACTGTTAAAAATATTGTAATGAACACGTTTCGTACAGAGTAACAGAGGCCGGTCGTGGCGCAGCGGCACAAAGTGTGACTGTAAACCGACTGGTTGTGGGTTCGATCCCCACTCGAGGAGATGAAATATTTACTTAAATTTATATTTCCATTTCTTCGCTCTGGTGTCGAGGCAAAGTGCGGCGTTGAGTTCTGCCACTTAACACGCAATGCCTCCGGAATTCGGCAGAAAGTGGGGAACGGATTGTCTTTCACTACGTTCCCTCTGCCTACCCTGCAGTGTGCGGGATACAGCGTGAAGCTGATTTATTTTTATTAACACGTTTCGTGGTTTTTTTTAAAATTCACCCCTAAGGGTGCTAATAAGCAGGCGAAGTTGCTCCGCGACCGCTAGTTTTAATGTAATAACATACAATATATTTATAAAAATGAGAATGTATTGTTTTGTTTAATAGCTCCTCATAGTTATTACAACACATGCAAGGAAAGATCATTTTAGAAAGTTGTTTAATTATATTAGAATTATAAAAACTACCAACATTTTTATGGTGAATAAAATATTTTATCAAATAAAAAAAAGTGTCTATGTTTTCCACCTGAAAAACACTAAGGGTAGAAAAAATATAAATATATATATATAAAAATATAGATACCACATTAGTATCAATACACTATGCTGGTAACAATAATTGAAAAAAATTATATACTACTTACGGGATAACTTTGTATGCAAAGTTTAAAACTATTAATTATATACATACATATACATATCTAAAGTATATATATATATATATATATATATATATATATATATATATATATATATATATATATATATATATATATATATATATATATATATATATATATATATATATAGGCATCTAAAATATAAATATATATATTAGATATTGATGTCTTCTATAAAATTGCAGTACATCACTTTGCGCTATTGTCAATAATTTCCACAACGTAGGCGATATAAGGTTTTTTTGGTACTTTTTTACACGTTAATCGTGTAATTGTAAAAGAATTTTCCTTATCGGGTCTATTTAATCCTAGTGCTGGTGGTGTCGTAAGAGGCGACTGGGCAGATTCCACTGGATCATTACCACCCCCAGCATTAAAAACCGGCGTGAAGTAGTGGCTTTATGCCACTGCGTTTCGCATCAGGTAATGCCGGGCTCCGGAGCCCAACCCACCTTAAAGGCGGGCAACGAACCTGTAACTCCTCTGGTGTTGCACGGGGCCGCGGGCGGCGGTAGTCATTTACCATCAGGTGATCCAAACGCTCGTTTGCCTTGTCCTTTCCATAAAAAAAAAACAAAAAATCTAATGGACTGTCTTAATAATTTAAGTGGTATCGATACAAATCCCCCCCACACCCGCAGAGGTACTCGCCACGGTGCGCGAGGCCACACGGCACACACTACGCATTTTTTATTATTACATAATTTTCTTTAGATTTATATTTTTAAATTCGTTATATCTTTTGAATGGGATGTCCGATCTTATTAATTCAAAAAGTATTTTACAGGTATTGAAATTATCTTTCATAAAATATCATTTCATGGGATAAGGATTGATGCAGAGGTATGAACAATATGGTTTGATTATTGTCGGCACTTTTGTTAACGTATAAAATATAAAAAAATGATTATATTGTCATAACTACAGTAGTTAGACATATGCTATCGCGGACTTTTTTATAAATATTGATGTGCTCTATAATACTGTAGAACATTGTTTTGTTATATCATCAATAGTTTTCGCAGCGCATGCGATGATAAAATTATTAAGATCAATTTTTTCACACCTTGGTTTACATTATTGCATTTCTATTAGGGATCTCTATTTTTTTTGGAAATGTAATATAGCCTATGCTGGTCAGTAAAGATGCAGCTTTCCAATAGTGAAAAAATTATTTAAATCGGCCCGGTAGTTTTTGTGTGAAAACTCTACAAACATACACACATACATACATACATACATACAAACATACAAAAATACAAATCTTACCTCTTTATAATATTAGTATAGATATAAAGTATTTCCTAATTATTATTGATGTGTCAACTAAAATAAACTATATACCGTGAGGTCTAAGCTGAGCTTTACATGTTTGCATGTGTGTGAGTGTTCATATATAGTGTAAGTGTAACGTCACCTTTTTGACCTCCGGTTTATAATGTTTGTAATGACCACCACCACGGCCACCACCTCGATTAATTATTAACTCAAACGACACATGGAATATGCGGTGTTTTAAAATTAAACACTTTTTCATGGTGGACTTTTATTTATTGATTTCTCTGATAATTCTAAGATAATAAACTTTATCTTTAAAACACATAAAAACTCACTGAACTGAAGCTTTTCGAACTGTATGTAGTATATAGGTAGAAAATAATGTCCCCAATTAATTTGTAACAATATAAACATCGAATGTAAGTCGCATATCGTGCATTTTCAGAGTAAAAATCTTTCATTCCAGACAGTGAGCCCGCATATCGTTTAGAGTTTTCGTAGTTACAATTATAATTTGTATCTTGTTCAAAGTGTTTTGCACACATAAGCTCTTTAAGTGATAATACAACATTATAATTCTAGCTCTATTTTTCGTTTAAACTGCAGTAAAACATTAGCTGATTGTGGCACGTAACGAAAATTATATTTATAATTAGGTTAAGTTCTTTGTAACATCCACTGCGAGCTTCATTTATAAATATCATAACATTCTCAAGGTTCATAAATAAATATTGAATTAAGATTATTTACCCTGTATCCCACAAATAGGAGCCGCCAAACTCTTGACGCATTGCATGATGCATTTGCGTCTGCACCAGAGCGAACAATTGAAAATATTAAATATTTTATTTCCTAGAATGGTCATCGAGCTTATCGTGCTTACAATCAACTCTTCTGAGGAGTCAGGCCTTAAATAATATTTATTTATTACTCAAATAATAATATATAAAAAATTTTTTTTTGGTTTTAAACCATCACAATAATCAATCCTTGTCATATATGAGGCCATCGATGGATGGTTAACCACAGCAAAGATATCCACTGGGATCGGTATTGCGCTACTCACATCCAGCGACTTTCAGCGACCTTGATCAGATCAACGGTGAACCTAGTAGGAGTCCAAGTGTCGTCCGGTTTGTGACCACCACTCAAGCATAGCTCTAATGGTCATCAAATCTTGTCTTACGATATAAATATCGCAATTAAAATTATGACTGATTATAAACATTTTAATGACGATATTTTATGTGGGATATTGTCAATAAAATTATCATAAAACCAATAACGACCGAGCTCTCTGTCTTCGAGAAAAACTTTACAGTCTTAAATGTACCAAATAATTACATAGCAACTCCTTCGAGTTTCAAAAACTCAATAACATATGTATTAAATAAAAATAAAGCGATTGTAGATTAAATTCACGTACTAAAGATTATAAATAATAGACTTTTTTTCCATTTAAATTAAGAAGTAAAAGTAAAATAGTGTTTAATACTGATACTTTGATACTGTCTAAGCTAGTCTGTCACACTCCGACGCGGCAAAATTTCTTTACGCCTATAAAATAATACCTATACAGACTCGGCGGAAGCAGCGAGAAATTATTTGCAGATCCATTTCAGAATGTCAATTAACAAAACAAATTTATAAAGCATTCCAAAGAGGCAGATTAAAACTTTTAATACTAAATCTAGTTGCCGACAAAAAAATGTGTAATAAGATTATTTCAATTTAGTCTTTGACTTATATTAAACTAGGAACCCGCCTGCGGCTTCGCCCGCCTAAACTTATTGCTGTATTATAAGTAAATTGTGACTTATATGATATGTTACTATAAAGTTTCATCTAAAGTCGCTAGATTTTGCGTTAAAGATAAACAAACATACATCCATATAATCTATCACTTTTATAATATTAGTAAAAACTTCACTCTGTATTCCACGTATAACAGAGCAGGCAAAGGGAACCTAGTGTTAGCGCATTTCGTCCCTTATTATATTAGATTTTTTTTATGTAAAACAATAATAAAAAACCTTTCATTCAATGTAAAAAAATAACCGTTTATATTATCATATACTTTATTAAAAAAATACAGCATCATATTACATCATTAATAATATTAACGAACGTTTTGACATAGGCTTCATTTGATCCAATTTGATCGATGAACCACTTTTTTATATATAACCGGAGAACATATCACTTTAATTTTTTTTATTTAAATATACATTCAAATTGATCCTTTCATTTCTTCGCTCTTGTGTCACTCAACACGCAATGCCTCCAAAATACGGCGGATAATGGGAAACGGAGTGTCTTAAAACTAGGTTCTCTCTGCCTACGTTGCTGTGTCCGGGATATAGCGTGGTGCTGATTAAAGATTAATATATCTAACCACGTTTTTGGTGACTACGAAAACAGTTTTATAAGACCCAAAGGCAGATTTGAATTGAATACTTTTAATGATTTAGCTGAAATGTGAGAAAATGAATTCATTAAAAGCCGCTGAATTTTATAGCTCTTGTTCTTTTTGGGTTCCATAATTTTTAAGGAAAAAAGAAACCCTTATAAGATCATTCTGTTTTCCGTCTGTCTGCCTGTCTGTCAAGACCTTTCATCTTTTGAACGCTTAGAGACATCGACTTGAACTTCAAATCATATACTCATTTCTACGGCCCCATGATTTCCTGATAAAAACATATTTCTGTTTTTACTTAGAAAAAAATATATGGCCGTTTATATCGGTCGTTTTCTACACTATAAAGGAAATTAAAAATTAATAGGGTACTTCCGGTTAACGTAGAATCAATAAATTCGTCAGCTGACATCTACAGGTAGTACTAGTTTAGGAAAAAAAACAGTGAATTTATACATTTGTATATAGTATGGAAGTAAAGCCGCTAGTTCATGTAAGAGAATGTACCAGATGAGTGAGCTCTGGCTAAGCTAAGCCTGACTTTCACTAAAACCTCGAGATCTCCAATTTTTTTACGGAACCCTCGATGGCCGGCCGAACTCGCGCTTCTGAGTTTTTACATTTATAATTAGTTTGTTTTTTTAATAATTATAATTGGTTGGCTCATTACTATCAAAGGTAACAAGTTAAAATTTTCTGGAGCTATAAGGGGACTTACTCTCACTTAGATATTTTTTTTTCTCACTCCTTTTTTATTATTACAATTATAAGTATTTTATTTAATATCAACAAGAACTTTACAAACTAACCTACTTAAGCGTTTGTTCTTGCATCTTCGTACTGCGCTGAGTTGTGTAAAGTAAATATAATCAAAGATGTATAATAGCAACAGTGTGCTACCGCTACGTCTAACGGGGAAGTTTTAATACAACATGATAAGACGTTGTAAAATAGACAACTGCTATCTATAATGAATACAGTATTGACATAATTAAGCTATATATATAATGGATTTGTTTTAAAGATAATGAAGTATTTAAATAAATGTAACAACAAGCATATATCTGTAACGCGACGGCTGTGGCTTCGATTCCCACTTGGGAGAATGAATTATGTGCAAATAGATGCAAGGAAACGATATACAGTATAGCTAGGGTTTATGGTAATTATTTAAATATCTGTCCGAAGGTAGTACTTCCTAGCAAATACCACTTCCTATGAAATACATTTTTTTTTCAGGTGTCACGCTGTATCCCGCATAGATCAGGGTAACACGGAGGGTACCCAGTTTTAAGACAATCTTTTACCTAATATTCGCTGATTATTCAAGGTATTGTATGTATTCAGCGCCAAATTTTTGAATTGGTACCAGAGCGCAGAAATGAATAAAGATAATAATTAATTCCTCTGAGTGGACATCGAACTCACAATCATCGTGCTTACAATCACACGCTTGCGCCACTGCGCCGCGACTGTGGATTATTCGACAATTTAGAAATTTCCAGAGGCATAGAAACATTTATAGCCAAATGCTGTTTGTCCTCCAACGTAATTCTGTTGTGTAATCGTAATTTAAAATTTTTAATTTGATCACGGACCGGAATAAAATACTGTCGCTGCTCTCTGTAAACACTATAGGTTGTGAGTTCACTTCCCACCCGAGGAAATGAAATATTAAATATTTTAATTTCCTCACCCTGATAACGAGGCAAAGCTCGGCGTTGAATTCCGCTAATACGCAATGCCTCCATAATTCGGGGGAAAGTGGGGAACATATTTATCTAAATTAGAACAGAGTGTCTAAGTTCCCTCTATCTGCTACGTGCGTGAAACTATACAAATAATTAATTATAGTTATTTACATGCCAATGAGAATTATAAATATCTATATAAATTTTCACACTCAATTTAATGTACATGCAAATTGCTTTTAATTGAATTATAATGAAATTTCCAATTTTATTGACAGCATAAAGGTAGTTCAGTCAGCCGCGCGTTGAGGTTTACAGTCTAAAAGCACGATGCACGAAAATGGAGCAATTAAGAGGAACACCAAATTGTTACATCATTAATGTATTGATAATAATCATTATAGCGGAAATTAACATCATTTTTACGTATTTAGAAAATGTTTGAATTCGATCGTTACTCTGGCTTGATTTTTAAATAGAGAGGTAGGCAGAGGGAACCTGGGTCTTAGAACAGTGGTGGAACCTAGAGTGCATAATGGCATTACATGTTGAGTTGCGGAAGTCAACGCCGCGTAAGGTGTACATGCCAGGGCGATGAAATTAAAATAATAAACATTTCATTCTTCTGAGTGGGAATTGAACAGATAGCCGACGCACTTGCAGCCTTTCCATATACTTGAGTGGTTACAGCTTCGAATATTATAGACAAAATGTCTATAATATTCGTCATATTGACGTTTTCTTTCTTAATTAGGGCAAAACATTAAATTAATAGTCAAATATAATAGAAAATATAATAACTCATAAACATTTTTTTTATGCAATACTAATCAAAATAAATTATTCTATGTATGTAAATAAAAAACAAGTGAACGTACACGAAACTATATAATGTTGTAATGAAACTTTATAATTTTTAATACACGAGTTTCCAACAAAGATCAAACATAAGCTTAATTAATAAACACGCTGGCAACAAGTTACCAACTTTGCATAAGACATGGGTATGTTGGTTACATAAACATGTACATGCGAAATAATTAAAATATGTTTAGTTATAAATATTAAATTAAAAACTTTTAATTTTAATAATAGTTGAAGCTGCTTTATATTAGAACCCAACTCCAATTAAAATCGATTTTTTGGGGCATTTACCTGTTGAATGGCAGTAGTATTTTAGTAAACAGCAGATATAGTAATTTTACATGTATATATCAACAAACTGACACCACGCTCGAGAAAACGTTATACGTTATATTTCACATATATTTTTGTTAGTCTAGTTAGTAGCTGGACTAAGTCTTGACATATAGTTCAGTTGTTTTGACATATAGTAGAGAACTATATTCGGTACTATATCAAACAGTACTCGTTACTTTCGTATCGTTACGTTACTCGTTGCTCCTGATACGGTATAACTTGCTATGTTCGGTTGGAGCAATGAAGCGAGTCGTATTCGCGCGTCATGCAGTATGTCACTGTATCGTAACATTTTGAATTTGTATAAAACATATTTGTACATTATATACGAAGCTGAGTAAGATGCATTTTTTTAACTTTTTCGTATTTTGATGCAGATCTTTTTTTAGCTTCGCAAAGTGTTCCGCAAATCACAGAATAGATAGAGGAGATTTAGTGTTAGGACATTTCGTTCCGATTAAAACAATTTGCTTTTTTTACTTTCAGCCGCGTGTTAAAAAGATCTCAAGTCTTTTAATAAAAGTATACCTGAGTTTAAGTTATTCTAAATTTAGTTTTATTTAATAGTTAAAGTTTAAAACATAACACACAGTTGAACACACGCTCATATATATTCGGTACTTGTGTGAACTGAATACACTGTTTCAGTTCACACAAGTACCGAATACGAATGATACGAAAAATGCGAGTAACGAGATGTATTCGTGAGTAACGTTTCGTTACTCGGTACTAGGTGGCGCACCTTTTACTAAATAACGAATACGTACAGTTCGCTACGGCTCTAGAATGGCGTGACTCATCACTTGGTTCTCTCTTACCGCGACAGATAGACATGTGAAACCATGCAAAATCCAGTACAAAAATAATTTTCTTATTAAATCATTTATTTACATTCAACATTGACTGTGGTGGTGGCGCAGCGGCACGAAGTGTGACTATAAAACTGGTTGTGGGTTCGATCCCCACTCGAGGAGATGAAATATTTACTTAAATTTATATTTCCATTTCTTCGCTCTGGTGTCGAGGATAAGCGCGGCGGTGAGTTCTGCCACTGAACACGCAATGCGTCCAGAATTCGGCAGAAAGTGGGGAACGGAGTGTCTTAACACTAGGTTCCCTGTGCCTACTTTTAACATTGATTTACGGAAGTGCCTGGTGTGAAAAGATTAAACTGTAACTTCGTATATACTCAGTTAACTGGAATAATACAGCTCTGTAAGCCAAGAGAAGGAATTGAATAATAACATTATAGTTGTAATATTTGAAGACCTATTATTTTTTTATATAGCAGAGTAGGTGGGGAAACCTAGTGTCAAAACACTCTCGTCATATTAAGATACTTTTACCCCCCATTTTCTGCCGTGATTGCGTGCCCTAAAATATGAAATACTTAATTTACAGTCATACTCGTGCACCACTGCGCTATGACGGCCTCTAAAAGTTCAAGTTTTCAAAGCAGATTTATATGAAAATATATAAAACTAGATAACTCTTACATGAAGTGAGGCTCAGAGTGACATTTACTGGATTAGATTCGATTTCGTAGTTGTACCGCAAACTGCACAGTATTCGGCGGAGTTTTTCAAACTTTTACTTTTGTATACGTGACTTTAATATTAATATCACGTCGAACTCAACGAAGCGACCATTAGAATAATAAATAAGTAGAAACGTTCCCCGAATTACTTTTTAAATTAATTTTGCTTTCGTGTAATATTTTATAACATATGAAAAAGTGTTAACAAACCCATTTTTACTAAACCTGCCTATCATACAAGTATGTATTCTTGAAATATTATTTGAAGAATATTATGTAAGCATAATATGATGTAAGCCAGTCGTGGCGCAGGGGCGCAAGCGTGCAACTGTAAACGGGATAGTTTGTTTATTTAATTATCACTCTTAGGACATTTCGTTCCGATTAAAACAATTTGCTTTTTTACTTTCCGCCGCGTGTTAAAAAGACCTCAAGTATTTTAATAAAAGTAAACCTGAATTTAAGTTATTCTAAATTTAGTTTATTTAATAGTTAAAGTATAAAACATAACACACAGCTGAACACACCGCTCATATATATTCGGTACTTGTGTGAACTGAATACACTGTTTCAGTTTCACCAAGTACCGAATACGAATGATACAAAAAATGGGAGTAACGAAATGTATTCGTGAGTAACGTTTCGTTACTCGGTACTAGGTGGCGCACCCTTTACTAAATAACGAATACGTACAGTTCGCTACGGCTCTAGAATGGCGTGACTCATCACTTGGTTCTCTCTTACCGCGACAGATAGACATGTGAAACCATGCAAAATCCAGTACAAAAATAATTTTCTTATTAAATCATTTATTTACATTCAACATTGACTGTGGTGGTGGCGCAGCGGCACGAAGTGTGACTATAAAACTGGTTGTGGGTTCGATCCCCACTCGAGGAGATGAAATATTTACTTAAATTTATATTTCCATTTCTTCGCTCTGGTGTCGAGGATAAGCGCGGCGGTGAGTTCTGCCACTGAACACGCAACGCCTCCAGAATTCGGCAGAAAATGGGGAACGGAGTGTCTTCACTAGGTTCCCTCTGCCTACTTTTAACATTGATTTACGGAAGTGCCTGGTGTGAAAAGATTAAACTGTAACTTCGTATATACTCAGTTAACTGGAATAATACAGCTCTGTAAGCCAAGAGAAGGAATTGAATAATAACATTATAGTTGTAATATTTGAAGACCTATTATTTTTTTATATAGCAGAGTAGGTGGGGAAACCTAGTGTCAAAACACTCTCGTCATATTAAGATACTTTTACCCCCCATTTTCTGCCGTGATTGCGTGCCCTAAAATATGAAATACTTAATTTACAGTCATACTCGTGCACCACTGCGCTATGACGGCCTCTAAAAGTTCAAGTTTTCAAAGCAGATTTATATGAAAATATATAAAACTAGATAACTCTTACATGAAGTGAGGCTCAGAGTGACATTTACTGGATTAGATTCGATTTCGTAGTTGTACCGCAAACTGCACAGTATTCGGCGGAGTTTTTCAAACTTTTACTTTTGTATACGTGACTTTAATATTAATGTTACGTCGAACTCAACGAAGCGACCATTAGAATAATAAATAAGTAGAAGCTTTCCCCGAATTACTTTTTAAATTAATTTTGCTTTCATGTAATATTTTATAACATTTGAAAAAGTGTTAACAAACCCATTTTACTAAACCTGCCTATCATACAAGTATATATTCTTGAAATATTATTTGAAGAATATTATGTAAGCATAATATAATGTAAGCCAGTCGTGGCGCAGGGGCGCAAGCGTGCAACTGTAAACGGGATAGTTTGTTTATTTAATTATCACTCTAAGAAAGTAACGGGGCTTTGAGTATCACCACTCAACGCGCAATGCCACCATAGGGAACGGAAGTGTCTTAACTCTAAGTTTCCGGGTTCCCTAAAACAAAGTGATGTAAGCATTGTCTGGCCGTAATTTTTTAACCTATTTGAGGGTTGATATTGTAAAGAATGGATTTACATATTGGTGGCAAATTCAAATAAAATATACCTAAATATTAGACTAAAATTCATAAAAGCATAGTGTTAGGTGTATCCACATTTGACACAAAAGAGATAAAAATACACTTTCGGCAAAAATCTATGTTTTTTATCTAAATCTCAAATTTCTAGCCGGACATGCAACAAAATCTGCATAGATAGCGAGTCATAAATTACACGTCACAGCTGTTAAAACAGTGATTCTTTCTCACTAACAGGAGTTGCTACAGTGAATGTTGATGCAGATGTTACCAATAAATGGTAGACGAAATTCATTTGAAATCTTAATAATAAAATCATTGGATTTGTCTTATTTAACACTAGCTTAATTTTTTATTTTACACACTTAGAGTTCTAAGGTCCAAAGAGGTCCAAGGTTCAAAAATCTCAATCAGAATATTTAAGTTTTATACGTTTGTAATTTATTTTGTATACGTTTTCCAGTGTGGTAAGTACGGTAGGTTGGTTCCGTCTTATAATTCTCCTTCTTCCTTATGTAGGAGTAAGCACGCATTAGATATATTACGATTATGAATAAATCTACAAGTTTTCTCATTTATCTTACTGAAAATATTTTTATTTAAATTTATCAATTTGATATTTTATTTCGTTTACTTTTAAAATAACACACGATATATTCGCATTCGCAAAACATTAAATATATTTTCGCCAAAAAAATATATAATTCTTATTGTCATTATACAATTTTATAGTCATCATTCACATTGATTACCAAATTCTGAATCAGTAATCTGAAAGCAGAGTATAATATTGCCTTGTAAATAAAACCGTATTGGAGTATGAAATGTTGAAGGAAAATTTTACCCAAAAGCTTCTTCGCTAATTATAGGATCAGTTGATGGGAATATTACGGCACCTTTCATTGAAGATCACTTTTACGAGTTTCGTTTTGAAGGTAGACATTTTGCTTTATTTTTCTCATAAAACTAAGTCGAGAAAGTTATTACTTGAAATATTTCTTTCTTTTTTATTTGTAAATATGATTATGTCCTATTGTTAAACGTTAAACAAAACGTAATTATTTCCACAATATCTTCGAATATTGATTTACTCTACCTAGAACTAGTCTCTTTATTGTGAGAATATTCTAGATATATACATTTATTTCTTAGTGTTTCGCCACTTTTAGATATAATATGGTTGAGTTTCGTAACCAGACTTTGATTTGTATCTCGGCGTTTATTAATAATTGATACTAAGGGATTGGTTTTAGTTACTTTTACTTATTTTGTTTGCTAATTTCAATTACTCAGGAATTTTTTCTAATATTAAGAATTTAATTTCCCTTACTTATGTCAACTTATTGTTCTCTTTCGGCTTGTTTTGATTATTTTGATTTATATATTCCTATTAATCCTATTAAAAATTGAAAATAATCTCACTTACTAATAACAAAAGTGGCCCTTGATCATGAAAAGGTTGGAAACCCCTGGTTTAAACGGACGAATCCGCACGGGTCCGCTAGTTTTGATACCCTATATTTTTTTATTATCATCACCCTTATCGACTCATAAGCAAGATAAGCTACTTGCATATAGTTTGAAAGGTAGAGGGAACCTAGAAGTCTAGTGTTAAGACACTGCCATTGCCATTAAAATAACGCCGAATTCTAGAGGCATTGCATATTGAGTGGTGAAACTGTTAGTTACCAAATCGAACCCTCAAACTATCGCGCAAAGCGTTAAGTTAAGCTTCAACTTTCTCCGTCAAACGTGCACCATATTGTGTGATGTAATGATGATCGAAAAATGAGAACAGAGTGTCTTGACACTAGGTTCCCACTACCTACCTTTCTATATGTGGGATGCGTTCAGAAAAATATCTTATATCCTTAACTTAAATACCTTAATAAAGTTACGTTACATTAAAATGTAATCATTCTAAAACTACCCGCGTATATGCGAAAAATAAAGATGAGATTTTAGACAGCTTCCGTTCTTGAGCTCACTTAGCAAATGATATATGTACCCCTACGGACGTGTTCATCTAAATAACAAGATATTTCAACTTTCAGTTTCACGTGCTTATATCATTATAAATGTTTCTTTAAGTTAAGTTTATTATACTTTTTCAAATAAAATACCCACAATGGATACAAAATTCTTCTATGTCAGATTACTTTGTCAGATTACTTTACCTTAAGATTGAAGATTATGGTTTTGTAAAGGGCAAAGTCGCCTAAGTCGATATTTTATATAGCATAAGAATATTAGTTTATTGTTACTTTTATTTTGTAGTTTATTTGCCAAGTCTAACTTGATTCGTAATATGTTTATAAAAAAGAATCTTATATTTATTAAAAAGTTATTTATAGGTACAAATATGTGCGTATGGGAGACATGACATATGTCACATAAAAAATGAAGTAGAAATAGCCTCAAACTCAAACACAAACTCAAACAACACTCACATCTTCTGTATCAGGCAAACGAGCGTATAGGTCATACACTCGTTTGCCTTGTGTTTTCCATAAAAAAAAACTTAAAAAAGTAGTTTTTATTTTGACCTTTTTGAATAACAACATCAACTTAAATCTTAAGTATTTTTTATTTATTACACACTCATATCAAAATATAAAGAAATATATTATAAGCGATAGGATAAATAATAAAATATATATAAATCATTTCCTTTCTCCCTATATTATGAATAATAAAACTATTACAACGTTTATTACATAAATACAAGCTCAGAATACTATTTATACATTCTTAATAAAGGCAGTAGAAAAACACACGTAAAACCCATAAAGAGTCCTGCGGGACGCTCGTCTGTCTCGGCTCTACTCCCTAAGATGTATGACTGTTACTTATTTCGTCCATTGGTAATCTACTTCGTAATTGTTTGTCCATGAACATTATTGTTCAGTCGATCGACTATAAAAATAAATATAAAAGACATATTATATTATATGAGGTCAGTCGTGGCGCAGTGGCACTAAATGTGACTGTAAAATCAAACGGTTGTCAATCCCCAATAGAGGGAGTTAAATATTTATTTAAAATTATATTTCCATTTCTACGCTCTGGTGTCGAGGCAAAATGCGGCGTTGATTTCCGCCACTCAACACGTAATGCCACCAAAATTCCGGCGGAAAGTGGGAAACGGAGGGTCTTAATATTAGGTTTCCCCTCCTACTCTGCTATGTGCGGGATACAGCGTGAAGCTGTTTTTTTTTCATATTATATTTATGTCAATAAATATAATAGAGAATATTTTAATTCAGCCATAATTTTATTATACCAAATATAAAACAAATCTGTAACAGTGTACTTAAGAACAATAATAAATATTTATATAAAAATTATAATGCGTGACATAGATTAAATTCAAACAAACAATAGACGACTCACAATTTCAATTCACAAGAAGGTTATTTTGTCTTTTCACTCTTGATTAAAAGTCACCGCGATTATAACGTTCATCAATTTGTCCTCCATCAAAAATGAGTTCATCAGTTTTGAGGATTACATAACTTATTCGATTTGGAGCAGTTTAAGAATTATTGCTAAATGTTTTCTTCTTCGTTTAATTTATCATTTACTCTATTTTTTGACGCTTATTGTCATGTGATCCCGGCCTAGAATAGGATCATCCTGGTACTGGTGGTGTCGTAAGAGGCGACTAAAGTACGTGTGGTAGAGTCACGTCGCCAGCAATGGCAACACACATGGGCAGACTCGACTGGATCATTACCACTCCCGGCATTTAAAACCGGCGTGAAGTAGTGGCTTTATGCCACTGCATATCTCATCAGGTAATGCCGGGCCCCGGCGCCCAACCCATCTTAAAGGCCGGCAACGCACCTGTAGATCCTCTGGCGGTAATCACTTACCTTCAGGAGACCCGTTTGCTCGTTTGCCGTGTCTTTTCCAAAAAAAAAAAGATGTTCCTCTGAACCGAGCGTGCAAGCGAGAGCGCGGAACAAACGACAGTGGCTCGTCGGCTTATACGTTCACATTGTAATTTCTCTAAATCTCAATCAGTTCAAAAAATACTACTATGTATAATCTTCACAGTTTGTTATTTATTAATAATAAGCCTACATCTAGGTCTTGTTTATCGTACCCGCCTAACGTGATAATCTAGTCTTGTCTGAAATAGAATTCATCGATCCAGTAACTCACTCAAATAATCCTACCGCATATTCAATGAAAATCGACTATTGAAGAGCTCGTCCGCCCTTTCATGAAGATTTTGTTGACCGGTAGGTAGCTACCTAGTAGTACTTCAAAGCTAGTATTTACTTAATGTTATTTATTTCATCATTGAAAAGAATTCGATGCATTTTGTATTATGTAACAAAATCAAAGATAAAGTATATTTAATTTATTTATATATAAATATATTTTTAATAGAGACTAGTGACCTAGACGCGACTTTAGCTTTTTTGTGCAAAAGATAAGGCAAATGAAACCACGATTCATCTGAGTAAGTGAACTCCGCCGACCACGACTTCGTGTAACACCAGAGGAGCTACAGGACGTTGCTGGCCTTTGAGATAGAGCTAGATGCGCCTTTTAAAGATACCCATATCATATCGCCCAGGTCTCTCATTAGGTCTTAACAAGTTCTCTCTGCCTATCCTGCTTTATAATATAAGCGGTATATATCGAGAAACTGAATAAAATTTGGTATATACCTATATAGGTACGGAAAGTTTTACAATTATTAAAACATTGTCAAGTGAGTTTACGTGAATTATAGCCGATACCACGTATAGAGCACTGTGACGCGTAACGCAGTCGCGCCTCATTGATCCGACATATTCACCGCTACATTCGTTACGGACGTTTCAGTGCATGCCTTTGATTTACGGGTTTTTTTTACGCTGTAATTAAAGGCCAGCAGTGGCGTAGAAGTACAAGCGAGTGACTGTAAACGCGACTGGTTGTGGAAAATGAAATATTTATTTAAATTAATATTTTCATGACTTCGCTCTGGTGTGGAGGCTAAGCGCGGCGGTGAGTTCCGTCACTCAACACGCAATGCTGGAGGCATCGGAGGCATCGGAGGCATTCGCAGGAATTCGGCGGAAAGTGAAGAACGGAGTGTTTTAAAACTAGGTTCTTGTTTACTCAATAATATTTAATATGCGGGGTACAGCTTGAAGCTGATAAATGGTTATCCCTAAATATTTTATTTTATTTCAGATATTTAATTTAAATAAAAAAAAAATAAATCAGCTTCACGCTGTATCCCGCACACAGCAGGGTAGGCAGAGGGAACCTATTGTTAAGACACTCCGTTCCCCACTTTCTGCCGAATTCTGGAGGCATTGCGTGTTGAGTGGCAGAACTCAACGCCGCGCTTAACCTCGACACCAGAACGAAAAAATGGAAATATAAATTTTAGTAATATTATAAGTATATTTAATTTAATTGGAACATTATGTTTTCGGTGGTTGCAGCAGCATTGAGCAGAACTTCTGTTACATTTTTCAGTATTTGTTAACACGAGGTAAGATATATGGTGAGCATTATTTTAAATGACAATTCTACGTTCATGTCGTTAAGCTTATACATATAAAGCATATGGGTGGGAATTTCGTTAAATAAAAAAAATAAACAAAAACGTAATGAAGTAGCAATGTATCACCGTAGCTACGAAATAAAGTAACAAATCAGCTTCACGCTGTATCCCGTACACAGCAGGGTAGGTAGAGGGAACCTTATGTAAAGACGCTTCGTTCTCCACTTTCCGCCGAGTTTTGGAGGCATTTCGTGTTCAGTGGCGGAACTCAACGCCGCGTTTCCCCTTGATACCAGAGCGAAGACATTAAGATATAAATGTAAATAAATAATTTATTTCCTCGATTGGGGATCGAGATTACAGTCACACTTTGTGCACCACGACTGGCCTAAGAAATAAAGTAATATATTATTATAATTAGTTTGAATGATGTCCTATAATAGTAATTAAGTTATTATTTTATTTTCTATAGTTGGTACGCTTTATCTATGCATACCCAGCTACATGCGGGTATAGCGCGGTATATAGAAACATAGTGTCAAAACACTTTGTCTTCTGTCCAAATATAGCGCACAGCAGAGTGAGTGACGAAACTACACACTGGTCTGTTATAATAGAGTTACTTTAAAATTATATATTGACGTTACTTAAATAAAATTAAGCTAAGCGCTTGGATGCATTTCTATAGATAAAAAAGAAAAATATAAATAATAAAAAAGTATTTGAATAAAATAACTCGAATCGTCTATATAAAAACACTATCCGATTCCACTATTTACTCGCTGACCCAACTCCAATTGTGACTCTAATCGATTTGCTGAGATTGAATTGCTCTAAATACGTTTTTATATTCTTTCCGATTGTATAAAATAACAATGATGTATGAAAGTATAAAAACGCTCGTATTTAAATATGTTTTTAAGAATAATGTAAAAAATGTATATTTTTTATTAGACCCATTACGTGGGCCTTTACTCCTGCCAGACTCTCCCTTCCGTGCTGTATACGTAAAACAGAATGAAGCAGGTAAAATCGCAATTTAGATGGTAAGATTGAGCTTCACTCCAGACGTATTGTTTCGAATTTGGACGAAAAGTGGAGAACGGAGTATCGCGACGCTAGGTTCTTTCTGCTTGTGCTATGTTTTTTCTTCCGTTATAAAAATTTTAGGTATAACTATAAGGATAGGACAGTCGTGGCGCAGGGCACAACGTATGACTATAAACGCGACTAGTGGTGAGTTCGATTCCCACTCGAGGATATGAAATGTTTACTTTAATTTATTTTTCTACTTTTTCGCTCGGTGTCCAGGCAAAGCGCGGCATTGAGTTCCGCCACTCAAAATGCAATGCCTCCAGAATTCGGTGGAAAGTGGGGAACAGTCTTAACACTATGTTCCCTCTATCTACCCTGCTGTGTGCAGGATACAGCGTGTAGCTGACTATAAGGAACGACGCTTCTTTGCAAATTCAACATTTTAAATTGAATTTTACTGAAACTGAATTATATGATAAAGATATATTAAGACTAGCTCCTCGTATCCTATGAATAAATTTGACGAGCTGAGCTGATAGCTGGAAATTGAGCTTAAAGTAAAATAGAAAAACCTCAGGATACCTTAGGTTAGTTTTTAGTGTTTATAAGTATATTATGTGTTTCACATATTTTTTTTTTTGTATTTCTAAAATTCATCGAATTCTACTCCCATGGAAAATTAAATTAAGTGATCAATAAAAATAAAATCGATCAGTAAAAATACTATATTGAATAATTTTTATAAGATAATTTTAAGCTATTTTCTCCTTTTTAATTTTTTTGGAATTCTAGTAATATATTAAAAAAATAACACCTCTTACTAGTTGTATGGTTCAAAATATACACTTTGATGATGAAGTTTTTTTTTTCATTTGTTTATTATAACAACATTGACAACACAATCAATTCCGACTGAAGAAAACTTATGATATAAAATTATGATTTCAATTACACAAATGTAGGGTACATTTGTGTAATAAGGAAATACGATAACAATATTATCTACGTTATTAATTCCTACCCTCATTATCGAAAATTCATGATATAATTGTTTTTTTTTTCACTCTGTTCTCATCAAGACACTTTCGTTCCCTACTGTTTAACGTATTCTAAACGTTTAGTTCCCGTGTTAATATTATTGGTATTGAGATAAAGTTACTCAATACGTGGCTAAACGTCGTTGAAAATGTTTTGAATATTTATTTATCAGAAGATTGAATCACTATACATATGAATAAATGATTTTATGTTACAATTTAACTGTAGCTTAAACATATATACATATTGCTATAAATTTTTAAAATGTAATGTTTAATAATATTTATTAATATACACTTTCACTTATTTTTTTTTCTTTTAGATTCACACTGTATCCCGCATGTAGCAGGGTACACAGGGAGCCTAACATTAAGACACTCCGCTCCCCACTTTCATACGATGAATTTAAGAGGAATTGCTTATTGAGAGCGAAGAAATTATAATATTTAATATTTCATTGCCCCCGATTAAGAATCAAACCCACAACCTGTCGAGTTTATAGGCACACACTTCGGCCACTGCGGCATGACTAGCCTCAACTTTAGACTACAGATTAAAATGTTATAGTATAATATAATGAAACACTAAAATAAAAAATAATAACATTTCTATTATATATAAATTTGCTCTTATATTATTTCACTCGGTACTCTTCGAGGATCGTTTAATTTTGTAACACGTGGTTATTTCCTCCGAGGCCATTATTACACGGTAATCATTTTTAATATCAGCCAGTAGAGTCACGTTTAGCACACGGGGCCGTCTTCGTTAATGTCATTTTCAATATTGTATGAATATAGAGCAAGATTCTTGTAATTTTCTTAGAATGTAATGAAAATGTTTTCCGTTTTTTAACATCTTAATATTGCGTTTATTTTAAGAGCTCAGTACCTTTTTAAAAAAAAATATTCTTTCCAATAAAAAAAAATCGAAATAGGTTAGGTTGATATTGAGTTATTCGTCCATTTGTCGCTCACATACTTAATGCAAATTTTAGACTTATGTAATTTTCTCACATTTCACAATTTGCATTCACAGGAAAAGAAAAGAGTAGAAATCGCTAGAATCATCAAAATCGGTTCACCCAATCAAAACCTTGAGGTAACAAACATAAAAAAAAAACAATTGAATTAATACCCTCCTCCTTTTACAGCAGTGAGTTTTAAAAGCCTTTTGATGATGTCCAGATAAGGATTTTAAAATAAAATATCCACAATAAAATACGCGTTATGTATAACATTGATAATAAAAAACTACAAATCAAAAATATACACCAATGTATGTATTCTTCTTTTACCATTTAACATATAAAAAGATGAAGTTTATTCATGGTGTTTATTGTTCTCTTAATATATAAATACGATAGGTTTCGATAAGAAATTTCTACTAAAAACTCATAAATAATAATTTAGTATTGTCATTAGCCACGCAACTAAGAACGCTACTTAAGTACATTTATTATATTAACGCGCTATAATTTTGCGGTACAGTTGGACTTCGAATAAAAACATTATCAAAGTCGTCAAAATAACACTTACTATCGTGATTAAAATATGATAAATTAAAAATAGTTAAATGTGTAACTAAAATATATATAAAATAAGAAATTCGGAATGAAACCCAAAAAAAATGTACTTTGAGACCCTAGGCTAATACCAAGCAAAATTCAGTAATTTCTGTTCGATAGTTTTTGCGTGATTTACAAACAAATATACAGACAGACAAGAGTTCATCTGAGTGGTTTTATAGATTCTATAATTGATATATTAACCCAAACGAAATTTTTTTTTTTTTTAACGTGAGGAAATCCTATTACGGTTACCGGCCCGAGTGGGGACTCGGGCGGGTTATGTGGGGCTCGCGGACTGGCAGATGTAGGCCGTCCGAATACCCACTAAAACCTCACGGTGCTCCTCCTCGACCGCCACTGGCCGCGAGACGCGGGGACAATAGTCTTCCGCGAGACGCGGCGGCGGGAGCCGGCAAAGGCACGTCGCGGAGTCAAGGGTGTGTGGGCACCCTCGACGGCCTGCTCGGAGTAGCGCGCGGGAGCAACCTGCGCGACTACTCGGGCCCGGTTAGTAGGCGGCTAGCTTCCCCAAGCTGACCGCCCTCTGGCACATTAGGGCGGAAGGCGGCGGTCGTGAGCCGCCCTCCGGCGACCCGGTCTCTTACGGCGGATGGCGAGTTCGGCAAACGCCTCCCTCGCCCGTTCCGCCGACTCCTTCTCGAGCACCACTGCGACGTTGAGACGCCCAGGCTGTGCACACCTCCAACGTGTGCTGGGCCGTCTCATCGAGGCAGTCGTCGCAGTGGTGGCAGCGAGCGTCGGGCTCCCTCCCGGCGATCCGACACAGGTAACCCCCGAAGCAGCCATGCCCCGTGAGTACCTGTGTCGTGCGGAAGGTTAGGACGCCGTGACGCCGCGCTAACCACTGGCGGAAGACTGGACGAACCGCCTCGATCGTCAACCGGCCGGCAGATGGTGTCGCCTGCCGGGATTCCCACACTTGCAATGCGGCTTCCCGCTCCTCCTCGGTGCGCGCTGGGCTTGCCGGATCCCCGGACGCAAGGCCCCGACGCCGGCAATAGACCGACCCCAGAGACGTCGCGTCCAGGTCCCACGGCACGACTCCGGCCAGCACGCACGCTGCTTCACCGACCCAACCTACATATCCTATCCTAACCTATCTTTCATGTACAGAACTGACTTTTCTATTCTTTTATGGTATATGGAGATATTTATTTTTAAATTACAACATTATCATGCATTGATGAAAAGCAAACAGTACCTAGTAATAATGAAAACATATAGAACAGTCTAACAATAACAGTTTTTGTTAGGACAACTATTAAAAACAATTTATTGTTATACCATATTTTAAATAAGTGCTTATTAACTTTTTCCTTTCTGTTTTATTTATTTTTTTCCAACTTCACGCTGTATCCCGCACATATCAGGGTTAAATAACCAGGAACCCACCACCAGTCACGTTTACAGTCCCATATTTGTGCTCCTGCGTCACGACTAGCCTTCTATTTCATTTTTTTAATAAAATGAAAACGTTTTGCTTGAAATGTTTTTTTACTGAAATAAAAAAGTTGTTTTGAATTTTCAAGAGCTCAAAACATTTATTTTTTAGTACCGTATTCACGCTTGGTGTATTTTAAATAATTTATTGGAGCGCAAAAGTAACGCTACCACCAACTGCAATGTCGATCTTCTTGCTTGATTAAATTTACCAAAGCTAGATAACTTAAATACAAACTATTCAAATAAAACTGTCGAAGAAGAATACCGATACCACAATCTTGTATTTTTAGAGGTGAAAGAAAGTACAAGGAAATACAGCAAAATACAAAGTGATTTAAGCCAAAAGTTTTGATTATAATTGATGATGAATGATGCACTTATCAGAAAAATATAACCGATAAATATTATATTTATCGGTTATATTTTTCTGATAAGTGCATCTTTGGATGGAGAAGAGCCATCCATGAGCACAAAAAATACTTTCATTTCTGCGCTATGGCACAGAGGCGAAAGCCCGGCGTTATGTTCCGCCACTTGCCTCAAAATATTTGGCGCAAAATGGAGAATAGACTGTCTTATCACTATATTACCCCTGCCTACATACCTTAGCTGTGAGCGGGATACATAGTGAAGCTGATTTTTTATTTTTTTTTATTTATTAAAATATGGTTTGGTTTATTTATGGTTTATTTATCTATACTGTTGTCCATTAAATAAATCTTACTTTAAATCTTTTGAGATTTTATTTGGTTTTGCTCTCAAAAAATGTCTTCTTACAAATATGTTTAGTGTCTCATCGTCATGTCCATGTAGGTAAGCGGTAAGTACGCGCGCATGATACACGGAATTTGGTCCAGCTTGTGATAGTCCCAAATCAGTTTAGCTATTCCGGACATAAGCCTGGACAAATAGAGACAGATAGTAAAACAGAAAAAATGATTTTTTTTCATGTCCTGATAAGCGTGTTTATAATTGTAAATGTACTTTGAAAAATGCGGTTATTTTGAAATCCCAGACTCTCTAATTTTATCTTTATGTATAAATAATTCGACATTACTTATAATAATTGCAAATCTATTGACGATGTTTAACAAAATATATTTATTATACTTTACAAAATAATATGTACTGACGACATATTAGATTTTCTTTGTGGATAAAAGGATCGATTTTTACTTTCATTAAAGAGTATAAAGAGCTTATTTCAAAGTGAAATTTTGTTTAAATCTTGTGATATATGTACCTACGAACGCTGCCTGATATTTATTGCTGTATAATTAGGGAATTTTTCAACGGTTAATTAATTATAGCAAATAAAATATATTTCTTAAGACCTTTTATCCAAATATTAGGGTAGGCAACATAAGCTTAGTTTTAAGACCCTCCGCTCGTGACGAAACCCAACGCCACGCTTTAAGTCGACACCAGATGAAAAAATGAAAATATTAGAAAATATTAAATGCTACATTTCCTCGATGGGAATCGAACCCACGCTCATAAAATATAGATAATTATAAAAGATAATAAATAATTCAACAAACTAACACATAACAGGAAAATTCGGATGATCACGTCGAATGACATGCGTATTTCGAATAATGATGCTATAAAACGCCGCGAATGCCGAATCATTTATATCATCCATATATTCAAAAGGATATTTCCGCTTTACGCTGTATCGCAAATAACAGGATAGGCATAAGACGCGTAGTATTAAGACATTCCGCTCCCCACTTTCCGGTGAATTCTTGAAACATTGTGTACTGAGTGGCAGTACTTATCCCCACAATTTGCCTCTTCACCAGAACTAAAGAAATTAAAATATTATATATTTCATTTCCTCGAGTGAGAATCGAACCCATAAGCTATCGATTTAGTCACACGCTTGTGCCTCAAAAGGATTTAATGTGAAATATATTATCACACTTAAAGTAATGTAATGAGAGCTCTTCGGTTTACAGATGACGATAGCCAACAACTTGCTCCGTCACGCAGAATGATGGATACGGGCAGGCTTTCAGCGGATGTGATAGCAACAATTATTTCAAGCATTATCCAAGATGGAAAACAGTTTTTATTTTCTTTTTTTATTTCTTTACACTTACACGAACCGATAATGTTTATAAGTAGGCAGCTATGAGAAAATTTAATAGTATAAATTCGTATGAATTGTACAGTTCTAATTATACTTATATATAGAAATAAATAGAAATTTCCTACATAGAAAACAGTTGATAAGATTCTTCGTTAAATTAATTAAGATGTTGAAGATATTTACGGAAATCTACTTCGTTAGTGGAATTCTTTCCAACAGAACACCAAGCACTTTTAGCCCAAATGAGTACGAACAAGTACACTTTTAGGTTCACGCTGTATCCCACACATAGCAGGCAAGGCAAGGGGAACTTGAGGACCTAGTGTTAACACACTATGTTCCAATTAAGACAGTTCCATTCTCCACATTTCGCTGAATTCTGGAGGCATTGAGTGTTGAGTGGCGGCACTCAACGCCGCGCACTAACCGCCGTCGTCACGGCCGTTATTGGAAAATTCTAAGCGAAATTATACAACGCTTCTAATATATTAGTAGAAGTTGATGCTAGCAAGAATGGTTCTTTTCAATCTATTTTGTAGAAAAAGTTTCGTCGATGTTCTATAACAATTGAAATATTTTCTTCCATTTTATTTGTTGTTTTTGTATTCCGATGAATGAAAATTGTAGAAAAGATATATTGAGGAAGCTATTCCAATAACAAAATGATTTGAATGTTTTTTTTGGGCAATTTCGACTGAAATAACAATAGTATTTTAGTAGTGTGACTAACATTTATAATTTTCGTTTTGTTTTCTAAATAATTGTATGATCCTGTAATTTGATATATAGGTAAGAATGGATACTTATAAATTTGAAGTATTTAAATGCAAATAACCAAGATCTAAATATAAAAGTAAAGTTTTATAAAGAAAAATGTAATAAAATATATTATCGTCAGCCAACTTTCAAATTCCCTTGTCCGTTTTATCAACTATTTCAGTAGTTTTGTTCGTCGTCTCGCCGCCATCCATCACGGCAAGTATCGTTGTTGTAATTTATCAACATGAGACATTGCTTGATGCCGCCAACTTGGTAGTGGATAGGTTTACAAAATAATTTTACAAAAAAATTACAAAAAATTTTAAAACTCTAATTAGGAATAGTGTACACTGGTAATTTTTTTTACGTCACGCTGTATCCTGGACATGGCAGATAAAGCAGAGGGAACCTGGGAACTTAATGTTAAGATACTACGAGCTCATTGAGGCACTTCTATTCCCTACTATCTGTCGTATTCTGAAGTTACATGCGATTTGTGTTGAGTTTTATCTCGTTAATAGTGCGAAGAAATGAAAATATTAAATATTTAATTTCTTCGATCAGAAATCGATCCCACAACCTATCGCGCTAATAGTTCCATGCTTGTGCTGCCTGGTTTCATAATCCTAATAATACACTAATAATAGTACAATCATTAAGATTTGAATTTGGTGACGAACAACTCACTGCTGTTCGTCAAGATTGTTAGGCACTTTAAAAACTATTTGGATATTACTTCCCGATTGGAAGAAAATTTGGAATTCTATATATAAGAATGTATACAAATATCACCAATAGAGTTGTAACTATACAACAAATGAAGATATTTTCATACTTATACAGATTTCTTAATTTACTTTAAGTCAATGTATTTACAGGCCGCTTGTTAGTATTGTCTACGATAGAAGCTATATTATAGTACAAAGCAAAAGAACCAAACAGCCCAACTATTTGTCACTAGGCTATCTTTTATAAAAAGAACTGGTCAAATGTGAGTCGGGCCCACATACCGAGGGCTCTTTACGGATTTCAGGATTGTATGTCAACGGGAAGTATAATTTATATTTATAAGTTGACAAGCTTAAGTTTGGCTTTGAAACTGCAATTACGATTTTGTAATGATTTTTAAGTATATAAATACTTTCAAACTTTCTGATTTTTTTTTATTTACACTGCATTTTTTGCTAAACTTCATAACTGTAGGTCCAGAAATTACTAATTTACTACATAGAGCTTGTATCAAAAACGATGCCTTGAGGCTCATATATTTTGATTGCGTTAACTTAGAAGCTTGATTTTTCTTTGTTTCATAGGCGTAAATTTTTGATATTAATTTCAAATTGATTCATCCACATAGACGAGCGGACAACAAAGTGATGCTATAAGGGTTTTTCAGAGTTTCAGAGTTTTCAGAGAGGAAATTTTCTTTTTTGGAACCCTAAAAAAAAGGAAAATAATGGAACTACCACAATAAATCTTAATCTGACATGAGAAGGTCACCTTATTATGATAAAGTTGACTTGGAAGTGGAAAGAGCGAGTAAGCGAGTTAACTCGATATACGTTTGAAGGCTTGGCCGATACGTGATAAGAGAAACGCTTCGGTTTATAGACGGTGGTCAATAACTTGCTTCGTCATGCAGAATAATGGCAGCAGACAGCCTTTGGGAATGCGAAATCAAATTATTTCAGAACATATTATATTACTGAAACAATGCGTTGCTATCAAATCAAAATTTTATTTTATATGGACAGGAGCGGTATTTTAATTGAATGTTTCAGTCGAACGGCAATGTGCCGCTGCGAGCAATTTTTTTTTTTAAATTCAGTCCTCCAGTATTCCACGTAGGGTAGATAGAGAGAGCTTAGTGTTAAGACATTACAATCCACACTTTCCGCCGAATTCTGAATTAAGTGTTGAGTGAAAAGCAAAGCGACGTTGACTTCCAACATCGCGCTTTGCCTGCACACCAGAGAAAAAAACATGTTAAATATTTCAATATTTATTTATTTTTATATACGTATATTTTAAAAATGGTGTTGTACGACTATGGCTTGATTAATTTTGTAAGAAAAGAAGAAATTATTTATTATATTTTTATTGTTTTATTCATTTTAAAATTTGAAACACACCACTCAACATAATATTTATGAATTTCCTACAACAAAACGTCACTTTATTCTTCGCTGCACTTTCGTATATAATATGGGAATTTATTCACCATTAGAAGTGAGTGATAGTGGAAATCTTTATTTTATATATATTTTACAACTTTTGAAGGGTAATCACTTACGCGAATCGCAACTTTTTTGCCTTTTTAACCGACTTAAAAACTTTAATAGTTTGACATGTATGTATGCGACATTGTTGCAATTGGATAATATTGAATATAGAAATAATATTTGTATGTTTTATACACAAATTTCTCGTAAACTAAAAGTAATAACGAGATGATTCTTCAGTACAACAGTGGTCGTAGAAAGGCTCTCTCTACATAACACAAGAAATAAAGTATGGGCATGTTCTTGTACATAAAAAAAAATATATAGGTATATTTTTTACAATTCCCATTACATTTTTACGTGTCAAGTAATATCGTGACGTCTGTCGTCCGTATATTGAACAGCGTCAAATGAATGACAGTGCTAATGAAACCATCAAGTACAGACGTGAAAGTGGGGATACAATCGATTTGTTTGTTCAATTTGGTTATAAATGATTGTATTTGCATTATTTAACTCATAATTGAGGATTGAATGTAAAAATTAAAAATATATATTTGCTATTTTATAATGCATTTGTATACGTATTTATGTAACTGTTGCCACTCTCCTAGCTCTCTTACTGTAGGATTACAGGCAAAAAAAGATTGTCGTTAGTTCAGATAAAAACAATCGATACATCCAGGTAGTAAGGATGCTATTTGAGCTTGTGATGTACTGTTGAGGTTTGAAAATTTGACAACAGGTATTAGGGTTAACAGTTCCCGAGAACACTCCCCATGATAAATATGGTATAAAACGCATATCGAGAAGATTATTGGGTTCCTAATGATTCGGACGGTGTGATCAAATGATATAAGCAGTAAGTTGTACTTCCCGGTGACCTACAATCCTCAAATAATACGAAACGCTCGGTGGGCAAGTTTGATTCGCACTCGCAATTGTAGGTTTAGAAACTTGTTCAGATTTAATAATGCTACAAAATAGCTAAACGAACTGAAAATCATTATAATTACGATCATAAAAAACCATATAAAGTAAATTTTCAACGAATTTTTTTGATCATAATGTTAACGTAAACAAAATAAAATTTAAATTATATCAACATTTAATTACATCTCTCAAATCGTATTTGTTTATTTCCACAAATAGCGAAACAAGAATGATCACTTGCCACTATTTTCCCTTATCAACTCCTTTGGGAATTCCTTTACTCCGAGTTTTTTCATGGTTCTTACACGTTATTTGATAAGGAAAAAGGAAAACAGCATAAATTACGCGCCTTTGTGTTTTATTAACACGATTCAATTTGATTTGTATATATTTAAGTATAAATATCAAGATGTATATTATTCTATCATGCATTATCATTGAAAGACATGGTATGTAAGTTAGGTTAGGTTAGTAATTATATTTACTGGCTCACTTGAGAAAACCATTTCTGAGACCGTCGTGAGTCGTGGCGCAGGAGAACAAGCGTATGATTATAATGCGCCGTTTGTGAGGTCGTTTTTGGGAATCGAACACACGACCTCCAAAGCTAGGTCACTAACGGCTGGAAAAATAGAAAAATTATCAGATATTTAACAGTACCTAAAGTGTGACTGTAAAACTGACAGGTTGTGGGGTCGATCCCCACTTGAGGAAATGAAATATTTATTTAAATTTATATTTTCATTTCTTCGCTCTTGTGTCGAGGCAAAGCGCGGCGTTGAGTTCTGCCACTTAACACGCAGTGCCTCCAGAATTCGACAGAAAGTGACAAACCTTTTTTTTTAACTTTAAATTATGTAAAAACACTTAAAGTATTTGACAAGTGACAAGACGATATGAATAGAGTTATGAGGAGACGTTGAAAATGGGCCAGAATTATATAAGTAGGTCAATCGATATGTCACATCCCTCAGAGATGGTGATTAAAATAGCAATAAGTATTGATAAATGGTGTCGCATCTGCTTCACGTTCAGTAGCCATTCTTTTAAAGTGCCTTTTATGCTTAGAGAAGGATCCATTTCATACCTATAGTATATCTCGCTTACGTTTTTATTCTGCGTCTAGTGTTTTAGAGACGGTCGTGGTGTCGCTAGAGCTAAACATATTTATTTCTTTTTATCCCGCACAAAGCAGGGTAGCCAAAGGGAACCTCGTATTAAAACAGTGCGTTCCCCACCTTCTGCCGAATTTAAATTGAGTCTGTCTTACAGTTCTGGAAATATAAAATGAATGTCCTGTAAAATGTAACGTAATATAAAACACCTTACCTACAAGGCGATAGCGACAATATTCCAATATTGGACTATTATTCTAAACAAATGTGTCTACGAATGCATTTTACGTGATCCTATCTATTTGAGGCGTCCGATAGCGTCTAGACGCGGGAGCGGGAACGCTTTGCTGAACGAACAATTGCCTTTGCAGCCAAAAGCAAAAACTCCATGAGCCAGCACTAATTTAATTCAAAAATAATTTTATAACAACCAGAATGAATGAGTGATTCCATATTATTACAGTTATAGGTACAATATGTATTTTATCTTTATTGATCTTATATGATATAGAAAGATAACGTATAACACATAGAAGACCAGTCGTGGCGCAGGGGCACAAGCATGTGACTGTACAAGTGACAGGTTCGATTTCACTCAATGAAATGAATTATTTATTTTTTAATTTCTTCGTTTAAAGAAAAGCGTGGCGTTGACCTTCGCCACTCAACACGCATTGCCTCCGGAGTTAGATGAAAAGTGCGAGGAGGAGTATCTTAACACTATGCTTTCTCTGCCCACCATGCATCAAGCGTGAAGTTAAAAAAAATGAAAATAATAACCAATTGACGTTAAGATCTGTACCTAAAATTATATGAGTAAGTGAAAAATTGGATCTTTTTTGTATAAGTTTTTATTTGTTTATAATAATATGATATTACTTTCTTAGTCATAAAGAAATTTTCAATTGTGATGAAATTTTCAATTGTGAGAGGCCGGTCGTGGCGCAGCGGCACAAAGTTTGACTGTAAAACCGACTGGTTGTGGGTTCATTTCTTCGCTCTGCACTTAACTTAACACGCAGTTCGCCCAGAATTCGGCAGAAAGTGGGGAACGGAGTGTCTTTCACTAAGTTCCCTCTGCCTACCCTGCTGTGTGCGGGATACAGCGTGAAGCTGATTTGATAAAATTTTTCAAAATATAATGTCTCCTTGATATTTCGCAAGTTCGTAATGTTTCCTTTATCATTTTCTTTGATATTATTCTCAGTCGATGTCTTGTTTAATTCCTAATGGGCTATAGTGTAGATTACTTAAAATATCAAGTTTCATTAAAAGTACTTTGTTTCGGAATAAGCAGAAATACATAATTTATACTATTTGAAACGTAAGGAAATGTATTTATATAATACTGGAAGTACTCTGCGTTTTTCTTTTTCACACACTTAACATTTTTAGCTTTCTCACAATAATCTTGGAACTCTTAAAAGAAATAAAACAACGGCGCCACGTCTGTGCTCGTAAAAGCAGTTTTTTTTTCTGTTTATGTTCTACTGGGCTTGTATGTAGCTATAGAGTTATGTTATGATATTAAATTTATGTAGAGTCACAATAGATTTCAGTTATACATTATCTTTAACTATAATGAGGTAACAATAATTTTACAAAAATAATTTACATCTACATATGTACATCCAAATACATATAAAGTGCCCTAATGTCTCATACTTTACATTAATTTTCCTAAAAACACTAGAACATGCAATTTTTTTCTTTCTAAAAGTATTTTCTTACAGTATCTGCCTTTTGTCTAAAATCTAGGTTCGTATAAAACTTAGCTTTAGAAATAACTTGAACGATTGCAACGTCCCCAGTGAACTTCTCAGTACACAGTGCAAAATAACTCTAGCTAGTTTAGTAGTTGTCTTTAAAGAATTATTTAGTGAAAGATTTTCTTCAATTTTTATAAAAGTGAAACTTTAAATATAAATGTAGATATTGTTTTTAAAATTATATTACTATAAGAAATCAATTCAAGCGGGCGAAGCAGCAAACGGGTCGCTAGTTTTAAATATAGACATTTTATTGGTTTAATTAAGTAAAGCGTAGAATTACATTTTATCTTCAAACATTGAAATTGAAGGAAACTTGCAAAATATGAAGTTATAAATAAAGAAATAATTTAATCAAATAAGGCCAGTCGTAACGCAAAGGCACAGAATGTGACTGTAAAGTCGGCTAGTTGTGGGTTTGATCCTTAGTCGAAGAAATAAAATATTTACTTACATTTATATTACCATTTCTTCGCTCTGGTGTCGAGGCATGCAATGCCTCCAGATCTCGGCGGAAAAGGGGGAACGGTGTGTTTTAACATAAGGTTCCCTTTGCCTACCCTACTGTGTGCGGAATACAAGCGTGAAGCTGATTTTTTAAATAAATTATTATATTATCACTTCATTGGAAGTTATAAATATTTTATTCAAATAAAAGATGCATTTATTTTTCTAAATAATTTCTAAAAACAAATGTTCTTCAAATAAAAATTTAGAAAAGCTCCCCCTTAACCTGATATCAATTAAATTTTAATTTCATCAGAACGTAGACGATGAAAAATAAGGGAGGCTCACAATTTTATAAGGGTAGCTCAAAATGAAAAATTCAATTTTAAGCATCGCCCGAACATCGGAGCCATACAGAATTCTGGGTGAAATCCAATGGCATGGCATTCAATATTTCGTCCGAGGTTGGTTTTGAAGCAAGGTTATTGATGCTTTTCTTTGGGGAAAATAGAGTTGAGCTACTCTACGCGTTACAGAAAAGTTGCAACGTGAAAATATATTAAGGTTTTGTATCATATTTTGTATACCTTTACAAAAGAATAAAAATAGCAGAAAATAATTTAAAAGTAGGCGGCCAATCGTGGCGCAGGGGCACAAAGTGTGACTTAAAATTGACTGGTTGCGGACTCGATCCCCATTCGAGGAAATAAAATATTTATTTATATTTCCATTTCATCGCTCTGGTGTCGAGGCATAGCGCGGCGTTAAATTCCGCCACTCAACACGCAATACCTCCAGAACTCGGCGCAAAGTGGGAAATTGAGTGTTTTAATATTATGTTTCCTTTTTGCTGTGTGCGGGATACAGCGTGAAGCTGTAAAAGTTTAATGGTACATGAATATACGAAAGCAAATATTTATACTTGTTTTTGGTTTTATTTTCACCAATATATCAGGCGAGATTAAGGAAAATTGCTTTGTTTGTAATGTGAATTACACTTTTACAACATCAATGAAAATAATGACGAATATAAAGACAATGGAAAATGAAGGAGCTGGGTTCGCAATGATAGTCGTTAAATATTATCTTGTTACGAAAATTGAAGCTGTGGTTGTATAATTATGATTTCGATTCCAATCACTCATGGTTGCTTTCTTATTAATTTTTATTTTAAAACATTTTCCTAAAGAAAATCAAGTTTTGTATTTGTTTTCCCGTTAACTGTTTTTTATCTGAAATGACTGCTGCATTCATCTAAGTGTAACCAATTCTGTATTTTTTTCAGCTACACGCTGTATTTCGCTTGTTTCAGGTAAAGCCTAATGTTAAGACATTCCGCTCGTCACTTTCTACTGAATTTTCGCGCCTCAACCACACGCTTTGCCTTGTTTCTAGAGCTATTTAATTAAATCAAATTAAAGTTTTGTTCTACTTCCTCGAGTGACAATATCCCACAAACTGTCTCGCTTTCTCTCACTCACTCTTCATAAACATTTTTAACAAATCCTTGACAATGATACAAATTAAAAATTAAAAACAATATCCAAGAACACGCTAATTTAAGTAATACGTAGAATGATAATTCTTCACCCCAGCTCCTCTTTTCAAGTAAACAATCTCCTGAGGCCGTCGATAATCACATAATTAATTTTATTAACGCCATCGATACTCATTTAACTAGTGACCGTATTTCCGGCGTGTGTTGTGCGTCTTTAAGATAATAAAAATAAATGTTGTTTTATACTTTTGTACGACACTTTTTCTCATTATGTCTCTTAGCGAAATCAAATTTTCTTGCACTTTGGATTTTCTAAAAAGTATTCTACTATACGCCAAGCTAAGCTGTTTACGTAATGTTATTTTTTTTAAGTTAGCGTTTTTTAAATCTCTTAAGCAGACAAAGAAAACCAGAATCCTTTGTATTTTTTACATCTTAAGAGTAAAGAATTTATATTATTCAGAGACCAGTCGTGGCACTGGGATACAATCATGCGAAGTCAGCACAGGTTGTGGGTTCGATTCTTTCCTCACTCTGGTAACGATTCAAATTGTGACGTTGAGTTCCGTCACTCTACACGCAAAACATTCAGAATTCGGAGGAAGTGGAAGTGTGGAACGGGAGTGTCTCTGAATGGAGTGTCTCTACACACTAGGTTTCCACTAAGTTTCTTTTTCCACTAAGTTTTATATTATCATAATCGTTGTTACAATTTTGTACCCGCGTCCCCAATACCGAATACCTAAATCTTATTTTATTATACATGTGATTACAATATTTAAATTTTAAATATCTGCATCATTTGATCAACCTCGACGGTTCAAGCAATCATTTTGTCTTCACTTATTCTCAAATCACGTTGACGAAACAAAAATTTCTTTCGTGAACTTTGATTCAACGTTTCCTAGTGTTCGTGACAGTGACTTAACTCCCTCAATCTATTTAGGTAGCAATTATGGCGTTAAGCACCTAAAATGTATTCGAATTTACCTTTAAAATTTAGTTGGAATATGTAAATTCAAGAGTCCACTGCGGATATAATAGGCTATTTAAAAGCCACATACAACATCCCGAGGGGTCATTTATTTTACCGTAGCTTCGCTTCGCCCTAAGTCTCAAATTAGAATCATATTCATAGCTAACTGGTGTTATAAATTTAATATTTTCTATTATAATGTATCATTCTCTAAGATTGTCGTTAGCGATATAAATATAATTTATTTCTTTAACTTTTTTTTATTTTATAAATAACATTTAAATATATGTATTGTTAAATGTCTAAATAAATTCTTGTTTTATATATAAACTTTCAAGTGTCACTCTTTTTCTGAATATAAAATAATATTTATACAGTGGGTAGTGAATTTAGAGTTAGAGATACTCTGTTCCTCCTTATCGGAATGCACAGTGGAACTTGAAGAGCGGAGAAATGAAATCAATTATATACAATTCAATTGAGAGTCGAACCGAGGATTGAATTCAAATTACGGGTGAAAATTTACCCATGAAGTGATATTTGAATACGCAATCATAATGTCAAGTCAATAATCAGTACTTGAGGTGTTCGAACTGTGCTTTGGACACATTATATTAAAATAATATTTTTGTAACACAACTTAAATACAAAATAAAGAAATACGCGTATAAGAAAAATTCGTGACAATGTTCTCGAATTTGTTTTAGATGCATCATCAATAAAAATACTAACTCTTAATCTCTTTAAATAAAATAATTTAGCTTCGCTCTGTATTCCGTATATAGTAGGGAGATGTCTCCCTGGTTCCCTCTGGGGAACCTAGAATTAAGACACTCCTTTCCCCACTTAACAAAGACTAATGATAACTATTCGCCTTAGGCAGTAGGCACTTAATAGCGTAGAATAATTTTAATAATTTAACTAGGCCTTTGTAGCGCAGTTTCACAGCATTCGACTGTGACTTGACTAAAAGTGAGTTCAAGTTATGCTCTTGAATTCAAGCTGAAAGCTTAGTCTCCTAACATTAGGTTATCTGTTTATTCTATAATAAGCGAGACAAAATATGAAATTTCTGTTATAAATAATTTTTATTACTTTAATGACTGATATCGAAACATCATAGTTTTGTAATAAATATTGCTGAAGTACGTTATTTCAATAATAAATAAATAAAAAACAACATAAAATCTTTGTATTTAAACTAAAAAACAATGCGGAGGACGCGGGCGTAGCACGTTCCTCTTACGGTAAATAATTGCGGTAAGCTTTTATACTTCAAGCGTGGTCAGTCAGAATTGTTAATTTCTGTACAAAAATGTTAAAGCATGTAGAACAAAATGCTATAAATGTGAATTTTAAAGTTTTTTGTTAAACTGAATAAAATAATGAAAAGATACAAGTAATTTGTATTTGCTTTTTACTCGAATTTTGACATTACGTACTAAGTAGTGGAAATGAAAATAATTGGTTCCCGCTGCGGATTGAACCCACAAACAACCGTCGTGTATACAGTCCGATGTGATACATTGCACTAAGATAGCCTTAAGATCTTTATTTAGCTACAATTTTTGTTTTCCAGCAATATTACAGCAATATTTACAGAATAATTTCCAGCAATATTTACAGAATAATTAATTGTATAGAACATTATATTTAATACTAGGCAAGCTAGAATAACTATTAGTATTTACTTATATTTAAATTTAATACTCATCCACGTTATTGGGACTGACACTGAGAATTGTATAAAAGAAATTTAAATTACAATAAATTATAATTTAATTTCTTCATGGTGTCTACATTAGCCACGTGAATTAATTATTAATTAGTGTTTGATAAGCAGACATGTTTTTGTATAAAAATTCGAAAATAATCTAAAAGTCTTAACTGGATGTGGCGCGACCTTTAAAATATATCTTATGGTATCTGATATACGGAGTTGGTTTTACTTATTTTGATGGGCACTTTCTCATACACGGAGTTTGTTCTCTTTACCTTTAAGGTAATTTGCTATATTGTGCCGGGGCAGTGAAGGAGAGTGTAAGTGCATTGTAAAAAGGCCCCTGAAGCCTATATCTGTGGTCACACGTCCCTGGCACTGCTCTTAATAGTACAAGTATAAATTATTATAAAAATAAATATTATAAGATATGAATATAAAAGAAAATAAATATATAATAATAAAAAAAAATTACGTCATTTTAGTACCCAAGAGAACATAATATTATAAGACGTTACACGGTTCTATAAACAAGCCCGTACGTACACTAAGCAGACACGTTTCGATGGACATGTCGCAGAAGGTTGTCCTAATTTTTCCAAGATAAAGGTTATAATTCCATGTTTCTGTCAAATTATACAATATTTATTGCACAATATATTTTTTCTTTCAGCTAGTGTCTATTTATACTTCGTATCTCCAAGTTTATTTCCTTGGAGGGTAGACGGCAAGAATAAATATTATGTTATGTACTCGTAGCTATGTAAGATGCCAGTGGCGCAGAGTTACATTCGTGAGCAGTCTCACTTTACGCAGGTTGGGAGTTCGATTTCCACTCGAGAAAACGGAATATCTATTTAATATTTTCCCTTCCTATATCAATTTTAAATATACAATAATATTATTACAGTATAACATAGAGGCGTAGTGGGACATATTTCCCACTGGGCCATTGAGGTCTCTCCTTCTGCCTTTATTTCATTCTTTTTTTTATCATCACACATGTTCTATACTTTGCAGGATACACAAATGAAAGAGAATGATAAGTTAGACTACTGTTTTATTATCTGTATACTTTTTTAATTTAAAATAGGACAACTCTACAAACATTTAGTCCATAAGCTTTATTTCCATATATAATTATCATTTAAAAATTTTACTATTTTAATCTAAGCCTACGGCTAAATTATACTTACACGAGTTTTTTACTTCTTAATATCATACATTACTTATCATATCTGTTTACTTTGATATAGCGGTCTAAATGTCGGAAAAAGTCTTGACTTTGAAATGCATTATTTAATTGGAGAAAAAAAAATCAATTTTAGGGTCTATCCCTCAAAACGAGGAACAGGAACTTACAGGATGCACATTATTGTCCGTCTATTTGTCTAGAGCAGTGATTCTTAACCACTGTGCCGCGGCACTTATTTTGTGCCGGGAAATTTCAAAAGCGTGCCACCAAATTTTACAAATATATTACAATTTTTGGTCATAAACTATTTATGCAGTGTGTTGTAGTAAGTAAATAATTTTTATCCTTTTGTTTGTGTGCCACTAAATTTTGAAATCAACAAATATGTGCCGCAACAAAAAAAAAGATTGAGAATCACTGGTCTAGAGCATTTATCTTGAGATCGCGTGGATATATAAATTTAATTTAATGTTAAATTTAGAAATCTACGGTCCCTTAGACCATAGGGAAAAATCTACCTTAAAATTCAACGCAATCAGAAAATCCAATCATGCAATACAACATCGCCGTGTAATCAAAACCCTACTCAATTATGAAAATTGGCAAAAAGTGAGAACTTACAGCACAAATAAAAAAGTATGTTCTACCCTAAGACAACACATTCATACATACGTATGACTTGCTAAAAAGGAAACGAACCCACGAACTAAAGCAATTAATGTCACTGAACTACACACAAAGCAATTATCATCTATCCATACAATCCTATAGAATTAATTCGATAGTGTATCTTGGTTCAACTTTAATTGGTGGCGTAGGCTCTAACTCAACTGCATAATATCCCTAACCGCAGCTATTATTACGACTAAGGTAATTGCTGGCAGTTCCGTGTTCGATTTTGATAATTTACGGGCTTGTTAGCTTTTACTGTAATTTCATTTGAATATTGTTGTGCAAACTACATGTCACATATGTACGTATATACAATACACTTTGAATTTACTATAATTTATTTATACTGTGTTATAGACATATTAAGATAGGGAACCTGGGAGCCTAACGCCTGAATGGGAACGAAGTATCTTAGCACGCCGTCCTCATTAATACACTTCCGTTCTCATATTTCCGCCGAATTAAGAGCGAGTAAAATAATATTCAATATTTAATTTCTTCAAGTAGGAATCGAGCCCACAACCTGTCGCATTTAGAGTCGTGCTTCTTGTGTTTCTGCGCCATGACTGACCTCTATATGAAATAATAAATTAAATATATGTTTTTTGAGGCTAGTGTGACTGCAAAATTAACTGATTGTGATTTAAACATTTATTTAAATTTATAATTCTATTTCTTCCTTCTGGTGTCGAGAAAAACGCGGCGCTGAGTTCCACCACTCAATAAGAAATGCCTCCTAGACGGAAAGTGGGGAACGGAGTGTCTTCACACTAGGTTCCCTCTGCCTATCCTGCTGTATCCGGGTACAGGGTGAAGCTGATTTATTTTATTTTATTTATATTTTTAATGGTATTTATAATGTCAGTAACTTTCACTAATAATAATTTGTTTTATTTTGCTATAATTTTAAAAACGAATGCAGAAACTTAGTATACCTACATAAAAAAAAAATGTGAACGTGAAGAACAAAACACTCTGTTAAGTTATTTTGTGTAGTTTTTTTATTATTACAGTTTTATTACAAACCGTCATATATATTAAAATAATTTAGTGTTAATTCAGTAGTACTAGCTACTTTGTCGGTTGTTGTGTAATTTACTAAATGCCACACGCGTTTGTGGTGCGCTGTTTCCGTTTCTTCCTATTAGTTCTAGTTAAGATTCTATCTATGAAACGAAAAAGCTTAACTAATTATTATAATATCTTTACAGTTACTGTAGTTAAGTTGTATGTATTAATATATTTTTTTTTCTAAGCCAATAAAAATATTATATATTATAAGCAATTAGGTACCTACAGACGTTCCTCTGTCTTTATGTGGTTATAATTAATAATAAAGAGATATTGAGTCACATAAAAAGAAACTGTAAATAAAATTAAAATAATGTTCCTACCATTTCTATAATCCAGCCGGGACGTATGCAAGGGCCATAAAAGGAGTGGAGCGCTATTTCCGCGAGTCAAGTCACAACGACAACATTTCCGCACCCGGCGACGGCTGAGCCTGAAACTGCAAACATCGCTTTTTCCGTCACATGCTCCGTTCGGATCTACCCGTATTCCTGGGAACTAGCCAATTTCAATTTCCGTTGAAAACTGTTGCTAAATGTGCCTGTTCTTGAGGTTTCTCTTTTTTATGTTCAAATAATAGAGAAATTGTTGTTGCTTTAAATTTTTTGTCGGTTCTCCCCCTTCCGCAATTTTTTTAGATATTGCGTATTAGGTGGCGGAAAACAATAGTGCATCTTGTTATCAAAATGGGGAAATTAAAATAATCGACTTAAACTCACAATTTTTATGATTATAGTCAGTCACTGACTGGATAGAGGACTCTACCAGTCAGATTCTGATAGGGAACTCTACCAGAAACCCTTGAATGTAGGAGATGTTAAGAGAAACGTTCCGAGTGCGGTATTTAAATATTACGTTAATAACAATAAACCCATATACAAATATACTGAATATTAATTAGATCTAGCTAGATCGAGCTTATATAGTAATCATGTTTTCTTTTAAAAGTTATCTAAATCATAATTATGAGTTTAACTTTAATGTAAGTTTCTTCACAGCTATTTTGACAGTTTTCCTTTTACTTGTTTTACTTTATTCGAATAGTACATCTAAAACAAGGTATATACAAAATAATCTAAATATTTTTACAATTCTATTCATGTGCGTCTTGCACATACAAAATAATAAGCTAACACAGTCATTGCTAATACACTGTATGCTAGTCTGATACGAGTAGTATCTACGAAACTAAAGATTTTACTTACCAAAAATGTACCCAAGAGAGAAGTATGAAAAGAATTTATGCCATAAAACCAAACGAGATGTGATATATTCACTGACGTTAAGCATAAACTCCTAGGACAGACAGGATTATGTATTGAATTCAGGATACATCCCGAATTCCACCGCTGGCACTCTGTATTATGGAACCATCCATTTAGATTTCCATCTCAGTAAAGGAAACCACTCGTGTTCCTGAGAAATATGAGATGTTTCATTCTTATATACGAGTTACTTATATTTTGTTACTCCTAAATATATAAACAAAATGTTTGCGCAATTTCTCTTTTGTAGTTTGAAAAATTTTACCTGAAAAATACTTTGTTGTTTCGTTAAATCAGCTTCACGCTGCATCCCGGAAACATTAGGGTAGGCAGAGGGAACCTAGTGTTAAGACACTCCATTCTGTACTTTCTGCCGAGTTCTGGAGGCATTGCGTGTTGAGTGGCAGAACTCATACCGCGTTTAGCCTCGACACCAGAGCGAAGGAACGGAAATATAAATTTAAGTAAATATTTCATCTGTTCGAGTGGGTATCGAACCCACAACCAGTCGGTTTTACAGTCACACTTCGTGCAGCTGCGCCATGACTGGCCTTATTAGTATTTGTAGTTTAGTTTAGCTTTAATAATATACTTCAAGAAATGCCTCGAGCTTGTAAAGTAAATTCGAACAGCGATCTTACTTATTGCTCAGTTTAGATAAACTTGACCGGGACTCATTTTGAGAGCTATTATTTTCACTTTATGAAGGCATCACAAGCCGGCGCGCGATACCCGACCGCCCATATACCGGCCTAATACAAATAGCATCTACGTGATCCCTCCACCCAATATTTGTTGGATAACTTCTCAATATATGCCTTATAATATCTTTTTAATATCTTTTTAATAAGGATTTATGTTTCAACGATATTTTTATATGCTTCACGCTGTATCCCGCACACTACAGAGTACGCAAAGAGAACCAAGTGTTAAGACACTGCATTCCCCACTTTCTGCTAAATTCAGCAGGTATTGCGTATACATCGCGTCTCACTGCCGCGCGTCGCTCCAGAATGAAGAAGTGAAAATATTAAATATTAAATATCCTTAAATGTAAATCGAACCCCAGAACCTGTGATGATTACTTGCCTGCGCCACGGCCAACTTCATTATCTATAGACATAATATTTATTTACAAAATCATCTATTTACCTTGTTTACCTTAACATCCAAAATACAAGATCGGACTAAGTAGATTAGCCCGTTTGTAATCCGTTCCACTCCGGCCCCGGCCCCCGGGGCGCGTCTCACTGTTAATTACCAGCTGCATGATGTTTCTGACGTTTCATGTTACACTACTGTTTATATAAGCTTTATAGACTTTGTAACTAGATTTACAAAATTAAATTAATGTAGAATTGTAGAGGGAATTGTAGATTTTCCACTCGAGAAAATATTTAAGCTTTTTTATTTCTTTGGTCTGATATCTAGGGAAAACCCGGGGTTGAGTTGTGTCACCCAATATACCTCAAGAATTCCGTAGAAAGTGAGGAGGGTAGTGTTTTTTTTAAGGAAAAAACACGGCAAACGAGCGTTCGGGTCACCTGATGGTAAGTGATTACCGCCGCCCACTACTCCGTGCAACACCAGAAGTGCTACAGGTGCGTTGCCGGCCTTTAAGGTCGATTGGGCGCCGGGGCCCGGCATTACCTAATGCGAAACGCAGTGGCATAAAGCCACTTTTTAACGCCGGTTTTAAATGCCGGGGGTGGTAATGATCCGGTCGAGTCTGCCCATGCGTGTTGCCATTGCTGGCGACGTGACTCTACCACACGTACTTTAGTCGCCTCTTACGACACCACCAGTACCAGGATGATCCTATTCTAGGTCGGGATCACACAGCAGAAAACATTAGGCTGCATCTACATCTACATGTACCAGGGTAATGATACATGGATACAGTGTACAGCTGAAACAAAAATATTGTACTGGAATTCCAAGATTAGGAATCTAAAAAAAATATATATTTTTAAATACATACACAATACATTGAGTTAAAACTTTTTATTTGAACTTTGACCAGCCAACTTTACTCTTCTATGATTCATTGATATTATTAAATTTTCAGTATAACAGTCACTGTCACTGACTAACACTAAGGTATTCTAAATGAAAACATATAGTAATTGAAAAACATATAGTACATAGTAGATCGAAGCTATAAACATAAAATATGTTTCGAAGTTATAATTGTCATATTTTTTTATCTTCTCTGTGCAATTAAAGTAGTGTTAAAAGTTATATTGCGGTGTTGAGTTCCGCCACTCCAAGACGCAATGCCTCCAGATTTCTTCTTTCTTTCTTTCCCTTGGGGACCGGAAGTGCTATCATGGAACGGGATATCTCAACACTATGTTCACTGGTTCCCTTTATCTAATCAGCTTTGTGCGTGGTACAGTGTAGAGCTAAAAAAGGTCTATATAATATAACTTAATATAACGACTATATATAAAATTCTAAAAAATAACAATAGGGCCTTGATAAGTACATCCTTTGTATTTTTGTGAAAAGGTACGGACGTAAGGGAAATATTTTCCTCGTAGTTTTCATTCTCATCACTAAAGAATCTGTACAAAAATCTCGTATTCGTTTTAGTTCTTTTTCCTATCAATGCTACCTTTGTTTGTCTTGGTGCTTGAAAGTAAATATTTTTTTATTGAATCATATATATTTTTTTGCTTTTAGTAATTAAAAATATACATTTTAAATTATAATAATAAAGTCGTATGGTTTTATTTAGCTTGCACGCTGTACACCGTGTATAGCAGGGCAACACCGGGTCCGTTTTCTAGCACCGTTAGATTTTCGAAACGTTTCAGTGCGTATTCACATACGAAAGAAATTTGGCGAAAAATACGAAAGAAATGGAAAATTTGGGAAGCGAAACGAGCAGAAGCCGAAATATTCTAGTTGAATATAAACCTAAATCTAACACAACACGTCTTTAAAGTAGGCCGAACGTGTCTCTACATTACGCAGCGGAATGAAGAAAGATTTATAAATATTCCATTCCTTTAAAAAATAATAAAACCACATCATTTCCATTTAATATAAAGTTATTGAAGTTTTGTGAAGCTATAATTTTCACAAGTGGAACGCATTCGATATTGTCTGAAATGCGTTCAACTGAATATATTTGTATTAAATTTTGCACACAGATAGATTGTGACCAAGATTGACAGTTTTTATTTAAAATGTACCTGATAATATTTTTTATATTATTTTTTAGCTTCACAGTGTATTCTACACGTAGGAGGGGGGGAGGAAAGGAAGTCTAGTGTTAAAACACTCCGTTCCATTAAGTTTAGTACCTCATTTTCCGACTCGAGGTAATATATCATTTTGTCGAGTAGGATTCAAACCCACATCCTGCCTGTGTCTGTTTACAGTCTTTATTTTTGACTTTATTTTTTAAAATACTATATAGTACAAAAAATTACAAAAAAAAGTAAAAAATATCATTTTTTTAGATTTTCAAGCCCTTAAATTTGTAAATTCAAATTGAATATTGCAAGAGTAACGCATTGGGTAAAAATTATATAGTTTTGTTTTGTTTTTTTGTAATGTGAATCACTAAATTATGTATAATTAGATGTCTATCTATTTTGAAACTCTTACGTCAAAATTACATTACAAATCTTAAAATTACAAGTGAAGTTAACACACGACTCAGTCACAACCACCACAACCACTTGATACAACCTCGCAGCTTTTAAGTACAATGTAGCTAAAGGCATTGTATGCAAACTTTTATTTATAAATACCAATACTCTACAAAAGGTAGGAAGTCTCATCTTCATCCGGAACTCGTATTGTATTGGACGCAAGGAAAATGTATTCGTATTGTATTCCTAGACATGCCGATGTCGAGAAAGCTGTAAAAAGAGCTATAAATAAAATACATACCTTCAGGTACCTTCAAATAAAGAAGGATTTTCCGACTATAATATTTTGACAGCACCCAATGTTCACGTTCAATATCTCTTTAAATTCCTTTAAAATTTTCCTTACTGCATCTGTATTTCGATAGACACTTCATTTTTATGGAAGGACAAGGCAAATGAGCTTACGAGTGACCCGTACGAGATGTACGTCCCCTGATGGTAAGAGTTCACCTCCGTCCACGACCACATGGGCCACCGAAGGAACGTAAACACCAGAGAAGTTACAGGTGTGTTGCCGGTCTTTGAGGTAGAGATAGACACGCTATTTGAAGGAAACCAAATCGTGTCGAGCTGGAAACACTGCCGCAGTTGCATGGCGCGTTGAATGAAGTTCCTTCGAAACTTTTAATACATCGGTTTTACTATAATTATACTGTTTTTGTCTGAAATAATGACACACCTTTTTTGTCCCTAAACCTACAGTAAAGGAGCATGTATATGTATGCAAATGCAATATAAAATAATAAATATATATATTTTTTATTTTCAATCCTCATCAGTTACAGTCAATCCTCATTTATAAGTTAAATATTCTAAATGGAATCATTTATAACCAAATTGAACTCACAAATCGATTGCATTCACACTTGGACGTCTGTACTTGATAGTTTCATTAGTACTATTATTCATTAGACGCTGTTCAATATACTGAAACATGCCACGATATTATTAAATGTAAAAATTTATGATGAAATTAGTGTTAATTTTCAATTTGAATAAATTTATTTAAAAATAACAAATTTATTTAAAAATAAATTTGTTCTATACCAATAAACAAATAAAACGACTATTTTCTAGATACAAAAATATACAAATAACTTATTTGTTGCGTTATGTAGAGACAGCCTTTCTACGCATACTGTTGTACTTAAGTACAAAACTATCTATCTAAATATTAAAGAATCATCTCGTTATTACTTTTAGTTTACAAGAAAATTGAGTGTAAAAACATACAAATATTTCTTTATTCGAATATTATTCAATTGCAACAATGTTGCTTATATACATGTTAAATCGATTACTTTTTAAAAGTCGGTTAAAAAACGTAAAAAGCGACGGCCCGCTTAAGTGATTACCTTTAAAAACTTATAAAATGTATATATAGAATGTAGTCTTAAACTACCACTTATTTCTAACGTTAAATAAATTACCCTATTATATTTCAAAGTGCAGCGAAAAATAAAGCGACATTTCGCTGTAGGAAATTCATAAATATTATGTTCCGTGCTGTGTCTCAATTTTAAAATGAATCAAACAATAAAAATGTAACAAAGATTTTCTTCTTTAATCTCATATCAACTATAATAAGATTTTTTTTTCTCCACGAAACAACATAGATAAAGATAATCTATTCTTAATGTCTTTTAAAATAAGTCGCACGCAGTCAAGCACTTAAGGCTACCTCTACTTATCCTGCTACATGCGGTATACAGCGTACAGCAAAACAAAAAAAAACTATTTCTGGTAGAAGCACAATGCTGTTCAACTGAAATATCCAATTAAAATTCAACTCCAGTCCATATAAATTAAAATTTTAATTTAATAGCAACGCATTGTTTCAGTAATATAATATGTTCTGAAATAATTTGATTTCGCATTTCGCCTTTCTGCGGTCATTATTCTGCATGACGAGGCAAGTTATTGACCACCGTCTATAAACCGAAGCGCTTCCCTTATCATGTATCGGCCAAGCCTTCAAACGTATATCGAGTTAACTATAGTCAATTTTATCGTAATAATGTGACCTTCTCATGTCAGATTAACATTTATTGTGGTTGTACAATTGTTTTCCTTTTTTTTAGAGTTCTGTAAAGGAAAATTGGAACCATTATAGCATCACTTTGTTGTCCGCTCGTCTATGTGGATGAATCAATTTGAAATTAATATCAAATATTTACGCCTATAGTCCCTTGAAACACAGAAATATCAAGCTTCTCAGTCAACGCAATCAAAAGATACGAGCCTCTAGGTATCGTTTTTGCTGCAAGCTCGATATAGAAAATTAGTACTTGCTGGACCTAAAGTTGTATGCCTTTCATGCCTTTTATGATAGACAACCCTAACAAGCGGTCTGTAAGTACTTTGATTTAAAGAAAATCAAGAAATCTGCATTAGCATAAAAATATCTTAATAATCGTTGTATAGTTACAACTCTATTGGTTATATTTGTATACATTCTTATTTACAGAATTTAAATTTTGTTTGAATTTTAAAGTGCCTAACATACTTGACGAAATGCAGTGAGTTTTACGTCATTCAGTAGTCAGTGCAGGATACAGCGTGACATTAAAAAAATACTAGTATACATTATTCCTAAATAGAGTTATAGAAAATTTCAAGCAGTTAAAATTTTTAGTAAAATGTATCCACTACCAAGTTGGCGGTATCAAGCAGTCTCATGTTGATAAATTACAACAACGATACTTGCCGTGATGGATGGCGGCGAGACGACGGACAAAACTACTGAAATAGTTTATAAAACGGACAAGGGAATTTGAAAGTTGGCTGACGATAATATATTTTGTTACAGTTTTCTTTATAAAACTTTACTTTTATATTTACATCTCGGATATTTGCATTTAAATACTTCAATATATAAATAAGTATCCATTCCTACCTATATATAATATTTCAGGAACCTACTATTATTTAGAAAAAAAAAAAGGAAATGTCGTTATAGTCACAAATTTAAATAAATATTTAATTTCTTCGAGTGGGAATCAAAGGACACAACCAATTGCGTTTACAGTCACACTTCGTGCCTCTGCGTCACGACTGGTCTCTATTTCTTTATTAATTCAATAATATATTATAATGTGAGAAAGTTAGGCATTGACTTTTAGCACGAGGCGACCGAATATTCTAAGCGAAATTATTCTACGCTTCTAATATATTCGTAGAAGTTGACACTAGCAAGAATGGTAGGTGTATGTGGTTGATTTTTTCTGTGTAAGAAATTCCTATTTATTAAATTTATATAACTATATATAAGTATAAGTGGAACTGTACAACTCATATGAATTTATACTATTAAATTTTCTCATAGCTGCCTACTTATAAACACTATCGGTTCGTGTAAGTTTAAAGAATTAAAAAAAGAAAATAAAAACATCTTGGATAATGCTTGAAATAATTGTTGCTATCACGTTCGCTGAAAGCCTGCCCGTATCCATCATTCTGCGTGACGGAGCAAGTTGTTGGCTATCGTCATCTGTAAACCGAAGAGCTCTCATTACATTACTTTAAGTGTGATAATATATTTCACATTAAATCCTTTTGAGGCACAAGCGTGTGACTATATCGATAGGTTATAGGTTCTATTCTCACTCGACGAAGTGAAATATATAATATTTTAATTTCTTTAGTTCTGGTGAAGAGGCAAAGTGCGGCGATAAGTACCGCCACTCAGTACATAATGTTTCAAGAACTCAGCGGAAAATAGAGAGTGAAATGTTTCAGTACTAGGCGTCCTCTGCCTATCCTGTTACTTGCGATACAGCGTAAAACGGAAAAATCCTTTTGAATATATGGATGATATAAATGATTCGGCATTTTGATTATAACATCATTATTCGAGATACGCATGACATTCGAGGTGATCCTCTGAATTATTCTGTTATGTATTAGTTTGTTGAATTTTATTTTTTTATATTTATCTATATATTATGAGTGTGGGTTCAATTTCCATCAGAAAATTAAGCATTCAATATTTTCATTTTTTTGCCTTGGTGTCGACTTAAAGCATGGCGTTGTTTTTCGCCACTCATCCAAGTTCCCTTTACCTACCCTGCTGAGTGCAGGATACAGCGTGAAGCTGAAAAAAATAAATGTTAAAATTAAATGGAACAGAAAGGAAAAAGTTAATAAGCACGTAAATAAAATATAGTATAACAATAAATCGTATTTAATAGTCGTCCTAACAAAAACTGTTATTGCTAGACTAACAAAGGTTATGCCAAAACTATTCTTTTTTATACATTTTCATTATCGTTGGGAACTAAGTATTTGCTATTCAACAAATCATGATAATGTTGTGAATTAAAAGTTTTTATATTATAATAAAAAGGTCAGTTCCTCTGAGTAGGTTCCGTACCAATATGACTCACAAAAATTGCCATTATTTAGATTTTCTCCTTTGAGTGTGTGTATTGTAATTTCTCACTCCTTGACAAGTTTCATAGTAAGGGTTTACAGATTTAGGTACTTTACAGATTTTAAATACACGACGAATTTCATATAAAATGGGGAAAATATTATATATTTTGATTACGGTGAATTGCTAATCAACTTATGTACATAACTATGCAATTAAAAAATAATAATAGTGTAATCTTGTGCCGTGTGATCCCGGCCTAGAATAGGATCATCCTGGTACTGGTGGTGTCGTAAGAGGCGACTAAAGTACGTGTGGTAGAGTCACGTTGCCAGCAATGGCAACACGCATGGGCAGACTCGACCGGATCATTACCACCCCCGGCATTTAAAACCGGCATGAAATAGTGGCTTTATGCCACTTTGTTTTGCATCAGGTAGTGCCGGGCCCCGGCGCCCAACCCATCTTAAAGGCCGGCAACGCACCTGTAGCTCCTCTGGGGTTGCACGGGGTCGTGGGTGGCGGTAATCACCTACCATCAGGTGACCCGCACGCTCGTTTGCCGTGTCCTTTCGATAAAAAAATAATAATAATATTCTATATTAATAAGGATATTTCCTTAAAACTTGTGGATATTTTTGAAATCCTTATCTGGACATCATCAAAAGGCTTTTAAACTGACTTTTGTAAAAGGAAGAGGTTATTAATTCGATTGTCTTTTTTATGTTTGTTACCTCAGAAGTTTTGATTTGGTGAACCGATTTTGATGATTCTGGCGATTACTAACCTTTTTCCGTTTGGTCGTGGATATATCGTCCATTTCTGACAATGACATCCATGAGAAAATCACATAAGTCTAAAATTTGCATTAAGTATGTGAGCGACAAATGGACGAATAACTCTATATCAACCTAACCGAAGAACCGTCGAGATTTTTTTTTTTGAAAAGAGTACACAGGAGTAGCTTGATGAAATTTAATTCTGAATATGGGATCCAGTTGTAATTGGAAAAGTCGAAATTTTTGTTAAAAATTAAAGTAATTCGTGAAGATATTGATCTAAGTAAAGTATTTTCACCTTCTTTCAGCCTTTATTTTATTTAAAACGAGTAACTGCAATGCAACATGCCTTGTTAATAGCACTGGAGAGGAAAATTTATTTTTTTTTAACTTTAATTATTACTATCTATCTCTAAACCAGCCAGTAAAACCAGTAAAACCAGCCCATCTATTTAGTTAATTTTATGAATTTGTAAATAAATATATTTTTAACTCTAATAATAATTAAAGTAAAATAAAAATCTTCTCAACAATATTTAATATTTTCATCAAATTTTATGACAACACCTAAACAAAGATGGTCTTTGATCCACATTCATAATGTTGTTTGCTTTAACCTACTACGAACAGTCAAAGACAAAAGATGAAATTTCATTAAAATATGACTGCGAGATGCGGAGATGCTGGTTTTAATTATATACATATGTATTTTGTTTATTCTCTTATAATTAAGTTACTTTGCACACGTGTCGCTCTGGTAAGTTAAAATGCGTCGTTGATTTCTTTTTACTTCGTTCTCATTACGTGCATTGCCTGTTTAGTGGTGGAACTCAAAGTTGAGCGTCGCCTTGACACAAGAGCGAAGAAAAGAAAATATTAATTATTTCACTTACTCTAGTGGGAGTCGAGCCCACAACCTGCCGTGTCGTGTGCCCCTGCGCAACATCTGGCCTGGTCTGGTAGGTATACTGTGAGATATACTGAAAAATCTTCTCACAAGCAGGTAAGTAATAAAATGTAACTAAGCTTACATAATTTAAATTAAATCAAAACAGCGGAATACAACGGGAAGCTCATTTACAGTTTCACGCTGTATCCTGCACACAGCAGGATTTGCAGAGAGAACCTAGTGTTAATATTTTCCGTTCCCCAATTCCCGCCCAAATTTTAGAGTCATTGCGTGTTATATGATGGAACTCAACGCCGCGCTTTGTCTCGACACCAGAGCGAGGAAATGGAAATATAATTTTAAGTAAATATTTCATTTCCTTCAGTGGGGTTCAACCCGCAACCAGTCGCGTATCCAGTCACACTTAGTGCCCCTACGCCACGACTGGCATAATTTCTATAAAAATAAAATACAAAAGAAATATTATAAAGTATTTAATTACATTAAGTTTTGATTCCCTTTGTAGTGTCGAAATACGCGTTTTTTACCATTTAAGACTATATTTTTTTAGGATTTAACGACAAATGTATGGTTTTCAGATTCTTTCCTGAAGTAGTACTACCTATAGATGATAATTACAAAATTTCATAATTTTAGGTTAACCGGGAGTACCCTTTGCATTTTGATTTCTTTTTTTCATTTTAGATAGTGTCAAATACGCGTTTTTTTTTGTGATATAAAAACGGCGTATCATTTTTTTAAGTATATATAGTTTTTAATTTCAGGAAATCATGGAGTCTTATATATTAAGTAGTAAGAGTTTGAATTTTCTCATAATATATGACAGTTTCTCATAATGTATAAAAAAATACAAGAATCTTGCTCCATTTTCTTCAATATTGAAAATGACAGTAACGAAGACGGTCCCGTGTGCTACACGTGACTTTACTGGCTGATATTAAAAATGATTACCGTATAATAATGACCTCGGAGAAAATAACCACAGAATTAAACGATCCTCGAAGAGTACCTAGTGATATATTATAAGAGCAAAGTTAATGTCATCCAAGACATTGATAGGACCTAGACATAGAAAATTATTATATATTATAAAATTTGTACTATTATTATAGTAATGTTTTTATTTTTTATTTTAGTGGTTCATTATCAATTACTACAACATTTTGCCGCGCTTTTCCTCGACACCAGAGCGAATAAATGAAAATATAAATTTGAGTAAATATTGTTATCCTATTTCCTTATTACACGAATGTACCCTACATTTGTGTAATTGAAATCATAATTTTTCTTCGGTCGGAATTGATTGTGTTGGCAATGTTGTTATAATAAACAAATGAAAAAAAAACTACATCCCCAAAGTGTATATTTTCACCATACAACTAGTTTGATGTGTTATTTTTTATATATTACTAGAATTCTAAAAAAATCTAAAAGAAGAAAATAGATTAAAAGTATCCCATAAAAATTATTTAATATGGTATTTTTACTGGTCGATTTTATTGATCACTTTTTAACTCTAAATTTTCCATGAGAGTAGAATTCGATAAATTTTATAAATACAAAAAAAAAATATTATGTGAAACACATAATATACTTATAAACACTAAAAACTAACCTAATAGTGTAACCTGAGGTTTTTCTATTTTTACTTTAAGCTCAATTTCCTGCTATCAGCTCAGCTCGTCAAATTTATTCATAGGATACGAGGAGCTAGTCTTAATATATCTTTATCATATAATTCAGTTTCAGTAAAATTCAATTTATAATGTTGAATTTGCAAAGAAGCGTCGATCCTTATAGTCAGCTACACGCTGTATCCCGCACACAGCAGGGTAGATAGAGGGAACATAGTGTTAAGACTGTTCCCCACTTTCCACCGAATTCTGGAGGCATTGCATTTTGAGTGGCGGAACTCAATGCCGCGCTTTGCCTGGACACCAGAGCAAAAAAATAGAAATATGGATTAAAGTTAACATTTAATTTGCACGAGTGGGGATCGAACCCACCACCAGTCGCGTTTACAGTCAGACGTTGTTCTCCTGCGCCACGACTGTCATATCCTTATAATTAAACCTAAAATTTATATAACGGAAGTGTTTTGATAAAGGCATTTGGAGTTATTTTATTCAAATCCTTTTTTATTACATATATTTTTTCTTTTTTTATCCATAGAAATACATCGAATCGCTTAGTTTAATTTTATTTAAGTAACGTCAATATATAATTTTAAGGTACATCGCACTAATGCTATTGAATATAAAATACTTATAAAAAGATTATGCATAGATAAAGCGTAACAAATATTTATATGATGTCCTATAATCGTAATAATACCTTATTACGATTATAGGACATTATTTAAACTAATTATAATATAATAATATGTTTCTTTATTTTTGAGGCCAGTCGTGGTGCAGGGGCACAAAGTGCGACTGTAATATCGACTGGTTGTGGGTTCGATCCCCATTCGAGGAAAATAAATATTTATTTATATTTATATATTCCTTTCTTCGCTCTGGTATCACAAGGCAAAGCGCGGCGTTGAGTTCCGCCACTTAACATCGCCTCCAGAATTCGGGGGAAAATAGACAACAAAGTGTAACATTAGGCTCCCTCTGTCCTCCTCTGCTGTGTGCGGGATACAGCGTGAAGCTGATTTGTTACTTTATTTCGCAGCTACGGTGATACATTGCTACGTCATTATGTTTCTTTTATATTATTTTATTTTATGAAATTCCCACCCACAGGTATTATATGTATAAGCTTAACGACATGCACGTGGAATTGTCGTTTAAAATAATGCTCACCATATATCTTACCTCGTGTTCACAAATACTGAAAAATGTAACAGAAGTTCTGCTTAATGCTGCTGCAGCCACCGGAAACATAATGTTCCAATTAAATTAAATATGTAAAATTAAATGAAATATTTAGGGATAACCGTTGATCAGCTCACTAGCTGTATCCCGCGTATTAAATATTATTGAGTAAACAAGAACCTAGTTTTAAATCACTCCGTCCTCCACTTTCCGCCGAATTCTGGAGGCATTGCGTGTTGAGTGATGGAACTCACCGCCGCGCTTTGCCTCGACAGATTTAAATAAATATTTAATTTTCCACAACCAGTCGCGTTTACAGTCACTCGCTTGTGCTCCTGCGCCACGACTGGCCTTTAATTACAGCGTAAAAAAGCCAGTAAATCAAAGGCATGCACTGAAACGTCCGTAACGTATGTAGCGGTGAATATGTCGGATCAACGAGGCGCGACTGCGTTACGCGTCACAGTGCTCTATACGTGGTATCGGCTATAATTCACGTAAACTCACTTGATATTTTTTTTATAATTGTAAAACTTTCCGTACCTATATAGGTATATACCTATATAGGTATATACCTATATAGGTAAATACCAGTTTCTCGATGTATACCGCTTATATTATAAAGCACGATAGGCAGAGAGAACCTAGTTAAGACCTAATGATAGACCTGGGCGATATGATATGGGTATCTTTAAAAGGCGCATCTAGCTCTATCTCAAAGGCCGGCAACGTCCTGTAGCCCCTCCGGTGTTACACGAAGTCTTGGTCGGCGGAGTTCACTTACACAGATGAATCGTGGTTTCATTTGCCTTATCTTTTCCACAAAAAAGCTAAAGTCGCGTCTAGGTCACTAGTCTCTATTAAAAATATATTTATATATAAATAAATTAAATATACTTTATCTTTGATTTTGTTACATAATACAAAATGCATCGAATTCTTTTCAATGATGAAATAAATAACATTAAGTAAATACTAGCTTTGAAGTACTACTAGGTAGCTACCTACCGGTCAACAAAATCTTCATGAAATGGAATTTCTTCTTCATGAAATGGGCGGACGAGCTCTTCAATAGTCGATTTTCATTGAATATGCGGTCTGTAGGATTATTTGAGTATTCCTTAATTACTGGATCGATGAATTCTATTTCAGACAAGACTAGATTATCACGTTAGGCGGATACGTAAACAAGACCTAGACGTAGGCTTATTATGAATAAATAACAAAATCGGAGGATTATACATAGTAGTATTTTTGAACTGATTCAATAATAAAATTATGACTAAATTAAAATATTCTTTATTATATTTATTGACATAAATATAATATGAAAAAAAAAATAGCAGCAACCGAGTGTAGAAATGGAAAAATAATTTTAAATAAATATTTCAATTCCTCGATTGGGGTTTGAACCCACAACCAGTCGATATTACAGTCACACTTACTACCGCTGCGCCACGACCAGCCTCATATAATATAATATGTCTTTTATATTTATTTTCATAGTCGATCGACTGAACAATAATGTTCTTAAAAAAACAATTACAAAGTAGATTTACCAATGAACGAAACAAGTAACAGTCATACATCTTAGGGAGTAGAGCCGAGACAGACGAGCGTCCCGCAGGACTCTTTATGGGTTTTACGTGTGTTTCTACTGCCTTTATTAAGAATGTATAAATAGTATTCTGAGTTTGCGTTTATGTAATAAACGTTGTTATACTCATATTATTCGGAATGTAGGGAGAAATGAAAAGTTTTATACATATTTTTATTATTTATCCTATCGTTTAAAATACACTTATTTATAAATATAATACGTTCATGTCAAAATTGATATGAAAACACTCTCAATACAAAATTAATATGAGAGTTGTCATAATAAAAATATACTTAACATTTAAGTTGACTTTTTAAATTAAAAGAGGTCAAACTAAAAAGTAGTTCTTATATCTTAAGTTTAGTTTTTTTATGGAAAAAAACAAGGCAAACAAGCGTATAGGTCACCTGATCACTTCCGTCCACGTGTTAACACTAGAGGAGCTACAGGTGCGTCGTATTCCATTAACGTGAGATAGACGCGCATTTTAAAGGGACCCATGTCATGTTGATCTGGAAAGACTTTCGCAGATGAGCTAACTCACAGTTGCGTGGCACGTAGAAAGAAGTTTCAATATACAGTATACAGAAGATGTGGATGATATTAGAGTTTGTGACGTTCTGTGCGTTACTGTATGTTTGAAATTCAGCGGCAGGTACCAGGCCGAGCGGTGTTTCGACGTGAAGTACTGTTTCGCTCTGCAGATGACCTACAATTTATTTAAGGTCAACTTGGTTTTGCTTATTCCAGATAATTTTTTTTATTGTTATTTCTTAACACTACAGACACTTGGTCCGTACTCTTTTTAAATTTATTATTATATCTAATATCCTTATCATATATATTAATTACATTATAGTTTACATACAATCAATATCTATAATAAGCATATTATATTTTTAACTTTACACTATTTTACAAAATTTAACTTAGATCTAAGGTTAAGCGGTTCCAGATGATTACAATACTGGTAATCATGTGGAACGGCCCAATATACTCATAGTACGCGCGGCTTTATTATTCGCGGCGAGGAGTATTCTCGAAGTCTGATATGATGTAAAAAGTTTTCTCAGCGGTTAACGCTGAAAACTTTTGTCTTCATTCCATAAGGAAATACTCTTGATGGATGTCTCAACAGAACACACAAATTTATTACGACAGTAGCCATGAGGTCGCTGGAACTAAAATAACTATATGCTATTTATTAGTTTTATTATCATTAAAAAATCCATAAAAACTAACCAATAGAGAAAGGATATTTCTACTTGTGTTGTTATATTATTTTTTTTATATTTATTATTATAAGAAATATTTTATTATCAACATTTACGAGTCAAATTATACTTTGCAAAAAAAATACAAAATAAAAGTAACAATAAACTAATATTTTTATGCTATATAAAATACGGACAGACGACTTGGCCATTTACAGAACCATAATCTTCAATCTTATTGAGGGTAAGCCCCCAAAGTAATCTGACATAGAAGAATTTTATATCCATTTTGGGTGTTTTATTTGAAAAAGCATAATAAACTTAAAGAAACATATATAATAATTTAAGCACGTGAAGCTGAAAGTTGAAATATCTTGTTATTTAGATGAACACGTCCGTAGGGGTACATATACATTAGGGGACGATCTCTCCCTGCCGGCCGTGGTCAAGGCCATGGCCGGCAGCGAGACGTCGTGGGATGCGGTCTCCTCCTTCTGCGAGGCAGTGGTGCTCGAGAAGGAGTCGGCGGAACGGGCGAGGGAGGCTATTGCCGAACTCGCCATCCGCCGTAAGAGGCCGGGTCGCCGGAGGGCGGCACACGATCGCCGCCTTCCGCCCTAATGTGCCAGAGGGCGGTCAGCTTGGGGAAGCTGACCGCCTACTAACCTGGCCCGAGTAGTCGCGCGCAGGTTGCTCCCGCGCGCTACTCCGAGCAGGCCGTCGAGGGTGCCCACACACCCTTGACTCCGCGACGTGCCTTTGCTGGCTCCCACCGCCGCGTCTCGCGGAAGACTATTGTCCCCGCGTCCGCGGCCAGGGGCGGTCGAGGAGGAGCACCGTGAGGTTTTAGTGGGTATTCGGACGGCCTACATCTGCCAGTCCGCGAGCCCCACATAACCCGCCCGAGTCCCCACTCGGGCCGGTATCCGTAACAGGATTTCCTCACGTAAAAAAAAAAAAAAAAAAGGGGTACATATACATTTGCTAAGTGAGCTCAAGAAAGGAAACTGTCTAAAATCTCATTTTTATTTTTCGCATGTGCGCGGGTAGTTTTAGAATGATTATATTTTAATGTTAGGTAACTTGATCAAAGTATTAACGTCAAGGATATAAGATATTTTTAAGCTGTATTCCGCATATAGAATTGTAGATAGTGGGTACCTAGTGTCAAGACACTCCGTTCTCATTTTTCAACCATTATTCCATTCTACCATCACATAATGCTGTGCATGTTTGGCGGAGAAAGACGGAGCTCAACACAACGCCTTGCGAAATAGTTTGTGGGTTCGATTCTCACTCGACAAAATGACATATTTAATATTATTGTTTCCTCGCTTTGATAACCACCAGTTTCGTCACTCAATATGCAATGCCTCTAGAATTCGGCATTATCTTAACGGGAATGGAGCATCTTAACACTGGACTTCTAGGTTCCCTCTATCAACCACGCTAGATGTAAGTAACTTATCTTGCTTATGATTTAATAAGAGGGTGATGTAAATAAAAATCTAAAAAATCTAAACTTTATAGTGTATCAAAACTAGCGGAGCACGAGTCCGATAGTTTTTCTTGGCTTCGCCCGCTTGAGCTGGACCTATATGAATATTTATTACATATATTTATAAAATCAAAATAAGCTAAAGAAAAAAAGGCATAAGTGAAAGAAATAAAATTCTTAATATTAGAGAAAATACCTGAGTAATTCAAATTAGTTAACAAAATAAGTAAAAGTATCTAAAACAAATCCTTAGTATTAAAATTTATAAACGCCGAAGATAGTCGCTGGTCTTGTTACGCCACTTAACCATATTATATGTAACAGTAGCGAAACACTAACAAATAAATGTATATCTCTAGAATATTCTCACAATAAAGAGACTAGTTGTAGGTAGAGTAAATCAATATTCGAAGATATTGTGGAAATAACTATTGTACTTGCGTAAATACTTGTTAAGAATATTACGTTTTGTTTAACGTTTAACAATATGGCATAACCATTCTTACAAAAAAAAACTAGAAATATTTCAAGTAATAACTTTCTCGACTTAATTTTATAAGAAAAATAAAACAAAATGTCTACCTTCAAAACGAAACTCGTAAAAGTGATCTTCAATGAAAGGTGCCGTAATATTCCCATCAACTGATGCTATAATTAGCGAAGAAGCTTTTGGGTAAAATTTGCCTTCAACTCTTTATATTTCAATACGGTTTTATTTACAAGGCAATATTATATTCTGCTTTCAGATTATTTATTCAGAAATAAGTAATCAAAGTGAATGATGACGATAAAATTGTATACTGACAATAAGAATAATATTATTTGTGGGCGAAAAAATATTGTTATGCGAATGCGAATATATCGTGTGTTATTTTTAAAGGAAGCGAAATAAAATGTTCAATTGATAAGTTTTAAATAAAAATATTTTCATTACGATAATTGAGAAAAACTATATATTAATACATAATCCTATATCTACTGTGTGATTACTCCGATATGCAAAGGAAGGAGGAGAATTCGAGGCCGGGACTAACCTACTATACTTACCACACTGGGAAACGTATACAAAATAAATTTAAATATCTATTTATTACCTCTTTGGTCCTCCGAACTCCAAGCGTGCAAGGATAAAAAATTAAACTTATGTTAAATAAGATAAATCTAATGATTGTATTAGTTACTCACGTGTGGTAGAGTCACGTCGCCAGCAATGGTAACACGCATGGGCAGACTCGACCGGATCATTACCACCCCCGGCATTTAAAACTGGCGTGAAGTAGTGGCTTTATGCCACTGCGTTTCGCATCAGGTAATGCCGGGCCCCGGCGCCCAACCCACCTTAAAGGCCGGCAACGCACCTGTAACTCCTCTGGTGTTGCACGGGGCCGTGGGCGGCGGTAATCACTTACCATCAGGTGACCCGCACGCTCGTTTGCCGTGTCTTTTCCATAAAAAAAAAACAAAAAGTTACGATTATTGGTAACAATTGCATCAACATTTACCGTAGCAACTCCTGTTAGTGAGAAAGAATCACTGTTTTAACAGCTGTGACGTGTAGTTTATGACTCGCTATCTATGCAGATTTTGTTGGATGTCCGGCTATGAATTAGAGAATTCGATGAAAAACATAAATTTCTGTCGAAAATGTATTTTTATGGATGTCTTTTGTGTCAAATTTAAATTACAGCTTAACACTATACCATTTTATAAGAAATATAATACGATGAAAGTAACTTAGGCATTTAGGCGGTCATGGCGCAGTGCCACAAGCGTGTGACTTTAAACGCAATTTTGTAGTTTGATTCCCATTCGCTGGAAAGAATTATTATTTATTAATATGTTCATCTTCGTTTTGGTAACAAGGTAAATGTTTTACATTGTATGTATGTATTAAATTCTTCCATACATTTCGCATAAAAGATGAAAAGATACTTCTTTCTTTCTTTCTTAGTTAATCTGACGAAAATTTCACGAGTTTTAGAATTATCTTTAATTAATGCTTTTCATTTCGAAAAGTATACAGTTCTTGGAATAAAGAGTAGTGTAAATTAACAGCGAACTAAGTAATAACTGAGAGGTCGAGTGTCCGGACGCTTTGTCACTTTTGTTTTAGAGGGAATCTGGACAGTTGAGACACTTCGTTCCCCACGGTGGCATTGCGTGTTGAGTGGTGGTACTCTACGCCCCGTTACGTTTTTAGAGTGGAAATCAAATCAACAAACTATCCTGTTTACAGTTGCACGCTTACGCCTCTGCGCCACGACTGGCTTACGACTTGTAAGCCAGTCGCCAATCGCAAATTTTCCAAAAAATATACACTTTTTTAATAGGCAGAGTTAATAAAATGGTTTTGTTAACACTTTTTTCACATGTTATAAAATATTATAGTTAGTAGTTAGCCCAAATTTCGAGGAAAGTTTCTACTTATTTATTATTCTAATAGTCGCTTCGTTGAGTTCGACATTAATATTAAGGTCACGTATAAAAAAGTTTGAAAAACTCCGCCGAATACTGTGCAGTTTGCGGTACTACTAACAAATCGAACCTAATCCAGTAAATGTCACTCTGAGCTTCACTCCATGTAAGAGTTATATAGTTTTGTATATTTTCATATAAGTCTGTTACTTAGAAGGCCGTCATGGCGCAGTAGTAGGCACAAGAGTATGACTGTAAATTAAATATTTCATATTTTAGGCCACTCAACACGCAATACGTACAGATCATGGCAGGTAATAGAGAGCGGAAGTATCTTAATGTGACCAAAGTACCTTAACACTCCTACTCCTTAGGTTCCCTCTTTTTTTTTTTTTATGGAAAAGACACGGCAAACGAGCGTGCGGGTCACCTAATGGTAAGTGATTACCGCCGCCCACGGCCCCGTGCAACCCCAGAGGAGCTACAGGTGCGTTGCCGGCCTGTAAGACGGGTTGGGCGCCGGGGCCCGGCATTACCTGATGCGAAACGCAATGGCATAAAGCCACTACTTCACGCCGGTTTTAAATGCCGGGGGTGGTAAAGATCCGGTCGAGTCTGCCCATGCGTGTTGCCATTGCTGGCGACGTGACTCTACCACACGTACTTTAGTCGCCTCTTACGACACCACCAGTACCAGGATGATCCTATTCTAGGCCGGGATCACACGGCACCCTCTACCTGCTATATAAAAAAAATAATAGGTACATACATACATTTGACAACTAGAATCTTTGAATGTTACAACTATAATGTTATTATTCAATTTAAGTCCTTCACCTGGCTTACAGAGCTGTATTATTCCAGTTGACTGAGTATATACGAAGTACAGTTTAATCTTTTCGTACCAGGCACTTCCGTAAATCAATGTTGTGTGTAAATAAACGATATAATAACCAAATTGTTTTGTTAGTACAATATTTTGGTACTAACAAAACTACTAACAAATACCAGTTGAGTGGAAGTTGTAGTATGTCCGAAAATTATTAGATTTAAATTGAAGTTTTGGGGGAACATTAGGTTCCCTGTGAAAAAGTATAAGGCAGCTCAAACTATTATTAAAATGAAAAGCCTTATTCCCTTATCAGCCTATTCTTACAACTATAACAGTAATAATTTATTTCGCACGTCTTTACAACATACATATATACATATTTAGCCAACATACCCATGTTCATATGCAAAGTTGGTAACTTGTTGCCAGCGTGTTTATTTATTAAGCTTAAGTTTGATCTTTGTTGGAAACTCGTGTACTAAAAAGCTGTACTTTAGCAGCAAAATATGTTAAAAACAAAGTGAATGGTTAAAAGTACATATATTAACTTGTTAGAAAGTTTCATAATAATATTATGTAGCTTCGTGTAGGTTCATTTGTATTTTATTTAGAAGAATTTTCTTTGATTAGTAATGCATAAAGAATATTTCTTTTTTCCTTTTTTTTTTTTTTATAGTTTGGTTTGTTTAAGGTTTTGCGCTAATCCAGATTTTAACCTTATTAAGAGAGACAAACTGTGAGTTTGTAAAGGGGCAAAGCCAGACGTTGACTGCCGCTCACTCAACATGCAATGTCATTTTGCACTTTAGGTTCCCAGGTTCCCTCATATTTACCTACCATGCTATGTGCGGTACACACATAAAAAATTACGTTGATTTCCGCTATAATGATTATTATCAAAACATTAATGATGTAACAATTTGGTGTTCCTCTTAATTGCATCGTGCTTTTAGCAACTTTAGAACTACCTTTTAGAACTACCTTTATGTTATCAATAAAAATATATATTATGGAAATTTCATTATAATTCTATTAAAAGCTATTTGCATATACATAAAATTGAGTGTGGAAATAATATATTTACATTTTTTTATGGCAATATCAAAAACTATATTAATTATTTTATATTTAGTTTCACGCACAAAACAGGCAAAGGAAACCTGAGAGCCTTGTGTTTAGATACTCTGCTTTTTTTTTATGGAAAAGACACGGCAAACGAGCGTGCGGGTCACCTGATGTTAAGTGATTAACGCCGCCCACGACCCCGTGCAAGCCCAGAGGAGCTACAGGTGCGTTGCCGGCCTTTAAGGTGGGTTGGGCGCCGGGGCCTGGCATTACCTGATGCGAAACGCAGTGGCATAAAACCACTACTTCACGCCGGCTTTAAATGCCGGGGGTGGTAATGATCCGGTCGAGTCTGCCCATGCGTGCTGTCATTGCTGGCGACGTGACTCTACCACACGTACTTTAGTCGCCTCTTACGACACCACCAGTACCAGGATGATCCTATTCTAGGCCGGGATCACACGGCAGACTATGCTTGCATTATGACACATTTGTATCAAATTTTTCGCCCAATTATAGGGGCATTACGTATTGGCGGAATTTAACGCCACGTTTTGCCTCGTTATCAGGGGAGGGAATAAAAATATTTAATATTATTATATTTTCTCGAGTGGGAATCGAATCCACAATGCTTACAGTCGCATCTTGTGCTCCTGCACCACGACTGATTTCAACGTTATTTATATGTTAATTGATAAAATATACTCCTGACGCGTCAAATAACCAATGTAAGCAGTTCTGGCATGTCATAGTTTTACTCTTGCCATAAACGTTTGTTTTGTTTAACGTCACATATATCCCGTACACAGCAGGGTAGGCAGATGGAACCTAGTGTTAAGACACTTCGTTCCCCATTTCTACAGAAACGTTTAACTCCGTTTATGTAAAATATTAAGCCGTCGTTGCAGTTGAAAAAGCACTGACAGTATTTAATCCCGGTCCGTGAGCAAACGAAAAATTGTGGGATTACGATTAAACAAAAGAATTACTTAGGAGGACAAACAGCATTTGACTATAAATGTTTCAATGTCTCTGGACATTTCTGAATTGTTACGAATAATCCACAGTCGTGGCGCAGTGACGCAAGCGTGTTACTGTAAGGACGATGGTTGTGGGTTCGATGTCCACTCGGAGGAAGTCTCGTTGCTAGGCAGTGTTTCCTTCAGGCAGATATATGAATAACTAGTGGGCGCGCGCAGCTTCACCTGCTCATTTGCACCCTTAGGGGTGAATTCTAAAAAAACCACGAAACACGTGTTTAATAAAATATGTTTTACAGTCTGAATTTCAAATTTTATGAAAATCGGTACCGATTTAATTTTTTTCCATACAAACTTTCAACCCCTATTTCATCCCCTTAGGGTTAAAATTTTTAAAAATCCCTTCTTAGTGTATGTCCAGATTATGAAAATAAACTTGTGTCCAAAATTCACGTTTCTCCCATCAGCGGTTACGGCTGTGCGTGCGTCTTACCTCAGTCAGTCAGGTACATATCCTTTTATATAGATAGATTACCAAAAACTCTAACTATAATGTTTAGCGTTTCCTTGCATCCATTTATCTATGATACATCCCCCTAAGTGGGAATCGAAGCCACAGCCGTCTCGTCAGAGTTACATGCTTGCTGTTACATTTATGTAAATACTTCATCTTTAATACAAATTTAGCCGCTTTTAATCAATTACTTATATCTCAGCTAAATTATTAAAAGTATACAATTCAAATCTGCCTTTGAGCGAAGAAATGAAAATATAAATTTAAATGAATATTTAAATAAAAAATATATATATTTACCGGTTATACATAAATAACCAAAAAATATATTTACCGGTTATACAAAAATGGTTCTGATAAAAATGTGAAGGAATGAAGCTTATGTCAGATTTCGTTATTATTCTTTATGTTGTAATATGAGGCTGTAATTTTAAATAAGCTATATGATAATATGAATGGTTATTTTTTTACATTGATTAAAATATTTTTATTACTGTCTTACACAAAAAATCTAATATAATTTGGAACGAAGTGGGTTAACACTAGGTTCCCTTTGCATACTTTGGTATACGAGGGATACAGTGAAGCTTTTACTAATATTAACGCATAAACTAGCGAATTTATCTTATATCGTATATAATTTAATTATAATACAGCAATAACTTTAGGCGGGCGAAGCCGCAGGCGGGTTTCTAGTTGAAGTCGAAGACTTAATCGAATACTAACAAGATTATTCTTATAACACAAAATGCCGGGAAAACGTTTTGTCGGCAACTGGATTTAGTATTAAAAGTTTTAATCTGCCTCTTTGAAATGCTTTATAAATTTGTTTTGTTAATTGACATTTCGAAATGGATCTACAAATAATTTCTCGCTGCTTTCGCGGAATCTGTATAGGTATTTTTTAATAGGCATATAGAAAGCTTGAGGCATTGGAGTGAGACAGACCAGCTTAGATAGTAATAAAGTAAGGCTGGTTTGAAGCTATTCGTGGCGCAGGGGCACTAAGTGAGGCTGTAAAATCGACTAGTAGTGAGTTCGAGCCCGACTCGAGGAATTTAATATTTATATTTATTTTATTTATATTTTCATTTCTTTGCTCTGGTGTCGAGACAAAACGCGGCTTTCAGTTCGAGCCACTCAACACGCAATGCCTCCAGAACTCGGCGGAAAGTGTAAAATGGAGTGTCTTAACACTAGGTTCTCTATGCTTACCCTACTGCGTGCGGGATACAGCGCGAAGCTGATTTTTATTTTTAGAGCTGGCATTACCACCCGCTTACTTTTACTTCCGAATTTCAATGGAGAAATCCGTTATTTATAATCTTTAGTACGTGACTTTAATCTACAATCGCAAATTTTTATATGTTATTGAGTTTTTTTACATCGAAGGAGTTGTTATGTAATTATTTGGTATTGTTAAGATTGTCCAGTTTTGCTCGAAGACAGAGAACATGGTTGTTATTTATTTTATGGTAATTTTATTGACGATATCCCAAATAAAATATCTTAATTAAATAATTATGTGCAGAATTATAATTTTAACTGCGATATTTATATCATAAGACAAAACAAGATGACTATTCATACGCAAACCACTGTGTTGAGTTTTGCCACTCAACATGCAATGAGTCCAGAGTTCAGCGAAAAGCGAGGAGCAGAGTGGTTTCACACTAAGATCCCTCTGCCTACGCTGCTACATGTGGGATACAGGTGAAGCTTTATTCAATAATTATTTACGAAATTTAACAAAATTATGATTTTCATAAATAAGCTCGCTCTGGATAAAATCACGAACTTAACCTTCTTATAAACATAATTTTCGCTACGTGCAATCAGCTAATGTTTTACTGAAGAAGAAAAATAGACTTAGAATTATAATGTTGTATTATCACTTGTGTGCACAAAACTTTAAACAAGATACAAGTGATAAATGGAACTGCCAAAATTCTAAAGGAAATGCGGGCTGATTGTTTGGAAAGCAACATTTTTATTCCGATGCATAATATGTGACTTACATTCGATGTTTATATTGTTACAAATTAATTGGAGATATTATTTTCTACCTATAGGTAGTTACAATTCGCGAGGCTTCAGGTGTTTTAATGTGTTTTAAAGTTAAAGCTTATTTATTATCTTAAAATTATCTTAGAAATCAATAAATAAAAGTTTACAATGGAAAAGGTATAGGCCGGTTTTTACAAACATTATAAACCGGAGGCGAACCAAGTGATGTTACACTTACACTATATATGAACACTCACACAAATCTTAGCTCAGCTTAGACCTCACAGAGTGTAGTTTATTTTAATTGACACATAAATTATAATTTGCAAATATGTCATATTTCTGCTATTGAGACTTGACGAAAGATTTTATTGAACTATAAATCTATTAATTTTATTTAAAAACAAAATATAAGTTTATGTCAACTGAATAATATATTATATAACTCCAAAATGATCCATATTATATAAAAAATTTTAACTTCTAAGAATCCTTATAATATATTAAAGTTCTTGTCGGGTACCGTCATTTTCTCAGGATCTATAAATGTAATAACTTTTTATTCACAAGAATTTTCATTTTCCCTTTCTCTCCTTTGAACGTTTAATAAAGAAAGGCGAATGTAATAAATTATATTTACACCAAGTTGGATCCAAGTTAAATTAGATATTTTCTTACAAAATTTTAATTTTTGTACTAGAAGAAGATTTTTCTGAAAAATAAGCTAGTTTTTGTTGTTAACTAAAGGAAGGAAAGTAAACCACTCATTACTTTGTGTATAAAATTAAAGTCTGAGATTTCGTTATATAAGTTTTTTCTTGAGGGGTTTGAAAGTTATTGTACCTAACCGAAATCTTAACAAATACTTTTTTTCCTTTTTCGTTAAGGTTGATATTTAAATTCAGTCCGTCAATTTTTTGCGACAATTTGTAAATTCTATATATTTTTGACTTACAATATATTTTTTAATTACTACATAATCCAGAATCTTACCTATGTACATGTGTATATATTGTATGTGAATATCTTTATTCACCTATAATGTAAAGTACTTGACATGGTTTGATGACAAATATCAATGCAAAAAAAAATAATTATAAATTTTTGTTTAGCTTCACGGCTAATTCCGCGTATAGCATGGTAGACTCTACACGTGAATAAATTTATTAGCCATCTTGAGATCATATGTTATATTATTTTTTATTTTCTTAAATATAAATAAAACAATTTAAAAATTATTAATAACTATCAACCAAACCATTAATAGTAGAGTATATTTCAAGTATTTTTAAACGTAAATATTTCATTTCAACTGATAAGCAAAAAGATACATTTAAAAGTATCTTATTCTTAAGTAATTACTGAGATTTCAAAAGGAATCATTTTAAAAGAACTACCTTTATAGCTGCACTCACATTCCTTTTACCTATATTTGAATTTTATTCGAAGGATTTCGAAGTTAAATGCAATAAAGATTTGCGTACTGCAATGGAAATGTATATTGTAACAATTTTTTTTTATGGAAAAGACACGGCAAACGAGCGTGCGGGTCACCTGATGTTAAGTGATTACCGCCGCCCACGACCCCGTGCAAGCCCAGAGGAGCTACAGGTGCGTTGCCGGCCTTTAAGGTGGGTTGGGCGTCGGAGCCCGACATTACCTGATGCGAAACACAGTGGCATAAAGCCACTACTTCACGCCGGTTTTAAATGCCGGGGGTGGTAATGAGCCGGTCGAGTCTGCCCATGCGTGTTGCAATTGCTGGCAACGTGACTCTACCACACGTATTTTAGTCGCCTCTTACGACACCACCAGTACCAGGATGATCCTATTCTAGGCCGGGATCACACGGCACAAATTGTAACAATAAAAACAATTTAGTTTATTTTTTTTACTTTTGATTCTAACATACATTCATACATATATTCATGATATTCTAACATATATTCATAATAGGAAATTCAAACGGATGTTTTATTTTAGTAATAATATACATAATTATTCTATCTAACCGCTGTCAACAATTTGTTGATTGCTTCGCGTACTGTCCTGGTTTCTTACAGAATGAGCTGACTGTATCTTGCCCTCTGGTATGGAGCATTTCCGTTCTTGTATTTCAATAGCCTCGAGGATCATTATTGAGTTTACCAAAACTAATGTAATGTTTGTATTTATCCGCTGTATTCTCACATACACCTGACTTCGATACATGTCCATTCTTAACATCGTCGATGTATTCCTACATCCTAACACCAATCTTTCTCTTTGTTTGACCGATGTGTACTGTCGCAAATGTAATACCTAAAATATAACCTAATATATATTTTTTCATCGGCACCTATTGCCTATTTGGTTTTTAAAATATATCAGTAAGTTGATGTTTTAGTTGTTTTTTTTTATTAATTACGAAAACATATATTATTTCTGGTCTAAAAGTTAAACTAGAAATCATTATTAATAATTTTAGACAAATTATAATAATAATGTTTAACATATGATATACGTACATGTATATGTCGCAAATCTTAATTGATGTAACTTAATTACTAGCTGTGGATTTATGATGACAAGCACGACACAACGATACTGCCCCAAGGAACTATGTATTTCAATAAGAATATTGAAATACATTGTTCCTTGGGGCAGTATCTATGATCAATGGCTATAGAATATAGCCATTGATAATCAATGGCTATAGAATACAGCCATTGATCATTTCATATTACAATAAGATTTTAAGATGTATTCAATTTTTTTTTTTTATGTAAAAGGACAAGGCAAACGAGCGTTCGGGTCACCTGATGGTAAGTGATTACCGCCGCCCACGACCCCGTGGAACACCAGAGGAGCTACAGGTGCGTTGCCGGCCTTTAAGGTGGAGATAGACGCGATTTTTGAAGATACCCATGTCGTGTCGAAACACTGCCGCGGGTAGGCCATTCCACAGTTCCGTGGCGCGTGGAAGGAAGTTCCTACCAAACCGCAGAGAATTCAGTATTCAGGTGGTGTGGATGATATTTTAGCTTATGACGTACTATTTACGTATTTTATAATTTAAATAAAATTTTCATAATGTTTTTCTCTTAATTTCATTAGAACATATTCATATATGTATGTACGAGTACGATACACGATCAACAATATTGACAACAAGTCGAGTCACGTTATATATGAGTATATCGAAATAAGATTAAAAAAGGTTGTACTGTGTCATTTTTATAGAAGAAAAGTTATATGAAAATTTTCACTGAAATATTTTTGTCTATAAAATATAAAATTAAGCATTTTGCTTCTATAATGCTTGTTAGGTGAAACTTTTCTCTGAGGATGGAAAAGAGAAAATATTAGCAAAGCGAATCATTAAAAAAATCCTCAAGCAGCAGCAGCAACAGCCTCAAAGCAGCTCACATTGTATACATACTTTCTAAAAAAAATCCAACGAATATTATAAATAAGTAAAGTTAGTGAGCATAAATGTTTGTTCTACTTTCGTGAAAAACTATTGAACAGATTTTTCGATTAAACTTTACAGATCAGAATAACACAAAGGCTATAATTTATGTAAAATCTTAAATTAGTTAAAGCGGGCGAAGTCGCGGTAGGTCGCTAGTGATGAATAAATTACTTAGAATTAATGTGCCAATACAATTATACTTTGCCCTAATTCGGCGGTGATAAGATAGCTAATTTACATTATTCCGCATTGTTTTTGTTTCCCTTCTCGTCCCGACGCCGTCTTAGTCGCGGTCATTATGCAAACTGCTCCGTGACCCGCATCTGAATTGTTCAGGGAACGTAAACGAAAGAGTTGGCTTCGGAATAGTCTGTACTCCTTACAAATAAAGGGATAAACTGATTAGTTAAATTACAAATTTTACAGATTTATTATATATTCTATTAAATATAATTTGACATTTTAAATGTAAGATGAGATTTACAATAATTTAATAAAACACGATAAAAATATTAAATAGAACCAACAAAGTTTCTCCAACAATCTATCAAAGTCAAGGAAAACATATTATAGAGAAGACCCAGATTGATTTTAATTATATACCTAAATATATTTTGAATTATTAAATATATAAAAAAGAATTTATAAATTGACAAATCCCGATCTAATATAATAATCCACCTGACAATTGATTCAACGGAAAAACAAACTCTAGTCCGTTCGGTTTCTGGCAAATTATTTAGTTTCCATTGAAAGCTGTACCTCATAAAAATTGCGAAAGTTGCTAAGAATCATTAAAAAAAAGTGCTGCATCACTGTGATTTTTCAAAATGTTAAATGGTAGCTTAGAAAATTTTTACTGTCTGATCAGATCGACATCTCATGGACATTAATTTTACACTATAAGTTCTTTAATTTTCACGGTTTTTACAATTTACAATTAAATTAAAAGTATTGTCATTAAATTAATCGCGTATATTTAAGATACATGTAGGAAATCCGTCGTTTCGAATACTTTGCAGTACCCGTAAAATAATTTTAGAATTCTTTTTTTTGCACCTATTTAATAATGTATGTATGACTACGAGGATTTTTCTCGATAATTGGGACACTTCAGTAATTATTCAAGAATACAGTGTCTTCGATATGATCGACACTTAAGGCCACCCCTTAAGGGGTGATTTTATGTGAATTAGCGTTTAAACGCTAATTTTAAAGACGTTTATTATTGTGATATGAACTACAAATACGTGTACATATAATTACTATTTTGTATGTATATTTGTTGTGCTCATAACATTCTGTATTTTTTCGAAAATTTATTTTTGTTATTTTCGAAGAACTAGTCTGAATATATAACCGCAGCCATGTTCGATTGTTCAGGTTAAATTGTTTCTTAATCCATGTATTTTACTTGGCGATGTAGAATAGATTAAGAAATTAAGCACTTTGTTTTATTTACAATCATTACTTATTGAGTAGAACAATTGTCTTTTTTGTTAGATTATGATATGAAAATTTTAAATAAGAGGGATATGACGTTATAAATAAAAGTTAATTTTATTAGAAAATAAATAATACAAAAGGCGTTTCGACAATAATTATTATAAAAAATATACAGGGTGGAAGTGTCAGCGCTCCTTTTACGGGAACAGGATATAGGGAGAAATATTTTAAGCCCATACCTAAAGAAATTAATCAGGATACCTCAACAGTTTTGACATAGGATTTTTTTTTTCATTTCACGATGTTTACCCATACCTGTATTCCGTTTGACGCAATTACGCCTAGATATCAATAACTTAAACACACACTGCTACAAAAATACTACTAAAAGTGAATAAACTTTGAACTTTGCCACCCATACTTACGACTCGATTTCGGAATGAGGCGTATGCGGCGGTTTCCCTTTGATAGGCTTATATGTGTGTGCGTCGTTCTTGACAAATGGCGTTTTATATTACAACAATAATTTTATTATTTACTTTGTTTGAAAAAACTTTTTCATATAAAAACTTTAAAAATTCTGTAAGGGCTACATTAGTTGGAAAAAGGATAAATCCAACATAGGTTCAGACTTTGCTCGTTACGCATGACATATCAATATATCGCGACCCACAATAAGAGAAATACTAAAAGGAAAATATACTTCAAATATTTCTCAGACACGAACACCATAAATCGCATCGATTTGAGTCACTATGAGTGATCGATTTATTACACTACATACGAAATTACGGTTATTTCAAGGAAATGACCACGATCAATACACGTCTTACCGCACTTTGACATGGTTTTCATTGTCATTTACTTATATTCTTAACATAATATTGGCAAAGTCTTATTTCTTCTCTGAAACTGCTTATAGGTTCCTGTCTCTACGTCTGTACTGTTATAGTTGTGGAATAAGTCATCTTAGTTTGAACTGTTTGAACACAATTTATGAATAGCGGTTTGTATAACGGATTTAAGGTAATTTGTAATACAGTAGAGTATCTTTAAGATTCTACGAGAAACATTATTAATTGATGAACATAATTGAAATCTCAATTTCGAAATGGTTCTTATTAGGTTTCTAGTATTGTGTTGATATAAGTATAAATAAAATACACTTTTTAGCTTCTAATTATTAAAATTGTTTTTATAATATTTCTTTAGCTTCGCGGTGTATATACCGCACATAGAAGGGAAGACGGAGGGAACCTGGGAACCTAGGGTTAAGATATGTGTGTGCTATATGACGGAGTATAAAGCCATGATATGTTCAACGAGACTAGGAAAACACATATACCAAATTTACACAGCTGGGCATCGTATCCACATCCTTCCCGTTCAGTCCACCTGTTTCATTGTTGCACAACTGAATAAACATTATAATAAGTTAAAACGTATTTTATTTTTAAATTTGTCCAACAAGTTTCTCTTGTTAGCTTTCCTTCTTCAATTAACTGCATTTTCTCAGTGTTGCTCATTAGAAGGCGAGAAACGTCGAGGAACGATATTTAATAAGATTTTTTGCTGCTGTTTAAAATGCACAGCTTGATTTAGAGTATTGTTATTTAAATATTTACATAATTAAGTTTTGTTGCATCATATGTCCTTTTTTTACTATTAATTTTAGTACACTAAGCCAGTCGTGGCGCAGGGGCATATAGTATGACTGTAAAACCGACTGGTTGTGACTGATTTAATTTGATTTGATTTTAGATATGATATAGTCGATCTGAGCTTTTGAAAGTTGTAGTTCAGAACACTATATTTTTTTTATAATTACATACAATTTACTCAAATGTATTTTTAAATACTTTTTAAAAAGTTTTTTCACGTATGTTTAACCTTTACATATAATAGTTTAATCGTTATTTAAAAGTATATAATTAAATCTTTAGCTTCAGGCTGTATCGAAATAAAGATTACGTCACTAATAGTCACTTCCTCGAGTTGAAGTGGAAACAACAACCGTCTTTCTGTAGACAGGGTCCATTTTCAAAATTTATTAAATTCAAATATTGTTTAACTAATTGATTTTAATGTAAATATTCTGAAAAATAATAAAAACAACTTTGCTACTTCATTTCATATTATTTTGTGGATTTTTCAATCAATTAAACGCTTAAAATACTTTTTTCACTCTTCTGTCTAGGCAAAGCGCAGCGTTGAATACCATCACTTAACCTGCAATACCTCCAGAACTTGGCGGAAAGTAGGGAACCTTGAGTGTCTTAACACAACGTTCCCTCTGCCTACCCAGCTGTGTGCGGGATACAGCGTAAAGCTGATTTATTTTTTATTTTTTTCAAAATCAATTCGTTGTTCCGCTACTCAATACGCAATTCTTCCAGAACTCAACGGAATGTGAGAGTCTTAACACTAAGCTCCCTCTGCCTACCCTGCTACAAGCGGGATACAGCGTGAAACAGAAAAAAAAACAAAAATATACTTTTCCATAAATCATCCAATTTCTGATGACATATTTACAAACCATTCGTGTAATACAATATGTATTTTACAAATTGAAGTAACGTTTTATTCTAATTGGTCATTAGCACGAGTAGTCCTTCTATTTGAAAATGACACATGTTTGTCGATATTTAAGTGCTGTATGGGAGTTAAATGCAAATAGTGTAAAATTGTGTAAAACAAGGGGCGCTCTTGGTGTTGCTTTTACCAGGAATAAAATGTTTTTTATATAATATATATTCGAATATTTTTTTTAAATTATGTATTCAATTTAAATTATGTATTTTTAATTTCTTTATTTTGGTTGAATTTTAAAATGGTTGACTAAATGATCTTAGGTTTGTTGATAATGTAAAGAATTTTTTTTTAAATATTTAATATTATGAAAAGGTAAGGTAAATTTGTATGATATATTCTAGTAATAATGAGTTAATAAACTGAACTATTAACAAACTGAACTGGAAAAGATTAAAAAAATAATAAAAAAAATAGAAATACTAAATCTGAAAGTATATACTCACAGTAAACCAAATAAAAATGCCCGACATTTCAGCCATATTCGTCACGTAACGTATTCAATTTCGTTTCTTTGTTTTCGTATATTCGACAGGCACCATAGAAACGTGTCCAACATTGGTATGGAAAACAATCATTTAGGAACATTTTCCATTTGTAAATAGTTTTACAATATTGTGAATATGCATTAGGGCCAAGCTTACGCGAAATTACTTCAATTATAATGTAAATCCCATATCTCTATATATAACAAGACAGCAAAAATATTTTGTCTGTACATTTAGTAATTTTGACTGAAATGGATAGAGGAACACTTAAAAAAATAATAAAAAACATTTTTTTTTTCTAATTTTTTGTCTGTCTGTCTATACATATGGTCACATTTTTTTTATTTACTTGAAAATTTTACCAATTCTTTTTTTTCTAACAATTAAAGTTTGTTTTTATCAAAATCGGTTCATTAAAAAAAAAGTTATCATCATTTGAATGAACTCAAGATATTAGTTATATAGCAAGCGCGCTAGTAAGATTCCTAGCTAAAGAATGATGACATTCGAAACGTCTTGGTTATATGACTGTTGATAAAAATATATATTTACTATTATATAATATTTTATACAATAAAATAAACAAAATTGAATTGTTAGTGGAGATTTCCTTCATACATCATAACAGTTAAGCAGTGGCGTAGCAAGCTTAACTCACGCCCGGGGCAAAATATTTTTTTGGCGTCCACCAAGTGAAAACCTTATAAGTGCATTTGTAAAATATTTTTGCAAATTAATATTTAGAGGAAATATTTATTAAATTTGTATCTCCATTTGTTTTGCTCTTGCTCTGGCGTCTAGGCAAAAGCGCAGCATTGAGTTCCGCCTCACACAATGCCTCCAGAATTCCCTTCCCTCTGTCTACCCTGACGTGTGCGGGATACAGCGGGAAGCTGATTTAATTTAATTTTTAATTAATTAATAAAGTTTTAGGCTCAAGTTTGGCTTTTAATTACACAAAAAATGTAGTTGAGAAAACAAGACTATATTTTGAAATGTACAATATCATATTTTTTATTTTACATATTTATAAAGAAATATAAAAAAAACACAGTTTTAAAAGATTTTTTTTATAGAAAAGTAGAAGGCAAACGAGCGTTCGGATCACCTGATGGTAAGTGATTACCGCCATCTACGACCCCGTGCAACACCAGAGAAACAGCTACAGTTGCGTTGCCGGCCTTTAAGGTGGAGATAGACGCGCTTTTTGTAATTTATTTTTCTATATCTTGTCCCCTAACATATATTTAGTCCATTTTTTTTTCTAGAGGATACCTTTTGGAAAAAAAATTTTATCTTGACTCTCCCAAAATGCCTCACCACTTCGATATTGTTTTGAAATTTTGTGACGCGCGGAGACCATTTTCATGTGCAATTCCTTCACAAGGAACCTTTGAACGCTACCATATGAGGTCCCTGTGACCTCAGCTACATGCCTTATAGTCGCTCTTCGGTCTGCCAATACAACATTTTCAACTTTTTTAACGTTGTCCTCAGTGGAGGACGTGGATGGGCGTCCTTCACGATGTTCGTCTTCAGTAGATGTTCAACCCAGCTTAAACTCTTTGGTACAGCGTGCAACTGTGGAATATGGAGGCGCAGAGTCCCCCAATGTTTCCACCGCTATGTATGTTCTTGATAGACATTTTTTTAAAACACAGGTACTTGATGACTGCTCTAATTTCGTTCGTATTTAATTTGAGGTAAATATCCAATGTGATATTTAAATAAAACTAAAGTTTGTGTACCATTTGGCGCCCCTATGTGAGTAGCGCCCGGAGCATGATGCCCCCCCCCCCTTGCCCCTCCCTCACTACGCCACTGCAGTTAAGTTTAAGTCGTAATTAATTCAACACAGAGACAAAGAACGATTTGATCTTCAAGGAAAAATCAAGTAAATAGAAAAATTTTTTGGTTTGTTCGTTCGTTTGAAATAAATCTATATAAAAATTCCTAAAAACATCCTTTCTACATGTACTCTGTAATAACTACATACTTACCAGTTGTACATTTATCTAATAATATATGTAACTAATTTAAAAACTGTACATGAGATACAGGATAAATATGCATTCATTACAGTTATTTTACAAAGAATATTATGAATCATTACCCAAATCCATATTTTAACATTTAAGGCTGTTTCTGAATCAGTAAATTAAATGACTAACTGACATCAGCACATTTAACAGAGTTAAAAAAACATAACATAGATAAAAATAATGTAATTTTACAAAAATATATACGTATAATAAATAGTTAGCTTTATGTATATTTTATAAATCAAATATCAACGTTGGTCGTATTTTTTAGCTGGAAACAATCAAAAATTCTTATAGAAATTACGACCATGTGGAAAAAAATGATAATAGAAAATTACAGATTAAAGTAATAAAATATCATATTAGAAGTCATTTCAGTTGTCAATTAATTCTGCTTATTAAATCAATAATCATGCATTTTAAGCGGGCGAAGCCGCTGACGAGCCGCTAGTACAGGATACATTAAAAATTTGTTTGACATTTGATTTATAGTGAGTGCCTCCTTTGAAAATAATATTTATATACGAATTATACTATTAAAATTTTAACTGAAAAACATACAATTTAAGAATCTCATTAAATTTTCCATTTGTGGCTGTAAAAATACTCTTTTCTATATTGCATAAAAAAATCGTGTGTATTTTGATGCTTTCCAACAGTGCCGAGTTTGCGTAGGATTTTAATGAAAATTTATCCTAATAACGATAATGATTCCGCGTGATGGTTGTAATTACTTCGTTAGGGATTAAGCTTAATAGCATTTTATTATAGGATACCAACATAAAAATTACATGTAGATATATTGGAAGGCTATTTATTTCTCTATATATGTTCATATTTACATTTCTTCGCTCTGTCACTAAGCCAAAAGCTCAGCGTTGAGTTCCGCCACTGAACACGCAAGGCCTCAAAAAATTAGAAGGAAAGCGGAGAACGGAGTATCTTAGCACTAGGTTCCCTCTGCTACCTTGCTATATGCAGGATACAGCGTGAAGCTGATTGATTGAGTGTTTAACAAATATCAATAACTGGTTCATATTAACTGCATTTATATAAACCAGAGCTGAAGTCCACTATAACATAATTTGTAAATAACCGTAACCTTAATTTTTCTCGTCCTGTAACTCATTTATTATCATATTTATTCAGGACTTTGAAGCTGTTATATTTGTATATCTATAATAAGCAAGAAAAGCTCATCTGGAGCCATTTGTTTGCATAATTGCCTCATCGCGAACGACGGACAGAGTTTAAAGGACATTTTATCTACGCACAATTTGTAACGGTGTCAGTTGGGCTTAAAAAAAATATGAAAATGGCATTTATTTTTCTAACAGATAAAACAAAAAAATACTTATGAAAGTCTTTTATACATAATACTTACAGTCATAGAAAGAAGGATTTATGAAAAGTTTAGTTAAATTATGTTTTTATTATGATTTTAGCTTGTTGTGAGGTTCTTTTTCTTTTTGGTTCTACAATTCATCCTACCTAGAGTTGTAGGCAGACAAAGCTAGTGTCAAGACACTTTGTTCTCTATTTACTGTCTAATATGCACACTCGGAACGCCATAAACAAAGAACAACAACTGCAACCCAATAATAGTTGTATATTGCACACTAAAGAGCTTTTCTTTAAGAATGTAGCCAATAAAGACATATTGTACGTATTTGTAAAGAAAATACTGTCACGGGGGTTAAAGCTATGCTGCCACAGTATGCAAGATAGCATTACCGTTCTAGCTAGATAAGATACAGATTGTCTTACGCTTAAAATTTTATTCGAACTTCCAATTTCAAGTGAGTGAAATATATGTTTGAACATTATAAATATTCCATATAATTTTTTTATTGTATTCTGGAAGCATTATGTGTTGTGTGGCTGAGCTCAACGCCTTGACACCAGAGCGAAGAAATGAAAACATTAAATGTTTCTTTTCCTCGACATACAACCTGTCGTCTTTACAGTCACACGCCCCCGTAGTGCCCCTGCGCCACGACTGACCTCAAATAGTCAGTCAGTTTTATTGTAATGCTAAACAGAAATTTATATTAAATTCAGCATATAACTATATTTGAATTGTATTTAAAGTAAGGTATTGTATTTAAAGGTAATAGACTAACTAAATTGGATAGACGATGTTTATTGCTAGACATTTATAAATGAGATATAAATATATACAACAACCGTCTGATTCTGAATAAATCGACGTAAAATAACTCAACTATGCTCTTTCAGATATAAAAGCGTTAGGTTTACTTGCTTTTTTTTAAGTCCGGAGTCAGTAAGTGATAGGTACCATTATGGAAGTGGGCGGAAGCTCTCCTCATTATAACGCGAACGCAAAAGAAATAGCCTCTTCAATATCACTTGACTGGGAGACATTTTACGTGACATTTTTCATTAGCAAGCCTAATTGCTTAAAAACTTTTGCTGTAAAATGAAAAACTCGCGACGACTGTTTTATGAAATGTTGGTATAATTTGTATTCTGTATTGTTGTTGTTGTTGTTTTTTTTTAATTTGTTTAAATATGTACATATATTAATTAAGTTTTCTGTTTTATTTTTATTTCTGCTTCCCTTCATTGTAACTTAAATTCTTTGTTAGGGTTAATTTATTTATTCACATGTATTCTACTTTTTAAAAATATCGCAAGGTTTTCGAATTTATTTGTTTTTGAAATAAGAAACTTTAAAATTTGGAATAGTTTTGATTAAATTTCATCACAGAATTTATTGTATGTCAATTTTACTAGATATTAAAATTGATAAGTAGGAAAATACGGTAATATTGGCTCGTTTAATGGCGGTTTAGCTGTAGATTACTTTAAAACGTTGTGTACTTTTATGTATATTGAGGCACAATTCATTTGCAAATGAAAAAAACAAAAATTCCATACGATACAGTATATAGATACAAATGTATATGTAGAAGCTGGTTAAATTTTCTTAAGTATGAGAAACTCTTTCTTTTTTCTTTTGAGTTTCTTAAGTACTGTAACTGTAAAACCGACTGGTTGTGCGTTCGATCCCCAATCGAAGAGATGAAATATTTACTTAAATTTAGATTTCCATTTTCTCGCTCTCGCAGGAATTTGGCAGAAAGTGGGGAACAGAGTGTCTCAACACTGGGAACCTAGTTCCTGCCTACCCTGCTGTGGGCGGGATACAGCGTGAAGCTGATTATTTTTTTTATGAGAAACTTTACAATTACACCTTTTTTGCCACATACATTCCTGTGTATTCCATGTATACTTTGCTATATATGTATGTACGGGATTCAACACGAAGCTGATATATTTGTGATCCTGGATCACAACCGCCTCTGTGACCGCATCTGTGACCATAACTTAAATATCTATTTATAATCTACATATACCATCTTAGATCACTTAGGTCCATCTTAGATAAAAGTCACACCTGAAAATATATCGCGGCATACTACGCTACAATCTAGCATTTGGTCCAAGGCGTAGGATCGGTAATATGAATCTCCCAAAATGCTTAAAGTTATAGGAAAAAGCAGGATCTCACGTCTTACAGTGTAATGTACTTCAAGAACACACGATGTGTAGAACATAAATAATTTTACATTCAAAATTTAAAACTAAAATATTAATAACAAAGCATGTTTTTTTTACATGTTATCTTACTAAACACAAAAATTAATACTCATTTAGAAAACGTATAAAAATTTTGGACGTAGTGGGACTCGAACCCGCGCCTCCTGGAAACCTGAGTCCCAGAAATACTCATGCTGTATAATGAAAATATATCACAATGTGGTAATACAGACATAAATTCAAAGTACAAAATGAATTACAAACAAAACCCTACTGCTAATCAACGCGAAATTGGCCGCAAAATTTACAAAGCAAACTTTTCTCATAACTCTTTATTATTGAGTGATGGACTCTTATCAGTTCACAGGCGAGCGGGCGGCCGCAAGCGTCGATACGACGGATTGACGGAAATATCTCGTTTACGATCTTTGGAAGGCTTACGTTGGGTGGAAGTTTCTGTGCACAGCAGTAAATGTGTGCTATGTAGATTTTTTAATATTTTTTTATCAGCTTCACGCTGTTTCCCGCACTCAGCAGAGTAAGCACAGGGAACCTAGTGTTAAGACACTGCGTTCCCCACTTTCCTCCGAATTCTGAAGGCATTACGTATTGAGTGGTGGAACTCAACGCCACGCTTTGCGCCAACACCAGAGTAAAGACATGTAAATATAAATTTAAATATATATAAAATCTCCTAGAGTGGGGATCGAACCCCCAACCACTCGATTTTTGCAGTCACACTTTGTGGCCCTGCGCTACGACTGGGCAATTAATTATTTATTATTATTTTTATTTCTTCGCTTTGGCACTAAGTTCCGCCACTCGACACACAATGACTAAAAATTCGATCGTAAGGAACGGAGTGTCTTAACACTAAGTTCCCTGCTGTGTGTGGGATACCGATTAATTAATAAGATACATCATGAATTAATCTTTTAGGAAAACATACTGTATATTAAATGATACACAAAATAATTAATAAATACAAAGAACAAAAATCTAAAGAACAATAATTTGTATGATTAATATAAGTATTCTGTTATTTTATTAAGTCCTTGATTTATAAATATCACGTCGTCAAAAAAAAAACTGTGCTGAGGTAGCGGGTGCGATACAGTTTGCATACCGAGAGTGCCATCTGCAAAATCCTACATAATGCTGAAAAAAAACGTCGTCATTACATCGTCAAGGTGCAGTGCGTTAGTGCATAGTGCATACAACCATGCACACGGTTGTTGTGGGTTTCATAATTAGGTTCCCTATGCTTCCCTTTGATAGATAAGTTCGAAACTTTCTGACTACCTTTTGTTTATGTATTCAATTCTCTTTCGTTTATATGTATTCGTTTTCTTGCTTCCGGTTGGTAATGATAAAAAATAACTCAAAATAAAGAACAAAATATTTAATCACTTGGCTATTTCCGTTCACTTCATATTATGAAATAGATATTATGTGAAAGTATTTATTATAATTTTCTCTTTTACCTATTTGTAAACAGGTTGTATCGCTTCTATACTGGCTACGAGTGCTTACACTTATAAATTCCGTCATTCTCTGTTGCATTTCAATACTGTATTGTTAGGAAGTCAATGTAGCCTAGTTTAGAAATCCCGCATATTTTCATTTATATATTTAATTTTTTTTCATACAAATAACAATTCACTTTTAAGTATAAGTATTATTTAAGTATTACTTAAGATGGTCGTAATTTTTGTTTCAACATATGTTATAATCACAGTGTGAGCATGAAACTACATCTGTACTTAATAAGTAAAACAAAAAACTGGACTTTATATACGTATACTAAATTAATGTACTCGTTAATGTAACACTCGCGCGAGATAGAAAAATCCAACAACATATGACATATACTCATCTAAGCTCTAAAATATGAGGTTAGAAACATCTCACGTACTACACTAGAACTTATTTAACAATTTATAATAGTTATACAGTATGAACAAACTCAATTAACAAAGCTCCAAAATCAAGCAAAGCATGCGGCTTTCCACGCGTGCTCTATCAGCACGAGCAATCACTGGCTTTTTCGTTTAAATTTCAACACAAACAAGCAAGCTTAAATTCACCTGAAGACCTGAATTCAGAATTATAACTCTCAACCCCTACATGAGGTTGAGGCCGACTAGTGCGAGTGTAAATGCTGTTGGACGTTTAATATTGTCATTTCCTTTCTAGGATAAAGAGGCAAAGGGCAGAGTTGAGTTCCGCAACTCTACATAAAATGCTTTCAGAATTCAATAAAAAGTTCGAAACCACGGAAGTATCTTAAAGGGAGTGTAATTTACTAAACACTGTTTACTCTGCTGAAAATAGGCCCACATGAAGGAGATTAAACCATATTTGGTTAGCGATAACAAAGTTATGTAATTATATTTTATAAGTATGTGATTATATAAAATTCTATAATACATTGTGTACAATTATTATAGCATATTTATATGTAACATACGAATATATTTGTTAATGTAAGAGCATAATATAAAAATGATGTTGGATTTGTCTTGATGAGGCCAATCATGGCGCAGTAGCAAGCGTGTGACTACAGACACGGTAGGTTGAGTTGTGTATACACTCGTTTTCATTATTTTTATCTTTAAATACTACTTAGAACTAGATTTACGTTATTATATACATATATTTCTATACATATATTTTCTCTCCTTTTAAAACGCTATACATAAAAAAAGAATATTTCTCGTAAGCCACTGAAACTAACGCCATGAATTTACAATATATTAACATCCACGTAAACACACCTCGTATTCGAAAGCTAAGGTTCTAATGACCAAGTATAAGAAGGCGTATGCTCATAGCGAGGGTTGCAATGAAAGGGTTGCGGTCAGTCCGCAGGGAAGCTAAAAGGGTCAAGTGACGGATGAACAATTTCACACACGCCGATTTGTCAGTCGCAAGACAATTGGGTTGGAGGAGAATAACATTATTTTCTGAATGTAATCCTTATAAACTTCTCAGTTTCACGCTGTATCCCGTATGAGCAGAGTAGGTCGAGGGAGCCTAGTGCTTAGACACTCCACTTTCCAGCGATTCGGATCATATTTTTAAGTACACAATAAGGTGATTTACGACGTAGAGAACGTAGACGTCTTTAGGGAAAACGTACTCATAATTTGACTGACGCTTTCTTTGCGTATTTGACCTATTTTTACAGTTTTTAACGTTTTCTGTTTATGCCATATGATAAATGATTATATTTTTCTTTTAACTAGAAGAATACATTTGAAAGTGCCTCAGCATCTTCAATAATAATTTTTAAGACAATTTGTAAGCTATTAAAAGATAATTGTTATATAAAGGTAATAAAATTGGAAGACTTTAAAACTTAGTCGACGTAAACATATCCGATTTACTGGAAACAGGTTTTACATTTCCACGAAAAATAAACTATAATTTTAAAATCTCTTTCATTCATTTTAATCTTCATTCATGAATATGTGAAAATGCGAATGACATAAATCAGAACAAAAGCAAGCACAATGGACGTTCCTCGTAAAAGAATTCCAATAAGCCCGTGACCGCAGATTTACTGTAATTCGTAACATGTGACGTGAAATTTGGTACAGAACAGCCTTAATTTTTTTATTATTTTATTTTATTATTTATTTCTTTATTTGTACACCACTTATAAAAAATACAGAGAAAAAAAACAGAAAAAAAAAGAAAAACAAATGTACAAAAAGGTGGCCTTATGGCTAGTAGCCATCTCTCCCGACAACCTTAGGGTGTGACAAGCAACTGTCATAATATTAAGCAGGTGGGTGGTGACGTAGTTACAAAATCTATTAATAAACATAAATAAATTTAGATGTAATTCAAACAATATACGACATTATAGATATTTCTAATATAATACAATACATAGACTAATAAACAATATAGAATATATATAATACATATAATATTATACCACCTAATTACTATACATATAACTAGATTCCGATGTAGACAGTGATAACTCATCGAAGTTGTCATAAGTGATGACGTACAGCTTTTTTCAATGTCAGTAATGATTTTGCCTGACGACCTATTAAAGGGCAAACTGTTCCACAGTTTTATAGCTTGCACTGTAAAAGATTGGTCAAAAATTTTGACTTGTGTACAGGAAGACGCAACGTTAGGTTGCGTAATGGTCTAACTAAATTTCCTGGTGCACTAATAAATTCAAATTTATCCTTTAAGTAAGAGGGAGCAGTAGGACTAAATAACACACAGTACAAGAAGGCAAGAAGTCGTAAATTCCGGCGAAGGCGTATAGGGAGCCACTTGAGCTTAGAGCGATACTCAGATACGTGATCATATTACGGAGGCCGAATATGAATCGAATTGAAAGATTTTGAATTCGCTCAAGTTTGTTAAGTTGGTCCTCGGATAAATTAGTGAAGCTTGCATCTGCATAATCAAGAATGGGTAATAATAGAGAATTTGCTAACATAATTTTGGTAGGAATTGGTAGAAAAGATTGTAGTCGTCGTAGTGATTTCAGTGCAAAAAACGTTTTTTGCTAATGTTATTAATGTGCGACGACCAAGACAGAGTTTGGTCAAAATAAACACCAAGATTTTTTACAGTGTCACAAAAAGGTATACAGGTTCCGTTGTATACAACCCCTGGTGTAACTGCCCAATCTATCTTGCGTATTATACCGTGGCTACCAATAACAATTACCTGTGATTTGGCTGGATTAACATTAATACCATAAAAGTTACTCCATCTGAGGATGGCAGCAAGGTCATTGTTAAGGTCGTTGATTGCACTTGGTAGATCTTCTAGCTTACACTGTCGGTAGATTTGTAATTTGTCTGCATACATATGATAGAGAGAAGAAATATTCTGAGTAATTGAGTTAATAAAAATTGCGAATAGCAAAGGAGAAAGCACGCCGCCTTGAGGTACCCCGGCGACGACGCTGCACCAAGATGAGAATTTTTCATCTATACTGATGCGTTGTCGACGCCCCTTGAGGTAACTGTGAAACCAATCTATTACTGATGGAGATATGTTGAAGGAATATAAAAGTTTTAGCAATAAACATATCTGATCTACTGGAAACAGGTTTTTCATTTCCACGAAAAATAAACTATAATTTTAAAACCTCCTTTCGTTCATTTTAATCTTCATTCATGAATATGTGAAAATGCGAATGACATAAATCAGAACAAAAGCAAGCACAATGGACGTTCCTCATAAAAGAATTCCAATAAGCCCGTGACCGCAGATTTACTGTAATTCGTAACAGGTGACGTGAAATTTGGTACAGAATAGCCTTTACTTTTTTAATATTTTAAGTAATTTAAAACTACATTTTTATACATAAAATGTATAGAATAAACATATAAGTGAGCCAAACAACAAATCTAGAGGAGACGTTGTCAAGTGGTATGTTTCATATACTATAAATATATTTTTATTATAGCCATTGTCATTAAAAACTAGTTAACTCTTGATATTATTATTTATGAGAGTAATTTAGCTTTAAAACAATACATAAATATAATCTATGTAAAATATGATGATGGACGACGAATGCCGGGATACGTATAAGTCTCATAGAGAAGGTTGTGAACCTCTCTGAATGATTTTCATTATTTTCCAAATTATTATAATATCTTAGTTTTATGTATAAAATCATAAATATTGCATACGAAAAACCAAGGTCTGGTGAGAATGTGAATTTAAGTAGTTAAGCTGAACCCTTTAATATTTCATTAAAGTTCATATTTTTCATTCATTATATTTGATTATAAAGTTATGGTTTCAGTGCTTATAGCCAAATCGTTAGAATTAGGTATTCGTAATTAATTGTCATCCCATATTACAATGGTTTACCGCAAGCACATTAGATTAACCCCGTGATATACTGTAAATGACGTGGCCTTTCCAACCCGAATATATGTATGTATGTATGTACATACTTTCGTTATAATGTGATAATAAAAGAAAGCACTGACGTTGATATTGAATTCGTATTCTTTACGACCTACTTGATCAAACCTTATATATAAATATTGTTTGTATGAAAATCATAACTTTTTATTATATTTTCTACTTAAATTACTGCAATAGGTATGGTATGATACAAAATGTTAATATATTCTGGTCCCCATTTTCCCCCGAATTCTGGAAGCGTTGCGAGTTGAGTGGCGGAACTCAACACCGCGCTTTGTCGCGACACCAGAGCGAAGAATTTAAAATATTAAATATTTCATTTTCTCGAATGGGAATCGAAACCACAACCTGTGAACCACACGCTTGCGTCTCTACGCCACGACTGGCCTCATTTTATTTCTTAAGAATATTTTTGCTCTATTTTTTCGCCTTTTTGAAACGAAATAGCCACCCATAAAGGAATTTCCTACGTTCAAAATCAGTATTTGCTGCGGCTTTTTGAGAGACGGCAATGAAATTGCCTGTTCGCTGAGAACGCGTGATTTTACCAGACCGCGAAATACTGAGGTTTCCAACAAAAAAAAAGAAACTGGAAAATCTTGTTTCGTTCACAATATTCGTGATTAGAAACTGGTGTTGCGCAACAAATAGTAGTGCAGCATCATAGTTAAAGAGAAGTGACTAGCGCATAGGGACACTAAGAATAATATAAAACAATTGTACGTTGTATAAAACTGTAAGAATAATACAAAGGGATTGTTATGAAAGTTAACATTTCTGTGATTTCAGCTTTTTGCTAAAGATTTTCTGTTCTTTCGAGTTATAATTTTTGTAGAGTATTATTTTTCTTGAGTTCTATCGTTATCTGCAACAATTTTTTTATATTTAAGTTTACATAATACCAGCATCTTGCAAAAATAAAAGGACGGAACGAATTATTATAAATTCGTTGCGTCTGTTTTTTTCTTTAAAAAATTGTTAAGATATTAGTTTTCTTGTATGGCAAATTAGATTATCTTGTAATTTATACTATATCCCCATATATCAGAATAAGCAAAGAGAATCTAATGTTTACTCCGTTCTCCCCTTTCCGCCTCAATTCAGTAATCTAAACCTATAGGGTACTCCCAGTGGACCTACAGAACCTACCTATGAAATTTGAGACGAAATAAGATACACAAAGAGTAAAATTTGAAAAACGATATTTTATAGGTATTTCATAGAAAAAATGCTTACAAATTTATATTTTTGGAAAGCAAAGTTGCAAAACGCCTACAAGCGCAAAGTTAAGGTAATAAGTTGTACGGAATTCTTAAAGGGCGAAGCCGAATCGCAATTAATTTTTGAATAAGGTACTACTTTGGTAATTACCAAGAAAAAAAGTCATATCTAATCAATTATACGTAATTATGTACAACATAAGTTGACATGCTTTACATACGGTAAGGACACAAACGATAAATCTTGATATTTTTTGACCTTCCCTATTCATCATATGCCAAGTACCTGCGCTTGTAATCTGTCAAAGTACATTATATCCTTTTCTATTTGCTTATATTGCTTTTATCAACCCTTAAACGACGAACATTATAAGATTTCTATACTTATTTTTCAGGCGATGCATTATGATTAATTATTAACACTGTAAAATCAATAGTTGTGGACTCAATACAACTGGTGGTAATGATTATATTTAAATTATTTTTATTTCCCCACTCTTGTACACAAAACGAAACGATACATCTAAAACGATTTCAAACCCTTTCCGAAAATTAAAATGTAAAATGGCGTCATCATGGCATAGGGGTATAAGTGTATGACTATAAACGTGAATTCGACCTCCACTCGAGGATATGAAATAATTTCTTCGCTCTGGTGTCCCAAAGCGCAGCACTGAGTTCCACCACTCAACACGCAATGCCTCCAAATATGAGTGAAAGAATGTCTTGACACTAGGTTTCGCAACCCTACTGTAAAAATATATATTATGGAAGAGATTTGCTTTTGTATCATTGCATAACAAACTGTCCCTTGTGTGCCATCTAAGGTATTTAAATAAATTGTTCCGCCCTGAGCTAGTTTCATATAACGCCACATAAACACTGTATGCGTCGAATGAAACAACTTTAATCTGGTCACGGGGCGTTTGGCGCTTTTCGACAGAATGTAATTTGTTTTTAGACTTTCACGCCTTTGTACGAGTATGGGCTGTATTTTCTGACAAATATAAAAAGAGTAATTTAGAGAGCATTGACGTTTTTCACAACTGATAGAAATTCTTTATTTCGTTCAGCTTCATGCTGTATTTCGCTCATAGAAGGGTGGGCAGATGGAACCTGGGAACCTAGTGTTAGGACACTTCGTTGCCATTAAGACATTTCCATTCAACGAAATTTAAATCGATGGGCAGTTTAAAAGATTGACCCGCAAATCGGCGTATATGTATGTAAAATAAAAATATATCTTTTTTTTTTAAATATATTTTTTTAAAAATACTATTGTTTTCATTACGTTAGATAAAGTTAAACAAATTTAGGAAAAAGACTTTGAATTTATCCACATTTAAAAAAAGGAGAGACCAAAACCTAAACATGTTTCTTAACTAAGTCATCAATTAGGTCTTCAAACCTAATTTCTCTACCGCCCGCAAGTGACCTACTTTGCACCAATATATCGAAACTTCTACTTACACATACGGGCGAAAGCATAGGAGGCGCTCGAGTATACTTTCGATGCCATTTGGTTGATTAATAAAACCGGCCAAGTGCGAGTTGGATTCGCGCAAGAAGAGTTCCGCAACTTTATCTACAAAAACGGCAAAAAAAAAACGATTTTGTTCGGGAGCTTCCTTAATTTTGTTTTAATTATGTTTTTTTGTGTTATAGAAAAATAGAGAGAAAATAGTAATTGCCTAAAATAGAACAAGAGATATCCCTTTCTCTTCCAGGTATGATTTTTGAGAATCAAAATGGCAGATCGTCAGCGTTTAGAGGTATTTTTTTATAGTAGATGTTTACATTATTCGTAACTGCGTCATAAATAAAAAATAAAAACTAGCTTCACGCTGTATCCCGCACACAGCAGGGTAGGCAGAGGGAACCTAGTGTGACACTCCGTTCCCCACTTTCTGCCGAATTTTAGAGGCATTGCGTGTTGAGTGGCAGGACTCAACGCCGCGCTTTTGCCTTGGCACCAGAGCGAAGAAATGGAAATATAAATTAACATGCGTCATACGTGATACAAATATGTATATGTGTATAGTATGGATAAAAATCGTGAAAGGAAAAAAACTCTTACGATTAAACTGTTAATTAATGTATATATTTTTATTAAGTATGGGTTTCAAATATTTTACCATATACATGTGCTGCTCCCTTAAAAGGAGGGCAGACGCTTCCACCTGTATATGACAAAAATTTTGGAAACTATGTTTGAATTTGAACTCAAGTGGCAATCGAACCCTGCGGCGTTTACATTCACACGCTTTTGCACCTGCGCCATAACATAATGCGCCATCATTTTTTGATATATAAACAATTTACTCGTTATTAGTATCCAAACTCATATTAAATTTCGAACTGTTGAATATCATTTATAATTTATATCAAAACTAAAACATTTCATATCCAATTGTTGAACGAAAGGTCTAACATAAATCCGTTTATTTTTAGAGAGAACACTTTAAAAGGCTTTTTGGATTGAACTAAAAGCCGGATAACATTTGTATGCGAGAGTGACACATCTCAGGCTTATGACGTCTGCTAAATGCGTTTATACTGGAGTTAGTTTAAATAATGCTGGAATTAACTGAATTGGGGTAAGACTGATCGTTCAAAGTGACACAGTTGTTGTTTATGCACAATTATTATATTTTTCTTATTAAACGGAACGAAACGGTATAATATCTACATATGTTTATATGTAGATATTAAGGATAATATAAGGATATAAAGATCTAAAAATTATATGCATCAGCTTCACGCTGTACCCCCCATACCGCAGGATCGGCAGAGGGAACCTAGTGCCAAGACACTCCGTTACCCCGAATTTCCAAAACTCGGCTGCATTGCTTGAGGCAAGAAATGGAAATATAAGTTTAAATAAATATTTCATGTCCTTGGGAGAGGATCGAACCCACAACTAGTCGTGTTTATAGTCACACTTGTGCCCCTGCGCCACGCCTGACCTCAGAGTTAAGAACTTAAAATTTTGGGTTAATAACCAAATATTAAATATTCTTGAAAGATAAAAAAACACCAAAAGTTAATAACTTCGTATGTAGAAACTGAGCGTGGATATGAAGCTGAAGTTTTATATTACAGTCTTCTTTTATATTAAAAGGCCTCCTACGTAAATATATTTCATGACTGCAATCTTCCCTACTTGTGTGGAGTTACCAGTGTCTATGGAAATGAGTTCTTTTTTTAATATAAACAAAGTCTCGTTAGATACTGCTATATAAATTTGATATCAGGTTATATTTGAATAGTTTATTATTATAAAATTAAGTCGAAGCACATGCGTATGACGGTAAACGCAAAAAGTTGTGAGTTCGATTCCCATTCGAGGAAATGAAATATTTTAATATTTTAACTTCTTCGCTCTGTTAAAGATTAAAATTTTATAAAAGCTTTTATTCTCATAATAATGGAGCTTAAATCTCAGTTCTCAGTAAATGTATATTACATATTCACAGAGAATATTTTCAAGTGCTTTTCAATGCAAACTTAATAATTGTGTGTAAGCTTAACAATGTAAACTTAAAATATCACATTTCCTTACATTACTTACGTGCTGTATGCATTTACTAGAGCTATAATAAGAATTGTGAAAGTTCTTTGTTGAATTAAAATTAAACAATATTATATTTTAAGATAAAAAATAATTAAAACATACCTTTATATTCTTCTTTTGTTATATCTTATTGTATATAGCGTATACAAAAGCTTCCAGCGCTTAAAAAATATTGTGGTTACAGACAGCTACCTTAAGACAGTCAAATGTGAGAATGACCTCAATTTGTTATTGTGTCGGACTCATGACTGAGTTATGACGTCACAAAAACTCATGAAACGGACACAATCATAGAGTTCTAATAAGACACGTTTCAATTAAACCATATCTATTTACTGTATGTTTTACTAAACCCGTAATGGTATGTTTATATAAAAACACTATTTACTATGAACTATAATATATATAATGTAAAAGCTATTTATTTGGATTATCTGAATTTAATTTTACCATTTTGATTTTACACAACGAATCAGACTTACCTTCCGTTGTCACAAGTTACTGAAGCAGACATGACATGCAGTGGCAATCCACTGCAATTTTAAAAATTCATTTGTTCATAAAATTTGTACAATAATGGCTACAGCGAGAACATTGCGAATTTTGAACGGAAATGAAATAATGTGTTTTGGCATGAAAAATAACGTGATAGTGGTCGCTGGAGTAAAATCGTTCTAGAGTCATAAACATCAAATAATAAACTACTTTGCTAACTTACATTAACGTTTTTGTTTTTAAGTAACTTACGTTTTGGTCATAAATTAACTTTAAAGAAAATTTTAAAAAGTATTAAAAAAAAAACAGCTTCACACAGCAGGGTAGACAAAGGGAACCTAGTGTTAAAACACTACGTTCCCCATTTTCCGCCGGATTCTGTAGCCATTGCGTGTTGAATGATGGAACCCAAAACCTTTAAATATTTCATTTCCTCTAGTGGTAAACGAAACCCCAAACTATCGCGTTACAGTCATACCCCTTGCCACGACTGGCCCTAAATATAATAAGTGCAATACCTTATATTATTGAAATGTTATATATGAATACACCACTGGGCTACCTGGTACATAGGTATGTCATAATATGAACTATTGAAATTTTTACAAGGTTATGTGACCGTGTCTTGGTCGCTCATATGAACTGCTCATTGCAAAATTGCAAACTTGTTAAGTAATATTATAAAATTCTGTAAAACTATTTACAGTATCATGTTCCGACGAAGATATAGTTTTAACAATATATTGATGTTTTAATTGATTGATTGAATAAAATATTATTGAAAATATTTTTTTTTTTTATGGAAAAGACACGGCAAACGAGCGTGCGGGTCACCTGATGGTAAGTGATTACCGCCGCCCACGACCCCGTGCAACCCCAGAGGAGCTACAGGTGCGTTGCCGGCCTTTAAGATGGGTTGGGCGCTGGAGCCCGGCATTACCTGATGCGAAACGCAGTGGCATAAAGCCACTACTTCACGCCGGTTTTAAATGCCGGGTATTGCACAATGTTTTCTAAATCTAAATATTTAAGGCCGTAGCGCAGCAAATTAGGACAAAGTTATATATGAAATGAAAGCGGTAGTGAGTTCGATCCTCAATAGGGTAAATTAATTATTTTCTTGAGCTACACAAAACAAACATTTCAAAAAAGCGTTAAGCTGCTGTTTTGAACGTTATATTGATAATAAGCATTTTTATAAAAAAATAAGATAAATTACAATTTATCAATTAAAATTTCTTACATCAATGGTATTATGTTTAATCTTAAAATCAATTGAACAAATTAATCGAGTCTTCTCAGCGATAACACTTAATTCTAAGCTCAAGGACTCAAAATTGATTGCTTTTTAGATGATTACAAATGAAGTCCTCGTTGTCTGCGCCTAATACCGAATCAATTTTTATTTCATACCTCGATACCTATTTCGTAAAATCAACTTTGTTTCTATTTATATGGAAACCATTTAATTTTAATTAAGGCCACTCGTGGCGCAGGGAAAGGCGTAGTCTAAACTTATTGTGGGTTCGATTCCCACTCGTGAAAATGAAATATTTATAATTTAAGTTCCGCGTCTCAACGCGGTTCCCTCTGCCTATCCTGCTGTGTGCGGGATACAGCGTAAAGCTGATTTATTTTAATTTTAATAAGTTATACAAAATATGAATTTATATAATATTTAAACTAAAACTAACAGTAAAATTATTGTAATATAATGAAAATTTACAATTTCTTATAGTAACTTTAATTTTAAACCGAGCAGCACTAAAAGCAATATATACTATTTAATTTGTTGAACAGTTCACGGGTAATAAGATAGCTGATTGAAGAGGAACAGTTTGATTAAATTTACTCTATAAGCGATCGCTGCAATTTCTTTTAGCTCATGTACAAATTTATTTAATTTTACCCATATTAGTACGTATTCAGAATGAAACTTCATATCGGACTCATAGATTATAGATAGATAACACCGAAGTGTTTTTTTTATGGAAAAGACACGGCAAACGAGCGTTAGGGTCACCTGATAGTAAGTGATTACCGCCGCCCACGGCCCCGTGCAACACAAGGGGAGTTATAGGTGCGTTGCTGGCCCTTAAGGTGGGTTGGGCGCCGGAGCCCGGCATTACCTGATGCGAAACGCATAAAGCGTGGCATAAAGCCACTACTTCACGCCGGTTTTAAATGCTGGGGGTGGTAATGATCCGGTCGAGTCTGCCCATGCGTGTTGCCATTGCTGGCGACGTGACTCTACCACACGTACTTTAGTCACACGTACTTACGACACCACCAGTACCAGGATGATCCTATTCTAGGCCGGGATCACACGGCACAAGTGTACGATATTGATGAGATGGATATATATAAAATACTATATAAGCTTTATTGATTCATTAATAACAATACTGCATAATATTTTGATATTCTTTTTAATTTTAAGATGATAACAACAAATTTAAATAATAATAAAAAAAATCATCTAAGGTTGATTTATAATAAATGCTTATGAAAAATATTTTTTACAATTTTACAAATTTTTCTGTTTGTTTACGCTAATCTCAGAATTAATTTCAGTTTTTAATATTATATTTTGACAAGCTTTCTATAGTATTTTTTTTATGTCAGTCGATCTATAAATATAAACGTAACCACTAAAGAAAGAATATTGTTCAACAAAATTGCTATAGATAATTATTTTATTGAATTAACCGGGATCACACGGCAAGTGTGATTGAAGAATTTTTTTTTTAGCTCTTCGCTGAATCCCACATTTAGCAGGGTACACAGGGGGAACCCGGGAACCTAGCGCTAAGTTACTCAGTTACTATTAAGCCATTTACGTTCCTTATTTTCCGCCGAATTCTGGAGATATTTAGTGTTGAATATTAGAGCTCATGTCATGCTTTGCCTCGTTTCCAAAGCGATTTCCTCGAGTAAAAATTGAACCCACAACCTGTTGCGTTTATAGTCACACACGTATACCCTTGCGCCACTACTAGCCTTAAACTGCAAATTTTTAAATTTAGAATTCTACTTCTAATCCTCTAACTAAGCTCTTGCCCTTCCAGATTGTTAGAACGTGAATAGTCTATATACTCGTAAGTCCCTGCCAGCAGTAACAGCAAGTACTAAAAGCTGTAATCCGACTGAAGGATTATTTGGTTTGCAATGCGGTAGTGTATTACTTGTATATACTATATTGTATAACATATAATATGGTACATTATGTAAATATGCATCTAATAAGTATTCTATCAATACTTAGCAATTTATTGCATCTTTCAATCATTGATTGAAAATTTTGCCATGTGAGAACACATGGCAAGGCTGGCTGGTAAAGAATGCTATTCAGCTTAAAGGCCTTCTGTTATAGCGCCTACAGTAAAGGATTAGCGCCTACAGTAGAAAAATCATTCATTATCTTACGGAACTGTAAAATATTATATAAATGTATTACATCCTAGCTTTATAATCGAATTTCTATACGTACTAAACACGCATACGCACATAACTTAGTGCCAATTAGAATACAGCGTCTACAGGATATATGTTAGAATACGACAACGTTGTAATCGATATGTTATTGGCAATCGGCAATACATATATATAGTATGTATTCTGTAGAATTCTAGTATTGAAGGATAATGGGTGTTATGTGCTAGGGTGAACTTTAGAAGCTATCTAAATATAACATATGTATATGATAAGCTTGAAACTGTGGAGGGGCAGAAGTTCATTTACAAACTGGCACGTTCCCGGGATAAAGCGACGCAAGATATCGCAAAATGTCTTTGCGTCAGAGATTCCCAGGGCACGCTGCTCTGTAGTCATGCCTCTGTGAAGGAGAGGTGGAGAAGCTACTTTCAGGAGTTGCTGAATACTCAGCACCCATGCAGTCTTCATCACGACCCACCCCCTAACCTCGGACTTATTGCCCCGATAACCCTTGACGAAACTCGTAATTGCCTTCGACGCATGAAGAACGGAAAAGCGGTGGGACCTGACGACATTCCGATCGAAGCGTGGAAATCGTTGGGCTCTCTTGGTGTGCTCATGCTTACTGCCCTTTTTAACCATATCTTGAACACTGGAAAGATGCCACACCAGTGGCGGCTTAGCTTTATTACCCCTATTTACAAGGGAAGGGGCAGTGTTCAAGATTGTGGTAGTTATAGGGGCATTAAGCTTACGAGTCATACCATGAAGCTCTTCGAGCGCATGATCGACCTCAGGCTCCGCCGCGAGTGTACTATCTCTGAGTCTCAATATGGATTTCAGCCAGGATCGGGCACTATGGACGCCGTTTTCGCCCTCAGAACATTGATGGAGGCATACAGGGAAAAAAAGAGAGCTCTGCATGTGGCCTTTTTAGATCTGCAGAAGGCCTTTGACTGTGTGCCTCGTCAGTGCATCTGGTGGGCATTGCGATCCAAAGGGATCCCTGAGGCCTATATTGAGATTATCAGAGACATGTACCACGATTCTGCTTCTATGGTTAGGACTGCTGTTGGCGATACTAAACCCTTCCACATTACAGTAGGGGTTCACCAGGGCTCGGCTCTTAGTCCGTTCTTATTCAATGTGGTGCTCGATACTGTCTCGGCTCACATCCAAGACCAGCCTCCATGGCTGATGATGTATGCCGATGATATAGCACTCATTGATGAGAACCGACTGATGCTGGAGCGTAAATTGAACCTGTGGAAGGGTACGCTTGAGAACGGCGGTCTTAAACTTAACGTGTCGAAGACCGAGTACATGGCCTGCGGGAGCCCGGACTCGAGCACTATCCTTATAGGTCCTGAACCAGCCGTTAAGTCGGAAAAGTTCAGGTACCTTGGATCCGTTATGCACGAGTCTGGAGGCATCGATCACGATGTCTATAGCCGGATAAGCGCTGCTTGGGCCAAATGGCGGGAGGTCACTGGTGTGGTCTGCGACCGCAGGATACCGCCCAAACTTAAGGGTCTGATATACAAGAGCATCATCCGACCGGTTCTTTTATACGGCAGCGAATGTTGGCCGGCACTATCTCGGCACACTCAGGAGCTTCATGTCACGGAAATGAAGATGCTGAGGTGGATGTGCGGCGTAACGCGGTCTGACCGCATACGCAACACATTCATTCGAGGTAGTCTTGGAGTCCGTGACGTAGCGGATAAGCTCCAAGAGCGTCGCCTGAGATGGTTTGGTCACGTTACGCGCCGGCCTGAGAACTATGTCGGATGCAAGTGCCTTGCTATGTCAGTCCCTGGAGTGAGACCTCTCGGACGCCCAAGGAAGCGCTGGTTGGATGTCGTGAAGCAGGACATGAGAGCCAATGGTCTAACCACCGAGGACGCTAAAGACCGTGCAAAGTGGAGTAGGTTGAGCCGGAAGGCAGACCCTGGCAAATAGCCGGGATTAATGCCAGGAAGAAGAAGAAGAAGAAGATGTATATAAACCATTTTTTTTTTATTAAAAAATAAACTGTAAAAAAACATGAGCGGTATTGATAGAGGCGGTTTTTGTTTATAATTTTCATTTTCTTTTGAAGATATTAGGAATAATAAATAACTAAATTTTAATAAAAGTTGAAGCATATTTTTGGTTGTCAAACTATACCGAACAATATGAACGGTATATGTACATATATACCGAATGAAATTTTTTTTATACAAGAAGTCCTCAGCCTGTTTTAAGTAGCAGACAAAGAAGAAAAAATATCGCGCGTATCTTTTAGTTCTAATATATATAAAAAAACCTTAAGATAATCTGAGACAGATCGCTTAAAGAGCACATTTTATTTTCTCTCACATTTATATTGTAATGATTATTATAATTCTCAACTATTTGTTTACATTTTTAAAATTAGAAACGATGATCATTACTTTAAGAACCAGTACCTTCTTCATCCGAATAATGGGTAAAGTTAAAAGTTAAAAAATTAAATCAGCTTCACGCTGTATCCCGTACACAGCAGGGTAGGCAGAGGGTACCTAGTGTTAAACACTCCGTTCCCCACTTTCTGCCGAATTCTGGAGGCATTGCGTGTTGAGTGACAGAACTCAACGCCACGCTTAGCCTCGACACCAGAGCGAAGAAATGGAATTATAAATTTAAGTAAATATTTCATCTCCTCGAGTGGGGATCGAACCCACAACAAGTCAGTTTTACAGTCACACTTCGTGCCGCTGCGCCACGACCAGCCTCCTGTGAGTGTGGGGCCGGCCTATGGGTAAAGTGGTGATCCGAATTATTTAGCCGAGTCTGATTAACGAGGTTTACTTGCCTGAAGTGTAACATGCGTCATGGATAATGGATAAAGACAATAAGTAGTTTTATTCATGCGGTTTTTTTTTCATCAAAATATACATATTTCAACCAGTTTCATAAGATTGAAAGTGCCCCCGGGGTAATTTATATAACACTTTTGTGCCGATGCGATCCATTTAATGTTTCATATTCTGTAACGTCAGTACTTCAAGCGTTACATTTACGGTGTCAGAACTGTATCATATTATTGTAATAAAAAAAGAATAATTTTAAAAATATTAATCTATAATGCTATCTGAAAATCAAAGTATATCTGCGCATGTGATTTCGGTTTAAAGATTTTTATTCTCATTTCAACAATATGATTTACATGAGAAATTAAATAAAAAGAAACATTAATCATATTAAGAGGCACCAGTGAACAAAGACTTAACATAAAGTAAGCATAAAATGTAATTATGAAATTAAAATGAAATTACAAAAATAAATATTTTTATAATTTAACTAGCGGGCGCACGCAACTTCGCCTGCTTATTAGCACCCTTAGGGGTGAATTCTGAAAATACCACGAAAAACGTGTTCAATAAAATATTTTTAACAGTCTGATTTTAATGTTTTATAAAAATCGGTAGCGATTTAAAGATTTTTTCATATAAACTTTCAACCCCGTCCATTGTTATTAGAATTCATCCCTAAGAGGATGAATTCTAAAAACCATGAAACACGTGTTCAATGAAATATTTTAAAGAGTCTGCTGACTTTCAAATTTTATGACAATCGGTGCTGTTTTTAAAAAAATCCATACAAACTTTCAACCCCTATTTCATCCGTTTAGGGTAAAAAAATTTCAAAATCCCTTATTAGTGGATGTTCAAATTATTAAAATAAACATCTGTCCAAACTTCACGTTTCTCCCATCAGCGGTTACGGCTGTGCGTGCGTCTTACCTCAGTCAGTCAGGTACATGTCCTTTTATATATATAGATAAATAGATAAATAAGTGTATTTTGATCAAATTTATTTTCTTAAAAAATGAACAGTGCCCAAAAAAGCTATCATTTCTTTATGAGGATATAAATAAATAGTTATAAAGGTCAGTTATTTAATCATTACACCATTCATACATGACGAATATTACAATAAAAACAATTAAACCGATTTTACCGCTCCCGCACCGCGCTCACGTCTTAGCTCTTTAAATCGCTTAAATCGTTTCTGAGCTAAGCGTCGACTAACAGAAAAACCAACAAACAAATTTACAAATATTATTGTTTCTGGTTCTATTACTTTGTTAATTGCCCCCAATAATAATTTTTCTAATGAAAATCTAAAATGCCACCATGGTTTCAATAATTTTCATATTAGAAATCATAAGTACGCTGCAAGCATACATTATTTATTAAAACAGGAACGTAATTCCCTGTACGGAAACAAACAAATAATTTACAAATTTAAGCGGGTGAAGCCGCGAGCTGGTTGCTATAGTTTATATTGGGTTTAGATGGATCACGTGGGGATATCAACACATTATAATCATTGGCATGTAGGTACGTTACATCCATTTACAGTACATATATTTCTCAAGAGAACTTAATCAAAACTTTGTATATAAAAAAAATACATGAAATAATCATGTTAAGGAAGTACCAAATATATTTTATGAATCAACCTTAATGTTATATTCAAAACAAATGAATTATATGTAAATTTGTTAATACATTTCAAGTATGAAAAAAAGAAAAATGCAATATAATTGCTTTTCTCCTTTTCTTTCCAATGATTTATATTTCTATCATATATATCGATATATCAGGGACGTAAATGCGGGAACAGAGCTGCCATCTTAGTACAGAGTAACCGCTAAAATATATATTTACGTATTATAGTTAAAGAGTAAAAAGTGTGAAGAGGAATGTGTGATTTCTCTATAGAATCACGTCAGTCATGTATCATACGCAGTATCTTAACACTTAAGTCCCCTCTACCTACCCTGCTATAGGCTGGATACAGCGTGAATCTGGTTTTAATTTTATGTGAACCGATTAAAATAAAACTATAACTAAATATTTAAGGGAAATTAGCCAAATTACTAAACTGCACTTGAATCGGTTAAGCCCTCTCTGATATTATCGTGAACGCACAGATAAGCAGACAAACTGACCAAGTTCTATTACATTTTTAAACATCCGTAATAACAATTTTTCTAATATATCTTCCATGTATAGACACCGCTAAGTTAGGATTTTATTGTAAGTATTGATATAACTATAACTATATAGCTATAACCATAACTTAGGCCCTGAGGACTCCTTAAAGAAATTAATATATTGACAGTTGCATCTCTCTTATGGGAGGTACGAAAATGCGACCTAAGGTTTTAATAATTTTCACATTAGAAATCTTAAGTGCGTTGCAAATATACATTATAGGTATATTAAAACATGAATATAATTTTAGTGTTTTAAGTAAATAATTCTGTGTTTAAAGCGGGCGAAGCCGCGAGCGGGTCGCTAGTATAATATATTTATAAAAATGAGAATGTATTGTTTTGTTTAATAGCTCCTGATAGTTATTACAACGCATGCAAGGAAAGATCATGTTAGAAAGTTGTTTAATTATATTAGAATTATAAAAACTACCAACATTTTTATGGTGAATAAAATATTTTATCAAATAAAAAAATGTCTATGTTTTCCACCTGAAAAACACTAAGGGGAGAAAAAATATAAATATAATACATATATATAAAAATATAGATACCACATTAGTATCAATACATTTTGCTGGTAACAATAATTGAAAAAAAATATATACTACTTACGGGATAACTTTGTATGCAAAGTTTAAAACTATTAATTATATACATACATATACATATAGGCATCTAAAATATATATATATATACATTTTAGAGCCCCTCTGTACTACGATGGTGGCTCTTTTCTAGTTTGCACATTTTCCTTTGAAAATGAGTTATTGTGGCATAACTAACAGTTACACATGGTATCGTATACTTTTTTGTAGATTTTGATGTCTTCTATAAAATTGCAGTACATCACTTTGCTCTATTGTCTATAATTTCCACAGCTTACGCGATATAAGGTTTTTTTGGTATTTTTTTACACGTTAATCGTGTAATTGTAAAAGAATTTTCCTTATCTGGTCTATTTAATTCAAACAATTTTGCCGTGGGATCCCGGTCTAGTATAGGATCATCCTAGTGCTGGTGGTGTCGTAAGAGGTGACTGGGCAGACTCCACTGGATCATTACCACCCCCGGCATTAAAAACCGGCGTGAAGTAGTGGCTTTATGCCACTGCGTTTCGCATCAGGTAATGCCGGGCTCCGGAGTCCAACCCACCTTAAAGGCGGGCAACGAACCTGTAACTCCTCTGGTGTTGCACGGGGGCCGCGGGCGGCGGTAGTCACTTACCATCAGGTGATCCAAACGCTCGTTTGCCTTGTCCTTTCCATAAAAAAAAACAAAAAATCTAATGGACTGTCTTAATAATTTAAGTGGTATCGATACATTTCCCACCCAACCCCCGCAGAGTTACTCGCCACGGTGCGCGAGGCCACACGGCACACACTACGCATTTTTTATTATTACATGATTTTCTTTAGATTTATATTTTTAAATTCGTTATATCTTTTGAATGGGATGTCCGATCTTATTAATTTAAAAAGTATTTTACAGGTATTGAAATTATCTTTCATAAAATATCATTTAATGGGATAAGGATTGATGCAGAGGTATGAATAATATGGTTTGATTATTGTCGGCACTTTTGTTATCGTATAAAATATAAAAAAATGATTATATTGTCATAACTACAGTAGTTAGACATATGCTATCGCGGACTTTTTTATAGATATTGATGCGCTCTACAATACTGTAGAACATTGTTTTGTTCTATCATCAATAGTTTACGCAGCGCACGCGATGATAGAATTATTAAGATCAATTTCTTCACACCTTGGTTTACATTATTGCATTTCTATTAGAGATTTCTATTTTTTTGGAAATGTAATATAGCCTATACTGATCAGTAAAGATGCAGCTTTCTAATAGTGAAAAAATTATTTAAATCGGCCCGGTAGTTTTTGTGTGAAAACTCTACAAACATACACACATACATACATACATACATACAAACATACAAAAATACAAATCTTACCTCTTTATAATATTAGTATAGATAATATTCTTACAATATTCTTACAATTCTGCTGCAATTAGAAATCCAAATACCTACAATCTAGTAGCTATCAATTATTATTTTAATTATATAAGCTACTAATTGCCTTCAATCAGGACAAAATACATCAAATACCGTTCCAGAGATCAGTAAACTAGAAACTTGATATTTAGGCCCGTATTTTTCAACAGCTCTCAAGTTCGAGATCGATTTTGAGATGTCATTTTAATTCATAAAATACAAATCTATGAATAAAACGGCATCTCAAGACCGATCTTGAGATGCCGTTTTATTTATAGATTGCTGAGATCGATCTCAGAGTTGAAAACGATTAATAAATACGCTGAATACCAATAGAGGCATTTGTATCCAACACGGTAGTTTGCACCCAGCTGGTGCCACAGGTGTAACTTATAACTCGTATTGATTAGATACGCAAATTGAATTTAGAAAAAACTTTGAATTACATGAATACATTATATATGTATTATGTGATGCTTTGTTGATCTTTAAAATTAGTATAACATTGCCACTAATGTACGCTAAAAACTGGAGACATTGCGTGTTGAGTGGCGGAACTCAACGCCGCGCCTTTTTTATTAATCAGCCTATCGCCGTCCACTGCTGAACGTAGACCTCATCATCATCGGCCCTCATCGAGCGCCAACCATCCCGGTCTTGGGCTTCTCGCATCCATCCGCTGCCAGCCACCTTCTTTAAGTCGTCTGTCCATCGTGCTGCAGGGCGTCCTACACTACGCTTGCCTAAGCGCGGTCTCCAGTCTAGCACGTACCGGCTCCATCGACCGTCGGTACGCCGCACCTTACCTCCACATAATCGAGTGTGAATCGAACCCGCAACCTGTCGCGTTTACAGCCACATTTCTGACTCCGTGGCGTTCACGACTAGCCTCCATATATGTCTATTTGCTAAGAAATTTCGGTTAAGACCAAAATGAATTCAATGGCCAAAATGAATGACTCGTATTGAATCTCGATAGTAGGATCAAGTTGTACGAGTACCTGCTATTCACAAGAATGTCTCAATAACGCTGAACGGGGCGCTAAGGCAATACAAAAGATGTATGTGACGCAAACATCCCAGAACTTATTCTAATATAGTAAAAATCTATTTTTGTTTTATTCACAGAAGTCTCTTGCATTTTTTTTTATGTCGGTATGTATTTTTTTGTTTTAGTATTTTTTTATTCTTTTAAATAAACCGTATTTATCGAAGCGTTAACCCATATGGTGGAGTTCGGAATTACGTTATTTAAGTTCAAATTATTTTTCAATTACATATACATTCATTTTTTTACGAGCATTGAGCTTCACACATAGCAGAGTAGGCAGATGGAACCTAGTGTTAAGACACTCCCATTTCCCACTTTCCGCTGGATTTTGGAAGCATTGCGTGTTGAGTGGCAGAGCAAACGCCGCCCTTTATCTAAACATCAGGGCGAAATTGACATAATAATTCAAGATCAAATTATATTTTACTGAAGAAGGTTTATCTTTATTTTACATCTTATATTAAATCTTATAGTACATTTATTTAAAATCAAATCAACATAAAATTTCAAAGTGCTCTACTACGCATAAATATTTAATGGTAAACAGCTCTCAATATACTCAATAAGAATCTTATTAACCCAAGTAACTTTTTATTTTAAAACGTGTAGCTCTTAGATTTTTTCCTCAGATAGTAAACTAAGAGTTACTATGATGTATCTGTACGTACAGAACCCATTCCAGGTTTTTCAAAATAATACGTTATGTTTTGATTGTATAGTTGCGAAATGTCTCTAGCTAATAGAAATAGGGCGGGAATCGAACCAACAACCTAAAGCGTGTACAACCAAACGCGTTTACGCCTGCGCCAGGACTGCCCCAAAAACATATTCACCTAACATTCCCACGATCGTACTTTCGTATCAAATGGAATTAATACAAAACGTCTATGCTCTCAATATATAAAGGTGACGTAAAACACGCGTACGTAATACGTGATCCTTGCTCTGTCACTTGATCTATTATTGAACGAAATTGGAGAAAGCCGAACTCGTGATAAAATAATCCACCCTTAAATGTATTTTCAATTCGATGTGAAACATTTTTTACTATAAATACGATAGGCCCGATCTTGATTCAGATTTATATATGGAATTTAATTAATTACGTTAATATAATTTGTTTTTATTATTATTATTTTATTTTTAGCTTCACCCAGTATCCTATTTATAACAGGTTAGACTGAGGGAACCTAAAAACCTTCATACTGTATCACGTATAAAGCAGGATAAACAGGGGACATAGTGCTAAGACACTCCATTCCCTACTTGCCAATGAATTTTCAAGATATTGCGTCAGTTCAACGCTGTTTTATCTTTTTATCAGAGCGATATACAATTTTTTTATTATAGGAATCGAAGCCGCCACCGTCAGTTTTTACAATTAGACGCTGAACCTCTGCGCCACGACGACATGTTAAATGCTAGAATATTATAAAATATTTTATTTTAATTTTAAGAATATAGAGTAAATGTTTTTATTTCTGACACAAGGAATACAGAAACGAAAAGGACACTCAAGATGGATGCAGTGTAGCATAAACTATCTCGTAGCGCACTACCCTTTTTATGTTGAAGCCTCTTATTATATCAGACCAGGCACTGCTCTCCACGCGAGTTCTATTTTATATTATATAGTATATTATATATAGTTTTAAACGTAACCTTATCATATCTACATTTTTTTTAAAGAAAAGACACGGCAAACGAGCGTGCGGGTTACCTGATGGTAAGTGATTACCGCCGCCCACGACCCCGTCCAACCCCAGAGGAGCTACAGGTGCGTTGCCAACACCACCACGGCACGTTATCAATTAAACTTAACGAAAAGTTTAATAAGTTACGGTTAGAATTCATAAATTTATATACGGCAAACTCATCTCTATTTTCCACTCTGCCGGCACTTTCTGAAGGCATTGCATGTTGAGTGGTGGAACTCAACGCCGCGCTTTGCACGCGATGACTTTAATAATGACAAAATATGGTTGTAAGGTAAATAATATATATAATAAATGATGACAAAAATTAAACCAGGATAAATTTTTGGGATACTTCGACCGATATAAAAGTTAAAGAAAGTTGAATATTATTCAAAAGATAATAAAATTTGTAAAACGAGTGAGCCTACAATAAGTGGTCATATCGGCCGCCACGTGCCGGTCACAGTGGTTTTACAATTTGCATATTTACAACTTTAATTTTCAGGAAAATTGTTCGCTCTGTAAAGGTGAATTACTAAAAAATATGGTTTTACACGTGTACGATATTGATGAGATGGATATATATAAAATACAATATAAGCTTTATTGATTCATTAATAAGAATACTGCATAATATTTTGATATTCTTTTTAATTTTAAGATGATAACAACAAATTTAAATAATAATAAAAAAAATCATCCAAGGTTGATTTATAATAAATGCTTATGAAAAATATTTTTTACAATTTTTACAAATTTTGTCTGTTTGTTTACGCTAATCTCAGAATTAATTTCTGTTCTCAATATTATATTTTGACAAGCTTTCTATAGTATTTAGCGTTTATTTTTATTTCAGTCTATCTATAAATATAAACATAACCACTAAAGAAAGAATATTGTTCAACGAAATTGCTATAGATTGTTTTATTGAATTAACTGAAACAATGCTTTTCAATATAAATATAGATATTGTAATTAAAATTATAATATTATTAGAAAAAGAATACTTTCATTTTCATCCAAATTAGATAGATAGATTTAAATAATATTTATATAGATCCGACGGGTCCTTAGTGTATATAATTGTAAATCGCTTAAAAGCAGTTCAGTTCCAGCCCCTACACTATTTGGCAAAACTTTCACTTCACAAAGAGACGTCACGCAACGTTTATTTGCAGTTGTCCAGTTTCCATTTCGGCCCTTCAACCTTTACTAATTCGACTGAATCCATAATTATATAATTAATTGTTTTGGGTTCAAAGGATATTTTAAAAATTTTGTACATATTTTTTTTATATAAATTTTTCTTGCAAAATAATAATTTTTCATGGTTTTGTTTTGCTCTATTGAACAAGAGTGGAACGAAGTGTCTTAACACTAAGGCTTCCTCGGCTTCCCCTGTTGTGGCCACGCTTAACGCAGCGTTTTTGCCTTAGTACAAGACCGAAGAAAGGAAAATGTTAACATAAATAATCATCAATTCCCCGAGTGGTTTCCACAACAGTCGCTTTACAGTCACACGCCTTTTTATGCGCCACGACGACCTCTAAATACAAAACAATTATCGAAATTGAAAAGTAAAAATGTTAGCAGGATGTTATTGCAGCATTAGTCTTTTTGTAACCAAATTGCTTAAAAGGTGGTAGTCGTTTCATTTGAGATATTATGCTATGTTGAACTGGAACAGTGAAGAAAGTAAATGCATTGTAAAAGGGTTAAATCGACAGCCGTCAGATGACTTGGTCCTAAAATGAGTCAATAGTAGAGAACTGAGTAATCGAAATCGAGGAGTTTCCGAACTCCTCCTTATTTCTGCAGATTCAACCTTTATGGCTGTCTTTGCAATCTTAATAATAAACTTAAAAAAAATAACTTGACAGTTTAATTTTCCGAAGTTTAACAATAGAAGGACTTTTCAATAGTCTTTAAGTCTAGACGAAAAAACTTTTACATAGAAAAGATCTTTTAACATTGACCTTTTACCTTTCTAATACATTATATATATTTTTATACATTACGATATTCGAATACATTATATATATTTTTTCTGTTTCTGAAAATAGTGACTGCCTTTGTTTAGTTAGTCTAGTTCGTTAATAGTCAACGCAACAGACGGAAACGGAATTAGTAAGCCAGCTTTAGTTTGATGTTACAATTTTCAGAGTAACTTCTTCACTAGTCAATATTTTTTTAATTATTTGCTTCGCTCTTTTCAAAGTTGCTTATTAGAAAGACGGCAAAATTAACAAGATTTTTATGATGTTTTCAAGAGTAATTAAACATGAAACTTTTAATTTAAGTGTCATATAATAAGAGAAAATGTTTACATAGTTTGCATTTTCAAATTTCAGACGTTCAATGCACTTTGTAAAAAAAATACAAATTATCCTAATAAAATGGGGTGAGTCGTGGCGCAGGGGCATAAAGTGTGACTGTAAATGCGACTGGTTGTGGGTTCGATCCCACTCGAGGAAATAAAATATTTATTTAAAATTCTATTTTCATTTCTTCCCTCTGGATACTGCTGCTGTGTGCAGCATACAGAGTGACGCTTATTATTGATTTATCCTATTAAAATTAACATAAATTATTAATATACATGCGTGCGACTGTAAACCGCGATAAATTGTAAGTTAGTTTAGAAGCAATATTTTCATTTTTTCGCTCTAGTAACTAAGCAAGGCGTAGCGTTGAATTCCGCTCAACCGCCTATTCTGCTAAGTGCGGTATACAGCGTGAATGTATGCAATGTCTAAGTTAAACAAACGTAAAATATGCCTCCCCTATACTATACTAGATTTTTTCTATAAATAAATAGAATTCTTTAATTAAAATCACATTGTTTATTTAACAAATGTTTACTTTATAAATAGTTATAATTAATTATTTGGTCAACTTACACTCAATTAAAATTGTGGTTTAGATATTTTTACTAAGCATCTACTTCAGAGAAGTCAAAATTCTAAGTATTTTCGAAGCTTTCATTATAAATAAAGAGAGTCCTATTCGCAGTCAATTAGTGAGACTGTTGTGACAAGTGAAAAATTTATGAAGTGAATTTGTGGAGATTTTGAACAATGCTTCAGGTCCTTCTTATAAACACACAACAAAGTGGTGAAGTTAAATGAACATTTCAACAGCCTAAAATACATTATTTTATTAGTTGTGTGTGAGAAATACTTATTTATTGTATACATACAGCTTCACGCTGCATCCCGCAGGTTGAACCTACAACCATCACGTTTAACATCTCACTTCGCCACGATGGCCTCATATTTTCAATACTGAGACGTATTGCGTCATATCGATTTTCTTAGTCTTTATAATAAGAGAGTTATTAGAGATGTAATAAAGTTTTAAATTTTGTTTAAAGTCTATGAAATATACGCATAGTTTATATAAAACCTACTATCTATTTGTGTCAAGTTCGAGGAATTGCGTGTTGGGTGGCGGGTGGGTGGAACACATTAATTAACAAGAATCCCATCCCGTTCCCTCAAGTGGAGATGGAACAGTCCACAACAGTCGCGTCGTCGCCATAGTCACACTGACGTATTGTGCCGTGTGATCCCGGCCTAGAATAGGATCATCCTGGTACTGGTGGTGTCGTAAGAGGCGACTAAAGTACGTGTGGTAGAGTCACGTCGCCAGCAATGGCAACACGCATGGGCAGACTCGACCGGTTCATTATCACCCCCGGCATTTAAAACCGGCGTGAAGTAGTGCCTTTATGCCACTGCGTTTCGCATCAGGTAATGCCGGGCCCCGGCGCCCAACCCATCTTAAAGGCCGGCAACGCACCTGTAGCTCCTCTGGGGTTGCACGGGGCCGTGGGCGGCGGTGATCACTTACCATCAGGTGACCCGCATGCTCGTTTGCCGTGTCTTTTCCATAAAAAAAAAAAAAAAAACGTACTCCTGCACCACGACTTTGGTATGCCTACTCTGTTACATGCGGGATAAAGCATGAAGATAAAAAATATCATAATTAGCTTTTACTTACGGATTTGCCTCCATGGTATGCATACAACGAAATAATTAACGTGTTGTAGCCTAAATCGAATCCAGTTGTTTCTTAGATTAGTGCATTCAACCAAAAAACCCTTTAACTTTAGAATAATAGTACATATAAAGAAATTAAATAACAAGTAGTAGTAGACATCAAATTCAGGTCAAAAATAGATCAAACTACGAAGTGTGAATCTTGCACACGTTTTATGTTACCTTGACATCTTTGTCGCTTACTTTTTATAAAATATTTCTGAAACATATTGTTTTTTTTTTATTTTCAGCACTTCATTTCGTTTCTTTTAATATAGGTATAGAAAATTTTAATATTAATTTTATAAAAAATGATTGTAAATACGTAATATAAAATTAATCGTAGGATATACAAAAAATACAAATCAGAAAAAACAATTATAGATTTTACGAGTGCCACAACGATAAGGCTAACAGGCTATAAAGATTTAAAGCGAAATCAGAAAAACTTTTTGGAAAAACGTCCAGAAAATGTATTTGTAATCAGGCTATTTCCGTCTCTGATATTCAACGGATAGTAAAAAATACTGATTTTATTTTTAAAATTATTTTAAAGACAATGTAAATTATATTTTTAGCTGAGGTCAGTTTTGTTATAAAGACGCTACTATAGAGTATAGTATCTACTGTATAAAAGTATTATACCAGTCCACTCCTCACTTTCCGAAGAATTCTGGAGGCATTGCGTATTGCGTGGCGGAATTTAACGCCGCGCTATGCTTCGACACCAAAGTGAAATTCTTCAATCAGCTGAAAATGAAAATATTAAATATTTTACTTCCTCGAGTTCGCCGCGATTGCATACTGCACTGGTATATTGTGGTTTTAAAATGAAAAGGAAAACATTTTTATTGACTTCTCATACAGAATGTAAAAGTACATGTGTTTGTACGAATATACATACATTCATGCACCGTTTATTTATCCACAAAAACCTTAAAAACCAAAAGAATTGCAATATCTATATTTAACCCTCTGTTATATTCTGATATTTCAGAGAGCAGTTAAATAAGGCCAGCCATGGTGCAGGGGCACAAGCGTGTGACTTTAAATCCTACAGGTTCGATTCCCTATGGAGGAAATGGTATATTTAACATTCTTCTTTTTTTTCTCCTATTTCCTCGCTCTGATAAGGAAGCAAAGCGCGGCAGTGAGTTTCGCTACTTAACACGCAATGCCTTCCCAAAATACTTCCGAAAGGTGGGGAGTGGAGTGTCTTAACACTAGGTTCCTCCTGCCTACCCTACTACGTGTAAATTGTATGGTTCCAAAAACCATATATCTAGTGGTTACATAAATTAAAGCCCGGCCCGATACTAAGCCGGACGTTTTCACTATTGCCTTAGCAATTTACTGTTCTTATCGGAAAGATCGTCTTTTATCTCTTAAGTCTTTGATTAACTAATGATTGTAGGTGAAGAATCAAAATAAAAGAACACATGAGAGGTGAGAATTGGTTTGCACTCGAGAAAATTAAATATTTATTATTTTCATTTAATTGCTCTGGTAACAAGAGATAGCGTGGCGTTGAATACCACCAGTCAACACGCAATGTCTCCAAAATTCAGGAAAAAGTGGGCAACGGAAACGTCTTAATAGGAAAAGAGAATCTTAACAGAGGCCAGTCGTGGCGCAGGGGCACAAAGCGTCACTGTAAACGCGACTGGTTGTGGGTTCGAACCCCACTCGAGGGAATGAAATATTTATTTAAATTTATCTTTGCATTCTTCGCTCTGGTGTCGAGGCCAAGTATGAAGTTGAGTTCCGCCACTCAATACATAATGCCTTAACACTCTTCTTAACACTCTCACTCAGCTGCGTGCGAGAACACCGTTTTTTTTTTCAATGTCTTAACAGTACCAAGGTACCAAGATTCTCCCTCTCTATTTTCCTATCCTCCTCCTCTATTCTCCTATCTTCCTCCTATAAAAGAAAAAGAAGTATATATCAAGCTGTGATTAGGGGTTCATAAGCCATTAAAATATTTTTTAAGTTTAAAATTCATTTATAGAGACTGATTTGTAATAATTATTTTAATGTTGTAGTAGTATTAGTAAACGTAATCTACTTTAATGGATCGCGGCGGAGCAGGTGATCATATTATATTACGTTAGGGACTCCTTCCTAACATATCGCGGTACCAAACCATGTCTTCATACAATGATACCGACATATAACACATGCTAACGTATCCACAGGAGGTTTGTATGTATACTTAACATACATATATTGATTTGTAAGTAAATTGTATAAAAAAAAATCGATTTATAATTTTTAAATTTATTAAACGACTAGCAACCCAATCGCGGTGTCGCTCGCTGAAACTTATTGTTGTATTGTATGTCACCAAAGTATACAAAATCTTTAATAAAAAAAACATAAATAAAATAAAAATCTTTTATTTTCAAGCAACATTAATAAATTGAAAGTTTGTTTGAATTTTGAATTGAAGACTATATGTTATTATGATGTATATTTTATATAACTGTAAGGTTTCATCTGAATCCGTTCAGTAGTTTTTGAAAGTGGAACATCCATCCTCTCAGACAGCAACTATTATCTTAATTAGCAGAAAATTAATAGAATAGCGACAACTCATTAGATTTTATAACTCTTCAATTCTAATTTATATAATATACAGTTTTAATTTACATTGATAAATTATAATTACTGATTTTTAATAATTTTCAATATTTATACATTAAATTTATTATTTATTATAAAAAACTTCGCAAAAAACCCGGGGAAACGAGTGTCTTAATACATCTAGTGGGAGTCCCTCTGCCTACGCAGAATAAAGCGTTAAGCTGTAAAAAAAATGTATAAAAATAAAAAAAATCTTCCAATATAATTCACTCTTATATTTTTCCTTAAAAAAATATTTACAGAACATACAAATGCATACTCACATAGCAAAGTGTGTTATTCATTATCTTTATATTATACATACAATTTATATAAAATAGTTATATTATGCATAGCACGGCGTTGCTCCTCTCTCTTTGTTATTTGACGTCGATTTTAATCACAGCCAGCGAAGCTATTAAGAGTCCAGCTTCTAACAGTGGAGGCAGGATTTCATTAATTCTCTCGTGACACTCACGTTTAACGCCAAGGCGAGTAAAAAATATAGTTGGAAAATACTTCCACATTTGGAAACCAGTTTTATGTTTAAATATTTGCAAACATTTAACTACGTCTATTTTCTTTATCTTCACGCTGTATCCCGCACATAGCGGGGTAGGTAGAGGGAACCTTTGGACGTACTGTTAAGACACTTCAATTACGAGCGTCACGACCGGCCTTCACGAACGGTCTCACTATATATATTTTTTATAAAAAAAAATATAAGGGAGATACTGTATTGCGGGGTTAAGTTCCGCTCAACACGCAATGCCAAGAAAAACACGTTTAAGTCACTATATACTCCTCTCTACCAACAAATAGAGTATACAAACATAATATAAAGTCATATTAAATAAACTTACCAACTCTACATTATCAACATTGTTTAAGTATACTATCGCTCGATTGTGAGTACAGTCGCAATGCTCTCACATTAGCGTGTCCATTAGGCACGTGGTCTGCTCGTCCGAAGTAAGTGACCCCTCTAAAGGCCGGTACTAAGTACCTCTATCTATTTTATTTACACCACTGATACACATTAGGCATCTTAATGTCTTTGAATTGCGTATTACTCGATTGTATCATGTTGTATAACTTAATTAGGTCAGCTTTACGCTATATTACATACACAGCAGAGTAAGCAGAGGGGACCTAGTGTTAGGACACTCCGTTCCCCTTTTTCCGCAGGATTCTGGAGGCAGTGCTTGTTGAGTGCCAGAACTTAATTCCGTATTTTTTCGTTGGTGCCAGAGCGAAGAAATGAAAATATATAATAACTTGTAAATCAACTTAAATATGCATATAAATAAATAGTGGGCGCGCGCGGCTTCGTCCGCTTATTTGCACCCTTAGGGGTGAATTCTTAAAAGACCACGAAACATGTGTTCAATAAAATATTTTTAATAGTCTGAATTTACATTTTTATAAAAATCGGTGGCGACATAAAGATTTTTCCATATAAACTTTCAACCCCTTATTTGAACCCTTAGGGGGTGAATCTAATAAACCATGAAACGCGTGTTCAATGAAATATATAAAAGAGTCTGAATTTCGAATTTTATAAAAATCGGTGCTGCTTTAAGAAAAATCCATACAAACTTTCAACCTCTATTTCATCCTTTTGGGGTTAAAATTTGTCAAAATCCCTTCTTAGTGGATGTCCAGATTATAAAAATAAACATCTGTCCAAATTTCACGTTTCTACCATCAGCGGTTACGGCTGTGCGTGCGTCTTGCCTCAGTCAGTCAGAACAAGTCCTTTTATATAGATAGATAAAACAATATTTAAATAATGTAATAAGTTGTCTCGAATATACAGGAGTAAGAAGAGGGAAATTGGTTAAGACAAGTACATGGATATAATGATCGGTAGTGATTGGATTCAACCTCGCCTTTCGGACTAGCGCACGAAGGGTCCCGTACCATCGTCTATAAAACGTCAATAAAGTCATGTAAATATTTATTATGTTCTATGTTTAGTATTTTTTGTTGTAGCAGCAACAGAAATATATATATATATAAAGTGAAAGTTTCAACTGCCTTACTATCATGGTTAATGAGATACAGCCTGGTGACCGTCGGACAGATAGACAGAGGACACTCAGAGGACATTAACACGTATACTTATGTTTTTATGAAGGTACTACTTACTAAATTGCATTACATGGGCCGTATTATAACATAACAAGGACACAAGATGTTATTTACTAAATATACATAATTTTCCTTCAAAAAATATGTTTTATATTTTACAGTGTCATTTAGTGAAGTGGCCCACCATTAACCTAAATGTTGAGAAATGCACTATTCTTTCGGTCAACGTCAAATTATAATTAAACATTAAGAAACGCGTAATTTACCTACAAATAGAGAATAAAATTTGCATACAAACTGTAAAGGGTCAGCAGTAAAGCTTGGTAGACGACGTAAATTATACAAATAGTACTTTTGCGTGGCCTCATTACCAGAGGGAGCATTATAAAAATATTAAATATTTCACTTGTTGCGTTTAGAGTTAAAAGCTTGTACCCTTGCGCCATGACTGGCACACGGCGTTAAGTTACGCCACTCAACACGCAATGCCTCCAAAATTCGGTGAAAAATGGGAAACGGAACTGTCTTAATAGGAGTGTCTTATCACACTAGGTTCTGAGGTTGTCTGCCTGCTTCTGTTCTGCCTTCTCTGCTATGTGCGGAATACGGCGTGCATGTGTAAAAAAATTGTATAAAGTAGATTGTAAGAACAAATTTGGAATATACGGTCATGAAGGATAAAATTCTGTTTTTTTTTTTATTTATATAAAGAAAAATTTTAAAATAAAATAGTAGACGTTTAAAAATATAAAGTAAAAAAACTGTAGGATATTTTTTTGTGTATGGGAACAAATATAAAAACACACACACATAGTACAGTGTAAGTAGAGAATGGAATCACCGCATAACCATATTTTTCGTTCTACGAAATTAAAATGTAAAATCAAATATTTTGTATAATATTCAATGTTGTAATGTTTGACTGTAAACGTGACGGCTGTGGATTCGAGCGAGCGAGAGATTCGAAAAGAGCGTCGGAGTTGACAATGAGGCCATTCAGGTCTTAACACAGAATGGCCTCTGCCTTCTATACTAAATGCGGAATACACCGTGAAAATAAAAAGTGATTTGTTATATCTTAATTGCTATAAAAAACTGCTAACATTTCTTGTTTACAATAAACACATACATACGAATGCATGTCCATTTCTGAATCTCTTCCGTGTGTACTTTTCGTATTATTCGATTAAGTAGTTCAGATTTTAGCTTACAATCGATAATTTTACGTCGATTATTTTTCTATTTTCGTACGAGATTTTCTTTAAAAATATGATATATTTTCTACAGGTTAGTCCCTACTTTATTACTTTAATATACAAAACTTTACTGCTTCCAATATATACGTGTAGTAAGAATAAATAACGAACGAGATAGTAGAACAATTTACCTTTTTTATGAATCGATCTAAATATCTTCCCTGCTCCAATAGTAGCCTCAGGACATATCCTTCTCGGAACAAAGGTCAAAATATAATTAATTCTTTCATCAAAAATTTGCAACTAAGAACATCAGAAATTTATTTGTAAATAAATGTGAAATAATTATATCGGAGCAAGGAAATGAAAATATTAAATATTTAATTGCTTCGAGTGGAAATCGAACTCACACGAGTCACGCTTACAGTCTTGGTCTGCAGGTTTGTATATCTGCATACCGTAACGGCCAAATTACCATATCTGGCTTAATGGAAAATAAAAGTAATTAAAAATAACTTTATAGAAAACGGGCCTCTTGATCTCTTCGCTTTACTCGTTATAATAACTTAAAAAAAGTTTGCTCATCTTCATTGATATTTTTCTTATAATTAATTTCGTAAAATCTTAATTAAAAAATATATATTTATGTGTATTTCATATTGTGTATTTCAAATTAAATTTTGAAAAAAAAAAACAAATTAATATTTTAAGTATAATTATTGAAAATAATATGAACTGACATTTTAGCTACCAACGAAATTGCCGTTTTGTCGGCCCTTATTTTGCGCCCGAAAACGGGACTGCGTGTTGAGTGACGGAACGCAACGCCATTTCTATGTCATTCTCTGTTCAGTTTTAAAAATTATTCAGTTTTTCATTTACGTTAAATAAGAAATGCAGTTTTGCATCGCCTCCAATTATATATTAGCTCACAAAAGGTGGCAAATGGATAACGGTACTTTGTTTATCTTTATTCTGCCTGCCAGCATAAGATGAGATATGTAGAAAAATAAAAAAAATATTTTTTTTACTTCACCTGTATCCCGCACAGAGCTGAGTAAGAGAGAACCTAGTGTTTAGACACTCACACGAATTTTGGAGGCATTGCGTGTCAAGTGGCGTAACTCAACGCTGCGCTTTGCCTCGAAACCTGAACGAAGATATAACAATGTTAAATATTTCATTTCCTCGAGTGGAAATCGAACCCACACGGCCACAGCCACCTGTCGCGTGTACAGTCCCACGTTTTTGCCCCTACAGTACGACCGGCCTATCTTCACATATTTAAGTATTTCAAACAATGAAATATGTCTAATTGATACAAAGTTTTTTGTAAAAGTAAGGCAAATTCCCGAATTATTCATCTCAGCATTTGTAAGATGTTGACAGAAAAATTTCGCAATTAGAAAATTTCTTTAACTTCGAGGTTGATTAGTAAGAAGCTCCGACGGATGCGCAAAAGTTAAATATTCTAGTTGATTAAAAAAATTTTATTTTTTTTCTCGAACAATGTCGATGAAGTGCTTGAATTTAATAAAAGGATTATTGTTTTTTTTTACATTTAAGTTAAAATGTTTTTCCAGGCTTACTTAGAAACGTACTTTTTAGAAAACATATAAAAGAAAGATTTAAATCTGAACCCGCACCTTCTTGACCGTATCCAATTAATAGAATTAATATATTACAGTATTTTTGGATTATTTAATTTATTTATTACATTTTAGGATGCCGGATAAGGAAAACACGGAACCCTTACAGAATCACTAATGGCCGCCTCTTCGTTAAACCTATATAGTATTGTTCATGTGTATTGTGTCTCTGCAATATAATAAATGTACTCAAATTAAATATTAAAAAATACATTAAAATCATATTTTCAAAATCTTAAAATCACATTTTCGTATCATTACATCTCAAATCGTTAGAATTTAATAATCAACCTTTTTACCGATATATGTTGACCTCAATAAACCAAACCTTAATAAGACATAACAAAGAGTCAGGGCTGGCTGCTCATTAAAATTTTAAATAATGTGAAAATTGCAACATTTAAGCTTAGCGATATAGAATTAGGCATTAACGCCGGCCAAATTATACTGAACGACTCCAATAATTACAACGATTTCGTAGGTTTTAATTTCAGTTAAAATAATTAACAGTTTAACAGCGTAATTTCTTATTATGTTTATTACTAGCGACCCGCTCGCGGCTTCGCCCGCTTTAACTTCTGAATTATTCATGTAATGTACCTATGTTTGCCTTGCATCACATAACCTTTCCAATTGACACAAACAACAGAAAACTTAAACGAAAGAAATTATAAACAACAGACTACCTACTATTCTCTTACTCAAAAATACTTAAACGAAAGATGTAACCAACTATGTCGCGTTGAAATATATAATTATTGAATAACTCAAAAATACGTGCAATCGCAACTCCAAAATACGTGGAATCGCTTCTAAATTAACTTTGCTACAGAGCCAGGCGCAGAATTGAAGCATTCTCTCGACCATCTCCGTAGTAACTCCTAACGACATCTGGGCGTTGACACAATATGGAATTGGAAGGATTATCAAATGTAAATGGGATTTGATAATCCTTCCAATTCCATACTCGGTCAACTTAATCAGGAGAGACCCTCGGTTTCCTGAGGGACGGCCCATCTTAAACGACCAAGGTTCAATGCAAGGGTCATAAGTCGGATTTGGAGGAGGATAGAAAGTTCCTCGGAAGTAGTCTGACGTCTGACCTCGGGCGGCTGGGTATGCCACGGAGTGCTGCTCCTCAGGTGCAGGTGGCCCGATACAATGGCGCAGCGGAATGCGTTGGACGCGAGACGACCATTGTGTACCTCCAGGCTTTCTATTTTTATTTTGCGATGACGCGTGGTGTTCCTCACTTAGTATGGCGCCTGCGTCACTCGACGGAGGATGAGGTTCTGGACCACTTGCAGGATTTCTCGTTGAGTGATAGTCGCTAGGGCGTTGTGATGTCATCAGTGTATAGTTCGTAGAGAGCAGGCAGCAGGTGATAAAATACTGCCCTGAGGAACAACGGCAGATCGTTTCAGTCGCTTGCTAACCTCGAACTCAACTCGTACGCAAAATGTCCTGTCACTGAGGCAGGGAGGCAAAGACATGCGCGACGTGCTGGGGAGTGCCGGCTCTGAGCACTTAATGAAGTAGGCCCGGGTGCGGGCGCGGTCGAATACGCGTGCTATGTCGAAGAAGACTACTATTGCACTCTCCTTTCAGTTGATCGCTGTTGCGGCGTAGTGTAACCAGAGAGGTATACCCGCTCGCCAAATTGCTCGCTTCGTGAGTATATGTGCGACTGGAGAAGTGAGAGGAATAATTTCTCGAACAGCTTGGCGACCGCGTTAAGGAGAGTTATAGGTCGGTATCCCTCAGGCTGCGGGCTCTTCCCAGCCTTGGGCAACATGATGAGCAGGTCTTCCTTCCATGCCCGGGGGTAAGAAGACAGGTGGGTGTGGCGGATCAATTTTTATAAGCAAAAGGTTGCGGGGCGCGGGGGGACGCGTGGTGGGCGGCGAGCCGCCACAGCAAGAATTTTTTAGTACTGTATTTTTTTAAATCTGTGCTACTAATCTTCTAAAGTACTTATTAAAATGAAAAACAGTAAACAACATTTTGATCTACATTAAATGGTCAAAAGGGTTACCTTTTGATTAGTTATAATATACTTATTTATATATTGAAAGTAAGGGATAAACATGAGTCGATATAGATTTCTCTAAAACTATTTGTAATTTCGAAATATTGTAAAGAGCAATATATTGTATATATTGTAAAGAGTTTATCTTAGTATAACGTAGAACATTAATAACTTATTTAAAAGGATAAGGATTAATATCATTATGGATACACATCCCTTACAATAGGAAAATATATTTAAATTACCGTCTAATTTCCGTCTCCTCTACGCTTTCATTAATAATATTTAAACGATTTTTATTTGCTTTTTCTCCGACCTATGAACGACTTTTTCGTAGCAAAATTAAATTAAAAAAGGAAATGCTTAAAAAAGTAAAGAAAATAATAAAAGAACAGCAGAAGAATAAACAAAAGAAACAACAGGATACTTAAACGAAAGAAATGATAACCAAAAGACTACCTACTATTCTCTTAATCCTAAGAAACTTACACGAAAGACTACCTACTATTCCATTAATAAAAAAAGATGAAACTAAATATTTATATTGCGCTGAAATAATACATTAAGCTCTAATTATCCAATACGTACAGTCGCATCTAAATCTCCTTCGCTACTGAGGCAGGCGGGAAGGCGGGCGCGGCGGACGCGTTGCGGGGCGCGGGGGGACGCATTTCGCAGCAAGGATTTTTTGATATCGTAAATTGTACTTCTAAAGTACGTATTAACATATATAGATTTATATATATTGTATATATTGTAAAGAGTTTATCTTCATTTAACGTAGAAAATTAATAAAGTATTTAAAAGGATAAGGATTGATACCATTATGGACAAACATCCCTGACAATAAAAAATATATTGAAATTACTATTTTTAGACAGAAATATGCTCACTGTATGTTATACTTAGAAGATACGAATATGCTGTCGCAGACTTTTTGGTAGATCTTATTAAGAGAAATAATACTCTAGTACATTGTTTTCATGTGGGACTTACCATTTTTACACACACAATTATCATATTTAGGTCAAATTACATTAAAATATACATATCATAAACTATACATTCCTTGAAAAATACTCTACCTAATGGTGAAAACCGCATCAAAATCCGTTAGGTGGTTCAGAAGAAGAAGACTTAGAAAGGCCAGACAGAGAAAAAAAGCGTTTCTATTTTATAATATTTATAGATATATAAAAGGACACGTGTTCAATAATCAAAGCAAATATCACGTAGTAATAAAGAAATGAGGTAAGTCGTGGTGCAGGCACAAGCGTGTTACTGTTGTATTCGATTTCCAGTCAAGGAAATTAAATATTTGGTATTTCCATTTCTTCGCTTTAGTGTCGAGGCAAAAGTGCGGCGTTGAATTCGGTGGAAAGTGAGGAGCGGAGTGTTTTAGCACTAAGCATTCTCTGCGTACCTTGCTGCAGGGTTTAGCAGGCCTGAAAAAAAAAATTAAAATCAAATTTTTCTATTTACATATACTAAGAACTATAGCCCGCAATATTTATTAATTTAAGTCTGAAAATACGTGAAATATTTTCTTAATTCTCTACTCTTCTATTTGTTTAATTTTAGGTGTCAAAAGATAGCCAAATATTTAGTCAATACAACTACTCAGTAACAGAAGAGTTTTATCGTGCGCGTAATTTTTTTTTTTTTTATGGAAGAGACACGGCAAACGAGCGTGCGGGTCACCTGATGGTAAGTGATAGTGATGGTAAGTGGCCGCCCACGGCCCCGTGCAACCCCAGAGGAGCTACAGGTGTGTTGCCGGCCTATTAAGATGGGTTGGGCGCCGGGGCCCGGCATTACCTGATGCGAAACGCAGTGGCATAAAGCTACTACTTCACGCCGGTTTTAAATGCCGGGTGTGGTAATGATCCGGTCGAGTCTGCCCATGCGTGTTGCCATTGCTGGCAACGTGACTCTACCACACGTACTTTAGTCGCCTCTTACGACACCACCAGTACCAGGATGATCCTATTCTAGGCCGGGATCACACGACAAAATGTCAAATACAACAAGTGTCTACTTTTTAAATTCTTTATTTAATTTTCTACTATAGGTACACATAAAAAGTGAAAGTTGTACACGTTGACACACAAGAAATATAAGCTTCGATATCCACAAAAACAAATAATGAGAGATTTAATCTTTTCATTTCTTTGCTCTGGTGACGGGACAAAGCGCGGCATCGAGATCCGTCACTCTAGAATTCGCCGGAAAGTAGATACTACATGCACAATACAGCGTGAAGCTGAAAAAAAATTTTAAAAAGAGGAAACAGAATTACATTTTATTTATTTCCAGCCTATCGCCGCCCACTGCTAAACGTAGGCCTCCCCCATCGCTCACCCCTTATTGTTTTCTTGGGGTTCTCCCATCCATCCGATGCGAGCCATCTTCTATAAGTCGTCTGTCCATCATGTTGCAGGGTGCACGTATCAGCTCCATCGATCGTCGGTACGCCTGGAGACATGGCCGCCCCAGTTCCATTTCAGCGTGCTGATGCTTCGTGCAACTTCAGTGGCTTTGGTTCTCTGGCGATTCCCTTCATTGCGGATTTTATCTGCCAGAGAAACTCTGAGCATTGCGCGTTCCACCACACGCTGAGCGACCTTGAACTGGTGGATCAGAGCTACAGTGAGTGTCCACGTTTCAGCTCGAAGATCATGACAAGTAGGACGCACTGATTGAAGACACTGTGGGACAGACGATTCAAAAATGAATTACATATTTTCTTAAAATTTTTGAAAACTTTAATTTATGTATGAATATGAAATTTAATTTATTATTTTTTTTGAAATTGATCTCAATAAATATGTTTAAGCTCACTCTGCGATGTGTAAATATTACTTATTTGCCTTAAAATATTATTTCGAATGTTACAATCCATATCAAATAACTAAATAAAAGAAAATTTTCGTTTGTCTATCTATAAGTGTTTCACAGTTAAACCAATAAATTAAATAAATAAAACTAAGGTAAAAAGGATGAAAGTTATATAAGATAATGCTGATAAATCATTTTCGAAGGAAACAAGTACTATATAATGCCAATCATAAATGAAACCATAGTTTAGGTGCATGTATCGAATAATAATCTCGGATAAAACCATATTGCAGCAAACAGTCCAAGTAGCGCTAACAATCAGTTCACAAACGAACTCCTCATGCTTGCGGTGACTTACTTGAGTGCAAATACCGACATGCTCTCTATAATATATCCTACTACTTGTGAACTTTGTAATTTAGTCTAGTGTAACTTATGAACATGCACTGTTTTAGATTTAAGACATTTGACATGGTTAATTCGTTTTATATTTAGTTTATAATTTAAACAATGTTATTTGTAAATAAACCGTTTTTGTTTTTCAGTTTCGCAATTCATTTCTCCTATATTATTTAGGGTAGGCCGAGGTAGGGACTTGGTGTTAAGACATTCCGTTGGCCACTTTGCGCCGGATATGGCATTGCTCGTTGAGTGGCGGTATTCAACGCCGCGCTTTGCGTTATTACCAGAGCGAGGCAAAGAAAATATTAAGTAACTAGTTTCACCGAGCGGAATTAAACCTAAAATTTTATTAAATAATACTTTGGAAATATCGAAATTAAGGCAAGCCTTGCCAAAGATGCTAGTCAAAAAATTATACTAACTACAATCAATATAATAATGCTTACATGTCTCCCATACCTATACCATAGTGATATATATACGTCCTTCTGTACTTAAGTTATATATGACATCAAATTCTATTTAAGTTATACAAAGAGCGCTCACAGTGAACCTGCTGCTACTTCCGATTTAATTAATAAACTAATTAACTTGCAAGTTCAAAAGTTAGTAAATGTAGATCCATATTGGTAGCTTCCGGTAGCACTGACACTACTGACATCTCCATGTAGCATTCAAAGTGCTTGTAATTGCCTAATTGAATAAAGAATATTTTGATTTAGATTTATAAAAACTTAATATAACTCTAAAAAAAATCTACTTCACGCTGTATCCCGCACACAGCAGGATAGGCAGAGGGGACCTAGTGTTAAAACACACCGTTACCCACTTTCTGCCGAATTCTGGAGGTATTGCGTGTTGAGTGGCAGAACTCAACGCCGCACTTAGCCTCGACACCAGAGCGAAAAAATGGAAATATAAATTTGAGTAAATATCCTCGAGTGGGGATCGAACCCACAACCAGTCGGTTTTACAGTCACACTTCGTGCCCCTGCGCCACGACTGGCCTCAATAATACATAACTCTATTTATTTGAATTTTTGTATCAGTCGAGATTTAATAAATTCGAGTTTTGCTTTATACAAAAATCTTAAATAGTACCCAATAGCATGAAGTTTTTAAAATTTAAAGCAATCAAGAATGGAATTTCACCTGTTCAAATTTATGAACGTTCTAACGAATAGAGGCTTTACACACATGGCAACCTCTTGTGTCTTGTCCAAATACTGCATCAGCAAATTAAATTCCATCCTAAAACTTCAACTCTGGCCTGAAAAAGCACTCCACACAAAATGCTGAATTATATTTTCAGTCTTTTTGGCAGCAGCACATAGTGACAAATGTATGTAAAAAAAGTATTTTTTACAGGGTAGGCAACCTAGTGTTACCACGCCGTTCTTCACGTTTCGTTCAACTAACACTTTCAGCGTGATGTAATGAGAACGAATATTTTTTATTGCCCCGCGGTGGTAAAACCTGCTACCATCACGTTTACAGTTAGAGGTTGTTCCATGACATTACGACAACTTTAATTATATTTATGTTATGTATTATATATGTGTTGCTATGGCCAATCTCTATATTTTATAGATAAAACAAGGAATAGTAATAGTGGTTTTCATTGATTTCTTTCCTGGAAATCGTTGCATTATTGCAACGATTTAAATTTAAAATAAATAAAAAAATAAATCAGCTTCACGCTGTATCCCGCACACAGCAGCGTAGATAGAGGGAACATAGTATTATGACACTCCGTTGCCCACTTTCTGCCGAATTCTGCAGGTATTGCGTGTTGAGTGGCAGAACTCTATGCCGCGTTTAGCCTCGACACCAGAGCGAAGATATGGAAATATAAATTTAAGTAAATATTTCAGCTCCTCAAGTAGGGATCGAACCCACAACCAGTCGGTTTTACAGTCCCATTTCGTGCCGCTGCGCTACGACTGGCCTCAGATTTATATTTATTAAATTCAAAGTAGTTTGAAAAAAATTAAAAACACTAACAGAAGTATTTCCTTGCTTCTCTGTTATTTCTGACAAGGACATTGTGACCATGCTATGAAAACCTTAAAAAATATTCGTTTTAAGTAGAGTTGCAAAAATTTCTCAGATTGAGATAAAAAATAAAAGTGACTCCAGTGAAAAGGTAAAAAATGAAAACAAATACACATTTTAATATATGTAACATATAACATAATGTATTCACAGCTGAGTAATAATCTTCACAGATTTAATACTTACTAGTGCTATGTGAGTATACATATATAATACAAAATTTGCAATCAGTTCGTAAACGAACTTCCTATGTTTGCGGTATTCCGTACTCGAGTTCAAATCAGAGCAAGCTCATAGATGTACTTAAAGTTGCCGTCAACTTGCTAATTGACCTCGCAGAGCTTTCAGTAATATGTTCGGTTTAATATTAATAATACTAAACGTGATTACTCTCAGCTTCACGCTGTATCCCGCACACAGCAGGTAATTGTCACGTAAATATTTTTCATTAAATTAATTAATTAATTAGCTTCACGCTTTATCCCGCACACAGCAGGGTAGGCAGAGGATACCTAGTGTTAAGACACTCCGTTTCCCACTTTCTGCCCGAATTTAGGAAATAATTTAAATTTCTATTTTTAACATGAATTAGTCTGTAAGAAGAAGAATCTTACTCTGGATCAATTATTATAATTTTAGGTCTATAGTTACATATGTACATACTCGTACGTGTATTTATCAATAATCCTACAGTCCCGGATATGTATTTATTGTGATTTTTCTGTCTTAAAAAGAGTGATAACATCTTTTACCTCTTACTTAGGTATATATTATATACCTCTTTCATTATGATAAAATATTACTTTGAAGTACGACGTGAGTACGCTTCTCACTTGGGAGAATTATTTATATTTTCATTTCTTCCCTTTTGGTACCAAAGTAAGACCGCGGCATCGATTCCACCTCTCAACACGCAGTGTCTCTGAAATTTGGCAGAAAGTGACGACGGAGTATTTTAACACTAGGTTCCTCTGTTATATGTGGGATACGGCGTGAAGCTAGAAAAAAAAAATGATAGACTCATGAAAGTATTTAATAAGTTGATTTTACGATCAGGATGAAAACAGCAAATTTCTATACTTTTACTATTGTAGCCGTAAAGTATACAAATTCTGACTTGAAGTTTCTGCACACAAAATTAAGAATTGGGAACAAAATTCAGAATTAAATGGAAACTTGCTGTTTGCTGTTTCTCTTACAAAAGCTAGAAACAAGTTCTATTAAATATTTCACAGAACTTGTTTCTATTAGTGTAAGTTTCGTTGTGCAGACTAATTTTCCCCTAATATTATTGAGCTGAGCGAATTGAAGCTTTTTGTGCCGTGTGATCCCGGCCTAAACCGAAACTTGAAAAATTTTACTGATAAAATTACTAACCATTTCTACGTGAACTTTTAAAATAAATATCTTCTGCATTACACTTAACAAAAGTTCCAGCGATTATTCAATCACTTTACAGATTATTAATAAATAGAATAAAAAAATTATATCATATAATCATACTTACACATACTTAATAACAGTCATTACAATTTTTCGTTCGCTACCTATAGTCTATTTATTGACAAATGTATATTTTTTATTTTTGAAATATTACAAAAGTAATTTAATTTCACCTGTCTAGTAGCCCATAATAGGTGTTAAGAAGAACACTCATTTGAAGGTGAAGAACACATTATTAAATTACGAACTTATTATTAAATTGCAAATGAAATATGAAACTCACTTTAATGGGTTGTCACGTCAACCAAAGTGTTCGCATAAATTACTGTTAGACAGTATGTCGTGCAGCAATACTTACAAACTTTCACCGTATTCATATATTTTTTCGATTAAATCTGTAAAAGTTAGTTATAGTTTGTTCTTTTTATTATACTTACTTCAATAAGAAAACAGTTTTTAGGTATTTTTTCAGCGTCCCGCATACAACAAGGAACCTAATGTTAAGACACTCCGTTCTCCACTTTCCATTAATGTATGGAGACATTGCGTGTTAAGTGGCTGAAACCATAGCTGCGCTTTTGCCTTGTTCTCAGAGATAAGAAATGACAATATTACTAAATAACAATTCATTGCCTCCAATTGTACTCAAGCCCACAACCGTCCCGTTACAATCATACGCATGTGAACCTGCACTAAGATGGCCTCTTGTTTTAAGTTTTTTTTGTTATTAAATATTCATTAGAAACCCTTTGGTGTTGAAAGCATGTTGTATGGTGATATATAACGCCTTCGTCGTAAGCGCTTTCAAATTTTGTCAGGTTCGTGCAAAATGTTTCAAGTTTTGTCAGGTTCGTGCAAAATTATACCAATATTGCATAATTTTTTTGTTTCTCTTTTTGCAGAAAAGCCTTTTTGCTCAATTATGTTAAAAATTAAATTAATGAAGTAGAAAAGCTTCATCCTAATTGGACTATGAAACAGAAAAAACATATCCATATTAAGTTACGACAGTACCTATATAAAAAATCATACTCTAATGTTTAGTAGGTTTTAAATGACTTAAAGGAGAATCGAAGCGGCGATTTGTAAACAATAAAGTATATTTTGCATGGTGAGCTATACTGGTCATTGGCTAATATTAAAAGATCCAAAAACGATAAGTGTCTTGAAGACGACCGTGATATCAAAATATTGGATTACTAGCTGTTTTGCACAATTTTCCAGTTGAGAAGTAAATATTCTAAGAAACTATTATATCACGTTCTTGTTTTTATTATTTTCGTATTTTGTTTTCTGTCCCACTCAGTATCCCGCAAACAGCAGAGTAAGCACAGGGAACCTAGTGTTAAGACACTCTGTTCTCCATTTTCCAAATAATTCTGGAGGCATTGCGTGTCGAGTGCTGGCGCTCAACACCGCGCTTTACCTCCACACCAGAGTGACATAATGAAAATATTAAATGTTTACTTTTCTCAAGCAGGAATCGAACCCTTGAAAAATAAGTCAAATAATGTGTTAACATTTCAAAAGAAACGTTAAAACATTATTGAAAAAACAAATAACTATATCTTTTTTTACATATATCTACTTGTCTGATAAAAAATGCTACTTTTATTTTATATATTAAATAAAAGCTCAACATTGAACACATGTGCGATACCAGGACGCAAAGGGATGCGATCAAATTAGGGGCCGAACACAATATTTTTTCTCCCCTATGTAATTATTGGCATTTTTAGTAAGAATCTCGAGTTTCTGAGGTAAAATTGAGATAGGGGTGGTGTCAAGTAAACCTATACAGGCCACGTCTAGATGTGACTCCGGAATTTCGTTAAATACATACTTTTTTGAGGATATAAATATCTGTAATAAGTTCCAATTAAATACGATTATTACAAAAAGTCATATTTTTCAAAGCTTATCTTAATATTAATAAATTAAAGGTACAAAATTTATAATAATTTCAAAATTGCTGTTGTTTAAGTATGGTTCACAGTAAACTTATAAATATCATTGTTTTTACAAAACATTGTTATTTTTAGTTTGAAATTCGGAAAAAAACCACTTCTAGTTAAACTATTTCATTCACGTCTATTCTATTACCCGATACAAAAGTATATCGATCGTATATCGAGAGTACGGTAAGGTGAGGGAGACACTGTAATATCACTCTAGCTTCGACTCAACTCAGTGTTGATCATGACTCCCTAAGGCTTACATTTAACTAACACTTTTTTAGTTTACTTGTTTATTAAAAAATAACATAAATACCTACGTACATCTTACCTAAAATTAAAAGAAAACACAATCTTTTTGTATTCTTAAAATATTTATTCATATTTTCACAGAAGACTCATCAGTTATTATTAACAGTACCTACCAAGTATTTGTTAGTTATAAATTATTGGCCCTATATTTATTGAGGCCAGTCCTGACATAGAGACAAAAGTATGTGACTGTGAACACGATTGATTGTGAGTTCGATACCTGCTCGAGGAAATGAAATATTTATTTGAATTTATATTTTTACTTCTTCGCTCTAGTGTCGAGGCAAAGCGATGCGTCGGGTGCCACCAATCAACACGCAATGCCTCTAGAATTCGGCGGAAGAATGAGAGACGGAGTGTCTCAATGGGTTTCCTTGCATACCATGCTGTATACGAGAAGCCGATTTAATTTTGATAAATTATAATTATTACTAAATACTAGGCACCGTAAAAAATAAGTGACAAGCTTTCTGTATAACATTCATAATTATGCTTGCACTAAATATAATTAACAAATAAATCAGCCTAATGCGATTATCTACAGCTCGAAACCCATCAGATACGTAATCAGTGCTATAAATATTTGCAATGCGAGATGATTTTACTGATGCATATAATATTGGAGGCCGGTCGTGGCACGGGGGCACAAAGTGTGACTGTAGTCGTGATGGTTTGTGGATACTATTCCTACTCGAGGAAATGAAATATTTAATGTTTTCATTTCTTCGCTTTGGTGTTGAGGCAAAGCACGCCATTGGGTACCGCCACAGAATTCGAAAGAAAATGGGGAACGAAGTGAATTACCACTAGGTTACCTACCCTTGGGATGCGTATGGGAATCAATAGGTGCATATAATATTGATGTTGTATAACCGATCGAAGAATTTAGGTTGTATAACCGAGAATCGATTGGAACTAGATTTGGGTAATGCCGTAAATAATGGTGGGAGATATCAGAGTTTTTCTATGGAATTTTAGGTCATTTTTTTGTGTAAATTTCCTTTTTCAATCTTTAGATTTATTAATTAATATATAAATATAAGAATACGTTGATATAATAAAACACTCAATAAAAAATAGGAACTCATTTATTTACATACTTTCAAAATATATTTACAATGGAAGCTCGTTACTTACCTAGTGAAATGGCAACTTGAGCAAAAGTATTATATAAAAATATTATGCACGACATTGGATGACTATTAAAAATTATTAAAAGAAAAAGCTAAAAGAGTAGAAATTCTAAGTTATTAAAGAAAATAACCAATGATTGAGAATTATATAAACTAGAAATAGAATAGAAAACACCAGTTAAAGAGTATTAGTTCTTGTTTCTTGTATCTTAAAGAGCATTTTCCTCTGCTAAAGCGTTACAGTGCGTACCCTTAGAAATATCGATTCAATTAAGCCCAGCATTTGTGCCTTGCAAAATTCAATATAATCTGAGCGTATAAATTACCTCTTCGCTTGTAAAGGGAACCGCGCCCTCGACTTATATTAACATTATAAACTTAGAACTAAAACACATGGAATGTGATGTATAGAAAAAAATGTTAGTATTAATAATAAGAAGTGAAATAAAAGACTAAGATGGATCGAAAGAAAGAGCCGAAATTATGAAGTCTTTGGACTAAATAATACACAACAACAAAAAAATCGTATCAAATACACATATGTAATTTTCAAATGTATGTAAAAATCAATTGTTAACTTAAAACTACTTTGAAAACTTGTGACAATAGATTGTTTGATATCACAATACAAGCCCTGCATTTGTTTAGAGTAACGATTATATTGACGTTACAATACGTAATATTCTGGATGAAACTTTCTGAAGCGCTATAACTTCAAATCATCCTCCGACTCACTCTCACTGGAATACTTATGAAGGGCTTTATGAATCTCTTCCTCAATTTCAACTGCGCTCTGATATTTATCGTCCACAGCTAGCTTATTATAGGCTATTTTTATATTCGAATCGTAATTGTTACCACAGCAGTAAATACCCTTACGTTTTAGCACACACACTATTATGTAAATGGAAATTATGATAACAATGACAAGCGCAATTACCAAAACCATGTTCATTTTGTAGTGCCAATTCGCGTTATTTATTTGCGGTAATACTGTTTTAGGGTAACAGTAAAATTTGGGCTCAACATCGGACTGATTAAAAAGTTGGGCATCGTCCAAGCAGGAGGAGCACTGACTGCCGCTGGGCCCTGCACAGGTGGCGCAGGTGTAGTGACAAGGGAGACACACAAGGGGAGTTTTGGAGTAATTAGATGATTCCATATCAAAGGCCTCGATTGCTGTAGGTTTAGTGACGTCGCCCTGTCGCTTAGCGACCGAAGAGTCACCAGCCTCCAAGTACGTAAGGTTACGTCTTCGTGAATTGGCTTGCATTATGATCTCACCGGCGTAAGTCCCCTCTGGGCAACGTTGGTAACATCGACCGTCGTACAAGTGCAAACCCTTGGCGCATTCTAGTGAAAGAGAACAAATATATATAAATACACGAGATAGAACGTGACAGTCCGACACCACCCAGCACCGTACCAGCGTCCATGCAGCGTTGTATGCAGAAGATCCATTCATGAGGCTCGAAGTCGCAGATAGATTATGAAAACAGGGCTCGAAGGGATATTGTAAGTAGAATCTCGTCACTGATCTCAGATAATTTTGTTTATGGATTAATGATAAAACAAACGGACGTTAAAACTAGTGCTGCATGCCAAAGACGTGTACAAAATTAAATGAAATCAGGAGAAAAATAACGTTCAACGTTACATGAAATTAATAGGTAGCAAAATATTTTTAGTAAATTCAAAGCTTTGAGCGGTTGTTATTTTAACGTTAAAAAGTATAAAGCGAAGCAAACATGCAATACAAACACAAAAGGAAGTCTATATTTAACGTCAGTTTGGTTTACACCTATATATGTATGTATAACTAACTTATCGACTAATAGTCCCTAACAAATACAAAAAAAACAGATCAGAGACAAGACACTACTAACATTAAATGAAAATCTAGATACATTTTGTAATAAAAGATTTTTTATTATTACTTGTCATTCACATTGGATTTCAATATATACAAATTATGCAGCATTTACATTAATAAATACATTGTTTAGGTTCTAAATTATCGCCGATCGATGATTTTTACATACACCAAAACCGTTATAAAAATGAGCTTAACATTTTCTAACATCGAACAATTATTACAATATGTGACAGCTATCCTTACTCGACAGTAAAGTAAACTTACAGTAACTAAAGTAGGAGTTACTCGAAGGAGTTACTTTACATTTAACTCTAGCTACCAGTCGACGAAAAATCTTGTATTCAGTCGTGTATAACATATGTGAGCAATTTGTACAAGTCTCCAAATTTATTTATACCCATAACCTACGTATTTACATGTTTTACGTGTTTTATTTAAGATGGATTGGCAATCACTTGTATGATCACAACCACAATGTGAAATTAAAATTTTATTCTAATTATTATGTTTATTTGTTCACAGGGAACTACGTATTACGACTGCGACATCATCTTAGTGACAACTGTTGAGATTAGATAGATATATGGACAACGTGTTATATGTATGAGTATTATAATAACTATATTTACAGATTTTAAATATATAGTTATATATAAAAATATAAGATTTTCTCGGGGATTTGGACCAACAAAATTATTCGTCTAATGAAGCCTGCTATATTTTTTTTATTTGTTTCTATTTAAAAAATTAAAAGCAGTCCCTCTGTAGAAATATTTAAACACATTTTGACACTAAACAACGATTTATATTGAATTTGTATAAGTGAATATAATTTTAGAATGCGAATATAATAACTAAATGTTTACGTTAGGTGGCCGTCGTGACTCAGGGTTACAAGGATATGACTATAACTTGAAGGATGTGGATTCCATTCCCATTCGTCTCGTCGAAAATGAATTATTATTTATTAATATTTTCATTTCTTTGCTTTAGCACCAAGGCAAATCAAACTGACCACGCAATAGCTCGAAAAATTTCGGTAAATGAAGAACGGAGTGTCTTAACACTAGGTTCCCTCTGCCTACTCCGCTACAAGCGGGATATAACGAGAAGCTGATTAATATTTACATTATGAAATATCAAATAAATAATGAACTTGCTACAAATAGAACGTCTCCACTGTTGAATATTTAAAATGTAATCGCGAAGTAATATGAGTACCCACTTTAACTCCGTAAGTTATGTTAAAGGAATGCTATTTGATCTCGTTCCTATGATCCCGTCTCAGGTACAAACATACATTGCAATTTTCTTTAAGAAACTCTCTAGCGAATACTTAAGATTTAATACTTGCATTCTGTACACAAGCATATATTTTGTGAAAGGATTATATAGCATTTTCAATCATAGTTTTCAGAATCGGATATAATTTTCCACCCACCAATGTATTGATTTGGTTTTGGCGTCATTATTCCATTTAGTAAAAACAAGCCACTTAATTTCGACTGTTTATATAAAATTTCTGTGAGCTTTCTTGCGTGTTTGTAAATAATTTGAATTAGCCTTGACCTCGGCTACTACCTAGTTTGTGGCCGCTTTATGTTCTTATTTAACGTTATTCGTGTTTTTTTATGTATGTAACGTGTATTAAAATGTTAACATTACTCATATTTACTAAAAAATATATAATTAATTGTTTAGAAATTGAAATTTATTTAATTTTATGCAAACAAAGTTACAATCTTGAAAATTTAACCTTAAGTCGAAAGCTTTGCTTATCCTAAAATCCTACAGACTGGTATTTTAAGCATACGGCCGCTACGTCTATGTCGGGACCTCGTGGCTGTCACAAAGATAATGCCGCCATCCACTTAGGAGGTTAGAAGGCAAAATTTAACGTTTTCGAAACTTATTGTACAGGATATGTCCATTTTTATATAACAAAGTAGTGGCGAATTTTCGATATCACTGTACGACAGAAGACGCACATCACATAATATGTTTGAACATAGGAAAATATCGCCAGAACTTTCTGAATCACTTTATAACATTTAAAGCTAAATCATTATATATCTATCTATTATGTTTAATAAATAATATTATATAGGAAACACGAGATATTAAATGCACAACATTTGGTATTGTGTTCAAATAGAATGCCAATTTTTGGTTGGTGGCAACTATTATAAATATCTAATTACATATATCATGCAACAACGTAACAATTGTAAAAACGTATCTATTGTAACACAGGTTTGAGGGTCTCAGACAATTAACCAACCGAATATGCTTCGATATTTAGGCCATCATTAACTAAACTTAATGTTTATATTATCATATTAAAATAGGCTTAAGAAATTTCTTATGACCGTTTATTATTAAAGGAAATTATTATGGAGGCGTAAACTTATTAATATGAAAATATAAATGTAAAACTTCAGTTTGGAAGACTTCGAGATAAGCTAAAATTATTCATGTTTTAAATTAACAGAGATTGTATTTGTTAAATGATTTTGGCACTGGAATATATTACTTCATGAAATGTTAATAAGATGGCCGATTGGAAATAGAATTGTATAATAACAATAAAATCTTAAGTACCGCAGGCATTTTCTAACTATACTTATCGTTTATATGATTTACAAACTACATGTCCATTTTCACAATTCAATGCAATTACCCGAGCAAAATGGACGTAATCGATTCGAAATACATAATATTAATGTAATTGCACTTGTTCTCTAGCTCTTTAGTTTTTCCGAATAATGAGATATTATAAAACACCTAAGAGATTATTGGACATTTGAAATATTAACTAACATTTACAGTTTTATACCGCAGTCATCTATTCAAAAAACGCCGTTTTCATTGATTAGTATTAACGTATTGAACACTTCCGAAATTTTAGCGCTTCATTTATTGTTAAATCACTGCGATGTAAAAATTTTTTTATTCAGTTACGTATTATATTATTATATATTATTATTAAATCAAGTTACAAAAATTATATAGATTTGAACTATAGTGAACAGCTGAAAATAAAATATACCTAAAGTTTCAACTAATGTAAACAGGTCCTTATTTAAGTACGATCGAGACATGATTGCATTGTGGCAGTATCCGGTGAACTTTATGGTAGTTTTGTTGTTATCGAAAATTCTTTATATATATAAATATTACAATATAATATGTTGTACTTATACATGATTTCAATTAAATTATAAATTTCGAACACTGCGTCAGCCAAATCCGTTGTAACCGTAAGCAAGCTCGTATTAGGGTTGGCAAGTTTGAAAAATATTCTGAACATAAAAGATTATTAATTAAAACTTTAATTCATTATACCACCTTTTAGCTTATGTAAAATATGAAAAAGAAAATGCTAAAATAAAACAAAAAACTATTGTTTTATTTACAACACAAAAAAACTATGAAAATTACATTCAGATTATTTTTTGTAAAGTTGATAACCCTATTATCTAGCCTGAGTTCTTATACCATCAGTTAGTGCGCTTACATGAATAGAAGCTGCCTTTAATCAAAGAGGAGGAGGGAAACCTAGACAGTATACAGTAATACAATATGGAAAACATTATACGTTACATATTTTTTTTATATTTACTTTTTTATTTCAAGTTGTTGATATTAATTAAATTATATGTATACGAAAAATGTAAGTACAAAATTTATATTTGGTAAAAAAAAACAATAAGGAAAAGAAAAAAGAAATTCAAAGTTAATTAATAATTTTCCTGTGAAATATGAAATCGAACAAAACGTATTAATTGTCTTGAATACAATTAAAAAGTATTTGATAGTCATTTCACTTATTATTTTTGATTTCAAAATTGTTATAATAAAATAAAATTTAGATTTATTATTATTTTTTGATTGTTCGACAAAATTAAATATAGTTCAATGTGTGTTTCGTAATTATTAAATTTATACAGCGTGTTGACTATTGATGTACTTCTATACTGTCTTGTAGTAGGAGGGAAGGGTGTAAAGGCACGAACTATAGACAGCTTCTTAACCTTGGATAAAATATTGGCTCCAATTTTTTAAAATTACTTTTAAGTATTAATATATATATCAATAAAATATTTTAATACCTATTATTACTACGCCAACGTTGGTCAAGACATTGGCCTCAAATTAAAAAATGAGTTGGAGCCAATACAGTAACGGTTAATCAAATAAACAATTAATTACATTAGCAATATAGAACATACGTAGTGGTGTGTGTGTTACTCTCAATAAAACAGTATGTTGTTAACTATAATTCCCAGCTTCAAGTACTAGGCTAGCAGCACCGTGTAGGAGGGCTTGTTCGCAAGCACGGCGCTCGAGGCGGTCTTACATTCTCTATATAACTATCTAATACATTCTGATTATTCTGCTTACTTCTATAGTATATACTAGTTGTTAGTGCGTGTTTTATTCTACTAGGCTGTATTTGGGAAGGGATGGATAGGAGTAGAAGGAGCAATAGGCACAAACCTAAGCAGCGGTGGGGCGCTTGGGACGCGTGTGTGGTACAGCCGCTGGCAGCATACCCTGACTCCACAGCTGGACCCTCTTCACGGATCTGTAGGAAATAATTGCATTTAAATGAATCAATGACGGTAATATCAAAATATTTAAAGAAAATAGATATATTATTCTTCAATTATAAGTACCTACATAGTATTTATTTCAGAACTATCCACTAACATCATTGTACTTAAAAAATATATATATACGTACTAGTTATATCGAGTATTACAATTATACATGAAACAATACATATATCACATATTTTCTCGGGAAAACATAAAAATAAATATCTTGATGTCAAATACGAGACTATCGCATATCTATAAACATATTAAATATTTAGCACAACACAAAAATACTTTTAGTAAAGATTAATGAGTAATGAGTATTCTTTACGATATTAGCAAAATTAAATACAAGAGTTGCATTATCACAACATAAAAAAGGACATTAAGCCTCATACCGCATTCGTATGCTATTTCCGGCAGTTCTACGTCAGCACAAACGAAATATCTACGAGCCAAAACGTTCGAATTAATAATATACACGGTAGTGGTGCAGGAGCACAAGCACTGTAAGCGTGATATATTGTGAGTTCGATTCCCACTCGGGAATATAAAATATTTATTATTTTAATTTCTTCGCTCTGTTGTCGAGGCAACGCGCGGCGTTGAGTTCCGCCACTCAACACGTAATGCCTTCAGGATTCAGTGGAAAGTGGGAAGCGGAGTGTCTTACCACTAGGCTCCCTCTGCCTACACTGCTACATATGGAATACAGTGTGTAACTAAGAAAAATATGCTTTTCATGAATTTCGTGGCGTAGAGGCAAAGCATCTGACTGTACGCGACGGTGTTGGTTCGATTCCCACTTTTTTTCCACATTTACACATTCCATTTTTGCGCTCTTATAAAAAGACGAAGTATGTGTTGTGGTTTTTGTAAGAGACAAAGCGCGCTGTTTAAAGAATATTAAATGTCTCGAAAATTGGATTAAAAATGGGAAACGGAGTGTCTTAATATAACGTTCCCCCTGCCCTGCCCTACCCAGTCATATTTTTTTTTTATTTATTTTATTACTATCAAATATCCATACAAATATACTTTACAATAATAAGGCACTACAAAAAACCACGAAGGTTTGTCTCGAGTACCATAATTCGTCTAAGTTATAAATTTAAATAATATTTCTTTAATAGTTGATTTAAACTCCTCTCAGTAATTTCACTTCGTATTTTATTGTCCAAGTTATTTATTAAGTAAGGAACCATGTATGCCCTGGTGCGCTATCCGTATTTGTTATTAGCTGATAATGAAACCAATTTATTTTGTGTCATATTGCGTGTTGCAATTTTATGTGAAATTTTATTTTGAAACTTCGAGTCAAAATAATTTTCTTTTAATATTGTAAATTTAATTTTATCATAAATGGGAATAACTTGGCAGTATTTAAAGATAAAGTTTTCCTCGGTAGTCTCATGCAGTTTGATTTTTAAAGGGACGATGTTTTTTAATATTCTAACTTGTAACCGGTATATGTGATTCAAGTATGTTTTGTCAGTTCTGCCGTAACTACTAAGTCCATATGAAATAATAGAATCGGCTAATGCGTTATAAAGCATTATCTTAGTCTTATACGTTAAACTACTTTTTATAATGAAAATATTTGCCAAAAATGATCTTAGTTTATCACATACATAATCAATATGCTTATGCCAGTTAAAATTGTGATCAATTGTTAATCCTAAATATTTATGGGATAGTACTACCTCAATTGAAGAACAACCGCAGTGGTTACTGGGGTTGTGAAAGCAGCTGTGAGTGTGGGCTTTAAGATTACAATTTATATCGCTACCTACTTTAAGGTTTGGTGAATGTATATGCATCAGTTTAGTTTTTTGCGGATTTAATACAAGATGACTATCATGACACCATTTGTTTAACATATCGAAGTCTTCCTGTAATAAGGTTATGCCTTCATTCACGTCTTTAGCAGCTACAAGCATACAAGTATCATCAGCGTATTGATAAGTTATACAGTTATTAAATATTTTACTCATATTATTTATATAAGCTATAAAGTGTAAAGGCCCCATGACTGAGCCTTGAGCCGTGCCCTCTGAGACTTTTATACTTGTACTAAAACTGTCGCATATTTTTACACAGTAACTCCTATCTCTAAGGTAATTTCCACACCATTTAAACAGTGGTCCACGTATTCCCGTGTTTTCTAATCTTTGTAAAAGTATGTTGTGGTCCAATGTGTCAAAAGCGCGGGAGAAATCAATAAACAGCGCCAAAACATGTAGTTTTTGATCTAACCACGAATTTACTTGGTCCGTAAACGCTGACAATAACATTGTTGTATTTTTACCTGGACGAAAACCGTACTGTGTACTGTTCAGAATATCATTTTTTTCATAAAAAGAATGAATTTGATTACTTATATATTTTTCAGTAATTTTATTTAACAGAGAAGTTACCGTGATCGGCCTGTAATTGCTGATGTCATCTTGTTTTCCTTTTTTATACACAGGTCTCACACAACCAGCTTTTAACTCATCCGGGTAGATGCCTATTTCAACGCTAGTATTTATAAGTTTAGCCAAAGGTTTACACATATGTTTCACCATTGCCTTAACTTCGACACCTCTTATACTATCAATACCTGGGGCTTTATTAGTATTTAAATTTTTAATCAATTTTAAAACGTCATTTTCAGACGCTTTTTTAAACTTTATGCTACAATTGGACGAATGATTATTATTTATGGTACTATTTAGTAACTTTTGTCTACAATTAGGGATGTTTTTTTTAACAGCATCTGAAAAACCTACTGCGAACATTTGTGCAATTTTTTTCGGGGATAAATTAATACAATTAAAAGCCGACAACACTACTTCGTCAACTGACCTGCATATTCTGCCAGAAATTTGATTTAGTATATTCCACAGTTTTTTAGTATTTCCATAATTTATACTTATTTTATTTTTATAATATAAATTTCTATAGTATTCAATAACTTTATGAACCTTATTTCTCGTCTTATTATATTGTAATCTCAAGTAAACATTATACGGATTATGCCTCCACCTTCTAAATAGCCTATCTCTTTTTTTAGACAGATTAATAATGTTTTTATTAATCCAGGGTGCAACGCGTGAGTTATTTTTAGTTTTAAAAATTTTTCTTTTGCTAGCTTTCGAGTACGCAGATTGAAATACATCTCTAATATGTGTATATATTTCCAGTGGTGTGCATAAATCATCAACGCGCTCCCAGTTTGCATTACTTAGTTCCTTTCTTAATATTACAGAGTCGTATATATTTATTTGTTTATTAAAATGACAATTCATTACCGGTGATTCATAAACGTTGCATAGTGCAACGACGATAAGCCGATGGTCCGCTAGTACAGTGTCGACTGCAGCGGTGCACGGACTGATTAATCGCGACCTTACAAATATGTGATCTAAACACGATTTCGTAATTGTTTCTAATCTCTTTTCAATGCGCGTATATTCTGTAATGCCACATAACAGTCCGTACTCCGCCATCAGATTCAGATAGTTATCTCTAGTATTGGATGATATTTTTAAGTCAAGGTTCATATCCCCTGCTATTACAATATTTAATGACGAATGCAAATTTTTTAATAGAAGTGAAAGTTCAGATACAAAAAGTTGCTTATTATATGAAGGAGGTCTATAAATTGCACATATTGTGACCGTTTGGTTACAAGAAGTTTTAATCGTGCCTATTAGTGACTCGAACAAATATGTATTACAGTTATGAAGTGTAAACTTTAAATAATCTTTTATATAAATAATTATACCTCCACCTTTTTTATTTTTACGTAATTTTGTGTACATTTTATATCCTGGAATGTTAAATAAATTACTAGTTTCGTCCGTTATTCCTACCTCCGTTAAAATTATAATATCAATAGGATATAATGTTACATCTACAATTTGTAATAATTTTGAATAATTTTTAACTATTGATCTAATATTTATATGTATACATAATAGATTTATATGACTGCTAGGTACTTTTCTTATAAAGCTATTGCAATCTATACAATTATTTATTTTTATTATTCCTGATAAGTTATTTGTGCTATCCATATTATTATAATTTATTATGAGAAGAAACAAAATTTATATAAGGAAAAACTATTTTTCACTTTTTGAAATTGCTTCAATATCTAATAAACATCTTATCATGTGTACTTTACTTACTTTTGTTTTCCTTGCATAAATTCTGCCATTCTTGCACCATACGAATTCAAAATTATTACTTAGCTGCTTTTTACTGTTATATAATAACATTTTATTATAGGGCGTTAGAGCTTCACGGATAAATATCGGAGTGTTTGTAAGTTCACGCGGCACACTTTGCACAATGTCACCGAGAGTAGACCGAGTCTGCTTAGTTGCCGCTAACCACTGATCCCTGATGTGCTGGTTCTTCACTTCGACAACAAGAGATCCAGATCGTTCTTTATGCGGTTGCATGACGCGTGTGCATTTAACATCATCTTCGTCGATTTTTAACTTTACAGCAATGGCTTTTATAACTTCCTGGGGTTTTTGTAGTGCGGATTCTGGTAATCCCGATATTTCCACGGAACTCCCTAGGGACCTTTGTTCTATTTCATGTAGTTTGAACTCTAAGGACGCAACGCGAAGTTCAAGATTTTTGTTACTATTTTGAAGTTCAATATTTCTATTTTCTAACGTTTTTATTTTGTTTTCATGTTTTTTAAAAGATTCCTCGATATTTGAAATTTGATCGCTTAGGAACTGGAGCGAAGCTTCAAATTCTTTTTTCAGTGTTTCAAATTCCTTTTTTATTATTTTTTTCATTTCTGAAGTTATGTCTCGAATCAATTTAGATCCAGCCTTGTTACTGGAAACGAGTTCCTCTTCTTCTTCATCCTCGGAATCATCACCTTGTATTAATATTGATGATCTATGCGAGGCGTTGCACAAGCATTCTTCACAGCTCCATTCCAGTCCAGGGGCATTTCGAAGAGTGGCTAATTGCTTTGCGGAGAGTTTAGCGCAAGAAGTAGTAGCATGGACATATTTCTCACAGCGGCTACATATTATACCGAGACCTTTTTTCGTAATATTTTTGTTACAAGTATTACATTTTGATATTGGCATCTTGAGGGTAGTTTGCGCACAAATAGAAGTAACGTGTGTATAGTTCGTAATTAGAACGACGAATGATATATAAGATATAGTATATATATATATATATATATATATATATATATATATATATACATATACACATATACGGGAAACTATAGTAAATAATTATTTTAGCTTTAAATTTAAATTTTTCATGGATAAATCAAATAATCGCAAAATCGATGATTGAATTTAGTAAAACGCGATAAAAGTAGAATAAAAAAATATTTGATAATTTAAATCAATACCAAAATGTTAATAATTGTAATTACCTTAACTTTCATGTATTTTAACAATATTAAATCACCACCATCCACAAAAAGTTAAATACGTTAAAACCTTTACAATAACTCAAAAATCCATACATTTTAACAAAAATTAAACTACATTCCAGTAGCATTATCGATAGCATTACCCAACTATGTACGAGAGCGCCGTACAAAGTGTCGGGTATCAACTTATCGACGAGACCGAGACAGTACTTAGCTTTTGATAAAGTTTAAGAGTATCGTGTGACCGACGGCGGGTGATAAATCGTCAATAAACTCTATTATTAGATTGTCTTTTTTTTAAACTTCATGTTGTATCCTGAACATAGCAGAATAGGCAGAGGGAACCTAGGAACCTAGTATTGAGTGGTGGAACTCGACGCTGCGCTTTGCCTCGTTACTAGAGCAAAGAAATGAAAATATTAACATATGTATTTCATTTACTACAATGGGAATCGAATCTACAATCTCTCGGGTTTGGTAGTCGCTTTTATATATAATTCTATATCAACGTTGTATATAAAACAGATGAAGTTTGTGGTAAATTAAACTGTAATATTATCAGCTTTCATATATTTAGGTATTTACGCAGTTAGATATGTTAAATTGACATGATGATAATATTGTTCGTAGTTGTGAGATACAGTTTTATCTATAAAACTTATATGCAAATGGTTGTTAATGTTTTGATAGCGATCAAAAATATATATAGCTTATGATATTTGAAAACTTAATGATTGTGTTACTTTATTTAGTTTTTTTTTTATTAGGTCCATACTGTGTCCCGCATATTGCAGGGTAGACAGAGGGAACCTAAACCCAAGTGTTAAGACATTTCGTTCCCAACTTTCCACCGGATTTTCGAGACATTGCGTATTGAATGGAGGAACTCAACGCCACAATTTTGCCTAAGTACCAAAGCGAAGAAACGAAAATATTAATTAATAATAATTCATTCACTACTTTCACATTATAATGGGAATCTAACCCGCAACAATTGAGTTACACGCACAAACTTGTGCCACTGCCAAAATTTAAGTTATTGAAGGCTAGTATAATGACACAAAATACAAAACTATATAAAATAGAGTATAAGCCATTTTCTATTATATTTGTTTTTAATTTGATTAATACATTAATCAAATTTTCATGAACGCAAATAAACGCAAAATGTTTTTTCCAATTTTATATAGACAATGATTGATGGAGTGACGTGAAAACGGGAAAAAAATAACCGTCCACTCGTGCGTATGTAGAGTATGATCTGCAATATGTAAGAGCTGCAGCACTCACCGCGTGCGAGTCGTGCCAGACCAGCGCGAGGTCGTCGTCGATGGTGTTCTGCCCCGCCCCCTCCGGCGCGCCGGGCCCCTTCGCGCCCCACAGCGTGCCCGCGTCGCCGGCGCCGCTCTCCGGCGACGCGGCGTGCTCCTGCGCGGGGCTCTCCGTGCCGTAGAATATCAACTCCCACTGCGTCAGGGGGCCCGCTGCAACAGAGCGGACGTGCTCACTTCTGTGTTTGGTTGAGGCAAACTTTCATGAAAACTATTTCAAAGCGTCACAGAAATTGTATGGAAGCCTCGTATACGTCGTAACAATGTGAGAATCATTAAGGGGGTTAAAAGATTACAGACACAGAAGCATATAAGTGAATCGGTTTTTGAATTTTTTGGAATATTTATTATCTAACCTACTTGGAGTTACTATTAAAATTTAGACAAGAAATATTATTAAGTTGAAGCTTTTCAATCCAGCGGCATTGTTATTGTGAAATTAAGAAATTGTTATTTTAATAGTAAGCCCAGTACAGAATACATAACAAATTATTAAAAAAAAAAAAACAAACAAAATATTTCTACAGCATCTAAAAATAAAAGTAACAAAAAAGATTTAAAAAAAAATATTTCAGCGGAATTATACGAGAATTATATGAACGCAAAACACGACATGCAAAAGTCTGGAACAAGGTGGTGGACGTGCAAGGTCAAACTATGGTGACCAAATAAAACGCATAAAACGTAGCGACGGACAACATGCAAGTACCGTTGGCTTGGAGGGGCGCTGGATATATTCGTTGAATTTTCGGATACTGCTCGAACAAACTCGACATCTTGCGGCCTCTGGCGTCCGACAGGGGGTCCGTCAGGTCCCCTTGCAGGTTCAAACTCAGGTCCGGGACGGCCGACGTCGCTCGCCACGTCGTGCTCTCTATGGGCGAGCGAGTCGCCGGACGACCTTGTTTCCTCTGCGAATTCCTATTGGGATTCTTGGAGTTTTTGTTCTTTTTCCGCTTCACCAAACCCACCGTGTACTGTGTGGGCACTATATGGACAGATTTCCCCCTGTTGTTTTTCCTCCCGGCCTGAACGACTACGGGGCGTGTCGCGTTGCTTCTGTTTCGGATTATCGGACTTCTGAACGGTATCGGATCATTTTTGGCAGCCGGTGTACTTGTCCCGTATAATGTCAACGACCAATCTTGTAACGTTGCCCGACCTAGTTCGAAAGTGAGTAAGTAGATTTTGTAAGTCCCTTATGAATCGATAAATATTAGTACACTTTAGAAGCTTCCACACGGATTTCGATTTATACGTTCTTTCTAGACTTTGATATTAGTAAAGTTTTTAATCTCTCGTGACTGAACGAAGTGTCCTCGTTAAAGAAATGCTATTGAGACTTATATATTTTAAGTTCTGTAGTTAAAAAAGTTTGTAAAATAAGTTATATTAACCTTAGGAAATCTAATATGGTTTTGCCTTTCAGACTTTTAGCAAACTATTATATATACTTCAGTATGTCCAAGGACAGCAATTTATGTACATTAAGAGGAAAATATAACATTTATTTACTAAAATAAATTTAACTTTTGGAACGTTTCTAAACGTCTTCTTTAGTAGTTTACATTCAACAAAGTACGGTATTCTATACGCTTGTGAACCAGCTCGCTGCACATCTTATCGCTTGCATTACAAAACTTGTAGAGCACTCGATGACGGTCAATACTCGACGAGCGTGTAAGCTTTACTTTCAGGAGAGAGAGTGCTGAGAGAGATGAAGGCGTCACCGATGCATCGTATGACAACAATGGACTTTTATAATTGAATTTTTATATTGAACAAATATAGATTACAAATCTATCTATTTATTTATGTATGTTATGTAGACATAGAAAACATGAATAATGTAAAATTTTCTCTAGTCTTAAGCCCAAATTGTCGGTTAAATATATTACAATTACACAGAAACTCGAATAAATAATTAGTACATTCAATGTTTTTTTACACCATTACAATCATATTTAAGATTATAAGAATTATTTATACTTTTTAATAATAATTGTAAAAAACATATGAGCTTACCCATATAGCGTCCTTCGTTAGATACTTCCAGTTGCCACACTCCCAGCGGCGCCTCCCCCCACATGTGTACAGACATGAACGGCCAAGAGTTAAAGCCAGCTCGCGATGAATCGTGTGGCCTGTTGAAGTACATTTGTTTTATAATCCATAATATACGATATTATTTTGGTATATAGTTCGATATAGTTTTAATTTAATCTAATCTAGTTTCACGCTGTATCTACAGGGGTAGTCAGAGAGAACGGAGCGCCAAACGCTACGGTCCCTGCATACCTCTTTCGCCTCGTCCACTGTCATCAACCTCTTCATACATGCTCTCCAGGGAGTCCTCGTGCTTTTTATGTGTTCCTTCGCAGTATCTTCGATACTGTGTTTTCGAAAATCAACCGAGGTCTCCCCTTACCTCTCTTTCTGCTCACTTTTCCATATCATAAGTCTTTTTTGCCGTTATTTTATCATTCATTCGTTCAACGTGCCCAAACCAGCTGAGCACATTCTTCTTCATTCTCACCGTGAAATTCTTGCTAGTACCTGCCTCTAAATGCTAAGAAAAGAAATACACGAATAGATATGTAGAAAAGCCAATTTGTAAACTGCCACCTTTAGAGATGTACCGGGGTATAATCAAGTCACCTCCCTTGAGCAAAACTATTTGATGTTAAATTGCTTTACTAATTAGCCGTATAACTTTGAAACGACGCTATTTGTTGAGCAGGATGCACTTTTCACTGTTTTACTTTAATACCTTAGCTTACATTATTTTGTATAAGAATTTTTAGTAAAATATCATTAATTAATTAATGAAACAAGATTTTCAATTATACGCAACTTTTTCTTTTAAGTTAATAATATTTCTTTTATTTACTAGCCGGTAAGAGACGTGATATCCAGCAGTAGCTTCAATAATGAAAAAGTCGTAGAACTCCTCTGAATGTGATGAAATGACCGTCCCTGCCTGAGGACTCAGATACATTCTGTTTCTTTTTTTGGCACGAGTTATTCTAACGACAGACTAGGATATGAGTGTGTTCAGCGTCAAATATGTAACTTATGGACTCACACAAAAATAAATCTATACTCACCAATTCACAATTTAAAATTTACATTTATAAATAATGAATTAAAAGCAAAATGGAAAATTATTCAACAATATACAAAGGTTCTATTCCACAATCTTTAAAGATTTTATTTCTCAAAATTTAGTGAAAAAAAAACTTTTACTTTCATTGATCTTAAATTTACCAGAAACTTTAATCTATTATTAAGACACTTCTTCATCTACTTTTCGATTTTTGCTGCTACAGTGAGGATCAGGAATCGAACCTTTGCACTCTCGCACGTTCAAGCACTGCGCCATATCAAAAGATATTCGTATGAGCATACCTTGGTGCAAGTAAAGTGACTTTGGTTCCGGCGGGGGAAGTCAAAGCGATCCGCAGGTCCCCTCTCCTCGTCGCTTGCAAGGAGACGCGCGCCTGAACGTGCTCCAAGTAGTTGACGCCTGGACACGCTCCGACATCCAGCTGCTCACAAATAACGATATTATGAAATTGTACCTAACTAAAGTTCCATTTCATATCTTCACTCTGGTTCTGCCACTCAACCCGCAATGCGTCTACAATTCGACGGAATGTGGGAAACGGAGTGTCTTAAGACTAAGTTGTCGCTGCCTACTCTACTATATGCGAGATACAGCGTGAATTTGATTTTGATTTATTTACATAATATAAATTTTAAGGTGTCTATTCTAATATGTATATAATTACAACAATTCCAGTCAAGTCTGGCGCAGACTGTGATATAATAAGGCACTAAATTCCGTAAATTCACAGCCGAGTTCTTTCAATGCAAATGCAACCGAGCGTCCGTAATTGTTGCCAATGTCGCGCACCGAGATATAGAGTCTCATCGTATTAGATCGTTTTCAATTCAACATCATTTAAAGTCTCATTGTTGGATATTATTATATTATAATTGGGTAAGTTACAAATTAGCTGTGAAAATTATTATTTAGTCGTTTTTATATACAGCTTCATGCCGTATCCCACATGGAGCAGGGCAGAGGGTACTTAACACCCAAGTGTTAAGACTCCGTTCCCCATTTTTTGTGAAAATTTTAAATATTTAATTTCTAGGAAATTGAACCAATAACCTGCCGCGTTTACAATCACACGCTTGAGCTCCTGCGCTACCAATGGCTCAGTCATTAGGCCTTTAGTCGTTTATTTTTTTTTTATATTACATTTCAAGTTAGGTTAACTTTGTATAACTTGAATATATATTAAACAAGCACTATTAATTTTAACAGTCACGTTCCTACAAAGACCATAGTGGATAAAAAATACTAGACAACTTATGTCTAGATTTGTAGAAAAAATCATTTTACATGACATAAAATATATTACAATGTTTTTGTTTTTAGATTCAAAATACAGTATTTATTTAATGTATAGTTGTACGTATTTTACTTATTTAGAAAATGTATAAAAATTTGAACGTAGCGGGACTTGAACCCGCGCCTCTTGGAAACCGACCAGGCGCTCTGACCACTGAGCCATACGTTCTCGCCAAGCTACGTCGAAATTCTTATACGCTTGTTACAACTTACGTTGTTAGTACAACGTATTTTACTGTAAATATTTTGTAAAGTAAATAATTTTGTCTGGAATCTACGATGTAGAGGACCGACCGATGTACCGACATTCTATCTTGATTCAAGCGGAATTTAAGCCCACCGTCAATGTTTAGTACTTTTTTTTTTTTTTTTATGGAAAAGACACGGCAAACGAGCGTGCGGGTCACCTGATGGTAAGTGACTACCGCCGCCCACGACCCCGTGCAACCCCAGAGGAGCTACAGGTGCGTTGCCGGCCTTTACGATGGGTTGGGCGCCGGGGCCCGGCATTACCTGATGCGAAACGCAGTGGCATAAAGCCACTACTTCACGCCGGTTTTAAATGCCGGGGGTGGTAATGATCCGGTCGAGTCTGCCCATGCGTGTTGCCATTGCTGGCGACGTGACTCTACCACACGTACTTTAGTCGCCTCTTACGACACCACCAGTACCAGGATGATCCTATTCTAGGCCGGGATCACACGGCACAAAGGAAATTAACTTGACTTCATTCACGTTACAGTTTATATGAATATTATAATGTCTTACGTTATAGTTCCTTCAAAATGTGTGAAAATCGTCGTTTTTGATAAGATAAATAAGTGATTGTAGATGTCATTCTCAGTTTCTCATTCTCAGTTTGGAGATTATTAATATTAATGTAATGTTAGAAAAAAAAATTTATCAATTCATTTAATTTACCTGTAAGGTAATAGAGGACCTAGGCGGAACAACCCTTTGGGGTCTCGGTGCTGCCAGTTCGCACCTCCTCTGCGCTGGGACGGTCCTCCAGTTCTTCGCAAGCCGCACCATGCCCGCTGCGTCCAACAGACCGTAGCCGAAGGAATGTGACACATTCCGTCCTACCCCATTGATCCGCCATTCTCCACCGATGCTCAGACGCTCCGGCCTTGCGGTGCGCACCACTGTAATATAGTTAATATTTAACGTTCGACAATAAATATTTCATTTCAAAACTGAAAAAAAAATTACAATGAGTAGGACCTTATGATAAGTAAATTATAAATATTTTAAATTTTCGTTCACGCATGTGTTGGGGCTTTATGACGATGAATACATGTTTTATCTGTGGTCAACTGTATTAAAGGAAAATAAAAACCTTTTAAATCAGAGAAATGTCACAAGAATTTAACGAATAAAGACAACAAAACATTGCCATTGCCAATTATGTTCATTACTCATGATTTTGTTTTAAAATTTTTTTCATTTGCTAATTTACAAAAATTTTGGTAGCAATTCTAAAATCTTGATAGGAGCTGACTTTAACAATTTCGCTTATTTAAATGATAATAGTACCCCATATTTTAACAATAGTTAAACTTTAAAGATCTACATATTCTGTTTAATTAGATATCATTGTCAATAATCTCCATTGACTAAAGTACGTTGCGTCAAGTACATTATAATGATCACCTATCACGAGTTCGGGATCTGTAATCCCGGAATCCCCAATCTAAATGGCTTTTAGATAACATGCAAAATTTAGCGCGAATAAACACCGTATATACACGGTGTTTATTTACGATGAAACTTTTGGGTGTTTAGTTTAGGCTTAATGAGTAATGGATGCCTTTCATAATTTGTTGAGTCTATGTACCGACTGTAGAAGTGTCACTTATTTAAAATATTACAAGCTACTACTACCTTCTAATTTATATATGATTAAGTTTTAAATAGGTTTTTTTACAATACTAAGAAGTATATTGGAGGTCGAGAATGGCATAAATTTTATATTGAGTATTTTTATTTATAAAATATCTTACTGCTATTTTTATTTTAAAATAAATGTTTCTATTAAGCAAATACTACATCAATATTTTCTTTTCATTGTTAGTTCTATTTACATTTATAATATGAAACAAACAAACAATTAATCAATATGTTTACATTTGAAATAAAATTCACATGAGTTGTTTACCTTTTTGTTCGTAAAATAAAATGAATACATACGAAAACAATCGCTTATTCCTACAAAGAGTCTCATTTAGTAGATATTAACTGAATAATAAAAATTTAACTTTACGCGGTATTCACACAGTATCCTGCACGCTTGCTGCAAGATATTGCGTAGGTAGACAGACACTGTTCCATCTCCGTTCTGTATTTTTCGCTAAATTCTGGAGACATTGTGAATTGACTGACAGACACCAGAGCGAAAAGAAATATTCAATGTTTCATTTCCATGAATGGGAATCGAACCCACAGCCTGTCACGGTAAACGTGTAAAGTGACAGAGTTAATGTAATTTTAACTCACCGATATGTTGCATGTCCCGCCACGTGAGGTCCCTGTTGGCCTGCAGCGCGAGCGCGCATATGCCCGCCGCGAGCGGCGCGGAGGCGGACGTGCCGGTGTGGCCCGTCGTGCAGGAGTGGTGCAGGTCGGTCGTGACCACCTTGTTGTTGGAAAACATTCAACTGTCAATATCTACAGAAACGATCCTAAATATCGCTTTCACCATAAAGTGAGCGACTGACCTGCTTCTCGTTAATGGCGCCGGAGCTGTAAGTCGCGGCGAGGGTCGAGCTGCACATCTCGGAGTACCAGGGCACCTCGCCGCGTTCCGTCGCAGATGATATGCTCAATGTCCAAATGGAATTAGTGTAGCCGTCGCAGTTACAGTTGTCGTGCTCCCGACCGCCATTGCCGGACGCCCAAACGAATATCGAGCCTTTGCCGTTGCGACCCTGTGCGAGGCAATTTTATTTTTATTAGATGTGCAAGGACTTTTATATTTAGGGTTCCGTACCTCAAGAGGAAAAACGGAATCCTTAAAAGATCACTTTGTCGTCCGTCTAGCAAGAGTATGGACATACATATCTTGTGATCATGTGGATGTATCAATCTGAAAATATAATAAGTCACAAAAAAAATATAATAAGCTTATAGTTCAGTTGTAGTTCACTTCATACAAAATGAATGCATACGTCAACAAACTTAAGTCTGTCATCTGTGGGCCTGACTCGCATATAATTGTTTTTTTTTATTTTATTTGTAATATTAGTATGTCTGTTTTATAATATACAATACATTACAGTAGCTTCCTCTAATTATTTATTTAATTTTAAGGATTGCTTCAGGAGGATGTATTCCACACGCAGGCACAGGCAACGATATTGTAGGCAGAGGGAACCTAGTGTTAAGAAGTCCGATCCCATAAGGTTTATTTTAAGAGATAGAACTCAATGCCACACTTAGTCTCGTTGCTAAAGCAAGGAAAGGAAAAACAATAATGAGGCCGGTCGTGGCGCAGGGGCACAAAGCGTGACTGTAAACGCGACTGGTTGTGTTCGATCCCCACTCGAGGAAATGTAATATTTATTTAAATGTTTACTTCCATTTCTTCGCTCTGATACCGAGGCAAAGCGCGGCGTTCAGTTCCGCCACTCAGCACGCAATACCTCCAGAAATCAAAGAAAAGTGTGGAACGGCATGTCTTAACACTAGATTCCCTCTGCCTACCCTGCTGTGTGCGGGATGCAGCATGAAGTTGATAAAACAAATAATTTCCTTGAGTGAGAATCAAACCCACAATCTGTCGCATAACAGACGTACGCCTCTATATAACTATTTTCATTATTTCACATTCAAATTATAATTTTATCTAAACAACAAAATATCCATTGTTAACATTAAAACAATTATTAATAAAATAATTGGTTATTGTTACTTATATAATACATACAATAGAAATGCCAAGTTCAATTATAAATAGATTGTATTTATTTATGAACAGTTTATTGTTTTCAAGTACACCTATTAAACATATATTACAATGGAAGAGCTCTTGGGAGTAGCTCAGAATAATTCATTTAATTTTAGTTAGTTCAACTTCGAATGAGTACTGGTGTTATGTGCCTGAAGTATTGTAATTTAATATCAAATTGTATAAATTTTATTTCAATTTGTAAATTGCAATTAATTCTAGAATGTATATTTAATTTTTTTTTCAAGCTTTAGGCTTTTGCCCGCACGCGGAGGGCATAGGAACCTAGTGGTAAGACACGCCGTTCCTCATTTCTGCCGAATTCGCTACGCATTGAATGTAGTGTCTAGGAACTTAACGCCGCGCTTTTTTCTTCGATACCAGAACGAAAAATAAAACATTAAATATAAATATTTCATTTCCCGGAGTTGGAATCGAATTCACAATCAGTACCGTTTACAGTTACAAGCATGTGCCCCTGAGCGACGACTGGCTTTTGTAGGGTTCCGTACATTTTAAAGAAAAAAGGAACTATTATAAGATCACTTTGTTGTCCGTCCATCTGTATGTCTGTCTGTCTGTCAAGAACCTTTATCTCAGGAACGCTTGGAGATATCGAGTTGAAATTCAAACCATATACTCAGATCTACGGTCCCATGATTTCATGAAAAAATCGTATTTTTACATTTACTTAAAAACATATAATAATGTTTTTTAAGTAAATGTTTATATCACAAAAAACGCGTATTTCTACACTAGAAAATTAATAGGATATTTCCGGTTGACCTCGAATTATGAAATTTGAGGAAAAATATGTTTTGTGGTTAAATTCTATAAAATAATAGCCTTAACAGGCGAGCAAAATTTGTTATTAAAGCCGCTAGTTCAAGTGAGGTCAGATGAAAGGTGTGGCTAAGCTAAGCTTGAATTATGGAATTACGGAACCCTCGGTGGCTCTTCCACCGACTCACGCTTGTCCAATTTTTTTAAAGTTAAAAGTCACAATTAAATATTTCTTCCTCCTTTCCTCGGAAATCTTTCTACACATATTTTTAATGTTACAATCGCATCATTGAGTGAATGAGATCAATAGATAAACGCAAATGTATTTATTTGACTTATTCAGCAAAATGTATCTTGAATCACATTCAGTAAATTAATTAATTAAGCTTAATATTCTGTTGTCCCAAGATTTGTATATGGTCACAACTTTTATTAAAGTTAACTCAAAAAAAACACAAAAACACATTTTTTTGCGTCACGCTATATTACGAATATAGCACAGTAAGCTGAGGGAACCTAGTGTTAGGACACTCTGTTTCCCATATTAAATATATATATATATATATATATATATATATATATATATATATATATATATATATATATATATATATATATATATATATATATATATATATATATAAATATATTTTGTAAATTTTCTGAACATTTAAATAAAGTAACATAAATAGTAAAAGAATTATTTTGACTCGTATGCGACCTCATCAACTACATAATACGCCTTATAGTTACAGTAAATTACTGTTTTATTGGAAACGGGGGTGATTAATGGTGATCAAATAAATTGAAACACGATGTGGTACATCTAATAGTGTAATACGAAACTACTAATAAAAGACTCAATTTTTTAGTGCTTTCTGCCGATTTTTTAATAGTGCATTTTACCTCAAGGCCAGAGCAAAAAAAATTAAATTATTAAATGATTCAGTCTCCCTAGTGAGAATCGAAGCCACAATCGTCGCGTTTACAGTCACACGCTCTGACTGCGCCATGACGGCCTCTAATAATAGAATCGATGCGTAAAAATATATTCTAGTTTAAGCTGAATAGATTTCGCTGACATTCACTAGGTCACTAGAGACAAACAAGTATTGTTCCACCAATACAACTTGTTTTGTGGCGTGAAAATACAAAAACAATGTGTTGCTAAAATCGTTTACAGTAACACAATATTTCTACATTTTAGTCCAAGAAGTCTATATTCTATGTCAAAAGTTCTAATGTTATTTGAATTACAATAAATAACGTAAAAATTTTTTTTTATGTAATTACTGACAGAAAATTTTAAAACGTTGCCTCAATAAGAACTGAGGAGTATAAAGAGCGACTATAATAGTTCAAACGACCATTTGTATTTCCACTCAAATACAAAAAAAACACATCCGTTCAACTACGATATTTCATTTTCATATGGAAAATTCAAAGAATGCTTTACAGATTAAAAAAAAGATATTTTTTTCGTATTCTTTTGTGCTATAATGGGTCAATTTTTGTATCCGAAAAACCTCTCAGCATTACCGCCATTTAAGCTCTAACGAAATTGCCTCACAGTTATATTATGTTTCTTCTGTAATATACTTATTTTAATGGATCCTTCATTTTTGGACGCCAGTCGTGGCTCAGCGGCACAAATGTGTGACTGTAAAAGCGGTAGCTTATGGGTTGATTTCCAGTCGAGGAAATGAAATATTTAATATTTCCATTTCCTTGCTCTGATGTCGTGGCAAGGTTCCTCTACTCAACACGTAAATCTTCTAGAATTCGGCGGCAAATGGGGAATGCAGTGTCTTAACAGTAGGTTCCCTCTGCGTACTTGGTTGTGTGTGTGGGATACAGCGTGAAGCTGATTTTAACAAAGTAATGGAGATCGCAGAAGATTGTTTTACGAAATATGTAAGTTCTGTGAGATAAGATTTGAAACAAATAAAAAAGGCTAATCCACGACAGGCCGCAAATTTTTTTCCATGAAGCATATAGATCCCAAAGTCTCAGTAAGTACGCAGGGGAGAGGTTGTTATGTAAATTTTATACTTAGAACACTCGACGTGGGAAATAAGTGCATCGTTATATAAATATTCCTGCAATTCCTTATTTGCTTATTTTGCTATTAAAAACAAACGAAAATATTTACGCATGGATTTACCAGTAGATAGGTATATTGGTGAAACTACAAGGATATTACGAATGTATAAACTTAAACAAAGAAAATTGGTTCAAAAGTCGAGTTATATTGTAAATAACGATGGGAGCGCAGTGTTATAACAATCCGTTCCGTTCCAATTACGGTACGCTCGTCACATTCCGCGAAATTCTGGAGGCATTGTGTATTAAGTGGCAGAACTCAACGCCGCCTGCGCAAACTGTTCTTAATTATTTACCTATAATGAATAATGATGTTCCAAAGCATGATTAAATTTCATAAATTCAGGGCTAACACGGCCTAAAATATTATGCAAATCAATTCGTTCCCGTTTATGGTTAGTTTAGCTCGTTACGAATAAGCAGATTAGTATTAGGAGTTTATCGGATATATCGCAACATGTGATTATAAATGATCCTAGGATCAATAATAATAATTTGTAAGTTTAAAGTCCCCAGTTTCCTTCTAGGTACCCTTTGCCTACTCTGCTAAGTGTAAAATACAGCGTGGATCGAAAAAATATAATATCCTAAATCTAATATATCAAATGACTATTTAGATATAAATGCAATTAAATTAAATATCAGAATGATTCTAGCGTAATTTCAATAAAAATACATCTAACAGTACGATAGTACAAGTGAAATAAACTTAAGAAAAGTAAAATCCACCACTTCGTCTACTTGCTCACTGTAGTTCAAAGTGTCTTACGTCACCGTAGAATGCAATAACGCTACAAGCTACGAAAGGAATGCTTAATATAAATATACATATAATGGGTGGAAAATATTTAATATCGGTGTATGTATTGTTATATTCTTTATAATATCACTTTGATTCAAATCCAATTTCTCTGGAAATGGAATTAAGATTATATTACATTTAAACTATTTATATTGGAAAATTGAAGTGTTTGTTTGTTTCCAAGCGCAAATCTCTAGAACTACTGGAATAAATTTAAAATATTTTTGTTTCAACTAATCCCTGTACAGAAAAAGATTTTTAACTATAATATATTACATCATGTATATTAGTTTCTTTTAAGGAATTGTACCTGCGGTCAGAGTAACATCTTTTAATTTTTTTCATACATCCCATACACAATTCTAGTTACTACCACTTTTTCTCAATACATTACCTTAGTAACACCTTCAATGAAGGCTCTCGTAGCTAGTTCCCCTGGTCCGTCGACCGTTTTCCCATCGTCGTCAGGTCCCCATGATGCACTGTAAATATCTACATGCTGTGGATTCAAGCTCAGCGACCGTGCTTCTACTGCGTCCGTGACGTCACCGTCTAACATGCGAACACCTGACCAAGGAAAAAGGAATATAATAAATTACATATAAAAAAATATATAGATAAATTCTTTGGATGGATAAGTTCTATTATTCAACAAGCAATATCTTGACATTTTTATTCTCTCTATCTTCATGTATTACAAGTAGTTATGGTAAAATATAAATAACCAGATTTTATAATTACAAAATATGACTCTCCATTTCTAAATAAGTTTATTATACATATTTATTTTATTTTTTATATTAAAATTCATAATTTTATAATATTATTAAAATTAACTATTTTATCTAATTCTAGATGTAAAAAATAAGATGGTATATTATAAAAAACAAACTCGACGCAATTTATACCAAGTGAGGGTCAATAAAAAAATCATTAAGCAACGAAAACGGTCGGTTGTTTAAATATTTCATACTGGAAACGGAATTTATTTGTTGAGTTCTTTTTCCGGGTTCAATCTTTTTCCAAGGCTGCCGATAAATTTTTCAAAAATGGGCTCAGGTCTACCCCAAAGCTTGTATTGTGATTACAAAAAAAAATGTATTGTGTTTTAAAATTTTTATATGTTGTAATCTAAGTCATTATTTATAAAAAATGTCCAAAACTGTAAAGATATTGGAACATATTTACACATTGTGTTTGTGTTTAAGTTTTTTTCAATCTTCATTCTCCTTACTATATGTTAGTTTATTATATGAACAGTACATGAAAATAGGTGCCTACTCATAATTATAGCAATGTCGTATAATTATAAACTTACGTACGATTTGCATAATTAATTGGATTTTAATCCAAATTAGCGTAATTAATTATATTAACTAGCGTAAGATATATTTCTGCCACTTAGTGGACCATGAAGCGGGTAATGTAATATATTGTATACTAGTTGTCGTTTGCGACTTAGTTCGCGCGAACAATGTGACACTTGCCGCGGTTCTTTTATGTACCACCCGATTTACGTAAGTAGATAATCCCAAAAAAAAAAATTATATAAAAATGTATGTACTCATTTTATTTAATGATACTGCTAAAACAGATTTTTAAGTTTTTTTTGATGAGGCCAGTCGTCGCAGTGGTACAAAGTGTGACTGTAAAACCGACTGGTTGTGGGTTCGATCCCCACTCGAGGAGATGAAATATTTACTTAAATTTATATTTCCATTTTCTTCGCTCTGGTGTCGAGGCTAAGCGCGGCGTTGAGTTCTGCCACTCAACACGCAATGCCTCCAATGAATCGGCAGAAAGTGGGGAACGGAGTGTCTTAACGCTCCCGCTTGTCTACCACAAACCTGTTCCTTTCTCCATTGGTATGATTCTCCGTCTTACTTTGGTACTAGATCGTACCCAGCCCGATACCTCCAGCTTATCTCGAAATAAAGGACAACAAATTGATCCTATAAGGGTTCTGTTTTTACCTTTTGAGGTACGCAGCCTTTAAAAAGGAACAGGAACAAGGAACAATCAAAACGAAAATTGGAACATGTTACGAAGCCGAAATAGAACAGCTAGAACATGTTGTTCATCTTTGCCGGAACGTAACATCACTACTAATAAAACTCTTGTTTATGTCACCTTTCAAATATGAACACTAAATCAAAACCGGATCGTCTGTTTGAGATGCCACAGATTGTCCATCATATTCCTTCCCTATTTCCTTTTATATATTAAATACAATTACAATTAAATTTTAAGCGACACGTATGTGATAATATTTATTCTTTTAAAAAATTTACAATTACTAGGCAATACCTTAATTTATAATTTAACCCGAAACCAACAATTATTTTAAATAGGAAAATATTTAAATATTTCTATATCTTTGAAAACATGGTAAGATAATGGTTTTTTAAAAACAAAGTCAATTCATCGCCTCTTAGGTGATTTATTTCGTACATTCATATATATGTACTCTGTTAAAAACGATATATAAATCAGGTCAAGGTTATACTGACAGTAGGAAAAAATATTTAAAAGATGCAAAAATGCAGACGATATGTAGTGATATCAACTATTTATTTATTTATTTATTTATTTATTTATTTATTTATTTATTTATAAGGTCCACCAACAGAATATACACAGTACATGAATATAAATAATAATAATAAAAAAAATACGTTATTGGATTATCATTTACTATATTTTGATTATCTGAAATTTAAAAAGTATATTTACTTAGTTTAATATAATTAATTGTAATTTATTAATAGTACCATTTACAAATAAAAATCTATTGATATAGAGTTCGAGACTAATATATATATTAGTAATTGACACTGTTAAAGGCCAGTCGTGGCGCAGTAGCACAAAGTGTGACTATAAAACCGACTGGTAGTGGGTTCGATCCCCACTCGAGGAGATGAAATATTCACTTAAATTTATATTTCCATTTCTTCGTTCTGGTGTCGAGGAAAAGCGCGGCGTTGAGTTCTGCCACTTAACACGCAATGCTTCCAAAATTCGGTAGAAAGGGGGGAACGGAGTGTTTTAACACCAGGTTCCCTCTGCTTACCCTGCTATGTGCGGGATACAGCGTGAAGCTAACTTAATTTAATTTTTTTGATACTATTAAAGAAAAAATTAATAATATTTCAATTATTAAACATGGAATAATTTTAAGCAAATTATATTTATTTATACAACATCTCTATAAAGTAATATTTCTTTGTTTCATAATCTACTTATATTTTCTCATTAAATAATTTAAAGGCACGAGCAGAAGCAATTTCAGTACTAATTATTTATTCACATATGCATGCAAGTTGGCAATGAGCGTTGTCTCCATTCTGACCTAAAAACGTCTAATTACACACGAACTACACACTACCATTTGAGTGTGAATGTTTTTTATATAATCTAAAGAAATGCATTGAAACGGAAATTGAATTATATTTCCATATATCTTTATAAATAATTTTTATAAGTTCCTTATTTATTAGAACTACGTAATGAATAAATATCGCATATACTAAAATTAATATGAAAATATAACAAACAATTTTGATCACCAATAAAACAAACCGCTCAACGTTGTTATCCCGATACGAAGCTACCACTGGACTGGCTCCGTCAATTGAAAAGACAATTGAAATTCTGAATATCTCCAAAAGCTTCAAAATTTAGAACAGACTATTTTGCCCTCATTACATTTGTATTAATAGCTTTTAATACAGGAATGTGCAAAATTCAAAGAGACCGAGAGATGACACTTTTCAAACTGGCATCCTAATGTTAAGACACTCCGCTCCTCATTTTCAACCGAATTCAAGAGACAGTGCGTGTTAAGCGGAATTAAACACCGCGCTTTTGCCTCGACACCAGTGCGAATTAATGAAAATATTAAATATTTTAGGTCCGCGAGCGGGAATCTAGTCCACACGCCTGTGCTCAAATACTAATGTGAATCATATAATTTTACGTAATTGACATTTTTTCAACAGCCTGATAGTATTGAACAGTAATGACACTAAGTTATTTTGCCTATCATTATTTTAAGAACAGTGCAACGATTATTATGTATTTGATTTTCCTCTAAGAAATTCATTGAGTTTATATTCATTAATTATGCAGTAAAGAAATTTTCAGTAAAAAAGAAGTATCAAAACGACAGAAGAGACACCTACCTTATTTAAAATGCCATAGACGTGTCAATAACAACATTTCCATACGGTGAAACCAGGAAAAAAATATGTAAATACTACTAAGATTTCACACCTCGTTTTTATTATGTATTCCATGTTCACAACATATAAATAGGTTCGTGTTTCAGAAATACTTGATATCTTCACGTTTTTCCAATACGGTCTTATTATATTGTAAGTAAATTATAATGTGGGGATTCTGAATAATAAGTATTGCCGAAAATTTAGGCCTTTCTTTCAGTCATAAACTATATCTTAATATCTGTATTAAAATTCAGATACTATTGTTTTTAATACAATTTTTTTTTCAAGTCTACTCAATATTTGGCTTAATATACCAAACCTATAAGAAAGGTTCGATTCCCACTCGAGTAAGTGGAATGTTCAATATTTCCATTTCTTTGTAGTTCGTACTGGTATGGTGCGTCCACTGCGTATCACTCAACACGTATTGCTTACAGAATTCGACAAAAAATATTGTTATCCACAGCACCATCTATTGGACTTACAGTTAAAATGTAACCATTCAAACAATTAAAAAAATACAACTGTTCATAAGTAAAATTTATTATAAGTAAAGATTACACTTAATATAAAACGATATTAATATGAAACGATTTTAGACTAAAATCAGCTTCAGTTGCTGTATTCCGCATACAGCAGGGTAGGCAAAGGGAACCTAGTGTTATGACACTTCTTCCCACACTTTCTGCCGAGTTCTGGAGGCATTGCGTGTTGAGTGGCAGAACTCAATGACGCGGTTTGCCTCGACAGCAGAGTAAAGAAATGGAAATATAAATTTAAGTTAATATTTTATCTCCTCGAGCGGGGATTGAACCCACAACCAGTCGGTTTTACAGTAACATTTTGACTAAAGTATTAAAATTACTAGCATTATCATATGTAGTCAATAGATGTTGAGTTGTTTATCTGTTTCTACTTTCTCAAATATAAATTTCTTGAAAACTTTAAGTTCATAATTTTTTGATAGAGTGTAGCAGAAATCTTTACAAACTATTGTTTTGTAAATTATTGTAGTGGTGTTTTATAGTTTGTACTACAGACTAATTTATTTAAAAAATACATATTTTTATCAACAACAACATATAACCAAGATGTTACCAAAGCCATTGTTTGGTCAAGAATTCAGAAAATAATGCTTTATGCATAGTGCCATCTTTTGGGCTTAAAATTAAAATGTTAACTCTTCAAACTGATGCCTTGAGTTCATTCAAATGACGATATTTTTTTTAACTAAGCGATTTTGATGAATGATTTTTTTGAATTCTATGGGTATTAGTCGCGATCGCCATACCGCCACCGTTGCAAGTAACGTTGATTTAGAAGCCATGAATACATTTCTTAGTAGGGTCCCATTATTAGATCACGTAACAAAATCTGACACCATCAATTCTCTTTTATCCACCCCGAATCAAAATTTTGCATCTCTTAATTTTACACCTGTATCTAGTAAGGATATTAGGAAACATATCACTGCAGTAACTTCTGAAGCGATCGGTTGTGATGGTGTGAGCCGTAGAATGATATGCTTATCTCTTGATGTAACTTTAACGGTACTTAGTCATATTTTTGATTTTTCTCTTTTCTCTGGTTCTTTTCCTAGCATTTGGCGCATCGCTCATGTTCTACCTATTCCTAAAATTACGAATCCTTCTTCCTTTTCTCACTATCGACCTATTTCAATTCTCCCTTTTCTCTCAAAAGTTATTGAACGTGTGGTTTTCTGTGAACTTTCATTACACCTCTCTAAGCACCAGTTCCTCAGTCCCTTTCAATCTGGATTCCGCCTGGGACACAGCACGACTACTGCACTTATTAAGATCTGCGATGATATTAGACATGGTATCGATAATCAGCAATTAAGTATTATCGCTCTATTAGATTTCTCTAATGCATTTAATACTGTAGACCACGATATACTTATTGCTATTTTGCAATCTTTAAATCTTTCTCCTATTGCTATCGAGTGGTTTCGCTCGTATATATGTGGCCGCGTGCAGTGTATTCGAGCAAATAATACATTTTCTTCCTTTTCCGATCTTCATGCAGGTGTTCCTCAAGGCGGCATTCTCTCTCCTCTCCTTTTCTCCATTTTTATCAACTCCATTTCCAAATCCCTTACTCTACCTTTCCATATTTATGCTGACGACCTACAAATTTATGTTACGGCACCCATCAATAGTCTCCATAGTGCTATTGCTGCCCTTAACTCCAATCTCCTTACCGTTAGCTCATGGAGCAAATCTTTTGGCTTGTCAATAAATGCTGCTAAATCACAAGTCGCTCTCTTTGGTAGTCGTCAGCTGCTATCCAAAATCCATTTTCCATCCCTTTCTCCTGTGGTGTTCGGGGGAACTATGCTAGAGTTCCATAGTTCTATTAAAAACCTTGGTCTTACTATGGACAGTTCCCTCTCTTGGGTACCACATATATCTGAGGTAAGCAAAAAATTCGTCGCTGTGATCTGTCGTCTGAGACGTTGGAAAAATCTTCTTCCCATTAAAACTAAAATATCCCTGGCCAATACTCTTCTGCTCCCGCTGCTTGATTATGCCGACGCATGCTACTGTGACCTATCACAAACTCTCCTTAACAAGCTGGATCGCCTGCAAAATATGGCCATTCGGTTCATATTTGGGCTTAAAAAATACGACCATATTACCGATTACAGACTCCAACTTAAATGGCTTACTATCAGGCAGCGACGTAATCTGCATATCCTCACACTCCTTTACACTGTCCTCTTCCATCCTTACACTCCAAATTATCTTAAAACTAAGTTCACTTTCCTTGGATCCAACCACTCTCTTAACCTCAGATCACAGGACGACAATAAATTAGAACTGCCACTCAGCCGCACACAAGCCTATGGGGATTCCTTTTCTGTGAAAGCTGCAGTCCTTTGGAATACACTCCCACGCGAGCTGCGCCAATCCAAATCAGTTCGCATTTTTAAGCGTCAAGTTAAAAGCTATTTCTTATCGTTATAAATTATGTAAGTATGTAATTATATATTTATCTATGTAAGTTTATTGAATTATATATTTACTGATTTAAAGATGTATGTATTTCATATTATTTTATTTTATGCAACTAGTTTGTAATATATAGAATGTAATTTTTTCTTTATGTAGGTTTATCATATTAGAGTAACATATTTTATCATTTGTACACCAGCCAATATCCACACATTCTTTGATCTTTTTAATGGTAAGGGTTGCCTGGAAGAGATCACCTGTGGTGATAAGGCCGCCTTTACACCATACTTTTCCATTGTTTTCTTTGTATATTTTTATTATTAAGTTGGTGTAATAAAGTATTAAATAAATAAATAATAAATAAATGATACAAACTGTAAATGTTTTGCTGAGTTAATAAAAAGCAATCAGTGAAAGTTTTAAGTAAATCCGGCCAGTACTTTCAGAGACAAGCGTAATCATACAATATATATGGAAAAAAATCGTCTACCCGCTGAATCCCGCACACAACAGGGTAGGCAGAGGGAACCTAGTCTTAAGACACTGGTCCCCATTATCTGAGCTATTAACGGTAACAATTCCCATGTGAAAATGTTACGTTATACTGACAAGGACCGCGTCTCTAGAAGGATATTGTTTATGTTTAACCAAAACACTAAAGTAAATTCGTACGAAGTATATAAAAAGTGAACGTGATAGGTTATGGGTTCAATTCATAGTTGAGGAATTGAAATATTTAATATTTTCCGTTTCCGTTGAGTTCCGGCACTCAACACGAAAAGCCTACAGAATTTGGCGTAAGCGGAGTGTCTCAACATTACACTAAAAGAAATGTAAAAAACATAATATTAACAATTTATAATGTTATATACTCTAATCTCATCTTGCATTATCATATAAAATATAGTAAAATTTGATTATTTTAATAGTGATGTTCATTCTCTATGATATAGTAGACAATTAGTATTTATAACTTGACGTTTACAGTTATTGTGTGCATACTAATATAAAAATTAAATAAACTAACATTGAAAATTTTAAAAACTGAAAATCCTCAACACTATTGATATTATATTTCACCGAGTGAGCATCGAACCCACAACCTGTCCCGGGTAAAACCACACAGTTGCTCCTACATAATAATTTAATAAAAACTGTGACGTATGTAGCCAAGTGCAATATAAACACTTAATTTTTTATTGTGTGTTATAATTTGAGTATACAAGCGCCCACTCCCCTGTGTAACAGCCAACAGGTAAACCTTTTATATAAATTAATCTATTAGTGGAAATTGGGAAATTCGTTAACGAAATGCTAAGCTCGAGTCGTACTAACAGCGCTCAGTTTTAACGCTTGCCATTTTTTTAAATATTAGTTTATTAAGCATCTTTACTTATAATAAAACCGTTACGGTGTCTGTACATTGAAGATATATAAGAAAAAATGTTATTGATTTATTAACGTAATCGAACAAACAACAATTATTTCGTTTGTTTGTCTGTGCATTTGTTCACGTTAATCCTAGAAATGGCTTATAACCAATTATAACTAATTTATTTGCACTTCTCCCTATTATATTTTGACAAGCTACTCTCAACATTTAATATATTTTTTATTTCCATAGATTTATAATAAAATTTTATACCATTTTAAGCAATATTGTTCGACAAAATTGCTATAAATAACTGTTTTATTGAATTGGCTGAAATTTTGCTTTTTAATGTAAATATAAATATTGTTTTTAAGATTATATTATTAAAAGAAAATGTAAATATTCCATATTAGTTAATTAATAATTATGTAGTTCAAGCGGGCGAAGCCGCGAGTGAGTCGCTAGTTTATAATAAAACTGACAACGTTTATATTACGTAAGAATGTATATGTTAATAGTGGGTTGTAATCCTACACGTTATTTTGAATATTTTATCTGGAAAGTTATGCCACGAATTATGCTTCAAGTAAAGTAATGCAGGGCGGCCAAAACTCATCGGCCGTACTGTAAAATCTCTTACCTCCAACACTAGCATCGTAGGCCACTCCGACAGCACAGAGGGAGTTGTTAGCAGTAGCAGCCACTTCTCCAGCACACCTCGTCCCGTGGCGGTTTGAATCTATCATGTCATATCGAGGCTGGGGGTCTGAGTCGTGGGAGTTCACGTCGTAGGAGGCCATGGGGTCCTGTGGAAAAGTTCATGGAAATTTATATCATAGACTCATGACATGAACTACGTGTGATATAATATTATATTATATCAAGGCCGGAAATATTTTTCAAAGAAGGCGCTTGTGTAATGAATGAGGCCTCGTGGCGCACCGGCACAACGTCGACTGAAAATGGAACGGTTATAAGTTCGATTGCCACTCGAGGAAAATGAATTCTTGACATTTCCTTGATCTGATAAAAATACAAAGTACAGCGTTGTATGCGCCGCTACTTAACGCATTGTCTCTAAATTTTGAACGGTAAGTTAGTAACTGAGTGTCTTATTTTTTTTTGTTTTTGGTTCTCTACCTATTCTGTCATATGTCAGAAAAAGTGTCAAACTAAAAAAAAACATTAAAATGGGCCATTTTTAATATCAAGTTATTAATATAATTTTTAAAGATGTTAAACGTGTTATAATTTAAAAGGCACAACATAATTACTAAGAACATATTTATTTAAATAAACTAAATTAAAGTTAATACTAAAAGCTTAAGTTTAATAAAAGGTTGCTTTAAAAAAGTACACAAAGAATATTTCCAAAGTAAGCCAAGAGTTTACGAGGTGACTCTATAAGTGTGTCACATTTTATACGTAACTCGAAATTACATCGACTAATGCGGGAAGTTTGAGGACTAAGTATATATTATATTAGACTTGATTTTCATAATTAGTCTCTGGAATATATTTATCATATAACAGTAACTGTGAATTTTCATTTTAAAAACACGGCAGGTTATAGGTTCGATTCGCGTTCAACGAAATGAAATGTTGAAATGAAACATTTAATATTTTTATTTTCTCGCTCTGGTAACGGGACAAAAAGCCGCGTTGCACTCTCCCACTCAACACTCAATGCCTTCAGAATTGGGAAAATTGGCAAAAAGTCTTAACAATAGATCCCAGGTCCCTTTGCCTACAATGCTGTGTGTGGAATACAGCGTGAAGCTAAAAAAATATATTGAAACTTAGTGCAAAAGCTACCAACAACAAACAGATTTGCCGAAGTTTTTGATTGCTTTTAATTGAGCTACGAGGATCTTAGACAGCTATCAAACTTAATGTTTGAACTTTCACCTTAAGAATTTGAAAATGAACTAACTTAATTAATAAATACTTTATATAATATAATAAGTGTTCATTTCTCAAAGAAATCTCTGTAGAAAAATATATATTAAAAGTACTTGTAAAATAAATAGAAATAGAAATTGCTAGAACCTCTAAATATATTACTTATCAATGTTAGGAGTGGTCTTAGTTCTTGAAGTGCACACTTCGGGCCAGTGGGGATTATTTTCGGAACCGAGACTGTTGTATAAAGCGAGTGAGCTAGTGTAACAACTTAGGTCAGCTAAGGTCAGTTTCGTATACTGGACTCATTTAGTAAAGCTATTTGCATAGTCTAGTGCCTCTACGAAGTTAACATGATCAACGTTCCTAGGAAAGTTAAACTACAGTTTTGTTTTAAGGGACTCTAGATTTAACTGTTAACCTAGAACACAAACATGAATGTACCAACTTCCAAGTAATGTATACTCAGCAGTGAATTAAGCACTATTCGCCTATATTATTACACTTTCTCGTTATATTACAGAGAAATGGAACACCGGGTGTGATACGAAATGTTGCATATCACGGTAACAGCACTGACCTAATTACCCGTTTTTCAAAGCAACATTGATATTAAAGCCGCGGTAGATGAATCGTGTAATTTCAAACTCGACTGCCTTTGTACGTGAATGTCTCTCTTTGAAAGCGGTAAAACACATGGCTTCAGCTATTATCACGTAAAAACATATTTTACGTGATAATAGCCGAGCTGAGCTGTACTATAGCGGGTGTTTTTTAGTATGGACGGCCCTGAAAGAAGAATGTAAAGACCCTAATAATATCGTTTCAAATATGCTACCTAGGCTAAATAACAAAATTGTATTATAGCAGGCGTGTTATTACGATGGACCTTCAAAAGAAGAATCCATAAAGACCTGAAAATTTCGTTAATGTACTTCACTTAGTTTATGAAAGGATTGAGAAATTGTTTTAGTGAAACGCTGTGATGTAAATTGAAAGAGGAACGTCCGTAAAGGTTCGTAATATCTTTATGTATATTTTCTATACGTACATACTTGTCTTTAGACACTTTATATTCTTCTACAAAGTAAATACTATTTTTTTAAACTAGTAATATAAAGAATGTTGCCCTTAAAATATGTCAATTGCAATTGTAAATAATTTACAAAAGTAAATTCAGTACGTACCTACGCCATAAGTACCGTACGTTATATTATTCTTTATTATTTATAATTAGAAATTTTGCTTCAAAAAATTCTATAAATACAAATACTTAAAATCATCAAATAAAAATACTTTAAAATATTGAAGTGTCTTAATAAGAACGGAATGTCTTAACACTAGATTCTCAGTTTATTACTAAGCTAAGCTAATAATAAAAAAAAGCTAATGAATAAAAAAATCAACTAACCCCGTCCCATTTTACTGTAATACAATATTATATATACATTTTCAAGTTTAAAATATAGAAACAGTTACTGAAATGCTTCAGTTAAAACAATCGGTATTCAATTTTCCAAGCCATAAACGAAAGCAACACAAACAGTACTCTAAAACTGCAATTTCAAACCCGAGCGACTTTGTTCATGAACGTCACTCGCGACTCGTGACTTGTGACTTGTGAGCGAGTAAGAGCGAGTAGCTATTTATTTAAAGACAGTAGTACTTGCTACGAAGATATATACAAACAAACTCCTTTGACTTGGAGTCAGTCGGAGCTACTGCGAGTCGCGACTGAGCCTCGCGTTGTTGCTACCAATAATTATTGTCAAATCATGTATATTGGAGATACTGTTTTGTGTATTTATTACGAGGGAAATGTTGTTGAAATGTGACTTTAATATAAAGTCGTTCTAAGTATTTATTTATGTTAGTCTTACGCTGTATTCCGCACAGGACGAGGTAAACGGAGGGGACTGGAAACCCAGTATTATGTTTCCTTCGTTACCACTGAAGCACATTCGTTCTTTCTTTCAGTTTAGTTCTCCGAGTGGGAATCGGACAGACAAACTGCCGCACCTTTAGTCGTGTGTGCCTTCGCGCCATGACTAGATTGTAAATATCTCATAAAAATAATTTCTACATAAGAAATAAAATATTACAATAATTTAAGAGTCAAACATTACATAGTAACTAAAACACCAAACTGTTGTTTCATTTCATAGTCAATATAACACAACATATAATATAATTATTGGTGCAAATTAGTATCAAATTTAAGCATCGCTAAGTCCTCGTGCCTTGCGGTCACCAATAAATTCCTCACGTGGCTGGCGTGCCTCGCTGGAGCTGGCATGCTTTCAACCTATTATACGGGTAACTAATTGGAACCCTCATTTACATTATTAACAATATCGATTACGATTTCTGATCGATGAGTGCCGAGTAGCGTCTAAGTAATTGGTCAGTGGGTTCGGCAAACTGTGATATTTATGAAGAAAATATTTCAATAATATCTATCTGCTTTGGTATCTTATGTCTTTAATAGACAGTTAAATTAGTTTTAATTATATTGAAAATATTTTTTTTAATATTTACTGAAAAGTATTTTATATATTTTTTATGGAAAAGACAAGGCAAATAAGCAGTTGATAGTAAGTGATCATCACCCACGACCCCGTGTAACACCAAAGAAGCGGTGCCAGCCTTTAAGTTGGAAATAGACTTATTAAAGGTATCCATGTCGCATCGACCTGGAAACACTGCCGCATGTAGGACATTCCGCAGCTACGAGGCGAGACGTTTCTACGAATCCGCACAGTAGCGGAGTGCCACGTGTCCAGGTGGTGTGGATGATGATTGAGTTTGTGACGTACTGGTAACAGGGCAAACAGTTCCCCAGAACACTCCCCGTGATAAATGCGGTAGAGAACGCACAGCGAGGACACAAACAGGCGAAGACCATTTCGAAAGTAAATAGATGAATAGAAAGTAACATTGAATCGAAAACACTTTATACTACGTTACTTATCGCATAGTATTTTCGTATTTCACAACACGAAAAGCGAGTCCTTTTATAGTTTTGTCTGTTGTAAAATATATGCAACAGAGAAACTCAACAAGTCGGTCACCGTACACATTTATGTATATAATAGAGTTGTTAACCTTTCATCAATTTCAGAGAAACTGGAACGTAGACGACGAGTATTTTACAATCAAGCGTCAATTGATCTAAATATATTTAGACTATAAATATTTTCTAATGATGTTTATCGTTTTTATATTAGAGGAATACTTTAAATAGGATTCAGCCATCAATGTTGGTTACGTTGTAATTATTTGAATGTCAATTCACTTTTATCTACTTTGTATGTAAAAATTCTAATTATTCACATTTCGACTTACATTACGTTGAAATATTGTTTTACTCGCCTGTAGAAATTATTTTATTAATATTTTACTTGGAAAGTCGTGTAAATTATTCCAATTCAGTAATTTGAAATCTTTTGGAAGTGGCCCAAAATTAGATACAGATAGGCAATTCAAACAATTTAGAATTTTTAAATGGACTAGGTATATTATTCACAAATATATATATATATATATATATATATATTGCTGACGATATAAACAAAGTACTTACATAGTTAGATACTAAATCCGGGTGATCGGTCTCTAGGCCGTCATCTAATATTGTAACGACGACGCCTCGCCCTGTGATGCCTTCCCGCCACGCTGGAATCACGTTCATATCCAAGCCCCCACCTCGGTTCTAAATAAAAATAAAAATGGTTTATTAATTTTTGTATATATACTTTATTCTTCAACGGTACTACCAAACAGTGGTTCGTATTCAACGCCGTATTATTGATATTTTGTTGCTTGTAAGACTTAACTTTTGTGCCGTGTGATCCCGGCCTAGAATAGGATCATCCTGGTACTGGTGGTGTCGTAAGAGGCGACTAAAGTACGTGTGGTAGAGTCACGTCGCCAGCAATGGCAACACGCATGGGCAGACTCGACCGGATCATTACCACCCCCGGCATTTAAAACCGGCGTGAAGTAGTGGCTTTATGCCACTGCGTTTCGCATCAGGCAATGCCGGGCCCCGGCGCCCAACCCACCTTAAAGGCCGGCAACGCACCTGTAGCTCCTCTGGGGTTGCACGGGGCTGTGGGCGGCGGCAATCACTTACCATCAAGTGACCCGCACGCTGGTTTGCCGTGTCTTTTCCATAAAAAAAAGGACGTAGAAGCCATTCGTGGCGCAGGGGCACAATCGTGCGACTGTTGTGGGTTCGATTCCCGAGAAAATAAAATACTTAATATGTTATATTTCCTGGCTGTGGTAACGAGGCAAAGCGTAAAGCAAAAAATATAGTATCATGCAATGCCCCCAGAATTTGAAGGAAAGTGAGGAACGGAGAGTCTTACTAGATTCACTCGGTAGATCCTGCTATTTTGCGTGGTAGAGCGTGAAACTGATAAAAAAAAGATAGTTACTTCACATTTCAACAATTGAATTGGGATAAGTACTTGTGTAGAGAGCAGTTTATACATAGATAAAGACTAAGGGTTCTCCAACGACACACACAAAGGGGAAAATTCATAGCACATTTTGCTACAGTTTATATCGAAATACGCTTTGTTAAAAGTTAAAAGTAAAAATATGTAGAGAATTTATATTCGTTTAAAGTATGACGAATTTCGAAACACGTGACTACTTACATTCATGTTTTTTTACTAAAATTATAAATGGTTAAGTATTCACTTTTCAATTTAACAAAATCTATTAATTACGTTTTCGAAGTATATTGAATATTCAAGATTTTAGATTTTTATTTTACCCAATTATCCAGATCTAATTTGGCCAAGATGGATACCATGTTATATTGCACCTTAAAATAAATTATAAAATGAACGAAAAGTAGAAAAAAAAATTGTTTTTCTTGCAAAGTATAGGATAGTCACTTAATGTTATTAATTTGCAGTCACGTGTTTTTTAATGAATTATATATCAAATTAAATCTTATTTTTTTATCAACACTACAACACATGGTTGCCTGAAAAATAACTGCCGCAAGCAGAGGTTGCCATCATTTGAAATATTTTATTCCGGTTCCGGTTGACTATTAGAATAGACGATGAAATGCATGGTCTGCTTTATGTTCAGCTAGAACGTGTTAAGCGGCTGTACTTAAAGCCGCATTTTCTTTTACCGGATCATTATAATAAAAATAAATGAATCCCTCGTGGGAATCGAACCTACACAACGATCACAATATTTACTGCCAGTCGATCACTTTATCCTACTGCGCCAGCCTATAATGGCCTCTATCTTTGTAGCTTAACGCTGGATCCCGCACATAGGAAAGTAGACAGAAGGAACTTGAGAAACTAGTTTTACGGCACACAGTTCCCATTATGATACTTCCTACCCACATTCCGACAATTTCGTCTCGTCGTCCGACAATTAAAATCGTCGACCCTATAGTACCACGACGGCCTCTAATAATAATAATTTAGGAAACTTTCAGTTAATCACATGTTTGGCACTTGTAAAATCTTATAATCAAGACACATTGAAGGCAAGGAGCGGAGAGTACTCTCATCAAAAGATAATAAGGCAGAAAATTAGCTATTAGCCGAGACAAGGCGTCTTGTAAAGAGAAAATTAAGATGTAATGGCGCTACGATGTATAGGGTAATTAATATATGTCGATTATCTTTTAAAACATATAATATTGTAGTTTTTTTTTCAGTTTCACGCTGTATCCCGTAGATAGCAGGGCATGTAGAGGGAGTCTGGTGTCACCCCGTTATCCACTTTAAAGCGAATTTTCGAGGTTTTGCTTGTTGAAATGGTGGAGCTCAACGCCTCATTTTGTTTTTGTCTTATTTGATAAATAATCATTCATTCATTCATAAGAATCAAACATTCGGGCTACGACGGCCACAATTTTACAAAAAAAATATTAATATCGTTTAAAATGTTCACAGTAGTCAAGTTAGCGACTTATTCTAATGGCTGGATGACTCAATTCTTTTAAGGGGATATATGTATATATATATATATATATATATATATATATATATATATATAGATATATATATATTATACATATATATATATGTATAGAGATATAATATATATGAGATATATATATATATGTATGTATATATATATTATATATATATATGTATATATATATGTATGTATATATATATGTATATATATATATATATATATGTATATATATATGTATATATATATGTATATATATATATATGTATATATATATATATATATATATATATATATATATATAAATTATATGTTAACACTCCCTCTTTGTGTAAAAATTAATAGTAAATAATAATAAAAAAAATTGCCATGATTAACTTAGAACTTAGTCTGACTGTACACATCTTAGATGTGGTACAGTTTTCGGTGTTTTCTTGTGTTTTTTCTCAGCACAGAAAACAAGAGAAACCTAAGCAATGCAAAACCGGCGAATTCTAGAGGCATGTCGGGTTGAGTGGAGCGTAGCGCCTCGACACCAGAGCGCAGAAAATAGTAATATTAAATATTTAATTTCCTTGAGAAGAAATCGAATCCACAACCTGTCGCGTTTATTATCGCACTTTGTTGTTGTTTGTTGCTGGCTTTATAATGATATTTACATGTACTAATTATATAAAATGTTATTTAAGTTCATGCACCAATAAATATTTACTATAATTAAATAAATACAAATTTAGTTCAGTAAATAATCAGTGAATAATTATTTATTCATCCGATTGCTCTATCTGCCAATATTAAAGGGTTATTAAAACATATTTCAGCCTGCTTTTATATTTTGTAATTTTTTCACCTTTATTGAATTTCATATATAATTTTAATATAATCATAGATTTCTTAATAATATTATTGTTCAACATACAACAACTTTTAAACTGAGGCCAGTGGTCAGACAGGAGCACAAATTTGTGACAGTAAGTTGTGGATTCGATTCCCACCCGAGGAAATGAAATATTTAATACTTTTATTTCTTTGCTCTGGTAACAAGGCAAAGGGCGGTGTTGAAATCCACAACTCATCACGCAATGCTTCCAGAATACGACGAAAAGAGGAGAACGAGAACAGAGTACCTTAAAACTAGGTTCCCCGGTTCAGTTTCCCTCTGCTTACCCTGCTGTGGTCAAGATACAGCATGAAACTAAAAAAAAGTAAAACCAAAGAAAAAACTTACCAAATACCACATATGCGGCCATTTTGGATCATTTAATTGGAACTTAGAGTCAGCGGAACGCGGCCGCCCTTTCACTCTTGTGTGCAGTTCCCGCTTTGAACCCGTTTCCCTTTTCAATGAAGGCGCCCCCGACGGTTTTGTTTCAGCTGAAACAAAATGTATAGAATTGGACGTTATTTTCCATTTGCGTGATGAAACCACACCACATTCTGTGGTTATATCATATGAAAGTAGAACGCTCTCTCATAATAATATAAAATCTATTTAAATAGGTGACGCCAAAGCGCGGCATTGAGTTCCATCACTCAACACACAATGCATCAAAATTTCGGCAGGAAGTGAGGAACGGAAGTGTCTTATCAGGAAAGGTTAAGAAGGTAAATGTTTTAACACTATATTCCCAGGTTCCTTCTGCTTATCTTGTTTGCGGGATACAGCGTGAAACTAAACTTTCTATTCCTCCGTATTAGTAAGATAGAATGCATCCCTATAATAATAATGATCTTTTATTAATAAATTCAAATGAGTCACGAGTACAGCACTACCAAAAAATAATGACTAGTTTTAAAAACAGCATTGTTGTGTATTCGAGTAACGAAGTTGAAGGCATTATACAAGAGAGAAGGCGTTTGTGGACCGTGAGCTCAGGTCTAGCAGGATTCCATTATACAAATACAATAAGTTGCAGGAAAAATATATGCTCATATTTTTACTTTAGTAGGAAATTAATTTTAAATTCATAATTAAAATTTATTAAAAATATTTCAACGTTCAACGTTAGCTCTTAGAAAAGCGTTATATTATGTTTTTATACAAAAATATTAACATTTTATAATTGGTAGCAAAACACGTACAAAACTATGTATTTTTTTCCATTTTCAAGCTCTATCCCGCAGTTATCAGGATAGGCGGAGAGAACGTAACTCCATGACATTCCATTCTCCGCTATCCATTCGAATTTAAGACATTGTTTGTTGAGTTGGAAGACACAACATCGCGATTTATCTGATCAGATTAGGAAATAAAAATGCTTCATTTCCGAACATGGATCGAACCCACAATTTTCCTGATACAGGAAGACGTTGCGCCACAACGACCTCAATGTATATTTTGGTCTTTGTTGGTCTAGCTGTTTTATGAATTATATAAAAAAATTAAGTAAAAGACTGTAGTAGGGCTATATCGTAATATAATAAATATCCTTTTGGAAAAAATCTTTAAGAATAAAAACGATTTCCTCACACCAGGTGTTGCGGTCGTGAGCAGGTAACATTGGGCTATCATGAAAGTACCTACAAGTAAATATACCATAATATACATTTAAATAAAATCGAGAAAACAAACTACGATATCGAAACTGTTTAAAACGGTCTAATATATCATTTTTTTAACTTATACAATAAAATGTATTTAAATAATTGGTAGGTACATTATTGGCGATTTAGACAGGTGAGGAGAAATTTTATGTTCGTGGGTTCGGACCCACTAATATAAAACTTCTCGAGTGAGAATCGATTCTCACTCGCGCAGCGTTGACTTCTCCCACCCAACACGCAGTTACTACAGAATTCGTCAGAAAGTGGGGAGCGGAGTGTCTTAGGACTAGACTCCTCCCGCCTACTCCGCTCAATGAGGGATACAGTGTGAAGCTAAAAAAATACATACCTGTACTGCTTAAATCTTCTATCGTCTGAAAATCTCTTTTTCTTCTCGACAGTATCTTTTGTTGTCGCACCCATCGCACCCGCCCGTCTGACTCCAACCGGATGTGGTGTTCTTGCGCAGGCAATAACGACCGCTTTGCTATTGACTTGTGATGAAAATGGTAGTGGTTCTGGAAAATCTGTAACAAACACAAAATAAAAATTTTAATATACTACAATATCGATTTATAAATCAGTTTTAAAAGTCAAAAGAATAAACCTTCTTAATATTTATCTAAATAATCAATTTGTTAAAGTAATGTACTAAATACATAAATAAGAAAGAACTATCGAAATCGAATTACTTAGTAAAACTTAAAATAAAGAACCTGCTTCGATTGTTTTCGTCAGTTATTCAGAATAAATATTATAATACGACATTATAGTTTTATTAAACATAATCATCTAAAGCATAAATGAAACGAATAGAAAAATCATGTAACACTTATTATTTAGTCGTGGCGAGAACTTGACTGGTGTTAATTAAGTTACATTAACTTGGTGGGGTTTTAAAATCTACTTCGATAGTAAAGTCCGCCGGACGCCACCGACGTTGCCGGTACCACCGCATTGTGACCGCTTAATTTAAATGTGGTTATCCTTTTACGAAATAAATTATTTTTCGCTTCTATGCACTGGACCAGCAATGGTTTTTCGATTTGTGTATGGGTTTTTTTTATTTGTGTGTAAAAGATAATATTTAAGCGAAATTATGTAAATTTAATACAAGTAACGGAACTGTGATAGTATATTTTTGTGATAGTATATTTTATATGTCATTGTGATAGTATATTTTATACGTCAAAGCCAATTAATGAGATCTCTCTGGTGATAAGTGGAGAAAACAGTAAATGCCCGTTAAGTACGTATTTTTATACCTGTAAAAAATTTAAAAAGAAATGAAGATATAAAATATTTCATTACCTTGAATGGAAATCGAACCCACAACATGTCACATTTACTTTCGGAGACTGGCCTAAAATTCTTTTTGAAAAATATGGCTCTATAAATAAATATATATCACCATGAAGCCAGCGACTCTTCAATAAATTTTGAAGCACGCGAAGCAGAAATATCTATTACACTTCGTCTCCTTATAGCTTTTCCTACTTAAAAATTTGTATTTTATTAAAAATGTTCTAGAATATTACAAATACGAGTATATTGGTAGCTAGCTATTATAACAATATTCGCGAGACCCCCATGACACAATGAGAATCAATGATCGAAACTCAGTAGAATTAATTGTTTTTATTTTTATGCACTTATGGCAAAATGCGGCGTTCAGTACTGCCCGCACAATAAGTAACTCCGGCAGAAAGTGGAGAAAGGAGTGTCTTAACACCTACCGATCACATTAACAGTCGGACGTTTGTGCTCTACACCACGACTGGCATCGTCAGTAACCTGACATCATATATGAATTATATGTATATTTAAATATGGTTACAAGAACTACTTAATTGTGATCCGTGTATTAATATTTCATGGAAACTACGTATTCATTTATTTGTAAATAAATTCCTATCAAATGTTATTAACAGATATATTGTTACATTTAATTTGATTCCTAGAATTGAAAATTCCTACTAAAACCATTTGTCGATTGATTCTAGGTAGACACGTGCATTCATTGTTTTATTATTAAATCATTTCATCATTATGTAAATTTTTTTTAAAAAGTGATATTGTGATTTTTCTTCAGCTTCACGCTGTAGCAGGCAGAGGGAGACTAGTGTTCAGACTCTCCGCTCCCCACTCTTCGCTGATTTCTGATGAGGCATTGCGTGTTGAGTAGCGGAATTAACGTTAACTAATTTTTAATATACCTAATGATAAATGTTGGTTTAATTTTATTTGCGTAAAGGTACCTATCGTATTTAGTTGAAATTTCGCTTCTCAATGCTCAACGCCTCCAGAATTCGGTGGAAAGATGAAAGCGGAGTGTTCTAACACTAGGTTCATAGTTTCCCTCTACCTACTTGGCTGTATACAGTGAGAAGCTAGAAACGAATCAATCCTACAAATTCATAAACAAATCAAATTTTGTAATACGATTGTACTTGCCCCTTCTTTAATTATTTAACAAGTGCCCCAACTGCATGCCCTCGTAGCGAGTGGCTTTCGGTTCCCCTCCTCTCTTGAGATACATAAACTCAAAGAAAACACAGACCCTTGGAGATATTTTTAGCTATCTTACGTCGTTTTTACCTTTTTCAATTATATAAAAAGTAGCAGCGCATGAGCGGAGAATATCTTAGCGGATACCAAAGGTTTTATAACTTAAGTAATAAATCTTAGATGAATTCTTGCTGATATAATAGTGAAGGTATAAGGGATTATTGCTTTCGTGAATTGCATGTGTGAGCTCACAACGTGTGGGAATAGTGAATTTTACTCACATTTCACTTTTAATCAATGTGATTCAAAAACCGCAATAACTTAAAATAATGATTTAAAGTATTTTAGTTCAGATTTACTAGGGCAACCATACAAAATAACGAAAAACGATTAAAAGTTTCAGCTATCGGGTCATGCCTAATCAAATGTTGACAAAAAAAAACAAATATAGGTTAGAGAATAAGATTATTGTACTTAGTAAAACATGAATATTCAAAGTAAACGACCTAAAATCCAGACATTACAGGAACTATAGTGCTCTATTGTTGCCACATCAATAAATCTTTTAGTAAGAAGTCACTCAGCTATACGACTTGTGTGTTTAGATTAAGTAAGATCAAAGAAAGTGCCTGCAAGCTTTTGTTACTAATTTCCTTTGATCTACTTATATCTCACATAAAATAAGCTGATGATGTTCATTCTGTGTTATTTTCTTTTGAAATTAATGTAATTAGAATTGCCCTATTATCGTGTGGGAGGCATCGACAAATTGATTCGTTTATTTCTTCTTCCTTGTATCATTTTCTTATAAGATAAATAAATAAATATTTTATTTGATTCGAACTCACTACCTATATAGTAGAACCATAAAATTGAAATATATTCTTTATTTAAATAGTCTTTTTTAAAATATCATTAAAATAACATTTAACGTATTCAAAGTATATTTTAAAACAAAAAGTTTTAACGTATTGTATTAAGAATGATGTACCCAGTCGTTTATCGCCTACGGAAGACCGCTTCCGTGACCCGTTTACTCGCTCGACGTTGCCCCTGTGAGCAGAATCAATAGATTTTTTTGCTTTATAGCTTTCATACTATTATTACTTTAACTTAAGTATATACAAAGTAAATTTATTTATTTAATCAAAAAATCAGGTTCACGCTGTATCCCGCGCACAGCAGAGTAGGCAAAGGAAACCTAGTGTTAAGACACTCCGTTCCCCAAAGTGGGGAACGGAGTGTCTTAACGTGGTCTTAAGTGAGGAATTCAAATTATTACTATTACGTTTAATGTCATTTTGGAGTCTTTTGGGAGCAACTGTTACAAAACAAAGATTACAAAATAAGTAGATAGTATTTTTTCAGTATTTAAGTATTTTCAGTTAAAATACACAAAAACATTTCAGAAACGCGTGTCCAGGGGACAGGTGAAGTTGGCCATTAGAGGCGTAATGTTTACTGAAAGGCCTGAAAAGATGTTAAGTGGGTTCGCACCACCGTGCGCCGGCGGGCGAGGCACGACCTGACCGTAATCGCGCTACTTAGACGTTGCACTCAGATCTTAGCTGCTTAGCTATAGGTATTTTCAATATTACCCTGTTTTACAATCAGTTTCTGTCAATAAGAAGTTTTTCAATTTCTTATTGATTAAAATATATTTCCGAAGTTACATATATGGAGTGATATAAATTTGTCGACTCAACTCAAATAAGTTTCAAATCTAAGAAAATTCCTTTAATTCTTTTAAGAGTACACTTAATATAAATAAGAGAAAGCAGCAGGTTAGTTAAATTTGATCTTTTCTATAGCTTTACCAGCAGAAATAGATTAACTGTTCATACATAATTAGCATTGATAGACTTTGTAAGAGCTGCTATTTAAACAGGAGACGTCCAAGACGTCGTTAAATTCCTTCTTAACGAAATTATTGTATTTCCAAGTTTCAGTAGTCAAACCGCGGGTTTGAACACGCAATGTCTCGAAGACGGATTTTCTTAACACTACATTCCTTCTGCCTAACTTGCTATACGGGAAAAAGCGTGAAAATGTTATTTAAATTTAAAATATTATTTAAAGCGTTATGAACCATAAAAAATTAAGATTAATCTTTTAAATTATTAATTTCATGAAATTTTAGTGTTAACATTAAAGTTAAGAATATTGAAAGGGCTTAGCTCTAAAAGGTTGCGGTAATGCGACAGAATAAAAGATTATAAGATCTGAAATGTACTGAGCTTTGCTTTCAGGATTAACTCCATGCTCTTATATCTCTTATATGATTTACGTTTTTCCAGTGAATTGAATGCAGCTAGCTTATCACTATATTTTGTTCCACGAATTCAATATTGGGTAGTATATAAATAACCTAGCAATAATTATAAACATGTTATTCAAATTTTATTCAAAAATCTTCTGTGGTCTGTGAAGAAAACTTGAAATCTTGGAAAAGTCACTCAATAAAATTAAGTTTTTTTTCCGTTCCTCCGTAAGAGTACTGGGTTACGTAACCTAACTTCAACTATATATATCTAACTACTAAATTATACATCCAGAATGCCATTTTTACCTACAACCACCGCATTTGTGTAATACATTTATATACATAAATACATTTCCATCTCGTCCAAAGCTATTTTTTATTAAAAATATGAAAATGTATAAAATAAAAATTATTAAAAAAAGAATTTCGTAATGTTTTCCTTAGCGACCATTTTACACAGAGAATGCCATTGTGTGAACGTTCAAGACGAATGTGTATTTCGATGAAATCTTTGATTACTCAAATGTAAATACTTTATTTACGTACAAACATACGTATGTATCTTATCTCTTGTAAATAAATATATACAAACTGTATGTACAAACACTGCTCATTTGAAAGTTATAACAATAGAACATTTATTATTATATATCTATTTACTAAGCATTTACTAAATTGTATATTAAAAGGGATTACAATTTCGGCAGTATATTGTACCTCAAATTATGATTGAATGTGTATTTAGTTATCCAATTAACAAATGCTATACTTGTTGTCAGCTTCACGCTGTAAGCCGCATAGAGCGGAATAGGTAGAGGGAACCTAATGTTAAGATTTTCAAGGTCTCATTGTGGTTGAGTAGCGGCCCTAAACGTCGTGTTTTTTTACATTGGTAACAGAATGACGAAATGATAAAATTATTGAATAATGATTAAATTCTCCGATTAGGAATGGAATCCACAACCGTCACGTTACAATCCCACGCCTGTGTCTCTGACAACGCCTCTATATATGTTTTATTTTTCATGAAAATAGAGTAAACACGCCTACCTCCCTTAAAAAACAAAACTAAACCTATCAATATATTAGATCACTACTTTATACGAAAACCATCCACAGACCCATGTCTACCTCAAGCACTCTCAGTAAGCCCATACCTATATATCTTAATAATAATAAGGGTCCCAATTGCACGAAAAGTACAATATGTCTACATTTCACGCCTCACAGTGCGAGGGGGACGCGGAGCGTTACCATGGCAACCGTGAAATGACCTCAGCCTGTAATGGTTTGTTCCGTTTACGAAACGGTCGAAGGGAAAAATAATGATGTATATTTATTTTTTATATATTATACATATGTATTAATGTTTTAAGTTATTTTCTACAGTATCGCGTCCGTTTAAGGATTATACATAATTAAAAATCTTTAAATATTGGGAATAATAACAATCTTTTTATATTATAAAAACTGTTAAAAATTCGTGACGCAGGGGCATAAACCTGTAAGTGTAAATACAACAGGTTGTGGATTTGATTCCCAGTGGAGGGAATGTTTAATATTTTGATTTCTTCGCTTTGATCAGCTGGAAATTAGGAACGGAGTGTTTTAACCTAGGGACCTATATTCCTTACGGTATGTACTGTGTGCGAGCTACAACTTAACGCTAAGAAGTATACTTTTAACTTTTAAATAATTATTTTTGACTACTATTTTATAGATATACAGTTAATTTTAAGCCTAATACTATGTAAAATCAAAAAACTGAAAACTTAAATACTAAAGTAGGTAAGCTAGAGGCAAAAAAGTGAAAACGACCCGTAGTCAAGGCGACGCGGGTTCTGTAAACAATACCATTCTGAAATATATATGCCACAGGCTGTGGCCCCCGGAAATTTGGGACACTTTATTCTTTATGTATAAACGTCTTTTTTAATATACACCTTCTGTTTTGACTAAACAAAGAATGAGGTGTCGACCAAAAAACGTGTGAGAAAAATATTCCCTCATATTCATAAACAATATAATGAACTTTAAACTATGTTGTATATATCGAAATATCGCCACTCGTCGTGGCGCAGTGGTCCAGCGACTGTAAGAAAAAAGGCGTGGGCAGTAGTGAGTTCGTTTCGCACTCCATAGAATGCATTATTCAATTTTTTTCGTAATTAGACTAAGCGCATTGCTCACTTAACAAGCAATGTCTAGAATTTTTTTTTGAAATTGAATGAAAACTGAGGAAAGATATGTCGTAACACTAGTTCTCCCTACCTATATCTGTGTGTCATGTCGCTGTATTCCGCATATATTATCAGCATTGTTATATGCGGAATACAAGGAGAAACTAATAAAAATGTAAATAATAGATATTTATAGAAAAATATTTTAAATATAACAAAAAATATCCCATACCCAGATCCGATGGCAAATTGTGACTGTAAAATCGAATGATTGTGGGTTCTATCCCCACTCGAGGAAATGAAATATTTATTAACATTTATATTTTCATTTCTTCGCTCTAGTATCGAGGCACATCGCGGCGTTGAGTTCCGCCACTCAACACGCAATGTCTTAACATCAAGTTCCCTCTGTCTATCCTGCTGTGTTCGGGATACAGCGTGAAACGTGATTTTATTATAACAAAATAAAAGAACTTCGTGAACGCAGCATTCATTTTTGATATCCTTTAATAATTTAATACGATTCTCGGTCGTCACACCCTATCTCGCTTACAGCTGGGTGGGCAGACGGAACCTAGTGTTAAGATACTCCGTTCTCCTTTTTCAAGACATATTCAGAAGGCACTGCGTGTTGAGTGGCAAAACTCAAGGCCTCGACGCCAGAGCGAAGAAAATGGAAATATTAAATTTCCTCGAGTGCGAATTGAACCCACAACCTGTCGCGTTCAGTCACACTTTGTGCACCTGTGCCACGACTGGCCTCACGATTCATATCACACTATTTAATAGAAACGGAAAGTACAAAACATTCTTTTCCACCAATGTTCACAAACTGATAAGTTATCGCAGTAGACTTCGAGCGGGTGTTGAAATGATTTCTACGGTAACTAAAATTCATTGGAAATAAGATCCGAGCGAACGCAATGTAGTGGAAACGTGAGCTATTGTAAAAGGCGAGGCTTTTACGGCAATGCTACTTCTGGAGCGCATCCCACCTCCCCCAGCGAGGGGGGCCCTCGCTCCTCGCGGCAGACAGCGTGCCGCCGTCCTGGTACACGTTATTTGGGCTGCATCTTTCATACACAATGAAATACAACGCTTTCGACTACTTCCTTTACTGTTATGGAGTGAATACTTAATGAGGTTGTGATCTATTTACTGCTTTGTTTTAGCGTCACGCTGTATCTCGCATATAACGGGGCAGGTTGGGCAGTGGGAACCTGGGAACCTAGTGTTAAGACACTCAGCTCCCATTAAGTCACTTCCCTTCTCCGATTTACACCCAATTCTGGAGTGGTGACTTATTTAAATTTTACGATTACAATAATCCTATTTATAAATGTAAAAGTTTGGGATGGTCAAAGTACGTTAAACTTTCACGAAAAAAAATAACGGATGTAAATGAAACTTAACATTATTATAATATAGCTTATAAATGAGAATAATACATACATAGGCTACAATTTATATACTGTTCGAACCCACGACTGTGGATTGTGTATAATTTACCATTAGTATAAAAATAAATTATTTTTTAGCGGGCGCAGCCTTTTTGGGACGCTTATGTAGCATAATTATGAAAAGTATAAGAACACTGGCATTTTATATTAGATAAAACGCTACAATAGTTATCTGTGCAATGAAACACCAACAATAAATAAAAACAATCAATAAAGCAGACGCAGTAGGTCACGATCTTCTCGATGCCGATACGAAGAGCAAAAGTGAATAGGCAATAATAACAAAATACGAGAGACAAGAATTACAATAGAGCAGCTATAACTAGCAGTGAGTTTTAGCTTTATTGCAGTTCTCGATTGAGTGCTCTAAAGTATTAATTAATCTCTGAGCTGCATTTTTCAGTGTATTGTATCATTAATATCTTTTTAATATTCAATATAGCTCTCTCTCGTATCGATAAATAATGGGAGAGGGAAGGGAACTCAAACCATTACCTTGCCAATACTTTTATGATTTAGGTAACCGTGTTAAGGTTATTATGGAGTTTTTGTTAATTATTAAGTGTAACGTTTCAATATTTGAATAATAATGGCATTCAGTGATTGAATATTTTTTGAAGAATATATATTTTTTTCCAATGTATTCCGCACATAGCAAGGTTGGCAGGGGGAATCTGAGAACCTAGTGTAAAGACACTCCGCTCCCATTCTCCACTTTCTATAGAATTCTGGAGGCCTTGCATATTGAGCGGCGTAACTCAACGTTTTAGCTTGCTGTACCTATTGTGCATGTAGCAGGATAGGTACGGAAAAGGGGAACCTACTATTAAGGCGCTACGTTCCACAATTTCTTCTGATTTTTGGAAGATTATGTGTTGAGTATCAGAACTCAACGCAGCGCTTTGCCTAGTTAACAGAGAGAGGTAGTAGAAAAGAAAAGGGAAAAATATAAATAATTTATTCCCTTGTGTGCGAATCAAAACCACAACTGTCACGTTTATTAACACATATTATTGGGTTTGCACCACGACTGAACACTCTAGAAATAAAATATTTGGATTTGGATTTATTTTATGGATTTATTCATTGTTTCCTTTGACAGTCCAAACAATGACGGCTCTACAGGCCATTCTTGATTAAAACGCCCGAATATGTTAACCGACAGGCTGTGAGACCAGGTCAGTCAAATATTGGCGAACACGTTAAACCAGTGATGTTTGTATCATCATTTAGTCACTGTACAATACAAACAACGTAATATATTAATCTAGTTCATAAGCGACGCCATTCCCGTACCTAGGTGTATGCCCATACCTAGTATATGCATGCATATACAGATGTAGAGGAGTTGGTAGATTATGATTAATGTTTCAATATTCATGGAACTAATTGGTATGTTGGTAAATTGTAATTTGTTATAATTTAGGTTGAAAGTCATATTTATACTATAAATAATTCAATTTTGGTGGAATGGCTCAGTGTATGACTGTTAAGACAATGGTTGTGCAATCGATTCCCGCTCGAATTAATTGTTTTCATTATCTGGCTCTAATAACAAAGTTGAGTTTCGAAATACAATACGGAATATTTTGAAAATTGGGCGGTGCGTCTTAACACTCCCTCGTCCCTTAAGGTTCCCTCTGCCTGTAGGAAAAAGCGTGAATACAGTCTAAGCTTATCCTTATATTATCTAATCAAGAATTTTTAATTGTATGGTCCAGAATTTGGCGAAGAGTTAGAAACAGAAGTGTCTTAATGGGAAAGGAGTATCTTAACACTAGGTTTTTAGGTTTTCACTGCCTAAATTGCCATGCGCTGGATACAGCGTGATATCAAGACAAAGCGCGACGTTCCGCAACACAACACACAATGTATATAACTTATTAAAGTTTATAACTTATTCATAAATTAATAAGACAAAACACCATTCGTCTTAATTGGTAGAAGCAAGTCTACTGAGAAGGACCCGTGATTGCAATCTATATCGATCGACCAGTGCACAGAGTGGACGCGATAGTTCAAATACTCGCTCCACCGCCTCAGCGACGATCATTTAGACACGACACATTGCCGACAGTTCAAGCGGTATCAATGCGAATTCTAAGATATTATAGAATTGACTATAATTTTTTAAATATTTTTGTCTTGTTTTTTCAATTAAACGCTGTATCTCGCATTTTTAATGGCGGAAATATACACCGCGCAACCAATTCTTAACAACAATTAATAAACATTTTTTTAAATATTTATTTTATTTTTTTATTTTATTTATATATAAATTAGGTGAAACATATTTTTGAACATAAACTTAATTCTTTTGGGCTCTAAAGATAGGGAAGAGACCTATATGTAATGGTGACGCGAAAGTAACGTAAACGTTGTTTGCACTTGGGATATTTACTCTTTACGTAAGACGAGTGCAGACGGTTGCTGGTCCGTAATCCGACTCAATGACACTGGATTCTAAGATTTAAAAGATAAAAAAATAAAAGCCTTGCTCCTTATGTACTATAAGCTTAATTATTGTTACTTAAAATATTTATTTGAGATAAGTTTGTTAATATTCCGCCACTCAACACGGAATGTCTCCAGATTTCTGCAGATGGGCGGGAACGTAAGGGTCTTAATGGTAACAAGGTGTTTTGACCTATGTTCCCAAGTTCCCCAACTTATATTATATACATCTCCAATGCTTTTGCTAGCTTTTATTTGATTTATTAAATTATTCTTGTACAGAGATTTTTTTAAATGTTACTAGTTAAAACAAAAATAATTTGCATAATCTATTAGCATCTTAAAATTGCTTTTAAAATTACATTTTAAGTAAAAAAATAACAACACTAAGTTCAACGATATCTCAAATCTGACAACGAGACTGTACAAAGATCAATGAACCATCGAGCCAAAGTGTTGTGTAAATTAGCTAGTGACGATAACAAAGTTAGTACGTAGTAACGGTCTCCATAATACAGCCTGATTTTCAGGTTCATAGTACAATATATCTTAAGAACAATATATCTTTATTTGTATGAAATTTTATCACATTTTTTTTTATTTTTCTCAAGTTAAGATTGTTTATATTTTTATATTTTTACACTGCACTAATACGCCACGCCGTCGTATTCTAACATAAAGAAGCTTATATTTTTTTGGATGAGTCAGAGCGTTTGACCGTTTTTCTGTAGGTGTAGATTCAAATGGTGATACGTTCACGCTGTATCCCTAGCAGGTGGTCAGAGGGAAAGGAGTAATTACCGCAATGGTCTCTACAAACTTCTTTCGCCTCGTTCCCTTACATCTACCTCTTCATAAATGCCCTCCGGGAGGTCTTCATGCTTAATATCTGACCGTCAGCCAGTATCTTTGATACTGTGTTTTAGAAGATCCGAGGTCCAAGATCTCTCCTTACTTCTCTTACCGCTCACTTCTGCGCCACAAATATTGCCATTCTATCATCACTCATTCGTTCGAAGTGCTCAAGCCAGCTGAGCACGTTCTATTTAATTCGTACCGTGACATCCTCGCTAGTACCTTTTCTAGTTTTCTGTGTATCTCTTCATTGTAGATATGGCGTCTCCACAGCATTCATCTTTCTTTCATTCTTCTTCTGCAGCTATGGCACCCTTTTCCCCGTTTTTTAACAATGTTTGATGAACATACTTCCCAAGTAAACCACTTCATTCACTTGTTCTAATATCTTACCATTTACGGTGATCTTACATTCCATCCTTTCTTCATTTCTTTTAAATATTTATATATTTTCAAAATAAATATTATTCTTTCCTAAGTGTGGATTAACACTTTAAAAATGTTTAAAGCACCAAGGTGTGAAAATTCAGTGTTATCGCACTTGAAAGTACGATAATATTTAATTCTGTATGAACTTTATCGATATAAGAAAAACAAAATATTTTTAAAACATGACAACTTCACACGGTACTCTGCAAAATGATGATACCAGTAAAATTACGAAACATGTCATCAACCCAAACCAATCAACTAGAACACCACTCGATGACATTACCAGTTAACATTCCTATATTTAGCACCTAAACTAGACGTGTATGGAGAATTAGAGGCAATTCTCACTAATTCATGTTGTTAGAATACTTTTCATAATTAGGAAGCTATGTTAGAATGTCTGTACGTACACGTGACGTCTATATTACTTAGTAGGTCCTCGCGTAACTAAATTCTTCACCAGATATGAACTAGAAAGCATCACCATTGGAACTATTTTCTTCTGTTTGGCCCGGGAAAATTGCGGCGTTAGGTTCTGGTCTTGTACCCCCACGAGTGGGATGTTGAAAATAGAGAGTTCCTCGTTTTTCCGACGAGTTCTGGATGAATTGAGTTAAGTGGCGGAACTCGGCGCCGCGCAAAAGTTTACTTATTAATTCAAATTTGATACATAATAATACAAAAAGATTTGCGAAATCGGTTATGGTAGAAAGATGGTACAGTCGAGGCACTACAGCAAGGCGAATATGTTAGCATATGCTAATGCAGGCTTTCAACTCGCATTTGAGATAAATGTATGGTGCACTCATGAAATTTATCTCGGTTTTAAAATTTAAAATTTAAATTAAACGACACGTACTAACTTATGGCTTTCTAGCCAGCTTAAAACTGTAGATTGAAATATTGGCATACAGTAAATATATTCTGTTTCTTTATTCATATAATTAAAACGGTATTAAATATTTAATTTATATCAAAAGTCATAGAAATTATTAACCTTGTTAAAATGTTTGCTTTTAAAATGTATTTAGCATTCCAAACAAGACTAAATAGTTATCCTATTTTGTGTATAATTATTTTCAAATACTTTACATAGAAGGACTCGCTGGAACCGAAAGTTGGAAATATTCCGTTGGACGCTGTTAATTACGAAAGTTTTAGAGAAAGGTAGCTTTAAAGCGTCAAACACAGTAGATTTAGTTTTACTCAGCTTCTCTATAAAATACGGGAGTGAATGAAATATTGTGGCCTCTCGCTTGTTTATCGTTTGAATTTTACTTAGTCCTTTTAAATGTTGCGATGTAATGCACACCTTTCGGTTATATTAAAATGTGATATGTTAATGTAAATATTTTGTACTGGATCATAATAAAATGAGACCAATCGTGGTGCAGGGGCAACAAGTGGGTGACTTTAAACGCGACAAGTTGTGGGTTCGATTCCCACTCAAGGAAATGAAATATTTAATATTTTCATTTCTTTGCTATCTAGCGCGGCGTTGAGGTACGCCACTTATCACGCAATCAATCCAGAATTCGGCGGAAAATAGTGAACGAAGTCTTAACACTACGTTTCCACCGCCTACCCTGGTACATGCGGGATAAAGCGTGAAATTTAAAAATAAATTATAATTTGCAACCTTAAAAATTCCCACTGGCTTTTGTTATTAATAATACCTTAACCCGTTTCATAATCATTAGTCTTTCTATAAAAAGAAACCAATTTATAGACATCCATTACTTTCATATGTAAATAAATATACGCCACACGCGACAAGAAAGCATTTTATCTCGCAAGCAAAATGTACTACTGAACACTCCACAGAAGCCGCCGTCCTTGTTTCTTTATAATTAGATAAGCCATAATTCCTAGGACAAGAGTAGTAAATGTCATGTGAGGTAAGCCACGTATTTGATAAGAGATAACAAATGCTACGTATGGATGTAAGCCTTATACGACGTAAAATGATTTTATTCTTATCTTTTCTTAGTTAGGATATCTATAGGTATCTTATCTTGAAAAACTAGTATAGTTCTAATTACAATAGTATATATAATTTAATTAGAGTGTACCGCATAAAAAATATATATTTTTAGCTTCACGCTGTTTCTCACATATTGCTACATGCTACAGAATGGTACTCAGAGGGAGCCTAATGCTAAGATACTCGGGTCACCACTTTCCTAGTTTCCCACAATCGTCGCGTTTACAGTCAGACGCTGTGCCGCTGTGATACAGCAGCCTTGGTTTAATTAAGCATAATAAACTTTCGCAAATCTTAGAAGCTTAATGGAGTATGGTTGAAACTATGTTGCTTCAAAATGAACATGACGCGAGGTACTTTTAGGGACTTTAAGGATAAATAAAGGGGCGCATAAATTAAAACAAAATGTTTTAGCTCAAACAGCTTAACATGAAGGAGTGGTACTTGTAGGTGTTTTCTATTTGTTCATTAATTATTTTTCACTCATACTAAATTATTCAGGGGCACATATTTAAGAAATGTCAAGAGACGATGTTTAACAGGCTGTAACGGGTACGATTCTCACTCCGGGGAATGAAATATTTAATATTTTCATTTCCTAGCTCTTGTAATAAGGCAAAGAGTAGCGCTGAGATCCGCCACTCAGTGACGGAAAGTGGACCACTGAAGTATATTCATAGAAACGGAGTGTCTTGAAACTAGGTACCCTTTGCCTATATAATCCAATATTTTTCATATTTTTTTATTATGAAGCTTAAATAAAATTAACAAGTTCACAAGTTCATAATTTTCTAAATATATTTTATTGGGATACTATTTTAAAATAAGAACAAATAACAATTGCTTAAAAGTTTTCGCTCTTATATCTATTATCCAGTAATTTAAAAAAGAGGACTCATTTCAACAATACTATACTAGTAAAAATAAATGTAAATAACAGAGCCATAATTTTTTTTTCAATTTACAACAAAATTGCGAAATATTACCTAAATAACATATTTTTCTAATACAAGCAAAATTCTTTAACGCACTACGACTTATGAAGAAAAACCTTCGGTAACACGTTCCAATCCCTCTCTGAGGAATGTTAATACATAAAACAACCTTGTCCCTACTGTGTGCAGAGTAACTGCAGAATTGGATTCCATACATGTATATGTATATTTTTTACTAGTAACAGTGAGCAAACGAACGTCTTGTTATATAATCTGGTTGATTTCAGCTATGTTTAGAAATAGGTTAATCGTTGGGAAATGTAAACAATAATAGATCAAAGGTATACCTTTATATAGCAATTTGTGTATATTGTAAATTATTCATTAGTTTGATATTATACACTTAAATAGCGGTCATTGGAATTTTGATAGGACTCTAGGTTGCTCTCGTCCGCTATTTAAGAAAGACGTTTGGGATACATTTTTGTGTATATTTTAGGTTTATACTTCGTTTTAAGGTTCTTTATAAATTTCTTATAACTTCAGAACACCCTGTTCTATATTCATTCTCCATTTAATAATTAAACTGGAAGTCAAACCTACAACCATTTTGTACCAACAAGACCCCAGCTCCAAGATATCCACAAATATTTCTAATATTTCTCAATTTCTTTCTTAATACATATAAGATTAATTATTAATGTTGGGAATTGGTAATGCACAACACAATGTGATTCATCTAAAAAAGAGATTTATTTATTGTTATATTGAATATTATACAAATATGAAAGCGTTAAATAAAAAAAAAACGATGAAACTACTAACCTAAAAAAGAGAATCGACAATTTAGTGTCCATGCACTAATTCTTTGTAGTAATTCTTTTACCAACTGTTGAGGTTAATTACACAAAAAAATTTAAAAAAAGAGGTCAATCGTGGTGCAGTGGCACAAAGTGTGGCCGACTGGTTGTTGGTTCGATCCCCACTGAAGGAGAGAGAGAGAAGAAACATTTGCTTAAATTTATATTTCCATTTCTTCGCTCTGGTGTCGAGGGAAAGCGCGGCGTTGAGTTTTGCCACTCAAGACGCAAACCCTCCAAAATTCGGCAGAAAGTGGGGAACGGAGTGTCTTAACACTAGGTTCCCTCTGCCTACCATGCTGTGTGCGGGATACAGCGTGAAACTAAATTATTTTTTAAATTAAAAAAAATACAATGAACTTTTAACAGCAATAATTTAAAAATCAAAATAATATATATTAAGTTAGGTACCTACATCAATTTAAAATACAGCGTGGATCTGTCTACGATCCTCTGTGGAACGTGGCGCCATCTCTCAAATGAACTAAGCAACTAGAATGTAATTTTTTCTTTATGGAGGTTTATCATATTAGAATAACATATTTTATCATTTGTACACCAGCCAATATCCACACATTCTTTCATCTTTTTAATGGTAAGGGTTGCCTGGAAGAGATCACCTGTGGTGATAAGGCCGCCTTTACACCATACTTTTCCATTGTTTTCTTTGTATATTTTTATTATTAAGTTGGTGTAATAAAGTATTAAATAAATAAATAAATAAATAAATAAGCAACTGACACGGTGCTTACATACACATTTAATCAAACTTTTATATTACATCATATAATTTAATAGTAGTTAAAAAAATACTTTGTTTTAGTACTGAAATAACTAGATTAAGTGTAGTGTAGTGTGTTAAAGTATAACTTTCAGTGTAAAATATAAAAGTTGTAAACTAGGGTTGTTAAATTATACAAAAAACGTTATTTTTATACCTTTAGCTAAGATGAAAGTTTGTGTTTTATGAAATTATGTTATGATTCAGTGGGAAAAAATAATTATGTTTGAATTAGAAAATGTAGTATACATCCCTGGATGTTTTGTACTATTTATATTTTTTATATTTAGAAAATGATGTGCAGGTATTATAAGAAAAAAAACCGTAAAAAACAACCGGAAGATTCTTATAAAAAAAAATAACTTCACTATTTGCGGTTAAAATTTTTATAAAAAGGAAGTATTATTTATTGTAAATAATTACGAATTGCTTGACTCGTGATTCCTATTTCTATGAAAAATATTATGGTCATAAACACATAAAGCCGGATTCTTATTTGTGTAGCTTTCTTTCGGTACGCGCATAGAAATTATTTTATTTTTTACATTTCCTTATCTTTTGCTGTTTGCCGCCATTGAATGGATTAAACAACTTAATTAGTTAATGAATTATATTATGATAAACCTATATTTATGTTTTTCTTATTCTAGCAACACAGAAACCGGGGCCTTTAAATAATATGAAGAAAGGTGATAAAAAAACCAGCCACATAAATACGTACAGCCTTTTACAAGCAAATTGAGTACATTCTAAAAATCATTCCACTCTTGTCACAGAAAGGCTCCATGAAACAAAAATATAAAAAGCATACCCTAAATAAAATATAATAAACTAAATGTTGAAATATTACGCCATAACGACGATAAGTTAAGTTCTAACAAAAAATGTAACATCGCATCTGGGCTGATGCAACCTATAAAGGTATATTACTAAAAGAAATCGCCTGATGTAAACAGTGATAGCCATTTTATGACTTTCTTTAAGAATACTTGGAAAACGACGCTGAGAGCGGCAGTTATAGTCCCAGAAGTTAGTCTTAAAAGGCAAGTAACGTAGTGATATCATTCTAGATAGGTCAGATTCATATGTGCAAAAGGGCTATAAAAGTTTTATCTAAATTAGATATTCAAATGTGGAAAATATGTAATTTTAAGAATATACCAGAAGACGCGAGCTTATGTGTAGAATACTATTAAATATTTGATACACCTCTGTTATATCATCTATATTGATTATATGAACATTGTATGTATTTTCTATTCAATGTGAGCCCAAAGCTCAAAATTTTGAATTATATTTGAAAAGCCGTCATAGGGGCACAAGCATTTGAATTTAAACACGTCAATTATGGGTACTATTCGAAATCGGAGTAATTAATATTTAGTATCTTCATTTCCTCGCTCTGATAACGAGACAAAACGCGGTATTAAATTCGCCACTCGCCACGCAATGCCTCAGGAATTTTGATGGACAGAAGGGAACGGAAGTGTCTTAACGGAGTAGGCCAAGGGAGCCTTGTGACCCTGAAGATAAAAAAATATTTGGGATAAAATAAAAAATATATATGTTATAAATTAAACTGAGTGAGCCAAAGTATAAAGAGAAAAAAAAATCTATCCATGTATCAGTTTGTACATTTTTTTTGATGTCATATTTAAATCAGATGAAGTAAAAAGAAAATTTTGTTTATTTTACTACACGGCCTCGCTAAAACTGCATGAAATTGAAATTACTGAAGTGTCCTCTACAACGGTACGCTGCAATAAAGCATAAACAACAAAAATGTCACTCACGATAAAGAGTAAAATGAAATGTTTCATAGTATTTTCGACGGTAATATTTTTGACGTTTACCTGCATAAAAAGTAAAGTAGGTTAAAATTTAATCAAATCAGCTATATCCCGCAACCAGCAGGAAAGGCAGCGAGAACCTAGTGTTAAGACACTCCGTTCCTGACTTTTCGCCGAATTCTGGAGGCATAGCGTGTTGAGTGTTGGTACTCTACGGCACACTTTGCCAAGACACCAAAGCGACGAAATGGAAATATAAATTTAAATAAATTTTTCAAGTAAAGTATATAGAAAGTATATATATAGATATAGAAAAAAATTGAGGCCAGTCATGGCGCAGTGGCACAAAGTGTGACTGTAAAACCGATTGGTTGTGGGTTCGATCCCCACTCGAGGAGATGAAATATTTACTTAAATTTATATTTCCATATTCTTCGCTCTGGTGTCGAGGCAAAGCGCGGCGTTGAGTTCTGCCACTCAACACGCAATGCCTCCAAAATTCGGCAGAAAGTGGGGAACGGAGTGTCTTAACATTAGGTTCCCTCTGCCTACCCTGCTGTGTGCGGGATATAGCGTGAAGCTAATTTAATTTATTTTATTTAGAAAAAAAATATGGTTGCTAAAGAGCCTTTAGATTCTTTTATTCAGTTTTGTCTAAAAATAATGACATATACGGTAATACTTCTGTAATCGCATTTGCGTATATCTATATTTCCACTGAACGTTGTTCATAAAGCTACGCCATTATGGCATAAGAGGACGTGCACTCAATCTTCTTACCTCTTATTAAGCTAACAGGGTTCTAAGAGTTGATTTGAATTTCAAGAAATCTTCTGGGTATTTAATCAGCGTAGGAGTCCCACAGGGGTCTATTCTTAATCCTTAACTCTTTTTAATATATATAAATGACTTACACATGTAGTTGGAAAGAACTTAGTTGCTGATGATACTTCATTGATTTTTAAAAAGAAAAGACGTCAAAACGTACGTATATCGCGACGATGTAAACAAAGTTCTCTTGAAAATAGTTCAGTGCTAATGTACTTCAGTATTACTATTTACTATACTACTTACTATTAAAAAATAAAAAAAACACCTAACATGAAAATTGTTAAACTCGATGTATGTGCCCATGAGTTCCGCTAAAGTGGAAGACGGCGTGTCCTAACACCAGGTTCCCAGGTTCCCTTTGCCTATTCTGCTATGCGTGAAACAAAACATAATATTAGGATATTTTTGTTTACTATAACCATATAACCATTGTGGTAAGTGGTTTATTATTATTTTAATAAGAAAAGTTTTTAAAAAAAACTCTCAAACAAATTAATAACTCAGAAACACAACCAAACGCGTTTCCAGCCACATATCCATAGCCCCTGCACCACGATTAGCCTCTATGTGTATGTATGAGGTACCGACTTAGTAGAATTTTTAACGATTCTCTGATGGCAAGCCCTGTGTGATGAGGGAAATTTCAGTTTCAGTTAGAGTAAACTTTGCGTAATAGACCCCGAGACTTTAATGGAATAAGTAATTACAATGAAACACTATCGTGTTCACAGACGTTAGACCATTTACATTATAAACGCTCATCCGCATTCAAATTTAATAAGCGAGAGTTGGGTGAATGTTATATTTTGAATGCATGTTATCTTGATGCCAGTCGTGGCGCAATGATATAAGCGTGTGACTGTAAAGACAGCTTGTGGGTTCGATTTCCACTAGAGAAAATGAAATATTTCATATTTATAATTATAATTTATATTTCTTCGCTGTGGTGTCAAGGTAAAGCGCGGCGCTGCATTAAGCATTAAGAACGTAATGTCTCCAGAATTCAGCGCAAAGTGAAGAGTTGAATGTCTAAGCACTAGCTTCTCCCTGAAAAAATCTATGAAATTTCAAGTAAAGCGAAAATTTAAATAAGACAACACTGAGTGTGAGGTGTAAAAATTTTTATAGAGGACTGTGTGCATAAAAGGTGGAAAAAAATAAAAGCTTTTTTAACAACCATAAGCCACTTTGCACATGTTACAAAGGAATCGCGTAAAACATGCTAAGATAATATTTTTGGATGTGAGGCGTTCAAGAAATAGCTTTTTAAGTACTTACTCGTTCATGTAATAATACTTAACAAAAAATTATTTAAATAATTAAAATTCTCAATCCATCTACAGCTTTCCATATTCCAATTTATCTGTTACGTTCAATATTTAATATAGACTGCACCGACTAAAGCAAATGGAGGAATTATTATTAATTATAAGCCGGATAACGAGGCCAGCTGTGGGAGTTGTGGTAGACATTTAATATTTTTATATCTTCGCCAGGTGGATTCGAGGCAAAACGCAGCGTAAAGCTGCACTGAATTTGTCGGAAAGTGAGGTCCTGGGTGACTTAACAGTAAGTTCTCTCTACCTACCCTGTTATGCTGGATACAGCGTAAGCTGAATAAAAATACTAAATATAATATAGTAGTAGTATAGTTTAGTTTTATTATAAATATTCTTTCAATTCAACGCAACAGCTTGGGTCTCAACAGCAATTTAGCAGTGTTCGTAAGGCACTCGTTTACGATCTTCGACGCCATTCAATTTATAGCTCTCAATATACCCGAGCTAAGCTTATGCTCTAGAAATACATCAAACACAACACTCTAAACTAACAGCAATTTATTAAACAATCGATATTAATTTATTAAGTAACAACATGGGGATATTTTTCCCAGCTTGGCGATGCATCCAACATGTAGCAGGATAGCTAGGGAGAGCCCCGTGTTAAGACACACCATTCACCATTTTTTTCGCCAAAATGAGCGGAACTCAAATCCGACACCAGAGCGAAAAAAGATATTTAATATTTTATTTCTCCAATTGAGAAACGAACCCACAACCTGTCGCATGCAAAGTCCCACGCTTGTACCTTGACTTCAAGATTTTATAATTTTGAAGTCGGTGTCAAGCTAATGCTACAAGCCTTAGTACAATATCGAATTATTAAGCTTGTTAGTTTTACTAGAACCTACCGACATTGACTGTATAGCAATTAATATTTATAAAAATATTAATAGTTGCGTTCAATCGACTAATTGTATATTTATTTCATTTCCTTTAAGAAAAGAATTTTACGAAAATAAGATGGCGATGACGGAGAGTCAACAGCATTATATATCCTTGGCCCAAAAAAAGGAAGAAAATTTCTTCAAACATACACATATTATAGCAAATTATATCATAAAACCTTGAAATACGTATATTAATCTTGAAATATGAAAAAAAATAATATACTAAATATATTTTTTTAAATCGGTGGCTGTATCCAAGTCGATTCGACGAAAATACATTTTCTATACTTGAGGCTATTTATTATACAGAATAAAACGGACGTCCGTAATATCGTCCCGCAACCATTAAACATCAAAAATTACTTTTTGAAATCTGTTTACTTCATCCACTTCAAAACAAATTCTATTTCGGACGTCGGAAGCGCTCTCTTCTTTATAAAAGTTTTCTCCCCTCAGGTCTCAATTTAAAAAATCATTTCTTACAAAGGGATTATATTTAAAGTCGAGTTTGTGTAAACGATCACAAACTTAAGGTACTAAATCTGTTGGAGCTTACATTATTTTAAGTCACAGAGTTGTTGTAATGTTGTTTTGTGGACAATAAATATTTTGAGAAAAAACTTGCAATATAATTGCATCATCGTTCTATTTAGATATAGAAAAACGGTTTACATAAGAATTTTCGAGGCGTGGCATGTCGAGTGTCGGAACTCGACGCCGCGCTTTGCCTTTGTTCATTTGAAAAGATAAATACTACATACATTTTATAATTTTTCAACACAAGGTAAAGATATCTTAATATAAGATATTCGGAAAACTATTGTTTAATTTATCCTAAGTATAAATATATTATTTATCTATTATATATCAGACGTAGATAACATTCACATCATTCAATACAAAGCCGACATAATCGCAAGATCGTAAAGCATATAAAAACTTTCCAAGACTAATTAACCCATTAGCGATCTTCAACGGCAACAAAGCTGCAGAGCCAGACGCCCAGATCTCGGCTAATGATAATCGATGGCTTCGACACTTGCCATAAATATTCATTCATCGGGATCAGTCTTATTTGTTAAGACCTCCTAATACTCCTACTAACTTCCAATATCGATTAAATGACCTATACATAGGTCATTTAATCGATAGGTCAAATTTTTCAGCTTCACGCTTTATCCGGCATATAACAGGATCGGCAGAGAGAACCCAGTGTCCTCTCCTCCCAATGTCCTCCTGAAGACTCTCCGTTCCCCACCTTATGCCAATTTTTCGAGGCGGAGTTCAAGTGGCGGATTTCAACGCTGCACTTTGCCTCAACACAAAAGAGAAGGAATGAAACTAACTATACTATACATACATCATTATGGCAAATAATTAGCTCGTTTAAAGTATACGGTTCACTCATTCTGTATGAGCTTTCATATGAGCTTTCATATGAGCTTTGATATCGCGCGCACGTGACGAAGTTTTCAATTAGAAAGTTTTTATGATGTTGGCACCTAATGAAGTATCTGAATATAATAATTTTTTTGTTGGTATAATGTAGAAATATGTGATAAAACAATAATTCAATTATAATTAATTCTTCAGAATTAGGATAGAACTATCAACCATCGCTCTTAAAGTCGGATGTCCCACTGTGCCGCGTGTTCGTTCTGCGTCTACATATCTAAGAAAATATTATAATTAAAAAATCAATAACAATTTTATACTTAATCATTACCAAATATAACTGTCATAACGATAAAAAGTCCACGACTACCGTTTAGACTACCCCAAAGTACATAGAACTAAGTACATTTTTTTTTCAGTTTCACGCTGTATCCCGCATGTAGGTGTGTATGCAGATCTCTGCTCGCTCGTGCTCGTGTGCACCGAATGATCAAATATTATTCAGTCAGTCCGAGTCATTAGCTAAACGCGGCGTTCACTTGTTGTACGACTGGCGTTGTGTGTCTGTTAAAAGGCGAAAATTAAATTTCATAGTAAAGTGTGGGTAATGTGAGTTTTAATAGCGTAATCTTGTTCCTGGCATTAATCCCGGTGTATGTTGCCAGGGTCTGCCGTCCTGCTTAACCTAGTCCACTTTGCACGATCTATAACATCTTGGGTGGTTAGACAATTGGCTCTCATGTACTGCATCATGTCATCCAACCAGCGCTTCTTTGAGCGTCCGGAAATTCTAGCTCCAGGGACAAAATAAATGTATGTAATTGCGGCGTTGAGTTCCACCACTCAAATCAAATTCCTCCAGAATGGGGTGGAAAGTTGGTAGCGAAGTGTGTTACTACTAGGTTCCGTCTACCTACCCTACTATATTGCGAAATACAACAGCGAGAATCTGATAATAGCTGTGAGTTTAAATCATGAATCATAAAGTGAAAAGAGGATAGAAGTAGATATGTCAATCGGGGGTAGTTGCTTGTAGGTAAAGGCCCCTATTGGAAGGAAACTCGTGTGAAATATTGTTATCAGGTGATACATATCACTTATTGCAATTACGTACTATCTATTTCCAAATAGATACCAAACATATAGATGACATATGTTTTTATCTTGTTTTTTTTTTCAAAACGTTAATCGCTTCCGGTTTCTGACAATAAAATATTTATAGTAACATCACTTAATGTTTATTGTTTTTCAGTCTCTTACCATGCTTTAACTCTCTAAATAAAAAAAATAAGAAATGCTTTAACACTCTAAATAAAAAAAAATAAGAAATCGTTTATGGTGAATGTAAATAACATTTATTAAATCTATGTAATTCAGTTAATACATTTGTAAAGTATGTAATTAATAATGTTATTTAAGTTATAATGGTTTCAGTCTTTGGTACTTGCTAGATTCTAGAGCGACCAGAACTTCGAAACTCTATGCTATACAAGGTGCATTATGTGTGGTTTTTGATAAAATCTCGTATTTTTTAATTGCGTTGACTTAAGGTAGCTTAAGTTTTTTTTATGGATATTTAAGGGACCATAGTCTCAAATATTGAGTGTTATTTCAGTCGGATACCTCCACGCAATCTTGAGATAAATAATGGTCTTGACAGGCTGAGAGACGCACTACAAAGTGATCTTGTGAAGTGGGTTCCGTTTTTCCTTATTGAGGTACGGAACACTAACGTTCAATACTTTCCGCTATCATTTATTAGTTTCCGTAAAACGACCTAGTTTAGTACTGAAATGTCATTTTAGTTTTAATATTGACATAGTTTTAAAAGAATTGATCGACAAAGTTAGCGTTCCATTTTTTATGACGCGTACTTTATAATAAATTCTAATGTGTCTCTGATGACTTATGATTTTAGCTTCACACTGTATCTTACATAGCAGGGTAGGCAGGAGAGGACCTGGGAACCTAGTGGTAAGAAAATCCGTTCCCATTAAGGCACTACCATTCCCCATTTTCCGCTGATTTCTGGAAGCATTACGTGTTAAGTGGCGGAACTCAACGCCGCGCGTCGACTTGACCCAAATGATGAATTTTGATGTTATTGAATTTGAAATTGATAAATATTACTTGTGTGTGGGGACTGAGAGTCATAACACTACTTTGCCTACCGATAAACCAAGCAATTCAAGACTATTTGTTATTCTACTATATAATAATGATAACGGAAATGGCTGTAGAAACAACGATGTTTTCTTTGACTTGGAATTTTGTATTATGCGTGTAATTTTATGATTTCAGTGATAAATGAAATCCTCAAGTTGAAGTGAAGCAATAGTTTCATTTAAAATGTACAATAATCGTGAAAAACAAAGGTCTTCCTTTCATTTTAGACATTTTAAATTGTTATTCAACAATTAGGAAAGAAAACTACTCATATTTTATATATTTTTTTCGAAAAAAGTATACAAATCTTCCTTAGAAATAAATATGAAAGGCCCCACAATGTACTACAACAAAATTATATATAAAATAAAAACCAACTAAAAAAGACTTAAAGATATTTAGAAAGGAATAAGCATCCTGGTATCGTTTACAAAATACCATTTCGCGAAACGATATTCGCAGTAATAGACGTCGTTTAGCTAATGTAAAAGCAATCTAGGCAAGTATGTATGTGTCCGATTGGTGATTATTGGAAAATCGGTCGTAGCAGAGGACTTACGACGAACCGAATGTATTATACAGTGCATGAGTTAGAAACGATTTTGTGACTAATATTGAGTTAAATTTTTGTTTATGTGTTTGTAATTAAAATAACTAAAGTGGAGGCGGGTGTATTGCAGGGGCACAAGCGTGTGACTGTGAACACAACGATTATCGTTTCGATTCCCACTCGCTGAAATAAATGATTTGATATTTTAATTTCCTCGCTGTGGTAACGAGACAAAGCGCAAAATTGAGTTCTAAGACTTGACATGCAATGCCTCAAGAATGTGGCGGATAGTGGGATACGGATTGTCTTAATTATGGTAAAAAAGTGATTTTGTTATTTTTACTATAAACAAATAGCACTCTTCTAATTTATATGAACCATATACACTTCGATGAACCAAGCTGTATGTTTGTATAGTTGATCGAAGCATATAAAACTCATATTTTAACTTGCCTGTAACTTGCATTTAGACATACATAAGAAAAAAGCATTGCTTCAACAAATACGTATGGTTGAATGCTAATGAATTTTCTCAGTACATTAACATTGTATTTTTAATTAAGTTACGGACATTAAGGATTTAAACTGAAAATTTTACTGTTGATATCGAAACGTGAGATACCATAGTGTAGTACTTAATTTTATTTTCATTCCTTCGCTGTGATGTCGAGGCCAACCGCGGCGTTGATTTCCGCCATTCAACATTACTCTAGAATTCGGCGGAAAATGGGAAATTCGCTCTGCCTACACTCCTTTGAGCGGGATACAGCGTGAAGCAAAAAAATAGAAACAGTCGAAAATATTTATATATGTAAATATTATATGCTCCCATATTACCTACCTTAGCTACATTCAAAGCCCCTAAAAATACCCCTAAAAATCAAACGAAATGCTTTCAAATTCTTCAAGAACGATTCTTCCACGTTTATCGTTTAAAAGCGAGCATATTGCATATGCAAGAACACTTTTAAGCTGTTACATGCAAAATATAATGAATTGGGTGGCGATTTAAGCAACTGCTAGACCTTGACACAGATGTCGGGTTGGTTTCCACTCGGCTGCGCTGGTGCACTGGCCGCCTTCCAACTCCATATCGACCCGACGCCGCTCACCAGATACTATCTCGTAATTAGACACCGGAATAAGCTAAATGAACTTCGTGCAATTTTTAGTTTGTATTAGGTTTTTTCTTCAGCTTCACGCTGTATCTCGCATAAGGCAGAGTAAACGCAGGTAAGCGTCAAGACACTATTCTCCACTTTCCGCTGAATTCTTTAGCTGAAGCGCTTTACCTTGTTACCAACGCGAGGAAATGAAAATATTGAATATTTCATTCCCCCAAGTAGAACTGAAACCCACAACCATAGTGTGTCATTCACTTCTGGCCCCGTGTCACGACGGTATTCACGACGGTTTCTAGGTATATATACCTACATATATTCTTATATAATATCACTAAATTAAAATTAGGAATCTAGTATAAAGTATATATATATCATAGTTCGTAAGTGCTTGCATAATTAACACTACATCACTTTGCAGTCAAGGAGGAATCTCTTGTAACAGACAAGAAGCGACGTTCCGAATGTTATTAAGTTGTTATTAGTTCATATATTTGTTTGTTTTACAAAGAGATCAGTCGTGGCGCAGAGACACCCATGAGACTAAAACGTTGCGGTTGTGGGTTGAATTCCCATTCGAGGAAATGAAATGTTTAATATTTTATCGCTTTGGTAACGAGAAAGCGCAGCGTTGATTTCCGCCAGTTAACACGCAATAACTCCAGTATTCGGCGGAAAATGGGGAACGGAGTGTCTAAGCACCAGGTTCCCTCTGCCTACCTTGCCGTGAGCGGAACATTGAACGATTTAAATATTTTAATTATTTAAATTTTAAAGTTAACATTAAGAAAATGTCGGTACGTATTTACATATTCATAGTGCCCTTGCGCCGCCTCTGTAATTGGATTGACAATGACCGCGATGGTCGTGAGTTGAAATCCTACTTATCCATACTAGTTACTTGTCATTCATACTAGTATCGCAAATACATAAGTGCATGAAGGACTCAAGCCTGAGTATTTGTGAATCACCACTGACTAAACCGTTGGAATTTCAATAAAACTTGGATAGAGTTAGTGCTAGACAGTATCTAAGTATATATTTCCTTATAAAATTTTCTTAATTCTAAAAATAAACAAATGCTATTTAATTATTAAACGAAAAAAAAAACCGTTCTTTTTTTTCCCAGTACCCTACACTGCCCCCGCGCTGCGGTAATGTGATCTGTTCATTTAATTTCATATACAATTATTTGTCTTATATTAATTATAAATTGGAAGTAAAGTGGATGGGTAAAGTATTATCTGTCCATTTATTGTTTTGGTTTTTTTACAGCTTCACGCTGCATCCCGCATAGCAGGGTAGACAGAGGGAACCTAGTTTTACAACACTCTGCTCCCCAATTTCCGCAGAATTAAGCGTAATTGCGCAGGAAAATATATGAATATAGGTCCGATAAAAAAAGTAAATAAAATACATAATTTTGTATTACAACACATTATAAGTACTCGCTCATTTCGATATGTAAACACTAATACACCTAGGGATGTCAAAGAGTTTCCAATATAAAACAATTCAACGTGAAAATGTCAAAACGTATAGTTTTGTTTTATTTTCACAGTATTCCAGGAAAGTTATAAATTGTTTTGGCAGCTTTTCGCTTTTTCCCGCGTAACAGAGTAAGCTGAGGGAACTTAACACAACAAAGGAGGAGGGAACCTGTTCAGACACTCCACTCCTACTTTACCCATAATTTTCAACACATTCCGTGTTGAGTGTGTATAAAAGCAGGAAAATTAAAATAAATTAAATGTCCCCACTGCCCCGCGACGGCAAATAATTTTTATTTATTTGAAAAACATTTATATTATATAATATATTGTGTATATGCATTATCCTTATCAACTCTAGTCATGGCGCAGAAGCACAAACGTGTGAGTGTACACACAACAAATCTTGGGTTCGATTCGATCTCGAGGAGATGAAATATTAAATATATAATTTTTTTAGCTCGGGTGTCGATGCAAAGTGCAACACTCAACACGCAACAGTATATTAATGAGAACGAAGTGTAATAACACTAGGTTTCCAGGTTCCGTCTCCCTATTCTGCTATGCGGGATACAACGTCAAGCTTACATTATTACTTATTGTGTTGTTGTTATTTGTCCCTATATCCATTACAAATTGTAACTCGTAATGGATATGTGGTACTATGGTATATCGTAGTAGAACGCTACAATGAGTTTCTCACTTGAGATATCAAGTATCAAATTGTATGTACCTGATAAAAAATATTATTATTTTATTAGTCACGTTAGCACACAGTGGGGTAGGCAGAAGGAACCTAATGATAAGACTCAAGACTCGATGCCCACGAGGGAATGAAATATTTAATGTTTTCACTTGTTCGCTCTGGTGTCAAGGCAAAGCGCGGCGTTGGGTTCCGCCACTTAACATGCAAAATCATTAGAATTCAACGGAAAATGGGAGGCGGTGTGTCTTAATATTAGGTTCCCTCTGTCTGCCCTGCTGTGTGCGGGATACAGCGTGAAGCTGATATGATTTTTTTTAAATAGTAAAAACATGTAAGCCCCTAATCGATAACAGTAAATAACGTGGCGGTGTTCCAAGTAATTAATAACTGATAACATTATCTCCAGTTAAACGACGGGTCGTCACTGTTAGGTATTGTAATAACTGCGCACACATTAACCGATGAATGCAACGGATATTTGTTAAACTTTCAACTGAATCATTATAGATAATTTAATATAGTATTACGTATAATTTTATAATAATAATTAAACTACTTAGTTCATTACTTATAATGACATATTATGCATTATTAATAATAATATTATCATGTTGTATACATATAGCAAAACTGGAAAAGGTCCGTGTTCGTCTCCATTTTTTGTTCAAAAATTCGAGACTGTACTATAATCATTCCAGGAGGATTTGAGCGTGTACTTTATTGTATTTTTTTTTACATAATATTCGGAATAACGTATCACAAAAGTATGATTATTTTTTTTAGCTTCACGCTGTATCCCGCAAACAGCAGGGTAACAGAGGGAACCTAGAAAACACTCCGCTCCTGACTTTCCGCCGAATATTGGAGGCATTGTGTGTTGAATGGCTGAGCTCAACCCGTGCTTTAACTCGATGTCAGAGCGAAGTAAATGAAAATACAAATTTAAATATATGTTTCATTTCCTTGAACGAGGATCGAACCCACAACCAGATGCGTTTACAGTCACCCACTAGTGCCCCTGCGCCGCAACTGACCTCAGACTGAATATTAACTTTTGAATTTCATATAGCTAATTTGAATTTTTGTTTCCCCATTATAATTATACAATAAGCCCTATAACACCATGGTATTAGAGTATACGCTTAGCGTCCATGGTAGCAATGTAAGCCCGGTATAAAAGGCCCGAAAGCTTTTAAATTACGCTTTTTGAATATTTTATAAGAAGCTCTAACTTTTGAATGTTTAACTTTATTGATTATATTGGTTTTTGTTAATGTAATAAAAAAATTAATTGCTCATAATACACAGTATTTTTGTCATCACCGCTTTAAATCATACCACAGTTTTAACTACTCTATAAAAACCTAACATGTGATTGATTTTTCAACTAAAATAATTAACAGAATAATCCTTGTAAAATAAAACCATTTGTCAAGAATGACGCACACAAATACAAACCTATGAAGGCGATAACGCCGCACACGCCTCATTCGCGAAATCGAGTCGTAGGTAATGGCGGCGATGTTGAATTGCGTAAAATAGAACAAGAGACATGACTGTCTCGTTCTAGTATATTTTTTGAGAATGAAAAACGGCAGATCGGCAAGGTGTGTTTACGGTATTGGTATCTATTCGTAACTGCGTCACACGAAATACAGTATGGATAAACATCGTGAAATGAAAAAAAATCCTAGGTCTAAACTATTGAGATATCTTTATTAGTATCGTTAGGTATGGGTTTAAAATATTTTACCCTATATGCAGTTCGCGTAAAAGGAGCGCAGACGCTTCCTTCTGTATAATGTAGAATCCTAAGCCTAAATACCTTTCGAGCTTTCCGTGTTCATCCGCCATAAGATTAATTTTGAATTTACCTGCAACAAAAATGAATCACAATTAGATATAAATAATAGTACAAAATAATAATACATACAACAAAAATGTAACTTATCGCTGTCTGTACTTGGAAAATAAATTATTAAGGGCGCTTTTTAAAATAATAGGAGCTAAAAGAAACTTTAAACAATAATTTGAATTTTTGGTCTGTTTTTAATGCAATTTGACAATTGCATTTTGGTAAACTTACTATATTAAAATTTAGTGTATTTTAATAAAAACGGATCATAATTTTAAAAAAATATAAATATAAAATATTTTTCCGACTATTTTTTTTAAAATAACTGTTTCATTGAATTCTCTGAAAGTTTAAGTTCAATATATACTATCTTTAAAATGATTACAAACAAACCAAACCGCAATCGGCTCTCTAATATTATAAATAGATACAATTTTATATATATATTTTTTCTTTTACCAGTATTTTTCAGGCAGCTTATATATAATGCAAGCCTACGACAAAAACAGAAACAGCGTTTGAAAATTTAATATCCTTTAAGCTTTTGGATTCTATCCGTTTGTAGTCGATTACCGAATCTAAAAATAGCGGTACCACACTGAAAAGGGCAATATAAAATTCATTCTAACTCGCTGAATATCTCTCGCTTACAAAAATATTGGATATATATATATATATATATATATATATATAATTATATATATATATTCACTCTCGTGATGCTGTTCCAAATGAAATAACACAGATTCCGTAAAATCCCTAAGGCTTTCCCATTTGTTTTACGTTCTAACACTGAATGGCTGTGGTAGTTACTTTGAAATTAAATTAATATCGAGAAGTCTTCGCCAAGAACTATCTAAGGTAAATGAATAAATTAGAATTTGCAATATGTTGTGCATGTGTGTGTTGTTGAAATTGCTTGGAGCAATATTACCTCATCCGAGTCTCTTTTCTCTTCTTTTATATACATATATCTATTTATTTTTGGTATTTGCTTAATTAGTTTCACCCTGTATCCCGTACATAGCAGGGTAGGCAGAGGGAACCTGGGGATCTAATGTTAAGACATTTCCGTTCTTCACTTTCCGTCGAATTCCGTAAGCAAGTTAAATATCCCGATAATCGAATACTCTGATAATCGAATAACCCAACCTTTCGCAAATACAGCCGCAAGCTTCTGCCCCTGCGCCACGATTACCATTGGTCTAGTGGTAAATATTTGTTTGTAAATTTTTATGAAGCATTAAATTTAGAAAACACCTGTAGATCTAAGTCATCAGTAAAGTTTAAAATGATGCATATTGACATACAATCATTTTATTAGACATTCACAAGCTTCCAATTTTCATATACAAAATTGAAAATTCTTATGAAGTAATATTATATGTACAATGTTCAAGTATGGATAGTGACATCTAAAGCGATGCTCTTGTTAGCGTCCCGTTCGCTGTAAAATACTTTACATATAGAGACGACGACGCTACTTTAATAGAAATTAAATCTAATATTGTGAACAACCAGGTTTATTGTTGCTTAGCTTAGAACCTTTAAAACTTCATTCATTAAACTAAATAGGTATTTTTAGGGTTCCGTTCCTCGGAAGGTAAGAATGGAACTCTTATTAGATTATTTAGGTATCCCGAGATCGCGAGGATGTATCAAGCTAAAATTAATATGAAATATTCATATTTATGGTTACTTGAAACACAAAAACAATCAAGCATCTGAGTTAACACATTTAAAAAAATAAGAGCATTTATGTATCGATTTTGATGCATTTTTTATGAAATTCGCCGCGTAATCAAAAACTATTAGGTACTTGCTGTAGGCCGGTGTACACTGAAAACAAATACCCTCACACACAGCATGCAACACAGCATGGTGGCTGATAAAATTTAGTGTTAAGAGACCCGGTTCCCTATTTTCTACCGAATTATGGGAGCATTACATGTTGAAAGACGGAACTCAACGCTGCGCTTTCCATCGACACCAGAACGGAGGGAAAATATTAAATATTTAATTACTAAAAGTGGTAATTGAACCCACACTCACCCACCCTGTCGCCTTTTACAATCACGCTTTATACCCCTGCGCCAAAAATCTATATCGTGAGAATTCTGCAACAGCCTGATCACTAAATAATATTGAACATACCATTTTGCCTAAGCCTACGTTACCTTTGAAATAATAACCTACATAAAAATGGCAAAAAATCGAGTTTACCTACAAAAACCCACACAGGTTAAATTAGTGGCAAGGGGTTGGAATTAATAAAACTGCAAAATTGCTAGGCTTTCATGATTGCATGCGAAAAAATTCCGACGAAAACAGGAGTTATATTGAAAAAGCGAATGAAAAAGAGAAGTATCCGCATGGGTAATCACGCGGCGCTCAGGGCTGTAGTAACGAGACCAAGGTTTTTCCTCCGACCAATAATGCAATTAGTTCGACTTACTAATTTTATTCAATTTCTGGTGTGGAAATTGGGCAGATTCCCACTCGAGGGAATGATATATTTAATTTCTTCGCTCTGCTATCCACGCGAAGCGCGGCGTTAGGTTCCACAACTCAAAATAGTTGAGAGCGGAATGTCTTAACACTAGACTTCCTTTGCCTACATTTGGGATATCTACATCGTGAAGCTGAAAGAATAAAAACTGTTAGTATTATAAACTCCGCTAGGTATATTCAATTCGTAAGTGCATTCCATCAACAATTTATTGTCATAATAAATTTTCCAACAAAAAGCTTTTAATAAATTATCGACTACTCTTGTCGATAAAATACTTTACATTGCGTACTTATATGGCTTAAGTGAAGAGGAGTTGTAATTGTGATTGATGTACCCATTGATAAAATTTCCATATTATTTCCATTGATATATTATTAATAGAATTACATTTATTAATAATAATAATTGAGACCAGTCGTGGCGCAGCGGCACAAAGTGTGATTGTAAAACCGACTGGTTGTGTGTTCGATCGCCGCTCGCGCTCTGGTGTCGAGGCAAAGCGTTGAGTCCTGCCACTCGACTGCCTCCAGAATTCAGCAGAAAGTGGGGAACGGAGTGTCTTAACACTAGATTCCCTCTGCCTACCCGACTCTGTGTACGGGATACAGCGTGAATCCGATTTTTTTTAAATAATAATAATGGGTTTCAATAGGTCCTCATACATTTTAATAAGATTAACATTTCATTAAGAAAGCTTACTAATAAAACTTAAAGAGGCTTCATGGGGCAGAGGCACAAGAGTGATTGTAAAGGAAATATTATATTTAATGTTTTCATTTCGTCGCTCTGGTAATCAGGCATAACGCGGCAAATAATTCCGCCACTCCACACGCAATGTCCTCAGAATTTGACGGAAAGTGAAGGACATAAGTATCTTAACGAGAACAAAGTGTCTTAACAATAAGTTCCCAGGTCCCCTCTGCCTACTCTGTTAATAGCAGGATACAGCGTGCTAGAGAAAAATACGTATAATATTTTATTTGTACGTAACTGAAACTTCCATATTAATATACACACTTCAAGACATCTCATTTCAGAAATAAATTGTACAACCTTATCATATTTGAAATGAAGTTCATAAATGTATTCAATTTACGTATCTAAATAGCAAGCATATAGTCAATTACATTAATCCTAATCGAGCATAATTTCTGGGATGAAAAACTGGTTTGAAAATAAAAACAAAAAATATATTACTTAACATTTCAGTTTAACTTCATAAATTAAACATATTTATCACCAATATTCACTTAAGCTATGATCATCATATTAATCTTGGGGCATCAGGAGTTCCATCTGTTCGCAGGACTCACAAATTGGGTCACACGAGCTGGTCGGAGCTCCGAGAGCTGAATAATTAACTCCCGGTCACCGCTTAAACCACTCCAAGCGCGTTAACAATCCAATACCGCTGTATTCTTGATTTACCACCAGTGCTTTGCGCGAATTAACTGTCACCATCAGTTTCCGTGATATCGCACGACAGCTATAAATTATTATGTATTAATTTGGTCTGGTCTTCATCATCAATCAAAATTGATTTGTTAGTACATAATCAATTCGATTACTCGGTAATTTGGATTACTATTATAGACATATTAATAGCTTGTTTCAGAGTTGCTATTCCAAAGATTCATTTTACTTACATTATAATGTGTATCTCAAGTTCGTTAAAGGTTCTGGTTTTATGCGTAGAAAATATGGTTACCTATTTATGTACTAGTGACTCCCCTGCAGCTAGAACTATATAATTATTAATATACTAATCTGAATTACTATCATTTTCTAATAATAGTATAATTTGAATAACAAACGCAAAGACAAAATCATTGTTTTAGATTATATGACATTATTAAATGTCACCAATAACTTTTATTCTTATATGTCATTGTACAAAAAACCGTTACAATTTTATTATAAGTTGAGATATGATGTATCATATGTACATGTATCAAGACCTGCTATTATAATTATTCTATTTTGTCAACAATTTTTTCTTGTTCGACTTACTTTATTGATTTCTAACCAGCCTTTGTTTAAATTCAACATTATCCTAAATTAAAATACCTATTATGATTGATTGATTGTACGAATTTCGATTAAAATATTTATCACATATCACCGGCATGAGCGGCTTCTAAAAATTTCTCATAACCCACTTGCAATAAAAGGGCTTTCGAACGATCATAAATCCGCATCAAGAGCTTTGAGCCGTCGTCGGCAATAAAACTGGATTTATGTGCAGTATCCTCAAAGAATAGCTTTACATATTATCAAAATTGCTTTTATAATACCATAGGGTCGACATAGTCATTAATAAATACACAACTATATTCAGGACTGACCATTGAAAGTTCTTAGTCAGTTTACGAACTCGTTCTGTCTTGATTATGGTTGGTCGACATACATTCGAAACCTTGCATCGACACCAGATCGAAAAAACGAAAATATTAAATATTTCATGTTCTCGAGCGGGAATCGAGCCTCCAACTTTTTGAAGTCACACGCATGTGCCGCTTAACTACGACTGGCTTCCAAAATTTCATTTTATAATATGAATATCTGATAAACGTTAGAATTCCTATTCCTTTAACTTTGTCTTACACATCGTCATAACTCAGAACTAAGTCACAAGCGACCCGATCGCGAATTCGCCCGCTTGGACTACACAATTGTTTACTGTCTCATTTGAATTATCGTTTTAAAGACAATATTATGGATATTAAATTAACTACATTGCTATATAGGTAAATACGTCAATAGTTGAAGTTTTAACCAAACCAATCGAAAACTTATTTTTAACCGACTTCAGTAAGAAAAGGAGGTAACAATCTAACTGTATTTGAAAGGTAGTTTCTCGTGTGGTCCCATTTCCTTTTTGTCCATTTCTGAGAATGGGATGTTTTCTATGAGAAAATCACATAAGCCGTAAATTTGCATTATGTATGCGCGACAAATGGACAAATAGCTCAATATGAAGCCAACCGACTCCGATGATTCTTTTATTTGAAAGGATACACTTCAAGGATAGTTAAGTGAAAGTGTTAGGTTCTGATTATGGAATCCGGTTGACTTGAAAATTATAAAATCTTTTTTTGATCATTTTTGTTTAACAAAATCAAAGTACGGGATTTTTTTTCTGTTTAGTTTGCTGGATGAAGTTTTTTTTCTTAAAAAATATTTTTTTAGCAATATTGACACATGTAAATAAAATAAAAAAAATATTGTAATATTTTTTTTATTTTTGAACCGATTGAAACAAATAAGTTCTAAGAAAATTTAGTCAAAATAAAACAGTAAGAAATGAATTAAAGTCGGTTAAGCCGTTTCTGAGATTGGATGTAAGGAGGAAGGATTAGGATATTCATGAACAGAGTAGTTACAGATATAGTTGAGTTTACTATGAGTTACAGTTTCATCATATGTATAGATTTCGCGGTAAATACGGAGCAGCGTTGCCACATGTTGTCTAGGGAAAGCGGGACATTTATCTCTGGAATTGTAACTTATTACAAAATTAAATTATTAATTTTAAATTAAATAAAGATATTAAATAAGAATTATCTAAGTGCGTGGAATAATTCACGAAAAGTGGTACCACCAAAATGGGGACATCTTTCAACGCTGGTACGCAGCGTAAATCTTTCATCAATACCTAAGTAGATACGGCAAAAACATCAAAATGAAAGAATATTTCAAAAAACCAAAAAAAATTACGAAGACTATAAATATACTTAATCAGATTAAGCTGTTCCATAACTACTTCCTTTTACAAAGGATTAGTGCAAATAAAGCTGCAAGCTGCCAGTAGGCTTACAACTCTGTTCTATTCATTTCTTTTACATTTTATTACGTTATAAAGGACATTTCGCTCGAAACTACTGAAAAAGCTTACGGAGTAACTTGATAATATTTTTATTTAGTATTTGCCAGAGCGAAGAAATAAAAATAATTCGCTTTTACAAACGAGAATCGAATCCATAACCGTTGCGACTCTAAAAGTCAGGAACCGTACTCCTGCGCCACGATGTATCAATAGTTTTAAAATATAGTCAGTCATATATGGAATTAAATAACTATAACGCGTTAACCAAATGTAGCATTTTAATATTGTTCAATTTTTTTATAGTAATATCATGATTGCTTTAGAATATTAAAAAATACTTTAGACGATAATTTTTATTTATTTTTAGGAATTGGTAAAAAAATCGAACCTGTACTCTGCCCTATATTTTCTACTAGGCCACGAAACCAATGTAAATGCTATATCAAAGTAATTCCTCTTAATCTACTAGTAGAAGGTGATCGGAAAGTTTTACAGCTTCCTGAGATTTGAGGATAAAGTTAATAATTGAAAATTCTCGAGGAAGTTACCCTCTCGGCCGCAATCTTTTGATAGAGAATCCATTGATACCACATCAAAAGCAGAACGAAACATTGATTTTAATGGAATCAAAAGAAAAGGTTATATATAGGTCAGCAGTTTTAATACATCTGAATCATCAATTCAATTGTTCTACAGTGTATTGTTAAAAATGCTCAACAAAAATAATACAACAAGATACTTCGTCCAGAAATTTGTAACTAAAACTAAAACTTCGAATAAAACATTTGTGTAAAACTGAAATGTTGTTACAAATTGTTATTACAATATTGTTGTACCGGACGGTTGGGACGGATGTTTTACTGGTGTGCTGTTAGTGTAGGTTCAAATCTCAATTAGGGAAATATTAATATTTATTAAATATATTTGTTTATTCGACACCAAGACATTGGGTTCCGTCATTCAACATGCACATTATATACATAATAGTAGGTTCGCTCTCATGATCATGTAAATAATATCATCTATAGCCTTCCAACACAATTTTTTACAAATACATGGACCGTCCAACACAATTTTTTTAACTCGACTCAGTAGTCCTTAATTCCTATTAGAATATATTTATCTCTCACATCTGCCTAAAATACTCAATAACGGACATTGAAAATTGTAAACTTAACATTAAAAAAAATATAAGAGATACGAAACATACTAGTAAAAAAATATACTTAAAAGAAATGAAAATAATACGCGATCATTCCAAGAATGGTATTTTATACGAACCATCAATATAATGTTCTTGAACTAACAGAAATTATATTATATAACTTCCTTTTTACTTTTTTACTATTCTCATAAGATTAATGTTATTATAATATTATAATGTAAGTTTCTATTAAAAAAATCAACTTCACATTGTATTCCGCGCACAGCAGGGTAGGCAGGGGGAACCTAGTGTTCCCCACTTTCCGTGGAATTCTGGAGGCATTGCATGTTGAGTAGCAGAACTCAACGCCGCGCTCTGCATCGACACCAGAGCTAAGAAATGAAAATATGAATGTAAATAAATATTTCACTTCCTCGAGTGAGGATTGAACCCACAACCAGTCGATTTTACATGCCTCTGCGCCACGGCCAGCCTCATATTATTTATTGTATAGAACCGGTACAATATACAGAATGCCGGTACCATATATATACCTATAAATATATTAATTACAGTATTCGTACCTACAGTGGAGTGGAGTGAATACTAATGGAGATATTTATTTTAAAACCAAATCTTTTACGTTATAAAGTAAATCAAGATGGATACAGGTGTCTAAATTATTCATATGAATTTGTAATTAGCATAATTATTCTAATATATGATATTCAAATGTCGACACAAAATTATTGACGCTATTTTTTATATCTTAATTACGGACAGTAGTTGTAAAGATATCGTGTTTCCTGTATAATAAGAAAATTATAGAAACAAAGTAAAACGCCGAAAGATTTATTTCTTGGCAATGCCACGGAATCGTATCGCAAGTCCCATGGAGCAAGTTGGAGCAAGTTGTCTTTCTAAAAATAATTTACGGTGTAGCCGTCCAAAACTTATAATTGCGTTCCGAACTGTGGTTGGGTATATTGTAAAAGTTGATAAATTAACTTAACGACTCTTTATGATGGCAACAAGGATAATACGAATAATTTACATTTTGATAAGAGATTAATGTGTCTACTTTCGTTCATTGATATTGGATACGGCAATAGATTACGCCTTTTATATTGTTTAAAATATATATGCTTTTAGCTTCACGCTGTATCCTGCACATAGTATGTAAAGGTGGTCTTTTGCCTTGGTACCGAACCAAGGAAATTAATACTATGATAATTTATTCCCCCAATCAAAATCGAACCCATAACCGCCTCGTTTACAGTCACAACCTCGAGTCTCTGCGTCATGCCGCCCTAAGAAAACGTAAAACATACCAATAATAGTAAATTATATAACCAATAACGGTTAATTAAAGATCTCGAATGTTAGCTGACACGCTCCTCCTGGCTCCGTACAAAGATTTATTTTACCGCGACAAGTCTAAGCGATATTAGGGCTATAAAGAATGATATGGTGCAGAAGAACGAGGGTGCGTGTAATGAAAACTCCACCCTATAACATAGAAATTGCATTTTTTAAATTTCAACTTGTGTCTAAATGTATATGTTTTTATCCCGCACACACCACGGTAGTCAGAGAAAACCTAGTAAGACAATTCGTTCCCCATTTTCCGTCGAATTCTGCAAGTACTGTGGTTGAGAGGTGGAACCTAACCGCGCTTATCCTTGACACTAGAGCGTAAAAACGAAACACACATTTTTAAAGTGTTATTCCACACTTAGGAAAGAAACACGTGTAAAAAATTGAACGTAGCGGGATTTGGACGCGCCTGCCTTGAACGGTTTGCAAGAGGCGCGGCTTAATTTTTTTATACGTTTTCTAAATAAAAAAATATTAAATATTTAATTTCCTCGAGTAGGTATCGAACCCACAACCAGTCGCGTTTACAGTCACACACTTATGCGCTTGCGCCACGACTAGCCTCTGATTTGTAATGTACTATTTTCCAATTACACTATTCCCTGCACTAGTTAAAAGTTGTATGTGCAGTTGTTTTAAAGCTACAGTAACTTTCGAATGCATCCAACCAAATAGTCATAGCATTGGGAAGTGGAAATTATGTTTATATTTTAGGCATACTTATAGATATTAGAGGCCAGTCGCGGTGCATAGACATGTGACAGGTTGTGGGTTCGATTCACGGAACACACATTGCCTGCAGAATACGGCAGAAAATAGGTAGCAGAGTATATTAACACTAGGCTCCCTCTGCCTATCCCACTACATGCAGGATACAGCGTAAAGCTATATGAATATATTAGATGCGTAAGAGTCAGAATAAACGTTTACAACAACAGATGTTTACACAATTTTATCATTCAATTAGATTAGCAATTTCGTAAAAAACTCAATTCCAAATTTTCTTATATTTAAAAACAATATGTTATATAATGTTTTATGTGTCTTATCTATATATCACATATATATTTATAAAATTTTATATAATAGTCAATTTAAATTACGGCCAAAATGATGAGTCCAAAGGGGAAATTGCATTCAAAATTACGCTTAAAGGAGCGCGGTGCCAAAATACAGCGTATTTTGGCACCGCGCTATTTCCTCTCGCGACCGCGAATGCCTGTTCCGGTTACCGCGCAGACCGGCCATTACCAAAAATATATGCATATATAGCTAAATTATTAATTAAATTACAGTGATATTTCTATTATAAATTTGGTTTTGTTTTTGTTTTTGGTTCTTAGAAGTACGTGGCATTGGTTTAATTTCATTAATTCAAATTTAAAAGAATTAAAAAAAATGTATTTTTTTTATAAGATTACTAAAAATAATACTAGCTCAATAATGTACTGTGGAGTACCACAGTACATTATTCGAAATATAAATATTTAAAAATATTATTTGCACTCAAATAAAATCTCGCATAAAATTTTCATTTCAAAGAAACGAGTTTGAAATCCTCTCCGCTCCCTCCTAACTCCACTTTCCTTTTTAACTGTATTATTTATACGTTACAGTCTATTATAGTGATATTTAACATAGTTTATATGAAAGTCCTCTATGAAAAATATTTTAAAAACATAGTTTAATTATTAAAAAATATACACCATAAGAGCTACTAATTTTAAGTTATATTCTACATATAAATACCTGTGTAATAAATATTTAATGTTGCATATCTGTATAGTACGTACTATATATAATAACTAAATGAAATATATAAAACCTATTTGAAATACGTTTCGTTAAAATCCCATCTTACCTAAATGACTGTGTGCCAAATTTAAAGTGTTCCCATTCGTCATTTTAAAAACAAAAAATAAAATTGTTGAACCATAAAAAAATACAAAAAAAAATTGAAAAGATTTTTGAAATAATGATGTTTAAGTTGCGCAACGTCCAAATGTGCCGCGTAATTTCCTGCCGCAACTGCGAGCGCTCCGCGTTTATTGAATACAACCATTATTATACGTACATATATACTATATCTTATTGTAATTATTTAAAAATAATATATATATTTTTTTATTATCTTCACGCTGTATCAAATCAATGCAGAGTAGGCAGATGGAACCTAGTGTTAAAATACTCCGTTTTCTATTTTCCGCCGAATTCTCGAGAAATTGCATGTTGAGTGAAAACTCACCTCTCTGCGCCTCAAGTAACATTGCAAAAAAAATGTAAAAGTTATTTAATAAACAATATAAACTACAATCTCAAAATTTTTATAGAACTCTCGGTAGATGAATGGCCATTGACCGGCCCTTTACATGTCATATCAAAGTATTATAAAAATTAAAATTAAAACACCTCCGCGCTGTATCCTGCACACAGCAGGGTAGGCAGAGGGAACGTAGTGTTAAGACTTTCCGTTCCGCACTTTCCGCTGAATTCTGCAGGCATTGCGTGTTGAGTGGCGGAATTCAACGCTGCGTCGTCACAAGAATACCGCTAAATAATGGAAATTGCTGTTCGCAAATTAAAAATGTTATTATTTTATTTATTGTTTCAAACACTACTCTCTAACAAACTAGGCCACATACGTTTTCTATTACTCTCGTGCACGTTATCGTCATAAATATTGTAACGTCTTTTAACCTATTTCTACGTTGCAAGCATTTCCTTAGGCCTAAGGTCTTTTTCCTTTTTTTTCAGTTTCACTTTTTATCCCACATATATCTGGATAGATATAGAAAAGCTCGTGTTAAGACACTTTACCCCAATTCGAGATACCTTGTTAAGTGGCAGAATTTGTATAGCGTAAATAAAATATTTAAACTTCACGCTGTACATACACTGCACAAAGCAGGTAAATTGAGGCAAGCTAGGACCCCAGTGTTAGCAAAAACTAGAGCGTAGAATTAAAATTATTTAATATGTCACCTAATGGAAACCGAACCCACAACCATCGCGTTTACAACCGTTCCATGACAGCCTCAAATATTAATTAATACGAGTGAGGCTGAACCTAAGACCATATTGCCGAATCTGACACGTGCCGACTACGCAACTGTGGCCTAATAATATTAAAAAAGAAAGAAAAAAATATCTAGAGCAATTTAATTTTGTAGGGGCGTAACCTGCGTTACCATGATTATATTAGTCGAGAAACTCAATATCGTAATCAGTCATATGGGCTTGCGCGTCATATATAGGGGTTTAGTAATATAAAATTTTACATTTTACCCACAAGTAAATGTATTTGTTATTTTATAGTTTCTTTATTTACCGTCACGCAAAACCGAACCCACAATCTGTCGCGTTTATAGTCACCCTTTGTGGTTCTGCGCTACAACTGGCCTCATATTGTAGTAAATACAAATTTATTAAACTTATTAATTATGTACTTCAAGCGGGCGAAGCCGCGAGCGATCACTAGTATATGAATAAAATATCAAATATTAATTATATTTATTCTGAAAGAAAAAATATTACATTACGTTTTTTAATCTCTTTTACTAAACATCTCTGTTTCAACTCCAACTCGGCGAAATGAAATATTAAATATTTTCATTTCCTCGGTCTCGGTCTGGATGAAGAAAAGCGCGGCGTTGAGTTCCGCCACTCAACATGCAAAGCCTTTAGAATTCGGCGGAAACTGGTGAACGGAACACTAGATTGTTTAAACACGTCATAACACTCAGGTGTCCAGATTCCCTCAGCCTACCCTGCGATAAAGCAACAAAAATATGTACCTATTACCCAGTTATACTGGCTAAATATAAAAAAAAAACGTTTATCTGCGGCATCTGAGGATTTAATAAGCAAATTTTATATTATATAAAAATGTCTATCCATGGTTAACATTTGCACACAACGCTGTACATACCAAAAGCAATGTTACGCGAACTTCAACATGTCAGACACGTTTTAAAACATATTGAAAATCGGTACAAAAAAATGAAAGCGATAAAAAAAATATAAAAAAATATTTCAATTTATCAGCATAAAGCGTTCGGGAAACATTTAAAAAAAATATGAAATTAAAACGTCACAAACCAATTAATTTTATTCAAACAGTACAAAAAAATTATAAATTCAATCAGCTAAAAAACACTGTTAACAAGGCTCTCGTGGTGCAGTGGCTCAGCCACTATGGTTCCATCCCTAGTCGGGACAATAAATGAATTGTTAATATTTTCTCGGTGTGGTAACTAGACAGTACGGAAGTGCGGCGTTAAGTTCCGCCATTGAACACGCAATGTCCCAAAAATTCGGTTGAAAGTGAGGAACAGAGTATTTTAAAACTAGGTTCCCTCTGACTAGTCTGTTATATACCTGGATACAACGTAAAGCTAAAAAAAAATCTTTTGAACTTTTATAAATATTATTTACACACACTAAAGTTTCATAGACGCCGAACGAAATGAAATTACGAGTATTTCCACATAAATTTCAGTATAGAAATACCCTCATTCCCTCTGCCACCTTTATTTCCTGTATTTTCTTAGAGGAAATAACTCGGCGGCAGATTTCCGATGAACCTCTCTCGATATACTTATGAAATGTAAGTGAACTAGAGTACCGTGAGGGTACGGTGCATTTTACTGATTAAATATTGCAGCTATTTACTTTTTCATCTTAAAATTTTTTGTTGGTATGTCGTTTATATGACTTAGAAACTAGAGAGGCTAGTCGTAGCGCAGCGGCACGAAGTGTGACTGCAAAACCGACTGGTTGTGGGTTCGATCCCCACTCGAAGAGATGAAATATTTACTTAAATTTATATTTCCATTTCTTCACTCTGGTTCCGAGGCAAAGCGCGGCGTTGAGTTCTGCCACTCAACACGCAATGCCTCCAGATTTCGGCAGAAAGTGGGGAACGGAGTGTCTAAAACACTAGGTTCCCTCCGCCTACCCTGCAGTATGCGGGATACAGCGTGAAGCTAATTTTATTTTAATTTTAGAAACTAGATAGTTAAAATGTTAATGATTTTGAGGTATTTTCGTAAAATACTTCTTAAATCTTAACCAGAGTCCTTTCATCTGATACCTCACTGAAGGAGGGCAAAATCTGGTATCAAAGCCGCTTTTATATTTTAAGATTTAACCACAAATGTTATGTTAGTTTTCAATTGTTTTTCCTAAACTTGTACCTGTAGATGCTAGGTTACAAATTTCATAATTGTAGGTCAACCGGAGGTACCCTAAGTAACTTTGACTACCTTTTCTAGTGACGTTATAAGGGTTCCTTTTTTCGTTAAAAGGTACAGAACCCTTAAAAATATATAAAACTGATATATGTATCAATATTTTTGTATGATAAAGATGACAAATAAATAAAAATATTTATAATAATCAGACATTTAAATATTTAACATTTAGTTAAATTATATTATTTTCAAAATTCTTATTTTAAAAATTAGCAGGCCATAAAGAATTTCCTATAATATTTTTCAATTTCTATTAAAAATCGTGTGGTTACAAAATTTTACAGAGTCCCCTAACTCGAAGAAGATTTTCACAAAATCTTGAATATTAACGAAATTTTTCTTCAGAAATAACAAATTACAGTTTCATTTTAAAAGGTATTTGAGATAGTATGTAAATGGAATGCTCCCTCTTTAAATTTATGACTCGGCTACAATTAATCACTGAATACAGCTATAAATGTTAATTTTATAGATTCAAAGGCAATTTTTGTATATAAATGGCCTTAAAAATATTATATAACTTCAATAAAAAATCAATTTGTTTCATATTACTAAAATATTTAAGGCTTTTGTGGCGCAGGCAGCACGCACATACTAATGATTGTAAGCGCGACGGTTGCAGATTCAATTCCCCTTCGGGAAAATGAAATGTTTAATATTACTATTTCCTTACTCTGGTAACGAGGTAAAGTGTGACGTTGAGTTCAGCCACGCCACTCGAGACATTGCGTATTCATTACACGTAATGCCTCGAGATTTCGGCAGAAAGTAGAGAACAGAGTGTCTTAATAGGTACGAAGTATATTAAAAACAAAAAAACTATAAATTAAATTTACGGTTGAATTTCATACCGATGTAGATCACTTCTACCCTTTGAAAAGTCATTTTAACTAAACCCTTTACGTAATAAAGGTTACCTTTATTCAGTTTCAAATATCACAAACTACATCCAAAATCCCAAGCAATATTACGAACAGTGTATAAAGGATGAAACATGTTCCTACAAACTCATTAACTAAGTAGAGACAAGCAAACTATTGGGCAGACATGCATAGCGATCCCAAATACCCTCGTTGATGATAGTTCGAAGACACCAAGAGGGAGTCTAACTTTAATTATTATCTTGTCGTAAATCCCAATCACTATTTACCCATGTCAAAGCATTTTCCGACAGGGAGGCAGGAATAGCAGTGATCAACGAATTAATAATTTTTTTTTTTTTATTTTTTATCAAAATCGTGGGCGTTCCCCAGAATGGTCTGGCGCCTATCCCAATAAAATAATTTAATAAAAAAAATTGAAACATTAGGTTCCCTCTGCCTAACCTGCTGTGTGTGATACAGCGTGAAGCTGATTTTTTTAAGTGTCCGAAAATTTATACAAAACAACATTCACACATACTTATCTATGTGTGTCCAGGACCCCCCTTACCCAAAAATATCCCTAGATACGCCCATGATCAAGATTATTTTTGCTTTGGAATAATATGCGATATAAAATAAACATGAAGTCTATACATTCATGACACTTAATTAAAAACAAACAATATATAAATATATGATACTTCATTATAATTTATTTTTTCAATTAAAAATTGTTCGAGCAAAATAATTGAGTCCGTAAATTCAACCTGCATCGCTATAAAGGCATATATTATTTAATTTTTATAGTGCCATGGATACACTAACGAGACACAGCGCACCAGGTAGTTGGAGTAGCGAAAAAGAAAACAAATATCAACAAAGACCTACATACATGTAACTAAAAAACTATTTTTACTTCAAAACTAAAAAGAAAACAAAGAGACCTCTCAACGACTGAGTAAAAAATAGAAAAATATTTTGATTTATATTAGAACACAAAAAAACAAAATGCAAAAAGGTGACGTTTAAAATTTTAAAGCTGGGTATAGTGACGCGCTCGCTAACGACTCTTGTGTTGGAGGGCACTCGGGAGAATAGCGGGGGCGTCTTTACTAAACAAAAACATTTATACAACACTATTTAGTTATATCCTTTATTAATGTTGAATAGAAACAGCATTCATCGATATCTAATGTATATGTACTTGATAAAAAGTTAAATATACATAGGGAAATGACTATAATAATTTTAACAAATATAACCCTACTAATATTATGAATGTGAAAATTTGGTTTTTTTAAGGATATTCGTGTACCATTTTCACGCACAAACTGATGAACGGTTTTAGATAAAACTTTACGGTAATGAAGCTGCTTAAGCGAAAAATGATGTGCATATGTAGATTTCTTATAATTTGGCTATAATAATATAACAATAATTTACAGCGGGCGAAGCCGCGTTTGGGTAGCTAGTATTTTATAAATTAGTCTCGTATGAGATCGTAAAAACAAGAACTAACACACAATAAAGGAACTACTGTAATTGGTCCTATAAACAAATATCAAGACAAATATTCTAAAAGTAGGTCAAACGAGGAGAAGATTATCGTATCTGACAAAGACCCAATATAATCTATATTATATAACCCATACATTTCCTGTACGACTGTGTTTCGTTAAAGTGACAATTTATTAGGATACTTCGGCGAGAGCATTTTCCTTCTGATAAGAAAAACGGGAAAGAGACTAATGAGTAGCTCATTCGTAATATCAAACGAACAGTGAAATTGGAGGCGATCCTTAAGAACTTACAAAATAAGTAGATTCGACTATACAAATAAAGGAAATTGGCTCAAAGATTGTTCAAGCACAAGTACTATGGATTAATTCTGTACTCGTTTAGATTAATGATGCGAATATAATTTATTTTTATTTAAATAAAAAAATATAATATTGGCTTTGTCAAAAGAAGAATTGTTTTCTTTTTTTGTTTTACGTTGTGTTCTCGCACATAGTAGGGAAAGGGGACCCGGGGACCTCGCACTCTGTTGCCGTCAAGACACTACCGCATAAACTTTCCGAAGAATTCTCGAGTCATTGCGTGTTTAGTGGTGAGACACACTATATTTTTAATTTATTATGAAAAATAATCTCTAAATATAAATCATCCCTAATCATATACTATCACAATATAAAACCGAAATACGTTATAATAGCAGCTATATATAGAACAACCAAATAGAATTAATGTCTACGAAATAAGAGAATGCAATAAGGATTTTCTCTTTGTACGTGGAACCTAAAAAGAAGTAATAGAGGTCAGGTAGAGCGTAACACGAGGCCCTACAATAGTTTTACAAACAAGGGATCTCCTGGGAACAAGGAAAAAGGGAAACTTGTTGAGAAACTTGCCAACTTACTTCGCTGAATAATGATGATGCATTTCATACAATTATTATACTCTGAAAAATATATGAAACAGTTAACTCAGTAATTGTAATATCTTTTTTAGTTTAACGATGCATCCCGCAGCAGCAGCACAGCAGCAGCAACCCTCTGATAAGACACTCTATTTACCAATTTTCGAGATATTGCGTGTTGATTAGGGGTGTTATCTGCTTGCCAGAGTGAGGAAATGAAAGTAATTCATTCCCCCGAACAGAAATCGAACCCATAACCGTCGCGGTTACAGTCACACGCTGTGCAAAAATGAGCTAGTAATATCTAATAATACACATTCCCAATACATACATTGAAAAAGGAAGCCAAAACCTGGTAAATAATGCACGACGAGGTCAAACAAACCCATTTACAATTTTAAAATTAACATTATATCTATATAAAACCACACGCAAAAAATATGTACATACATTTCCCTTTTACGTAACACATAAAATTTTACCACAAATCACAATAAAACGTCCAATATTTTAGCAGGCGCGAGCCATAAAACAGAAGACCACTAATTAGTATAGCAGCTGAATAATTAATGCCAGTCAATGGCAGTGGTATAACTGAATGCGAACATTTTTATGCGTTATTTCTATTGCCTAGTTACCAGAGCGATTAAATTATAATATATGTCTAATATTTCATTTCCCCGAATGAGAAACGAACCCACACTCCTCGCGTATCCTCCTCGTTAATTTGACATGCGTTTGACTGTAAACGTATGCGTTTGACTGTAAACGCATCGATTAAAGGTTCGATTCCCACTCGTCGTGTTTTCGTTTTCGTTACATTTTATACCAAATTTATAATACGAAGATACCGAAGTAAAATTGTCGTAACTGCCAACTGCTATCTTGTGTAGGTATAATTGAAAAGTTCCATTTCTACCTGAGATAGTTATCATAGCTATGATTAATTGAGACTCGAAGTTCTACTGTCGCCTTCGATGAACTCGAGCACAAGAAACTTGGAAACAACCATCTGTGATAATTCACTTCTATATATTCAGTTACGTATATTCAGTTTAAATAGAAAGTAAATGTAAGAAGCAGCAATTATTTTATAAATACTTTGTACTTGTTCGTGAACAGTGATAATTTAGTATACAAGAGTTAGTATCGTTGTACAGAAAGAAAATAGAAAAGAAGAATGGTTTTTCGAAAATTGGTTACCAAGAATGATGTTACAAGACTTTGTAGAATAATTAACCTTAAATTAACTTTTTTTTATAAATCATTACTATATTTGTTAATATTATAAAACCATCGTACGTTGTGCAGAGGCACGAAGTGTGACTGTAACATCGACTGGTTATGGGTTCTATCCCCACTCGAGGATATGAAATATTTATTTACATTTATATTTTAATTTCTTCGCTGTGGTGTCGAAGCACAGCGCGGCGTCTAGTTCCGCCACTCAACGCAATGGCTCCAGAACTCAGTGGAGAGTGTGGAACGGAGTCTCGTAACACTAGGTTCCCTCTGCCTACCCTGCTAAGTGCGGAATATAGCGCGGAGCTGATTGATTTGATTATTATAAAACTAAAGAGATGTCATACGTAGGTAAAATCAAATAGACAGCAATAGTTTTTGTTAAGCAAATATACATTAGATAGCTCATAATTCGCCATTTCGCGCTACCACATATTAATTGTAGTAAATATTACAGCGGAGGAGCAAATAAATGAGCTTAATTATCAACAATTACGAGTTGGCCAGACAGCACGAGGATGTATCTAATAGCGCATCGAGTTATATCACTGCCATTGACTGGCATTAATTATTCAGCTGCTATACTAATAGTGGTCTTCTGTTTTATAGCACGCGTTTGCTTTGAAACCGTCGTGGCGCTGTGGTTAATAGATACAAATTGTATTTTTTTTCCAGTTTTCAGATTCTAGACAAATCTTTTTACACAAAAACCAATGTTTTATCTATTTGCAATCTATAATGCTTCAAAAAGATATTATAGAGATATTATTGTGCCGTGTGATCCCGGCCTAGAATAGGATCATCCTGGTACTGGTGGTGTCGTAAGAGGCGACTAAAGTACGTGTGGTAGAGTCACGTCGCCAGCAATGGCAACACGCATGGGCAGACTCGACCGGATCATTACCACCTCCGGCATTTAAAACCGGCGTGAAGTAGTGGCTTTACGCCACTGCGTTTCGCATCAGGTAATGCTGGGCCCCGGCGCCCAAACCACCTTAAAGGCCGGCAACGCACCTGTAGCTCTTCTGGGGTTGCACGGGGCCGTGGGCGGCGGTAATCACTTACTATCAGGTGACCCGAAGGCTCGTTTGCCGTATCTTTCCCAAAAAAAAAAGGCAGAAATATACTTCGGTATCGTATTAAAAGTTAAAAGAAACAAAAATGTTATCCTTCATTTTGATGCTAGAATGCTTTGAAGCTAAATTCATCTTATACTCATGTATATGTATAGTGTATACTTGAATAAGGTCTAATTTAATTAGTTTCACGCCTCCCTTATAATAGATAATAATTATCCGAGTTCGGCGATGTGCGAGTCGATGTAACGTTTTATGTTCTGTGGAAATCATTATTTTTAACGCAATAAATAACCATAGATTTAGGTAAATTTAGTTGGTGAATATGCATTCTTTAATATACAAGGCCATCATGGCGCAGGAGCATACAGGTACACTGTACCGCGATGTTTGTGGGTTCGATCCCCATTAGGGGCAATGAATGATTATTTATTTAATATTCTCATTCCTTCGCTTTGGCAAAGAAACTAAGCTCGGCAGACAAAAAAATGCTCGGCGTTAAATTTTGCTACTGCACGCCAATCAGGTCAAATCAAATTAGCTTCAGGTTGTTTCCCGCACACAGCAGGGTAGGCAGAAGGAACCTAGTGTTAAGATACTCCGTTCCCCACTTTCCGCCGATTTCTGGAGGCGTTGCGTGTTGAGTGGAGAAACTCAACGCCGCGCTTTACCCCGACATCAAAGTGAAGAAATAGAACTATGAACCTGCCTCGTACAAGCAATACTTTGAAAATTCAGCCGAAAGTTATGAACTTATGTACAAACTTACTTTCTTTGTTGCCTATAGTCCAACAATAGAGCTACTAATACATTATCCCAATTAATACTCCTACTTCTTAGTCTTGGGTCTACATACTGTCAACAATAATCTTGAACTTGTTAAGTGTCGTCCTTGGAAGAATGTTCCAAGTTTCAAGGACCCATCGAACTAATCGCCTCGAGCCCTAGACGTTTACCGTTTGATTAAGTTATTTAGGATTGGAGCCGAGATGATTCGAAAAGGAAATATGGAGTTCCTCTAATATGATTCGATAAGTTTTATACAGCTGCCTGGTTGGTGCCTATACTATTCTAGCAATGTACTTGAAGAAAACTGAATATATGTATATTAAATAATACTTATACATTTAGTTTAATAAGAAATTAGTATATTTGAGAGGCCAGTCGTGGCGCAGTGGTACAAAGTGTGATTATAAAACCGACTGGTTGAGTTCGATCCCTACTCGAGGAGATGAAGTATTTACTTAAATTTATATTTTTATTTCTTCGCTCTGGTGTCGAGGTAAAGCGCGGCGTTGAGTTCTGCTACTCAACACGCAATGCCTCCATAATTCGGCTAAAGTGGGAGTGTCCTAACACTAGGTTCCCTCTGCCTACCCTGCTGTGTGCGGGATATAGCGTGAAGCTAATTTAATTTAGTGTATTTGAGGAATGTTATCCGAACTTTAAAGTATAGGCAGTTTCTCTACCTTTATTTTGATATAGGGATTTGTCAATACGTTGTAGAATTTGTTAGCCGGACTTCGTGGTAAGACTCTACGTTACATTTTGTCTAAATATCGATATAAGAAACCCCATATAAGAAACACAATATCACGAACATAATTTTTTGCCCTAAGAGGATTCGAATGTACACATAACTATAGCGGTTAGACAAACTCCTCCCAAATACCGATCTTTTATAAACATCGAGACCAAATTATATATTACTTACACTCTTGGAAGATACGAATACGAATCAAAAATAAAATACATATTACAATACAATTTTACTCAACAAAAAATAAATGACCTGTTCTATGAAAGCACCAATTCTTATATACCTCTGTGTCTAGTGGAAGTGAGTCGAAAATACATATTTCAACAGAAACTCAAGTACAAATCCGAATAAGAATCCTATTATTTTCTCAGCTACTTGAATCCAATATTTTGCATAACAAGCTGCCGCGTGTAGGTGCTTGACAAACGTTTCCTTATGCCAAGATGATTACTATTATAAGACTATAGTATGTACTTTAAATAAAATTCAAAAGAGTAACTAAATGAATTGACAATATTAAGATTCACACTACGATACGATTAATAAGTATATTGATTGTATGAATAAAGTTATTAGGGTTCCGTAGATTTTAAGGAAAAAAAGGAATCTTTATAAGATCATTTTGTTTGTAGTGTATCTGTATGTCTGTCAAGAGCCTTTAACTCAGGAATTCTTCGAGACATCGAGTTTAAATTCCAACCATATAGGTTGAGTCCCCTGTTTGCGGCTATATTATTTTCTGAAAAACAATTCGATACCTCCAATTTTTGTACGGAAACCCTCGGTGGGAGAGTCCAACTCGCGCTTGCCGGTTTTTATTATTGATTAACTAAAACTTCTTCCTTCTTTTTCTTTTTCTTATTGAGGGCAATCGTGACGCAAAGACACAAGTGTGTGACTGTAAACGCGACACGTTGTGGGTTCCATCCCCACTAGGCAAAATTAAATATTTTCATTTCTTTGTACTAATATCGAGGCAAAGCGCGGCGTGGAGTTCCGCAAATCAACACGCAATGCCTCCAAAAATCCGACGGAAAGTGGGGATCAGAGTGTCTTAATACTAGGCTCCCTCTTCCTACCTTACTACATGCGGGATACAGCGTGAAACTGAAAAAAAAACTTCACTTTGCCATCAAACATACCTAAGTACTTAAACTCAAAAATTTAAAAGGGAACACCCAAAAAGCAGTAAATGAAAGGGCGCTAACGCTTAAAGGACTGAGAGCGACTTCAAGATCGCTCAGCGAGGATTTAACGACGCCTGTTTCGGATAAGCGTGCACTTATACAGCCACATATAAGTAGGCATATAATGTATGTACATTTATATATTATATTCACAAATACTAAATTTTGAGGACTTAAATGTGAAGCTCTTGTCTATGTTAAGCGTGGCTAGGTGATTATTAAAATTTTCTAAGAGAAGGTTATTTTATATAAATTCAAGATGTACGAATAAGAAATCGGCGGAAAATGGAGACGGGATATGGCTTAATGGAATCTGACAGTGTCTTAAAATTAGGTTCCCAAGTTCCTAGGTTCCCTCTGTCTGTACGGAATAAGGGTGAAGCTAAAAAATGTATATTATTTAGTTTTTCTTAATATTTGATAAAGATATGAACTATAAAAATATAATAGATAATTATTCGTATGTGCGAAGAAAATAAAATTCCTCGAGCAGAATCGAATCCACAACCTGTCGCGTTTACAGCCGGCACGCTACAAGCGTGCGCCTTGCGTCACGATTGTTATTATAATTATTATTATTCTTATTAATATTATATAATAATAAACTAATAAATTATATCATAAATTAATCGGATCAGGGCTATGCTTAATGTAGAACATGCGTTTTGATGTCGAAAGAGATTAAACAGATTTGTCACGGCGATACCGTTGTAAATAGGTGTTGAACATAAATAAGAACGTGTCAACGCGTGACATGGTACACCTGATATGCCCAAGATTAGTTACAGTTATTAAAAAAAATGGGCCAGTCGTGGCGCAGTGGAATATAGTGTGACGCGAAAGAAAAAACGCACCACGTTCGATTTTCACTCAAAGAAATTAAATATTTAATTATTTCATCGTCGCTCTGGTAATTAGGTAAAGCGCGAAGTTGTTGTTCTGCCACTCAATTCGTAATGCCTCCAGAACTCACCAGAAAATGGAGAACAGAGTGTCTTAATGGGAACGGAGTGTTTTAACAGTAGGTTCCCAAGTTCCAATTTTTAGTAGTATGTAATTATGACTACAATACAGTAAATATTGATTTACGACACTATAAATGCACTAAACTTAACAACTTTATAGACAGTATACCTAAATACGATACGTACAAAGTATACTTGTATAGTGGTGTACGTTGACAGATAGTTTATCTTTGACTTTTAGTATGTTTAAATTGAAAGCCATAAAGTAGGACAAGGTGAAATATTGTTTTATTTGTTTGTTATAATTGAATAAATAAATTTATATATATATATATATATATATATATATATATATATATATATATATATATATATATATATATATATATATATATATATATATATATATATATATATATATATATATACAAAAATATCGACTAATTATATCGGGAAATTGAATTTGTTAAGTGAACATCGTCGTGGCACAGTCCGCTTTCTGATATAATATATTTCTTACTATTTATGATTCTCATTTCTACTTCTGCATCTAGCAGAGTAAGAAGAGAAAACTTAGTGTTAAGACATTCCGTTCTCCAATTTAACCCCAAATTCGAGACATTTTGGGATGAATTCTGACACTCAACGCTATACGTCCACTAGAGCGGCTGACCAAAAGTAATTCTCCTGAGCGGGGTTCAAACCCCGTGGGTAAACTACAGCTATCGCATTTATATTCAGAGGCTGTCCCACTGCGCCAAGATAGCTTGTTTAAAAAATAAAATTGCAGAATAATAATTCAAAAGTCTAATGCAAATATTTTAATAGGTATTTAGATATTGTACATATCATTGCCGCAACCTTTAATAGAATGTTGTTTTTATCACTTTGATTTTTACTGTTACGTGGTCTGTCTAATCACCTAACTCAGTTAACATTGGGAAGGTTAAACAGGGTTATACGTTTCATTTATACGCTAAATATAACATTTATATTTTCCTTTCTACGCTAGGGAGTGGAAGCAAAGCGCGGCGTTGAGTTCCGCCACTTGACACGCATTGCCTCCAGAATTCGACAATTACTATTATTATTGTCGTTACTTCTCTATGTGCATTTAAAATTTTTGGAAGTGCATTTTTTATGATATTTAATTAATATTTTATACGAAATAAAATATCTATATATACATATATTTGTTATTTCTGTTTCTTATTCATATTTAATCGACGTTTTGTAGAATAACAAGATAAATAAATAGATCAGCGTCACGCTATTTCCCGCACACAGCAGGGTAGGCAGAGGAAACCTAGTGTTACGACACTCCGTTCCCTGTCTGCTGAATTCTGGAGGCATTGCGTGTTGAGTGGCAGAACTCAACGCCGCGCTTTGCCTCGACATCAGAGCGAAGAAATGGAAATATAAATTTAAGTAAAAATTTCATCTCCTCGAGTGGGGATCGAACCCACAACCAGTCGGTTTTTACAGTCACACTTTGTGCCCCTGCGCCACGACTGACCTTAAATAATAATATATTCTAATAAACTACTGTTTATTACGAAGAAACTACAAATATTGTAAATTAAAGTAAAGTCGGGTAAAATACTTTAGCAGTAAATCAAAGCAGTATTTGAATTCAACTTATTCAATCTATAAACTTGAATAGTTAAAGAGCCTTTAATATCATTAGATAGTTAGCTTTAAGTTGTACGTTTTAGAATATTAATAATTAACCTAAGTAATAACTCTTTGGTGAACGAAAATTTGTTTAGTTATTATTAAATTCTGTCAAGATATATTTTGTCAGGAGTTAATTAAGTTAAAAGGTACACAGTAATAGTTACTGTGTATGCGTTGTCGTCTGTAATATTTTCATTAAAAAAATATTTTTAACTTATGTATCGTATATAGCAAGATAGCAAGATAGGCAGAGGGAACCTGGGAACCTTGTGTTAAGACACTATCTGTTACCGCACTCCGTGTTATGTTCCCATTTAGACACTTCACCACTTTCCCCTCAAATTTTAGAGGTGTTGAACTTTATTTAATATTATTGACTGATTTTAATTACAAAGGTTTTGCGGATTCTGTCAAAGCGGAAAAACGAAAATAATTGAATGTGATAGGTTCGAACCTACAGCAATAGCGTTAACAGTCAAACCATGTGGCACTGTGCCACGACGATCTTATTTATATAATGAATATCATTAATTCATCGAATATAATTCACTCGAAAATAAATAGCATAACGGATTGACCTGCAATCTGTACTTTGCTCTGTTGATAGTAATGTTCTATCAACAAAGGCCATCGGAAACACATTAAACTTGTTATTGCCTGCAATATTTGCATATAAAATGTATATTATATTTATTTATCTTGTGAAAAACTGTCCATTTCGTCTGCTTTGAAGTGCAGGTGGGAAATGTGATTGTACTCACAACTCTAGATTCGATTCTCACTCCGTGAAAAATAGAAACTATTTAAAATATATTTTCGACAAGACGGTCGTGGCGCATCTGCACAGCGTTGGATCATTAACGCGACGATTGCGAGTTCGAATGCCATTTGAGGAAATGAAATATTAAAATTTTGTCGTTCTGTTAACAAGACAAAGCGTGGTGTTGAGTTCCGCCACGCAATATCTCGAATTGGGAACGGAGTGTCTGAATACTAAATTTCTTCTGCATACTAAATGCGGAATACAGTGTGAAATCAAAACAAAATATTATTAAAATATCAATATAAACGTTAAAAAGATTATATATGCAAAAATGCAAGTGAGAGTTGCTATTTAACATACGTTTATCTGTTGACAAGGACATGCGGAACTGTAGGTACAACTTACAAGTGACATTCAACGTAGATCACCTTCACTCGATGTTGGTTCAACATTCGATTTAAAGTACATCAGGTTCAGTTAAAGTCACTTGCTGGTTTCCTTTCTACTTACCTGGAAATAAATTAGATTGTTTTAAATACTTTTAAAAGTGTATTGTATTATATAATAGAAAATAATAAATATATTATATAAAGGAAAAAGGTATTTTTCATATTCGTATTTTTAGTATTATTTGAATAAAAATTTTTATTATAATATTAGATAACATAATACAAGGGACCTATCCTTGTACCTTATAATACTTAAATGTAGTTAGTTACAAGGCAGCCGTTAGTAGTAGTAGCTGATGCATCCAAATTAAATTTTTCAATAGAATTATCAATATAATAATTACGAGACTCCCTTCTTCACTTTTGCCGAATTCTTGAGGCAATGCGTGTTGAGTAGCGGAACTCAACGCCGCGCTACCTGGAAACCGACCAGGTAGGTCCCGCTACGTTCAAATTTTTATACGTTTCCTAAATAAGTATTTTTCTTTCCTAAGTGTGGAATAACAATTTAAAAATGCTAAAAATATGAAATAAATGTTTCAGGTAACTAATCAGATCCCACCACAATTATGTAATGAAGTTGAAAAGCCTCACGGAATTTCCGAACGTGTTAAATAGCTTACAATCTATTAAAATGGATGTTTTAATACTTTAGAAATTTATATAATATATTTTAGAATATTTTCCTTGTGTAAGTTGATGAGAGTGTATGCAATTTTCATAGACTGTAAGCTCGAATTCCTTTTGTTATAAATATAATTTTAATAGAGGCCGGTCGTGGCGCAGCCGCACAAGGTGAGACTGTAAACCGACTGGTTGTGGGTTCAATCCCCACTCGAGGAGATGAAATATTTACTTAAATTTATATTTCCATTTCTTCGCTCTGGTGTCGAGACAAAGTGCGGCGTTGAGTTCTGCCACTTAACACGCAATGCCTCCGGAATTTGGCAGAAAGTGGGGAACGGAGTGTCTTTCACTACGTTCCCTCTGCCTACTCTGCAGTGTGCGGGATACAGCGTGAAGCTAATTTTGATTTATTTTATAATTTTAATATAGTCAGCTTCAGGGTAGGCAGAGGGAACCTAGTGTTTTTTTACCGTTCCGCACTTTCTGCCGAATTCTGGAGGCATTGCGTGTTGAGCGGCAGAACTCTACGCCGTGCTTTGCCTCGACACCAGAGCGAAGAAATGGAAGTATAAATTTAAGTAAATATTTCATCTCTTCAAGTGGAGATCGAACCCACAACCAGTCAGTTTAGCAGTCACACTTCGTGCCGCTGCGCTACGACTGGCCTCAATAAAATTTAATATAGTATAACGTAAAATATTATAGAAGACACTCCATTTTCCGCCGAATTCTAGTGGCATTGGGAGATGAGTGGCGGTACTCAATACCGCACTTTGCCGTCGAGGCAAGAAGAAGAAGAAAACGAAGACCTGTAAATATTAAATATTTCATTCCTCTAATAGAAATCGAACCCACAACCTGTTGTTTTTACACTCAAAATATTTTTTTACTGTTAAATAAGTTGATAATCATAATTTCATAATATTGTCGTGATTATAATACTCTCATGGGGTAAATTATTTAAGCAGTTGCTCTAAATTCGCTGACATAATTAGAGCGTGCTAATATGAGGCCTGGGATGTTTATGGTACATGACGCTAATGTCATTGTTCTATAACAATACATACAGTTTTCTTTTTACTTACACTATGTAAAGAAAATACGAAAGACTGAGAAATGAATGAGAAATGGGTGAATGTAACAAAATTTTACATTCACAGATTTCATTACTGTCCATATTCGCTTTATTCATTGGAATTTAAATATGCTTTATTTTATTAAGTACAGGTTTTTCAAATTTTAAATATATAATAAACACAAAACGACCTCATAGTATCAATATGGTGGGTAAAAACAATTTGAGTTTATATGTAGAGAAAATCTTGGCTATTGCAATAAGGAAACGTTCCGTTGTTGTGCCAAAAAAGTATGTTTTTTTGTTAGCGTCACACTATAACCCGCCAATAGCAGGGTGAGAATCGAACCCACAATCTGTCGATTGTGCACCTACGCCCTACGCAACTTTCTGCGATATATTAATACGTATAATATAATTCTATAGAAAATCTAAGTTAATTGTATGTCCATGTTAATTTCAGGTTGAATACTATTTTCCAGGTCAATACCGCCGTTGACTGCTTATTGTTCTGTATTGACTGCCTATAACATTAATAGTACGACCTAAATTAGGAATAGCCAGTATAATATAGTAAAATATTGAAAGCTTATTCTGTTGTGTTTTGAACTAAATAGAGTTTCTATAATACGTTTTAATTAGTTAGGCGGCTTTGCTGGCTCTGTGGTGGATAAGGTTACAGGTTCACTTTATAACATAAGAGTGTCAATCTTATATTTTTTCAGTTAATTATGTTTTTTATATTTTATTTTTTATGTATTTGGCTTCATTCCGTATTCCGCACATAACAGACCGTTAAGATAAGTACTACCGTTCCCGATTTTCCATCGGAAATTCTGGAGGCATTGTATTTTTTTTATTATTTTTTAATCTGTTTATATTAGGGATCTTTTTAGTAAATAAAAAACAAAAATGTCCGTCCAATCGTTCCCTTAAAATGAACTAAAAATACATAATAATAAACAGAAATTTGCTAAAGTAAATGAAACGTTATTTAACCTTAAACTTATATAACCATTAAGCTTCAACAGAATTTGGTTTAGACTGCGAACATTGAAAGATACCCAAATCCATTATATTTATGTTAAAACGACAACATAATTTTCACCGAGCCTCGACATTCAGAATACATTCCACCAAGAAATGGTGTACCTTCATCTATTCCACACTGGAGGCGTTGGAAGTTGAGTGGTCACGCTTTGCCTCGTTACCAGAGCGATGAAATTAAAATATTAAATATTTAATTAATTTCCTCAAGTGGAAATTGAAGCTACAACCTATCGCACTTACAATTCCACGCTTGTGCTCCTGCGCCACGATGGGTTTAAATCTTCAAATAAATTTCAACTGAAAAGATATGTGGCTGGAATGCAGGACCTAACATCGAGCTGTGTCGAAGCAGACGCAACTAGCATTTTTCTAATAAATAGAAATGTTCTCATAAAGAAAAATTAAATAAACATATTTGCCTTTCTATAAATAAAAAAGTAATAATTTTTCAACGTTTGCTTCATTTTGGTGAAAAAGAATAAATACACGTGGTTTTATTTCCGCTTTATTTTTGACGTGTGAAGTCAAACAGAAAGTTTTTTTTTTGTTTGAAGTATATACATGTATGCTATGTATACGTACACGATGTATTGATGCAAAAAATATTTGTATTATAGGAGGTTTTTTTGAAGACTGTACCTCCATACCTTGATAATGAGGCATTAAATATTGGAATATTAATATAAAATTTTGTCTAAAATTTATCTTGCATTTCTCATATTTAAATTTGTAAAACAAAAAAACGTATATACAACTAAAGCAAATTTCACATGTGTCTATCATTATTCACAAAACATAATTTAAGAGAAGTTATTAGAGGAAATAATGATTGAAAAGGACGCAGAATAGAGAATAGAAAATACCTCATCATTACGTCTTTCTGTCTCATCTGTAAGAAAATGGTCTCGCGAACAAACATATTTTTAGCTTCACGCTGTATGTGTAAACAACGAAATAAGAATGCCAAAAACTTCATTGCTCCTAGAGAAAATCGAACACACAACCATCGCCTTTACAGTCACACGCTGCGCTACGACGGCATCGCTAAACATCCATGAGGATGCAAAATAAATAATAGTAAAATATAGAGAAACGAGATCAATAAATAACTGCTGTATCGTCAAGCAACACATTGAAAGGGTTTAACGAACTCGATATCGATAACTTTATACGTAGCGTTGAAATATATTGCACAAAAAACTATGGACTGGTAACATTTAAAATTAAAACAATTTGACATTTTAACATGCAGGTAGAAATTAAATGTCAAAAAGACTTGTTTTAAGTGTTTAAGAGCTACAAACAAAACAATTGAATTGGTATTTGCGATATCACTTTTAAGTGGTTTCTAAATTGATACGTGTAGCTTGTACTAGTGTGATATATTATTAAATTTTAAAGTATAAAATATGATAACTTAGCTTTGAAAAATTTAAATATCTTTTAAAATAATCTAATTTTGTAATGGATATTCGTTACAGTTTAAGTAAACTAAATTATATATCGAAATTAACCTTTTATTTTTGAGTACTATTGATAATTTTAATATATTCGAAATTCTTATTAGTACTTACTTATATTTCAACTGCAAATCTAAACAGAATGTAAAAATTTCATATACTTTTTTTCTAGTAACGAGACAAAATGCGGCGTTAAGTTCAGCCACTCAACACTGAACACCCCCGGATTTCGGTGGAAATTCGGAAACGGAAATGTCTTATTGGGAAAGGAGTGTCTTCACACTAGGTTCCTACGTTCCCTCGACATAGGATGCAGCGTGAAGTTGAAAAACATCTCTATAGAATCGAAAGTAAGTTGCAGCACAACACTAGCACCAGCGTATTTACTACGAAATAAACGGATTTTTGTTTGATATATGAACTCACAAATAGCAAATACATCAAAAGAGGAGTATGTGGTGGGAGAGGAGGAGGAGGAGAAAGAGGAGTACTCACAGGACGCACACAGCGTCCGACCTAAATCAAGAAAATCCATCCATACCACGTCGAACATACATACGTCACGGCTAAGTACATAACCCACTGAGAGAGCAGTCAACAATAAATCTACCGCCAAGAGTAAATAGATAAAGGTTTTTCTTACTTTCCATTATTGAACTTGCAAAATAAATATAAGTTAAATCTTTTGGTTTTAGGGTAAAATTTGTACGATTTCATACATTTTTTTAACATAAAGTACATATTTACACAAACTCAGTGTAGAAACTATTCTTAATTTATTTCATTCATTTTGTAACTCTAAAGAAGAGAATTGGGGTATGAGTAACTCAATTGTTACCTTCTACCTATATAGATATAGTACTACGTGGGAAACCTAACATCGTTACTAAGATTTTTTTTTATTTATTTATTCCTATTTTTTAGCTTCCCTCTGTAATCTAGACACTGCAAATATTAATATAAGTTATTTCCCCGATCGGGAATCGAACCAGCAACCACGTGCTTATGCGCCACGACCGGCCTCAATTTCGTTTAATTTAGAAAGGCATATAAGGCCTTCCTAAATTAACAAATACGAAAAAAAATGTGGTCCCAATTTCAGCTACGTTGAAAAGATATTCAAAGACTCAAAAACGTATTACTTTCCCGACATAGGCATAGATTACAATTCGCGGCACGCCTCCGCCTGATAATGATAAGCGAATTACTCAGAAATGGTCCAAATAACATCGCTTCTTTGAGCGAAATGAGAATGAATCCTTAATAATTCTTGTTGTGGTTCTAAAAATGTTTGACAGACGTTTACATGGTGATAAAACAGATTAAGCAGATATTATTGTACAATAATACGTTTAGCGTCACGCTGTAGCAGAGAAGGCAGAGGGAACCTGGGAACCATGTGCTAAGGCATTCCGTTTTCATTAAAACCCTGAATATAATCATATTGAAAAGTATTTTTAGCAAAAAATATTATTACATTAATATTTTGAAAATCGTTATTAATTAATATCTACTACTAATTGATTAATGATTGTTAATGGTATAACTAAGGTCATGTATCTGTTTAGATGTTATGCAGGACTTACGACAACGTTAGGTTGTCGGTTCAAATCCTACAAGATCCGATATTTAGAATTATGATAGGATATCTATTTATCTATTGCAAACTTGGTATTAAACAAAGACAATCTAATGTTAAATTTCACAATTCCGTCGCCACTTTTCAATTATTTAGAGACCTGTATACACAAATATAAGGTCGAAACGGTAAAGTAAAAAAGGGTAATTTAAATACTTTCTTTGAGTGATTTTAATAAGATTGTATACTTGTGTAAAGAAATCAAACACCTCAAGACTATTGCAGAACTTATATTTCTTCCAGAGTAAAATACTATTAAGCTTGTACTATGTCAATCTTAAATTCTAATACAATGTGATATTCTGGAGAACCTCTTTCTTCTTCCGCTCCAAGTCCAAAAGTCCATCTCGGATTTTTTGACCACATAAAGCGTCATTTTAGTAGTGTCCTCTGGTGATAGTTCTATAAACTTATTTTTAAAAACATCTTTTAATAAATTAAGACGTTGATTTACATTTTTTATAACAAATTATTGAGAATATCAACACTATAAATATAAAAGCATTACACTTGCAAACTGGTACTGTTAAAATAGTACTTAGTAGTAAACTTGGTTCTAACCAACATAAAATATGATAAGGGAGGGCATACAGGAAAGCGATTGAATTATAGCTTCCAATATAATGTATAGCCAATAAATGTCCTATATGTCGCTTGTTATAATAATATAAATAGTATCCGGTGGTACACGTAGTATTAAAATATTATTATCGACAATATTGAAATATAGGGCTACAACATATTTATGTAGACGACAAAAATATCCTGTGGTGATATTTATTACTGTTCATAGTTGGGAAACATTTTACTTATAATGTCTTAATATTTATACATTAACAGATTGTAAGTTAAACAAATCTAAAATCAGCTTTACGTTGTATCCCGCATTGAGGTAGGCAGGCAGAGAGAACATAGTGTTTTTGACACTCCGTTCCCCACGATCCAATTCGGCGGTGTTGAATTCAATACCGGACTTATTGCCTTGGCACTAGAGCGAGGAAATAAAAATATAAAAAAATATTCCTTCGAGTGAGGATCGAACCCGCAATCGTCGCGTTACAGTCACACAAAAAGAAATTATCAGAAACAAATCAATATTCAGGTCATTATTTCCTCACTTTGCATATGGCACGTGTATTATTCAAATATCACCACATCAGCAAGCTTAATAGTACCTAGTATATTTAATATAATATTTTTTAATAAAATTTTATAAATGGTTGTTTTCTGCCTCACGCTGAATCCGGCATGTACGTATGAACCCTGGTGTTAAGTCACTGCGCTCCCCAGCTTTACGCCGAATTCTAGAGACATTGCGTGTTGTGTAACGGAACTTAACGCCGCGCTTTACATCTACGCCAGGGCGAAATGAAAAATTAAATATTTTATTTCGTCGAGTGAAAATGGAATACACAACCTATCGCGTTTTGCGCTACAACTGGCCTCAAGATACATCTAAATTACTAAATATAGGATTATAACAATATTATATTTCAATGATTGTTTATAAAGTTCATCATTATACAACAGCAGGGTTTTCAGAACATTTCGGACCGCAAACCACAAATATCCAATAACATCATTTTCATATGAAGGTGGGTTATTACATATAAGATTGCAAATTAATTAGGAAACTATATTTTGACTTGGAAAAGCTTATAATTTCCCTTCTCATCGCCTCATATGGAGAATTGTGTATATATCATAAAGATTTTCTCCAACATGTATTTTTTTATAGCTTCACGCTGTATCCCGCACACAGCAGGATTGACAAAGGAAACCAGGGAAGGGAGGGTTGAGACACTCTATTCTCCACTTTCCGCCGTATTCTGTAGGCATTGCGTGCTGGCGGACCTCAACTCCGGGTTTATGTGTTGGTGCCAGAGTGAAGACATGAAAATATTAATTAAAATAAATATTTCATTCCCCCTAGTGGTGATTGAACCCACAATCAGACACGTTGACGGTCAAACCCTGGTGCCTCTGCGCCACGACGGCCTCATATTACGATGGCCTGTATTTATTTATTAATTAAAAGAAAGGACATAATTCATAAATATATATATATATATATATATATATATATATATATATATATATATATATATATATATATATATATATATATATATATATATATATATATAAACCTTATTTTTACTAGATTGTGGCGTTCGTGTATAGTGACAACAATACGTACAGTACGTCGAAAGGTTTAGCTAACTAGCTATAAATATGCCTCGGCCAGAGAATTTCCAAAGCCAACTTGATCTCTCATAAAACAACCTCGGCTTTCGTTCATCGAATTGCGGTTTATATACATTCATTTGTTGTTTTTTGAATATTTTAGTTATTTACATAAATAAGATTGTATTGAAATTTATTTAAATAATGTATTAGAAGCTGCGAATTTAAAAGTCTTCGTTTATATCGTAATTTTAGCACTAGGTGCAAAAACATATTTTTCCTGTTATTAATGTAAGACTTATTTCTCAGGCGCAGTGAATATAACTTTCATTTCTTGTCATTATTTTTTCAAGGTTAACAATTTAATTAATATTATGCCCTAAATGGTTATAAAAATAAAGATAAACCTTCCTGCAAAGCCGATAAGCAATAAAACAAGGACCTCCATATTTTATTGAGAAAAAAATTCTCAAATATTATTCATGGCTGATACTTAAAGGAATACTTTATAAAATCACGGTATGGCCATAAAGTTCGTTTTTGTACGTAAGCTTTCAACTGATGAAGTGTATTCGTTATAAATCAAAAAAATATTGATAAGATTTAGTCAGAAAATGAATAAAAAGTACGAGCTTGTCTTGAACTGAATTTCAGATATGGGTTCTATTTCATACATCTATATTTTATGTATATTACCAACATGTAATTTCTATAGAACATATATAAGAATAAGAAAATAAAGACACTAAATTATTATTTTTTTAAATATTAATTAGTAAATTCATAAAATAGTAATGCGCTTTAGGCACCACGCGGCGTTGATTTCCGCTACTCAACACGAAATACCTTATTCGGCGGTAAGAAAGATACCCGTAGTTACTTAAATTTATATTTGTAAGTCTAAAATTTTTAAAATTTTAAACTAAATAATTTACATAGACGAAGTCAAAATTACACTGAACATTGTTGTTATATTTAGCTTACTTATAGAATAATTGTATTTTGAAGTTGAACTTTTGCTTTTGCAAAAGTAAAATATGCTAAAAGTATGTACGAAGCTATCAGAAAAAACACAATTATGCAGAATTTATATGAAAAAATAACATAAACAGGAAACCGTGGAGCTAGTTCACGAATATCGCACAAAACTTTTATAAAACCGGAATTAATATTTTACCTTCATATTGGCATGTTACAGTTCAAATGGTTTTTGGTCACAAGCCGAAATAAATGTCTATATGAATACATAAATATATGTCTATATGAATACATAAATAAGCGCGGCATTGAGTTCTGCTACTCAACACGCAATGCCTCCATAACTCTTAGTCTTAACACTAGGTTCCCTCCGCCTACCCTGCTGAGCGTGGGATACAACGAGAAGCTGAATACACAAATAAATCGACTTCACGCTATATCTCGCACACAGCAGGGTAGGCAGAGGGATCCCACTGTTAAGACATCGTTCCTCACTTCCTAAATGTAAATGTAAATAAATATTTGATTTCCTCGAGGGATCGAACCCACAACCAGTCAATTTTATACTCACACTTTGCCCCTGCGCCACGACTGGCCTCAAGTAAACAACAAAAAGTATACCTAATAAAGTACACAAAATTTTTTTACATATAAATTGATATTAAAAGCAAAAATTTTAATAATCACTCAAACACAAAACAAATGGCTATATATATAATATACTCTATATTTACATATTAATTGAAAAATCGAGGCTTTCATTTTACCAGGGCTAGATAATACTTGAAACCGTTGTCCAAATTTACATCAGTTTATACAGGAAAGCTAATTAGACCGAATCCAGCAATTGGGTCTGATATTCAAATGATATTCACCAGATTTACTTTAGAAATTGAATGGAAATGAAAACAGGCTTTATTTTAAAATAGATCCTTATTTATATCCGCGTAGGCTGTTTGTGGTGGCAAGACTGAAAGATAATAAAGATCCTTAGAAGGATGTTGAATTTTTAGTGGGGAAGGTAATATATTTATACTTGAATATAACTATCTCTCTGGGAACCAGGCATCTGGTGCGGCGTTAAGTTTCAACACTCAACACGCAACGCATCAAGAATTGAGCTCAACTTCCCAAGTTCCCCCTGCCTAACTTACAATCTGCGGAACATAGCGTGAAGATTAAATAAATATATTAATATAACTCTTTAAAGATTCAACTATTAAATTAACAAGATTTACTATATAAATAACAATGTTTATTTAATATGAAGCACAAACAAGATAATTATAATTTGTATTCAAATACAAGTAGAATATTATATGAGGATAAGTGAAATAGAAATACTTATTAGATGTTTTAAAGTCTTATTTTACTATTAAAATCAGCTTCACGCTGTATCCCGCACACAGCAGGGTAAGCAGGGTAAGCAGAGTGAACCTATTGTTAAGACACTCCGTTCCCTACTTTCCGCCGAATTCTAGAGGCATTGCGTGCTGAGTGGCGGAACTCAACGCCGCGCTTTTCCTCGACACCAGAGCAAAGAAATGAAAATATAAATAAATGTAAGTAAACATTTTAAATAGACATTACATATTATTGTCCAGTAGTTTGAATTTCAAATGATATTTTGGTATAGATTTATGCATGTTAATAATACAGGGATGACTTCATTCAATTTATCATATATTTTTACATTTACGTAGACAGTAAATGGTAATTTAAACAATAATAGTTACATATATGAAAAAAACCTTCACATATCCATTTTGATATATTTGACATAATTAGGTTGATTAACATATCCTTTTTGTAAATTTATCCAACCTAGTCCCAATTGTGGATTCAATTACCAAAAATTTTAAATGTTTCTGTTAATTTTTAAGTGGCCTAAGTACTTAATGGTGGTCATATAAAATATCACAATCCCAGGATACGTTTAGACCATTTTACTGTGACAAATAAATAAAAATTAGCTTCATGCTATATCCCGCACACAGCAGGGTAGGCAGAGGGAACCTAGTGTTAAGACACTCCGTTCCCCACTTTCTGCCGAATTTTTGGTGGCATTGCGTGTTGAGTGGCAGAACCCAATGCCGCGCTTTGCCTCGACACCAGAGCGAAGAAATGGAAATATAAATTTAAATAAATATTTAATCCCCTCGAGTGGGGATCGAACCCACAACCAGTCGGTTTTACAGTCCCACTCTGTGCCACTGCGCCAAGACTGGCCTTTACAAAGTGCAATTATTAATACTGAACGAGGCCGAAATATTGTTTTAATATTCAGAAATTAAATGACATTGGAACGTTTGCCGTAGATTTTCTATAGACAATAATCGTAAAGATATAAAACCGGGAGTTAATTAAATTCTGAGTTATTTTAACTCATCAACCCTCCATATAAATGAAATATATCACGTACTTAAATTTGAACAATACTCCATAAGAAGTTCAATTTGTTCTTTAACATGTTTAATATTCACATTTCAATTAGAGCTAACTCGCTTAGATTGTATTTTCCTGTCTTAAGAGAAAATTATAACAATAATACTCTGTTCAGTAAAGTTGCTTATATTCGCCATTCCAAACACATTTATCACGTGCGTAATATACTGAATTAATATTATTTTTACATTTATATTCTATATAATATATAAATTAAAATATATTTTCTATGTACTTGAGGCCACTCGTAGTGCAAAGCTCTCAATTTTGGTGCAGAGGGAAGCATAGGCGAGCACTAAGAGTTTTGTAGTGGGATTTTACAATCTTTCTATCGGAACTGGAGAAAATATCCAGAACCAGATGCAAAAACTAGTGTTAAGCCTATCCGTTTTCATTAATATACTTACCTTTCTGCTGAATTCCGGAGGAAATGCATGTGAGGATGAACTCAGCTCTCTGAGGCGGAACTCAGCGCGCTTTATCTCGAAGACGTCATTTCCTCGAATGGGAATCAAACCCGTTATCTATCACGTGTGGCCCTGCGCCACAACTGGCCTGTCCAATATTGGTTAATTTTGGTATTATAAATATTTTATAAAATTAATTTAAATAGAATATATTACTCTGTGTAACGGGCTAGGAAAACAAAATTCCATTACGACATTTTACACTACAAAAAGAACCTTCATAATTTTAGGTGTTAAGTATCGTAACCTAAATTGTGAGTGAATTTTGCACACGACAGTATTTTAGACTCAAAATATATTAAAGTAGTTCTACTTGGCAAGAATCCAATCACCGTTGTAATTATGGTTTTTCGCTTATCATACATTTTAATACAGCTGTCTCTTACATCTGTTATCAGTGTGATAATTAATGGACTTTGAATGTCGAATAGAATAAAAAACTATATATGTAGTGGCGGAGGGGCACAAGTTTGGGACTGTAGGAGCAACGGTTGTAGATTCCATTTCCGCTAGGGAAAAAGAAATATTTTATTCACATTTCCTCGGCGGGATTGACTTCCGCTACTCACACACGCGAAAGTCAGCAAGTGTAAATCGAACCAACAACCGTCGGACCTACATTCCACCATTTTATAGGCAAATAAAAATGTTTTGATAAACGTCTTGAAGAACAGTATTTCATTTTAAGGTCAAAGATGAATATCAACTTAATAACTCATAATATAGGGTAAAAGACACGCTCTAAAACTGCACCGAGCACGATGTTATCATTATTATTATACCTTAGTACTTATAGATAAAGACTAAGGTAAACATGACGTGTTATTTCTTATAAAGCAGGAATTCAACCCGCGCCTCTTGGTTTTCTAAAAAGTATAATGTGTTATTTTTCCTCGTATTATTTATGCACTTTGAACCATACTTTTTTTGTGTAATAAGCTAAACGTACCAATGTTAAAAATAAAATAATACATTTATAGGAAGTGACTATGGCAATATTCAATAATAATTTTGATAGTAACTGCCAATAGCAACAACATTCTCATACATTCTAAGCTTTACATAATTCAGAATCACACATGTTATCATTTTTATTCTAACGACCCTGTGTGTTTCGTAGTACCAACGTGTACGCAGTGTACATATAGATTTATCTTTGTATATAAATGTTTATAAGCCTTCACTTATAGAGAGTGCCAGGCTAATTAATAGCCATTTCCATTATACCTTGATAGTGAATAAATCAGCTTTACGTTGTTTCCTGCACAATGCAGGGTAGGCAGAGGGAAGTAGTGTCTGAACACTAGGTTCCCTCTGCCTACCTTGATAATGGAATTTTATTAATAGAATTACTATGATATTTTTATATAATTTTCTACATTATACCTACGCATGTTTGAGACTTATCTAATATTTGATAAATTAAATGAGAGAAATGGAGAGGCAGCAGTGGCGAATGGGCACAATGTGTGACTGTAACGCGACGGTTGTAGGTTTTGATCTTCAATAGAGGAAATGAATTATATTATTTATCAATATTTTCATTTCTTCGCTTTAACGAACTGAGGAGGCAAGAGTGCGGCGTTTAATTCTTAAAACGCAATGTCTCGAACATTCGGCGGATTATAGGGAGCGGAGTGTCTTAATACTAGGTTCTCTTTGCCTACTCATTTATATTCAAGATACAGCGTGAAGCTGAGAACAAAAATGTGAGAAATAGGTACTCAGAATACAAACAGTGTGTTGACACGAAACCATTTCATTCGCTTTGACTCTGAGATCTCCAGTTAGATAAAACATTTTTTATATACATATATAGGGATGTTACTTTTAAGCATAATAAAATATTATTTAAAACACATAAAAAATACATGAGAAATGCTTTGCATTTCGCACATGGTACAATAAAAAGTAGGTAATTAAGTCTTTGTTGACCTTCAAGTATTTTTTTTTAATTATACGTCTTGATAAAACAACTTTTATTATAACTTATTAACTTCATCATAAAATATTATTTAAGCATAAACTATATTAAATATACACAAGAATATCTTATCACAAATTAAAAACACAATACAATATCAAACAAATTTTGATATAATGATCATAATATCAAAATTAAATTACCTACACGCTATTTCTCGTACACTGCAGGGTAGGCAGAGAGAACATAGTGTTAAGACACTCCGTTTCCCCCTTTCCTTCAAATTCTGAATGACGCTTTGCTTTGTGCCAGAGCGAAGAAATGAAAATATAAATATTAAATTAACATTTCAATATAATAATTAAACTAATTTACCACAAGTTTAAGAAAGCCACAGAACATAAAATCCAGAAGTTAATTAAATCGATGTTAATTAACTAGCAGCACAACCCTACCTGCCTTTGTCCAGGCGCGATATTGAAGCGTGTGGTGCATCCGTCCTGGCACAATGGTGAGATCGGTATCGCGGTACTATCGGTCACGTTGACCTATAATTAGGTCTCAGGTTAGGTAGTCGATAGTATTTGTTCATTATATGAGTTTTATGTCTATTAGTTTGTATTATATAGTGTAGTTTCGATGTTTTATTCACTTTTCCTTTGTTTTCTCTTAAAATTAGAGAAGAAAACTGATGTTAATAATCAAAATATTTTGTGTAGTAAAGGTGTTATTTACTGTCAATCACATAGGCTTTTTAAAAACATAATTAATATTAAAATATAATTTTTTCATTGAAATAAATGGAACAAAGTAATAGATTTCTGTTATTCTAGTCGATGATTCAATCGAAATAACATCGTAAAATCGTAAATATCGTACTAACTTACTCTTTACTTACTATATATTTGTACTTTTGATACGGCTCAAAACTTCAATAAGCTGACACATATAACATACCTGAAACAATAAAAATCTTTTTAATTATTTTGAACCCAATACTGCAATAATAAGTGAAGCCAGGGTGAGAAGTCAGGGTAGAAATAGGGAAACTAGTGTTAAGACACTCTTCGTTCGTTCCCCGCTCTCCACGGAATTTTGGAAACATTGTGTGTTGAACTCAACACCGCGACACCAGAGCGAAGTAATTACAATAACATTTAAATAAATAATTTATTTTCTTGTGTTGTAATCGAACCCGCAACCAGTCAAGGTTAGAGAATCTCAATAAGTTCGTTAATCACGTACATATATACTAAAATCTAAATAGAAGGCCTACACGAAGTTGTGGAGACTGTAAATGTAATTTGCCAGTAGGTGCCAGGGCTAATTAGCAGCGCTTTACAGAATACTAAACGACAGTGCCCTTTGTACGTGTGCGAGATTAAACCGTGTGCTTTTCATCCGGGACAATTGTGAGCCGATCAAAATCATGATACGTGATCGTATTTTACGTCAATACAACTGCTTCGTTTAAATTTGCAATGTGAAATGTGATTTTTATAACAAAATTATATCATAACTAGCGACCCATCCGCGGCTTCGTCTGCTTAAAGTTTTATTATTTTATAGCCAAATTATATAAAATCTTAACATAATTGATACCCTTTAATGTGCTACTCTATTTTGTTACACCTTCACGCTGTATCCCGCATGTAGCAGGGGAGGCAGAGGGAGCCTAGTGTTAAGACACTCCGCTAGAACATACATCCACCCTAACAATATCTCACACTTATATTACAAGCAAGACAGGACTTATATTAAGCTACCAATTCGGTATAAATATCTCTTCCCGGTGCATCTCTTTCTTATTCCATGCAAATTGTTCCGAATACGCTACATATGGATGTTTATTTTATATGAACGTTCAATATGATGATCTAATTCCCGTTTACTCTAGTGCATACAAAGTTTCAATTTTATATTTGCAACGATAAAGTTTATAAACTTATATTTGCTTTGAAAACTGTTACTTCTAGAGTTGGGAAATATAAAGAAAAGTTATTACATATTTATACCAGAAATATATTTAGGGGATCAATTTGAAACTACCAGCTGTTCCCTTTTAGCTTACAAGAATTTTTAAAAGATTTTCATTTATGTTCAAGTATGTTTAAGTGTATCTTAATGTCTGATTTTAAGAAGCATTAGTGGGTGATAAGAGAGGCAGTGGTAGCCTTGTTTTGCTTTCGAGACTACAGTATTAATGATACTGGACCCACCGGCGGCTGTCATCAACCTCGTATGTATGACCGTAACTGTTGTGCTTTATGACTTCCTATTTGGTAAAGGATAAAGGGTGAAGATAAAAGAATCTTCATTAAATCAGACAATAAGCAGGGTAGTGTTCCTTCTTAGTACCTAATGATTCTTCGTTATCCACATTTAAAATGTAACATATGCAAAAGAACCTTATATAGCACTGTGATTTTTAAGTAAAAACGAAAATATTTCACATTCTGCTGAAACATTCCGCCCTGCACTCGTAGCGTACGGCTGTTTGATTATGTTTATCAGCCCAACAAAATCACATATTAAAACGCCACAAACAATACGCATTAGCTATTACTAACATGTATTATTTTTGAGATATAACAAAAATGGCAAATCTTGTATTAATTTAAAGTAGGTCCCCTGCGCGTTGGCAGCGGCTCAACTGCGCCAAACACTATATGGGTCATGTTTACATGATATGAGTATTTTAATCTGTCAACTTTGACATTAAGCTGTGCTTCGTCCTATATGGTGCAAATATATGAGATGTCCTACAAAACAAACTCATTTAACTTGTATTTATTGGCTTGTACAGTATATTTAGGTACTGGATTATAAAAATATAGGCCAGTCGTGGCGCAGAGGTATAAACTGTGATTGTAAGCGCAACTGATTTTGGGTTCATGCACACTAGAGGAAAATGAAGTATTTGATATTTTATATCTTCGCTTTGATGTCGAGGCAAAGCGCGGCGTTGAGTTCCACCACTCAACACGCAATGTCTCCAGAATACGACGGAAAGTGGGGAGCGTAGTGTCTTAACACTAGGCTCCCTCTGTGTACAGTGAAGCAGAAAAAAATATCATAAATGTTTAGTTTTAATAGTAAGAGGAAATTGATAAGGTTTATAATTATCGCTTACCTAATATATTGTTATCTTATTGTACCAAACACAATGAAAGTGATCTAATTATAAAATTTGTACTGAATCACCACTATAAAATAAGTGAGATCGTCGTGGCGCACAGGATAGCGTCAGGTTGTGATTTTGATGCACACACGACACACACACACTGAGCGAAAGGTTTTTTTTTTTTATTGTTATTTCTTAACACTACAGACACTTGGTCCGTACTCTTTTTAAATTTATTATTATATCTAATATCCTTATCATATATATTAATTACATTATCGTTTACATACAATCAATATCTATAATAAGCAAATCATATTTTTAACTTTACATTATTTTACAAAATTTTACTTACATCTAAGGTTAAGCGAGTGTTTATATTTATTATATATATTTAACAATTTTACAGCGAAAGCGAGCGAAAGGTTAGGACCGATGTATTAAAATTCTTTAATATTAAAGTTCCTTCTGCCTACTCCATGAGCTACATGTATATGTAGCTTAACGCCTAATGAATATAATCGTACTAATATTATAGTCTAGGCTAATATACATTGTCGACAGTCGTGGCGCAGCGGCACAAAGTGTGACTGTAAAACCGACTGGTTGTGGGTTCGATCCCCACTCGAGGAGATGAAATATTTACTTAAATTTATATTTGCATTTCTTCGCTCTGGTGTCGAGGCTAAGCGCGGCGTTGAGTTCTGCCACTCAACACGCAATGCCTCCAGAATTCGGCACAAATTTGATTTTGTGTTAGATTGAACCTTTTTTTACAACTTCACATTGTAAATCATTCCGCTCTTCACTTTCCGCCGAATTCTGGGGGCAATGCGTTTTGAGTAACGAAACTCAACGTCGTAGACTTAAACATACAAACCAACACACGTTTATAGCTGAACATATACTGTTACTGTCCCAGTGGTATTTAGCCTGGGCACTCTTAGATCATAACATGTAGTATGTACATAAATATATTTAAACGGAAACATTTCAAGATTTAGTGCTAATATTTGTCCTGGAGTTGTAATTACCTATTATTTCTATGTACTCTAGCTTGTATTTATATAAAGTTTACTTACAAATTTTGAATTATCATAATAAACCATTTTCTTTTTCTAGCTTCACACTGTATCACAAATCAGCAGGGTAGAGAGGGAACCTGGGAACCTAGTGTTAAGACACTTCGTTCCTTTTAACAGAGTGTCCGTTTCCCACTTTCCGCTGGATTATGGAAGTATTATAAACGAATTTAACGCCGCGCTTGGCCTCATTACTGAGAATATTAAATATTTTCTTTCGTCGATCTGAAATCGAATCCATAACCTGTCGTTAACCGTAAAATCCAATATTAACTCCAATTATCGAAATGTCCCAAAATTTATAAATATTATTATAAAACTGTCGATTTATTTTTATTTTGCAGCAAAATAAAATTTACAAACACAAACATATAACTTTACTCTATAAACGGGTAACATAAGCAAATACACGCTCGTGGTTTAACAAATCACCGTTTAACACTTTAAACATTTTACTGCGCGCCATAAAATACTCCATTAAGATCTATTTCTAGAGATTTTATCTGAAATTTATTAAGTCCGAAAATAAGAAAAAGATTAGTTCCTATAACTATCAAAATATTTATATAATTAAATCACATTAAATAAATAGATAGGTCCATGATTTTCTTGATATAGCGGCGTATGTAGAGAATCTAGTGTTTAAACACTTCGTCCTCTACGTTCCGCCCAAATTCGAACATACAATCGTAAGAATTAATTTTATCTAATATAACCTACATTTCTTACGTTTTTAACCAAATTCTATTTTAAATGTTTATATATAAAGCTGAACTGTAATAATTTAATTTATAATTATTAAAGGCTGTCTCGTTTATTATTTGTTTATTATCAAAATATATACATTAAAAAAATATGATTCATGCTGTATTCGAACACGGCAGGATAGGCAGAGGGAACCTAATGTTGAGACACTCCGGGTTCCCCACTTTCCGCCGAAATCCGAAGGCTGATTGTGTGTTGAATGGCGGAACTCAATGCTGCGCTTTGCCACGACACCACAGCGAAGAAATGAAGATATAAATTTGAATAAATATAAATATATTCCTCGTCAAGAAAACTTGAAGCTTCACAATAACATTTTGTGTTTTGAAAAAGCAAACAATTAAATCTTAAGGGAAATCACGTCTCAGAAATGTAAATAAAGAGTGACGACAAGTACAGTCACTGTCATCGTTGTATAAAATATTTATTATGTTTATATAATTTGTCGACCGTCGTGACGTGGGTGTGACTGAAACGCGACGGTTGTGAGTTCGAACTCCACTCGAGAGAATGAATTATTATTTATTAATATTTTTTATTATTTATGAATTAATATTTTTATTTCTTTCCTTTGGCACCAATGCAAAAGTCCGGACTCAACACGCAATGCCACTAAAACTTCCGGCGAAAAGTGGGGACCTGAGTGTCTTAACACTATTTTCCCTCTACCTACTCTACTCTGTGTGGAATACAGTGTGAAGCTAAAAATGTGCCTTTGAATTGTGTTATTGCTCAATCATTATTGCTGAAAACAGAATAATTGCTATGAAACGACAATTAGTCAAAGTTATGTTTTCGTTAAATTTATTATAAGTACGTATCTACTGTTTATTATGTATTTATTTACAGTTCTTTATTGCCTTGTAGCTATATATATGTTCAGAAAAAAAGATTTTGGAAAAGAATTTTGGTTTATTAAACGAATGATTCCAAAATGCAAATTCCGAAAAAAACTGGTAATTTAATGAAGAGAAGACCTAACTCGGATTCGGCAACAATGATTACTAAATAAAAGTGAAATATCAAATCAACAAAGGCGGTTTCCAATCCACCAATCGATACGGATTCAGTTACGACCTAATACTTGTAGCGCGAACAGGTGTTACCAGAGTTATAGCTCATTCCCTGAATAATGGCAGGTTTTGTACCACTTTTTAGGCGATAACTCAAAAACTTTTGAGGTATTCCAACGTTAAATACGACTTCAACATCGTCACTCGTTTTATTAGCCAATTTACATATGCTTGGATGTTTGGAACGGTTTCATAATTGCTTTCGGGACAAGTTAAAATTTAAAGCACGTTTAGCGACGACATTTTTGATGAATAATAAAATAGAATGTAATCATAATGGTGGAATGTATTCAGATCTGATATCTGACAAGCTTCAAAGACCTTTTGGAAAAGATTTTTAATATAAAATCGGTGATTAAGAATATTTATATACAGTAGGTATATTTGTTAAATCGTCTAGTTAGGAATTCATGATTGAAAACTATTTAATTTTTTTATTGTGCATGTTAACATATTGTGTAATTTAATTCAAAAGATTTGTAACTACAATTCAGCAAAACATGGAAAACAATCATATAGAACGTACATACACATATTTTATTAAATATAAAGATTTTTGTGTAGCTTCACGGTGTATCCCTCATATATCAAGGTAGACAGAAAGAACCTAGTGTTAAGACCTCTGTTTCTCTTTTTCCACCGAATTTTCGAGGTATTGTGTATTGAGTTGCGGAACTCAGCGCCGCGCTTTGCCCTGTATACCAAACTCAATAGACCTCTTAGAAATAACATAAAGCATATTATATTCATAAATCCTCTTTTTACGTATTATTTGAAAATAAGAAAATACTTATTATAAACTTTCATATTTCAATTTCTTTTTGTAATTTCAACCTTTGAACAATCTATTTCAGACAGGATTTTTGAATGCTTTTTTCATTGACACTGTCTTTTACAAGTTGAAAATGAGTGAAAGAAAAATTTTGAATTCATGACTCATTTTCCAACGCTCTCTACAATCCTACTTTCACGTCGCTAATAACTTGGCTGTAAAGATTCATCCTTTACAGGCAAGTGTATATAACGTGTGAATAAAAAATGGGATTTTTTGGATATTTGGAGCAGTACTTAGAAAGGATTTTATTCTTTTACTTGAGACTTGCTCACGGCTTCGCTCGTTTGAACTGCACAATTATTTGTTTACTAACCTGGCTTATATCATGACAGGTACTACAATAATACAGTTAATATAAATGGTTTTCCAGTAATTTAGTCGAACAAAATATTTCATATTGACAGACAAACTGACAAACATTTGTTTCTGTGGTTTGTGGCTTTATATTGTTAAATAACAAAAACTACAAACAACAAACAGTAACGAAACGAACTTCTATTATAAATATAGATATAGACTCCGATCCCAGGGCCGCCAGACATACGTCATTTTAGCAAAGCTGAAATTTTCAGGAAGTTGATTTGAAGCATGGGATTGGTCTGGGTGCCTATAAGGGGACTTGAAATAGTCCCGTGAATAATATATGTAAATTTTGGCTTGTATAACGTGGTTTGCTCCAATTTTAAATAACCTTAGGAACGTCCGGCAGGAGTAAAGGTCTGATTATAATAAATATAGCGAGCGTTTCTACTTTAACGTAGGTGACCGTGTACCTTTAGTTGGCGATATTCCTGAAAGGGTCCCACTTTCAAGTTAGTAAGTATGCATACAGTCTTAACTATATTGGACTATATTATACTTTTCAAAATTTCAGCTTTGCTAAAATGACGTAGATCTGGAGGACCTGGGATCTCAGTCTAATATATATGTTCAACAATATAAAACTATTACACTCGACTTAAAGTGTTAAGAGCACTTAAAGTACAAAAAGGAAATGCATTCTTATATAAGTCTAAAAATAAATAACATATTTATGGACGACCATACTATTTGAAATATTGTAATAGTTTGCATTCTTAAAATTAACTGTAAGCGTAATTTAAATCTAGAAACATACAAAAACTGTAAATCATCGCTATACACATCAAGATATATGACACAAAAATATTTTATATTCCGGCATTTATTAATGTAATAGAACCCAAAACAATGATTTTTGTCTGTTTGTCAGGCTGATCTCGGAAACAGTTTAACTGATTTAGTGCAGTTTTAATTTTTTTGTAAGATTGGGTTGAAAATGATGAGACCTATAGAAAGAAAAACTACTAGTAACATTAAGGTACAATTTCATCAATTAGTAAATCAATAGATATCTCGTTCTCCGTTTTCGTAGCTCCATGAGTCTTCTGAACATAGTGTTTTATTGAATTGGCTAAAACTTTTCATTGTATGGATATTATATTTAAAATTATAATGGCATTAGATTACGAAAGTAATTCAGATGAGAAAATAAACAATTTTGTAGCACAAGCGGGCGAAGCCGCAAGCGGGTCACACGTATCATATAAATATGAGAATCTGTATACAGTATTAAATTTCCTCGGCCACGGTCGGTCAACTATGCGGTCAAGGCAGCCTTCATTTATCAATTAATTTTATATACTGAGATAAATTTTTAGTAAGAAAATGTACGTATACATAATAGCGGCGTTGAGTACTGCCACTAACTCGCAATGCCTTCAGAATTCGGCAGGAAGTGGGGAACGGAGTGCCTTAACATTAGGTTCCCTCTGCCTACCCTGTCGTGTGCGGGATACAGCGTCAAGCTGAAAGAAGGAAAGAAAGGAAGATAAAAGAAAAATACGTGAACGAAGTAATAAAAAGTGTGCCGCGTGTTCCTGACGCCACACACCCATTCTATATATTGATTGCTGACGGAACTGGAATAAAATATATCGCTCTTGTTTTATTACTGTGCGAACTGGGAACTTACCTACAAGAATAGCAATTCTATTTCTAACCAAATATTTTATTCCACTGAGACGTTCATCTTTCAGGTTTGGCTTTGTTTTGCATAGCAGAATAGGCACAGATAGTCTAATGTCAAAATTCTCTTTTCTCCGCTTCCGCCTTAATTCTGATAACCCACTTGTTCAAAATAATAATTATAACGTTTGTTAATGATTTTGGGTTTAGCATGAATATATTTTGTCACAAATTTGTTTTTGTACAATTTTTTTATTGAAATTTGAACCAGTAAAAACAAAGGCTAGAGCAAAATTAAGACCATGCCATTTTTGTTTAATAATAACACGGATAACCATTGTACGTGTTATATTAAAATCTTAGTTCTCTTTAATTAAACCATCTCGAAAGCGTAAATGGACATAATTTGGATTTTCGGCTGTAAAGCCTGTTATTTTAAGCAGCGGTCCGAAATGAGTTTCATAACAACAACTTAGAGGATAAAAGTATAATTAAAATACATTTGAACGAAATGAACGAATTTCTAATTCTCTTTTTATGATATCACAATGCACAGAAATGCAGTTTTAAGTGCACATTACGAAGACGGGTTGTTCAAAATTGTTCAAAATTTTAATCAAACAGAAGAGATGTCTGTAATTTTAAAACATCATATTCTTCTGTTTATTTTCAAGGTAGTAAACGTAACAATTTTCGTTATTAAATTTTATTGTTATAGGCATGCGTTAATATCGGGGAACCCGTAAATGTAATAAGTACTTACAGGTAAAGATTATATAGATATTTTCGGTTATATAAATTTTGAAGAAATTGTTACTGCATAACATAAAACTTAAGTCCACCATTTACTTTTTTTACTCAAATATTATCTTACAGCTACGAGTATCAGATGATCGATTAATGTATCTAAATGTGTAAAAATCTCAATTTATAAAAATCACGTAAGTTAGAGAACTTTGAAAAAATCTCATTGCAATATGTTTTAATTAAAATAAAAATAAAAATACGAATAATTAACTTTTCTTATACATAATATAACGCGGCTCAAATCGCAATTGTGATGCAAAATTAATTTAGACAAAAATTATTTCACACCAATATCCTGACAGGTTTTTGTCGTTTTCTCTTTGAAAGACTTGGTAATGATCTTTTTGCTGTAGAACACTTTTTGCGACGGTCTTTGCGGTAAATCTGTGCCCCGTTTTTGCGGCAGCGCGTGAATTTAATGAAAACAAAGCTCTTAAGATCGTCACGATCTGTACAAAGAGCAAAAATCACTCAACGATGTGATACTTGTTTAGGAAACGTATAAAAAAATTGACTTAGTGGTCTGAGCGCTTGGACTAATTTACGGTTTAAATCACCGTTACCATCACCCGTTACCATCGATTTTCATACGTTTCGTAAATAAGTATTTTCCTTCCCTAAATGTGGAATAACTCATAAAAAATGCTAAAAACGAGGATATGCTGCTCGGCTGCATAAATCAATCATTGCTATCATGCATTCTATCTATCATATCATGATATCATTTCAATGTGATGATTATATTCAAAAATAATAAAGATAGTATTTCCCAATTCCAACAAAATAAACAAATGAAATATCTAATATTATATATGTGTTCGTTGAGTTCTGCCACTCAACACGCAATGCCTCCAACATTCGGCAGAAAGTGGGGAACAGAGTGTCTTAACACTAGGTTCCCTCTGCCTACCCTGCTGTGTGCGGGATACAGCATGAAGCTGACTGACTTATATATGTGTTCCTTTTTTATTGACGTTTATTATCATTCGATAACAACGTATTATTGACCCATTTATGTTGTGCCTGACCTCTATATTACTAAACATCCAATGTCCATTGAAAATCCATAAGCAGACATATAAATAAAAGTTATTTACTGCAAAATCTATAGCAATCCTCATTTTGGGGCTATCAATCTCATGTACGGAAACGATTTGGAAGAAGATTCCAACATTATCACCGAAGACCTATCCCTATCGAAAAAACATTGACCCAGTAACAACGGAGCTTCCCAAACTCATCTCCATATTCCACCCAACGATTCTGATGACGATGTTATTGAGACCGGACACGCCCCTAATACAACCATGTTTAATGGAATCACGATTTGTAGGAGGAATTATTCAAAGAGAAAAGATATTCGCCGTTTCAAATTAAGGTTAGGATTGTGTCAGCAATAAAAGAAAATTATAATATCTTAGAATGAAAAAGATAGCTTTATCACAAAAATATTCAACGGTACGATGTCAAAATAAAATCTATCCCTAATTGTGGATTTTTTGGGGAGTACTATGCATCAAGGAATCAGGAGTTTAATTTTGCATGCGTCGTCGAAAGTAAGAAAAATGGTGTCGTTTCGGCAATTTTATTCGCAAAAACGCTTCTTATTTGGCTTCTTTTTTATTTCCTCTCTCCACCGATACGATACGTCTTGAATCGAACATAGCACATTTAAGAACGAATTGGCACATATCCAACATCAGTTTGCAGACTTTACGTGTTACAAGAATGATCTTTATATGGGAGCGTTCAATAAATTTATAATAAAACGCTGTAATAAATAGTTATTATTGATACTTCTTAAATTATATGAAAAATTTAAAAGAACTTACGCGTTCTTATTTTTTTGTTTATTTTGATATTATAAATGAAACATTTAATATTTTTATGTTCTCGCTCTATGGAATCCCTAGAATTCGCTCTGGTAATGGGATCTCTAAAAAACGGAGTAGCTGAACACTAGGTTCCCTCTGCCTACTCTATTATGTTCAGGACACAGCGTGAAGTTAAAGAAACAAAAATCTAAACAAAATTTGGCCATTCGTAAGAAATTAGTTAAAACGTTACAATCATCAATATACTTATATTGGGTACACAAATAAAATATATTTATAATTTATACATTTTGAATAATTGATATTTTGCGTACTTCAGGTCTTATTAAACGATGACACAACAACACGTTATTGAAAGGTCGATGACATAAACGACACTAAATCGTAATAACTCGAATAATAAGTGAATCACATGCTATTGAATAAGTTATTCTCTTTGTACCTCTTTGTGGTTAGCCATCACTGGTATGATTTTTAGTGACATCAGAACAACGTGATATTTGGCCCGACTGGCCTCTATATATATATATATATATATAATTTTATATACCGTCAGAACTACTTGAAATTTGCCAAGACAGTCAATATAACTTGTACTATTATTACCATTTGGAAGTAGCGAAGAGACGTCGCAGGTGGCTGTTATTACGTTACACTGCGTACACAGCACGAGTAAAGCGTCCCCAAAACACATTTTATATTGCCACACTTATAGCCCCAAATATTGCGTTTGAAGTGCCCTCGCCATAGTTTACGGGCATTCGTATGTTTCATATTCTTATATTAGTAATGTTGAGTACACGTGTTACCCGGTTATATGAAAGATAAGATATCATTTGAATGTTTCTTTTCTTTTGTATTATTTTATTTATGGAATCAGGTTCACGCTCAAAGACACTCCGTTCTCCATTTTCAGTCGAATTTTGGAGTTATTGCGTAATGAGTGGCGGAACTCGACGCCTCTTTGCCTCGACACTAGAGTAAATAAATTTTCATGAATGGGCATCGAACTCACAACAAGTCGTCTTTACAGTCACACCCTTGCCCCTACACCACGACTGTCCTCTATATGAAAGACAAAAATATCATTTATTATTTTTTTTTCATTTGTATAATTTTTTTCTAAATTTATGTCAATGGGATATTGTAAATAGAGAAATGGTTTCATTTTATAATAGATTTAAGCTAAACCACTTAATAAGCTGTTCTGTAACGATAGGCCCAAACGTCCCTAAAGTATTCGTTTCGTTTATTAGACTGGAATAAATTGCCCATGGGCTACGGGAATATTAAAATATAATTTGAGAAAATAAATTTAGTATTATAACTTAATATAATATATTATACGTTATAGATGACGTTGTGGTTCAATTGGAATATGCTGAGCTATGATAGTAGGTTCGATTACTATTCTAGTTAAATATTTTTCTATATTATTGAGAGCAATCCTCTCAGAGTTATGATGCTATCGATCACCATTAATCAAACAAACGTTGGACGTCTATTGAAGGCGCTCTAATTGAATTGCTTCTCTAAAATCTATATATCATTGTATAGGCTATATTATAATTATCACTGTTTGAGTTCTCCGTTGTTATTTGTTTTGTAATTGACTGAGATGATTAGATATACTATTAATAATTATCTAAATTAAAACACTTTGATTATTTACACGGAATATACGTTAATAGTAATAGTTCATATATTTAATTCTAAGATGTGTAAAGGAGTTAAATTTCTTGATACATTACGTAATAAAATCTTCTTTTAATAAAAATGGAACTGAAAGTATTAAATATTTCATTTCTTCGAGTCGGTTTCGAACCCACGCTGACGCGTTTACAGTCGCACGCTTGTTCCCCTGCGCCTAGAATGGCCTCGTAATACATATTATACCGTTTTACAAAAGAACACCAAAGGTCATAAATTTTCTATTATACAAGATAAAAGATAAAAAAAAAATGGCGAATCTAATCAAATCTTAGTCGAGTGGAGATACGAATAGCCGTGGCCTTGCCACTTGGCAGGTCTCCATATAGGCACTTACAATGTCGCGCGGAAGTGGAATGCAATGCGCTCACTGGACCTCTGCAACGCAGTTACTGCATCTCAGTCAAATGTCTCTATAGATGCTATATTTTTTATACTAGCGACCCGCACGCGGCTACGCCCGCTTGTACTATATAATTACTGATTTACTAATCTGTATTATTTGTGTTTCCTAATAATAATATCGTTTTAAGACCCAGGCCAGTCGTGGCGCAGCGGCACGAAGTGTGACTGTAACGAACCCACTCGAGGAGATGAAATATTTACTTTAATTTATATTTCCATTTCTTCGCTCTGGTGTCGAGGTTGAGCGCGGCGTTGAGTTCTGCCACTGAACACGCAAACTCTCCAGAATTCGTCAGAAAGTGGGGAACGGAGTGTCTTAACACTAGGTTCTCTCTGTTTCCCTGCTATGTGCGGGATATAGCGTGAAGCTGATTTTTTTTTAAGAACAACATCTCTGCCGATATTGAAAAGTAAAGTTTAAAATGGTATAATGTTTTTTTTTTAATTTTATAAACCGAATGTAATAAAACAAAGACAAGAGAGAAACAAAAACAATATAGAGAGAAGCCAAAATATTAATTATTAATTGCCAAAATACCATAGTGAAAACTCCAATTAAATCGGTTAAGACAAAGAGGCAAAAATTTCATCAACCATTGCTTATTGTTTTATTATCTTATTAAATAACTATTCATAACATTGTTTTTGTATATCTTTCATGTACACCGATCCGTTACTATTTTATACAGTATTTTTTTTCATAACTACCAGTACTAAATAAGGAAAATACTCACACACCTTTTTCTTATAATAAACTAAGAACAGTAATAAAACACAATAATACCTTAGTCGTGTCCAAAAAAAATTCTTTTCTGAGTGATAGATAGATATAATAAAGAGTGTCGTAAAAGCCTAATTTGATAGACCCGTCAAGTGGTCTTATCAGCGCTGGCGATAAGAAACACCCGGGGCAGTGATGACCAACCTTCAAAATGTAACCTTCTCTCGTTTCGTTAAAAGGAGGTAAATGACTTCACCATAAAAAAGAATACCTAAGCACTTCACTTAAAATGTAGGTCGTTACCTTTTTGCCATTTATGTAGAGTATCGTGAATATTCTTTTTAAACTTTTTGAAGGTTATTATATAATAAAAAAAATTGTTTTGTAATATTATAGTTTTTTATAACAATTTTTTTTTATACAAAATATACATATCATAAGTAGTATATTATAAGTATATTTTGGCAATCATTTAAAAATTTCAACGCAACAATGATTAGGAGGACAGTCATGACTGGGGCAGGAAGGTTGTGGATTCGATTCCCACTCAAGGAAATGAAATATTTAATATTTCCATTCCTTCGCTCTATGCTTTGCAATGTCTCCAGAATTCCGCATATTTCGGGGCGGAGTGTCCTAACACTAGATATAGCGTGAAGCTAAAATAAATAAATAATACTTAAAAAAATAAACATATACATTTCACATACATTTTAATAAATTTCGTAAATAATTTAAAAACGTCAGTACCACAATAATTTCTTTCATACGTCAGAAACCAGATGAGATGCACGTACAAGAGAACATTTGCAATCGTACGCAAAGTCCTCTTCGGTGGTAATGTTTCAAAGGCTTCGGTTACCTTTCCACGCTCAGCTAGACTGCCTTTGAGGGTCTTGACAGAGTTCGTTAGTACCGCTCTACCGTTACGATCTTAAGTCTGTTCAAAGGGAAGTGAACCTTGATGTATGGAGGACGTTCGTGGTTGTGGTTATTTTTCTCTAATGATTTTACTAATAATTGTGTATTATGTTTTGGTTGAGGTCAAACATTGTGCATGTGTACAAACGTGTGACTAACGGGACCAGTTGTGGCTTGGTTTCCCACTTGAATAAATTAAATATTTGATATTATCGTTTCTTCGCTCTGGTGTGGGGGCAAAGCGCGGCGTTGAGTTCCGCTACTCAACAAGTTGTAACAAGTGCTATATGCGGGATACAAATTGAAGATGAAAAAAAATAAAAAAGTGTAAAATGTTGATTATGTGACAGTTTTTAATGGTATGGTAAAAACCATACGATTAAAGCGAAACATCTTAAACATTACAACTAATCAACCATTTTCATTAGTTCAGCTTATATGGTAAGTATATAATACATACAATGATATATTTCGTTTCTATACACCCCATTTTTTTCTTATATTCTATGTTCGTATTTATTTACAAAATAAAAAAAAACAAACTCAAAACATTCAATTTCAAATCAGACTTTAAAACAAGGATATCCTTGGTGAAACCCAATTTCCCTACATTTCCACTTTTAATTCAGCGCATTCCCGCAGCGACGCGATCCTCTACGTCAGCCAACTTAAACTTGTTTAGAGCCAAGTGTCGGAGCCAATAATTAACCAGTCATCGTCATCTGCCCTTTTTCCTAGCATTGTTACATCGCGAATTTATTTTTTACTACCCTGGATTGCATGGGAATATCTCAGGAATAAAATGGAGATTTACATTTTAGAAAACATATTTTTCTCTCATTATATATACAAGTATAATTAAAATACTAGTTAAAAACATGACTGTAAAAAACCATTCTTATTCATATACTTTTTTAAATATATTATTTTTTATTTCTTATAACATTTATTATGGTAGGTACCTCATCAACATTATTACGTTTAAACCTAATTTTGGATCCAAAAATCTGCCTCAATAGAAATACGTAACCGCGTACGATTAACGTACAATTTTTTAAAATCACGCAAGGTAGGCCAAGGGAACCTATTGTTAGGACACCCCGTTCTCCATTTTCCATCGAATTCTGGAGGCATTGCGTGTTGAATGGCAGTAATTGACGCCGTGCTTTGCACAAGGGATTAGTCCTCCATACAAAGAACGAAGAAATGAAAATATAAATTTAAATTAATATTTCATGTCCTCGAACCCACAACCTATCGCGTTTACAGATATACGCTTCCTCTGCGCCACGACTGGCCTACCGATGCACATTTACATATTTTTCTATTTACATCAATTTTGTTAAGCGGCTCACACAAGTGGCTGATATCATTTCTAATATAAATGCAAATTAAAAGGCCTCGTACATCGTTTAATTTAAAAGACAGGTAAATAAGCATTAGGAGGACGCTAGCGAGATTTAGGTCGAATATGTATTTATATGAAAGACATTATACTCTACTCTTGTTTTCTAGTCAAGAGGTATATACATAATATAATATAATACAAACATACATACACAAGTGCTTTGTGTCTATTTTATAAAAGGATTTTTTACTAGACGTCTTATATGAAATGAATAGTTGTTTCAATTTAAACATAGTATCTTTTTTTATATGTTATTAAAATATAATAAGGCCGACGTAGTGCAGGGGCATAAGCGTGCGTCTATCGCGACAGGACGTGGGTTCGATATCCACTCGAAGAAATAAAATATTTTATATTTTCAACTTATTGCTCCGGTGTCGAGGCAAAGCGCGGCGTTGAGTTTCGCCACTCAACACATAATGCCTCCAAAATTGGACTGAAAGTGCGCAGCAGAGTATCTCATCAGCCTCACAGAGAGTAACCCTAGTCTCCCTCTTTGCCTTCCCTGGTACAGGCGGAATAAAGCGTAAAGCTGACAAAAGCTGTTTTTAACCTTTTAAAGATGCAAATAAATTGTAGATATGATTTGTACTTTAAATATACAAAAATAATAATATTAATATATATTTTAATTCTACTTAATCCAATATCAGTTTTTATGTTAAAAGTTTTAATGGGCTGAATTTAAATAATAAATGAATTAAATCACAGCGAACATTATAATTTTCAAAATCAAATAAAATACAAGTATTTATATAAAATACAGTTCAAATAAAATTGAATACGGAGTGTCATAACACTAGGTTCCCTCTGCCTATATTTATATAACTGAATAATATTTCCAAATATTTGAACTCCCGTTTAAAAATTCATCTCATTAAGAATTCTCATTAAAATATCATCTAATTTGTCTGAATTTAGACACCAAATGAAACAAAATAAGAAACTTTAATAATAAAACTGACTTCCGACACAATTATAACGTTCCAACTTAAACTCTCGCTATTCTAAACGTTCACTTCTAATTGGGGCAAGTTCCTAATAACCTCGAGGAACTAAGTTATCGTAAGCACGTGTTCAACGGCTTAGGGTCAAAAGCTTCCTGAATGAATTTGTTCCCCTTTGCGTCTAATTAATTTTCCCGGGATAATTTCTTACATAGTAAAAATTGAGATTTCTTTCTATTCAAATACAATACAATTCATACAAACGGCTTTTATATTCGTTTTGTAAAAATATTGCGACGTATTTCGAGGTGTCGTAATATATAATACATCTAACTGACAAAACTAAACGAAAAGGGTGTCAGAAGTTTAAGAATACCAAATTATTTGCTTAAAAAGTTAGTTTTAATATCCTTCAAACAAGTTTTGTTACTAAAATACCTCCAGAATTTATAGTACTAAAAATGTTATCTTAAGATTTTCCTTTGAAATTACAAATGTTATTGCAATTACGGTGGCTATTTATAACTCACTAGTTTACTGATTTTTTTTCGCTGTATCCCGCACACAGCAGGGTAGGCAGAGGGAACCTAGTGTTAAGACACTCCGTTCTCCACTTTCTGCCGAATTCTGGAGGCATTGCGTGTTAAGTGGCAGAACGCCGCGCTTAGCTTCGACATCAGAGCGAAGAAATGGAAATATAAATTTAAGTAAATATTTCATCTCCTCGAGTGGGAATTGAACCCACAACCAGGTGGTTTTACATACTTCGTGCCGCTGCGCCACGACTGGCCTCAGTTTTCTGTTTATCTGTTAAAAAACGCTTCCGAGAACTGAGACCCACAACCATCGGGCTAAACATCAAACACTCTTCCACTATGCCACGATAGCCTAAGAGTCCTCGTCATCCATGCAAAAAATATAAAACGAAAAATATTTCTCAAAACGTATGAACTGAAGCCGTATGTTCCCTACAACCAATATCAGGATGACATTCAATTGACAGAACGATAGACTTCACCATTCATCGCAAATAATCTTTTTATTACTGTCAGTTAAGAGCGAGACGAAAGCGAAATTCGTTCTATCCGGTTGTTGGAGTGGTGATAAATTCTGTCGTTTTACTATTCGTGAATAATTTCGGCTTTGCTGAGTTAAAGTCTGAACAAATCGTGTTGGTAACTGTAAAATGCACCCCTAACTGAGAGCTGGGCCGTTTGTTGGCAACTCCTGTCAGCCGTCCCGAACAATCTCCTCGAGTGAGAGGTTGGATTTTAAAATTTATACCTCATTTTTGTAAAGTGCTTTGATTATGTTGATGTTTCTTCTTGTTTCAGCGTCCCAATAGCGTTGATCGAAAATGTTTACACAATGTCTTTTATTTTACAGCGGTATTTATTCATTGTTAGTTTTTGTATGAAAAGTATAATCGGTTGCCCCAATTTCTGTTGAAACGTTTTCTTATTTAGTTTAACATTTGTTGTTGTCGTTGTCGAGGTCTTATAAACTTTATAAAATTATCAATTACAACAATATTCACCAGTTTAGTTTTAGAACAGCTGGAAAGAATTTTTAAGCGTGATTATTGCAGATTCAAATCACATGACAATATTTCTATCATATTTGCAAAGTAGAGAATAGAGTGTTTCATCACAAGGTTCTACTTGCTCTGATCCGACTCGAGCTAAAGTTAATTGACTTTATCGACATTGAACATGTCTGTCTATACATGTGAAATGTACCCAAGGTTTATCCTGCATATAGCAAAAAAGGCAAAAAGAGTAATTTCAAGACACTAACTTCTCCACTTTCCGCCTAAATTGCGTGAATCTTTCCAACGACTCGCTTTAGGTAACCAGAGCGAAGAAATCGTAATAATTCATTTACTTTAATTAAACACAAATTTTATAATCACAATTAATTTATATTTAACTCATAAATTTGATCCATTAACTTAAACATTAATAAATATAAACGAAATCCACAGCACGAGTTCACCGCACACGTGATACGATCGTAAAATGAAATAAAGACAGTTTGAAAAGTTGCATTATATTACTGGGATATAAATTTGGTTTTGTATTCCACATATAAGAACTCAAACAGAAGTTGGGAATGGTTGCAATTTGCGAAGTTTGCCTTATCTAGACCGGTCTAAAGTTATATATAGGAAACGTGCCTGGAGTTGGATTTGAACGGGCTTCCCGTCTCTCCGATAATGGTCGCCGTGCGGCTATCCGTTTGGATCGCAAGTTCACAAGTTCATACTGTGGGAGATGCTGAGCCAGATAGTGAATGGATAACTTTGCAACGAATCCACTTTCTTGCGGACGCTGCACTTTCATACTGTACGCTGACCCAGAGAATATTGAGACTTTTATTATATTACATTGTTATTCTAAATGGCGGTATTTGACTTTGAATTGGAGATTTGATTCATTTTTACATCTTATATTTCCTGATTCTTGCTCGATTGGCTATTGTAGAAAAGTTTATGAAACAACACTCTTTACTTTTGCCGTTTCGTATCGATTGGTGCTGTATTCCTGTCAAATTATTTTAGCCAATACACCCATCATGTAATTTGATCGACATTATTTTAGATTATTCTCAATTATAGCACGTCAATGTCAAATATTTGAAATTCATATCAGTTATTGTTTAAACTTGCGATTCAAATGTTGGTGGCTCTGCGGTTAGGCCTTGGTCACCTTTTTTGTGAAACTCAAAACCGGATTTACGTTTCATTAGCTGCCAAAGAAATAGATCGCTATTTAAAATTCTGCACGACGACTACAACGTTGTACGAATCGATTAAGAGAGAAAAAAAAATCATACGTGTAATATTTTCTAATTTTTTTTTATCTACAACTTATTCATTATTGAAATTCCAAAGTGTTTTTCAAAAGTTAAATTAATCTTATATTAAGTCGAAAAAACTATTTCAATTTAAACTATTTTCATTGTTCAGAAGTTATCAAAGTCTTATAAATGCATTTTATTACAAAATTTTAAAACTAAATTAAAATTCAAACGAAATTACAAGCCACGTTCAATCTCGAACAACCTCAAAGGGACGATTTTAATAAACTTATTCTTTAAGAGATCAAATACTTCGCAGTGTTTTCATGTATAAAAAACATAATTTGTAATTCAAAGACACAACCAATCGGATTAATTATCATATCGTTGAGTAGACAAAGTTAAGCTGTAAAAGATTTAGTATTTCTAATTAAAATTAAATAATAGAAAACCGTTTTTAAAAAAATAAATATACTGTGCTTTTTGCACAGAATATTCTGCGCTTAATGTTTGTTGCCTAAAAACCAGATCACAAGAAACAAAAAAGCATCAATCTTGATTTTTTCAACTTCACGTCAATCTATTGTCAACACACTCAGAGAACAGATTCTCCAATTTTCATTCGAATTCGAAGCATGAGGTTAATGACAAAATTCAACGCCGCGCTTAATCTTGCCGGAGCACGGTATTGAAAGCAATTTAGTACTCCCGGAGCACGGGTCGAACTCACAACCACCCTGCTCAACTGCCCCACGACGTCCTTAAATAAACATTTAAAGATCCCTATAATGGTAGTACCTAATAATGTATTTACCAGAGATTCTAAAATTACATCTTAAAAACTCGACAAACTAGCTCGAAAATTCCCGTGGCGTCAGACAAATTGCTAGTGTCGTCTCAAGCGAGACATTAAAACGCTAGCGTAAATCTCTCCCAACCGTAATCCCGTTGCTTATTTTGTATTTTTAGTGTTCACGTGCTGAGATTGCGATTTGCTTGTCTTGAGTGCAGACTTAAGTGTTGTCTTGATTTGAATAAATAGTTATTGTATTTAGAAATTATATTAGTACTTTAAAGGGTACAGAAAGAGTTGAAAATAGGTAGTTAAGAATAAGAAACGTGGCAAGTATTTTTTTATTATTAAAAATAGATCTAGAAATATATTTAAAACGGCACAAAATTTTGGTCTAGCCTCTCTTTAGCCACGACCACGAGTCAAATATCTCGATCATCATCAAATCTAAACGAGATGTCTCCAACTGAAGTCGTATAAACAAACAAAATTGTTGTTCTTAAGACTATTTAATGGTCATTCTTGTGACTCGTATTCTTTCTTTAATGTACGAGTCATAATGATAATGAGATAATTTAAAATATATTTTATTGGACGCTTATTTGTCACAATAGAGTACTTAAAGTAGTTTTTATTTAGTACATTGTATTTAAAATTTAATTACCTTACGTAAACGTACCATTCACTATTTTATTACGTTTAGTAAATAAACATAGATAATTCCTGTCATAATCAAAAATGAATCTAGAGAAAAACGCGACCATTATGTAATCGGGGGAATGATTTGTTTTATTTGCTGCTTCTGGTAAAAAGACAAAACACAGCGTTGAGCTCCGCCTATTAACACATAATATAACGAAGATAGGTCGGAGTAGCGAACGGAGAGTTTTGATACTAAATTTACCCCTCCTATATGTATCCTGCATATCAAAAAAAAAGTAATACATTTCATTTATGTGAAGAAAAGCCATTAGATTTTCTCCGTTTATTGCTCATATGTATAGTTGTTGGTTCAGTATCAACAGACCATAATTTGGGCAAGTTTTATGAAATGTTAAAAGTATAAATAAATAATTAACTCCTTCAAATGAAATAGCACCCACAACCGTCGCCATACAGTCACATCTGGCCCCTACACCACGACGGCCTCGTGCGGTTATTATATAATATTGTAATTCTCTACTAAATGAAACAAAACTTGTATGAAACATACGTGTTTAGCTCGAACTAGCAAGACAAAGATATCGCATATACATAAACTTAAAACAATAAAACTACAAGAGCTTAGTAAAATTATGGTAAAAGGTGGTAACTTATCTCTATAAAATTTATTATCAATAAAGTTTAGAACACGTACGAAGTAAGAAACAGTATTAAATAGTTTGCGAAACGTATACCGATTATGGTTATCGTCTTTTAATCTAATAGGATAATAAATATCTTAGAACAAGTCGTATACGACATCTAATCTAAACATATAAGATTAAGAATCCTTAAAAATATAATAATACATTTAAGTAAAGAAATGATAATGAGATTATTTTAAATTATTTTTATTTCGCAAATCGGAAATATAAATAGAAGTTTTAATAATAGTCAATGGGATGAAATAAGTTGAGGCACTCTGTTCCCCACTTTCCGCCGGATGAGGCATCGCGTTCAGTGGAACTCAACGCCGCGCTTTGTCTGGTAAGAAATAGCATGCCACTGCGCCACGACGGCCTCAGAGGCCGTCTATAGTGCTAATAAAATATCAAATAATAAAAGCTCAAACAAACGAAGTAAATAATAACATAAAACGACATAATAAGTAACGACAGCAAAAGAATAAAAACCATAAAGTAGTAGTAAGATAAAGTAAGGACCTCTTCAATAACGATAAAGACGAAATCTGAGAGACGGTTGGTACAAAACAATATAAAACAACACAGCGAGCCGCAAAGCAAATAAAAGATGAACAGATTCAAATGGACTTATTATGAAGGCGGCGTACGACCTACCGCGGACGCACGAGCTGGGAATACACTATAATAATTTTTTAACCGACCCGTCATTTTATAGGGTTCTGTAGTTTTACCGAGAAATACTTAATATTATTTAACTAATTTGTATATAACACCGTTGTATATTTCATTCGACCGCCGAAGGATGGGTAAACAGAACTCTACTATCAAGACATTCTGTTCCTCAATTTCCGCTAAAATTTAAGACAATGTGTGGACACTGCAGTAAAGGTGGCATTTCCCAATAGTTTGTCTTACCAGAGCGGAGAAAAGAAAGAAATTAATTTGCTTAACGCTTAATAAGATGGTAGATGAACGATATCTGAATGGTACCATAGTGGTAACGACCGAAATGTCTAACTGATGAAGCTTGTCTGAGGGTTGAGAGGAAGGCTATATAATCACTCGGTGTGTCATTATAAGAAATCAGCACAATAAATGTATGTTATTTATACACCAATCCGAAGAAAATTGATAAATATGAGATCTATGTACCTACTCGTGTTATTAAAATTAAATCTTTATTATAAAAACAAATAAATCAGCTTAATGCTACGATACAACGTACACCAAGGTAGGCAAAGGGAACCTAGAGTTAAGACACTCTGCTTCCTATTCTCCGCCAAATTCTGGAGGCATTCCGTATTGAATGGCAGAATTCAACGCCGCGCTTTGCCTCACACCAGAGCGAAGAAATAAATTTAAAGAAATATTTCATTTTCTCCAACCAGTCACGACTGGCCTCAATCTTTACTATAAATTTCAATATAATATAACAATTATTTGCTCCAAATTAATTATTATAGCTTAACCTCATATAAACGCTAATAAAACGCAACCATAATAAATTATAAACAAAAACAATAATATATTTACTCGAACCAGACTTAAATAGAAAACAAAACAAAACTTTAAGCAGATGTCCCGCGTGTCCCTCGTCGCTTTTTATAGTCTCCATACAAATATGTAGTCGAGTGTCCGCAATAAATATAAGTTGCAAAAGAACATTTTCAACGATTAGCAGCTCTAATTGTTCGACAATTTCTAAGGAATTTAGTTTTTGTTTTGTTGATATACACATATGAAAATAAACAATCATAAAGAATGCAAAGATTATACAGCTTATGTTTTTAGTTCAGCAATGTTAATATTATCCGCTGTAACCATACCGTCTTGTAAATAGTGAAGAACCTGTTCTTTAATAGTTTTAAGCATCCATCTTGTTTTATGGTTATGTCCTATAAAGTAGAAAACTTAACGTTCTTTTTGGAAAGGATTTTTTAACGTACCTATGGGAATCTTATTTTCAATGTAGCTACTGCTATATTATGTGAATTAACATTCAAATTGAGTAATAAAAAGTAGTCTTCTATAGATCTACTTTAATATAGCTATTAATAAAAAAGTGTAATAATATTAATAAATATATAATAATACTGATGAAAAGTAGGAAAATTATCGTATCTCCTACTTGTAAAGTAATAAGGATAAGAGCTTTATTGATGAAATTAACTCGAAAACTCGAGATACGAAGAGCATACAACAAACAAGAAACTTTTTAAGTCGAGATTTATAATCTCTCTGAGGAAGCAGGACGTTGTTGGACAAATGGACGTTGTTACCTTTAATAAAAATTATACGTCTTGACGAAAAGTTCTTTTTCCTTGTAGTATTTAAGTATTTAACAGTAATATAATATTTAAGTGGTCACATTAATAACATAAACTTTAAGCACCATTTTTGTCTCGCATCACCAACAAAGATATGGAATATCCTATAATCATCAATTATCTTTTTATTTCCGACAGTATTCAAATATGTATAAGCAAAAAATTGAGTACTTAATTTCCTTAAGCGATAGTTGTCGAAAAAAATATTAAATTCTTGTATTTTAAGGTACAACTTGATTGGTGATCGCTATAATAATAATGATGATGATGCCATCATCAGTGCTGGGACGTACTCACCGCACGCGATGCTTGTGAATTATTTTTGACGTTCAACATTCCATTGATTTTCTTTTGACAGAAGGAACATTCTGATTTTTCACTAATTTACATCTTACCTATTCCACTTAATGCAAGATATACTTAAAGATAAATTAAAACCGAGTAATAATAATAATCATTTAAGGCTAGTAGTGGCAAGGAGACAAAAGCGTGCTACGTAAACGCGACAGGTTGTCAGTTCGATTTCTACGCATGGCAATAAAATATTTAATATTTTAATTTCTTCGCTGTAGTACGAGACAAAGCGCACAATGCCTTCAGAATTTAGCAGAAAGTGAGGTATGAAAGTGTCATAATGGGAACGGAGTGCCTTAACACGACACTTGCAGGTTCCCGCTGCTAACTCTGCTATGTGCGGGACACAGCGTGAATTTAAAATAATAATAATAAAAAAAATACTAATAACTATGTTCGTTCCCAACTGCGACCTTCATTAGGACAACTTCAGGTACAAGTTTTTTCGACTTCGTCCAATGTCGGACCACCTTTAGTATCTACGCATAATCAGTCCCTGGCATTCTAATAACACGACTAGCTTCTTATTACGGCGTCTACTCTGTGTCATTATGTTTCGATTTATTCGGGATTTATAATAGCCCCAAGCGGTTGCCACCACTGAGGCCAATGACAATGTTTCGGTATCTAAATTTTATATAAATCGACTGTTTGTACAAGTGTTACCACACTCAAATAAAATACTTCTAAAACATTTTCTAAATGAATGTACTTAATAAGTTTAAATTGGAGATAAACTTTGGATTCTAGTTAATAAGATAAGATATACTCCATTAATATCAAGTTCATTAAGTCTCCGATATTTGAATGTGAACTTAATTTACTGAATTTTCATAGTTCGACAAGTCAGTGAAGTTTATGATACGTATCACGAAGTCATTCTAACTTTGTAAAACCGCATACCAAGTAAGAAGCAACGAGTCGATAGAAATTCCAAAAGTTTTCAGAATTAATGGTTTTCTTTATCCGAGTTTTAATGCCAATCTAGTTCTTGAGATACCATCATGAAGTTATCGTATGTAAAAAGTAAAAGTTACACAAGAACTGTTTTGAAAAGATTTAAGCTTCGAGATAAAAGATTTTATTAGCTTTATAAGTTTTAAAATCAGCTTCACGCTGTATCCCGCACACAGCAGGGGTAGGCAGAAGGGAACCTATTGATAAGATACTTCGTCCTCCATTTTCGGCCGATTTCTGGAGGCATTGCGAGTTGAGTGGCGAAGTTCGCTTCCTCAACACTAGAGCAAGGAAATGAAAAAAATAATTTAAATAAATGTTTCATTTCCTTGAGTTCCTTTTCTCGTTTCCTCGCGTTTACAGTCACATAGTCACATTTTGTTCCCCTGCGCCTAACCCCTCAACATTATTTAAGTTATAACTTTTGTATGATTAAAATATTAAAATACATATTAAGTATGTATGCTTTGAAATGCGGAAACTCATCCGTACCAGTATCCCTTGAACATTATCTAGAAAACAGTAAATATTTCCTTTTGGATGGACAATTTAATATCACTGAAGTAAGACCCAAATCCCAGATATAGTTTGCATAACATAAGACAATCTTACTAAACACAAATAAATGGATCAGTCAAGTTACTCGTAAGATGACAATTTGTTGGGTCAATGGATTTAAGATAAAGAGCAACAGGAACTCGGACCTTTTCCTAAAAATATACATATCCATAACTGTTCGAAATGCCTATAATAAAGGGAGAGGTCACTTTTGGATGACTTGGGATCATTTTAATTTGAATAAAGGGTTTTTGTTCAAATAAAGTTTTTTTGTTTTGATAAAAAAGTTGTGGTATGTTAACAGCTAAAGGGTATGAGATGACTTGATAAATTACCCCGTAATTACGATATTTTGGTAATAAAGGAACGTGGAGGGTGGACTTTCGTGTTTCGTAAAACTTAAATAGAATTCCGTACGTACTTTCCTGGAGTATAGTATCAAACTACATAAAAACTTTTTACAGAATTTATTTTAGGTAGTAATAGTTGTTCAGAAAAGAAATTATTTTATTAACTACAACATATAATACAAGGTATGTGTAGTAAAAGTTCAAAAATATTTAGAAGGTGTAGAACCACGTTAAAATGTCAACTTTAATCAAACATAGATGATAACGTAATATATAGTGAAGCAATAACCCAAAGTATAATATTTACCAACAAAGGAATTCAAATTAAGGAGCGATCTTATAAATGTTATTTCCAAATATCTCGGCGCAAAATTTTCCCATTTTGAATATTATCAGATCGAAAATTATTGAAGCTTCAACACTCTAACCCTTTGTCTATAAGACGCCATTTGTTCAGATCAAGACAAAACTATCTGATTATATTGCTCCTGTATCAAAGGAATACCTTCATAAATGCTTGAAATATTATATGTAATGCAACATAATGTCTGCCGAATTCTCGAGGAATTGCGTGTTCAGTAGACACTCCGTTCTCCATTTTTTGCTCAATTCTGGAGGAATTGCGTGTTGGTTGATGTGCGAAATTAACACTATTTATGAGTCAAATATCGCAATCTCAAGAGTTTTTGTAAAAGTTTTTGTAAAAAGTGTGATTATACAAGATAAAAACAATATTATATATACGTTTATTATCTATACATTAATAATCAGTTTTAAGTTTCACATCTCATTTAACTTGTTTCCTTTGAGTGTCAGTCTTTGACGACGTATTAATTTGATCCGTCGGAATTGGAATCCTCTTTGCGAAATGAAAGAAATGCCTGTTGTGTAACGACATCGGGTCTTTGCTTAGATACTATCCGCACCGACTTAAAAATTTAATTTCTTTTTTTCAGCTTCCGTTTCTTCTTTTTAGGGTAGGCAGCGGGAACACGGGGATCCAGTGGTGAGATGCTCCATTCCCATTAAGACACGTCCACTTTCCGGGGGTGTTACATACTTAGTTAAATAATTCATTTCCTCGAGTGGTAATCGAACCCGAATTTTTATTCATTACTACTATTTTGTTTTACTTATCAACAGCGGGGCCATAAATTATGGTAAAATATATATTAGTAAATAGTTAAGTAAAGTTCAATAGTCGATAAAATCAACCTACCACCAAAAGCCATATATAAGGCATAAGCGAAATTAATGCAATCGGTTTAGTGAAGGCCAAGCGACAGACTTTGTAGCCGCTGGAAGATAAAGCCGCCGACACACAAAGCAGGTACCCCCTCGACCCGAGCCACCCGCTCCCTGAGGCAAGGGGACCGTTTAAGCCGACGACGATTGCCCCTCACAAAAGACAGTCGCCAACCCCGCCCTCGCTTTCGACTGCAGAATGGAGACGAAAGAAAACGGAATCTCATTCCGAACCGAGCCTCATTGTCGAGAATCTCTCACAATTGCTTTTTCAATTTTACAATCCTCTCAAGCTATTCCTTAGTTAGGCTTTCGATTTGTCGCTGCTTGTGATGTTTAAACAACTTGAGCTTTAAATTATTATTGATTCTGCTGAAACATCACATTTGCTCTAATAAAATATAATTAACTCCAGAGACCAAATGTAAGAGAGTAGGTTACTTCGTTGTTGGCAGACCGTAATATTATTTCATATGCACATCCTACTGAATTGTAAATACATATTTAGGTACAACGTTGAAAATTTATTATTTTCCTTAAAGACAACGACACAGTTCTGTAGGTCATTCTCCGCAGCGGAGCCAGCGCATTTTGGCAATTCGCCGACAGTTATGATGTGTATGCGTCCGATCGCATCACCGGAAACATGAGCTTGGGCTTGTACTAAAAACTACTATTTGTAACGTTTTATTTCGTAACGTTTCTTATATGTAGGTAATAATAAATAACAAACATTTTTATTACTTGAATGATAATTTTGAAAAAGAAATGTAAATTCAGGACAGAAATATATGACACTCATTAATTTCATACAGAATTTATCTCTGTTTTTCACCCAATTGTACAAATCTTTTTAAATAGAATTAAAACAATATTTATTGTTATACAGGAATTATCTACAAAGGAACGGGCGCCATTCTGTTCATGTTATTTGAACTACGCCGAATCTCTTCTATTTCATACGACGCTGGCAGCAGTCTTTGTGCTCACCTTACATTTCTGAATTTATTTTGAAAATGTTAGCTCAAAACTGTTTTGTATTGACGTAATCATCCATCACTTATGCTTATGTAAAATGAACATAGAACCCACAATATTAATATTCCGTATTCCCTATTATATTATAAGTCTTCCATTTACATATCATTAAGCACTCAATACAACTTAATTATGGTTTATATTTGCTTTCCTATTATATTTTATAGCGTATTGTTGAAAATCAAATTGTGCTGCATAATATATACTATAATTCGATTTGACTATTGTTGATTAGGTACTTAATTAATTTTGAAAAAAAAATATTCAATTAAAATATTCGATTTTATTATCTATCGATAACATATTGTTACGATAAATAAAGGCACTCGCGCTTAGGTTCCTTGTGTCCATGACGTAGAAATACGTAAAATGCAGAAAGGTAAAATATATATATCTCCCTATATTAAACAGCTTCACGCTGTATACCGCACACAGCAGGGTAGGCAGAGGAAACCTAGTGTAACACACTCCATTCCCCACTTTCTGCCGAATTCCGAAGGCATTGCGTGTTAAGTGGCAGAACTAAACGCCGCGCTCTGCTTCGACACCAGAGCGAAGGAAATGGAAATATAAATTTAAGTAAGTATTTCATCTCCTCGAGTGGGGATCGACTCCACAACCAGTCGGTTTTACACTTTCTGCCGCTGCGCTACGACTGGCTTCAAAATCATATTAATAAAATTCCACAGAGGGAAGCTGTTTGAACACAATAATTTATGATAGACGCCTACAAGATGCGAGGTACAGACAATACATTTCTTGCACGAAGCATCACGATTAATGCACATCTCGCACGCGACATCCACTAAAATATTATTCCTCTTTGGGTACTCTACTACTGTACATAAAATATAAAATAATAAAATGTAAAAAGCTATTCGTGGCACAGGGGCACAAACGCGTGACTGTTATCGCTACTGGGTGTGGGTTCGATCCCCACTCGGGAAAATAAATTATTTTATATTTTCACTCTGGAATCGAGCCTCTTCCACTTAATACGCAATGCCTCCAGAATTTGGCGGTAAATCGGCGAACGGGGTCTCGTAACCTAGGTTCCTGTTGTGTGCGGGATATATTAGAGTAATTTCAAATTATAATATAATCATTTTCCCTCAAATATTTCAGGCAAAGTCTAAGAATATCTTCATTAGGTTATAGCACAAAGCCATTAATCACGAAGAGGTCAATGATTTACTTGAGGCCAATATTGGCATAGCTCGAACTAATTGATATCATTTATAACAATCTTTGTTGAACTGAATTGCCTTATTACATCTAACGACGAGTCCTCCTCCTATTACAGTTTCATATATTTTGTTGAACTACCACATAAACAATCAATTCCTAAAGGCAATCTAATATTTGTAAGAGAATAAATAACATATCTTCAAGCATTAGTTTCACTATAAGTTAAAAAAATCTTTGTATTGGACGTCAAAGACATATTTTACAGTTGTTTAATTTTTATTAATAATTGCAATTAAGTAAGTTTAGCCGTTTCTGAGATTAACATGAACAAACTCATAGATAAAGTGACAAAAATTTAAAAGGTTATCGTTTGAGTTCTATTCCATTGATAAATGTCTACTATAATCTATTTTCTGTTATATCTTTCACTTATAGACCGATCCGTTTTCCTATAACCAAGTATAAGATAATGCTAATATTAAGTTTATTCTGTTATATATTGCTTTACGACAATTAATATAGAGAAACAATTAACACATATAACAATACTGAAATCTAATTAACTCTAGAAGCAATTCATAGAAGCAAGGCAAATGTAAATAGTAATATAAAATTCACTTTTATTTCATAATTCAAAGATAAAAAATTTTCATACTAAATTGAATTTTTCAATTAAAACGATTCTTTCTGTTCACCGAATAGACTAGTATTATTTTAAAATCAAAATAAAAAAAATCAGCTTCACGTTGCATCCTGCATACAGCAGGGTAGGTATATAGAAATTAGATTTAAGCCTCTCCGCCCCCCACTTCCCGCCGAATTCCGGAGGTGTTGAATGGCGGAACTCAACGCTACATTTTAAGATCATTTAACCAAAAAAATACTAATTGGGTACAAAAGTAAATGAAAAGCAAGGTTTATATTAACACAGTAGGTAGGTAGGAAATGATACAAATCTATTGTTTATTGTCTAGGAACGCAGACCCATTAGAATTAATGTTTCAATAAGCAATGGGATGTGCACGGCATGCTGTCGGTGGCACGCTTATTTACGAATCGTGTCGTGTGTATGTGAGGTTTCATAGTCTGTATAGTATTAGCAAAATTAAATTCTGTGATATTTTGGTTTATAATTTAACGTTTAATAAATAATAAATAAATCTTAGCAAATATTTTCTAGTTTAGGCTGCGTTGTACCATTATTTTTTTAGTATCACGCTGTATTCCGCCTACAGCAGGCGTTGAGTGGCGGAATTCAACGCCGCCATAATGTCATATCATTACTTTCTTAGATAGTGGTCTGTCAGACAAAAGCTGCCATGATTGATGTATTTGGTTTGACGTTTAAAATAAGAAATATAATAACTGGACAGTTTTAACACAAGAAATAGTGTTAAGAAAATAATATAAAAAAATTGTTAATTAAAGTATTAGTTAATTGTTATTACTGTATAATGTAGTTTTATCAAAATAATAATAATTGGAGGTCATGTTTATTATAAAGTTATCAGAAAAATAATGGATAATAGCCCATTAAATAAATAATGTCAAATAAAAAACATAACATTTTTTATAATTATTGTTACATTTTTAACCATAGGCATCTCCGGGGTCGTGATTTTAGTCATATCTTTTTTTTGTTACGATAAAAAGGTCTTTTAAATTTTCAAGACTTAAAAAAATCAGTAAGGTCAGTAAGGTCAGTAGCACACAAAATTATATATTATTAATTAATAATTTTCATTTCCTTAATCGTAGAAAGACACTTTAGAAGATACGAAAACTAAATTTGGATGATCATTACCAAATATGCATCACAAGCATAACGGTTAATATCTAAAAAAATAAGCAACAAACATTCAACCTCCTGCAATGGGTTTTAGAGAAGACCAAGTAACGGTGTTCTTTTTTCAAATAACATAGGTCTTACGTCATTCACTTGTCAAGACGAGTGAGTCACTGTCGGTTCTTCACCGTTCTCATTACTTTTAATAATATAATTGTTGTGTCTGTCGTTTGCTTTGTTGCAATTAAATGTCCAAAGACATAAACATTGATAAAGTATGTATATAGAAGCGTTAGAGGCCAGTAGTGACGTTATACCCCACAAGCGTGCCACTGTAAACAACTTATTGTTGGATTCCCACTGATGGGATGCAATTATATATTTAATACTACAATACGCTTCTGATAACATGGCAAATCGTGGCCTTGAGTTTCACTACTCAACACGTCCAGAATTCAGCGGAAATGGTCAACGATACCTTAATGGGAATGCAGTCTCTTAATATTGTCTCACCGTACTACCGACACATGTATCTTAAAACTTTACCTACATAAATACTACATAGGTTCATAGTAAAGTGGGAAACCTATTGAGATTTGAATCCTTTCACACTGTATCTATAGTATTTATCAATAATGTTGTAAGAGAATGTATGATTTTTTTTTCAAAGGTAACTATTAAATGTTTACTCTTTCTTTTTCTTATTCTTAAGAGGAAAATGAAAATTATTTAGTAAATGATCAAATACAAAAGTCACGTTCCGAATCAGGGAGAAACAGTCGACACACTTTAGATAACGGTTAATAGATAAGAAGATTTGCGTGCGCGCGATAAATGTCATCTTATTGGTTTCGTACGTTCGCTTCTGTTTTATGAAAGACAATGGAGGAGCAACAGTTTTATATTTATAGCATGCTGCATTGATTTACTTATTGAATGAATGAAATAAAAATCTAATGTTACTTATACACTGGATGTGATTGTAAACGAGATGGTTGTGGGTTCGACTCCGACTAGTGGGGATAAAATATTTAATATTTGAATTTCCTCGCTCTGCGAAAGAGGCAATGCGGCGTTAACTTCCATCGCTTAACATGCAATGCTGTAATTCAGTGGAAAGTAGGAAACAGAATGCCATATGGGAGAGCGTAGTGTGTTAAGGTTAACACTAATTTACCCAGGTTCCCTCTGCCTACCATCCTAAGCGTGGAATACAACGTTGAAAAAAAAATTAAATGTAAAGCTGTCGTGACTCAGTAAAACAGCGTCGAACTGCCATAGCGATGTGGATCTGATATCCACTCTGGGACATGAATAATTTTAATATCTTGCCAGCTCTGGCGGCTTTACATTACACGACTAAACACGGCGTTAAGTATTGCCACTCAACATACGATGTCTCGAAATCGAAGGGAAAGCAAAATATATTGACAATAGACTCTCTATAACTTATGGGAAAGCATGTAGTTGTTATCTCAAATACTTACAAAAAATACATATAACTTGCAACATAACTTTACTAAATAATGATATGGATGGATACGAGAGTATTACACCTTTGTTCAAGCGCAGACCACAGCACTCCTCAGGGTATTCCCAAATCAAAATCATAAACTAACTTTAACTTGAAGCGAGATGTAGTTAATAAGACAATAGTTAAGCTCGCATGACCGCTCAACCAGAACAAACGCACACATTATGTAAAACCATTGTCCTGTAGATAATTCTATTTAAGTTACCAAATTACTCCATAATATCTTACCTAAAGCATATTGTTAAAGCCCTTTACAATAATGAACTATTCATATTTCATATATTATGGGTATTTTAGTTTCACGCTGTATCCCGCGCACAGCAGGGTAGGCAGAGGGAACCTAGTGTTAAACACTCCGTTGCCCACTTACTGCCGAATTTTGGAGGCATTGCATGTTGAGTGGCAGAATCAACGCCGCGCTTTCCCTCGACACCAGAGCGAAGAAATGAAAATATGAAATATTTCATTTCTTCGAGTAGGATTCGAACACACAACCAATCCCAATTACAGTCACACTTTGTGCCCCTGCGCCACGACTGGCCTCTGTACCTATTACTAAGTGCTCTTTACCTTATTCTCGGGGAAATTAAGCTTAGCCAAAATTTTTTTTTTCTCATCAAACAAGTCCTCTTTTTCTATATTAATTATTAAGGATTCAATTATGAACCTTTTCACAAATGTCAACGTTAAAATTCACGTTTTTATAAAAATCCAATTAACAATTTAATTCTGAACTACAATATTTCTATTCCAAAAAAACTGAATGTCGAGTTGCGTCATGTTCCATTTTCCTATCAAAAACGTGTCGATGGCGAAATGACAGCATCCTTTTGTATCGCAGCATCAAAGCATCTGTTCTCTCTCTATCATACGACGGCTTTCATACTAAATGGTGCTGATAGCTGCATGCTCTTAAAATATTGTATAGGTCTTTAAAGGATATCTTATTACTTATCTGTTGCGACTGAAGCTTAGTAATGGCTTGTATATTGCGGTCGTGGATGTGAGTTCGAATCCCGCTCTATGTTTGTGTGCGTAACAATACAATACAATACAATATACTTTATTGCACTTAAAATTTGAACAAATTATGTACAAAACAAGTAAAAAAACATCATGTACAATAAGGCGGCCTTATCGCTTAAAGCGATCTCTTCCAGGCAACCTTTGGTCGCTGGAGTTGTATAAAAAAGAGAGTGTGGGTGGTGCAGTAAATTGCAGGAGAATATTTAATAGCAGAAATAAAAAAATAAACAAAAATTAAAATAATAATAATAAAATATATACATATACATATATAATTATTATAAATAAATATTAATTTCAATAAATATATTAATAAACACTAAACAACATTTATAAAAAGTAATTTGAAGATTAAAATATATAAATATACATAGACACATACATACATACATATACACATATACATATACATACATATATATACACATACACATACATATACATATATATATGTAATTAACGTAACGTAACAATATGTTCGAAAAGATTTTCGATTAGTCTGATTTGGTAAAGGCGTTTGGTTCTGATAACATGGAACATCTTTAAAAAATTAAAAAAATACTTTCTGAAAATAAAACTGTAAAAACAACCAACCATCATTGCTTTAATATCAACAACGAATCTCGCGCTACCGTGAAAAAAAAACCCATTGATGCGTTTGCTATGTAGCCCAATAAATAGTCGTAAAATTTTTATGGGTTCCTTTGAATCCGTTGGATTACAATAAAATCGAAGAATTACTATGGTGTGATATATGATGTTTGGATCACAACACATTTCTTGAACAGAATCTATTTTAATTTCTTTAGCTTTCAAGCTCAAAGTCCGATTAGTTAGTCAAATATTATAGAACATATCGCACCTTTAGAATTATAGTGACCTGATCATAAAAAACCATGATTTTGAGTTTTTGTCAGAAATTGACCTTGTTTTCCACTTTCCGCCTCCAAAGGTCGGCGAAAAGCGGGGAACCAAGTGTCTTAATTCTAACTTCTCTCTGCCTACCCTGCTGTGTACAGAGCGTCGTTTTAGGTCAATTTCTGACAAAAACGCCAAATCATAGTTTTTTGATTAGGTCACTATAATTCTGAAGGTGCGATATGGAAACAAAGCATTATATTTTCAGTTTTAGATTTTACTACATTCAAGTTTAAAAGTATTTTCCAATATGGTTTATTGGAAAATGCTTCACGCTATATCCCGCGAACGGCAGGGAAGGCAAAGAAAACCCCGTATTAAGACACTCCGTTTCCCATGTCATGTAGTATTTAATACAATAATTCTACACTACCTTATCTACTTTTTTTTTGGTTTGTTTGATTTCTTCTTTTATTCAGTCGTATATCTTCAATTTTTTTAGCTTTACGATGTATCCCGTATGTAGCAGGGTAGGAAAAAAGAGCCTAGTGGTAAAACATTCCGTTCCCCACTTTCCGCTCAATTCTGGAAGCATTGCGTATTGAGTAGTGAGACTCAAGTGTGCTTTACCTCGATACTAGAGCGATAAAACGAAAATATTTAATATTTGATTCCCTCAAATTCATCTTAAAAATGCATAAAGTCACAATTCACAACTTTTGTGGTTCCCAATGCCTAGTTTCGAAGAGCTGTCGTCCCTCGAAACTAAAATAGTACGTTATTAACAGACGAATCCATGTCACATTAAACAAATAAGTCTTCCCACTTATATTTCCTCTGTTTATTTCTGTCTCCCCGCATCTTGTGGCAAATGCTTTCTTTAAATGGAAGTTGAATTAGTTTAAAAGATTTAAATGTTAAAACATCTCCTGCTTCAACAACATTTCCTTTTGGGAATGCGTTTTAATACTTTTAGTTATCTAAACAGAACTGCATTGGCATTCCTATTCAATTAAAATATTTTCTCTTAGCTTCAGACTGTATACCTCATATAGCAGAGCTGAGCCTATAGTGTTAAGACACTCCATCTGCCTCTTTCTACCATACTACTTTCAAACCTTGCGTGTTAACGAGCGGAACTCAACGCTGCACTTTACCTCCAGACCAGAGCGGAGAAATGATAATATTACATATTTCATTTCCTCGACGTGGAAACGAAGCCACAACTTGTCGAGGTTTACTGTTATATACCTGTGCTACTGTGCCACGACTTTAGGAGGCATTGCGCGTTGAGTGGCTGAACTAAACGCCACGCTTTGCCTCCACGCCAAAAAGAAAATATTAAATATATAACTTCCTCGAATGGGAATAGTACCCCAAAACTCGTCTAGTTTACGTCAATAGTCACTCACTTAAGCCGATGTAACGATTGGCCTCGACTCCGATTAAAAATTTTGTACGAGTTCTGTCACTCAACACGCAATGCCTCCATCATTCAGCAGAAAGTGGGGAACGGAGTGTCTTAACACTAGGATCCCTCTGCCTACCCTGCTGTGTGCGAGATACAGCGTGAAGCCAATATTGAATGATATTATTACAATATAGGCATTTTAAACTATTCTTTCCATACATTTAAATTGTAGTTTACAAATCATATCATAGAATCGTACAACGCGGACAAACATACAAAATTGGACGTTTCCCTTAATTTAGTTTTACATAGGTTTGCAGCATATGCGGTCGACTCAAAATAACTCACTAATTTTATCATACTGCAGCAGTCTTGACGACGCGGCCATTTGATACAGCGCGGTCGGTCGCTTTAATAACAGAATAAGTTCAGTTTTGTTTTATATTTTCATATTTACACATTAATGGTATTGAAGCTAGTTGTGTTGTGTTGTGTGAGGCACAGGCGTGCGTCTGTAAACGAGATAGATTGTGGGTTCGATTCCCACTCGAGGAAATTAAATATTTAATATTTATTTTTTTTGCTTTCGTGATGAAGCAAAAGGGTTGAGACCCTAATCTCAATACGCAATGCCTTCAGAATCCGACGGAAATTGGGGAATAGGTTCCCTCTACCTACCCCGCTGTACGGTATATGGCATTAAATAAAATAAACTTAAATACTCGTGATCTACTCGTCTCATTATGTAGGTTTCCTAACCTCACAGTTACATAGAAATAATATACTTAAATCGTTTCAAATTGTACTTTATTTTATAAGATAGATCAACAAAATAACCTAAAATAACCAAATATCTATATTTGAATCTACTGTCGTTGTTCTCCTATTCAGTGACGTATTGTATAATTATTATATTATTAATATTAAGTACGTACTAGTAGGTTTCGTTATCCCTAGATTGTGGTAACATTGTAACAGACTGGCCTTGCACCGTGCGTGAGGTGCGAAATTAACGCGGAAACCGCAAATCAGCTAATGTTAGTGTAACTGTTTGAATACTCAATATCAATTATGGCACAATGTTAAGGTTTTGTATTGTTCCATTTAAAACAATAAGAAATATCAAGTGATAAGACACCATTATCAGGATTTCATATAGTTCTTAGTAGTTTAATCTTTCTCTTACCTCTCCAAGGTTGACAAAGCCGTGTTCCAAGGCGACGGCATCCGCAGCCTCGTCCCCAGCAGGTATGTGGACAGCCCACGTCGGCGTATAATGCGCAACCGCCACTTTCATCAACGACATCAAAGACACCAAGATGGCAAAGGATAGTATTACTACCCGCGCCATCGCACTCACACTCACGAGCTAGTACTTGTCAGCATGGCACACACACAACTAAGTGGTTTTTTTTTCTTTGTTTTTGGTAGCTTTTTTTTATCTTACACTGAAATGTAGAGGACGTTGCCTTAGTTCGCGTTTTGAAATTGTGAATTTAATGTTATCGTTAAATGATTGGGTTTATATCCAGCGTGGGCGTGGTATTTCTGTCGTACAGTATTTGTTTTACATTGACCGTTTTTGTATACGTTAATAGTAAATAAGTAAGTTTGGACGAATGTTATAGCAATATTTTTTTTCAGCCCACGTCATAGTCCTCAGAAAATTTTGTTGTAAAATCTAAATCCGTTTACTCAATACAAAATCAAAGAAAGAGAGCATTCTTATCTTCTCAAAATCGATATTTATTTTTGAAAGTTCTCTCTAAAATTGCGACAATACTGAAAAATAAATAATTATTAAACAGTTAACCTCAATCAAAAGATTTGTTCCCCATACGTTTCCATAAAAACTGGGTCAAACATTAAAAGGACATAATGAAGAGTTTAGCTTTGTAGTGTACTTCTTTTCTTTATTCATATATGATGCAGCTTAACGTGGTTTGTATAACGTAAGAGAATTTAATTTAATTTTCAACAATATTTTATTGAATATCCAACATACCTATTTTACCTAGTCAATGATGTAAAGTATAAACATATAACGATTCCAATAAATATAATAACTTACTTGCCTATTCCACAAATATCAAAGTATGGGTTCGATTCCCACTCGGGACAACGAAAATAGTAAATATTTCATCTCACTCTGGTACCGAGGCAAAATGCGGCGTTGATTTCCGCAATCAACACCCAATGCCAATTCAACGGAAACTGGAGAATGAAATATCTTAATACTGGGTTCACTCTGCTTACTCTGCTACATGCGGGATACAGCGTGAAGAAAATAAGTCAACATAATCTCTCTCCATCTCTCTCGTTCAGCTAAGATAAGTTCATTGTACTTAACACACACTCATTTGACGTTCAACATCTAATTACTAATAATAAACGTATCGATACTGATATGATAAAAATATACTTTTATCAGTACTTAGCTATTGATAGTAGCGTTTAAACGGCTTTCATACTTTATTGTATCAATAATATACTACAAAATTCTTGGTAATAAGGTAAAATTGGTTTTATTTTGAAATATATATAGACTTGAATGAAGAGTAAATGATTTTATTATTATTAATAATTTTATTGTCAGATTCAAGCTGTCCTCCATAGAACCTCCATAGAAGGGAACCTAGTATTCGTTCGAGCGTTACCTTGAGTAAGAATCGAACCCACAACCTGTCGCGTTTACAGTCACATTTTGTGCCCCTGCGCCGCGGCCTTCATATAACTAAATTATAAGTATTATAAGTACATCATTTAGTTAATATTATAGTAGCAGGATACTTTATGAAGGTATTAAATCATGTAGAATAGCTATTTTCGCTTCTGTATCAAATAAATTGATATGCTATTGTTTATTTGGAATAGTTGCGCAGTTCGCCCTGTACAGTATGATTCGACGTTCTCACTAGCGGTCTGCAAGGGTAGCACATTCAAATCTCTCTAGAAAAAATGTTCAAATAAAAATATATATATATTTGTAGTTGGGATATATAAATCACTTATTATATTGTTTTTCTTTCACATATAGATAACACACTTGATAACAATTCGCAAATCTTCGTATATTTTAGAAACATATTTGATATGAAATGGTATTTCTCACCTTATTATCGCTTATTCAGTCCGTTTATTTGTATTTGCCGTGTAGATATTGAATATTCACCTGCTACTCGCTGATTGAGCGTGTTTGTTTTAGGGTAATTTAATTTTTGCCCGAATAATGGGAGAATTGATTATTAAAATATAAACACTCGAAAGATTCCTTTACTGCATTAAAATACTATTTAAATGACTTATTAAAATATAAACAACACTCTTTTAAGGTAAATAACGATTTCCTTCCTCTATATTAAAAAAGCATTTAATTTTACTTAAGTTATTGTATATGCAAATAACGTTGATTTATAAATAAATGTAAATCAACATTAAATTGATACAAGTAAGACGGTACCCACCTACAATTTTTTGTACATGTACCTGCTTAGGTCAAAAATAAAATTATTATGTCAATTTATTAAAAATAAATTAACATATAATTAAAAATATTAATAGATTTTTAGTGGTTTTTAGAATACCAAAAACATTTAATATAAAGTTTGAGGCTTAGGCTTAGGCTTTAAGTTTTTATGACACGGTCTTGCTTACTGTAATCGTGTTTAATTTAGATATAACTGTGCTATGGAAACACTAACACCTCAATAAGCATTTAACTAACATTAAATTAATACAAGTAAGACTATACCTACCTACAATTTTTTCTATATGTACCTACTTAGGTTAAAAATTAATATATCATTTATACAATGTAGTGTAGTGTGTATTTTTTGCCCGAATAATGGTAGAATTGATTATTTAAATATAAACACTCGACAGATTTCTTTACTGCATTAAAATACTATTTAAATCACTTATTAAAATATAAGCAACATTCTTTTAAAGTAAATAACGATTTCCTTCCTCTATATTAAAAAAGCATTTAATTTTACTTAAATTATTGTATATGCAAATAACGTTGATTTATAAATATAAATCAACATTAAATTGATACAAGTAAGACGGTACCCACCTACAATTTTTTGTACATGTACCTGCTTAGGTCAAAAATAAAATTATTATGTTAATTTATTAAAAATAAATTAACATAATAATTAAAAAATTATAGATTTTTTGTGGTTTTTAGAATACCAAATACATTTAATATAAAGTTTAAGGTTTAGGCTTTAAGTTTTTATGACACGGTCTTGTTTACTGTAATCGTGTTTAATTTAGATATAACTGTGCTATGGAAGCACTAATACCTCAATTAGCATTTAACTAACATTAAATTGATACGAGTAAGACGGTACTTACCTACAATTTTTTCTACATGTAGGTACATGTACAAAAAATTGTAGGTAGGTACCGCTTAGGTTATAAATTAATATACCATTTATACAATGTAAAACTCAGTTTGTTTATTACTAAAGTTATTAAATATGTTCAGACATTAACATACATATATTACATAAATATTATTGTTACTGATACCGTACGCGTTATAAACGGAAAAAATAATTAATTTGTATAAAACGGTGAAGAAAGCAAAACAATGCATATTTATAATTAAAACAATCAAAACGGTGTTTGTTTAGCTTCGTTCAATGAATATTGCACAATCTACCTACAGATTATCTTCATATCTCACAGTACAGTTAGTGACTAATGTATTATAAACATTTGCATGGGCGACATTTTTGTTTTAACGTTTTGCAATAAATAATTAACAAAAGCCATCGTATATTTATATGTTATCTTTTCTCCATCGTTACGTGAATTGTTTAGCGACTGAGCAATGGACGTTTCGCGATTTACAATAATCGAGAAGCGGATGTTCCGATGGAGTCCGATGGGAAGGACCAAGATTCCGTGGCACTTAGACAATACTAGCCGGTGAGAGTCGGCGCCGCTGTGACGAGCGTTCACCTCTCATCCCGTAACAAATTACATAGAATTCGTTTTATTTTATACATAAATCACGTACAAACTTAAAGCAACATCCACTATATTTCACAGAGCACACTAGACATTATATACCACTGCACGAGAGTCGAAGCGCGTGTTGATTACGTGGCGAGCAACGTCGACACGACCACCACGTTCGCACACGTGATGCAGACTGGTGCTGGCCGTCGTTTCGCTTGCTCTCGCCGCCGCGATTGGAGCAGGCTTGCCAGCCTCTAGAAAGTTTGCCTATGTTTAGGGATTTTGTTGGTTTTTTTTTGTGATAATAGTATTTTATTGTGATGGTATTATTGATTTTTTTTATGTCTGTTAAGATGAATTTTGATTCGTGGCCGCATTTTTTTTTGTATTTGTTATGACATGACATGATCCTTTTTATTTTAATTATAATTAATTTGTAAATTAAGGTTACATGAAATAACGTAAATCTTTTATAAAAATATATATTGTATAAAAATATCTTCTTTAGTTCACTATTATTCATTGTTTCATTCATTCATGTATAATAAAATTTAAATCTCCTACGTTTAAGCAAATAAGCTTAAATATTTGATTTTTCTCATTATGATCTTTCATTATACCTAAGGTCTATAAGTATTCAGTACTATATTATTATACTATATTGATAAAAATGTATATGTATTATCAAATAATTATAAATACATAAATACCTACTACATACATAAGTAAACCGTTTATAAGGGTATCAAAATATAAGTTCGGATTTCAGGTAATTTGTACATTATTTTGTACCTACACACAATATATTAAAATAATTTAAATAAATAATTGTGGGTAGATTAAAGATAAATCATAGTTTTTATCGTGCTTGATTGCAATGCATTCTTTATAAAGACATTCATAGTATATAGTCACAATATTTGTCGATTTCTTAAATATATTAATATTTAAATGTTAATATATAATATGAATTATATTTATAAATATTATCAAAACAAACTTTTTAAAATATGTTAGTAAAATGTTGCATTAGTATACATACGATTCAATATTATCTTTCTTTTGTTTATGGTCTCACGTTGTGATAGTATAGCGGGGTAGACAGAAAGGTCGTTATGAGATATTGCGGTGGAACTCAACGCCGCCATTTTAATAATGAGCGAAGAAATTTAAATAATTAATTCCCCCGAGTATGCATCTTATCAATCTTGTATACCACTGTACAGGTCGGCACTACGACAGCCTCAGTCTCAATATTAGATAATATTGACCGTAAGACGTGCCGTATACGTGACAAATACAAAAATAATATCATATTCATTAACGAGACTCTCCAAACCACCAAATTTTATGCTTATATTTCTTTTACTACAATTAATAGATATATAAAGCTAATAAATAGATAGGAAATATAACATTTATAATTACTTAACAATTTGATTGGTATTGAGGCCGGTCGTGGCGCAGCGGCACAAAGTGTGACTGTAAACCGACTGGTTGTGGGTTCGATCCCCACTCGAGGAGATGAAATATTTACTTTAAATTTATATTTCCATTTCTTCGCTCTGGTGTCGAGGCAAAGTGCGGCGTTGAGTTCTGCCACTTAACACGCAATGCCTCCGGAATTTGGCAGAAAGTGGGGAACGGATTGTCTTTCACTACGTTCCCTCTGCCTACCCTGCAGTGTGCGGGATACAGCGTGAAGCTGATTTTTTATTTTTTTTTTGATTGGTATTTTTATATAAGAATAAAACATTTCTGGGAAAATTTAAACAGTTTGGGAGCCAGACATTTTTGCTGCAGGTGACTGTTTTTATTTCTGTACAGCAGTAATTCTAATCGTTATGGTCCAAAAACCTAACCGGATATGAAAGAGTTAAAGCGCAGGCTTATTCACCGTTAACGTCATGAACTAAAGTTATATAGAATCATAACCTGTAGTTGCAGATTTTGACATTTTACAAAAAAGCACTCAGCAGGGTAGGCAGAGGGAACTTAGTGCTAAGACACTCCGCTCCCCATTTTCCGTCGAATTCTGAAGGCATTGCGTGTTGACGCGGAACTCAACGGCGCGCTTTGTCTTGACACCAGAGCGAAGACACGAAATTATAGAATTTATGTATTAAAGCTACACAAAATATATTTAATTCAATCATAAAAAAGGGTTTTATAATGTTTTTAAACTCGTGTACGAGTATAGCACAGACATAATTACACAAAATATTACCACAGAAAAAATAAAGGGTTCGATTCTAACTCGAGTATTATTTTCGGAAAAAACGCAGAGTTGACTTTCGCCTCGTTACAATATTTTAGTTTAAAAAACATCCCACAAGACGTCAAACGATCGTCACGTTTATTTGTTTTGTTTATTATGAAACTTCTAGTAAGCTGTCAAAAACCTGCAACAGTAAATTATGTTGAAATATTCCAAACTGACGTAAAAACTACTGTTAAAATTTTATATGACACACTCGAAATGCTATAACCAAAAAACTGAATTAAACTTACATTTTATGATATTAATTAAATTATTTTCATTTTTAATGTGTTAAATGATTGTTATTCTTGGTATTTTAAGTATGCTTCACTAATGCCAAAAAGAAGAATGATTTAAATATTGTATATTTTAAATTAGTTGTTACAAAATCGTGGCATGTTTCCAATTCTTCCTATTTCATCAATAAAATTGTATAGAAAGCTAAGGGCCAGTTTCACCGGTTACGAATAAAGTTATAAATAGTAAATAGAATAACTGTTCCTTATATTTTTAAAAATAATTTTCTCAATAATGAACAAAAATAATAGGTAACAATTGATACGATTTGTTATTATACATTTTTTGATTACAAATAAGTATGTAAGAATGAAATGCATGTGTCCACTCTGTATCTAGTAGATATTGCTATTCGAGACCTGTCAAACTAAAAAGTACTACTGAGATTGTCCGGGACTTTATCAGCCAGTGGTGAAACTTTCCCTTAATATTGTTTATCCTTTGGCTGTCTGCCTGTTACATTCTTTTTTCAGACAATTGTGATATTTTGCGAAAAGAATATTTTTTTAATTATTTTTATTTTGAATTATTTTCATTTCTCTGCTCTAAATAGACTAAGCGTAGCGTTGATTTCCTCCACTCATAAATAATGTCTCGAATTTCGGATTCGAAGGAAAACGAAGTCTTGTCACAAGGTTCACTTTGATAAAAGTGAAGAAAAAAAACTTGCAAATAAATTGAAACTATCATACTATTGCATTATATTTTAAATTATATAATGTAAGTTAGCTTCACGCTGTATCCCGCACACAGCAGGGTAGGCAGAGGGAACCTAGTGTTAAGACATTCCGTTCCCCACTTTCTGCCGAATTTTGGAGGCATTTGCGTGCTGAGTGGCAGAACTCAACGCCGCGCTTTGCCTCGACACCAGAGCGAAGAAATGGAAATATAAATTTAAGTAAATATTTCATCTCCTCTAGTGGGGATCGAACCCACAACCAGTCGGTTTATAGTCACACTTTGTGCCACTGCGCCACGACCGGCCTCATAAGTCATATAATGTAAGTGATTTTAAATTTGAATTGAACTAAAGTTTATTGTGTATAAATCGTTATATTATATTTTTTATAGTCAATTAATCTACTCAAGTTATCTTACAAAGCCTTCATGGGAAACTTCCTTTTATCAGTCACCGTACTTCTAAGTTCAATGAGGAGTATTCTATTTGCTTTGTCATGGGTTATAAATTGTTTTTAAGTGACGTAAAGTGTTTTTTTTTAATAATATTAGGGTACTGAATTTACTCTTTTATCTTCGAGATATTTTTTTTATTTTACGCTATTATGGCGCTGTTGACACAAACGTGATACGAAACCTCAGTTGTAAGTATGTATTAAGAATAAATATCATGCAAATAATAAGCTCATGAGGCCAGTTGTGGGTTGGATTCCCACTCCAGGAAATGAAATATTTAATATTTTCATTTCTTCGCTCTGGTATCGAGGCAAAGCGCAGCGTTAAGTTCCGCCACTCAACATGCAATGCCTTCAGAAATCAGCAGAAAATGGGTAATGAAGTATCTTGCTACTAGGTTCCCTCAGCCTAACAAACTTGCAAAATAATATTTAAAAAAAAGGAAATGAATAACAGCCGTGTTTCTCGATGTCTACAGACATATCCTTAGGGAAATATTGTGACACTCAAGGATATGATATCAGAAAAATATACGAAAAAGAAATGGTAACAAGCGTATAGGAATTTTGACATACTATTATGTAGCTTGTATAAGGACTCATACTTTAATTGGAGCTTAAGAGCGCTTGGTTTCTTGGTTAAAAGGCGCAGGTACGAATCCCGTTACTTTATAAAATAATGTACGTTTTCTAAATATTTTTTTCTTTCTTTAGTGTGGAAAATAGTACTTAATAAAAAATAGTGATGACGGTGATGAATATTGACGCAGTAATGGCGCAGTTTGATGCCCACTCGCTAAATCTGTTATTATTGATTAATATTTTCAATTCTTCGCTCTGGTAGTAAAGCAAAAGCGCGGTGTTAAAATCCACCTTAGTGGTGCACGCAATAACCTGAATGTTCAGGTTGTTGCGTGCACCACTGCACCTGAATGTTCAGGTGGTAAGTAGGAAGTGTCTTAACACTAGGTTCCCTCTACCTACTCTGCTATATCTAGGAGACAGCTAGAAACTGAAAAATAAATGTATACATATAAATATATGCTACCTAAATATATTTATATACGTCTTTTTGTATTTATACATCACAAAAAGTTACAAACTCTGACAGCGAGAACAAATGTATAACAATATATTTTTGTAGCAGCATTTATATTTTTAAATGCTGTAAAGACGTTATCTTAATGAAAACAAAAAAAAAGGAATACATTTTTGTTTCATAAAAATAAAAATATTGTTTTTGTTTATATTTTATGAAAGGTTTTAATTAAAATAGGTATAGCCATAATTTTTTTAATTTTAAATATTTTTTGTTTATATTTAAGTCTTCTGGCAAAAAAAAATCCTACCAGAGGGGTAGTAGATACATTTTTGTTGTTTAATACCTACCTTAGTTAAATTTCGTTAATTCAAATGTCAAATTATAATTTTTTTAACGAATTTAAACGACATCTTTTTACTTTTAAAGAACCATTTTATTTTAAAGGTAAAAATATATAATATAAATAATAAGATTACCTAATTCATTAATTAGAAACACTACTGCACTTACATTTAGCATTTTAATTTACTTTTGGTCTTTACTCTTGATAAACAAAAAAAATACATAACTCATCTAGTAGATCCCTATCTTCTAGGTTAGTCTCATTTAGTTATCGAGTTAGGTCGAGAAAATGAAAATATTTTGAAAATACATATTTACATTTTAGAGACAATTTATATTATAGAAGCCAGTCGTGGCGCAGCAGCACGAAGCCGACTGGTTGTGGGTTCGATCCCCACTCGAGGAGATGAATTATTTACTTAAATTTATCGCCTGGTGTCGAGGCTAAGCGCGGCGTTGAGTTCTGCTCAACACCCAATACCACCAGAATTCTGCAGAAAGTGGAGAACGGAGTATGTTAACTAACACTAGGTTCCCTCTGCCTACCCTGCTGTGTGCGGGATACAGCGTAAAGCTGATTTATTTTATTTTTATTTTAATTATTCCTTAATGTATATTAAAATTTACTGCAAACACGTGTAGTTACACCATATCCTTTTTAATTCCCCTTTGACCTTAATTATCATTTTTAACAACAAATTTTATTTTTGGTCTTGTATTATGGTGCTTTTTAAGATTAAAAAATAAATTATTAATTAAATTATTCAAGGTCTATAAGGAAAGTCAACGTAAGGTTAATACAACAGTAATAAATTCTGTATGAGGACTTATGTATTATATGTAACTCTTTGTACCTACAGGAAAAAAAATATCTCTTTTTATTACATGAACTTTAATACACAAAACTGGAAGAAATATTTTACGTTTTATCCTTGTCCGTAGGCCAGAGAGAACGGAGTGCTAAACACTATACGAGCGCAAGATACCAGCCTCTCCCCGAGAAACGAGCATCAGTACTTCCCCGTTGATGTGATTAGTAACGTATGGGGCAGTGGGTTCCACCACTCTCACGCGATATCCTGATTGAAATGATTTAAGTAAATATTTAAATGAAATTTCTATGAGGCCAAACCAAATAATACGATATTTCTAGTTTATAAAACAAAAACATTTTTTGAAATTTTAAAAATATTATTCCATTCGATAAATATATTAAAAAATTTAAAAATATATTACAATGTATTTCTCATTAGTCATAATTTAAGGAACTTTGTTACAATATATTGTTTTAACAATTGTTAAAAGAAAAACATTTTTAATTGTAAAAAACCAAACAACCATATTTTATACTAAGCTAAAAATACACGAAAATCTCTTTCAAATACAAATTTAGGAGCTATATTTCAAATAATATTTAAAACTAAAAGAGATAAAAGAATACTCTTTTGCCAGCATCCATAAGCATTGCACATACCTACTATATATATTTTTTTAAAATAAGCCACACACGTCACTCGCGAAATATTAAATCAGTCACATATGAAAATCTACTGCAACGAAATTTACATGCGAACTAACATTTTATATAACAACAGATATGCAAAATCGTCAGACTTTATTACGATTTTGGTAAAATGTGTGTGTTTTTTTGTTAATATAGATTAAACCATAAATGTATATCGGTAATATAGCAATAATTTTTTTAAATGGAGGCCGGTCGTGGCGCAAAGGCACAAATTGTGACTGTAAACGCGACTGGTTGTGGGTTCGATCCCCACTCGAGGAAATGAAATATTTATATAATTTATATTTATATTTCCATTTCTTTGCTCTGGTGTCGAAGCAAAGCGCTCTGTCTACCCTTCGGTGTGTTGAATTCAGCTTGAAGCTGATTTTTTAGTAGATATATAAATAATTCAACATCTATTCAAATACATTCTGAAAATTATAAATATATTTAATATATTTGTTAAGGTTCCATTTATTACCTACGTTATATAAGAAAGTATCTACTTACAGCCCTTGAAAAAGAAAGGGTAAAGTTTTGGGAATGCTTCAAAGAGTTTTATAACCTTTTAAGGCAATTCTCTCAGATTTCTTGCTAAAGGTAAAATCACAGAAAATATTAGTTTTATTTTCGGTCAGAATTCATAAATGTATAAAACAAGAAACGAGACTTGAATATCGGAAAAGCTTAGGTTATACATTATTAAAATTGGTAGGATTGTTTACAACATAGACAGCAAACAGTAACTTAAAAGTTGATAGTGTATTCAGTTAATACTCAAGTAAGGTTCAAAGCTTAAAATAATAGGTATAAAAACATATTTGATAATAAGCATATTCATTATCTTAAACGAATTATTAGTCAAGTGCGTAATTAAAATCTTAAAAATATTAATGTTGTTATATGTGATAATATTTAAAAAAAATTGAAATATGATTAGCATATTCTTGATGAGGCAAAACGCGGTGTTGAGTTCCACCACTCAACACGCAATGCCTCCTGAATTTGGCGGAAAAGTGGGAAACGGAGTATATTAATATTAGGCTCCCTCTGCCTACCCTAATATTTGCGGGAATACAGCGTGAAACTGATTTAATTTTAATATCCTACTTTAAAAGCGATTACTGATTTATAATAAAATCTATATGAAATGAAAACAAAAGCATATAAATAGAATAGTTTCGTAATATCAATTAGAATTGCCACTACTGAAGTCCAACAGTTGCATTCGAAACATTCAGACTAACATTCAGACTATTGAGTTCTGACCCACTTTTGAATTTTCAATCCTTCACGGTCGATTTCTCCTTCCACTGGTTTAGTAGCACACGCGTCGGCGAGTGCTAGCGCCTGATACTAAATGACGAGCAATAATATGGAAAATTGTTTTGCTTTTTCGATTTTATACGACTATTTTTAAAGTGACGGAAAATTGTTATGTTCATTCAATTTAATAAATTCTTTTTATATGATGGGTTCTTGGCTTCTGTAATTTATATAAAATCAAATGAAATATTTTTTTCGCTTTCATTGTGCGTTTGGGACGTCTTTGAGTCCATACTGTAATAATAATTTGATTTACTACTACTACTATATTTGCTATTCATTATTATACATACTTAATTAAAATATCTCAATAATTATTTTTCTGTAATACAATTATCTTTAAATGAATTGTAAAATTGATGTTATATGATGAATTATGTTTATTTGCAGCGTTAACGAACAAAAAGATAACAGTGATTACCTTAATTAATAACAATGTATATAATTGTGCGCTCAATATTAATAAGTGAAACTTGTTAGCAAATTAAACATACCATATTTATCATTTTTAATACGTACTCAAACGTGGCTTAGCCCGCTTATTATATAATAGCCAAATTGTTAAATCTCTACATAGCTTGTAGCCTATGTATTATTCTGATATATAACCAATATTACTATACTATAAAGTTTCATCCAAATCCGTTCAGTAGTTTTTGCGTGTAAGCGGAACACACTTTCACTGTTACATTTATAATATTGGTAGGATATATTGCAAAGTTTACGTTGCCCCCGAGATTGCAACTCGCGTGTACTGTAAATACAATACTATTGTGATCCAATTGTGTAACTACAATAGAGTTATTGTCAAGCAATGCTTAAAAGACATAAATGTTAGATATATCTATATTTTTTGAACTTTAATAGTATTCCTATATGAATATGTTACATTTGTCGATTTATGTTATAGGTACATTTTAAAATAGTTTATGAAAATACATTTATAACTATATATATATTTAGAAGTAACTTATATGATGTGATATTTGAAAAATAATTTAAATATAAACATTTTGTACAGTTTTTGGAATTGAACTCACAATCTCCATGTAAAAGAAACAGGAAGGAATGAGTAACTGTATTTGAATGGTGTAATTTTTTTATTTATTAATCTAGTGAAATTACAAGAACTTACTCCTTCGATCAAGAATCTGGATGAAATATTATATTGCAGGCTTTAAGTATTTATTAGTAATACATAAATAACGTTGCATCAGAACTAAACTTATGATTACGTGATACAATTTCACATCAGTGCTCACCTAAAATATAATACAAAATCAGTTAAAACTTATTTTTTATATAGTAATATAAATAATAACAACATATTATTATAAAATACAACATAAATATAATTTTAAATAGTAATTCGTATAAAAAATATTAACAATTCAATATTTTAATATCAGAGCATAAACTAAACGCATTTAAATTTCACACGGCAGCAATAGATGGCGGAACCGGCGTCCCTGTTTTACTATATGCGTCAAATACCAAGCCAATGAACAGCCGAAGAGTGTCCAACTTTCATGACGTCATTATTTCCAACGTGGAAGTTGTAAAGAAATGTCATGTTTTAGATGAAATATATATATTTTGTAATCAATGTTTCGTACAGAAATAGCACTAGAAAAACATAACAGTAAATAATACAGTGATACCAAAACAATAGTGAAGTGAGAAACTAATAAAAACTCATAATGTCATTCAATCGAAAAAATCCAAACCAACATGACTCTCGTTAATGAAGATATGAGTAATATCCTGGATTATTTATCCAGAAATGAAATAGAATTTGACGAAATAAATTCTAAAAGTGACAAAATGGAAAGCTTCCATACGGGAGCTCTATTGGTTAGTATCTTTACATTTCACAGAACGTAATTGATAACGTATCAAGACGCGTTTATTGTTAGCTCAAAGGCCACTAGACAGAGAAATGGATCGTTATAATTAAGGGTATATACGAGCGAGCGATTTAGTAGACGCGCGGTGAAGCAATGAAATCGTGACTGCACCTCGTTCTACAGCTTTCGTGGGCTTACGCTCCCACTTTTACCGTTATCTGACTATCCGTTCATTTTGTTTTTGGATCGGACGTGGCTCGGTGTCTAGTTCTTAATTACAACCCGGTGTTTTCAAATCAAAATTAGTGCTCCATTAGTATGCGGGTCTATCCCTAACGTGTTATTAACCAAAGCCAGTCAGTTCGCTATCAGCGCGCGTATTGCGAACCCGGCGTATTATACGACGTAAACAAGCAGTGCCAGCTAGGCACCATGCGGTCGTCGCTTCTACCATATGCCTTATAAATATCCAGTAGTGAATATATCAATTTTAACTTAAAACTTTTTCATACACTGTACTCTGTGATTGTAGTGAGAGGAAGCTAACAAAGTGCATTATATAGTGAAGTTATATAATTACAGTGAATTGCATTTTCTAATGTGTAGTTTAATATATCAAAATAAAAATGGATAAAAAGCTAGATCTATTATCCTTACTTGAGGTAATATATTTATAAGTCTAATAATTATTATAAACAAAAAATATTGACAATAACAATATTATTTGTGATTTCCAATAAGATTTTCATCATTATTTTAAATTTAAAATACAAATGTATTATTTAAATTATAAATTTTGTCCAATGTATGATAAAACAACTTGAAATGGGATAGGAAACATGACACATATTAATAAAATAATGTTTCATTATGGATTAGATTATTTTATCACTCATACAAAAGTGAATTAAGATAACTAATCAAATATGCACAATGAAATGCATCTCCTTTCTCTTATCATCTTAAGTAAAAGTTGAAAATGAAAGTAACTTATATATGACAGAAGTAAGAGGCACAACTGTATGTGATCTTAACTTGAATTGGCTTAGTGTTTTTATTTTAATTATTACATTATTAAAATATTTAAAAAGATTTATAGATTTTTTTCAATTGATATGAATAAATAATATTAAATATACACATTGTTTTAATTGGAATTTCAGTTACATTTTTAATATTATTCTATTATTTATGGTCAATTTGCAAGATATAATTAGTAAATAACTTAGTTTCTACTAATTGCTCCAATTAGTAAATAACTTAAAGTATATTACCAAATTGATAATAGTTTAAACAATAACATCAAAAATATGTAATTTAAAAAACAATTTGTAATGTTTTCAGAATTTAATTCTTGTAATTTTATACTATATGGGGTTTTACTGATATTTATTATGCTTTATATGTAATTATTTAAATATTTTTTTCAACCTGACTGTAAATAAATGTTACCTAACTGTAAAGACATTGTCCACTGTGCCATAACGGTCTTGTCAACCACAAAGGTTGTGGGTTCAACACATGTAGGGAATTAATTATTTTCATTTCCCTGATTTGTCATTGACACAACAAAGCAAGGCATCTAGTACAAAAAGAAAAGAACGGAGTGTTTTTACACTAAGTTTTTTTACTATCTCTGCTAAATCTGTGACAGTTACAGTTTGCAACTTTTTAATTTAATTTAATTTAATTGAACAATTTTTTAAATTTATCTTATTGGACAGTAAATCAGAATTGAAAAATTTTTTGCTGAGTATTTTGCTCCAATTGCACAATCTTATTGAGAACATGCATATGATGCAATTGTATATATTTTGCATTCAATTAAAATGTCTACTTGTTCAATATTCAATATTTCTTGTTCAGTAATAAACTTTTTATACACTTTAGTATTATTTACCTCTTATATATAAATTTCTTTATATTTATTATTATTCATTTATAATATACATTATACAATTTCTTTATATGTTTAGACAAAAATATAATGAAGTTTTATAGGCTATCTTTGTATGTAGTAAGAGGAGGAGTTATCTTGACGTTACAATACTTATAGTAGTAATACTTGTGAAAAGATAGTGTTAAAACACATCACCTTGTAATTTTTGCATATTTTAGAAATACAACATTGGCACTGGCTGGAAATCAAGTCCATTATTAGATAACCAGTTTAAATACTAGCTAATAAATACTCTTTTAAAATGAACCTACAACCATTAAATCAAATTGGTTAGGTTTCTACTCTGCTACAATAGTTTAATATACGATAAAAGATTATGTGAAAATGTTTTGTTGCAGTCTGATTCCTGGCAGGCATCAGATGATATCCTGGAGAACATATTCTCGTTGGAGCAGGGGTCGTTGAACTTTTTAGATGAGACCTTGCCCGATTTCAACTTGACAACTGATAATGCCTCGCCTCCGGGACTTAGTAGCTCTTGTTCGGACAGTGGATTGTCCAGTGACCCAGCCGAATTGTAAGTTTTTTTTTTATAAAAATTGCAGATCTCAATGTTTACTTTTTGCAGGTTTCTAAATTGGCATGGCTGCATATTTTTTTTTATAAAGAATATGAATATACGTAAATAACTACATTTTAATTTTGTGGATGATAAAAACAATCCTCAAACTAACTTAAGGCCAAGAGGACCTCCTTGGAGTGATAACGGGGTTTTTAGGGTAACATACATATGAATTCTAGGCTTAGATATTACTTTTATTATATTAATTAAAAATAAACTTTATGTAGTATAAACATATATCTATATTTGACTTACATGCCTCTATATCTTATAATTTGTACGTGTTTTATACATGCCATTAAACGAAAATCAATTCAATTGAATATTCGAAGCAATTACATCAGAGTTCATTATTAGGACGTAAAACTAGTTGTACAGAGTACCGTAAGTTAAATTTGTGAGTCACACCACCTTCCACTAAGAATGCACGCTATCTGCGACGAAAGCGCGATTAGAATTTCAAATTCTTTTGGCCGTGCGCCTTTTAATTTTAAACTTCAAGACTTGCTTGCTTTGATACCCTCTTTTTTCTCTCTCTCTCCCTCTCTCTCGAAGAGCTCTTCATTACGAAAGTTAAGTAAGCTGGTCGCTTTTCAAATTAGTTTTGGATGATGTAAAAAAAACGTGACTTTTAACGGTGTTTCTTTTTTTGTTGACGTTACCGTGTGTACCATTATCTTTATTAAATAAAATATCTCATATATTATAGTGGTTTGTAATAATATGATGTACCGTTAATCTAATAGAAAATGATATTTGATTGAGTGTCCAAGGGTTAGATAACGTCGTTTAGTTCCCAGCTGAAGAAATAAATGGTACAATAATGGTACAGTTATGAATTTTGATGCACTTTTAACTCTGTTTTCTTTGCTTGAGCTTTAAACACATCGTTTCTTGAATAACAAATACTAAGGCCGGGAAGCGTTGTACGTTGAAGGAATATTTACTTAGACAAATTTTATTTAGAGTAAATGATTATTTTTTTTGTGTATCACGTTGTATCGTACACATAACTGTAGCAGGGTAGACAGTGGGTTCCTACCCAGGACCTAGTGTTCAGACACTCCGTTTGGAGATTTTCCTCTTACTGGCGTATTCTGATCCTGCAGAATTAAATATTTGATTTTCTCAAATAAGAATTGAACCCACGTCCTGTCGTGTTTGTGTTTACACGTTTCTAGAGCCCAGTCTTTGCGCTTTCTGAATAAAATTTCAAATCTTTATATCTTTATTTTACGAAATTGTATTAACTTTATAGAAAATAAGTAAAAATATTGTTAAAAATCCACTTTAAACAAGTACTTAATTACTAGTTGTATTATGTAAATATGTAGGTATTCGTAGATAATTAATATTTTCCCCTGTAAACTTTCCAAGCCTAGTTCGCTTTCATTACGCTTTTGAAATTTACTTATTTTTAAAATTTAAAGTTTATATTTTTTACATTTTGAGGAGTACACAATGTATACGAAGTTTCATTATTTAACTTTTAATTAAAAGTATAGTTTTGTAGTTATAATCGTACAGTATTCGCCAATATTGTAAAAACCGTGTACTTTTTTCAGTTACCTCTTCAGTTGGAATATTTTTACATTATAGTCGGTATATTTTGGTATTTTTTTTTTAATATTACACTTAAATTAAAATTATAATATATTATTAATTCGATATTTGGAACATCTGTCTCAATAAAAAAGAATAAAAGTGGCTCAAAATTCTGTTAACTTTTATACATAATGGCTTATATGTACAATTTAAGCCTCAAAGGCTTTTTATTACAATAAGATAATTAGTTCAAGGCTGATTAAATAATTATTTGATATAAAATAAATGTATAAATTTTAGGCTGTCATTGCGCACGGGCGTGGTGTGAATGTAACGCGACGGTTGTGGATACGATCCCTACGCGGGGGAATGAATTATTATTTGTTAATATTTTCATTTCACCGCTTTGGCACCTAGACAAAAGTTAAGTTCCGCTTCTCAACTCAATTTCAGCGAAAAACGCAGAACGGAATGTCTCAACGCTAGTCTCCTCAGACTATTAGACCCTGCTATGTGCGGAATACATCGTGAAGTTAATTTTTATTATTTATATAAATAGTAGTACTTTTAAACACATGTATTTATAAACAATTTGAAACGCTTCATAAAATCTCTTCATTTACTCATATGAAATCAAAGATACGATACGGTACTACAAGGGCAATAAAAACTTAATTTGTTGCGGCTCGAATTTAATAAGAAATGCATTGATTTTTCTTGCATTCCTTATATTATTCATAGAAAATAAATTATACATATATATTTATTTAAAAAACGTATAAAAATTTGAACGTAGCGGGACTGGAACCCGCGACTGCTGAAAACCTACATATATATAATGATATGCAATTCGATTCAATATCAACATTCTGTTTTATAAAACATTTAAGTAAATACTTATCGTGGTACTAGCCACGATATAATAAAATATATTTAATATCTTATCAGATTGAGGTCACCGCCTATAAGTCTTCACTAGATTGCAGTCCTATATCTGTTCGATTGATATATCTTGCTTCACCTTGGCTGTATATTAAGTTATTAGGTGTATAATATAAGTACGGAAATACGGTTTAATTTGATGTTTGGCTAACACGAGAATCGAATGCATTCTCTTTGATCTTGTAGGTAATTTAGAAAGATCACTGCCCTAAATAGATTTCTAAAATATGAATAAAATGTATAATATAGCACTATGATAATTACCCATTGCTAACTTTATTTAGGTCCGTATTTATAAATCGCTCTCAAGTCTGAGATCGAACTTGAGACGATGTCGATCTCGTATCGAAAATCACCAAAAATGTAAAATTAAATAAAATAATAGCGTGTCAAGCCCATTTGTTGGTCAATAATGCAATTGCCTGCGGACTTGAGAGCGACTTTCGATAGTATATTAGGTTAAATGTTGATAATATATAATATATACGTAATGTATTTTTGTTGTTATATTATATGATAACGGGGATTCGGGGTCTTGCTATCAGCGAAACTTGATGTAATCGGTAATTTCTACAAAAAGCAAACATCTTATTCTTAATTGAGTGAGATGATTTATATTTACTGCGTAATACTAATTTTTTTAGGACAAAATCAAATGGGTTCGATGCCCATTCGGGTGAATTATTATTTATTTTCATTTCTTCCTTCTGGCACCAAGACAAAATCTCTGCGTTGCTTAATGCCTTAATAAATGCGGTGAAAATTAAAGAACAGTGTGTTGTAACACTAGATTCCCTCTGTCTATCGTGTTAAAAGCGGGATAGAGAGTGAACCTGATTTTCAATATATTTTGCTACTATCAATTTTAAAATATTTTATTTTTTTGCGAGGCTATAATAATACTTTCATTTGAGGTCTACTTTTACAAAAAAAATAATTTCATGCGTTGGATAGCGGAACATAACGCTGCATTATGTTTTAATCAGACCGAAAAATGACCGTGTTTTTTTTCATACATATTTTTTCGACCATAAAATTTGCAATAGTATCTTTTGCATACGTTCATTTACTATGTACGTATATTTAAAATTTGTATCTAATAATAATAAAAAAAATATTATAGTTTTGATGAAACACAAATGCTTCCTTGAGTGGTTTACGTGCTCAGCTTTATTATAATTTTTCAATTTGTAGAAGAAATTAAGAAACATCAGTTTTATTATACATGTAAATAGTAAAAGTAGATTACTTTCTAGCAGCACCTCTTACCGGTTGGGGCCAGACAGTAGTAGACAGTCCCAATTCTACATAAAACTTATGTTAAATTATATAATATGGCGTAAAGGATATTTATCATATGATAATTTTAGATAAACGTGTTCCGAGACACGTTTGACAACCTCCTTTATCGTTTTCGAAGGAATTTATATTAGTACGTGGTCTTTTGTATAGTGTATTACCATTTTCTTATAAATATATCTTTTAATTATCTCAACGGTTCTCACGCTTCATGCAAGGTGAGAGGGAAAAATGTGGAAATAAGTCATTTTTTTTACTTTCTGGTTATCTTAGTGGTTGACAGTGGAATTCAACATCGGATTTTGTCAAAGCCACTAAGGAAAACGATAATATTCTTAAAATATACTGGGCCTCAGTAGAAATCAAATCCATTCCCATCACGTGCACAGCCAGCCGTTTCTTAAATGTCAATTTCTTATATATTATTGTCACTTGTTGTTTGTCTTATCACTAATAGTGAGGAGGTCGTCTTTGCATGGTACAGTTATACTACTATAAATGAATTATCGATTCTTTTATTATTTTACTTGTGATTTTTATTTTATATTTTTTAAACAATTTTATCTATCCATCTATCTATATATTAAATATTTATTTAAATTTGTATTTCCATTTCTTCGCTCTGGTGTCGAGGCAAAGGCGGCGTTGAGTTCTGCCACTCAACACGCATTGCCTCCAGAATTCGGCAGAAAGTGGGGAACGGAGTGTCTACCAGGTTCCCTCTGCCTACCCTGATGTGTGCGGGAACGTGAAGCTGTTTTTCGTCTATCTACATTTTTTATCGTCATGTCTACTTCCAATTTAACAAATCTTAGTACAAAACTTAACTGAATAATATGTATGGAGGTTTAATTTTTCACTTCCTAATATGTAATTGTATTGAACACCGGTATCCAAGGCACGTAAGTTGTAATATCATATAAATTTCACATTTTATGGATTATATACACTTGCTCCACGGCCGACGGGATTCTGTAACTAGCCTTGACGGAAGGTGATCGTTTGGTTTTAATTTAACAATGGCGTTAAAACTGCAGACAAAATTAATTATTGAAATATTTATATAGAAATTAAATAAAAATTCATTTTGTTAAATGATTTTTTTTTAAATCTTAAGAATAAATGGATCAAAGTTTTTGGCTTGTAGTGGCACAGGGTCACGAGCGTGTGAACTGTATACGTGACAAGTCGTGGGTTTGATTTGCATTCGAAGGAAATGAAATATTAAAAAATATATTTTTGCTCTGTGGTCGGCGTTGAGCGCGACGTTGAGCTGTGCCACTCGCCATGTAATGCCTCCAGAATTCGGCATAAGTTGGGGAGCGGGAATGTCTTAACACCAGGCTTTCTCTACCTACCCTGCTATATGCGGGATACAGGGTAGCCAAAAAAACCTAAAAAACTGAAGGAAACATCACATTCCATTCCAGATATATCTATAGCTAATTTACCAAAATTGTTCAGTGGGGATGATAAAATAATTTCTTGTTATTTCTAAACTGGCTTGAAATACAAAACATTTTTAAATAAATATATACAATCTTCTAGATGCCCTATTGTACCACAACGGTTTCAACGAGAGAATAACATTGCAAGCAATAATAATAATATTTAATTGTATTTAGTGTATCCCACAGACGTAAATCAAATTGTAGGTATAGTAATGTTCATTCGGCTTTGGTTGTTGGCTGGAAGACGCTGACGTTCCCAAGGATAATTATAGCGGGCATTTTATTTTATTATAATTTGTCTGATCAATTTGAAAACTGGTTTTTTGCGAAACATTTTTAGTTACAGGTTACTAAGCTAGATCTTATTTTGTCTTCTTTCATAATTTCAATTGTATAGAAAATCAGGTTAGGACTTAACTAAAATATTTTAAAAAAATCGTTCCTTTTTTTCCTACCTAGAGACACCTAACAAAAATACTGTTCTTATACAACCGTAAATATTTTAAGTGATAAGTTTCCTTAACAATTTATATCTATTAACTTAAAAATCACGGATAATATCAGAAAAATCTGTTTGTTGACTCATCAACAACAAATGGAATAAGGAACTTTATACTGTAATAAATACAGTGGGTATCGTTATTGGGAAAACCCGCTGACCACATTAACTTTTATCTTCCAAGTTATTCTCGTTTAAGGGCATGATTTTGTTTCCGATAGTTATTTTGTACTACGACGACGTACGACAAAGTTTTTTTTTACTTATTGAAAGTTATTACGTTTCGTGTTAAGGCAGAACGCGGCGTTAAGTTTAACGGAGTATTTAGCGGAACATCCAGAACGGAAATATCCTAATGGAAACTGAGTATCTTAACACTGGGTTCCCAGGTTATCTCTGCCTGCCGCAGACTATTCGCTACAGCGGGATACAGCGGAAAGCAAAAACAAAACTTATTTTTATATTTACATAATTCTTGGGAACTGCATATATTTTGAAACCTAAACGTTATATAAATACCTTAACTTAATAACGTTTAATATTTTTTGTCTTTAAGTTACTTAATATGATTGTTAAGCTACAATCATATTAAGTAACTTAAAGACAAAAAATATTAAACAACAATTAATTCAATTACCATTTATTTTAGCGATTTCGAGCAACAATTATCGCCGTTTCTCATACAAAATTCGTGTGATGAGGATCTACCCACACCGGTCTTAGAACCAATGAGCCCGTGCAACACGCAAGATGTCATCATACAGGATACGAACGAGGGCTCGAACAGCTCCACCGATCAGGATACCTTCGATATGGATGATTTCGAACAAAATGTTGTACCCGGATTCCTTAATAATAATACATTCCAAAGCCCTGGTATGTGATTTTTTTTACTTTTTATTGTACACTGACGCTTAGTATGATTCTATTATTTATTATTCGATAGTTGTTCATTTTTCGGATCATACTTTTAAAGAAAATACATAGAAAGAGGAGGACGAAAGTATAAATTATTTACTAGCTTAAACAATTCGTATGAACGACGATCAAACAAAATTATTTAAATTTAAAAGCTCCATTGTTTGTTAATCATTTAAAAATATGAAATAAAATATGTATAGTAAAATATGACTGAAAATAAAAAAATACCAAGTCTAATCAAAAATAATCTATTCTTGAACGAAGACAATGTAATCTTGATCTTGAAAGTTAAAAACTTTTTACATCCTCTCGCCACAACAGGGAGTTATTACCGCTAAAAATCCCACTTAAGCTTTTCTCTATAATATAATAAAAAATTAATTAAGTTGATAAAAAAACTAAAATTCATTATTGGAAAAATTAAAAATAATAATTAAGTTCATATAAAACTAAATTTGATTTGAATTGTTGAATAAATGTGTATAATTTTGATGTTAATAGTTAAGTTGTTAAAACTTTCTGATCCTCTCAGTATAAGTGAGAATTATTACCGTTGAAAATTTTGAACTTTAGTCTGAAATATTATTATAAGTCGTGTTATTTTACCTATATAATGTTATATTAAAGACGCAGTAGGTACATTCTATTAAACAACCATTTCAATCGGTATTATCGAAATGCTGACAAATAAAAACTCCAAGGCCTTACTATATTTAAACACATGTTATTGAGTACCTATAAAATCCTTGAAAAGGTATTTTTCAATATAAATTTTTATTTATTTTACTAGGTAAATAAGCGTGGAGCATCGGCACAAGCGTTTGATTGCAAACACGACTGGTGGGTTCGATCCCCACTCGAGCAAATGAAATATTTTACATTTATTTTTTCGCTCTTGTGTCGAGGCAATGTCTCCAGAATCCAACGGATAATGGGGAACGAAGCGTCTTAACACTAGATTCTCTCTGCCTACCCTGCTTTTGTGCGGGATAGAGCGTGTAACATAATTAAAAACGGTTCCTTTATGTACATGTATATACAGTCATTTTAGTTATATCATTAAATGCTTTGTTATATAGGACAAAGACATTTAAAAGTGACACCATTTAAAATAATTTGAAATGATTATTTTATGTAGTAACTAACTCTGCTATACTGATTGTACTATATAAAGGATTTTGTGTAACACGCAATGAATCATTGATAATTTAAATACCAAACAACTGAATACACTTCGCGTACCAAAGTCATGTGTTATAATAATACAAAAATGTTATTTAAATATATAATGTATATATGTATGTATGTATATGGCTAATATGTTTAACACGAACGATGATCTCTTTCTTAGGTAAAGGTAGGAAACGCCGTCTCTCGCAAACGGCGCCGGTCGTTCAACCCAAGGTTCAAAAACCTATAAGGTTACCAGCCTCCGCGATGCAAAAGCCTCAATTAGTTGTTAAGGCGCAGCCCCAGAAACCTTTAAAAGTGACCAATATACAATTAATTAATCCGCAAACAAAAGTTTACTCGAAACCGGTAGAGTCGGTTGCGCCACAGCGTAGGGTTATCAGAGTGGCGCCGATGGCGGGCAACCCCCGATCGATACTGCTACCCGTGACAATAAAGGATATGAAAGATTTGAAATCCATCAAAATTATTAACGCGGCGGACCTGAAGAACGCCTCGAACATCAAAATAACGGCGGCCAATCTCCTGTCTCAAAGCAAATTGCAAGATCTCAAAATCGAAGCCCGAGACGAATACGAACAGAACAACCAGTGTGGTAAGTACATTGGAGACTAACTGAAGTTATACTGTGTTTCCTATACTTATAAAGTCGAAATTTTAATAGAGATTTTGACTATTTGTACGAAATAACTAATTTTGAAATTGATTTTGAGCTATATCACAATGAAATAAGGTTGTAATTTGCATTGTATTATTACATGATCGAGTTATAAAATGGGTCTTTTAAAATTGAACTCTACTACCTTAATCATAAGATTTAAAATATCACACACTGAATATAATATTTGTAATGTATTTTTCAGCTACAGAAACTGTTTGCCTATTTAGTTCTTTGTCTCTTATTTCGTTGGCTCCAACGAGGGAACAATCACAGTAGTTTAACTGATTGGTGTCGATTGTTTTAGTTTATAACGTTATATAATTTGTCGGTAAAATTCGGTCATCGTACGAGAGATGGTTTGGATAGGATCATTGAACCCATTTAGTGTTGGAGGTCGTTTTGGGTTCTTTCTTAGAATATATATTAGTGTATGAATGACATGAAAGTCAATACAGCAATATCCTATACGTTTTTAGTTATTTTCGTATAATCAAGTGGTTGTATCGGCGTTGAGTTTTGCCACTCAACTCGCTGTCTCAAAGAATCAGAGAAAAGTGGAGAACGGAGCGCCTTAACACTAGGTTCCCTCTGCTTATCCTGATATATGCGGGATACAGCGTGAAGCTGAAGCAAAAAACCATTTTTTTTATTTTATTGTCTAATAATTCGTGTTATAATATCTCGGTTATATGTTATATGTATACCTAGTCCAATAATGTTTGTTGAAAAGTTACAGGAGTTTTAACGACAACATTTTTTTATATAGTTTTCCAAATTTCTATATGAATGATGCGTAATTTACTTTTGACAAACTCGATTTATACAATAGTTATTATAATATTAGTATGGACATCGCTACATTTGTAGATATTAAATTATCAAAATTTAATTTAACTATATATTTATAGAAGCTGTAAGCCCATAGTTTACACTAATTTGACTTTGAAGTTAGTAAATAGTTGATCTTCTTAAGAAAAAGAATAATGCTGTGTGATCCCGGCCTAGAATAGGATCATCCTGGTACTGGTGGTGTCGTAAGAGGCGACTAAAGTACGTGTGGTAGTCACGTCGCCAGCAATGGCAACACGCATGGGCTTACTCGACCGGATCATTACCACCCCCGGCATTTAAAACCGGCGTGAAGTAGTGGCTTTATGCCACTGCGTATCGCATCAGGTAATGCCGGGCCCCGGCGCCCAACCTACCAAGGCCGGTAACGCACCTGTAGCTCCTCTGGGGTTGCACGGAGTCGTGGGCGGCGGTAATCACTTACCATCAGGTGACCCGAACGCTCGTTTGCCTTGTCTTTTCCATAAAAAAGTCGTATAACTGTGATTGGATTAATTATTAGACGTTTATATGCGTGAGAAAATCTTTTTTCTCCAATAGATAAACAGAATTAATAGGTACATTATTTTGCATTGTCGACACTTGTTTGAAAGGCAAAGAGACTCTGACATTCAAGCAAGGACGTTTGTGAAACACATAGTAACTATCTTTTTATCACTTGTTCAATTCACATCGTTGTATTGTATTGTTGGCGGGTTCAAGTAATATTTTTCTCTCGATATATATATATATGTATATATATATATGTGAAGCGTGAAGCTCATTACTGTATTATTCACTTCCCTTCCCCTCTAATAAATGAGTTATTTTCAATTCTTCTTCTTCGCACTGGTAACAAGACATAGTGTGGCATTGAGTTTTACTATACAACACGAAATGTCTCGAAAATATTTCGCAAATCAGGAATATGAACTAGGAATAGGGATCAGGAACCAGTGTAGGCAGGAGCCTACCCTGCTTTATGCAGGATATAGCGTGAAACTACAAAAAAAAAATTATGTTATCTTTCTACATCAACAAATATTATGTATTAAAGTAGTTATTTTCATGATTACACGCTAAAAGTCAGTTTACTTGAACCGACTCTGACATTCAAGCAAGGACGTTTGTGAAACACATAGTAACTATCTTTTTATCACTTGTTCAATTCACATCGTTGTATTGTATTGTTGGCGGGTTCAAGTAATATTTTTCTCTCGATATATATATATATGTATATATATATATGTGAAGCGTGAAGCTCATTACTGTATATATATATATATATATATATATATATATATATCTCGAGAGATTAATTATATATACAGTAATGAGCTTCACGCTTCACGCTGTATCCCGCATACAGGAGGGTAGGCAGAGGGAACTTAGTGTTAAGACACTCCGTTCCCCACTTTTTTTACAGTAACAATTTGACAACTACTATTTCGTGTTTTATTTTAATATTAATTTAGTTTTCCTCTTGTTTTGATTCACGTCGCATATTGCATGACGTAATCACTACATATATTACATTCTTTTCTTACGTTTTAATAGTGCTAATAGCAAAATATTTCTTTAATATAAATTTATTTAAATATATTAACTCGTAAGTTACCAACAAAAATTTTAAAAATATATAATTTTCAGACGACTCCGGCAGTGATCATAGTGATGACGACGACGATCACAAAGACACACAAATCAATGATGGCCGCAACGGCTATCCCCGTCTCGTTCTGACAGCAGAGGAGAGACGATTGTTGGCAAAGGAGGGAATCACCTTACCTACAAGCTATCCCCTGACCAAACACGAGGAGAGGGAACTCAAGAGGATAAGACGTAAAATTAGAAATAAAATCTCCGCGCAGGACTCCCGTAAACGCAAGAAGGAATACGTTGACGGATTGGAAGACAGGTAAGGATTTTTTTTGTTTTATTTTATATACGCATGTAGCAGTGTAGGCATAAGGAACCAAGTGATAAGATATTCCGTTCTCCACATAATGCCGAATTCGCGAAGTATTATGTATTATGTAGCGGAAATCAACGCCGCGCTTTGGCTTGTTACGAAAACGATCAAGTTTGTACAATCCGATTATGTGAGACTTAATTTTTTTTTTTACTTAATGGACCACACATTCTTTAGTCCATTTTGGACCACAAACCAAAATGGACTGAAGAAATGTAACACTTACAAACATTCGGTTAATATTTTTTTTCATATAATTATCAGATGGGACGGTATGATCAAAAACTACAGTACGACCGAAAATAATAAAAATATGCTCTTAAAGATATATATATACCAGAAGCTACCAAATTTGATAAAAATAAGCTTTTTTTAATTAAGTATTGATAACATTAAAAAGATTCGGCCTTTTTCTCAATATTATTATTGTTATTTTTATTTCAAAAAAATTTTAAATAATGAGAAAATTAGGTCGAGTGATACATAAATAAGGTATTTAATTTTTTTTTCATTTGTAGCTAAATCTTAACGAAGTATGTAAATACGGCTGGTATTTTACTTTACCAATACCATTGAGAAAATATTAAAATCATATAATATACCTATTTTATAGAGGCCATTTTGCAGTAGCGTCTCTATTTAAAAAAATGTGTATATTTTTAAATACAAACTGAGCTTCTTAATAAAACCTTTACTCCATTCGCCCATTAAATATATTTAGATTATTATATTTGGAATACCTTGACTCGTTTCAGTCATTGTTATGGATACAGGAAATTATTATGCAGATAAGATAACAATAAAATTGTGCTTAACACATAATTTTGTTATCATTTCTTTAGATGTTAAAGGTACTGATAGAAAATGTATATTGTTTGGATTGATATGCTCGAACATTGTTTTTTTTTTTAAACTTAAAATTCTTTGCGAAACCTAAAAATTGATTAAGTTTTAACCAAAAAAATGTTTATATTACGCCATATTTTGCCCATCGATATCAAAATAATATTTAATCGTTGTGTTTTGATAATGAGATATGTTTAATACTTTTGATAAATGAATGAATGAATTTAATGTTAGGTACATACTACTAACGCCATCTATTAATCTATTGTGTATTTTGTTATATAATTATGTATCTCTATTAATTCACATAAAAATACAAAAATAAAATTTAAAATGAACATTTGCAAAGCTCGTAGTTACCCCATAAAATACAGCCGTCGTGGCTCAGGGCCCTAATTGTGCAACTGTAAACGGGACTGTTGTGGATTCGATTCCCAATCAGGTTATGAAATATTTAATTTTCCTAGTAACGACAACACGCTATGCCTCGAGAATTCATTGGAAAATGAAGAAGAGAAAAGAACGGGTGTGTCATAACACTAGGTTCTTAGACTCCATCTGTCCCAAAAAAAAAAATTATGCAAAAACAACGCGCAAAAGAAATTCTTCTGCGAACATAAATTAAAACACTTAAACGGAACTGTAACAGTCGTAACAACCGTTATTGGCTCTTAAATGTGAAAGTAACTAGCTCTAAATATATAATGTTATCGAATTTTTTTTTACAGTACCTATTATTAAAGACCTAGTTTTTGCACTGCACTGCGCTAACTGATATAAAATATATCTACAGACAGCTTTTTGTTATATTTTTGCAATTAATTTCGTACTGAGACTGACTTTTCTTATTACTGTCACAAAAAACAATACAAATATAATACTGTCCGAGTGCAGTCAGGTCATGCAATCACCATTGTCTTTTATAACGCATAACGTTAGTTTTTAATGAACAAAAAGATTAGAAAAGCCTTTCTTTTGTTTGACGTTAACATATAGAGAAAATATTAAATTATATATTAATTAGAATTGGCCACGTAGCGGTACAGACGAGTCACGTATCCGCACTCGTGTCGATCGTTTCAGGCTTATTGAAAGTTGAAATATCACTTTGCACGTTATAACACGTAATTCGTCGTGTAAAAGTCGGCTTAATTTATTGTTTCTTTATTTTTTTTTTATATCTTCATGCGCATCTTGCGTGTTGAGGGACGATAACTCAACACCGTGTTATATTTTGTTGCCTGAACCAATAAATGAAAATATTAAGTAAATTATTCATATCCATGTATGTTTACAGTCCTATGCTGTGCTAATCAGCAAAGCAAATATAAGAAATATATATATATTTTTAAAAAATGATATACCCTAAACAGATCAGAACTCACATTCAGAACCCAAAAGTTGTTATTAGATATAATGTCCTGTTAAAAAATCGACTTCAACCGCTTCTCATCAGAACTTAACCAAAATCTCATCAAACAACCCTTAAAGTGTTTTCTTTTTAATGAAAAAGGAATAATCGAAATCGTTTGCGTGATATTGAGTTATTCGTCTATTTCTCGAGCACCTACTTAATGCAACTTAAGACTTATGTGATTGTCAGAAATGGACCAGTAAAATGCATCTAAAAAAAATAATCGTTAAAATCGGTTCACCCAGTCAAAAGTTTTGAGTTAACAAAGATAAAAAATACAGTTAAATCGATAACCTCCTTTTACAGGAGTCGGTTAAAAAGATATTACGAAAAGATGAAAATATCAATAATGAACGGTATTCTAAGACGGAAATGTTGAATCATGTTCCCAATTTCGTGATGACATTTTTTTAACGTGGCCACAAACACATTGTAAGGTCTCAAAATACGCATATAAATTATTTTACTATTATAACCAACATAAGTCACTATATAGTACGGCCGACGAGTTATGTACGCTCTGAAATTAGGCTTTCTGAACTCATTGTTCGATCGGAAATAAAATAATCAACAATAAGAAAAATCCTATCTGCGCGTCCACCTACAGCTAACTTCAGAGTGGCCACGACTCGTCGACCGTACTGTAATTCGAATGCAGAGTACTTATAACGTTAGGTACATTTCGTTTTCCCCTTGCTATATTATATTAAATTATTAATAATAGAAGATTGACCCTGTTTCCTTGTACATTAATAACTGATATGGTATTTATGCTCACTTGCCATCGATAATATTTAAAATTAGTTTATTTAATACTCATTTTATTTACGTAACATTCTTTGCCAGTTTCTTCCCCAAGTTAAGCGCAATTTTTTTTTATAGCGTCACTCTGTATTCCGCATACAACAGGGTAGGCAGACGTATCCTACTGGTATCTCAGTCTGTTCACCATTTTCAGAATTTTGAAAGGATTGCGTGTTGAATGGCGGAATTAAACGCCGTGTTTTGCCTCGACACCAGAGCTAAGAAATATTAAATATTTCATTTCCGCGAGTGGGAATCGAACCCACAGCCTATCGCGCTTACAATTGTGTGTGCCCCTGCGCCACGATATGCTTAAAAAAATATTTTCTTTTGGCTACTAAACTTTATACGCTTCAATGAAACTAAATACTTTTATTCAAGGACTTCTTTTAATTAATTCAAATGTGGCTATGGTGGTGATAAGGCTGTTCCTAAGAAAATATCAAGTGGACTGCTGGTATTAGGTATATAGTTCGCAAAGTATTCATTTGCATTGGATAATATAGTTAATAATATAGGTGAGGCCAGTCGTGGCGCAGGGGCACAAAGTGTGACTGTAAAACCGACTGGTTGTGGATTCGATCCTCACTCGAGGAGATGAAATATTTACTTAAATTTATATTTTCATTCTTCGCTCTGGTGTCGAGGGAAAGCGCGGCGTTGATTCTGCCACTCAACATGCAATGCCTCTAAAATTCGGCAGTAAGTGGGCAACGGAGTGTTTTAACACTAGGTTCCCTCTGCCTACCCTGCTGTGTGCGGGATACAGCGTGAAGCTGATTTTTTATTTTGATAATATAGCTATATGTTTTATCTTAAATAATTTAAATTTTTCAAAAGTTGTACATACTTTTGGTTATTATTTTTTTAAATTTCAAGTAGTGTTTTAACTAATAAAAGGGGCGGTCTACCATTTATTTATAAAATAATCACGTCTCGTTATCACTTAAGATTTTTTTTATATCATTATCTTGTTTTTTTTAATATATTATAATAGAAGTTTATTTTGTTTGTTAATATTTTGGTTCACGCTGTTTCTGTAGGCCAAGGTAGGCTCGGAGGTTAGTGTTGAAACTTTCCGCCCCCCATTTTCCTCCTTCCTTAACATTTTTTGAAATAATCAAGTGTTATGTCAGATTGAAATGGTTTCTAAAAAGAAAATGTTTTGCATCATTTCCTTTTTATTTATCCTTCTGAGTCATTTCGCCATTCAAAACAATCCACGCCGATACGAACACGTTGGCAGATGATTCACTTAACTTGTTTATTGTTTAATAATATTTCGTCATATTATCGTTTTCCTCCTATACTGGCTTCTTCAATGTTTTGTTCAGAATGAACTAAACTTTTCTGACTTTAATAAGTTCTTTGATTTTCACGATTATTATACATTTTAAATGAAACTAATCTACCCGTGACCACGGACTACTGCAAAGTGTTCGAAACGTCGGGTTTCCAAAATGTAAAAACTTAAATATACGCGATTAATTAGTTTCTTTTTCTGACTTTAATTAAATTACACTAGCGTCAGAGATTCCCATACTCATTAGTCATGTCTCTGTGAAGGAGAAATGGACAAGCTACTTGTAGTAGTTGTTGAACACTCAGCATTCATGCAGTCTTCATCACGACCCACCGCCTAACCTCTGTCTTATTGCTCTAATAACCCTTGACTCGTAATTGTCTTCGACGCATGAAGAACTGAAAAACGGTAGGACCTGACTCTTGGACGCTCAAGAAAGCACTGGCTGTCGTGATGCAGGACATGAGAGCCATTGGTCTAACCACCGAGGTTAAAGATCTAAAGATCGCGCAAAGTGGAGTAGGTTGAATAGGAATGAAAACCTTGGGAAGCCGGGATTAGTGCTATTAAGAAGAAGTATAGTATTATTAAAAAAAAATAAAACTATAAAATATTTTTAGACGGTAAAACAATATTAAACAAAGCGATTTAATGTAAGGTACATTAAAAGAAAAATACAATTGAAAATATCAAAATATATAAAACTCATACCGTTTAATTTGAAAAGTTTATATGAAATATACGTTTTGATATGAGATATGACAGGAGTCGGGAAGTGATGTAATAACCTGACGTAATATTGCAAACAATTTGAAAACTTTCTTGTTGCGATCGAAGTTTTGCACTTCTTTTATATATGTTTTTATTCGTATTTTTGAAACTTGTACTGAGTCGATTTTTAAATGGACATTTTTTTATTATCGTAGCTCTTCGCGTTTTCTTCAGATTTTATGTGCTTTTATTCAAAAGAGTACCTACTTTAAACAATTGTTCATTTTATCACGGTTTTCGAGTTTTTTTTATATTACATAAATTTTATCAAGTAACTTATTGTAAGATATATTTTCTATTTACCTTATTGTAACCGTAAGTTGTATTGTATAAATTGAAACCATATACTCACGTGCACGATTTGATTACCTGAAAAAATCGTATTCCTACTTTTACTTTAAAAAATATGGTCGCTTTGTAAACTTACTTACGTACTTCCGATTGACCTAAAACTATGAAAGTCGTAGTAACTATGTAGTAGTAGTTCAGAAAAATCCGAAAACTATCCCTTTATGGTTAGATCCTAAAACATAATAGCCTTAAAAGTAACTATCAATAATATGCAAAATATTTCGTACATTGCCTGGACGTCCTAGGTATACTGTATTCTACACATTGCCTAGGTGTTGTACAGAATATCTTGATTATACACATTGCCCGTAACATATTATATATAATATCGTGAATAATAAACGAAAACACATTATTTGCAGAGTTAAACAATGCACGGCGGAAAATCAAACGCTCATCAGGAGGATAAGGATACTGCAATCACAGAACCAGTCGTTAACACAACAGCTGAAGAGATTACAGGTAATTATGACATTTTATTATTTAATTTTATTATTTATTTATAGTGGATTTAAATCTTGTATAGGTATTATTGAACATAAAAAATATTTAAATGAAACTTTTTGATTTTTATACCTTTTATACATAATTTTCGTGTTTTCTATCAGTTCATAATATGGATATGGATCAAATTTATAAAAATATTTTTTATTTTCAATCAAAATCACCGTTAAAAAGCTTATTATAATTTATGATGATACATAAAATAGATTAAAATTATCAAAATAAATTATTTAAAATAAAACAAAATTGACGTGAGGTTTAATTTTTGCTATCTGAATGAAATTCTGAAATATGATAATGTATTCCAAAATCTAAAAGTCAATGTCGACGATCTCGTTTCATTCGCCATTCGTCATAATTATTTTAGAAAGTTGCACGAATCATTTATACTTAGTCATATATGGACGTTAAATTTGAGCTATAAAAATAAAATTACCCACGTTTTCTTTAGAAATAAGTATTTTTTTATATGAAGAACTTTTTTATTAGTTTTTTTTTGTGGGTTAACTTGCTCATTTTCGACGTGGTTGGTTTGTGACTGTCTTTTTTTAATTACAAATATTTTAAATTTCAATGTTTGTACATTTCAATTCAATGTCCGCATTTTTTTTAATTTCTAAACTATCGACTATTAGATTTTGTTTTGATGGGAATAATTAATTACATTACTAAATTAAAGATCACGTCCTGTCTAAAACTCATTTCTAAAATGTACTACGTCGGCAATACATAATAAAATCATATATAGGAATTGGCCATTTTTTATCATTTGTCGAGGAGAGCTCGGACAATGGAGGGGATCTTGAACGCACATTTAAAGAGTCCCTTAAGCCTAAGCTTAGGTCACCGGCATTGCTCTGACCTCCTCACCCTCAACAACATTCACATTGTATCCACGGCGTACTAAGCAGTTTCTTGTTTTTCATTTGTTCCAGAATGTTCTCACAGGCGTGACGTCATCCGGTGGCAAAGCTCAACCGGCCACTTGCCTGTTAGTCCTTCTACTATCGGTGGCGCTGGTCGCTCTGCCCTCGATGAGGGAGGAGGTGAGGGCGAAGGCACCCGAAAGGTCTACGTCACCAGCTATCACGAGGGCACTGCTTTCTGCCAGTAATAGTGAGTTTGCAATTAGGTTTTTTCTATTTATTTCTGCAGGCAGGTTGGGCTTGGGGAATTGCATGTTAGGACACACCGTTCACCAAGAGCCCCTCAATTTCAATTTTTTGTGAGTACAGTGAAGAAATTTGAGGCTGCGCTTTGTCTTCTTATTAAGCGTATAGGAAACGAACATCATTAATTCACTCGAGTGAGAATCGAATAACCATCACATTTACAGTCAAACGCTTTGCTGATGCGCCACAGCGGCCTATTTAATACAATCATTATAAATATATTAACAATGGAAATAAAGAGACTTATTTTACTAAATCGATCGATTTTTTTATTTCTTACATAACAAATTTATTGTTACAACAAAGTTTTATAATGACTTTTTGTTGACATTTTTCGTTAAGTATTGCTAAAAGTAAATAGAATCATTAAAAAAATCGTCGTTTTGTGAATAATTGTGAATGGTAACTATAATTTTATATAACGAGTGTAACAGTTTCAGTTACGTAGATGAAAGTAGAATGGCGGCGGAGCGTGACGCTGAACGCTGCGGATTAATGTTTATCTTAATTAATTTTTGTACGGATTTTTATAATATGAATATGTATTTATTGAATATTGTTTTTTTTTGCCTTTGGCATATTGAAAATAATATGTAGATTAAAATTGCGATAAAGTAGGGCCTACTACAGAAAATGAAAATACACTCATAGTTTGAAAAATACACATAAAAGTTTGGACTGTTACATATACAGAAATTTAAAACCAACAAAAATAATTTTATATGCATTTCATTTTATACCATTATGCATGATAGGGTAAAATAAGCTAGAGATGCGCGTGCCAAAGATATATAAAAGTCACAAAAACATACTATAACGAGTTCAATTTGTTTACAGAAATATCCCTCGACGAGACCGTCATAGACGACGGGGAGTTCGCAATGGACGAACTCATCACGTTCAACCGTGCTCCCCCCGACCACGACTACCCCTCCCCCCTACCCCTGACTCCCACAACCCCCAACGCCCCCGCATACGTCGACCCCCCCATAGACGACACGTGGCCCCCCGACAGACCGCCGAAAGACATACAGTTCGACCTCGACGACGGACATGACTACTTGCCCGTCGTCAAGCATGCTCGATATCAGGACAACATGGCGCCCGTCGTCAAACATGGCCGATATCACGACAAGATGGCGGCCGTCACGATAGAACACGACGACAACATGGAGGGACATTTCAAGGGACTGTTGCAGCTGCCGGTGCCCGTCGGTCGGGAGAACATACTGCTGGAGGAAGTCGATGACGCCGCCTTGAATAATCATAATTTTACTGAAGTCAAGACTTTTGTGGTCAACGGCTCCTTGAACGAGTTCTAGTTCAGTTCAGTTCACGTACTTGACCATGACTAACTTGAACTATAAAAGCAACAGACTACATATTGGTGAACGAGTTCAGTCTAGTTAAACGTTTCAATTACTATTATAGTATACTATTCCTGTCAGATTTTTTTATTTTATTTTTAATATAATTTTTAACATATATTTTCTTTATTTTCTATTTTCTATGAAATTATTTCTTATATTAAGCTTAAGGTGGAGAGTGGAGGTTCCGTTTTTAGATTTACTTTCAAATTAGCCTTTTATATATTATAAATAATAAATATTGTTGAAAATATTATTTAGTTATTGATATATTAAACGAAGGCTATAAAATAATCGATTCTATATTTACCATTTTCAAGAAATTCCATAATATATTTTGTCATCATTTATTGACACCGTTTTTTTTTTGTGATTGTCGTTTTTTTATTTGAATAAAATGACGATAGGAAAAATGAGAGATCGTGATTTAATTAGGTTAAGTATTACTTAGTTGTAAGTAATTCAGAACATAATACGTTTTATATTTATTTTTAATCAAAATTAATATATTAATGATGGATTTTATTAGATTTTATGAAATCGGCATGTCTTAGTAAGTTTTGAAGCATTTTCTTACTTTTAGACTTGGTGCAATTATTGTAGGCAAATAATATTAAATAAACTGATCTTCAGTGTTACTTTTATAAGATATCTAAAAATAAGGATTTATTGTATGTCTAGAGTTAATGAAAATATGATTAAGGTTTTATTACGTAAGTTAGTATTGTGTCGAATCATGAAATGTTGTATTAAAATACAATTGTTATTTGAAATAAATTGTGACAGAATATTGGTGTTTTTATGAATTGCCTTCTTTTTTCGTATATTTAATGTTTAAAAAAAGGAGCTGTATACAGCTTAATATATCTACTGCATTATTCTCATATTAATAGATTTTTTTCTCAATGTATATGAAATTAATGTGGTATAAGTGGTAGTAATTAAAAGTTTCATATCTACAAATCTCAAATCAATGGCTTCCATTTAAACCTATTGTATGTTATCTCACGTACAGAACGGGAGGATAGGTAACTTTTAAAACTCTCCTATAAATGCGCTTCCTTACGCAACTTTTCCGCCAAATTCTTAGGCATTTCCTGTTGAGTGGCAGAAAGTTACCAAATGAGTGGGAATTGAACCCACAGCCGGCGCGTTTCCAATTGAACGCTTGTGCCACGACAACCTCATGCATGTAGTAAGCTATTCTAAAAAAAATTGTATTAGTAGTGCCCCGGGGTAAGTATGGAGCTGCAGTTCCATTAGTTTACGAGTGAAAAGATAAATTTTAAATTATAATATTTATTATAGAAACATTTTTATATCTATGTATTATATTAATAACACACATCCAAATACATTAATCCTTGCACTTCAAGGCCTGCAAAATTTTGACCACGAAAATCACAAGTGACAATCCGACCACCCCGCTCGTGTGATCGCATTCTCGTGCGATATAGTCGGCATTGGGGATCAACTCAACACGCCATGTTCGGGACAGCAGGAAGTCGAAAACTGAGCTGCAAATAACGACGTGAAATGTAAAAGAATTAATAATAATGCTGAAAAACAGAATCAGTGAAGTGTAGTAATGGTGACTTTGTATAAAGATTCCGGTTCAAAGATTGCCTGCTCTAGCTATAGGTCTATACGGTTGATTAACATGGATATAGTAAATGCACACCAAAGTATTAGCAAGAGAATTATTAGAAGAGGCTCTTGTGGGAGGCACAAGGAGGCTTCAAGCTTGGAAGGATGGTATGACATAGCATTAGATCATTTCCTTCGCACGATCGCGGGAAAGTGTGATACCGTGAACCAATAAGTTTGTTGTGCTCTTTGAAACGACATTGCTTAAAAAGACAGTGCTCGATGTGAACGGATATTTTCTCCAGGCTGCGAGTCTTATTATAGAGACCACTCAAGTGCGAATTGGAGCTGGCATATTGGTTACATTTGGCTTGATTTGGCATATTGGTTACATTTGGCTTAATTTGGCATATTGGTTACATTTGGCTTAATTTGGCATATTGGTTACATTTGGCTTGATTTGGCATATTGGTTACATTTGGTTTGATTTTCAATTGGGTGATAAACAATATTACGCCATGACAACATTTGTATTTGGATAGGGTCTAAATAGGGTAGCACAGCGACATGAGAGTATAAAAGCTGACCTGAAGGTGAACATAAGTAACAGCAAAGATTATAAAAACATAAGATTAAGGGAAAAACAATAATAAAGGTAGAGGGAACCTGAGAAATGTTAAGGCACTCCGTCCTATTATGGCACTTCCGTTCCCCATTTTCTTTCGAATTCTGTAGACGTTTTGTGTTGAGTGGAGAACCTTAACGGCGCTTTTTGTCTCGTTACCAGAGCGGGAAAATAAAAATGTTAAATTTTCATTTCCTCATCTACAGTCCTACGCTTGTGGTCCTGCGCCACGACTAGCCTGATGAAATTCTCTCTTTTTTTAATGATGTCTAAGACAGAATCAACATAAAATTAAATAATACATTTAAACTTGTTTACCTTTGTACCTTGTACCTTTAATTAACAATGTTTCGAACGAAGGCTTTAAGTTTTAACGCTTGAATTCTTATTCTCGACTCTCTCTCTCTCTCTCTTTCTCTAACGGTATCAGGTTTTGATAATCTCTCGACCACGTCTTCATAGTCCACGAAAAATATATAAATTTGATGTAATCGTAAATCGTGTGGCAATTTTTACCCAAAAACGGCGAAATTGACTGCAGCGTCTCTAGGACACTTTAAGTAAAGAATTAAAAAAAATCTCCACAGTGTCGTGTGTGGAGAAAAGATAATGAAAGAACAGATGAAATTTGCACATTTCAAATATGTAAACATTATTAGCTGATGCTCTCGGCTTTGCTTGCAATCATCTGATCTGATGCAAGAATTTATAAAATTTACTTCTAAATTCGTTAAATACAATGAAGCAATATAATCTTAACTGCATAATAAGCTGCATTAACACGAATTCACACAACTCCAAAATAAGTTAAATAAAAAGAAAGTTTAAAATCTAAAACCCGATTACTGAAACACGATCGAGTACGAAACAAGTTATTAACCGCTAAAGTAATTATGTACAAACTATAAATAATTTACCGATTATTAAATAAACAACTTACACGTATTATATTATATTTTAACGTATTTTTATACGTTATACTGATAGAGATATGTTTAAAGGATAGCCGTGGTGTACGACCACGACCATCCTTTTAACTTTAATACTACTTTGGGCCAGTTTCGTCGATTATGAATAAAGTTTCAGATAGTTATCTAACAATTAATGCTATCTCACAGATAGAGAATGAAAAACAAAATAACTAATTCTTATATTTTCATTAATGAACGACAGTAGTGGGTAATAATCGATGCGATTTTTTACATTTTAAAATTACACATAAGTAAGTATGTAGAAATGAAATGCATGTGTCAAATGTTTATCTAGGTACTAGATACTGCTGTTTGAGACCTGTGAAACCAAAAATTCATTAAATTGCTTGTCTGGCAGATACGGCCACTATACGGACTTTATCAGCCAGTAGTGAAACTGGCCGTTATTATTTTAATTTAACTGCTACTTTATTTTCATTTTATTATAACAATGAATCTGTTTTGCTGCAGTTGTTGGTTGGACCACGGCTTCGACCCTCTCGTCTCTCCCGTATGCTTTTGGCTTGTCTTTATATACTTTTCTTAGTCCTCTTTAGTTGATGATGAGGTTACAGAAGAAAATCTATTTAGAAGTGGGATCTTTGAAGTTGGAAAAACTGATAGTAGAATTGATAATGTAATTTCTTACTAATAGTGTAATTTGTAATAAAAAGAGTATGAGATTAGTGATGGAGATGTGAACAAGAGTTAGGAGAGTTTCGCGGTGGCGATGTAGTTGAAAACTCTGACCGTGCATCTCGAAGTTGTACATCTGGCGGTTACAGGATGGAACTAACGTATTATGAAGATCTTTTAAAAGTTACCTAGAAGTTCTATATATATATATATATATATATATATATATATATATATATATATATATATATATATATATGTGTGTGTGTGTGTGTGTGTATGTATGTATATATGTGTATATATTTATATTTATTGTATGTATCATAAATATAGTATATTATTGTGTATTTATTACATATACTTATGTAGATTGAATATTGATATTTTGTTATTATTATTATTATTCTTTTTGCACCTACACATTTTATTCTCCCGCATGACTTAGGTTGGCTGGTAGAAAATGCTTTTTAGCGTTAAACCCGCCTATTGTACATTTTTTTTTACGTATTAAATTTTGTGCAATAAAGAATAAAAAAAAAAATTTTTGCTATCAACTTTTTCGCCATAGTCTTATTTCTATTAAACTTTTCTTTTCAACTATTTTTTTTTGTCTTATGTCGTTCCCTATAGCCTCCTTTTTGTCTTTTCGTCAACTCTCAGGATTGTTATTTAACCGTACTATCTATAACGTCTCTGAATTTTCGCTGTACTAATTGTCATTTTTTCTTTGGGTTTTGTAAGCTAAAAAAAGACATTAAATAAATTGTAAATTTAATTTTTTTGACACAAAAAAATATACTAAATAAGTAATTTATGTAAATAATAATTTTCCCACACGTTCTCTTCTGTTACTGGTAACGAGGGAAATTTTTCGTAGCGCAGCAACAGCTAACTCCGAACGCCTATGATCCTCAAAGTCGGTGCCTCTGACATGTACCAAAGCCCCCATTAAGCAGACATCGGCGCAGGATTTTTTTAGAGCACAATTTATCAATATATTTAACATATTACTTAAATTATATTCAATATCGAGTTATTGTGTAAAATTCTTCATATCAAAATTAGACCAATTAGAGCTTATATATTGTTTTTAAATAATGAGTAATCTAATACTCTAAAAATATTATTCAAATTTATATAATTTTATTCAAAATAAGAAGTTACATGCTTTATTCTTGAACGTCAAATAGTTTACCATCAGTTCACTAAAGTTAATGCCTCAGACCTGAGAAGAAACTCAGCGGGACTTATTTTTTTAAAATCAGTTTTATACAAATACATATTAAATTATTAGTGACAATGATACTTATTATAGTGAAAGGTTTCGTTTTTTATGGATTCATATTGTATACCGCATATAGTAACCAGGTAGGCAGAGAACTTATTACCTTAGTGTTAAGACACTCCATTTCAAACTTTCTGCATGCATTCAAATATATGGTTAGATACTATCAAATTTAAAATAGTTGTTACTAGGTTGTCTCATGTACTTATTTTACAAAAATAAACAAATAAATCAGCTGCACACTGTATTCCGCACACAACAGGGTAGGCGAGGGAAACATACTGTTAAGACGCTCCGTTCCCCACTATTCGCTGAATTCTGGAGGCATTGGGTGTTGAGTGTCGGAACTCAACGCCGCGTTTTACCTTGACACCAGAGCGAAGAACGGATTAACAAAAAATGATGATTATTACTGTAGAATTTTATATTATTTAACAAACGTCCAATGATTTAAATATAATTGAAAAACTACATATCGAAATACTTAAAATAATGAATAAAACAAATATCTTATAATAAGCTTTATTTAATTATGAGTTAACAAATATTTTCGTATTTTTGAAAACAGGTTGTGACCTTAACTGAATATAAGTCAAATTGCGTACGCAAATGTATATGTTACAGAAAAAAAAAAACATTGACAACTGTTTTCTATGATAATGAATATTTTATATATACGGGTACTTAACTATAAGGATTCAATTCATTTTCGAAAGCATCATGTATTATAATACACAAAGTTAATAACTATAACGGCCGTCGGGACGTGACTTACTTAGTAAGCGAAACTTTTAAAATTATAAATTAACTACACAGTTATATACGCTCGTCGTCGCGACACATACAATAAATATAAACGTTCCTCCGCTTCAGTGTTCAAATTGAGACAATAAAACGGTGCCATGAAACGTTTATTGTGATAATATGAAGCTATCGAAATGCCTTCTCGTTCCGCTGCATCGCCAGCGATCGGTGTTGCCAGGCGGCAACGAACTACATTTCTATTTAAAAAAAAAAACATACAACTGAGAACTTAGAAAAAATATGAATACAATCCAATATACGTAACTGTACATATTAACATATGCAAATTGTAGTTGACCTCCGCTTGCGGTCCTGGCAACACACCGTAACTCGTTCACAATCACGTAAAATCATCGCGTTAAGAGATCACACAATTTGACTTTGAATTTCAACTTCCAATTCTAATTTGATTATTCTATCTAGCAAATAGAAATTAACAATTAGGTACAGCTATGTAATTAAATTTAAGACTTACGTTTATAACATTCGGTTAGATATACTGCCACGTGTACAGTAAGTATCCTATCGGCGAGGGGAAACGAACATTGTTCACGATATTACACCAAAAACTCATCCAGAGTGAGAACATTCAATTTTCACTTAAATATTAGCATTCAGAAGGTTCTCTAAACATTTGAAAATGACACAACAGGGTGTTTATTTTAACACAAACAGTTCCAATTCCTCGTTTGGGGGGCGAACGAAGCGGCCAATCACTGTAGCAATGATCGCCGCCGCGTCTCTCCTCTTCTCTTCACTCCGTTTCCAAGCAAAAGTATACAAACGCGTCTAAGCTGTACAATTTATACACTAACAAGCGACCGCGCGGGAGCCCTCTAAGCGTACTCAGTCTATTCACAATTCGATATCAACTAACGCCCACTGCGCCGCTGCGGGGGAACCCCCTGCGACGTCACAACGTTAGTAACGCAAAATCCACTAAACAGAACATCACAACTGAAACGTAACGAGTGTTGCGATCAGTCTTGTCGCACTCTCCACACTCCGCTCTGAGAAGGTTTTAACATAAATTATTGCACGTAATAATATATAAAATTTACGAATCACACTAGGACCGACGAGGAGCGCGGTGACGTCACTACGACCAAAACGATACTTCCACGAAACAACTTAATCAAGATGACTAAATAAAATTATAACTAGAATATGGATATAACGGCGGGCGCGTTCTGGCGCGTCGCCCATCATCAACAACACAACTTACGCTTGACGATATCTATATTATGGTAATAGTTTACTTACGAAACGTAACGCAATCGTATAAATACAGAATTAACTATAATAATGAACTACGCGGGACCACTACTACTACGGCCGCTCATCGTGTACTGTTTGTTCTTAAATCCGACAGATTGTTATTGACCTGAATTCGTTTGTGGCTAACCATTTTTATTATATATAAATATTCATATATAAAAATAACATTTTATTATACGTAAAGCGCCTTTTTGATATTGTATACGTGGAGACCAAAACACATTACAATTTCAATCTTATTTTTTCTTTTTGTATAGATTGCTATTATTAGTAGCACAAGTTAAATACATACTATTCTACTTAAAATATCCTCGTGTCCGTATATTTTATATATGTTATACTATTGTCACAAATAATAGCAATTTTTACAAGATGGAAACATTGAATAGAAATTATATTTTTTTTGCTAGGAACGTATAAAATGTCAAAATGTATAAACCATTATTGTTATATATGAATATTTTTATATTCAAAGTATTAAATCGACTTTCTCGACAAACACACGTGTCACAATATAAGCGTATCATTCGGTCAAAAATAATAGTTCATAATGAATGACAAATATCGATACTAGCTCGAATGATCTGGAATGAATGCTTAATGAGTTGTATGATTGATTGTTCACGACGAAATAAATAGAAGAATTGAACATGAAACGTAATCTACGGACGGGAACACAAACGAAAACCAACCGCACCTCGAAATATTATGTACATGATGACGTTTACTGGAAAGAAAAATATGACACTAAGTGGACACAGTTAACCAAATTAAACGAAAAATTTTATTAAATAAAATTTTGTTTTTCGCCATTTAAGAAACAATCCGTTCACAATCACTATTAAGTGTGTTATATAGTAATTATAACGATATTTCCGAATACTGTATCGTATATGATATGGTACATTCTAGAATCTCAGTAATAACACAATATCTTGTATACTAGTTAGTCACTTTACATATCGATTAGGCGTCTTGCGAATATTGTATCGACTATTTTTACTCACAATAAAAAAAAAATAGGATTTTTTTTAATAAAAAATAATCATATATCAATTAATATTTTTTTCGGTTATTGTACATTATGTTTGGACGTAAAGTTTTGTTTATGGATAATTTTCTATATTTATGGTTTTTAAGCGTAAGCCACGGATATTTTTTATTTAGCTGCCTGATTGAATGAATTCATACCAAATTAAATATATATATATTTATAAAAAAATATAGCAAAATATGTCAAATTGTGTGTGAGATCTCTACATAGAGTAGTTTAAACAAAATAAAAAGATAAAAACACTTTGTCTTATTGTAAAAGATAAAAAGTAACTATTTTATCTTTACACGGTTTACTTTCATACTCATATGTATTTTTCATTGTTTTATTGCAATAATAAATGTAAAATTAAATTGGGCCATATATAAATAATACAAAGCACATACTTATTGCAGGGACGTTATGGAACTCCGTAACCGTAACCGAAACTATCGGATATACGAATAACTGAAAAAAAAAATCGATTTGTATCCGTAACCGGTTCCGATATAAGTTTCGGATAATTTCAGATATGGGCGTTCTTGATTGAAAAAAAAAATTTTTTTTGAAAAACAATTATCAATAACACATTATTTACAAATTAAAGCAATATCAACAAAAAAAAAAGTATCTCGAATAATTTTCATAATGAAAATTACAGATTATTTCTATTTTCTGAATTGAGTTGTTAGCCTTTACAGCGACACTGTGAGGAGGGAAGAGGGTACTCCGTCCCTGAGTAGTCATAAACACTACGTGGTTGCTTGAGAGAGCGTCTCCTGCGAGACTCTAAAATGGACTTGAATATCGATCGAGTTGAGAACTTACTCATTGCATTCCTCAAATATCTTATATCCGTAACCAAAATTATCCGAAACTAACTACATCCGTCTCCGTAACATAACATCCGCAACATCCCTGATTTATTGCATATAATTATAATATAATGTTAATATATAATAAAGAAACATGTATTCATTCAATTTACATATATAGTATATCTAAAAATTATTGGTATTTAATATTTAAATGTCAGGATATAAGTTAATTTTTTTTTATCAACAAACCACAATTTATAAGTCAAATTTAAAATATTGGAGTACTTGTAAAAAAAAAGCACGGAATTCTCTATGAAAATCGATCACATCTTAGATTATTTTGTATCTATATAACTACTATAGAATCAAAACTTATAATTTTCATGCCATATTTTAAATTTGACGTTATAATAAAAATTATATTACCAGTTGAGATAATTTGCAAAAGAAATTTAATATCACTCTAGTGTATAACTGAAAATTTATAGAAAGCGCAACAAAACATTTAAAAACTAACTAAATCCTATAGAAACATTAAAAAAAAACTTAGAAACCCTTTAATATTATTTATTCATTTTTTTTCTTCATTTTAATACTAACAATACCTACAGATTAACAATGTTAGTGCAAAATTTGAACTAGACTATAAAATATTTGAAAATTGACCAATTGACATTAATTTCCTTTTTGACAAATATCTCAACTTGAAAATTTTGGAAAAAACCATATTATTTATTTAATTTACATCAACAATTTCAATTACCGTCTCGTTCTGGATATATTTCATAACAAATAACATTATGTTTCAGTTCGGATTAAATCACTTTAGGGTTGTCAACTGAACGAATATTTTTTGTTCATATACTTTATATAAGATTTCATACGTCGTAATAATTAATTTTGCAAAATATTAACCGGCACAGAGTCTAATTGAAAATAATTATTATCATTTTTTCGCTCTAGTAACAAGACAAAGCAGCAGCAGCGTTGAGTTCCACCACTCAAGAGTCTCAAATATTGGGCGGTGCGTAGAAACTACACTCCCTCACATTAGGTTCTCTCTACCTGCTTTACAATATGCGGGATACAGCGTGAAGCTAGAAAAATCTGTAGAACGATATTTAATATTTTGCAAAATATACAAATATCAGTGTAATTTCTATATAACGATACTGTAAGGAATGTGTATTTTATGACATCATTAAGTGTGGTTATGGTGGTGGTTTTTATATATTCTCATATTTTATTTCAATTATCAAAATAATGACCAAATTCTTTTATACATATAGTACGTATTACTATGTTATACTTTTTGAAATATTAAAACAAGTATACACGGGAGATCGTTTCTCCGGTGCCGATTGTTTTTTGGTAATTGAGAGTTATTAATATGATGCATAGTATTTAAAATAAGGCAAACCGACTAAAATTATGCATATTGAGTGTTTGTCATAAAACCATCAAGAGCTGCTATATAGAACGTACACTGCATTTTCTTTTACTAAGCGTACAAAAGTAATATATCAAAGTATAAATCTTTAACTCTGCTTTGCGTGTAACAATTAACAAAAAGAAAAATGAAAATGTTGTAAATCGAGAACCCAATACCAATAGTTGTCGATTTGCTATAATTCCTGTTTCTTCCGTTGAACACAAACACAACACAATCAAAGTTGACAACCCTAAACAATCCATATAGTAAGCATCATGGAGCTGACAGCTCAGCAGTATACGGTCCGGGGGGCGTCTGGGGGTGTGTGGGGGTGCGTGGGGGTGGCGGGGGGCGCGTGGGGGTGCTAGGGGCGCGGCTGGGGTCAGGCGTCGCGTCACTTGTACGCGCGCGTCGCACACTTCTTCTTTTTGCGTTTGAAGAAACAGCAACATCTGGAATAGACGGATTGTCTGCATGATGATTTTTTATAGTCTGCTTGCGGTTTAACATATTCATTTATATACTTAATAAAATAGTTATAGTTTTGATTGTTTACTAAATTGCGTTTATAGGAAAAATGTCGGAATAAATTATATATGAAAATCAATTTGAAGAAAATTTAAAAAACAACAACATTTAATGTACTTAATACATTATTATTTTAAATAATCTTTTTATTATTTTAAACAATTTGGCTAAAATTAATAGATTTGATTTGATCCAAGTAAGAGGTTTAGGGTAAATATGAATTAAAAGTAATTATTAATAGTTAAGAACAATAAAAGCGTACCACCCAAAGCCTACATAATCATTACAATTATTCATATTATAAAGACATCTCATTATTTCAAAATAAAGAGTATAAACCAATAAAACATTCTTACTTATAAATTAATACAGTTTGGTAATTCAGTCATTTTGGGTAAAATTTGTAGAAAAATATAACAATGAGTTACTATTTCTCTTTAACAGTATAATAATATTTATAATTAGGCTATAATATAACCACAACCTTCAACAGGCGCAGCCGCGAGTGGATTGCAAGTGTTTTATAAAGTTAACATTTTACTTTTCTCCACTAATCCCATATCTCCATATGTAGAATTACCCAACATAACTGACACAATTAACAACGTACGAATATGTTTTCTCATCTTCACGCTGCATCCGGCATATAGCAGGGTAAACAGAAAAAACTTAAGCAAGTGTTAAAACTCTGTTCTCTATATACCTCTCAATTTTCAAGATATTGTGTTAAGTGAAGTGAAGAATTCATATAAGTGGGAATCGAACCCACAATCGTCACGTTTACATATAGACACATGCCAAGGCGGTCTTAATAATAACTAATAACAATCATATCAGTTTAACATTATACTTCCCGCATTTAGCACGGTTCATAGATACGTTCACCACTTCATATACATGTACGTACATAAAATCAAATTATTCTTACCGAAAACAAGCAACAACATTTATTACCACGTAAAGCTACCAACTACGAAAAAAAAACTAAAATTAAAATATAAATAATAAAAAAAAAGAAACCAATGCATACAGTTGAAACACTGACTTGGTGTCGTCGACCACGTCCACCTCGTGGTGCTGCGTGATGGGCGTGTTGCTGTGGCCCGCCGTGGGGTCGTCCGCGCCCAACTCGCCGTTCGTTGAGCTTACCACCTACGTTTATGAAAAAATATGTTTATTTCTAAGTTTTTTCTCACTATACTACTAACCGACCGACGGATTATCGTACCGTTGATCAACTAAACGTCCGATTAAGCGAATGGCCGATCAAGATCAAAATCGATTAGAAAACATCCATGTCCTCCTCCTGACTTATGTCAAATAATAATTAACGCTCAAATACATTTATATTTATATAATTTATAGAAATATAAAAAAAAACTTATGTTGCAGGTAATAAATAGCAATTGTTGTATGCAAATGTTTCTAATAGGCGCGGGTTGGAGTCCCGCTACGTACTATGTTTAATACTTTTGAGAACTATTCCCCTTTTCTGTGTGTGAATAAAACTGTAAAAAAATGCTTAGTCGTTTTTTAAATTTAAAATGTTAGTGTGATTATATTTTTTTAAAGAAACTGAGATTTAAAATAATATTTTTTAATGAAATATAACTTTATACATTCCTTTTTATCATAGTTAATGTGTTTTTGCGAGGGCTATTGTTGTATTTTAATACCAACTAGGTAAAAAATATAAATATATTTATTTAATATCTACCTATCCACGTCTCATTTAACATAGACAAAATTATTTTAAAACCAAGCAAATTCTAACAATATTCAACAAAATCCAAATAACATTTAGATTCAGTTTCAACACATACAAAACAAATACAAGGCCTTTAGGGGGGTTATTAAGCGTTACCATTGTTCGGAAATTGGCATCACTTGAACATCAAAATAGCTCTGACCAAGCGACATCCATAGCACACTAACGACAACGTTATTTAAGCATTTACTTTAAAACCGCAAAATTTAAAAAAAAATCTAAATATTAAGTAAGCGTTTTCAAAAATGTATTACGGATTTTTTGGCGTGTGTCACATTTAAAGCTCGTACGATTCGTTACGTTTTCGGATACCACATTATTTGTAGCATTGACTATAACTTTTCCTTATTTGAAATATAAGATATTAAATTAAATTAATAATTTGAATTTGACATAGAATATAAATTTTGAATAAAAAAATTATAATCGTTTTTTTTTCTATCTTCACGTGGCTTATGTTGCCTTGCCTAGGCTAGGTGCTCTACAACCTAGTGTTAAAACAATCCGTCATCCAGTTTCTGCTCGAATTTGCTAGTGTGTTGAGTGGTGAAACTCAACGCCACAAATTTGTCTACCAAAGCGGGAAAATAATCAATCTCCCCGATTGTCGATCAAAACACAACGTTGGCCAAATCACACTTAAAAATATATTAGATATTTTTTTCATATCACACGAGTTCTAAAAACCAACCAAATACTCTAAATATATTCAATCTCAATCAAAAGACAAAGTCAATATGCTTTAGCATCAAAAAAGCGACATGCAAACACACAACTGTTGCCGCAAAATGTTCAAACTGACCGTCGACACCGACCCGGGAAATTTCACATACCGAAAATGCTTATTCTTCAACAGCTAAAAAATAAATACAACAGTGTACGTACATTCACATATCATAGACAAATAATGGGCGAAAAAAAAATGATATCTGTCATGCATAATAATATCGAACGTTTACTTAATAGATCGCCATGCTTCGTAGCAAATATGTATGTCGTATCATACAATTATTTATAATAACTTTTTGGATATAGCCTGGTGTGTGTTTAAGTGTATTATTTTAATCCACGGTAATTAAATTTAAATAGCTGTTATATAAATTTCTATTCATAATTGCTCTTGTACTGTATATAAATTAAGTTCCCCTCTACTTCCACTACTGTGAAAAAGGTTGAAGGGAGTTTGGTTACCATGCGGATTTATTGATTTGAACCCATTGTATCAAATTTATATCTTACACTTATTTTTTTTTTGCATTATTTGAATATTGATATTATAATATATAACGTAAATTCCGTCGTCGGGTTAAATATACCAGTAGTTTTCATTCCATCTCCCATTTGTAATTAGATTCCTTTTATAAGTGTAAATTGTGGTAAATAATATTCTGAGGACGACGAAAAAATTTTAAAAAGATCAAATTAAGTGTAACTTTTAACTATCTAAATAACAAAAAATGTAATTTCCAATTCATATAGTTTGGCAGAACTAACATAAAATGTCTATTGCACAAGAGAATTCGAACTTAATACTAACCACATCAATATTAACAAATTATAACAATGTCGACCGATCAAAAACACATCCATTACAAATTAAAATCGAACCTACAACCATCTCAACCCACCTGTACAGATCCATGTCGGTCGGCCGGCGTCAGGTGTCCGGTGGCGAGGGGGGTCGCCTTGCCGCTGTGCGGCCAGTTCGCCGTGTTCGCCGTACCACCTGTGCCCGTGTCCTTTACGGCGCCCTGGAAAATTTGATATACAATATATAATAATAAAGAAATGAAGAAAAAATTTTTTTTAGAACACATAAAAATTCCAACCCGGGCCTTTTGGGCGAGGTCAAAGCATAAGCTGTTTTATGGTATTAAAACGGGTAAAACCGATGCCTGCGGGATTGAAACTTCTTGTATCTATCTATCTACAAATCATTTTGTAATTAAAGTTATTATTTTAAATTAATTAATATAATTATTATTCATGTACAATTTTTCTTTTGATTTATAATAAATAAACATTTGATAATAAATAAACATTTATATCATTAGTAATTTCACTACAAAAACTGGTAATTAAGTAATATAAATAAACCAATTAAAGTATAAAATTTCAAATCATGCGTAACGATTTACTTAAACTAAATCAAAATAAGATTGACCTTGTACGGCTTGATCGGGAATTGGCTTAAGCTATGATTTAAATACTATGACTTTTAGCATTATACTATTTAATGAAGAAGATATAAAAATCTGCTTCACGCTGTATCCCACACACAGCAGGTTAGGCAAATGGAACCTAGTGTTAAGACACTCCGTTCCCCACTTTCTGCCAGATTCTAGAGGCATTGCGTGTTGAGTGGCGGAACTCAACGGCGCGCTTAGCCTCGACACCAGAGCGAAGAAATGGAAATATAAATTTTAGTTAATATTTTATCTCCTCGAGCGGGGATCGAACCCACAATCAGACAGTCATCCTGGCGCAGTTGCTGAAAATATAAATAAATAAAAAAAGAACTAAGGAATAATTATTTTATAGGTATTATGAAATATTTATGTATAAAAATATGTACAGTACTAATAAGTTTTAACTTTGTTATATAAAAAGCAATAATGTTAAAACAATGAGTGAGTCGTGTTATTTTACATAAATCACACTCTGCCTTAGGACATTTATATAGCAACAGACGGTACTGGCGTTGAAAGCTACTGGCTGGTTAAATATTAAATAATAAATGAAACTACTTTATATTATATCAAAAAATATAAAATATACATTAAAAAAATGTAAATATATATAAATGAAACTGTTATGTTATATTAAAAGTTTAAAACATACATACATACATGAAAATGAAACAAGTATTACTGTATAATAGTCTAATACTGTAACATTATGTATCGAAATGCTATTGACATGTGAATATGGAGAGATTTGAGCTTGGGAAAGCAAACTATTGGATCAAACGTCAAACAACATATATTAGAAAGCTGTCTGTGCAAAGTGGTATAACTAATATTTCTTTTATTTATAAAATTTCAAAATTTTATTTTTAATATTGGTATATACATTATGATACAAAATACAGTGACGCCTGATTTATTGAGACATAAGGATTTGTACAATTTAAATAGGTTTTCATTCATCCATTCTTCCAATAAGACAGTTTTAAAATTATAGTTATCTTATTTAGAGGCTTGAAGTGCATATAATTTTATTTGTAAATAAACGTATCGAAACTAAAAACGATAAAACGTCTCACTTTCACAGAAAATTAAATTAAACACAGAAAAACTTCTAGAAATCAAATCTTACTACACCAAGTCCAAAACGTCTCATTGTTAGAGGATTACCTCTCAGGTCTCAGCACCTTGTCGTTGATAATTCAACGGTGCTGAGACCTCATTGGAATCCTTATTAATAGTTATTTCTCACTTATCTAGGACCCACTCGACCAGGTTTCACTGTACATGAAATATTAATAATCAACAAGTAAATTTTAATTTTAAATTGATTTAAATACAGTTAGGCCACTTTGCCAACAGTGTTGTGTCAAACCTCTCCGGATATAAGCGCCGCCTCATCGTCCTCAACCAAACCAATCATATAATCACACAAATCATCCTGCACCGACAAACAAATTATATGAGTCGGCCATTTTTTTTCACTAGTCTCTTTTGTTTCGTAATATTTTTTTTATATATATATATATATATACCACCGCCGTGCAAATATTCTTTTTTGTTCTTTTGAAAATAATTTTAATTTAATGTGTTCTACATTAAAATTTTAAAAAATAATTGATCCTGTACAATTTGCTTGAGTTTATAGTAGGAACGTTTGTCTACTTAAATGCAAGTGCCATATCTTAAACTAGCTTAAGAGTGTAAATTTTCTAAATCCATTTTTTTGTTTTTTCGCTATGTACATTTTTTGACTATTAGAAAATGTAAAAAAATATAATATAAAATTTGATTTTGTTTTATTTCATATACTAGAGAATATAAGCCAATTTACTAAATTATGATGAAATTTGATGTTATTGTATTTCTTATTGCTGGCAAATACAACAGCAATTAGAAATTTGGAATTAAGAATCACAATGCACGGCGATGATATAATATAAAGATAAAATGTTCAAAGTAAAACAAGTAAAATCTTTTTTATAAGGAAAAAAGAATAAAAAAACAAGCGCCATTCTCCAAAACAATAGAAACTGGTGAAAACACTGGCCATATTCAAAAGAAAATATTTGCAAATAAGAACAAAGTCATACCAAAGCCTTTTTTTATAACAATTTAATAAAAATAATTAAATGTGATTAAACGTGATTTTGGTACTACGCGTGCTATATTAGTGGCAGTTATAAATTATATTACTACCTTATAATATTATTAAATTAATCAATAAACATAACCGGAAGTGAATATTTATTCGATCTCAAAAAGAATATAATAAGCCGCCATTACGCAGCACAATGTCTGGATGTAAACGCGACAGATTGTGGGCTCTCTCTCGTACATGTCTCGAACATTGAGTGGTGCTTAGGGCGCAATATCTTAACTATGGGTTCTTTCTGCTTACTCTGCCACATACTGGAGACAACGTGAAGCTAAAAAAAAATATTCTAATATGTTTCTTCACATTTGTTGTAACAAATGACCTTCACCTTCTATAGCATTATACATATACAAAGACCTTAATCCAATTAAACGACAGAAGCCTTGGCTTTCTAAATGTCAAAAATAAATCTACATCGATTTCGACTTATGCCTTAATACCGTCGAGTGAAACGTTAAAGTTGAAACAATTTATTTTTATTAGCATTATCGCTGTATCCCGCATACCCTTCTAAGATAAAGGAAACCTAGTATTAAGACACTGCTCCCTAAGCGCCTCCTAATTTTCAAAACATTGCGTGTTATGATGAGGAACTCAAAGCCGTCTTATGTCTTGATACCAGAGGGAGACAATGAAAATAATATATTCCCTTAAGTGAGAATAGAATTCAATAAGAGACGCGTTAACTGCAGCGCAACGATAACACTTTTATATATTTTGTAATCTACCTAGTATACCTAATAAAGAATGCAGAGAATAAATAAAAAAAAAAATATCTTTTATTAATCACAAATTTCTTCATAAGTCGACGATTCTAAAGTTTCCAATCTTAAATATATTTGTACTATATTTTCAAAGGTATTAAAAGTATGTTCTTTAAAAATTATCAAAAATTTACCTTGTGGAAGGGCTGATGTCTGTCACGGTTGGGTGACACGACAATCTCGTGACCAGTTTGTATAGAGCCCACGGGTGTAGACTGAAATTAGAAATATTTATACATTTATTTATAAAAAATATATGTAGATAATATATATAAAAAATATATGTATTTTAAAATAAATATGCTACTAGAAACGATGATAGGAATTAAACAACACAATAATTGAAAATGTTTCTTTATATGACTTTCTATGCAAATGATGAAATGTACTACAAAATTAAAAACTTATTAAAGAAATTTCAGTACTTTGAATATTACAATGGCACAGATAATCGAAATGATTTTGAATATCATATACAAATGTAGGCTAACATCAACGAAGTAACTGACCTAGCATTATTATATTCTAAATGAATATTTCATTTCTTAAGTTTTTTATTGATAAATGATAAATAACAATAAAATAACAACAAAAAAAAAATATCAATAAATAAAAATAAATATGTAGAAAATTTTCTAGTGATTTGCGAAAGAAGCCCAATTAATACATCAACTATTTACACAAAAAGATTTAACTAAAGCTAATTGAATATCAACTAATGGTTTTAGTGACGTAAGTACCAATACGTACATACATACATACATACTCACTATTTACATTTATATATATATATAGTACTAACCTTATCGGATTTATTTCTAACGATATTGGATGGCGGCGCGTTACGCAATATCCGCATCACATGCATATTTGCGGGCTGTTTGCGTGCAACACATATATAACATGCATATATAAAATATATATTTTTTAAAAGCCAAAACCGTTTAAAAAACATGCTGAACGAATGTTGTCATGTCAAAATTTAAATTGAAAAAAATAAAATCGACATTTATTAATTTTAACATTAAAAAAAAAACATGAACCAATAAAAAAAAACTACACAAAAAACAGAAATTCACGAAATAGCTTTATTAATAATAACAATAATAAATTACAACATCTAGCAATTAAGAATTTAACCAAAAGCATTGTGATACAAGTTAAATTTGTGTTAAAGGTTAAAAAAAAAGGTTAAACTAGCGTTTAAAAGGTTAAAAAAAGCGTTAATTTAAGCAGTTAATGTAAGCACTTCTATATTTGAATAAGGCATTGATGTAAACACAGAGGATCTCTCCAATGAATGTTATTGTTGGGACAAAGTTATGATTTTTATCGAACAATATTGTATTTTTAATAATCAAAATATTTATAACAACATTTTTTATTTAAATAATACTAACGATATTCTTTTAATTTTAATTTTGTATTTTTAAACTATAAATGGTTTACAAGTCTACAGATAGTTGTTGAGTCATCTCTGTTTTATTATTTCATTAAATAAAAAAAATGTCTTCTTTATAACAAATTTAACACTATTTAATTGTAATTTTTCATACAAACATATAAGTATATTTTTTATTTGTTAGATTAATTAAATAATTTGAATTATGTCTCTAGGTCTATTTTTAAGTGATCTTCAGATCTTCTAAGTTAGTCTTCAACCGTGTTAACTCATCACCTATTATGTGGTGGAAAAATGTTAGTTAAATGACGTCATGATATGACATAGATTAAAATAATTTGTTTTGGTTTCAGAAGGAAACTGAGTACCCAGATTTAAGGCACTCCGTTCTCATTAAGACATTTTCGTTCCCTACTTTCAGCCGAATTCTGGAGGTTTTGTGTATTTCATGCATAGTAAAATTTTTGTGTTAATAATTTTGTTACAACTTCGGAGGGCAAAAAATACAAAAACATCACACGTTATAGGCATAGAGGCAACAATCAAGCAAATACTAATGTAACATCTAATCGTAAAGGAAACCCATAAGTAGTAAATCAATACTAATATTATAAAGTTGAGGAGTCTATGTGGTAGAGTACCATGGTCTTGCCGGTCCAGTCGAAGTCGCCGTCGTCGACGTACCCGCGGCGCTCGAACAGGTCGCGGAACATGCGCCGCAGCTGGTCGTAGTCGGGCGTCTCGAAGAAGTCGAGGCGCCGCACGTAGCGCAGGTACGTGGCCAGCTCCTCGGGGTGGCCCTCGCACAGCACCTGCAAGCGCTCATGGAAATAAATACTTCATTTCCTCGAGTGGGGATCGAACCCACGACCAAGTATTGTTATGTTAGCTTCGACATTACACAATTACACACATTTTTCATTACACAAATTCATTTAAGATAAAACTAAACGTCGCTTTAAAGGCAAGGATTTCATAACAAGTATCTAATTATATAGGCAAGGTGCCATTTCCTTAAATAGCTATCAATATTCACAACACATCGTAATCGTAATGTATAATACACTAAATTTAATAAACAAGTATCAATGGATTTCTTACTAATATTATTTATAGTAAGCTATTCGTTATATTAGACCTTATGATTGTAAACGTGTCAGTTGTCGGTTCGATTCCCATTCGCAGGAATGTAAATTATTATTCGTTATTATTTTAATTTCTTTCTCTTCACTCAACTTAACACTAGTTTCCCTCTGCCTACCCTGCTGTGGGCGGGATACACCGTGAAGCTAATTTAATTTATTTATAATTCTTCACTCAACAAACAATACCCCAAAAATTCAGCGGAAAGTGGGGAACACAGTTAACACAAGGTTCCCTCTGCCTACCCATGTGCGGAGTACAATGTGAAGCTTAAAAAAATAGTTTGATTAGATAATGATATATTAATTTAATTACTGATAAAGGATTATTTACTAAATATTTTTTTATAAATTACAGTACGGTCGACGAGTTTTGGTCGCCCTGACGTTAAATTTGAGCAAACTGAACAAAACTAAGAAAAAATCTTAAAACTGAATCTGCGCCACAATCCTCAGCTTTAAAGGCCACGACTCGTCGACCGTACCTACTACATATCCAATACAATTAATTACCTCTATAGGAGTAGCTCGTTTGGTATCTCCAATTTTTTGGTATCGTTCTTTAAGTGTATCAGCTTTTAAACCCTGCCAGGGTAAGGAACCACGTAAAAAATACATAAACATATGCCCCAGAGCTTCCAGGTCGTCGCGTCTAGATTGTTCTGGAATGAAATGTTTTAATAAGAATTTTTGCGAAACAAAACTCTTCAACCGTATTAATTGTATATTTCAACGTATATTTTAGTATTATACATTTCTAACACTTTGCAATAGTCCTAGGTCACGGGTTCTTCAACTGTTTGAAACGTTGGGTTTCCAAAAATGAAGTTATTATACTAAAATATCCATAATTAATCCGGTTAAAGAGTCTTATATTAATATAGTAAAATATTAAAATATTTTACTCACATTATGTAAAAAAGAATAAAAAATTAAAAATCGATTAGATTTTGAAAATCACAAATATCATAATTAATATCGTTTTCAATATAAAAATCGAATAAATTGTTCAGATGATGACTAATACGATTACAAAAAAAATAGATTTTTAGAAGTACATCCAAAATAAATATAATACTATATCTTCAAGCATTTTTTAAATAAAACTATGAATCACGAGGGGAAAAATATTATTCTTATAAAGTAAATATCATATAAAATCGCAATTAAGCAAAAATATTACGTGAGTCATTGAAATAATGGGTTACAAAAAAAAAACCGTTACAGTAATTAATTTTCATTTTAAAAAAATATGATTAGAAATTAGTTACGTCATCTCAACGCTTTAACGTAACGTTAAAAAGCATACAAATATAAAAACTATATTGTAATAATAGAAATTTTAAATAATATAATATGAAATTCTTAAAACAATTTGCGAATTAAAATCATTATTAGATAATTTACCACAATAATATTAGACCAAGTCGAGCTGGAAATTCTTTTTTTAGGTATATTTATACATAATACGGTAAATACGACGGTCGTGGGTTCGATTGCTTTTCGATTGCCTTTTCGGGGGACCTTTTTAATTCTCATACAGTATAACGATACAGCTCTTCATTTGTATTAAATGGAAAAATTAAAACAATACGTATTAATTATTTTACTGCCATTATTAAAGCATTAATATTAAAATGAAATAACTAATTTCATATAGAATCAGAAACATGGCGTTATAATACTATGTTCTTTCTATTGACACTCATAAAAGCGAAAATAAAAAAGAAAATATTTAATGAATATAATAAGCACAACACTAGACTTTACATAATACTTACCTTTTCCTAAATGTGTATTTATTGACATGTATCTCGCAGTCCCCGTGAGTGACTTGTGCTCCCGGTACGGGATATGTTTGTTTGTCTCTAAGTCTATATATTCTTTGGCCAAACCGAAATCTGTGGAAAAAATCAAATACATATATATAAGTAAAAATAAATAAATCAATCTGCTTCACGTTGTATCTCGCACACAGAAGGACAGGCAGAGGAAGCCTAGTGTTACGACACTTCGTTCCACAGTTTCCGCCGGAATTATGGAGGTATTGCGTGTTGAGTGGCAGAGTTCAACGCCGCGGTTTGCCTCGACACCAGCTCGAGGAAATTGAAATATAAATTTAAATAAAAATTGTATTTCCTCGAGAAGGGCGATCCCTTCTCGAGGAAATACCACAACCAGTCGCGCTTACAGTCAGGTGGTGCCCCTGCGAAACGACATGCCATATATATAACTATCACGTAAATGCATAAGTAAAAAAAACATAATTTTAATAAATAAAAACATGAATTCATTAAATGTTTTTATTCTTTAGATTAATTATTACATATAAAAATTGTATTTTTTTTCTGTCGAGTAAAGTTAAGATAGACTGGTTTTTTTTTGTTTCTAAAATTCACACCAAAAATATTATTTTCTATAATATAAAGTATAATTCGAACTTCGATTAATCATTTAATACGCATATTAATATAATTTGATACAGTCAGTCACCCCAGTAGGCTTATTAATAATATATTGGATGTTTCATCCAACAAGAATTTAAATTTATCTATAGATAATTTATTATAAACCGCAAACAGCAAAAAAACCTTATATCTATTCGACAAAATAAAGATCATTTTAATTTCCTTTCAATTCTTACACTATTATATTTATTTAAAAAAAAAAATATTAAGACCATTGAAAAACAAATTATTTTTACTGCATTGATTTAGCAAGGCATAGTGCGACGTTGAGTTACGCCATTAAATACGCAATGTCACGAATTGGTACGTAAATTTCAGAATTGAGTAAGTACTAAGTTATCCTGCTATATGCGGGAAATAGCGTGAAACATTTAAATGATATCTGTCGTGTAGACAGCCCGAGAGAATGCGATCGCGTCGAAAAGCGGTCAAACAAGGGAACTTGAAGAATACTTAGAAACAGCTATTGTTGGTAAGGTATGATTCAGTCTTTATCTATCGACCGTAATGGGTGATGTTTCGACCGTTCTACTTGTAGTTTATTATTACGATTGTACAGTTTTATGAAGTGTGAAGTAAAATAGTGTTGCCTTTTTTTTAGGTTAACGCTGTATCCCGCACATGGCACAGGTTACCAGAGGTAGCCTAAAAACCTAGTGTTAAGATATTTCGTGGCCCATTCAGACAATTTTCCATTTTTCTCCGAATTATTGAGGCATTGTGTGGTTGAGTGAAGGAACTCAACGCCGTTTTTTCAGAATAGACGCTGCTACTCTTTGTTCGTTACCAAAGCAAAAAAATCAAAATATTAAATATTTCATTTTTTCTTGTGAAAATCGGACCCACAACTCGGCGCGTTCACAGTCAGTTTCCTGTGCCCCTGCGCTACTACTAGCCATAATTTTACAAATTTACTTTAAATCAACTAATATATATTAAGTGTCAATTTTCATTAATTATTATTATCGGCGTTCGTGTGTTTGATACAATGTAAAAAAGATTTTATTTTTTTTATATGATTACACTCAAGGCAGCTCAGTTTTGGTGTTCGCTACTTAAAGTCTCGTTTTAAATAACCTAAAGTTTAAAAATTATAATTGTAAAGAGATCCATTCTATTTTCCACGAAACGTACTAACAAAAGAAATTTAAAAAAAAAACAGTCAATTCATATAAATTACACATTATATAAGACTAAAATAAGCGCGGCCAGATGTGGGTTTGATTTCCAATCGAGGAAATGACATTTATTTTCATATTGCTTGCTCTAACAGAGCAAAGCACGGCGTTGAATTCCGCCACTCAACACGCAATACCTCCGGAATTCAACAAATAGTGGGGAACGCCTGGTCTAATGTCATAGGAGTGACTTAACACTAGGTTCCCTCTGTCTACCCTACAATGTACGGGATACAGCGTGAATCTATAAAAGAAAATGAAACAAACCTAAATCCGTAAAACGTAGAAAACGCTTACAGGCACATTAGCAGTAACACAATATAATGCGAGTAAAGCCTTAGGCTTAGAGCTACCCAATACTGTATTTCAACCGCAGACCTCTCTATCGTACATATAGTGTTACCTCACTCGTATATAATGTACCACGTTACCCAACGACTCATTTGTACGCCATTGTAATATCGCGTTATCAATTATCACATATGGCTGTGACGAAATTTGCTTTCATTTAGTTAATGTTTAGTTAATTATAAAGGCTTTTTTGGTGCTATTATACTTAATATCTTTAGCGTCTTTGGATAATAATAATAAAGATAATATAAAAAACAAGATTTACATAATTTATACGTTAACGATCATTCGTTAAATTAATATATATAGATAAACGGAAGGATCTTTAAAAAAAATAGCCTGCTAGCTAAAATATAAATAGGGTAACTATAAATATGTAAATCAGATATGGAAAAATTGATATAAAATAACGAAAAAAAAAACAAGTCTAGTTATGACATCATTTTTAATTATAATTTGTATGTTATTTAAAAAAAGAAGCACCGACAGCCAGCTGACGTAGGGTAACGGTCGCTGTTCACATTGTCTGCAGTGCATAATGGGATTACGAAGGCCAAGTGGCTATCGATTCGCGAAAACTGGGCCTTTTCAAGGCGATATGTTTATCTTACTCGAATTGACCTCCATTTCGCATAATTATATAATCATTGAAACTGATTTGTACAAATAAAGACTATAATATAGACTAAAAAATATTTATTTATTTGAATATATTATTATTTAATTTATTAACATGTAAGCCAGACAGGATCTGAAAGTTTCTTTTTTCTTTTAAAATTATTTATTAGTCAAAAACGTCAGAAGTAGTTAGAGTTACAATTTTAATAACATTAAAAATAATGTTATTACTATTTTTCATTCGTTTTTACAAATTAAAAATTAGATTTCTTTCGATTTTGTTTTTCAAATGTAGAGTGACTCAAAATTAATAAAAAAACATACTTATTTAGAACACGTATAAAATTGAATGTAGCGGGACTCGAACACGCGCCTCCTGGGAGCCGGGAGCTCTGACTACTAAGCCAAACGTTCTCATCAAGGATGGTGTCGTCGTACGTCGAATTTTTTATACGCTTGTTACACCTTATTTATATTGTTAGCAGGTCCCGGTCGGTTTCCAGGGGGCGCGGGTTCGAGTCCCGCCATGTTCAAATTATTATACGTTTTCTAAATAAGTATTGGTCTTTCCTAAGTGTGGAATAACACTTAAAAAAAATGTTAAAAATGAAATATGTTCATCATTATCATAAACCATGTATTTCTGTTGGTACATACATAGTGGTTAGTCTATAATAATTTTTAATAATATAGTTATAATTTCAACTTCATATGGAATTTAATCATTCAACGCGTTTCATTGAACTAGTTGATTCAAGTATGGGGTCACTTTTTGTGGCGGCACACTTACATATTAAATGGCTGCTACAATTTTTGATACATAAAAATAAGCAGCCGTCACGATCGCCATGACGTTTACACTGTGACAGTCCAAAGGTTTCTTTACATTTCTAGATTTATGTTTAAACATACTTTATTATATCTAAACTTAAATATATGACTAAATGATGCATTGAATTAAAAAATAATCTCCTACTATAAGCCGTACGTCACTATCAATTGTATTTATGATTACCGACTTTAAACAATTCAAGATGAGTCATCATTCAATATTTTTAAAGCGGTGTTCACTTGTGTCCAGACGTAGAGCAGGGGCACAAGCGTGCGACTGGTTGTGGATTGAGTCTCCACTCGAGAAAATGAAATATTTATTTAGATTTATTTTTACGCTTGAGTCCGCCACTAAAAATGCAATGACTCTTCGTCGGAAAATCGGGAACGGAGTGTCTTTACACTAGTTTTCCTCTGCCTACCCTATTGTGAGCAGGGATACAGCGTGACGCTTAAAATAAAAAAAAATGTCATAAAATAAGAGTGTCAAGTCACGTCAACGAATACGAATGAGGTCCAAAAGTTACGTCAAAAACTCACCAATGATGTGTATGATTTTTTCTCTTTTACTCGTAGCTCTACCTATTAAAAAATTCTCGGGCTTCACGTCCCGATATATTAGATGTCTCGTGTGGACATACTCGATGCGATGTAACTGTAAAGGACGGGGCACTCATTAGTCGCGTCTTCGTTGCGGTTATTAGGGCGAATTGTTCTTGATTACGTTTCATAGTTATTAACCATTTATCAGTGTAAACGCGACTGGTTGTGGGTTCGATCTCCACTCGGGTAATTGCAATATTTATTTAAATTTATATTTCCATTTCTTCGCTCTGGTGTCGAGACAAATGAGTTCTGTCACTCCACATACAATGCCTTCAGCTGATATAAGTTTTGTATTAAAAAAAATGTGTTTAATCCTCTCGATTTAAGCACAATTAATGAGGTGTTCTAAGTATTTTACAGATCAAACACTAAGTAAGACGAGCCATTCAAGGATATGTTCAAATTGATGTTAATTTATCTATTCCAACCAAAGCATCGCGATCATTCTTAATGCAGGTACTATGCATGTATACGTGCCAAAACAAGTTCAATACAGTAAATCTATATTACTGTACAATATTTTACAACTAGGTCAAAAAGTACCATGAAAATGTTAAAAGTTTCCATTAAATTATACTAAAACATATATATTTTCAAGTTTCTATACAAACTATTAATATTAGTTACAACTTACCAGCTGCATAGCGATCATCAATACAGTCTTTAAGGAGAAACGACGGCCGCACAAATCGAACAAGTCTTCTAGCGACGGACCGAGCAATTCCATGACCAAGGCATTGTATTTACCGCACGGCCCAAAGTAGTATACTTCGGGTATGCCTTCCGCCGTCGAGGGAGCTATTGGGTCCATAGGAAGAAGGTAGGGAGAGAGAGAGGAAGAGATAGATATTTTTAGACTTTTTACTTACTTTACTGAACATTGCTCTCTCGAACCGCTTATCACACAACACAGAAGCCGATATTGAATCGCGAGAGCAATGTGTAAAAAGACAATAAGAAATATAAAGTGCTTGTGGCGGTTGAACAACGACATGATCGAAGTTCGTCCCCGCGATAGGGGCAACCGCGTATTCTATATCGGTTGCGGTGTTGTGTTGGAGGTTTTGTCGCGTGAATCAGCAATAGCGCACCCCACGTGACATCTCATTTTGTATTTCAATTTTATACAATTAAATCATTCAACTAAATGAATTGTTGAATTATTAATGAAAATAATTTTAGTCACATATTATGTATGAATTTATTTCTTTTTTTCATAAAAAACGAAACACAAAATGATGACCAGCTGATTCGCTATCGCTATAGTTTACTATGTACAGCGTTTGTATTGTATACGTCAACTTACTAATTGCAAAGCGATCATAAGGACCGTCTTGAGTCTGAACCTCCTCCCGCAATGTACGAAAAGGTCCTCTAAAGAGGGTCCTAGCAACTCCATGACCATAGCGTTGTAGCGACCGCCACAAGTACCCAAGTAGTATACTTTTGGTATGCCCTCTGAGCAATATTATTTATTATTTATTTTTATATTAGGCATTAGAACAATCTTATCTAACATAAAATATGTGATTTTTTAATTTGATCGTTCATCATGAATCATCTTTCTTTTTAGAAAGCAATCTCCATTAATTATTAGTATATTATATTAGATACAGATGGGACTCTACAACTAGGAATATTTTTTAAAACACAATAATCTTAGAACTATTAACTACTTTCACAATTAATTTCACTATAAAGTAAATAATGGCATTTGCTGTCGGTTATTAGACAATGTTAGCTCACAACTATAATAACCAACTATCTTTCTCAGATAAGATAAGCTCAATAAAATCTAAAACTGTCTCGAACGTCATATTTTTAATTTTTTAAGTCTTCACTTCAAGTCAGTGATAACTTTGTTTATTTTTTAACCATTTTCATCCAAAAAAAATGTACACCTGGTACTCGAAATGTTCTTTATAATAATAGTAGCGAAAATATTACATTCTTATGAAATGTTTCTGGGAACGTACACGTACGTATCGTGTAAACAATGACGAGCGTTGTGTACATACAGTATTTACAACTACTGTGAACAATTGAGATCTTTCTTTATTAGAATCTGTGATTTCTTTTATGAAAAGAAAAATATATATATAGAGCCAATTTACATATCTTATTGTTGGTAAATATTTTTATCGCAAAATAGATTTCGCTACAATGTTGTAAGTATGTTAGTGTCTAAAAATACTCGAACAATATGGCACACTAATAACAAAAATTAACTATCTAATATTTTTAAATCGAGACATTGACGTTTGATATCGATTACAAGTCAAGACTCACCGTGTGTTCCTAATAGTTTGTAAAATCGATATTCTAGATGTAATTGTGGAGCCTTGGACTTCATAGGCTCCATCTTTATCGCTACGTGTTCATTGTTGTATAGATTTTTACCTGCAAAACAAAACAACTGAGGTTAAAATGACAAATAGTACGTATTTAAGAACAACTATTTACAATTACGAAGAGGCCAGTCGTGGTGCAGAGGCACAAGAGCGTGACTGTAAGCGCGACAGGTTGTGCGTTCGAATTCCACTCGAGGATATGAAATATTTAATCGCTCTGGTGTCGAGACTAAGCGCGGTGTTGAGTTCCGACACGCAACACCCAATGCCTTGAAAATTTGACAGAAAATGAGAAATGCAGTGTAACATTAGGCTCCCTCTGCCTACCTTGCTACAAGAGGAGTAAAAAGTGAAGCTGAAAAAAAAAGAGAATGACGCAAGCAAACATCGATATTTAAAGAAACTTACGCTTCATTATCATTTATAAAGTGTTTATGAACGATTTCGGCTTTGGCATGAAATATATGAAGATAATCAAATGAACAGATGGCCGCTATTAAAATTTACTGACATATTATTCTATTTAGACTAAGTAAGAATAAAACTTATTGAATTTTTAATGCTGCGTTATTCATCTAGAAATGCATTTTATTACATCCTATACGTGATTTTATTCGCTCCGCGCTATACCCCACTCGTAAATGGGTAGGCAGAGGAAACCCGTAAATCTAGTCGTAACACACTCCGTTCCCAGAGACATTAACGTTTCCCACTTTTCGCCTACTTCTGGAGATATTGCTGTTGAGTAGCGGAACTTAACGCCGCTATTTGCCTCGTTACCAGAGCAAGAAAATGAAAATATTAAATATTTCATTTTCTCCTATGGGAATGGAGCTCTCAGTCGTATTTAGAATCGCATGCTTAAACCCAAGTGTAAAGGTTTTTTTTTTCATTTATTTCGTTTATTATGTATTCAGAAATGGCTCCATTAATCACTTAGTAGAAAATATGTAAAAAAGGATAGTAAATTTAATTTATGACATATATATCTTAAATGAGTAAAACAGTATTTTTACTTTTTAAACGGCAGTGCAGGAAAATGGCGAAAGGAGTGTCTAACACTAGGTTCTTTCCGTCTACCCTTCTGTGTGAGTTAGTAATGCAGCCTAAATGCAAGTAGAAGTCAATAAAAATTACAATTTTAATAGTTTGAAATATTTAATATGCATTATAAATAATTATTTAAATATTCAATGTTCCGCCTTCGATTGGTTGACATGTATGACGTGACGCGTCTGACGATTTTAGATAACGTTCCTCGTAAAGATCCACGTTATCGAATCTCGATAGTCCACTATCTTATCAGTGGACAAATTAAATGGAACAAAGGTAACTTATAGGTACCATCGATATGCCTTCCTATTACAATGTTATCTTGAAGGAAACATTCATATTATATTTGTTTAGAATTATGTTTTATTGTTATGGCATGTAACCCTGAAGTCAGTCAAGCTCAAAGTGTGACTTTAAAAGCGGCAAATTGTGGATTCTATTCCCACTTCGAAGAAATATCAATATATAATAATTTCTTCGCTCTGGTGTCGATTTTCTCCAAAATTCAGCGGGAAAATATGGAACAAACTGTCTTAACCCTACATTTCCTCTGCCTATTCAGCTACAGTACAGAATTCGGCAGAAAGTGGGGAACGGAGTGTCTTAACACTAGGTTCCTTCTGCCTACCTTGCTGTGTGTGGGATATAGCGTGAAGGTGATTTGATTTAAATATATTTTTAAATACACATACATAGTATATAAAATACAGTAGTAGTTGGCAAAAATTTTTACAGACTTACGTTTGATTTCTTATTATTATTGCAGGATTCAAATTCTCCTATAAAAAAATAAGATGAAGTTTTTTTTCATACCCTTATCCATTCAATATTTAAAAGAGCCGTTTTTGTTCAAAACCACTTAGACAATATTTCAAACTCAAACACGCGCTAATCAAATATTCCATTTCAATTCACTTTAAAGTCATTTTTTATATCTAAAGGTAAGTTTTTATTCTTTGTAAATAAAAAACATACGCATCATACTCTTTACAAACCCTAAGAATTAATGTATTCATATTTCGATGTACATATAAAAATATAAATATATATATTTATTTATAATGCTCTCAATATCAAGCTTCTTATTGAAACCAACATTTCTTCTTTTTTTAGATCTTGTTTTGTGAAATTGGCAAGGAAAACACGTTTTGATATTAATTCCTTTAATGATATTTACTTGAGTTATTTACTACTCTTTTAGAATAATGTTAAGGTAGATTTTTTAAAATTTTGTATGGTTTTAAATTTTAATAACGTAATATGACATATATATGACTAGGTCCCTAGGTTCCCCCTGCTATGAGCGGGATACAATAAAAAGCTAAATAAAATAGTAGTGCAATAAAAATCATCGCTTCTTAATGGATAAATAATATTCACAGTCGTAGTAGTAGGAAACGCATCAAATATCTTAATTATAAACGTTAAGCGAGATAAGGTTTTTTTTTAAACTTTGTAGTCCTCCCCCTTCTTTACGGCACTCCCAAATAGTCAGATTAGTGGAATATACATGATTTAGCACGTAAAATTTCAGATGATTCAATTTTTTTTACTAATAAAAAAAAAAAAAATCAGCTTCACGCTGTATCCCGCACACTGCAGGGTAGGCAGAGGGAACGTAGTGAAAGACAATCCGTTCCCCACTTTCTGCCGAATTCCGGAGGCATTGCGTGTTAAGTGGCAGAACTCAACGCCGCACTTTGCCTCGACACCAGAGCGAAGAAATGGAAATATAAATTTAAGTAAATATTTCATCTCCTCGAGTGGGGATCGAACCCACAACCAGTCGGTTTACAGTCACACTTTGTGCCGCTGCGCCACGACCGGCCTCAATTTTTACTAATCTGATCCTTTATCCTAGACATCCTTTATCTATTCTATCCTATATATCCTACATTCTTTATTTGGCCATATCATATTTATGGGGCTCATATTTGGTGGAAGTACTAAACCGAGTACAAGGAATCTCCCTGTATATTAATCTGCCGCGCTTTACTAAATCCGAAGTCCCCGCTTCGGCTCCCCTACCATTATGATATTAGTAGGATTCAACAATTACAAAATAATGTACAACCATGCATGGCTCATACAAAAAATTACCGAAATCATAACGAATCTCGATTTTTTTATATGTGAATATAATTAATTGACCTATAAAAAAAAAATAACATGCTTGTATCAAATAAGCCTCACATGAGATGATAATGAAATCTTATAAAGTTACAAAGAATTATGTCATACGACGCGAATGGGGATCGATATAATCTGACCCCTGCCCCACTACCACACATTGAGGTCACAGTTCTCTTCTATTCTCAATTATATTATGACGCGGGTTATTTTCTTTATTTACGTATAGCGCGTCGTTGTCTACGGATCTTAGGATCGTGTTTATAAATCTGCTCTCAAGTGTGAGATCGATATTGAGATACCGTTTACATTCATAAATTACATATGCGTGAATGAAGACTATATCGCACCTTTAGAATTATAGTGACCTAATCAAAAAGAACCATGATTTTGAGTTTTTGTCAGAAATCGAACTTGTTCCCCACCTTCCGCCTCCAAAGGTCGGCGGAAAGCGGGGAACCAAGTGTCTTAATTCTAAGTCCTCTCTGCCTACCCTGCTGTGTGCAGAGCGTCGTTTTAGGTCAATTTCTGACAAAAACTCAAAATCATGGTATAATTTTAAATGTGCGATATATACAATCGATCTCAAGCTATAAGTATGTATTTCAAGATAGATCTCAGACTTGAGAGGGATGTATTAATACAGGGTTTGTCTAGTGAAGCAAGTGTAACGTAAACTGTTTATATTTATAATAGACAAAGATAAAATAAATGTTTGTCGAACAAGTAACAACGGTTCGCGTAAATAATATAACTTAACTTATGTAATAGCAATATTTGTAAATATTGTTATATTTGCAGATGAATAAATTCGATACTAATTACAACAGAATGCAAGAGAAAATGTGTTAGAATAATATTTCATCGTCCGGGTAACAAGGCAATGTGCGGCGTTGAGTTCCGCCACTCAAATCGCCTCCAGAATTCGACGAAAAGTGAGCGATGGAAGTGTCTTAATGGGAACAGAGAGTCATAACACAAGATTCTCAAGTTACCTCTGTCTGCCCTCCTACATTTATTCGAGATACGGTATGAAGTCAAGAAAAAAAATTAAATCTTTTTTACTCCTAACGAAAAAGTTATAATTTAAATTGGTTAGAAATGAATTAGCACGCAAAAAAATGCGCAGACTCATCATCTTTAATAACTGCAGCGTATAAGAGACCTCCCAAATCAATGTGTTAATTTTCAAAGTAAATCTTGATGCCGCCATAGCGCAGGGGCATAAGGGTATGATTGTAACGCGACGGTTGTGGATTCGATCCCCACACGAGAGAATGATTTATTATTTCTTAATATGTTCATTTCTCTGCTGTGGTAGCGAGGCAAAAGCCCAGTGTTGCGTTTCGCCACTCAACACGCAATGCCTCGGAAAAATTTGGCGGGAAGTGGGGAACGGAGCGTCTTAGCACTAGGTTCCCGCTGCCCACCCTGCTGTATGCGCGGCACAGTGTGAAGCTAATTTAATTTTGCTTTTTTTAAAAGTAAACCTATCAGGCAACGTCACATGTGCGTGATATAATGACATTTCCCGATGACGTGGGTTCAAATCCAATTCCCATGTTGTAGCCATACAAGTCCCAGGTGATATAAGCGATACGAAACCTTATTGCGTAGGTGATTACGATTGTAAGGTCAAAGTGGTATATCGACGGTTTAATCTTCGTTTATAAATAAATTTCCAATAATAATATACTTTGTTTATTATTATTTTTAAATGTGTGTTATTATTAATCACTGTCAAATGAAGAATCAAATTGTTTTAAATAACGTAGTTCGTGATTACAATTACACATCACTATTGACATATAATATAGACAGAATCAATAAAGGAAATATTTTGCCTTATACAAAAATAACTCGGCTATGTTTATAATCGTTTTCAGTGGAAATGTGTCTGAATGCACACACGAGAGTTGTGGGTGCAGTTTTTACTCGAGAGAATATTTATATTGATATATTTAGGGGTTTAAGCCCCTCATTTAGTGCGTTGAGATAACAATATCAATACGCAAGTATTTTAATTTTTTTTACATGTGCAAAATAGAAAGTAAATATAATTGATGGCAGTCGTAGCGCAGCGGCACAAGCGTGTGACTGTAAACGCGACAGGTTGTGGGTTCGATTTCGATTCAAGGAAATAAAATATTTAATATTTGCATTTCTTCCCTTTGGTGTGGAGGCAAAAACGCGTTGATATTCGCCACGAAACACGGAACGCCTCCAGAATTCGGCGGAAAGTAGGGGAATGGAGTTTCTTAACACTAGGCTACAACTGCTTACCCTTACTACATGCGGGATACAGCGTGAAGCTGAGGAAAAAATTATAGAGGGATAACTCTCTGTTCTTATTATATAAATGTCATAAATACATTAGCATAGCGAACATAGACTTCATCGACTGCGAATGACTTCTATCTGAGTTAAAAGAAAGCGTGTAAGAATTTCAGTGCATTTAATCACTTTGCTAACGATTATGTCCAAAAGTTTATTGAACTCGGAAATAATCAAATGGTTAGTGACTCACGAATACATACCTACCAATATAAAATAAGTCAAATTAATATATTAGTCCAACAATTTATAGCTTCGATTCCTATCATATTTTATTCCTATCATTATCACATTTAAACGTTAGTTCAACAATTTCTAGCTTCGACTAATATAATATTCTTCTATGTATCCTTTCACAAAAAGCTATATAGAAATGATCCATAAGTTGACGTTACGTAGCACTCACGCTTTTACTTTATGCGATTATAAATAAATAAGTACAATAAAAAATGCCCAAATAAGGTAATAATATACTTCAATGAAAGTTACATTGAATTAATTTTTTGATTTTTATTAAGGCTATAGCTTTCTAAATGCTCAAGATCTTTGCAAGTTTTTAAATAAAAAATTCCATATATTATTGAAACCGCGAACTAATTTTAATGAATAACTTGCTTTGTATTAAGATTTTTATTTTTTTTAGCGTCACGCTCTATCCCGCGCACAGCAAGTTAGGCAGAAGGAATCTATTGTTAAGAATTCTGGAGGCATTGCGTGTTGAGTGGCGGAGCTCAACGCCGCGCTTTGCCTCGACACAAGAGTCATGAAAATGGAAGTATTAAATATTTAATTTCCTCGAGTGAGAATGGAACCCACAACCTGTCACGTTTTGCGCCCTTGCGCCACGACTGGCCTCTCTTATATTAAGATAACCTTAAGTATCTTAGTAGAGTAAAGACGCAAAAACAAATTGCTAAATCAATTGACTCCAAACTCGGCTAAGGTTGTTTTGTAAACCTTAGAATAAGAAAAAATAAAAATAAGAGTAATGGCATCAAAGAATACTGTTATGTCATTTGAAATAATAAGATTGAAATAAATATTTGTCATTTTTTAGTGAAAATTGATTGATTATATTATATGTTTTTCTTTCTTTGTCGCGCGTATTTATCCTGAATTAGTGGTTTTACCACTGAAACTGAAATTTAAATGCAAAAAACAAATTCATTTTCTCGAATGGGGATCGAACCCACCACCAAAAACGTTTACAGTCATGGCCTTAATAAAACATTTATCCAATGGTAAAATATTTTACACTTAATACAAGAACTAACTTAAATAAAGTTCATTCAATTTCAACTTTCTATTTTTTTTTAATTTACCGTTTAAAAACCATTAGCCATTGTTCAATTAACCGAACGAACGAATGAACGTACGTAAGATATCAAGAAATTTTAAATCGAGTAACAAACGGGTGTCGACAAGTGGTTCACACTCCCAGCTTATAATAGCCATGCATTTCGTACGACGATTTCATTTGAAACACCTGCGCTCAGTTCGTTATATATCCTCAATTGTATAGTACGGCCAACAAGTCGTGGCTGCTCTGAAGTTAACTGCTGATGGCTGCGCAGATTTAGTTTTAGTTTTTCTTACTTTTTTTTCCGAGTTCAAAAAACCTAACTACAAGGCGGCCACGATTTGTTGACCGTACTATACTGTGCAGCTTAGGTTTTGTAATTATTTAAACGACCATGTAGAGTGAAGGTCTTAGATTTTGATTATCAATGTGCGTTTGTTAATTTTAATAAGTTTACTATTTAGGTTGTAATGATTATGTATTTTTGTTATGTTCACGGTACATCGTGAACACGGTACGGAACGCATAGGGAAACAAGTGTTAAAATGCGCTTACACTACGGCGAAGAAATCAAAAAAAGTAATGTTTCATTTCCTCGACTGGGAATAGAACCCTCAACCTGTCATGTTCACAGTTAAATATTTTTTCCCCTGCTCCACTCGTTCGTCGTTTTAATTAATAAAATATTTTTTTAGTAAAGGCTGTAGCGGTGTAATTTATCAAATATCCATTTTATAATACTTGAAGGTCCACGACAGGCAAATATTTTCGTTTAATATGTAGTTTTTTTGTAGACGAAGTGTGGCAATACGATTCTAAACAGACGGAAAATGGAGATTATAGTGATATGGTACAATATAATATACAGATATAAGAATACGTCATTATCATCAACTTCACGCTGTATCCCTCACACAGCAGGGTAGGCAGAAAGAACCATGTGTTAAAACACTCCGTCCGCCTTTCGTCTTTGGTCCGTCCGTCCAACTTTCAGTTGTAAGGTCAGAAAGGAGTAGAAGTTACATTTTATATTGTAACAATTTTTTTCTATACCTATTTGATACGTCGAAGCCCCAGAGTCTCTCAAATGTAGTCAGTCTTATACATATATCTTGTAAATACAACCCCAGAGGATATATAAGTAAACGTTCACCTTCATTTTTATAGTAAACTATCGACATTGACGCGCCTCGAGTACAAGAGAGATAGAAGTAATGTTTATGTTATAAAGTTAGATTGTTTTTTTTAGCGTTAGTATGGACATTAGCATCTCAGCGAGCCTCAATTCGTCAGTTTATGCAGCCGATCTTTTTGTAGCGGAAGCCGGCAAAAAGATCCAATGGGCCCAATCATAAGGACGACGTGATTAAGTATCGCGTTGTTTTTTTTATATACAATTTTTTTACGTCGATCTCACGCGTGTGTTAAATAAATACAGTCTTATATATCTTCTAAATACTAACCTTCACTAAGGGTTCACGAATAAAGTTTCAGATAGTTATCTAACAATTAATGTTATCTCACAGATGAAAATACAAAATAACTGTTTCTTATATTTTCGATAATAATTATATCATTAATGAACGATAATAGTAGGTAGCAATTAATACGATTTAATACATTTTTAAATTACAAATAAGTATATAAAAATTAAATGCATGTTTCAAATGTGTATCTATTAGATACTGCTATTCGAGACCTGTGAAACCAAAAATTATAGCTTGTCTGGCAGATACCGCTGTCCGGGATATCAGTGTCACCACTGGCGGATAAAGTCCCTAAATGTAGTAAATATTCATCTTCAATTGTATAAATAATTATTGTCATCTACTCCTTAGAGTATGAGGATATAAAAAAAATCATTGTAAAGATAGATTGTTATTTCAAACATTAGTATGGACATTAGCATCTCACCGAGCCTCAATTCGCCGAAGTTTCCGCAGCCGATCTTTTTGCCGACGCGGAAATTGGGCCCCACCATAAGGACGCCCGAGGACGACGTGACGGAGTGTCGCGACGTGTGCATCGCGCTGCTTCCGCCAACGCCACGCCCACCCACCGCGCCAGTCGCGCTGCAAGTATGCAATCACCCTTATAACATTCGATTACATAGCAAAGAAGCATAAAGAGCATATAGAGCTATCTGTCACAGGTGAAAAATTAGTGCATAGCATGTTACTTTCTTGTGCGTAACACACCGACCGATGTACGAAACAAAAATTTTGGCCAAGCCTCGGCTCCAATGACTTAAGTGTAAAGGAAAAACATTGTCAACGAGGTCGGTTTAATATTTTAGTTACATTTTTTCCTTTAGTATTGTGAAAGAAAATAAAAACACAAAATTTCCATACCCATAGGCCATTAGTCTTCCACAGCCCACCATTGAGACATTTAATTTCTGAACAATAAATTCATATGATCATTATTATACACATTGAATTTAGAGAATACACAACGTTAGAATAGGTCGCCAAAAATATGTTACGCATATAATTTAGTAAAAACCCCTCTATTATATTAGCGCTAAGGTCCTAAATTAATATCTGGTGTTAATATCATCTAATTTTAAACTTGACAATGAATTTCATAGTACTATAAACAAAAACAAACAAAAGAACAGTTGACCATAAACAAAGTTATTCTAATAATGTCACAACTTAAGTATGCAATGCATATTTGAATATTATTAATACATACATTCAAAGTTAAACACCTAAAGTTATTTAATATTACTACATTTCTTACAAAAATGCAGCTAAATAACTATTTTTTATTGACACAAGAATATAATATGTTTATGCTCCCTATACTTTTGAATATTCAACAATAATCCTGTATTCTGCATGCAGGGTATACAAAGAGAACCTAGCGTTAACATACTCTGTTCTCCACACACTACACAATTGTGGAAATAAAAATACATCATTCTGTCAAGTGGGAATCGAACCCACATTAGATTCAGATGATGTGCCACTAGGGCCTTTTGACATTACATATCAGTATGTATATATTCGTATGTATGCTGAATGTTGCTATCGAGTCTAATGACACATGATTGGGCAGGGCAAGTTCACTGACATCCATTAGTTCAAGGTTAGGTCTGTAGAGCAAATGTGTAAAAGAGAGAATATCTCAATCTCATAAATGTGTCAGCGTATCTGTTTGTTATTGTGTTTGAGGAAAGTTACAATATTATTTGCTGTAAATAAATATGTATGAAATAATTATTAATAAATATACATAACTGGGCAATATATAAAAGTATTCATAATATATTTGTAAAGATATAAGTAAAATAACAACAAAAATTTAATAATTTATGATTCCAAATTCAAATTGAATTTTATGTTTTAAGTGAATATTCAAATTTATTACAATTGTTACTCTTTTAGTTAATTTTATTTGAACTCAATAAAATTGTGAAAATAGTCTAATTTTCTACATTACACTCAATATTTTATTGAATAAAAGTATTTTTAATACAATGGCATTATTTCATCTTTAACTGTAAATGTTAATTTTAATCACTTAAAAAGCAATCTACAAAGGGCTGTAACATTAATTATTTTATATGTCATTAGTAATTACTGCTACTTAAATGAAGTTTTTACATGTATAAAATATAACTTCATTCTATTATATTTCTAACAATTTGGCCAGTGTGCCACTAAAAATCTCTATTGGTTTATTATTAATCCTCTAACAACTACCTCGAGTTAAAAATAAGGCTTTCAATATAGCTGAATGACATAATGACATAAACATTTTAGCTATATAAAATGACATAAACATTTTAGCTATATAGCTAAACTGTTTATAATGCAATATTACAAGTAGAACAAATGTTCTACTGTCCCAATTCATATGCAAGATATCTGACTAAATACTAAAATAGTATTTAGTCAGATATCTTGCATATGAATTGAGCAGTGTATTTACTAAACAATATATACTTATTAAATATTATAATATTGTTAATAATATAATTAACAATTGATATTTAAGTTAAATAATTATATGTTAAACATTAATGTAATTACATTGTTGTAAGATATAAAAAAAGTAATGACAATTGAATTTGTTAAGTAAAAATTAAATAAATTTAAAAAAAAAATTAAAAAAAAACAATTGCAATATTAGGAGAAAATAAACAGAATATAATATACCATAATGAGGCAGTGTACATTGACTGCAATGAATCATACCTAACCGTTATTGGCATTGAGTATAAAAGTGAAAGTTTGCTGCACTTCCATCAGACAAACTTAAAAACAATTATCAAATGTAAAGTTATATGCTAAATATCTATTTTAATTAGGTTATAATTTTTTTAAAATTAAATTGTGAATTATACCTAAGTGAGCACAGAATATATAAAAAGTATTAAATATATACATAACAGTTAAATAAACTACAGTTACAATAAGGGTGTACTAAATTTTAATGCATAATTACACACATAACCTATTACATATTATCAAAACTGTTGCAGTAACATTAAAAATAATTGAGGTTACCTAAATACTTACAATTTTCTATGCATAACAAGTTTTAATATAAAGTAATATTTCCAAATTGTGATGAGAAAACATTTTCATTCTATTCACTATATCACTGTCACATTCACTTGTCAATTTTGCTTTGACAAACATGGCTCATGAGATTACACTGAAAACTCATAATGTCAATGAAGTAAACTATTTTGAATTGTTAGCTACACTTAGGGCTGCCATTAGCTAAATTACTGATGATGGACAATATGTTAAGAAACCCTAAACATATGTGGTGATGTTGAGGTTCTTTCTCCAGGAGGCTATAGATTTTTACAATAAAAAAATATTGTTTCATCATCATCTAATATAACTTTTTCAATCACTTAATTTTTTGCTATTGATTTAAACAAAATTTGTACTAAATTACAAAAAAAAAAAACAAAACATTTAAGTAAATAAATTATATTCTAATAAAAAAATAAACTCTAGTCTATCAGAGGTAACCTGGTAACAAAATAATTATGAAGACTTTTCTATTCAGCACCAAATTTAATACAAAATCATTATTTGATCCTGTAAATAATAAAATTAACTACATACTAGCATTCCTCTGACACTATGTCCAGGGTTTCATCTAACTTCTTCCCAATTGGCCCATGGACACTTTCTAAACCAGTCTAAATTCAGAGAATTTCAGAAAAATGGCAACCCTAGCAATGCTCCTTAATGATTCTCTACACTAACACAAAGTGTTGAATGTAATACAATACAATATTAGCAGATAAGTTATTTTTATTAAGAGCTACTATCAAGGGTACTGTGAGATACAAGATGTTTACATTTTGTGATTCACCATATTGGTTATACTTGACTTGGACATGTATGAATAGATTTTATATAAATTTATTATATTGATTTTGTCCAGAAGGCAAGGGTTTGAGTCCCGCTATGTTCAAGTTTTTATATGTTTTCTAAATAAGTAGATTTGTATAATATTGCACTGTTTCCAAAATAACTATGGCTATTAAGGTTTAGTTCATTGTAGGGAGTTACAGAAGTGAGATAAAAAAAAGATAAGTATCAACTTAACCAGGAATTGTAACAAATTATTCTTGATAATGATGTAGTTTATCTTCAAAAATCAGTTATTGAAGTTGACACAACTTACTTTTCACTTTAAAACATATTTAAACTGAATTATTAATTTAGCTTAAACAAATTAAATATGAATATTTTTTTGTTCTAGTAGATATACTAGCATTTTACATCAAAATTCATAAAACAAATCAACTAGTGCCAATATTTTTATAGTAATAGAGATAACACATTTTACATATATACTCGAAGTGTGATAAAATAATATCTTTATATAAGATAATCATTGTGATGTTGCCATCATCTCAATATATGTCAATAAATATTTTTATTTGTAATATTAATAATAATACCATTGTTACTTAAATATCAGCGTTAAGCATGATGTAAATAAAAAAAATATTGGAAAGTAAAAGTTTACAGAAACAGAAATACAGTACATATATATCAATAAGAGCTAAGATTGTTAACAAATTTAACCCAGTGCTAGATTGGGTGTCTCATACCTAAGCAGTTTTCAAATGCAAGTTATTTAATTTTATTTTTGGCCATGGTGTCTTCTTGTTTCAGTGACTGAAAGTGAGAGTATAAAAAGAGAGTTGCAGCCCTAAGTTAGATTTATACTGTTAAAGACAAATGTGTTGTATGAGTACAAAAATACTTGCAGTTGACCCCATGTCACATATTTGTAGAGACAATTAATTAATTATTTAAATCCATTCATAATATTTTGTTGAGTAAAGATAATCAAAACAACAGCTACATTAACTATTAGAAAAATTGACAAACTAACACTTTAGTTCTCAGATAAGTTAAATAATAGTTCAAATGGGTATTTTGGATCACTCTTAAGTGTCAAAATCTATCCTGTTCGAGGTGACTGTTCCAAAAATAAAGATACAATAACAAAAAAGTCAAAAGTCCCCATTCTAAAATCTATACATCAATACTTTAATTTACATACTATGAGATTAGCATTCCATCAGCATGAAATTTATAAGAGATACTAATAAGACTATGATATATTTTGTAAGCCACTTATTTAAAAAAATATGTACTGCAATATAATATTTTTCAAGACAATCATATATTTTTTAATAAGTTGTATACAAAAAATTATACACTAACAACAAACCTTTAACTTAGCTGGATTGCAAATTAAGGTACATATATTGATATATATGTAACCAGCAATTCTATCAATATGGACATTTTTCTATTAAGATTATGATGCCTCATCTACTAATTCTGTTGATTGGATACTGTCTCAAGGATCAGAACAGTAATAAAAAAATACATTGAAATTTTATATATTGGATGGATATATCATACATCTTGTAGTAAAAAATTTGCTCATCTAACTCATAGTAGGTCATTTACATGTATTTTTACTTTTTGTACTATATGTGTAACTACAACAACATTTTATGCAATCAATAAATTATAAATAAAAACTGTATTTACAGTAATAATGAAAAACTTAGTTTATATAAATCTTGTGTTATTTTTACAACTGAAACAATAAATTTAATTAATGATAATATTTAATAAATTTTAAATAGACCATTTTCTTAATTTGTGTTATTTTAAAATGTCTATAATAATATATATGTATATAATGATTACAAAGAATGTGTGAACAAAGTGTAACAAATTATTATAAGCCTTACCCACTTTAAATCATATGAAATATTTTTTATTAGCCATTAGACAACAATAGTAACATATCTCAAGCTTCACAGATAAAAAGTAAGCATAATAAAATACTTTTTCACTAGATTATTTAAGTATTTATATTATGAATTTATAATCTATAATATACCAACAAAATAGATGTTTAAACAAGCCTTAATACTATATGTACTTCAAAAAGGATTGTTATTTCTATTGGTGACATATGTGTATCAAATAGAATATATTACATAATTAAACATAATGTGTAGCAACTTTCTTACATAGCCAGGATTTTTAAAAATAAAATAATATAATAACCAATCATTGTGTGTATGTCAAATTATTGGAATCTACATGTGCAATCTACACTAGCACTAGTGTGATTCTGTCACCATGTCATTTGAACTATTGACAGAAATAACTAACAAAACTCCATAGGTTCTCTAGTAAATTATAAGTGAAATATTCTTACGTGGAAGTTCTTTTATCGTCGCTCTGACGTTCCTTGTCCTTGTTACCCTCACGCTTATTCATAATACTTGTTATATTGTGCAGGCACTAAGCCCAACACCCTAGATCACTCCTAGTGCCCGCTGTCAATCGGGGCCACACCACGCCGCAGTCCATGTCACAGCCTCCAAACACTGCACGCCAATCTCGCCATACCACACGACACCAACAATCCACACGAAACACTTTAAATATATTTTAATTTTTATTGCTGCTATAACACAATAATCACTACACTAAATAGAATTTATCTCAAAATCATTTTTGTCACACTGCAACCACAATACAGATGTTTCGGCGACTTGCGAGGCAACTGTTTAAATTATCAGAGAAAAGTAAATTAATGATAGCTATTCTATTACTAAAGTGATAATATTCGCTGATAATTTTCGATACAAATCACCCGGAAAGTATCTAGTACATTTGTGGGTCGCCGTGCCAATGTTATGTTCACTGAAGAGTAACAACAAGCTATGTAGGTGGTAATAACTTTTACTAAGACATCCATTAAATTTATACAAAGGGCGTGTTGTTTTTCAACTTAACAACTTGTATCGATGCTTAAAGGGGGAAACAATCGGAAAAACCTAACAACTGACAGCTCCTCTTCGATGTGGGAAGTCAACCCAAATAAAATTATCTGTCGGCACTAATCATATTGTAGCAAAAATAATGAGAGGATTCATTGTATTAAAGTTCACAGTACTATACACGGTTAAACAAGTAACTGAAGAAAAACACAGTATGTAAATCGTGATTAGCTTCACAACGTCGCCGAAACATCAAATGGACATTTGTCCCGATAAAAAAGTTTAGGTTTTGTAATGGCCACCAATGGTACACTTTAGTCACTTTTATAACTGTAATTTGTGGATACAAATTTTTAGAAATTTCAACACTGAAATTATATATTTTAAAATATTACCTAAATATACACCATTTACCGATAAAATTTCATAGTTAAAAAATATTATTTCAAAGATTATTCACTGAAAATATCGCCATTCGGCGCATGCGCAAACTTGTAGCAGATGGTGTTGCTACTATACAAATAAAAATCGACAATCTTTTAAATTATTTTGATGAATTATAAATATATTACAAATTATTATTTTATTAATATTATATCAACATAAAATACGTAAGATAGCTATTATTTGATATTACTTAATAATTGTATTGTTTTATTCAATCTTAATTTGTATTCTAGCAACAGTAAGCACTAAACAGATTATAACAATTAATATAAAAAGATTTTTGGTAATGGCAATTCCAGTAATACTTCGTTCAAAATAAACAAGTCAATGTTGCAACAGTAAAAAGCAATTATATCTTATATATGAATAAGTTAGTACCTAAGACGTTTAATAATTTTTTATAATGTAAAATAATGTGTTATACCTACAATAAAAACTTTCAAACAAGCAAGTGAGTGTTACTATATTTTAATTATGAAATGACAAATTTAATGTAGTTAAAGTTTTGTTCTTTTGTCCATATTGAAACAGCTGAGGCATGACGTGAGCTCTTGTCAAATGTTGCCAATTATTTCATAATTGTTCCAAGTATGTTATTTCAGTATTTTATAATTAATTATGTTAAATTTTATTTACATTTTGTTTTAACAATATATGAATTAATAATTTTGCTTATGGCTTAGTTCAAATGTGTTATTAATTTTTTAATATACTCATTTATGTATGATTAATATAAACTACAAAACACTCTATTCATGTATTTATTTTATTACGTATATGTAATTATTATATTATGTATGTGTAATGTATAATGAGACACTTTTTACTGTCTAATATTGTCCTAAATCCTAATATTATTAATTTAAAAGCTTATGGGGATAAATGTTTGTTACACTTTCTCGCAACGGAATGAATTGAACTCATGAGTACAATAAATAATAACTTTACAATCATATAGTTTAGTACATTAGAATAACACATAGGTTACAACTTATGAGAAAATGTAAAAAAAAAAATAGTTATAACAATGACTATAAGCGCGCGAAGCCGCGTTCGTACTGCAAATTTATAATATTGTTATATGAAGCACTATAATACTACGTAAAAATATTTTAAAATCATCTAATGTAATGAATCGTTATAGATCTACAATGAAATTTTTTTTCGCACTGGCTAAGAACAATATAATTATCATAAATTATTTTACCCGACTATGTAAATTATTTAATATTTGAATTGCTTATATTATTTGGCAGGAAATATACAGTGTATACTTTCTATAAATAGTAACAGTAAACAGTAAGAAGATAGAGGAGGTCATCTCAAACTACTTTTACCGTATTTATCATTGTCAGTACCATTTTAAGATATTGATGTATTTTTTAAGCATTGTATTTGTGCAGTAAACTTCTCGAGAACAGTAAGTTAATTTTCACTTTATTTCACCAAGTTATCAGTGTTTTTTATATACTCTGATACAGATGTAACTCGATCGACGGATCAACGATGGTCTATGAGTAGTATAGATATTTTAGTACCTATCCATTTCACCCTCATGTATGTTTAGCGGTTTTCAGTTAGCAAACTGTTGGGGCTGCGTTCGTAGTTTTTCCTTTATTATAGCTTTCGAATCATATAATATTTAATAACTATCGGTCTATAATTTTAGAAATAAAGTCTAAATAAAAATAGTTCTTTTTTTTAAATTAATACTAACAAAATCTTTCAGGTGATGTAAGCGAAAAAAAATTACTGATGATTTTTTTCTAGAAGTAATTTCAAAAATTTGTTATTTGTATATAATAATTATATTTCAAAGTTTTGTAAGGCTAGCTCAATGACAACTTCTCAAAAATAGTACTTGAATAATGAAATAATAAATAATTGTTACTCTCATTATGAGTCATTATCTTTAAATCATTTTTTTAGATATTTAATGAATTGTTTACATTTTTCACAATTCAACTATAATCTAATCAATATTTGTAGAGCGCAGATATTTTAACATTGTAAAGCTATCCTTGCGCAGGCCGTGAATTAGCTTATGCTTCTAGGCGGTGGTCAAGGCGGAAACACGTTTACGTGGCGCGTTGTGATACTTACTGTCGTGACGGTGAGTATGCACATTCACGTGGTGCTGGGGCGTGCTCTAGCGTTATTTCTAAATAATACTTAACGAACCTTTGCAGCATTCAAAAAAACTTAGTGTTTTCTAGTAATTTTGATGAAGACTTTCAATTTCTCTTAGCAATAAACAATCTGGAGGGCAAAAAAAAAGAAAAGATACTGACCACGAGAGACAAAAATCCATGTAGAGTGCCAGGACAAACTTTGAATTATATACAGGATGGAAGTGTCAGCGCTCCTTTTACGGGAATAGCATCTGGGGTAAAATATTTTAAACCCATACCTAGAGAAATTAATCAAGATACATCAACAGTTTAGACGAAGGATTTTTTTAAATTTCACGATGTTTATCCACACCTGTATGTCGTGTGTCGCAGTTATAAGCATATATACCAATAACGTAAACACATACTACTACAAAACCACTACTAAAGGCAACTTTGTACTTTGCCGCCAATATTTAGTATGTGGCGGTTTCCCTTTGATAGGTTTATGTGTGCGTGCGTCGTTCTTGAAATATGCCGTTTTACATTACAACAATAATTTTATTAATTATTTTGTTTGAAAAAAAATCACTTTCATTTTTGGAAAAAAAAATTGTATTAGGTTTTTATAAAGTAGTTAAAACTGTGGTTTAATTTAAAATGGTGCTGACACTTCCACTCTGTATAGCTTTTCGTTGACATATAAGTTTAATAAAATAAATTAAAAAATGTGTGCTAGGTGTTTCCTCCATAAACAACCCGCCAGTATAGAAACGAATTTGTCTGTAAAGAGGTTATAGAAAAAATATTTCACAAGTACTTGTTTTACTGTCTTAAAAACTACTAATATTTATAAATAAATATTCAATAAGAGAGTTAGAGAAAATGTAAAAATAATAATATGTAGTAATTTGGTGCTGAAGGAATGCTAGTCAGTATGGCGCCAAGAGAATGAATGAGGCTGGAAGTAACAGCAGAACGCCGAATTTTGATGTTGCCGATGGAGTCAGTATAAACGAAATTGAGAGTGCAGTATGTTGAATATGGTAAAGTAGTGGGAGCAGATGGAACTACTGCCAAGCTGATCAAATATGATGGGCCATGCATCTTGGATTTGTTTTTCTGCAATTTATGCTAGAAATTAAGGCAGTCATCGTGCCTTTGTATAAAGGCAAAGGTTCACAGATATACTGCGCAAGCTATTAGTTTCATTATTATTTAAAGCTTGGATATTAGAGTTTATGATAAAATAATAGCGAGAAGAATGCAAGAGAAATCCGAAACGCTATTATAGGAGGCCCCAGGAATTAACACCTGGAAGAGGGTGTATGGATCAGATCTTTACCCTACGCATGTTAACGGAAAATTTTTTAGCCGTTAACCAACCAATCAACCTTTACAACAAGCTGTAAAGTCTCTTTACAGAGATTACAGCCTGCTTGCGAGTATCCGGCTGTCACCATGGTTTGACATTTAACCTGGTGTTAAACAAGGATGCGCTATTTTAGTTTGGTTGTTCAATTTGTATTTGGATAGCTGTCTCCAAGGGGTGAAACAAATGGCATGAGAGTGAAAGTAGGTGACTTGAGTGTAAATTGCCTGTAGATTGCAAATTTCAGGCATTGGTTGACACTCTGGAAGAAGAGTGTGAAAATAATGGCCTAAGCCTAAGTATGAGTAAGACAAAGGTCTTAGGATAAGTCTGATATTTGAAAGAAATGAAGAAAAGACGAAATGCAAGACTAGCGTAAATGGTATGATATAAGAACAAGAAGTTGTATATCTGAGAAATGCGTATTGCCGGTAACAGAGTTAGAGGTGCCTTAGCTGCTTTGGTGAGACGGCGAAACGTCAGAACAGCTGCACAAAAGGCAGCAATATGTGGGTATTAGGAAAAAAGAATGATAAAAGATGAATGCTCTGGAGTTGCGATCTTTTCGTAGGATATGCGGGGTCAGTTTAGCGAATTCGTAATGAAGAGAGACACAAAATGGCAAGTACTAGCGAGGATGTCACATTGAGAGTGAAGAAGAACGTGCTCAGGTAGTTAGGGCCCGTCGAATGAATGAGTGATGAAGGAATAGCAAAAAAAAGGGAAAGTCAGAGGTAAAAGAAGTAGTGAGAGACCTCTGTATACCTTTTAAAACACAGTATTAGGAATACTAAATTAAGGTTACGTACGGACGCTCCGGAGGGTGGGGGGATTAGTTATGATGGGGTTGATGACAGTGGACGAGGCTAAAAAAGTATATATGGTTTTGTTGAAGACCCCTTAGTATTTGGTCAATACGCAGTCTACGGGAAAAATGTAAAAGTAATATAATTACGGTTATTATACGATTATATTACTTCTTTAATATTAATTTTGAACATATTAATAATATTAAAATTACTATGGTTTACGACTAGTAGATTATGAAAATCTTTGTTAATGGTGTTATTTATAATAGGTCTCATTCAGCAGCCTTTTAAAATATTTCCATGTAGCTCGCTGAGAGGAAACAATCCGCGTACGAGCGACTCTTGCGACGAATACATTCATTCGTCCGATTCAAGGTTTCGTAATCAAACGGTGCAGTACAGTACTATGTGTACCGGTCCGGTACACAGACGCGTATAATTTTTTTTATTTATCAAGTAAAACGTTTTAATCTTTTGTTGTGAGATTTTTGAGTGCAAAGTAAGTAAGTCGTTTTTACTACCTCTAATTTGATTTAGTATTTTTAAATAGTTTTCCTCTTCTTTTTTAGTTTTTATAAACGAAATTATTGTGTGCATTTACGTATACAGATTTATATGTTTTATGGGGCATTTTTGTTGAATGTTGGTTCTGTTTTTGTTTGGTTGTTTTATTATAATTGATAAGTACTACTTTATTGTAGATAAATTGCAGCTACGATATATAATTATCAAGGTTCAATCGATTGTTTATTTAAGTATCTACATTATAATAAATGTATCCATTCTTTTTACAAAATACAGATATATTTTTATATTGGAAAAGCTGCATTATTTTATTAATTTAAGTTTTTAACCTATTTCATTTAATAGGTATCTTCAACTTTTTTCAATGACCAAACGTACCAAATGGACCATGGCTTAAAATGATTAAATCATAGAACCTGTTTCCAACCAAAACATGGTCGTCTTAAGTATAGTATAATGATTTAAGTAGAAACTTAGCAGTTTCTACTTTTTTTCTTTTCTGTATTTGATTTCCATATCCGGATAGGGATGTCCATTATTTTTATGCTTGTTAATTATTTCTCACAATTCTACTGCTCATTTCTACTGCTTGCTGCGTCTTTTAATTTTAAAAGTTCGAAGGTATCTTAATAATAAAAAAAGACTTACACTGCATTTTTCTATTGTATAATTTATAAAAAAGAAACATTGAAACATATTAACTGTAATAGCTAATCAAACGCTAAAGATACAGTTTTATAAGTTACAAGGCTATCAATAAAACGTAAACAATGCTGTCGCCTAGAGGAAAACCATCATAAACATTCTGACTGTTTTTCTTTTTGACAGATCATAAAGTTTTATGATTTTTTTTCTAATTTTTTCAACTTTTTCTATATTGAAAATTATTATAGTTGCCGTATAAACATTACTAGCCATTACCCTGGAACAGTCTTGTGATCTAACAAAAATGAAGCCAGTAAAATAAAAAAAAAACCTTTATACAAAAAGATCGAAACTTACTTATTTAGTAAGTGTGGATATTTCCTAAGTGTGCATTAACACTTTAAAAATGTTTAAAAAAAAGATCGAAACTTGTTTCCCTGGAATGTCTCCCTAGATACGGTCATAATTCCAATATGTCACTTTTTTCCATGTGAGAAATATGTTTTTTTAAATTAATAGAATTTCATGGAAACCTTTTTCTATGTTATGACAGTTCGTAATTGAAAGTTATTTTTCAATGGAGTAGGATTAATCTCTATCTCTATATATAATAAGACAGTAAAAATATTTTGTCTGTACATTTAGTAATTTTGGCTGAACTGGATAGAGGGACACTTAAAAACAAATATAGGAAGCAAAAATATATATTTTTAATTTCTTGTAAGAAATAATTCCTTATATAATATTATGTTACGTAAATTATAGGTAATCAATCTATTAAATATCAAAAAAGGTGATGCGAATCGGATTTTCTCGAGTCGGAATCGAACCTATAACCTGTCGTGTTTACGATTCTGCGCCACAACTAGCCTCCGGAAAGTTAGAGAGCCCACAAATCAAAAATATATGATGGACACAATCTTCATGTATGAACATATCTATTCTAATCTTTATAAGTACTTATATTTTGCGGTGCAAATATACCTAGATACTAAATTTTGTCACCAATCTATTACAGTATTATAGATAATGTGACTAAAAATAAAATATATAGTCGTTTGGAACCATTTAATATGAACCTTCCTGTTGTTGTTTCATTTTGTTTATTCAAACATACATAATAAAATATATTTACTATACCTCCATGTTTATTTTGACATAAAAAAATCAAAAGGTATAAGAAGTTTTATTCATTTAAAATTTCTGCATAAACAATAATATAAATAATATATTTAATGTAATTAATTATATTTAGCTATTACGTAATTAAAAAAAAATATAAATGTTACTACAGATATCTTCTTGTGATATTTTTATAAACTACATATTAATAGTTAATTAAATTATAATTATATTCACATCTAAATAAATTTCAAGATTAAACATGTAATGAAGGAGATAAGCGTAAGTTTGTTTCTAATGAAGGTCGTGACCTAGCCTCTGGTCCGCGATTCCTGAAGTCGTAAGACATATTAGGGTCAGCACATTTTGCCAGACCGCGGACATTATTCATTGATGGTCATATACATTTTATAGAATGCTATAAAATAAAAAAAAAAATCAGCTTCACGATGTATTCCGCACACAGCAGGGTAGGCAGAGGGAACCTAGTGTTAAGACACTCCGTTCCCCACTTTCAGCCGAATTCTGGAGGTAGTGGATGTTGAGTGTCGGAAATCAACGCCGCGCTTTTTAATATTATACTAGGTACAAAAGTAGAATAAAGTATCTTAAAAATATTATAAAATACTTTAATCTACTTATGTTACTTAGTACCTACTTTTTGACGCACGTTTTTTTTTCTTTAAGTATCTCTTAATGAAAATATTCATGATATTATTTGTGTATTATCAACTTTATCATTAAATAAAAAAAAAGAAAAAACGAATAATAAGGAAAAATTAAATTCTTCATATTAAAATAAGAGGAATTTTATTTTTTATTTACATTTACTTGTTGTTAAAATATTTGTCAAATAGTTACGTTGGCTGCAATTGGAGGGTTAAGAAAATACGATTTTTCTTAACCCTGATCTTAAACTTATATTAATAAAATTTTAAATTAAAAATACAAATTAAATCTAAAACTAAACTATATCTAAGATTACTGCCTTCAATGTTAGAAAAATAGTAATCTGCTTAAACCTAAATTAATCTAACTTAACCTACGACTTAATTATTACACGATGGACTCAGCATTTTGTGGCGCTCGGGCGCCTATCAGACGGACATCTCTATATATAATAAGACTGTAAAAATATTTTGTCTGTACATTTAGTAATTTTGAAATGGATAGAGGGACACTTAAAAATAATAATAGAAAGCAAAAAATTTTTTTTTTATTTCTTGTCTGTCTGTCTGTCGATATTTTTGTCCGCATTTTTCTCTGAAAGTACTGAACCGATTTACTTAAAAGTTTCACCAATAGCTTGCTTTAACTCAATTACTAAAGTTTGGTTCATCAAAATCGGTTCATTAAAAAGAAAATTATCGTCATTTAAGTGAATTCAAGGCATTAGTTTGCCTGCGAATATTATATAGCAATCGCGCTGGTAAGATTCCTGGCCAAAGAATGTCATTCGAAACGTCTTGGTTATATGACTGTTGATAAAAATATATATTTTTGAAGCACTATTACATAATATTTTATACAATAAAGTAAACAAAATTAAATTGTTAATGGAGATTACCTTCATAAATCATAACAGTTAAGTTTAAGTCGTAATTAATTCAGCACAGAGATAAAGAACGATTTGATCTTCGAGGAAATATCAAGGAAATACATAGATTGTTTGGTTTGTTCATTCGTTTGAAATAAATCTATATAAAATGCCTTAAAACATCCTTTCTACGTGTACTCTGTTGTACATTTGTAATTGTACATTTAACTAATTTAAAAACTGTACAGGAGTTAGTATGCAATCATTACAGTTATTTTATAAAGAATATTATGAATGCTTCAAATCAATAATTTAACATTTAAGGCCGTTTCTGAAGGAGTAAATTACATTATTCACTGACATCTTTTATCATCTTTTAACAGAGTTTTAAAATTATGATGAGACGTACATTACATAGGTAAAAATAATATAATGTTACAAAAATAAAAATTAGCTTTATGTATATTTTATAATTATGAAATATCAACATTGATCGTATTTCTTAATTTAAAACAATAAAAAAATCTTATAGAAATTACAATAATGTAGTAAAAAAATCATCTTAGAAGTCATTATAGTTGCCAATCAATTCTATTTGTTAAATCAATAATCATGTATTTCAAGCGGGCGAAGCTGCGAGTGGGCCGCTAGTATTATAATATGAAATAAGTTTTCCGCTTGTGACACCAAGTGCTATATGACAAAATAGGAAGGATCTTTTTTTAATGTTTTTTTTAAAAAAAAATCGAAAATTCGAAATTAAAAAATATATAGGTATATATATTTCCATTTTTTCCTTTCCAAAATGTGCGAATAATACTTTAATAATTTTGAAATATTTCATATTATTTCCTTTTTCACAAAATAAATAAGTTTTTAAAATTTTTAAAGTGTTATTCCACACTTAGGCAAGAGAAAAACTTATTTAGAAAACGTATAAAAATTTGAACGTAGCGGGACTCGAACCCACACCTCCTGGAAACCGACCTGGTCGGCTTTCGTTCCTGAGTCATCCATTGCCAAACAGCAATTTTTGCAATTATTGCAGTATTTTTGCACTGGAAATTACTTTCTATACTCGAGTGATAAGAAACATCATAATTTCAGGAATTTTCATTATCAATATTATTTTTGACGCTCACTATCATTTCATCAAAAATATGATCGAATTTTAATGCATTTTATCTACTTCAATATATTGTTTAAATCATGTTGATTTATTTATATTGATTACTTGCAGATAATGGCGTCCAATCCAGAACACATGACATGTTTCGAGGAGCTCAAGGAATGGATAAATCGTCAACCACATTTACCGAAAGATTTAGGTAGCACCTCTTTTTTATCATCATAAGCTTAATTTTTTGTATGCAATATAATTTTGCATAATATGTAGACTACATAATATGTAGAGTCCCAACGTCCCCTACATACTGTGTAGTTGAAATTGGGACTCTTTGATATGTTATTTTGGAGATTCTAAAAAACTATGTAGTATTGCAGTAATATTAACTTTTATGACATGATTATTACTTTTATATTAAGGTAAGGAACCCTTGGTGACCGAATCCGACTCACACTTGACCATTCTTTTAAATATTTTTTTTAATTCAGTATTGTAATCGCAATATCGGAAAATTTACGTGTTATATATTGTCTACGTTATTTATCTACAGCAAGTTATCGTCATTTTATCGGCTTTGCAATCATTTTTGTATTGTATGGTGTTACGTATAACGTATGTGTAGATCCTACCGCACCTAACTGACGCATTATCAAGTATCAAATATTATAAAAGTATTTTATCAATATTTTTAGTATGAATGATTAATTTTAAATAAAATAAATAAATCAGCTTCACGCTGTATCCCGCACACAGCAGCCTTCCCTGCTGAGCAGAGAGAATCTAGTATTAAGACACTCCGTTCCCCACTTTCTGCCGGATTCTGTAGGCATTACATGTTGAGTGGCAGAACTCAACGCCGCACTTTGTCGACACGCCGAGCGAAGAAATGGAAATATAAATTTAAGTAAATATTTCATCTCCTCGTGTGGGGATCGAATCCACAGCCTGTCGGTTTTGCAGTCACACTTTGTGCCTCTGAGCTACGACTGGCCTCAAATTTTAAACATTATGAAATAGAATTGTATTGCGCTTGTACTCACACAGTATCGCGTGTATGTTGTATATATTTCTAAATGTTAATGGTACTTACTAACCTACTTAAATTTTATCCTAAATAGATTGTTTATTGATCAATAATACTTATCATATAATTTACAAGATTTGTTTATATTTTGTTTAAAATATGGAACAGTTTAAAGTTTAAATGTCATGGTTCTTAGGGTTCTGTACATTTTAAGAAAAAAAGAAACCTCATAAGATCACTTTGTTTTCCATCTATCTGTCATGTATAATGTATAATGTCATGTATAATGTATTCAAAATTATATCACAAAAATCGCTTATTCCTTTATTGTTAAAGGAAATCAAAATTTAAAAGGGTCCTTGGGTTAACCTAGAATTATGAAATTTGGCAACTAGAAAACTATACATTTGTGGTTAAATCCTAAAAAATAATAGCCATAAAAGGGCGGCTAAATTAGGTATTAAAGCCTTTAGTTCAATTGAGGTATCAGATGAAAGGTCTCTGGCTTAGCTAAGCTTAAATTGCGGAAAAAGCTCGAGACCTCCAAATTTTGTACGGAACCCTCGGTGGGCGAACCGCGCTTGTTCGGTTTTTTTTACTAGAATAGTTTCTTACAAATGTAAATATGTAGCTAGCCTTGACGTATTCTGAATAAAAACTTTTTAATAATGCCCCCAATAAAAATTTAAATGTTTTGTTATTAAAACAAATCGGAAAATGGGGAACTAAAGTGTCTTAGTGGGAACGGAGTGTCTTAACACTAGGTTTCCTCTACGTACTATTCCCAGGTTTCCTCTACGTACCCTGCTATTCGTGGGATACAGCGTGAAGCTAAAAAAAAATTAAAGATATTTCGTGGTGGTGGCGGATATATTTACAAAGTGAGACTATGAAGTATATTTAAAATTTTTACATATTTTTAAAATTATTATTAATATTTACAGATGATAATCTCATACTACGCTTCGCGCACAGCTGCTATTATGATTTGGAAAAGGCGAAGACGGCAGTGGAAATGTTCTTTACCATCAGAGGAACTTGCACAGATCTTGTAACGAACAGGGATCCTCAATCAGCTCAGATGCAGAAGATTTTAAAAATTATGTGAGTTTTATAACACGTCTTATACACACCGCTGTTGCAAGTGTGGCCCCAACTCAAAGGATCGCTTATAATTTTATATTGTTGCACCGACATGGTCAGACAAATTACGATGTTAAATTGTTACACCAAGTTTGTCTCTAGAATTAATGGAAAGTAGATAATGGGGTGTCTTAAGTTCTTAATATTAGATTCTGTATTCCCTAGGCCTTTAACGTGTTAAGGTGTAAAGATCTTCTTCTTTATCTAACCTTTACAATTGTCAATTCGTTGGTTATTGTTACATTCGGACAATTAAGCATACCACCTCAGGATTGTTAGTGTTCTTCTCTGAAGTAGAGTAAGTCCGGTGTAATCGTATAGAGGACACGAGACGAAGACCCTGTCCGATACCGTATCTGCTAGTTGATTAAACTTGTCTACAGTTGTGAGATATTTATTCAGTCGTACAGTTTCGTCGTTTATGGTATCCTGCAGAGAATTCTTGGACCGATACAGTAGACAGGAACAGTGCGACAATACGAATTAGAGAAATTGATCCGCATATTTTCCGGTCGCTGAAATTTGCCATCCTAGACTATAGCCCATCTATATATTATAAAATACTTACGTTTTCGTTGGACAGTATTTGAAACAACGTAAGCAAGTATGTAGTATTACGAATATATAAAAACTCTTTTTTATTTTCAGAAACGTTGGACAAATCTCGATGGCAGGCAATCGATGTTTGTGGTTGTATCAAATAAATGACCCGGGATTGGACAATTACGACTATATCTTAGATGCCAAACTGTTCTTCCTTACAACTGATTGTAGATTTATTGAAGCCGACGATTTACCCGAGGAAGATATAGTTTTAATAGATGCCAAAGATTTAAATTTAAAATTTTTAACAAAATTGAATCTCTCAGTTGCACGAAGACTGTCGAAGTATCAGGAAGTGAGTATAACATAAAATAATAAAAAAATGAATAATATTATTAAAAGATGGACGTCTTTTAATATTATTCGTCTTTTAATATTATTAAAAGACGGCTTGCTTTAATCTGAAATATACTATGGTATTATAATTAAGAGATATTCAAATATTTTTTTATGTTTACTATGTGAGAATCACAATTGTTTTTATTGTATCATTAGTCGTTAACAGGAAAAACCGACAAAATGTGACTTCTTTTACACTTAATGTTTTATTGTTTAAAATAAATTATAAGGCAATAACAGTTTTTATCTTAAGATAAATTCTTACGTATTAATTGTAAAAAAAAATATGAATGTCAGTTTCAAATCTTGTACCGCGGTACCTTTACACCTGAAACATGCAGTTAGATATTAAATACACAATCTTTTAATATTTAAATGGTTCTTTACATATCAGTTTTAGTATTACGCGGAATCCCGCAAATAACAGGGCAGGCAGAGGAAACCTAGTGTTAAGATACTCCATTCTCCATTTTCCGCCGAATTTCCAAGGCATTGAGTGTTGAGTAGAGTAACTAAATGTCGCGTTTTGCCTTGATATCAGAGCGTAAAAAATTCAAATATTAATGAATAATAATTCATTTTAAGGAGTTTGAATCGAACCCACAACTGCCGATTGTCGCGTTACATTCACATGCTTGTGCACCTGCGTCACACTAGGACACACTCCGTTCTAAGCTTTCGGCCTGAAATCGTTATATTGTGTTATTCAACACCATATTTGTCAGAGGAGAGAAATAAAATAATTTAAACACAGTCTTCACCCCCGAATGCAGATCGAACCCACAACTATTGCTTTTATATTCAAATTCTATTCCCATTATACCACGATGGCCATAATCTAATACTTATAATTAAAGTGCAATCGGTGTCTGTACATGCAAGATATATAAGAAAAAACATTATTTACAAACAAACAGCTTGTCTGTGTTCACTCGGAATCGGCTTAACTGATTTAAACGCAGATTTCACTATTGAAGCTCCCGTTAACATATACGTTACGTTAGTATTAAGTTACTATCATAATTAGAAAAGTTATATCAATTTCAACTAAATACTAGTAATAAACAATTTAAGCTTTTATGTCCTATCTGTCTTTCTGTTTATCCGGGCTAACCTCCGGATCAGCTTGACCGATTATTATTCTGCAAATATCACTAAAAGATATGAAAGGAGTTGTAAAGCAACATAAAAGCAGTTTTTATCCCCAAATTATGCGGACCGGTCGTGGTGCAGTGGCGCAAAGTGTGATTGTAAAAGCGAATGGTTGTGGGTTCGATCCCCATTCGAGGAGATGAAATATTTAAAATCAAAAAAATGTATCCTGCACACAGCAGGGTAGGCAGAGGGAGCCCAGTGATAAGACACTCCGTTCCCCACTTTTAGCCGAATTCTGGAGACATTGCGTGTTGAATGGCAGAATTCAACGCCGCATATTATATGAATTACATTATTTTTGATATAATATTTTCTAGAATGCAATGCCGATCCGCCTGAAACAAGTGCACGTTGTGAACGCGCCATCAATTATTGACAAAATATATGCAGTCCTGAAGCCGTTCGTAGCAAAACAAATTACGGAGTTGGTGAGTGTATTGTGAATTTGTGAATATAATATATATTTTTATAGCGAGCTTTAAAAACTTCAACATAAGTAGAAATATCATTTGAATTTTAAATAGACATTTTTGAACCGTTGTGGCGACAGACCGACAGAGTCTCACTGTAAACGTGATAGTTGTGGGTTTCATTCCCACTCAGAATATTTTTTTTTTCAAATCCTCGATCCTGATAGCAAGAAATGAAAATAACTCATACCCAATATTGGAAATCGAACTCTGAATAGCGTTTACAACAGTCTCTTAATATTATTGTTTTATTCATTTCACTGCAGATATACTTTCATACGCCGAATTCTGAAACTTTGTATCAATATATAAGCAAAGAAGACTTACCTGCGGACTATGGCGGCTCCAAGCCTCCAATGTCAGAATTAAATAAGGATATTGATGCGCTCATTTCTAGAAATAGGTAAGTCAATTATTTCTAAAGATTATATAAAGTGAAAGCTATGTTACTATCGCATGAGTATGCGATGGTTGTAGGATCGATTTTCACTTAGGGGAAATGAATATTTCATCATTTCATGTTTGTATTGGATCATTATAATATACTGGGATAAAGCTATAAAAGTCTTACTAAAATATTTTTAAAAAGCGTATAAAAAACTTTACCGTAACGGGACTCGAACCTCCGCCTCTTGGAAACTGTTCAAGCGCTCTAAATGTTTGCTCTTATAGTTATTAGCATATTAGCTCTGTAGAAAGATTTAAAAAAAATCCGCTATTCAAAGACTATTGCTAGTCAGGACAAAATATATAACTTAGTTTCATTATAATATAACATTATTTAGTAAAAAGGAATAGAATATGATAGAATTGTAGCCGTCGCTGCGCAGGGAGATAGTGTCTGACTGAAAACGCGAAGGTTGTGCTTTCAATTTCCACTTAGGGGAATAGATTATTCCTATTTACTGGTTTTGGTAAGACAAATTGCGGTGTTGAGTTCCGTCACTCAAGTTATGACTGTTTTATGTATACCGTTGTATCCCGATACAGAGGTATAAGAACCATTCAATTTCTTCGTTCGTAACATTGATCATTATTGATAAAAGTATACATTCATTAATTAAATAAATATTTTGTTACAGAGAAAGATTAATAGACGAGAATCTATGGAAAATTCCAGCTAAAAATAAAAACGAGGCGTCTACTGAAATTGGATCATTTAGAACTCTAGCTATAGATTAATGTAAACATATTAAAAAAATATCGTAGACAATTTTATGTTAAGAATAAGTTGTTAAATTTGCATGATTAAGTAAAAATATGGAAAAAAAAACATCACATTTTTATGATGATAATAAGAAGCCCGTAATTAAGGAATTATACAAAAATGGAAAAATGTTGTTTATATTGTTTTATTATTAAGTCTTTTGAAAGATATTAAGAATTCTTGAATGTCGTATATTCAAGATGGTGTTAAAATTTACGTTTTATTTCTCAAATTGTAATGTTTTATTATAATTATAGTTAGTTACATTTTTGTTAATAATTATATTGTTTTATATAAAATGGTCGTTATTTTTGGTAGGAACGCAAATTTCAAAGGCATTGTGTTTTTTTTTTCTATATTTAAAATTTTATAAACAAAGTAAATTAAAAATTATAATTTTTTTTTTTATTATTGTAAAATACTTTAGATCTGTTTGGTTAATGTGATTTCAATATATTTATTTTGTGTAATTTTATAAATAAATATATATAAGTAACAATGCTTTTATTTATCGATTTAATGTGATGCAGCTGTTTTTAATTTTTGTCTAATCTATGCTTGAAATTATGTCATTCTACCTTTTTTAACTCGTTTGCACATAAAAAAAATAATGTTAATGTTGATGGGTAATGCATTAGACTGTAATAAAATGCAAATATAAAAAAAAACAATAAATTTATATGATGATAAACATATTTCTTAAGTTTTGTGTTCTTTTTATTTTGTTCTCCATTATTATTCAGTTTTTGGTTATATTTTATTTATCGATTATTGAGGCCAATCGTGACGCAGGGGCAAGAAGTGTGACTGCAAAATCGTCTGATTGTGGGTTCGATCCCCACTCGAAGAAATAAAATGTTTATTTACATTTATATTTTCATTTCCTCGCTGTGATGTCTCGGCAAAGCGCTGTGTTTAGTTCCGCCACTCAACAAGCAACGCCTCAAACGCAACGGAATGTCTTACCTGTATGTTTCCTTTGCCTATCCTGCTGTGCGGGATACAGCGTGAAGCTGAAAAAAAAATCCTCGAGAGGAGGTCGAACTCACAGCCTGCTGCGTTTACAGTCGAACACTTGTGCCCCTGCGCCACGACTGGCCTCTGTGCCTTTTTGTATTCTTTTATAAATTAAAAAAAAGGTTACCTGTAAGAAACCCGACACTTGCACATTTGTTTATTTTTAATTATAACAATAAAATATATTTATTTTTTCTTTTTTTAAAAATAAAGTTTAAAAATCCCTTGATATACACAATAACAGCCATTCCTCAACACAGGTTCAACTACAGGTTCAATATTATTTATAATCATAACTTTGAAATGTTCACCTTCAAACGCTTAGTCATTTTATTGAAATAACTAGCGACCCGCTCGCGGCTTCGCCCGCTTTAACTACAGAATTATTTACACACTAAAATTATATTCATGTTTCAATATACCTATAATGTATATTTGCAACGCACTTAAGATTTCTTATGTAAAAAATTTTAAAATCTTAGGGCATTTTCGTACCTCCCATAAGAGAGATGCAACTGTCAATATATTAATTTCTTTAAACTTTTGCCTTAAGGAGTCCTTAGGGCCAGAGTTATTTTTTTAATTCTTATACCTTTTGAGAAACTACCAACATTCTTATCGTTAATAAATTATTTTTTTCAAAATATTTTTTTTTTAATATTTTGAATATTTTCACGAAAATTAATGATTTTATTATGACGAAATTTTTCGTTCAATTCAAAATGTTCAAAATTAAAAGTTAAAAAATGTTGATCGAAAATAATTATACTGTAGGAGGATACCTTTATATGTCCTGATGAAACTTGTTTTTTTATTATATTATGTAGAAAAATATATTCTATAGAGGAATCACACATTCCTCTTCACACTTTTTACTCTTTAACTATAATACGTAAATATATTTTTTAGAGGTTACTCTGTACTAAGATGGCAGCTCTGTTTCCGCATTTACGTCCCTGATATATCGATATAAATAGTAGAAATATAAATCATTGGAAAGAAAAGGAGAAACGCAATTATATTGAATTTTTTCTTTTTTCATACTTGAAATGTATTAAAAAATTTACATACAATTCATTTGTTTTGAATATAACATTAAGGTTGATTCATAAAATATATTTGATACTTCCTTAACATGATTATTTCATGTATTTTTTTTATATACAAAGGTTTGATTAAGGTCTCTTGAGAAATATATGTACTGTATTTTTTTTATATACAAAGGTTTGATTAAGGTCTCTTGAGAAATATATGTACTGTAAATGAATGTAACGTACCTATGTGCCAATGATAAAAATGTATTGATATCCCCACGTGATCCATCTAAACCCAATATAAACTTTTATAAACTATAGCAACCAGCTCGCGGCTTCACCCGCTTAAATTTGTAAATTATTTGTTTGTTTCGGTACAGGGAATTACGTTCCTGTTTTAATAAATAATGTATGCTTGCGGCGCACTTATGATTTCTAATGTGAAAATTACTAAAACCATGGTGGCATTTTAGATTTTCATTAGAAAAATTATTATTGGGGGCAGTTAACAAAGTAATAGAACCAATAATTTTGCAAATTTTGTTTGTTTGTTGGTTTTTCTGTTAGTCGACACTTATCTTACAAACGATTTAAGCGATTTAAAGAGCTAAGACGTGAGCGCGGTGCGGGAGCGGTACAATCGGTTTAATTGTTTTTATTGTAACATTCGTCATTTATGAATGGTGTAATGATTAAAAAACTGACCTTTATAACAATTTATTTATATCCTCATAGACAAATGATAGCTTTTTTGGGCACTGTTAATTTTTAAGAAAATTAATTTGATCAAAATACACTTATTTATCTATTTATGTATATATATAAAAGGACATGTACCTGACTGACTGAGGTAAGACACACGCACAGCCGTAACCGCTGATGGGAGAAACGTGAAGTTTGGACAGATGTTTATTTTAATAATTTTGACATCCACTAATAAGGGAAGCAGACGAAGTTGCGCGCGCCCGCTAGTTTTAAGATAAAAATTAAAAAATATATAATATCTTATATATTATATTGTTATACTGTAATAACATATAATATATTTATCAAAATGAGAATGTATTGTTTTGTTTAATAGCTCCTGATAGTTATTACAACACATGCAAGGAAAGATCATTGTAGAAAGTTGTTTAATTATATTACAATTATAAAAACTACTAACATTTTTATGGGGAATAAAATATTGTCTGTGTTTTCCACCTGAAAAACACTAAGGGGAGAAAAAATATATATAAAAATATAGATACCACATTAGTATCGATACTGTTGTACTGGTACGTACGTACGGGATACCTTTGTATGAAAAGTTTAAAGCTATTCATTATGACAGAATATAAAATATATATATTTTAGATGTCCCTCTGTACTACGATGGCGGCTCTGTTCTAGTTTGCACATTTTCCTTTGAAAATTAGTTATTATAACATAACTCTAACAGTTACACATGGCATCGTCAACTTTATGTAGATATTGATGTCTTCTATGAAATTATAGGACATCACTTTGCTCTATTGTCAATAATTTCCACAGCCTATGCGATATAAGGTTTTTTTTTGGTATTGTTTTACAACTTAATCGTCTAATTGTAAAAGAATTTTCCAAATTGGTCTCGTAGTTTCGGGGCCTATTCAAATCAAATAAGGAAACAAAAAATCTAATCGATTGTCTTAATAATTTTAGTGATATCGATGCACCTCCCCCTCACCCCCGCAGAGTTACTCGCCACGATGCGCGAGACCACACGGCACACACTCCGCATTTTTTATTATTACATGATTTTCTTTAGATTCATATTTTTAAATTCGTTATATCTTTTGAATGGGATATCCGATTTTATTAATTTAAAAAGTATTTTACAGGTATTGAAATTATCTTTAATAAAATATCATTTAATAAGATAAGGATTAATGCAGAGGTATGAATAATATGGTTTGATTATTGTCGGCACTTTTGTTGACTTATAAAATATAAAAAAATGGTTATATTGTCATAACTACAGTAGTTGGACATATGCTATCGCGGACTTTTATATAGATATTGATGCGCTCTATAAAACTGTAAAACATTGTTTTGTTCTATCATCAATAGTTTTCGCAGCGCATGCGATGATAGAATTGTTAAGATCAATTTTTTCTCACCTTGGGTTACATTATTGCATTTTTATTAGGGATCTCTATTTTTTTTGAAAATGTAATATACCCTATGCTGATCAGTGAAGATGCAGCTTTCTAATAGTGAAAAAAATATTGAAATCGGTCCAGTAGTTTTTGCGTGAAAACTTTACAAACATACACACATACATACATACAAAAATACAAATCTTACTTCTTTATAATATTAGTATAGATAAGAATAAAAAGGGCAATTCTTCTTAAAAATGCATTTCTTACCTGCATATTTTTTCTTAAATGTTTTTCGTACGGACCAACCGGACTCAATGATGTTCTCCTCTAATTTCATTATTATTAAAGTACTTATTGAGACAACTATGAAAGCTCACTGATATATACGACTGAAGAATAAAAGAGAGGCTAGTCGTGGCGCAGAGGCACAAAGTATGCCTGTAAATGCGACTGGTTGTGGGTTCAATCCCCACTCGAGGAAATGAAATATTAACTAAAATTTATATTTCCATTTCATCATTCTTATGTCAAGGTAAAGAGGCATTGAGTAGTCAATATGCTTTCAAAATTTGGCGAAAAGTGGGGAACGGAGTGTTTTAGCGAAATGTTCCCCCTGCTGTGCGCGGGATACAGCGTAAAGCTGATTATTTTAAGAATAAAAGCGGCAACTCTTTGAGAATGAATTCAAATGTACCGTATATTGTTCAAGTATACCTTAATACTATTATTTTTGGTCTGTCTTTTTTCTAAAGTGTAAATGAGTTATTCGCACTACCAACCAGACCCAATTATGTTTACTTAGTACATATTTATACACATAACTCTTCGGAAGTTCGCCGATATATTAAAATTGAATTAATTTAGTAATCTAATATTCAAAATATATAATTTAATATATAGCTTTAGGCAATACATAGTTTAAACGACAACTATTAGAATTCATTATCATAAAAGAACGTCATCTTTTTCCTGTTTTAATATATACGAAAATTTTGTACATACAACACGCCTTTGACCATAAACGAAAAAAATCGAATAATAAATTTATTCTACGGAAGGTAGATTTGTTTTAATATTGACAGAACAGAAGATATCTTAAATTTACTCATCATATTAAAAAAAATATCCTGTTCGTTCTGGTTCTCCGTTCCATGTGACATTGAAGAACTGATTTTGTATTCAACTGGCGTGCTTGAAGCGCCATAACTAAAGAACTGAACTGAACTAGTCATCATTCCAGTGTCACTGTAAGTACCAAATTAACAAGTATATAATAAACAATTCAATAAAGAAATATATGTAGGTACCTATTACAAACACTTTATAAGCAATCAACAGTTAAGTTATTTATTCAAGCAGATTTCGCTGCCAATCACTCAGTTGCTAACGGAAACGTTTTACGCATTAAAACGACAGTGAGGATATATTATTTTTATTATTTTGCGTGACATTATTAAGATATAAAAAATGTCCTTTAGATCAACTATAAAATAATAAGATAACTAAAAAAGTCGGTGTTCACATGAAGATAAGCTTCAGAGTTAAAATTGTTAACGTATAGTTTTATATTAATGTTTGGGTAGTCGTAACTGGATCTCGCTTTATTATCGTTATATATATCGTGGCACAGTGGCACTGTGTGACTATAAGCGCGACGGTTGTGCGTTCGATTCTGAGTATGGTAATTATTTTCATTTCCTCGCTGTTTATAGAATACAAAGCGCGACAATACACATAATGTATCGCAAATTTAACGGTGCATGGAAAACAGAGTTTTTAAACAAAATACTATAATCAGAGAGAGAGAGATAGAGAGAGAGAGAGCTGAGAAGCAAGTAAGTATGTTTTTTTATCTAACTAGTTTTAGACCGAAAGTCTCATACATAAACATGTTTGTAGCAAGTTTACATACATTATATAATAACCAATTTAACATTTTAAAATCAGTGTCGTGCTGAGACGTGTCTAGGTTACGTTTAAAAGTTTTGTGTGCGTATTGATGTGTTGTTGTAAGGTTTTTTTTACTGAGGTGATGTTGTCTTTATTTCTTTAATAATGAATAGAAGTGATGAAAAAAATATTAATTGGACACGCTAACTTCAGGAACTAATGAACTGATCGAATAAAAAAAAACTTTTAGTCCATTTAACTAAAATGGGGAACGAAGTGTCTTAACACTAGGTTCCCTCTCCCTACAATCCGTATACCAGTCCGTTTATCAAGAAGGTTGAGGAATGGCTGTATTAAATCATCTTATTCTTGTCGAGGAGGCCCACTGTCCTGTCCTGTCCTGTTCCTGAAGTCAAAGTTATGATAATGTATCACACACAACTTTTAATTACATGTTCTCATTTGAACGCGAAAGGCGAAACGCGAAGCCTTATGTCAAAATTGGTAATATTCCTAATAATACCACAAAATAAAATAAGACTCAAATATCGTAAAGCATATTTTGAATTCGTGTTCACGTGAAATAGTGACAAGAATGCTAGTTTCGTTTCGCGTTTGAACTGTAATATATAAAAAAAATATGTGCGACCTATTACAATGTGGCAGTATAAAATCGAAAATATAGTAGGTATATGAGGAAGCACTATGGTATTGCTATGAAACAGAGTTATTACATCGTTGTCCTTCAAAAAATCGTTACTTTTAACGTCACATTGAGCGAAGCGAGTGGGAGTTTGGAAGGAAAAGCGAATTGCAGACAATACCCCTAGTAGTTTACAATACCCCTAGTATTTTTACATATTATGTTTCGCAAATATCAATTGTAATCTGCATTATGAAAATGCATTATATTTCTTAGATTAATAAATACTTATAAGAAGTGTGAGGCCAGTCGTGGCACAGGGGCACAAAGTGTGACTGTAAAACCAGGCAACTGGTTGTGAGTTCGATCCCCACTCAAGGATATGAAATATTTACTTTAATTTATATTTCCATTTCTTCGCTTTGGTGTCGAAGACAAGCGCGGCGTTGAGTTCTACCACTCAACACGCGATGCCTCCAGAATTCGGCAGAAAGTGGCGAACGGAGTGTCTCAACACTAAATGGCCTCTGCCTACCCTGCTGTGTGCGGGATACAGCGTGAAGCTGATTTATTTGATTTATTTATTAATAAGAAGATAAGGTAAGAAAAATATATACTTATAAACAATAAGCTAATTATTTTTAATTTATTCGAAATCTGTCATTACGCTTTATAAATAAAATATTAAATGATTCATTATAATAATTAACTGACGTATTTATCTTCACCATCAAAATCAAGATATGCAAGAAATGCGAAATAAAGTAATTCCTGCTACGTTCCTTTGTATTTTGTTTAAGTACTGGCGTATTTTTTTTATATTAAAAAAAATCAGCTTCACGCTATATCTCGCAAGCAAAGTAGGCAGAGGGAACCTATTGATAAGACATGCCGTCCTCTTTTTTCCGCCTATTTTTTGGAGGCGTTGCGCGTTGAGTGGCGGAAATCAACGCCGCACCTTTACCTCGACACCAGAGCGACGAAATGAAAATATACATTTTAATAATTATTTTTTTCTTGAGTGGGGATCGAACCCACAGCCAGTCATATTTACCGTCACACACTAGTGCCCCTGCGGCACCGGCATTTTACCTATGTAATAACAAAAAAATAACTAACAGTCAATGAAAATTAATTAAGATATGAATTTATTTCATTGAAAAACTTGCCAGTGGCTATATTTAGTTCGACAGTATTTGTTCAATTTATTTGTGATAATTTTTTCATTTGTTCACATTTAGTTCAACAGGGACTTGTATAGAAAAACTGTGTTGATATCTAAGGTACCATATATAAATATTTAAATTTTTTCGTGAGATTTGTCACAAATCAATTTCAGACGTTATAATCATTGAGTGAGTAGTATAAACAATTTTAATTTTAATATATAAACTGCCGTAATATCATAACCCTAGCCAAAGAGCAGCGTTGTGTTCCGCCATTAGCAATAATAACATTTTCTTTGTTAGAGTCTAATGTAAGCAAAAACATAACTAATATCTATAGAAAGAAATCTATCAAATCTCAATCAAGAGGAATATCACAAAGAACAATTAATATTAATAATAATCTTTTTTTTAATTTTTTTTTTATGATATTAAATCAGTATAAATGATTCCGGTCACTGTTAAGTTGACATCTATTGACGATATTTGTTACTACATATATTATAGAGGCAAGTCGTGGGGCAGGTGCACAAAATGTGACTGTAACCGCGACTGGTTGTGAGTTCGATCCCCACTTTGTGATTCGATCGGTTCGAGGAGTTGAAATATTTATTGAAATTTATATATCCTTTTCTACGCTCACCAGAGCGTAGAACGCGTTCAACGCTGCGCTTTGCCTTGACACCAGTCAGTAATGCCTCCAGAATTGAACCGAAAATGAGGAACGGCGAGTCTTAACACTGGGTTCCTACTGCCTACCCTGCTGTGTGCGGAATACAGCGTGAAGCTCATTTATTTATTTTTATTTACGTATATTATAAATAAACTTCAAACCAACAGACCGGACTGTATTTGCTTCAGTATACGATACGATATCGATGTCGACGGGCACTAGCGCGGGATCGCAGCGTACAAAATCAAAGATCAATAAACCGTCAAGTCAAGGTAAGTAAATTTTTTTTAAAATATACATATCAAATATTCTTTAGATTAATAACCTATGACTACAGTATCTAAAGAAACGTGACATCATATCGTACCTTAGAACTTAAACTTACTTACCATTATTAAAAACTGGATTTTTATGTTTATTTGCTTATCAATATGCCGAAACCTTTTGTGAGTCAAATATAAAAATATGTGATCATTTTATAATTGTGTTTTAATGGTTAAAACGTTAGTTAAAGTAGGTAGGTTATTAAAGTATAGGTTTATTAAATTATTTGTTTTTCGATATTTAGATTAGATATTGTTTTTAATTTTTCATATACGAATTTATGATAATTTTACATTTACATGGAATTATTAATTTTATTTAAAAATATAATCTGTAAATTAAGGATTTATTTACATTTTTGCAGAACATTATGTGACAGATTAAGTATATTTTTTTGCAATGTTACAAAGTATATAATGTATATGGCTTTTGCTTTATATGTTTGTGACTATGTAGCTTTATATGTGTTTATTTTTATTTTTTTTAATTAATACACTCACGCACGGAAAATAATTAAAAAAAACATACAGGTTTATACCTTTACTTCCTTATTACTTACTATATTTAGTAGATTGTTTTTGCTAAATTAAAAAAATATTTGTGCCCAATGGTGGTGTGTGGGCATAAGAGTGTGACCGTAAACGCTACTGGTTATGGATTCGATTCCTAATATCTGGAGTAAATGAAATATCAACATGCAATGCCTGCAGAATTCGGTGGAAAAGTGGGGAACGGAGTGTCTTAACAGTAGGTTCCCTCTGCTGCTACATACGGGATGCAGCGCAAAGTTGAAAAAAAATCTTCGTATATAAAAATTAAAACAAATTTAGAGAATCAGCTGTAACAATCATCTTACTCCTATACGAGAGTAGGTATGTGAATGGCAATGACCTTGATATAACTGTTAAAATATTAGAGGACCTATATACTTTGGTGTTATATAGTATCTTTTGTTAACACAAACAAAAAATATCAAATATCGATTTTTTTCTCAATTAAATTTAGTTTTAAAATAAATTTAATTATTATTTATTTATAGTTCTAAAAATGCCGCATGACTACAAACAAGATTTGATTGCTATTAAAGAATGGATGTCGAAGGAATCCCATATACCTCAAGACATAGGTAAGTTTTAAGTTACATTTAAAATAAAACAATATTTACAAATGTACATTAATATATACTTTATTTACATTTAACTTTAACTAGAGGTCAGTCGTAGCGCAGGGGCACGAAGTGTGACTATAAAACCGACTGGTTGTCGGTTCGATACCCACTCGAAGAGATGAAATATTTACTTACATTTATATTTCCATTTCTTTGCTCTGATGTCAAGGCAAAGCGCGGCGTTGAGTACCGTCACTCAACATACCTTCAGAATTCGACAGAAAGTGGCGAACGGAGTGTCTCAACACTATATGGCCTCTGCCTACCCTGCTGTGTGTGGGATACAGCGTGAAGCTTATTAATTTATTTGATATATTTTTTATATACAAAAATATAATATTATAATTTCAATAATTAAAAATAAAGAAGAAACAAAAAACAATTCAATGGCAGTCAAACGTTTATTAACTTCTCTCGAGTTTTCAATATAAACAGTATATAAGTACACTACAGTGCGTCGAAATAAACAAAAATAAAATCGAAATGTAAAGGGCAACAAGCATTCAAGTACTAAAAGTTTATACTAAATTTAGGTACTGTACCAGTGATTTTCCGTTTGAATATAATAAAAAGTATATGATGTGTTGTATCGTGTATTCGTAAATGCGTAGCAAATTCACATAAAAATAAATACATGTACAATAAAGGATTTAATTACTTAATAATGTTTTATACGTTTACTTAATTATTAAATTTAATAAGAATTTTTTTTTTGGAGTAAGATATATATCAGGTGAGTATAATGCATTGTGTTAATGTCCTTTACTTTAACACAATGCAATGAATGTGCCAATTTAAAAAAGAAACTATTTTAAATTGTATTAATAATAACCGTTAAACTGAAGCAAGCCCGCGGCGTTGAATTTATCCACTCAACACGTAATGCCTTCTGAATTTTGCGGAAAATGGGGAGCTGCCTACACTCTACATGCGGAGACCATAAAGGAGACCTCAAAGAATTATTTTAACTATATCTAAGGTATTTATGTTAACAACATTAAATTTTTCAGGTCTAGATGATCACTTACTCACGAGGTTCCTACACAGCTGTTACTTCAGTCTGGAGGCGACTAAGAAATGCATTGATAAGTTTTGTGTAACGCGTGCTGAGATGTCCGAAGTGTATATCGCTAGAGACCCACTGCTGCCGAATATAAAACGGATGCTGGATCACTCGTATGTACTACTTTTGTTGTTTATTTTCACACTGTATCCCACACTAAGTAGGGTGCGCAGAGAGAACCTGGGAACCCAGTGTTAAGATACTTTGTTGTCATTAAGAGACTTTCGTTCTCCACTTTACCCCGAATTCTGGAGGTATTGCGTGTTGATGGCTCAATCCCGAGCTTTGCATCTGTTACTTATTATTTTTACTTTTTTTCACCTTCACCGCCGCGCTATGTCTTGTTACTAGAGTAAAGAATCGTCGACTTAACACAGTTTTATGAGAGGGGGAAAATGGAGATACTTCGTTCCCTCGAGTTCCCACTCGAGGGAATCAAACCTATAATTATTGCGTTGAAAATCAAACGTTACATGATAAAGTGATGTTTATAATTTAATTTTATCAAATTCTTTTTAATTTGTATAACTGACTTCATGATTTGAAAAATATCACAGCTTAAAACATTACAGACAGCAGTTACGATTTTATGTTTTTCATAATATATTTTGCTCATTGAATCTTCTTTTAAACACATTATATTAATAAACCACTGAGACTTTATTATTATTATTTTTATTAAGATTGTGCTTAAAGACGATCATCGAAGCTGAAGCATCGATAGTTCCGACATGATTTTTATGATCCATAAATTCTATATAATATTTATGTATAAAATATATGTAATTGCTTTTTATACGATATAAATTGTTAATTTTACTACAAATATAACTAAATATATTGAAGATTTTGTTTGGGTGTACCAATTCATTTATGACATGGCTATACCTATTTTGAGGCCAGTCGCGGCGCACAAGCGTATGATTGTAGCAGCGACAGGTTGTGGGTTCGATTCCCACTCGAGGAAATGATATATTTTATATTTTCATTTGTTCGCTCTGGTGGCGACGCAAAGCACGGTGAGGAATTTCGCCCTTCGACACACAATGCCTTCAGAATTCGGAAGATGAGGAACGGAGTGTCTTAACACTGGGTTCCCTCTGCCTATCGTGTTGTGTGCGAGGCACAGCGTGCTGCAAGCTGATTTAATTAATTTTTTTAACATCTTCATCTCGTTTAGTGTTATGTACCTTTACTAACTGATAATGTCAAATACTTTGCAACGTCGTATCCAAAAAGCGTAAATTATATATTATTAATAAATGATTATTCAAATTATTTGTAAATAACGCATGTTGAAAATTAAGTGTCATTTAGTTGCAATTTACAATGTTGTGCCTATTTAGTATTTACGAAGTCTTCCATAATTTGATTAACATTTGACGTTTTTTTTATTTTCTTTTATATAGAAAATCTTAACCGTATAGATAAATTTGTATGTAAACGTGACAGGTTGTGGGTTCGAATCGAAATCGAGAAAGTAAAATATTCAACATCTTCATTTTTTTGCCATGATTTCGAGATAAACACCGTTAGTGTTGATCTCCACCACTCAACAGGCCATGCCTCCAAAATTGTAGCGGAAAATTGGGGAATGGAACTTAACATTAGGTTTCCAGGTTCTTTCTGCTTACATATATACAGACATATATATATTTATATCTATGTATTTGTAAACTCTGTCCTTCTCATGACGTTGTTCTAGTTCTAGAAAGAATTAACCTGACCTTTACTTCACTTAAAACCTTAATTATATAGTTATATACGTATAATTTAACAATTCTCACAATGTAACGCGCTGGACTCGTTTTACTTGTACTCGTAGATGATGTTTTCTTACAGCAGTTATTATATACTGTACTGTTTTTAAATGTATTGATATTTTTTTATATAAAAAAAGAGAAGTTTCTCCTCGTTTCTTGTGCCGGTTGTTTAAAATTACACATTTACAACTGTAAGTTCTGTAATGTAATACAACGCAAAACTATGATTTTTTTTAATTTTGTCTGTTTGTCTGTGCCTATGTTCACGCTAATCGCAGAAATGGCTTAATCAATTTGCAGTTTTAACTATTGTATTTTGACAAATTTTCCTTAATATTTAGTGTTTACATAGTTATACATCAGAATAGACAAAGGGAACCTAGTGTAGACGCTCTGTTCCCCACGTTCCGCCGATTTTTTCGAGTTATTGAGTGGTGACAAGTGACATAACTCAACGCCAAGCTTAATAGCCTTGGTGCGAGATTGAAGAAATAAAAATATTAATAAATAATATTTAATTAATATAATATTTTACTAATGTTGTGTTTTTATTATAGGTTTGTAGGAACATATCCATTCGATGGCAAAGAAATGATAATACACAAATACGACGATCCTGCGACAGAGAATTTTCATTTTTATGATTTCTTGAAGAGCATATCAATACACAACGACGTTTGGGTCGAACATCACCCTCACTTTGCAGACGAACACTACATTATCATCGATATGTCGTGGATTTCTTTGAAAATGATTCCGAAAATCAATATTCAATATTTAAAAGATTTTATTGTTTACTTATTGGTATGTTCTTGTTACACATTTTGGAATATTAAAAATTAAAATTAAATTTTAAAAATGCCAGTTGTGACGCAGCGGCACAAAGTATGACTGTAAAATCAACTGGTTGTGAGTTCGATCCCCACTCGGGGAAATCAAATATTTACTTACATTTATATTTTCTTAATGTTGAGGCAAAGCGCGGCGCTGAGTTCCTCCATTCATTCACAACTCGGTGAAAACTAGTGAACGGAGTGTCTTAACACTAGGTTCCTTCTGCCTACCGTGATGTGTACGGGATACAGCGTGAAGCTGATTTTACCATATTATTTTAATTTAAACGAGTTTTTATGGAAAACAAATAATTCTATGACTTAAATATTCATATAGTGTTATTTTATTATTAATTTATAACATATTTAAAACGTTCCACAGGAATCAATGCCAGTACGTGTCAAGAAGGTCGTCGGTATAAACGCTCCCTCATATTATGAAAAGATATACGGACTTATAAAACCAATATTGCCAGCTGAAGTTATTGAAATTGTATGTATTAAATAAAAAAATCTAATGTAAAATTTAAAAAAGCTATCTCAGGTGACGCTCTTGGAGCTTATCCGCTACGTTACGGACTGCAAGACTACCACAAATGAATGTGTTGCGTATGCGGTCAGACCGCGTTACGCCGCACATCCACCTCAGCATCTTCATTTCCGTGACGTGAAGCTCCTGAGCGTGCCGAGATAGTGCTGGCCAACATTCGCTGTCTTCGTCTGGGTACTTGCGTCTTTGGCCGTGCCCGTACTTGACACGGTAGCCCTTGCCCACTTATCGCAGGTGTAGGGCGATGTGCCTGCGCGTCGTTTAGCGGCGACGCCCTAGCCGTACCCAGTTTCAAAAGCGAACGTTCCATTATAGCGGCGGATATCGGTTTTTAAATGAAGCGACCGCCATCTGACCTCCAAAACTCCTTTGTGGGGGGAAACCAGGGGGAGAGGATTAGGACAGATAGAAAAGTGGGGGAAGGATGGGTAGAAGGAGAGGCTAGGAAAAAAGGGGGGGGGGGGGGATTAAAAGAAAGGGACACCACTTTTATGGACTGGACGGAGGTTATAACAAGTGTTGGCTCGAGGATCCGAGGTCGCGTACCCGTATGCCCAAGAACAAATATCGGATAGATTTTTTTTTATGGAAAAGACACGGCAAACGAGCGTGCGGGTCATCTGATGGTAAGTGATTACCGCCGCCCACGACCCCGTGCAACCCCAGAGGAGTTACAGGTGCGTTGCCGGCCTTTAAGATGGGTTGGGCGCCGGGGCCCGGCATTACTTGATGCGAAACGCAGTGGCATAAAGCTACTACTTCACGCCGGTTTTAAATGCCGGAGGTGGTAATGATCCGGTCGAGTCTGCCCATGCGTGTTGCCATTGCTGGCGACGTGACTCTACCACACGTACGACCACGTCGTAAGTCGCCTCTTACGACACCACCAGTACCAGGATGATCCTATTCTAGGCCGGGATCACACGGCACGATATTAGTCAGGGCATCCTCTGAATGTATGTAGTCCAGTGTCGATTTATATAACGAGATATTTTATTATCTCTTGCACATGTGTAGAACATGTGATACATTACTAAAACTACTTTTTCTTTATTTGTTTTAAAAAATGCATTAGTTATTTTAGGTGACATTTGCAAATATTTCATAAACATAATAATAATAATTATAAGGACGGAAAAAATAAAAATAATTTTAAATTCAAATACCAGAGGCCAGTCGCGCAGGGATACAAGTGTAAGTGAAAACGCGACTACTTGTGGGTTCAATCTCCGCTCGTGGAAACGAAATATTTATATATATTTATTTTTTCATTTCTTCGCTCTGGTGTCGAGGCTAAGCGTGGCGTTACGTACCGCCGCTCAACACATTATGCTTCCAGAATTCGGCGAAAAATGGAGCACGGAGAGTCTTAACACTAGGTTCTCTTTGTCTACCCTGCTGTGTGCGGGATACAGTGTGAAACTAATCAATTCAAATACTTAGAATAAATAATGTTGATGTAGATTTTGTCATTCTTGATACAAAATTTTAAATAATTTTAGATACAATGTCCAATTCCAACTTATCAGCATTCTCTTTTCATATTTTACAGGGTTTAAGTTTTAGTTCCTTGTTTTTGTTTCAGATCCACATCTATACGAACGTTGAAAGCCTATACCAGTTTGTAGATAAAAAATATTTGCCAGTAGAATATGGTGGCGAAGCTCGAAGTTTGGTTGACTTTGATCGGTATCAGCGCCAACAAATAGCTGAATTCAGGTATATGGTTTAGAAATATATTATTTAAATAAAAAAGTTGGTGCAGAGGCACAAAATGTGAATGCAAAACCGACTGCTTATGGGTTCGATCCCCATGCGAGGAAAATAAATATTTATGTAAATTTTCATTTGCAATGCCTCCAGATTTCGGCGGAACGTGGGGAAAGGAGTGTCTTAACACTAGGTTCCCTACGTCTATCCTGCTGTGTGCGGGATACAGTATGAAGCTGATTTTTTTATTTACTAAAATTGGTCCTATTTCTAAGCAAATCTCAAGATTCTTTAGTACGCGATGTTTGTCCAAGATGGAATCTTTATATGTTTCGTTTTTTTGTTTGCTTCACGTTTTGTCGCGCATGCGTAATATATGCGCTCTACCTTAGCTGGGTAGGCAGAGAAGACATTTTAATGTGTTTAAGTGTTTACACATTTTAATCTTCGCATTTCATCCGAAATAAAAACAACACATCCGAATGTGGTTTGGCGGACTTATACACAGAAATTTGTCCTCATCAGAGTGAAGAGATGAAAATAATTAAGTCCTCCAATTGGAGTACGCTGTCTGTGACAATGTGGCTTGGTTTTCTACATACAGATACAGCATAGTATTATAATTGTCACAATATATTCTAATCTGGAATCTATACTAGATAAATGCATTTTTTTTTCAGAAAATTTTACCTAAACGATAATGCATGGAAGGCAGATTTGCTGAAAAAACCTAAACAGAAGAACGTTGATAATTCCATGAATGGCTCCTTCAGAACTTTGTCGATTGATTAGACTTTTAATAAAAAATATTAATCCTTTTTTATTGTACAAAGAAATATATTTTCTAACTTACATTTTATTTTTTATTTATTTAAAGCTGAATTGATGAACATCATTAAAAAAATGTTAGTACATTGAAAAAATATATATAAATATATAAAAGTATATTGCTTTTATAGTCTCTTATTCTTATAATATCTTGTTTATTGTAATGTTATATTATTTTTTTATTTTTATCTCAACTGATATTAAAAAATCGTCCAAAACAATGTTAATCAATTGCTTATTTTAGTTGTGTTCATTTTCTTTTGTTTTAATAAATATTTTAGTGTCGTATAAAGTCCACTAGGACTAGACTATAGGTACTAACCTGTATTTGTACCAGTACCGACACCTACATATCCTATCTACTTCAAATGGCATTCATACTTTGCATAATTTGTCTGAATATTCAAATATAATTTATAAGAGGCAAAAATACATATTTAAACATAGCTATTGACGCAATTTATTAATTTATATTAAAACCGCCCAAGTGCGAGTCGGACTTGAACATCGATGGTTCCGTACCAATTTCAGAATTGTAGGTCAACAGGATGTTTAATTTAGAACAGTTGACAATCTTCAGATTGCGGGCGTATGCACTCATTTTGTATGAAATGAGCTACAATTATAATTTGTATTGCAAATTCTTACTTATCTCAAGGAACTTTTGAGGAAAGGCCTCGAAAGTAAGTTATTATTCCTCAAAAGATTTCGTAGTTTTTTTTGGAACCTCCATCACTAGGATTTGAATTATACCAGATAAACAAAATTTGGTAAATATAATTGATTGATTAAATTTATTAAGTTTCATTTGCACATCTCTTATACTTAAAATTTTATAGTGTTGTAATTCATAAGGTACTAAAGTCCTAGAAACTTGAAATTTGCTATGATTTGTACAAAAAAAAACTAAAAAAAAAACACTTTTATACCCGTAGCGGGGTAAAGCCTTTAATCTATGGTGATTTTGTATGTACTAGAAAACTGATTGGTATTTAAAGATAAGTACAGAAATAACAAAAAATATAAAGAACTCTGAACGTTTGCGTCCCATGTGCTGAACTATTAAGTATGCGATTTCCGCCAAATATAAAGTTACTATTCAAAAAATTTTGAGTTTAAGATTTCTCATTTAAACTTTACCACCTATTTGTTTTACATTAGGTATTTTACACAAAAACAAGAAATCTTACCAATGACATTTTCAAGAGGATCTTCCAGAAGAAGACGAAGCAGCGTAATTTTGAAGAGCTTTACAGTTCGATCTAGTATTTCTCTATAGATGCTAGATGTGAAGGATTTATGTTTATCTGAGAGCCAATTTTACTCCGTTCGTCTCTACCTTACATGAACGTTATATACATTGTTATACAGAGTGATTTCATTGTTATACAAAGTGATTTCACTTCATGCTATATCCCGCTTCTGGCAGGGTAGCCAAAGGGAGTCTAATGTTGAAATAAATCGCTTCATACTTTCCGCAAAATTCTGGAGGCATAGCGTATTGAGTGGCGGCGCTCAACGCTTTGCGTCGACGCCAGAGCGAAGTCAATTGGCAATCGAACCTAGAACCTGTAGCGTTTGCAGTCATATACTTGCACTCCTGCGTCATGACTGGCATCATTATTATTGGTCTCCATATTACCTACAAATAATAATAGCATGTCATGTGACATAAAGACACAAGTGTGACGATACGTAATAAACACTTTGAATCACGTTGGTACGCATAAGTTGGGTCACCTTTATATTACTGTAATAAATTCATTTATTATTACAAATCGTAAACAAACAATAAAAAATAATCATAAAAAACAACATGAATTAACTCTAATAGCTGATTGGCATTACTTAAATATACAGGACAAAAATCTATTTGTAAATAAGTTATTTTTTTAATTTTTGATAAAAAGAGGCCTTCGTGGCTCAGGTGCACATAGACACTTGTTTCCGACTCGCGGGAATAAAATATTGAATACTCAATACGTAATAATGACATTTAACATTTCCATGATTAATATAATATAATACAGCCTATAAAACTCTTATGATCCTGAAGGAAAAACAAGAGGATACAGTATGAGATGTGCTTATATTAAAAACAAAATCTATTGAGAACGACATAAATAACAATTTTTAAAATTTCTAAAGTGTTATTTAATACTCAGGATAGCAAAATACTTATTAAGAAACCGTATAAAAATTTGAACGTCCGCTACGTTCGAATGATTTGATTTGAACCCGCGCCTCATTGACGGTTTCCAAATACCGCTACGTTAGATTTTTTATACATTTTCTTAATAGACATAAATAACTATTTCGTGTAAGAAAATAATTAACAACTATTTTAAAGAAAATCATTAGCAATAGCGAGTCAAAATGAAAGTAAAACTGGATTTCTTGCTCTACCAACCTGTTTATAAACATTGCGTGTATTTAATAGTGATTTGTAACGCAGTTTTAATAGGCGTTAGTTGAAACTATCTCGGCTAATATCTTTGAGAAATAACTCTTTTTAAGTCTTAGAATTTTATATTTTGTAACATATCTCCATACCTCCTTTTATTATCAAAGAAGAATAAATTTTACATTTTTAAATATAAATTAATATAAATAACACATTTAAAATATAACAAATGAGGCCAGTCGTGGCGCAGGGTTGCACAATGTGACTGTAAACGCGACAGGCTGTGGGTTCTATTCCCACTCGAGGAAATGAACTATTTAATATTTTATTTTATTTTTTACAAAGCTTTCTTTTCGTTAGCAATTATGCAAAATCGAGACAAAAGGGAATTATTGCCCAAAATAGACCTCTGACAAGGAGCTTCTAGAATATTTCCACTTCTATCGCTCTGGTGCCTGAGTGGCACCACGCAATGTCTCCAGAACTCGGCGGAAAATGGAGAACGGGTTTCCTCTTTCTACATTGAAGTGTGCTGAAGGCAGCGTAATGTTAAACAATATAAAAAAATACTCTCTCGACGGTAAGACAAGGGTTCAGGCCATCGATGGCTGCACTCCAGAGAGATATTTTGTCAAAAATATGTTGAAAAACGTAGGAACTATATCATATTAAATATAAGTAGGTATGTAATATACGTGCAATTGATTATAACGATATGCTTTATTACTGACATGTGTTTTATATCATGAGGTCATCTTCCAGTGCTGTTGTATTGTAACCGATGTCGAAATAATTGTACAATAACAACATTTATTTAATTAACCAACCTACAATAACAATAATAACGCGGACTTGAGTTCCGCCACTCAACACGCAATTCCTCCAGAATTTGGCGGAAACTAGGGAACGGAGTGACTTAACAGTGTGTATCCTCTGCCTTACCTGCTTTGTGAGGGATACAACTTGAAGTTGTAAGTGATAGTTATGACATATTTGAGTCCATTGTGGGGTAAACGCGACGGTTTTGAATTTGATTTTAATTCGGGAGAATAACCTATTTTCATATACTATTATTTTTTCATTTAACTGCTTTGGTTAGTGGCGTTGAGTTCTGCCACTAGACGTAAGAGAGCACATTTTTTATAAAATTGAGTAAGAAGTGTCATAGCACTAAGGTTTATTTATAAATCGCTCTCAAATTTGAGATGTCGTTTTTGATTTTTTTTATGGAAAAAGACAAGGCAAACGAGCGTACGGGTCACCACTGCCGCCCGCGACCTCTTGTAGCACCAGAGGAGCTACAGGCGCGTTGCCGGCCTTTAAGGTGGAGATAGATGAGCTTTTTGAAGGTGCCCAGTTCGTATCGACCTGGAAGCACCGCCGCAAGATGATATATAATTTACTTATTGAGAAAACGTATACAAATTTGAACGTAGCGGGACTCGAACAAAAGAAATATTTTTCTTTCCTAAGTGTGGAATATCGCTTTAGAAATGTTAAAGGTATATAATTTATTTATTAACTTAAGAGTGGTTTATAAATATACTACTAAATTCCTTTCATACTGTGTGGGATACTGATTCGAGCAAAAAAACTGGACAAGCGCGAGTCGGGCTCGCCCACCGAGAGATCCGTAGAAAATTGAAGGTCTCGAGATTTTTCTGAAAATCAAGCTTAGCTTAGCCAGAGCCCCTTAATCTGATACCTCACTTGAATTAGCGGCTTTAACAATATGAACGTTTTTGCAATATGAACGGCCATATCCCTTTTTTAAGTGAAAAAATATTTTTCTTTATACATATGATCTTATAAACCTTTTTCCTTTAAAGGTAAGGTAGCTTAAACGGAACCCTTAAAACCACAATAATTTAAAATAAGGAATTTTTGATTTGTTATTTCCTATTTGTTAGTTACATTTGCTTGTACAGGACTCTAGGGTAAAAGATTTTAATGTAAAAATATAGTAAAACTTCTATTCGAATGTTTTATTATACTTTTAAACTGTCATCAAGCCTATCACATAAAAACATGATAATATTTTTTTTCTATAAAAGTATTGATTGATAAGCATAAACTATATAATAATACAATATGTATGTCAAGTGGAGAAGGAAAATGTATTGATGGAAACGGAAGTTCTTAGCACTAAGTTCTCACTACTTACCGTGCTATGTGAACACCGCGTGGGGTGCCCACGCGGTGTTCACATTGCTAGTTCTCAAATAAATTATATTTAGAACAAATACAATAGACAAATAAATTATGAATAGTATTTGGTGACATCAATTGTTTCCTTAAAAACTCCTTAATATTCATTCATATTTAAATATATAATAAATCTTTAGAATCCTTGATTTGAGACAGCGCGAACTGCAGTGTTTTAGTATGCGATAAGTCGTCATCAGTCACTAGCGGACGCAGCGGAGTAAGGGAAAGACCAACAAACAATAAAAAATTAAGGTAAGGCCACCTTAATAGAAATACTGTTTGCAAAAAATATGAGTCGGATTTATAAAATATATTATATAGTAAAAAAGTGCAATTTTTTTTATTCATAAAATTAAAATGCATACTAGCGTACCGCCCGCGGCTTCGCCCGCTTGGACTGCGTAATTATTTGTACATAATTATATAAATAAAATTGAAGTCTATGATTTCATAACTGTGTTTTTTGAAGTGCACATAAATACATATTTATTTACGCGATACTTAAGCAGAATAAGAAAAAAACTCAAAAGGTTTAAATTCTAATTTACTAAATCGTATATTTAGATAACCATACTAAAATAACGAATGTAAAATGTAGCTTCCTGTGATGTGAAAAAAAAATATATATTTAAAATCAGCCTAGTAGTTTTGGAGCCTATTTGATACTAACAAACAAACAAAAAACCAGTTTTTTTAATATTAGTTTAGATGAGGTATAGTATTATTTTTATTTTCCCGCTCTATTAAGGTAAGATCAGCGTTGAGTTTCAGCACTGAAAATCTAATGTCTCTTAACTAAATCCAATGATCTAATGAAAAAAAATCAAGCCAGGATACCTTTATAGAAAAAATATAAAAATTTTATCGTAACGGGATTTGAACACGTTCAAGTCGATAAAATTAAATGAAATAACAACAATATGATTAGCTAATAAAGAAACAAAAATGACCTTGGGATATAATAACACGGAAAAAGCATTGACATATCATGGAAATATGTTCTATACTGTAGTATAGTAAATTATATGTTAAGACTCTACATATAAATTCTATATATAATATACGTCTTCATTCATTATAACACTCTTATATCTATATTTTTTAAGTTAATTAAATAAATAAATTAGCTTCACGCTATATCCTGCACACAGCAGGGTAGGCAGAGGGAACCTAGTGTGAATTTTGGGGACATTGCGTGTTGAGTGGCAGAACTTAACGCCGCGCTTTGCCTCGACACCAGAGCGAAAAAATGGAAATATAAATTTAAGTAAATATTTCATCTCTTCGAGTGGGGATCGAACCCACAACCAGTCGGTTTTACAGTCACACTTTGTGCCACTGCGCCACGACTGGCCTCAATATTTTTTAAATCTTAAGCCAAATAGTATTTGATTCCTAAAGTTTTTTTTTCCGGCTTCACGCTGTATCCCTCATGCAGCAATGTTGGCAGTAGGAGCCTAGTAAGACACTAAGACACTCCGATCCCCTCTTTTTGCCGAATTCTGGAGGAAGTGCGTGTTCAATGGCGGAATTCAAAGCCACTATGCCACGACACCAGTGCAAAGAAATGAAAATATCAAATATTTCATGTTCTCGAGTGAGAATCGAAACCATAACCTGTCGCGTTTACGCTTCATACGCTTGTGCCTCTGTGCCACGACTGTCTTCCGTGAAGAAGATTTTGTTATAGCAAATAATGTTTTTTTCAATATTTTTTATTAATTTAAAGATGCCGCACGATGCTAAACAAGATTTGATTGCTATAAGAGAATGGATGTCGAAGGAACCTCACTTACCTCAAGATTTATGTAAGTTTTAGGTGGCTTATTTTCTTCAATTATAGGGTTTTTTTGTGTTTTTTTTTAAAATATATATAAAAGACATTGGTTAACATAAAAAAGACCTTTAGAAATTGGTGATGCTGTGGTATTTTTTAATAAAATTTCTGTTAGTTCCACGCCTAATAAATAATTTAATGAGTGTAAAGAGGAAAGGGGATGTTATGGGAAGTAAACAATAAAAAAAGTCGGTTGAGTGCGCGTCGTACTCGCTTACAACAACTTATAAAAGTTGACAAGCTTAAGTTTGCGGGCTTATGCATTAATTTTGTTTGAAATGAACTACAAATATAAATATGTAATGATATTTTTCACTTTTTGAATTTGGTGCTTTTATTTGTTCTCACTGCCACGTGCCAAATTTCATAACTATAGGTCCAAGGGAAGTATCCTACAGGTTTTGATTACTAAGCAAATTTCATACAAAATGCAGCAAAAACGATGCGTAAACGCTCGTTTTTTTTGTGTTTTGTCAGTTTATGTACTTTAATAACAATTATAATTATTTAGTTTCAACTACTTTTCCACAGTTTCAGATGATCAATTAATCTACAGGTTCTTGCATACTTGCTACTTCAGCTTAGAGGGGACCAAGAAGTATATTGATAAGTTTTGCACTACACGAGCACTGATGCCCGAAGTGTATACCAGAAGGGATCCGCTGCTACACGACGTGAAAAACATGGTAGATCGCACGTACGTATATTATTATTTAATTTAAAAAAAATATGGAAATTGGTTAATAATATGGAAATTCTTTCAATGATATTTATAAAAATAAATAAATAAGCTTCACGCTGTATCTCCAGCAGGGTAGGTGAGTGGCAAAACTCAAGGCCGCTTTGCGTAAAAATATAAAGTATTTATTTTCTATAATTTTCTTATTCTCTTGTGTATAATCCGCCTATTGCTAAAGAAAATTACCTGATTGTACTAACTACGAAACTGCTATAATATACTTTAATACGTATAATTTAACATAATGTGAAGTGTCACCATATTATGTTATTTATTATATATGGCTATTTTCTATTGACAATTGTTTTTAAGCAACAAAATAGACTTTATTTGTTTCCACCGTAATTCCCATAAAATACAATATAATACTTTTACCTACAATACTCCATCAAACCGGAGCAATAAATACTTTATTAAAAGGAATACGGCTCCTAGGCACGTCTCAAGTACGCAACTCAAGATCGATCTCAGATTTGAGAGCGGTTTAAACATACAGGTTTTAGTGTTCCGCTACTCTACCTAACCTACATTTAATAAACATATATTGTTATTATTCTGTTATCTGTATTTTATATTTCTTTTGTTTTTCTGTTTGCAATAAGTATAGTCTATTCTATTCTATTCTAATCTACTTAAATATAAAATTTCAATATTCACTAATTAAGAGAAGAGATTATGAACAAGAAAAAGATGATTTAATTGTTGATTTTTGATGTATGATTTTGATTTAGCTTCACGTTGTGTATGACTAATAAGGCACTCAATTCCTACCCAACTTAATGGCAGATTTCTGAGATATTGTGAGTTGAGTTGCGGAATTCAACGCTTTCATCTCATGCCAGAGCAAGCGAATAAAAAATAATAAATTATTAATTCTCCCGACTGGAAGTCGAATCCACGACCGGCGTTCAGTTCCACTACGCCGCGACTGCCTCTCCAATGATCAGTATTACTAATACATATTTATAACAATTTTAGCGCTATAGCAACATATCCATTCCACGGCAAAGAAGCAATATTCTTCAAGTTTGACGAGCCCACACCAGAAAATTTCTTATTTTACGATTTCTTGAAAACTGTAGCAATGCATAAAGATGTTTGGATCACATTCCACCCCCATTATGCGGACGAGCACTATGTTGTCATCGATTTGTCGTTTGTTTCATTGAAGTTAATTCCTAAATTGAATATAGTTTATTTGAGGGACTTCCTTATGTTTTTGTTGGTAAGTTAATATAATCTATATTTTTTTTATATTTTATATATTGAGATAAATATTAGTTACTGGTTTAGTTAATAATATTTATTATAGAAATATAAATTATATAAAAATATCTAAAAAAACCATACGTTTACAAATCATACATCAAAGTAAATATATAATCTTTTAATATATATTTAACGCATTACATATATTACCCATTTTACAGGAATCCATGCCAATACGAGTGAAGAAAATAATAGGTATAAAGGCACCCTCGTACTATGAAGCGGTGTACTCACTTATCCGACCAATTTTACCTTCTGAAGTAATTGATATTGTAAGTACCTATTCAAAACATTTTTCTAGAGGTAAAAATTAAAAATACAGGCGGTTGTGGCGCAGTGGCATAGCGGCACTGCCTGTGACTGTGAACATTACGAATGAAGATTACGAATTCGATTTCCACTTATGAGAATGAGTTATTAAATATTTTAATTTCCACGCTCCGGCAACATAACAAAGCGTTGAGTTCTGCCACTCAATAAAAATACATTCATTTTCCCTCCAAATATACGGATATTAAAAAAAAAATCAGCTTCACGCTGTATTCCGTACACAGCAGAATATGCAGATGGATTCTAGTGTTAAGACACACCGTTCCCCATTTTCCGCCGGATTCCGGAGCTATTCCGTGTTGAGTGGCGGAACTCAACGCCGTGCTATGGCAAAAATCTTTGAAGTCGAGATATAACTCAAAAATATGTTTTCAGATCCACATTCATACGAACATTGAGAGTTTATACCAGTACATGGATCAAAAATATGTGCCGGTAGAATATGGTGGTGGAGCGGGAAGCTTTCATAAGCAAAGTAAGGAATGGCGCAAGAAAATTGATGATCACAGGTATGCATGTATTTGCTAGTCATTGTATACTATTAACTAGTTTTGTTTGATGAGAAACGGTACTTTCGTGAAATGACTGGAAAAATATAATAATAATATGTTCGGTTCTTACTTAAGACAAATCTGAGAGTATGCTAAAGTGAAGAAAATATACCTAATATACAAATTGGCATATTAGAATCCTCTAATATGCCAATTTGTATTATATATCTAGCATCATATTCAGCATTTATCGTGGAAAATGTTCTGGAGAACTGTTTGATCTATTATCAGCCGCCGAATTCTTTTACCTCACGGCACGTCACATACTGAAGTACCATCCACACCATCCCCCAACGCGCCACGTAACTGACCTACCTGCGACAGTGTTTCCAGGTCAATACGACCTTCAAAAAGCGGATCTATATCCACCTCAAAGGTCGGCAACGCACCGGTGATCTCTTACCATCAGGTGACCTATTCCCTCGTTTGCCTTGTCTTTTTCCATATAAAAAATAACCAAAGTATATATATTTTTAAGGTATCTCCTATCCTAGTATCTCCTAGCCTATCTCTTTCTTATACTTCTAAGAATATGTGTACGAAGCTTCACAATAATCGGTTGAGTAGTTTTGGCGTGAAACCGTTACAAACAAACTTGTATTGACATTTATAATATTTATATGATATTTTATGGTTTCTGACTAATATACTTGCTATTGTTGTTCCAGAAAGTTTTTCTTAAATGATAATGCGTGGAAGGCTGATATGGAGAAGAAAGTTAAATATAACACCTTTGACAGCTCTATGAATGGCTCCTTCAGGACTCTATCAATTGATTAATCAATTATATAAAAAATATATTTTTAATTAAAGAACTTTTAACTCCTTACTATATTTTACTTTATTTTAACTATAAATGTGCATTGTCTGGGATACACTGGGATAAGTTTTGGTTGTTTAGCGTATTTAGACTAAAGCTTAATTCCCTGCTCAGGCAGATAAATGGCAGTGTTCAGTTCCGCCACCCAACACGCAATGTCTCGAAAATTGAGCGTGAAGTGAGGTGTCTTAATATTAATGGTCCTCGGTTAACTAAAGGTTCCCTCTCTGCTTATCGTGTCATGCGAGAAAACGTGTAAAGATTTTTTTACATAATAAGAAGCCTTTTTATTAGTCATCTTAACAACAACCATCACTTATATTTTGGCTTGTACGGAAATCGATGTCAACATTAAAAGTACCGATAATATTTTGTAAGTATTGTAAGTAATTAGTTTTAAGTTATGCAACTTTTGAAGGTCAGAATCGATTTCAAAAAATGAATTTTATTGTTAAAAAAATGTAGGTCAAAATATTAAAATGGCTTTACAATTATTTTAATAAATGGAAATTATGTTAATGAGGCCAGTCGTGGCGCAGGAGCCAAAGTGAGACTGTAATATCGATTGGTTGTGGGTTTGATCCCCCACTCGAGGAGATAAAATATTTACTTAAATTATTGTTATTAATTTCATTTTCCATTCCTACACTCTGGTGTCGAGGTAAAGCTCGGCGTTGACTTCCGCCATTCAACACGCAATGCCTCCAGAATTCGGTGGTAAATGGGGAACGGAGTGTGTTAACACTAGGTTCCCTCTGCCTACCCTGCTGCGTGCGGGATACAGCGCGAAGCTGATTTTTAAATTATAGTTTTTTAAAGACAATATTCTTGTAACTAAACAAGTTCCTCCATAATAGATGCGTGTCGCAAGATGACCCACTCGTACTCAACTGACATATTGAGTCATATACAAAAAGAAAGTATTTTTTAAACTGTTGCCCAAAACTTTTGAACGTTCCAATGTTATTTATAATTAAATTTATACGATACTCCGTTCTCCTATTTCCGCAGAATTCTGAATTCATTGTGTATATTAAGTGGCGGAATTTAAAGCCGCGCTTTGCCTCGACACCAGAACGAAGAAATTAAAATATTACATATTTTATCTCCTCGGGAATCGAACCCACAACTTTATGTGTTTACAATCACACGCTTGTGCTTATGCGCCACGACTGGCCGATATATTATTTAATCTGTGTTTATTTCTTAATCTTTTTTTTTTAATCTGCATACAATAGAAATGAGAGATAGGTCATTCATTATTACTTTCCGCTTTCTCTAAAAAGTTATGATGAGATAAATATAAAATGTACAAAAGTGTATAACGTTTAATTTTCATTTTTCAAATAATTAATTTTAAGAAGTTTTAATTAATTAATTGTCACTAATTTCAATGTATGTTATAACAAAAACAAAGATTCCTTTAAATCAACATGTTTACGTAGTTAATACATGTTTGAATTTATTTTATTCAATATTTTAAATAAGTATTTTTCATTATAATTTTTTGTGAACACAAAAATATAATTTAGAATTTATTAATTATATTTAGAATATCTGTCTAGAATATTATAAATAGTAAATATATTATAAATATGTATATAAAATAATATATAAACAAAAATATCATAAATATTTATTTCTTAATAATATAAAATGTAAATAACAGTATAAATCTTTTTATCAATAATTATTAAAAAAAATACTTAAATCTAAAAAAATTAAAAAAATCTCTTAAAATTGTGATCTCATATGTGCCCTATAACATAACATACTCTATAATATACACTATACGCTCATTCATATTTCAACGTCGAAAAAAAATTAAATTAAAGCGCATATTTATATTACACCTCACCATTTAATTTTTTTAACCATAATCACTGGCTAATAATATAAAATACTATTATAATATAATATATTGCACAAAAGCAACGAAGGTATAGCAATATAAGAAAATAATTTTCATAAATTATTATTCTCTTATTTATATCAGTTATGAGTTCGATTTCCACTCTAGGAGATGAAATATTGAATATTTTCATTTGTTCGCTTTGTAGCGAAGCAAAAGCGCATCGTTGAGTTCGCTGCTTAATATACATTGTCTCCAGAATACGGCGGTAAGTGGGAAGCGGAGAGTGTTGACACTAGGCTCCTTCTATCTATAATAAAATATAGCATATGACACAAATTAAATATTTTGAATCGAACGCCTCCAGCACCTTACCACAATGCGTGGTGTGTCACTGTAAATTATGGATTAAATGTTGTCCTTAACATCTAATCATCTAAAGAAATAATTACATTATTTCATTAAGCTTATATATTTATAATATTTGTAAATATATATATATATATATATATATATATATATATATATATATATATATATATATATATATATATATATATATATATATATATATATATATATATATATATATATGTATATATATATATATATATATATATATATATATATATATATATATATATATTTATTTATTTATTTAATATGCCGTAAGACTGCATATGTGCAATATATTAGATTATTTATTTAAACAAAATTTTTCCACATCTAATAATAATATAAATTTCATTTTTATTCTTTTATGTAACATATTAAAAGGAACGAATTTAGATGTTATTTATTTAACAGTTCTATATATTGTAATGTGATAATTTAGTAGTGCATCAGTCAAAAGCGAGTGATCTGAACGATCCTGGTAGCTCCTTCACTTGTGCGTTAACGTTGTCGGGTCTTAGCGATTCATCGATGGCCCAATTCTTGTCGTTAGCTAGGAACCAGTCTCTGAAAAGAATAGAAAAGTTCATTAGAAATATATAAAAATGTGTGTTAATGGGACGGACTATTCTATAAAAAGTGTTGAACGAACAAAACAAAGAATAAGTTTCATAATATAGTAAGAAAAGTATTTGTAAATTAGTTAAAACAATTTTTCTTCAGTTTCACCCTGTATGCGGGATACAGGATAGGTAAGGGAAACTTAGTGTTAAAACTCTTTGTTTCCTATCTCTCGTCTAAATTTCGAGGCATTGCGTGTTGTGTAGCAAAACTCAACGCTGCACTTGCTATTATTTAATTTTATGACCTTAAATAAATATTCATAGATGATGATGTATGATTAAGATAATATCAGCTTCACGCTGTATCACGCAAACAGTAGGGTAAGCAGAGGGAACCTAGTGTTAAGACACTCCGTTCCTCACTTTCTGCCGAATTCTGGAGGCATTGCGTGTTGAGTGGCAGAACTCAACGCTGCGCTTTGCCTCGACACCAGAGCGAAGAAATGGAAATATAAACTTACGTAAATATTTCATCTCCTCGAGTGGGGATCGAACCCACAACTCAGTCGGTTTGACAGTCACACTTTGTGCCGCTGCGCCACGACTGCCCTTATTTAGATAATGTTTTAATGTATATTTCTTACAATTAACTATGAATTAACATAATAATTTTTTTAGTTAAAAATGAAATAAATTTACCTTTTCGCTTCAATACGCTTTATCCAGTATCTTTTAATCTGGTCAATCGAACCTGCGTTTCCACCATATTCCGAAGGCAGCAGCTCTCGGGGTATATCTTTGTATAGCGTGTCCGAATTTGGTTCGTGGAACTTTATCTAAATGCCAAAATTCACAATATTAATGACGAAAATTAAACCTTAAGACGTGACTATACCCGCGATGATTGTATGTAATATTCATATTATTTTTAAGCTTCACGTTGTATCCCGCATGTATCAGGACAGGCAGAGGCAACCTAGTCTTAAGATACACCGTATCCGATTTTCCGCCGTATTGAGTGTTGGAACTTAACGTCGGGCTTTTCCCTTGATGCCAGAGCGAAGAAATGAAAATATTAATATATAATAAATCATTTACTCAAGTGGGGATCGAACCTACAACCGTATTGCTGAATACTCTGACTTTTTAAATGAATGTATATTTTTATATGACTCTAGCAACTTACCATTTTAGCAACTTCAGCCTTAAGCAAAGGTTTACAAAGTGCATATATCTTGCTGATGTACGAAGGGGCGTTGATGACGTGCACCTGTTTTAGCCGGACTGGTATTGATTCCTGGAAAAAAAGTTAATTGTTAATTTACTTGTTAATTCAGCATTATATATTTTTTTATATATAATTATAATGATAATTTAAGTTATCCCTAAACACAATGTTCTTGGAGGAACTTAAGCTGAATATGTACAGTTAATCGACATCGTAGTTAAAAACAACTAAAATATAATATATAAACAAAATAATAATGACTTAATGTAAAACACACGTGGTACATAGAAACATATAAAAGTAATTGTTCTTTTTTTGCTTCAAGCTGTATCCCGCACGCAGCAGGGTAGGCAGAGGGATCCTAATGTTAAGACACTTCGTTCCCCACTTTCTGCCGAAATCTGAAGGCATTGCGTGTTGAGTGGCAGAACTCAACGCTGCGCTTTGCCTCGAAACCAGAGCGGTGAAATGGAAATATAAATTTAAGTAAATATTTCATCTCCTCAAGTATTGATCGAACCCACAACCAGTCGATTTTACAGTCACATTTTGTACCGCTCCGCCACGACTGGCCTCAAGTAATTGTTTATAGGGAGTTATTTACTTTATATTGTATGTAATCGTGTCACGCATTCGCGCAAAAAATCTAATGTCGACACTAAATATGCATATAGCGTGCAACTAGCTATCATTATTACAACCGCATTGCTTCAAAATGGACGTGATTTAAATTCACTTATAAACGATATAGCCCAAGATTCCAGGGCCCCCAGACTTACGCCATTTTAGCAAAGATGAAATTTTGAGGACTATCATATAAGACTAATAGTTGAGCAGCTAACGACTAACGGATGAGCTGCGAAAACATAGTATCAAAGATACTGGAGGAAGGTCACGCATGAGGACCCCCCGGAGGGCATGTATGAAGAGGTTGATGACAGTGGACGAAGCGAAAGAGGCATGTAGAGACCGCAGCGTTTGGAGTTCCGTTCCCTCTGACTACCCCGCTAGACATAAATCTAAGTTGTTATACATATACAAAGGTCCTTTCAAAATTTTAAAATTTTACTATTTACATTATAATGTATACATTTGGATTGTCTCAACAGCGAAAAATAAAAGAATTTTATAAAATAAATTGTATGTTTTCTAAATTATAACAGATCATACTGTGAGAAAACGTCCTTAATAATTAGATTTATACATTTATATATTTGCTTTATTATGAATTCACACTTGCTATCTAACAAAAACACATTAAAATTTATTTACAAAAACTACTAATTGAAATCATCAAAATAAAATAACATTTTTACAATAACCGAACGTCTAATAGTTTTGCATTTTTTTCTAGGAGATCTAAGAAATGAATATAATTCAAAATACAAATATTAAATCGAATCCACAACGATAATAAAGTTAATAGTTTTTTTAAAACATTGTATGTTACCAACCTGTGTGTACGTCATATATTTTCTTAGCACTGATAAATTAACTTTTCCTATAAATTTCAAAGTAATATTGGCAGAATCGAATATCGGTATCTCTCCAGAAGGAATGTCGTCCTCTTCAGTAAGTCTGGTGTCAGCCAGCATGAAGAACGTCTTGACGGCGTCCACGAAGTTGAATAAGTCGTAATCGGGATTGTTCAAACGGTAGATAAACACTTTGTAGTTCTCTTTTGTCTTGTTCGGAAGTGGTAACATGTCCCTGTAAATGAAATAATAATTTAAGAAAAATATTGAAGTCAGTCGTGGTGCAAGGGCACAAACGTGACTAAGCGTGTCAGGTTGTGGGTTCGATTCCCACTCGAGGATGAGGATGATCTTGAAAATATTAAATATTTTCATTTCTTTGCTCTGGTGTCGACGCAAAACGCGACGTTGAGTTTCGTCACTGAATATGCAATGCCTCCAGAGTTCGGCTGAAAGTGGGGAGCGGAGTGTCTTAACACTAGACTCCCTCTATCCTGCTGTGTGCGGGATACAGCGTGAAGGTGATTTCATTTTTGATTTTTTTATAATTTTGTATAAAAAAAAATGTAGTTGGACTTAATCCCGCCCTCCTTGGAAACCGTCAAAAACCGGTTGGACTTGGCTGGAAAAGTATTTTCTTTCCTATGTGGAGACAATACTTTAAGTACGTTAAAATAGTAAACAGATTTTCTTTATATAGCTTATAAAACATGTTAATTTGAACATAATTCATCAGGGTTTTGCCCTTGATAATAAAAAAAAATAATCATCCGGTTACACATTTAAAATAAGGTTATGTTGATTTACGTCACTTTGTTCTTGTTCCGTATTAAGAAACGTAATGTGACCTGTTCCAAAATACGGTTAACGTTTAGTTGTATTTTAATTTTGGAAATAAATATAACATTTAGGTAAAATTAAACGCTTTATGACGCATTTAAAATATTTACTGCCTCTTTACAACTTTGTGCGTCAACTCTTTAAGAAATTAAATAAATATAATATAAGAAAGGAAATTAAATAAATATAAAATAAAAAATAATATAATATAATATATACGATGTATATACACCTTTTTTAGCGTCACATTTTATCCCGCATTGTATCACAATACGTAGACGACGGTAGAGTCACGTCGCCAGCAATGGCAACACGCATGGGCAGACTCGACCGGATCATTACCACCCCCGGCATTTAAAACCGGCGTGAAGTAGTGGCTTTATGCCACTGCATATCTCATCAGGTAATACCGGGCCCCGGCGCCCAACCCACCTTAAAGGCCGGTAACGCACCTGTAGCTCCTCTGGGGTTGCACGGGGCCGTGGGCGGCGGTAATATCTTACTATGAGGTGACCCGTACGCTCGTTTGCCGTGTCTTTTTCCATAAAAAAAAGGGAACCAAATGTTAAGACACCGTTCCTCATTTCCACCGAATTCTGGACGCATTTCGTGTTGAGAACTCTACGCTGCGCTTTCTTACTATCCAACTAATATTATAAATGTGAAAATTTCCAAAGATGTATGTATGGATTAAAGTCATAGGCTAAAATGTATGTATTATTTTGTAGAAATTGGCTATAATAATGATATACGGTTAAACAGGCAAAGCCGCGTTGGAGTTGCTAGTCTTAACACAGGTTATCAAGTTAATATATTTTTTAATCAATAAAAACCTTAAAAATAAACATTTACATAAGTAAATATTTAATAATCATAAAATATATTAAATTAATACATACGTGATTTCAAAAACTCGTCTTATTTCCGGTGACCACGGGTCTCTCTTGAGGAAAAGCTCGGGTGCCGTCGAGCGGATGGTGAAGAACAGGTCTATGGTTCGCTTCACACGCTCCATACTTTTGCGGCAACTAATGTAGAACCGACGGAGCAGTATTTCCTCTGTTATAGAAAAAATATAAATGTTAATATGACGTCAGTAGTGGCGCAGGAGCGCAAAGTGTGACTGTAAAATCAAAATGTGAATGTAATTTATTTAAATTTAAATTCCCATTTCTTCGCTCTGATGCCGAGGCAAAGCGCGGCGTTGAGTTCCGCTACTAAACACGCAATGCCTCCAGCAATCGGCATTACCTTCCCTGCAGTATGTGGGATACAGCTGGAAGCTGATTTAATAATGTTACTATCACATGACTTATCGAGAAGATTTACGATTTAATGATTACATACAGAGTCCTATATCATTAAATCCTATATCATAAAAAAAAGCCAGTAAGTATTTGTTTAACTTCACGCTTTATCCTGGAAAGGGATAGGGAACCTATAAACCTAATGCTAATACACTCCGTTCCCCTGTATGGAGTTCGATTCCAACTAGGAGCAATGAGTTATTATCATTTCTGGTAACAAGATGAAACGCGGCGTTGAACTCCGCCACTTAACATGCAATGCCTCGTAAATTCGGCGGGAAAATGGGGAGTGGAGTGTCTTAACACGACGTAACCTCGTTAAAATTATTAATGTATCTATGTAAATACCAAAAAACTATTAGAAAACATTATATTAAGTACATATTCCAATATTATTTTCACGGATTGATGTCATATTTACAACTTAATACTCTAAAGGAATCCGCCTTTTATTACTTATATGATAATAACAGATGATCTCACATTAGTCGTGAATATTAAAAACTTTATAATGTTTTTGTATGACCGGTTTTTATAGTTTTGTAAGATACAAAACTTTTAATTGACATATTCTATATGTAGAGACTTTAAATCTTAATAGTTTTTTTTCAATTTTTGCTAGACACATGCGATGATAGAGGATTCAAATCTTATTTCAGTTTTACTTTTTTCAGTTTTACATTGTATCCTGCATATAACAAGGTAGGCAAATATATTGTAAAGTCTAGATATTATGTTCTCCACATTCCACCTGAAGGATAGGATGGAGGATATGAAATATTGAATATTTTCATTTCCTCCAACTGGTAACGAGGCAAATGGCGGCTGCGGCAATGTTTAAAAATATGAGTCGTCAGTGTTTCTAAAAGAAAAAAAGGATAAAAAGTTGATTGGTTTCTAAGTTGGTTATATTCTTTATAAAAAGTTCCCAGACTATTCATATTTATCACTTCCGATTTCTTAACACAAGTATATTAAGAAATAAGTTAAAAGAAAACAATCTTTAATAAATACAAAAAATATATATAATCTTAAAATATATATAATTCACGTTTAAATTACTTATAAATTACAATATAATATTAATAAAATGTACTACAACATGTTTATAGAAAAATAAAATTTAAGAAACAACCATAATAATTATGAATAATTTATTAATCGACACTCAAAATGTTCTTAATAATATAAACATAAATTACGTTATAATCGCTGTAATATAAACACAATATTATGAATGCAACTCAACAAAGGTAACGTGTTACTTAAGTGTGTCATAATTATATACGACTACATATGAGCGTGAGCAACCGCTTTGCAACGAATTTGTTTCGGTTTCTAATATATGTATTTAACAGCAACTATTATATATATTTTTATAACTATTATTTATTTTTAGTATCAACCACCGTGGCACAGGGTGAGTTGTAGGTTCAATTCTTAATCGGGGAAATGAATTATTTGATGTTTTTCTTTTCCTCGCTCTCAAGTGTTTGGGTCAAGACTAAATGCGGCGTTGATGTATGCCGATCAACACGCAATTACGATACTATATCTTGAAACAATCGACGGAAAATGAGGAACGGGAAGTCTTAACTTTAGGTTCCCTCTGCCTTTCCTGCTATATACATTGTGAAGCTAAAAAAAGAAAACCAAACGGTCTAAGCGAAATTATATAGCTCATAGGATTTTATTTTAATACCTCTAAAAAATTGCAATATTAATTAAATTGAATTGCTTATTTAAGCCTTTTTTCTTATTTTGCATAACATAATATTAATTGTGATTTTGAATCCTTTAATTCAAATGTTTATTTATATTTGGTTAATTAAATTAAATAAAAACTATTGTTTACTTAATATTCTATGCTATAATATTCTATTAATATAATATTCTATACTTCTAAATGACTGCTTCATGAAAATAATCGAAATAAATTGATTTTTACGTCGCAAATTTCGTTATTCTATGTAAGACTAAGTAGGGTATGATGGATTTGGTATTAGAACAGTCACTCAGGCATGTGCGTCTGAGTGGTTGTTGTGTTGTGTGACCGTTTACAAAATATGTAGTTAAAATATATTGCTATATTATTGACAAATGCATATAGTTGCCGTTACTAATATATTCACAAAATGATATGCGTGAAGAGTTACGTGGAGCAACACTTGGAGCATTGCATAAAGAAACATGATATATTCGCCTCCAAATTTAGTAACATTAAGCTTTTCCTTTAAAATATTTAAGATGACTTTTGAATGATTTTTGTTCATTTATCTTTTGATCGAACACGACTTACACAGTTTTTTTTTCTTATATTCATACTTTATCCAACAAATAAAATAGTACGTAAAATTAACTTAGTATTAAGATACTCCGTTCTCTACTTTTCTTTCGAATTTGGGACACTGTGGCGGAGAATCCATAATATTATACTAAAAAATAGTTGTTAAAGGTTACTTTTAGAGTCGAAGAAAACAACTTTCACCGTTATAAATTTCTCTATGGATATTAAAACTACATAGTAGCGTTTGGCGTTCCATCCGCTGTGCGTATTTCTACCGGTTTATTTATATATATAATAAAATTGTAAATTATGGATATTTGTACATGGAAGATATATGAGAAAATATATAGAAAAATTAGCCTGTGTGTCCGTATGTCTGTGCACGCTTATGTCAGAAACAACTTAACCTATTTAATTGCAGTTTTTGTTTGTTTTATTTCGATCGGTTTATAAATAAAAAAAATCAATAAACAGTATTAACAACATTTATGTTTTATAAATTTGACTAAAACTTTAGTGTTCAATGTATAGCTAATATTGTCTTTATAATGTAATGTAAAAATAGTAAATAAATAATTATGTAGTTCAAGCGGGCGAAGCCGCGAGCGGGTCACTAGTAAGTTTTACAAAATGATTGTAACTAAACATTTTGTTTTCATAATAACAAACTTTTTAACAATTTTTATACTTTCGATATCAACGAGAGTAAAGCTGGTATCAAACAATTTTAATGTTTTTAAACAATAATATAAAGAGTATAATTTGTGAACTCACAACTCAACGCCGCGCTTTTCCTCGACACCAGCAAAGAAATGGAAATATAAATTTAAGTACATATCCTCCATCGTTCATCTCCTCGAGTGGGGATCGAACCCAAAACCAGTCGGTTTTACAGTCACACTTTGTGCCCCGACTGGCCTCGCCTTATCTTTTATTTTTCGTAAAAAAAATATTATATTAATAAAATACCAAGATTTATTAATATATTGTATAGAGTACATCTTTACCTATACACAATGTGGGAAAAGTAAAATAAAGAATACAAATATACTAAAAAAATATAGAATACAAATGATATTTATTAAGTTACAGTCAAACGTCACCCGACCCTCCATCATTGACCCAATGTTACGCCACTTTTACTCTCTCGAAAATATTGCAACATTTAAATTGCTATTCGCCACACGACCCACTAAATGATACTAAAGTATTCTTTAATGATGGCATGTGAATTTTTTTTATTCTTTTCATTCACAGTTTAATCTCAGAAATTCGTGCCCATTTTCTTTTTTATTTACAAAATCTGTTTTCGTAATCTAATTCTAAATCTAAGATTACTCTATTATTCTTATACTTTATGTATAATATAATAGTAAAATAATCATTTTATTTGTCTCACGCTGTATCCCACATAGCAGGGTAGACAGAGGGAACCTGGGTACCTAGAGTTAAGACACTCCGTTTCTATTAAAACACTTTCGTTCCCCACTTTTCGCCAAAATTTGGAGGAATTGTGTGTTGAGTGACGGAACCTAATGTCGCGTTTGGTTCGACGCCAGAGCGAAAAAATTGGAAAATATATAAATATTTTATTTTCTCGAGTAGGGATCGAACTCACAACCAATTATGTTTACTTGCACCACGCCTGGCTTCCAAAAATTATAAAATTTTGTGAACAAAGCTAAAAGATCAGTATAAGATCCATATTTTTATATATATTATAAGTCTAAAGACTTACCAACGTCATGAGGCAAATGTGGTTGCTTGTTGAGCCAGTCTCTAATGGCGACTAGCGCTTCTGCCGATTCTATTTCTTGATCAGGCATTACTGAAAGCTGGAAAAGGTAATTGATATAATAAATTAAATTATTGTGGTGTACACATCGCTAGGGATACAGCGAGGAACTAGATTACGCTTCACGTTGTATCTCGCACACAGCATTGTAGGCAGAGGGAACCTAGTTTAATGTGACTTCATTGGCCAATTTCCGCTGAATTCTATAGGCATTGAGTGCGGAACTCAACGCCGCACTTTGCCGCGACACCAGACAGAAGAGATGGAAATATAAATTTAAATAAATATGTTATTTCCTTGAAAATATTATTTTTGATATACTTCATTATATTGAAGAAAGTATAATTACATTATTATTTATGCCTTAATTGTAGTATATTTCTAATTACGCAAAATTAAGTTCCGCCACTTAACTTCAGTCTTTAAAATTAGCCGGGAAGTGGAAAATGAAGTGTTTCTCCTAACTCCGTGTTCCCTCTAATCACCCCGTTATATGGTGATTATAGCATAGTGATAAAAACTAAAATGCCTAATAGTTAGGTTAGGTTAGTATGAAGATATATCTATCTCGTAACATCGATTATAAAACATAGCAAATAAAATAATTAATAAAGGTTTCGTGCTTGAAATCATGTAATTTAACAAGAAATAGCGAAACACTATCAATAAGCAATAAAATAATCTTCTACAATGTCAGAGGTCAATTATGTCGAAATATAAAATGTATTCAAATTTGTCAAGCATATGTAAATAATATTTTTAATTTTATATTTATTAAAAAAAATGCCGCATATTAAGGTTGTGCCTTAAATCAAATCAGTAATGAAGAAAAATTATCAAAATAGCTATACGTCTAGTTTGGTTAGGTACCTATATATATAGATCAACTGATCTTGCGTACGTCTATAGGACGCCAGAAGTGAGTTGACGCCACTTTAAAAGCATTTAAGCCCGTGTTAGATGTCTAGCCGGTTTAGAATGTATCCCATAGAGCGGGGTAGGCGGAGGGCACATGATGTTAAGACGGCCCGTTTCCCCTTCCGCTTTTGCTTTGCTACCAGAATGAACAAATGAAAATATTAATAATAATTCATTCCCCCGAGTGGAAATCGAGCCTACAACTGTCGTATGACAGTCACACCCTTGAGCCCCTGCGCCACGACGGCCTCAATATTTTTCGTTTCACGTTTCTTCTTAAAAGAACGGTGAAATGATAATAATTAAAAAAATATTATTATATCGAAGTTAAATCGAACACACGACCACCGTGCTCAATCAGACATTGTCCTATAGCGCCATATTTTGTGGTCACATGGTGTTGACCATATCGTTCAATCATCAACGTTTAACGATGATTTAAGTTGCTTCTATAATAAAATCATTCACAAAACAACTATAGAAACATAAATGCTTAAATGTATATAATATAGTTCTATTTAGAAGTTAATAGAATAAAAACACATTATATAGTTACATTACTAAGTAAGGAAAATCCATGTTATAATCTGCCATTATACGCAATTAATTTAATTGTGCATAACCACATCCATTGTTTTAGTCGTATATTTTTAATATTTATATAATAGCGAGGTATAACTAGCGTGACCAGACGTCCCTTTTGTACGAGACCGTTCGTTTTGTCGCTGTTGTGTCCCAGTAACCATAAAGAGGAAGACCCAAAGACCAGTATAAAAAGAGTTGAAAACGTCAAAATGACCCGTTTGTGCAAAATTGGTCGGTCAAATTAAATGGAACTATAGTAGAACGTTCATGCGCATTGTCAAAAAATTACTGAATGGAGTAATCAACTAAAAAAAACAAAAATACAAGTAAAAAAGCGAAAGCCATCCTAAAAAAGCCTAAAAAACAAAACACATATATGTATATATATTCTACATGAAATATTCAAAGGTTAGTTTTTAATAAAATTGCTAATTACGAAACGGAAAAAACCTTGTTATGAACCGAAAGAAACTGGTCATGTTAGGTTTATTTCTATGTAAAGTGTACTAAAATATAAAAAAACAAAGAGATAAAATGATCCAAGTGAATATGTATATCTGGCTACTACTATTTGAAATACGAAATGAATGGCCAACTCGGTTTACACTGAAAAAGATAAAATTATTAAGGTATATGTTTATATTTTATATATTGAAAATTAATTAGGTAATTCATGTAAATCGAATAAGTTATGTTAATTTTGTTTTTCTTCCTATTAGTGTTGTTAATTTTAATATAAATTATCGTACAAAACCTGTACAACCTCATTTCATTTTTTTTTATTTTAACATGTTACTGAAATAGTCCAAGTTAAAGTTAAAGTCGTGTTAAATCGATTTTGTCAGTCAGTCGGTTCCATTCCCACTCGAAATTAAATATTTAACATTTTTATTTCTTCGTTCTGGCGTCGAGGCAAGGCGCGCTTTTGAGTTGTTGTTGACTTAACACACAATACCTCAAGAATTCGACGAAAATGAAGAATGGAGAGTTTAACACAAGATTTCATCTGCCAACAATGCTGCGTGAGAGATATACAGCGTGAAGCTAAAAAATCAATTAAATTGATTAAATAAATCAAGAAATAGGTTGCTCTGACCATATACTGGTCAGAGCATGTACATATTTTACATTTTTACTTGGACAACTGTAACTTTATAGTGAAAATTAATTTAAATATAAAATTAATATAAATATAACAATTAAATATATAATAAAATATAATAATTATATATAAAAGTATTGAAAAAAAATATCATATCAGTATTATACCCTTAGTTATAGACCAAGAAAACAAAAATCATTTAACGCCGTAACTTACATTACATATATTATGAATATGAAATAAAGACGATATTTTTTTTTCTTAAAAGCAATTTATAACCATTTAGGTATTTTTTTACAAAAATTCTTCACTAACTGCTTAAAGCTAAAACAGGTTTCAACGATTGAGTAACGCGACCCATTTAGTGGTTTGTAGCTTTAACCAACATCTAAAGAGTTTTGAAACGTATCGAAAGGAAATATTGCAATATATAATCTAACTGACTATATCGAATGAAATCGACGATACTTTCTCAATATGCTTGTGGAATTTCAGCTGGACGAACCAAGTATAAATTTCAATCAATGCATCGATTATACTTAGGTACGATTATACTTAGGTACTCAGGTCACTTTCCACTGAATTCTGGAGCCATTGAATGTTGAGTGGTGGAACTCAATGCAACAATATTTTTTTTTAAAGACAGACAAAAAATTAAATTCTTTAACATTAAATTCTTAGATATTTCAAATATTTGTAAAATTTAAAAATAAAAGATTGGTACAGAGAGGAGCTCACACAGTTAAGGTAAGAGTTTATGAGCTATGTAGATTTAAAAGGACGAAACTACAAACAATAAAATTATGGCATCTTGTCAAAAGTTCCAGCATGATGAGCATTATACGAATTAAGAAATAATAATAACATAAAATGTTAAATATTCTTATACGCTGTATAAATTTTTAAAAAACCAGCTTTTAAAACACTCAATCGAGTCCTTATAACTTATATACCTACATCTTAACTTTCTCTATATTAAATTTCTTTACGTTTACTTACACTCGAGGCCAGTACTGGCGCAGCATAACAAGGGTGTTACTGTAAACGCGACAGGTTGTGGATTCGATTCCCACTCGAGGAAATGAATTATTATCATTTCTCCGATCTGGTATCGAGGCAAAACGCGGCTTTAAATTCTGCCACCCAAGACGCAATGCCTCCAGAATAAGGCGGAAATTGGAGAACGGCAGAGAGTGTCTTATCACTAGGTTCGCTCTGCCCTGGTACCCCGCTGTGTGCAGGATACAGCTACAGCATACAGGATGAAGCTACAAAATACTTTTAATTAAAATAACGCTGTGTATTTTGTTCTTGACACATTTTTTGTAATATATCTAAATGTCTTATATTATAAGACAACGTTGATACAAGTATGTGTGACATTCTCAAGGTCGAAAGGAACGACACGATTTAACAATTATAAGATGTAGGTATTATATATTTATAATGTATCTTTTCTGAGCATTACTATTCTTAACGAGTAAAACGTAACGTAATTTATTAAATTTTATTACAATACAGCAAAACCTTTGCACTATTTAACAATGAATGTACAGTACGGTCAATAGGTCGTGGGCGGCCGTAGGAATAGGAGGGCTGGATGGGTCGCTCCCATCCCAGACTACCCAGGTGCCACCCTAGAACAAACGAACGTAACGAACAAAAAAATTAACCCGAAACAAAATAACAAAAAAACATTACACAAACAAATCTGTTGAAAGTAAATGTCCAGGCCTTCCCTGGAAAATATCTCTAGATACGCCCATGGTAGAGTCATGGTTGACTGTATATAATTTAAATATATTTTTATTCCTCGTGTGGTTCCATTATAATTTGGTCCATTTCTAACGATATTATTCATGAAAAAATCTCAAGTGTAAAATTTGCATTATAAGATATAGAGAATATTTAAGTTTTGTTAGGTTAGGTTTTTATGTTAAAAATTATATTTATTACGTATTTTTTATTTTATATTGTTGTAGATGTTCAAGTAGGATCGTCGTTCGACTATCATCGTTTGGTTCGTACAGTTCTAGCTAATACTGAAGTAAAGTAAATATTTCGATTTACATTGCGGTGACTGCACGTGAAATGCCAATATTGAAATATTGTTAGTGAAGTGTACGACGAGCCAAGTAAACATACTCTTAGTATAAACTAATAAATAGAAACGTAGACGATAATAGTACATCTACACTAATATTATAAAGAGGAGAGATTTTTATTTTTGTATGAATGTATGTTTGTATAGTTTTCACACAAAAACTACCAGACGAATTTTAATAATTCTTTCACTATTAGCAAGCTGCATCTTCACTGACCAGCATATGTAACCCAAGGTGTCAAGAAATTGATCTTTAAAATCTATTGATAATAGAACAAAACAATGTTCTACAGTATTATAGAGCGCATCAACATCTATAAAATAGTCCACGATACTATATGTCCAACTACTGTATTTATGCCAATATAAAAAACTTGGTAAAAGTGCCGACAATAATCAAACCATATTATTGCATTAATCCTTATCCCATTAAATGATATTTTATTAAAGATATTTTCAATACGTGTAAAATACATTTTAAATTAATAAAATGGCACATTCCATTCAAAAGATATAACGAATTTAAAAATATCAATCTAAAGAAAATCATCATCTATACATATAAAATCGAGAAACTACGTCAATATCAATCGTTAATCGTTCAAAAAATGAAGCATGTAACTTCTTATTTTGAATATAATTAGTTGAATTTGAATTTTGAATTTGATAAGTTGTATTTTTATTTCAAACATTCAATTGAAGATTCTTATGGGAGGTATGAAAATGCGACCTAAGGTTTTAATAATTTTCACATTAGAAATCTTAAGTGCTTTACAAACATATATTAAAACAAAAATTCTGTGGCTAAGCCGCGAGCGGGTCGCTAGTATATATATATATATATATATATATATATATATATATATATATATATATATATATATATATATATAAATTTCTAAAGTCTGAATATTGAAAGTGAACGTATTTTCTAAAAGAACGGTCATCCAAGATTTAGATTTTTATGACAAGTTTCATGTTTAGGTAGTCATTTTCAGCTTTACGGTTTTATTCTGAATTAGGGTATGCTAAGAGTCTCTAATCTCTAATCTACTAAAATAATAAGGCACTGCGGTTTTTACTTCTGAATTTGAAATACTTAGTGATGAATGGTGGAGCTCAACGCCGCAGTTTACCGAACCGAACTTACAACCATCGCTTCCCCGCGATAACTATTGGTTAATAGAATGGCTTGATACTAAATTAATTGACTAATAAATAGATATAATCAGAATGAAACGTACATACGTAAGAAGAAGATAAGAGTAAAAGTAATTACTTGATTTTTATTTTATACAAATTTACTGAACTCTACAAAAAACAGCGGCACCTAAAAATTTAACAGCAATTTTAGTGAAACTTTTTTAATTTATATAATTACTAAAAATTAAATTGAATTTCACATTATTGCACGTTCTTAAATGCGCAAAAGTATAAGAAAAATAAGAATATTTTAACAAACACAAGTTAGAGAAAGTTACAAACTTGTAAATTGTTTCTGTCTTCTTACGTCCACATTTTTGTTTCTTTTAACTATTAGTATTCTAGAGGCGATGAGTTTCCAATTTTTAATTCCTCATACATTAATGTATGGTATTCAAACCACGTGAAGGGAGGATACTTAATTTATAGCTGTACGGTATACAGCTACAAATGAAAAAATATATATAAATAGAAATATACATATAAAATAATATACATATAAAATAATATAAAAAAGTCAATATTCATATATTTTTTAGTATTAAGTAAGCAAAATTTAACAACTATAACCCCAGGATTCGCTGTAAATGAAAACACGATAAATAAACATGATAAAAAAAATTAAACGGCTATATTGATTATAATCTTTTTGTTGCGCCAAATCATTGTGTTTTAGTAAAATATAACTTTTACATTAAACTTTATTTTATTATTATAGTATTTGCAAAACATACTCGAGTCCGTTGTTGATATTTCGTAAATAATTAATTACCTTATTATGTAATAAAAAAAATTTAAATAAGAGAAGATAAAAAAAAATATAATTGATTGGGGTATTATGTGAGGTTAGGTTCAAAATAACCACAAAACAATTTGTTAAACAAATTTTAATTAAAAATAAACTTACATTAAAATTAAGTCCTTAGTTAAGTTTGTATAGCAATTAATTAATATTCACTGGAAAGCGTGCACTTTAGCAGATATCGTTAACTTGTCAACGCGCGCGTGTGGTGTAAGCGGGCACTCGAACTGGACTAAACGCATCATAGAGATTGTGGTTGCAACTCGTAACTCTTGCTTTCACGATAAAGGCGCTCATCCATCAATAAATAATTTATAATGTTATCTAACTTTATTTTTATCTTAATATATGTATTTTTGAAGTATTTTTTTTTTATTTAATTGCTCAATTTAGATAAATTTATTTACCTTAAACTGGGAAGCTAGAGCCAAGAAAAACTAGAGACCGAGGAAAAAACCTACAAGCTTTCGCATTTAGAGTCGCACGCTTGTGCACCTGCGCCACGACTGGCCTCTTCTATTATGTTAATCATTAACGTTAATTTTTTTTGCCCATGCCTACCTGGACAGTCAAGAATATTATACTACAAGAAATAATTAAGTAAGTCAGCGGGAGCAGATGGAGTTACTGCCGAGATGATCAAATATGGTGGGCCACGCGTCTTGGACTTGTTCTGGTTTTTGTGCAATTTATGCTGGAAATCGGGGGAGGTCCCAGACGATTGGCGAGGTGCGGTCATCGTGCCTTTGTATAAAGGCAAAGGTTCAGAGATAGACTGCGCAAACCATAGGGCTATCAGTTTGATTAGCTAAGGTAGTAAAGTTTATGCTAAAGTTTTAGCGAGAAGAATGCAAGAGAGATCTGAAAGGCTGTTGTGGAAAATTTTTGGCCGTTAACCAAAAAGTTTTCTGTGCTTTTGTGGACTTGGAAAAGGCGTTTGATAGAGTTGTTAGAGCGAAATTATGGCAGATACTACCCCGGTACAATGTGAGTGGACCCTTGTTGCAGGCTGTAAAGTCTCTTTATAGAGATCACTCAGCCTGCGTGCGAGTAGGAGCTGGCATGTCGCCCTGGTTTGACATCCGATCGGGTGTTAAACAGGGTTGCGCCATGTCAGCTTGGTTGTTCAATTTGTATTTGGATAGCTGTCTTCAAGGAGTGAAACAAAGTGATATGGGAGTGAAAGTAGGTGACCTGAATGTGAATTGCCTGCTGTACGCAGATGATGCAGTGCTTATTGCATCATCAGAGTGCGAGTTGCAGGCATTGGTCACCACTCTGAAAGAAGAGTGTGAATATAATGGTCTAAGCCTCAATGTGAATAAGACAAAGGTTCTGATTTTTGAACGAGATGAAGAAAGGACGGAATGCAAGATCAGTGTAAATGATAAGATATTAGAACAGGTGAATGAAGCGGTATATTTGGGAAGTATGTTCAGTAGAGATGGAAGATACGAGATGGATGTGGAAAGGCGTATTGCTGCCGGTAACAAGGTTAAGGGGGCCTTGGCTGCATTGATGAGACGGCGAAACGTCAGCACAGCTGCGCGTTTGGCCGTACACAATGCAGTTTTGGTACCGACCCTGTTATACGGCAGCGAAACGTGGGTATTACAGAAGAAGAATGAAAGAAAGATGAATGCTGTGGAGATGCGATCTCTTCGTAGGATATGCGGAGTCAGCCTAGCTGATCGAATCCGCAATGAAGAGGTACACAGAATGGCAGGTACCAGCGAGGATGTCACGGTGAGAATGAAGAAGAACGTGCTCAGCTGGTTTGGGCACGTCGAACGAATGAGCGAGGAAAGAATGGCAAAAAAGATTTATGATGGAAAAGTGAGTGGTAAGAGAGGTAGGGGGAGACCTCGGTTGACCTTCGAAAACACAGTATCAAAGATACTGGAGGAAGGTCACGTAAAAAGCATGAGGATCCCCCGGAGGGCATGTATGAAGAGGTTGATGACAGTGGACGAGGCGAAAGAGGTATGTAGAGACCGTAGCGTTTGGCGCTCCGTTCTCTCTGACTACCCCGCTAGGGATAAAGCGTGAAGTTAAGTTAAGTAAGTTAAGTTAAGTTAATAATTAAATTTCGCCTTCGCAAGAGTTCTATGTAATTGCCATTTTTCGTTGATATATAAAAACTTAAGATCTGATGAAAAACGAAAAATTCCAGCCAAATTATATGAAATAATCAAATAATCGTGTCACAAAGTCACAAAAAGACAAAATATAAGTGTTCGGATTGCATATAGTATTTAAAGATCTTTAAGAAATACGAAAATGCCGCTTTGGTAAGAAATTGTTGAGTTGGATAGTTTTCGATGACAAGTAAATATTAATATATATTAAACCGTTTGCCTATAATCCCGAATTAAATTGTTGTCATTTGCCCGCCCCGGTACGACAAAGCGCAGCGTTGTATAGTATTGTCGGTTCGGTATTTAATACGCAATACTTTGAGTTTCAGTGAAAACTGAAGAACGGAGTGTCTTGACACTCGGTTTTTTTTGTAGTAAACGTGATCATTTTTCAGTTGTCTCAAAACGGAACATTATAGAGTGACTTTAGTTTTTTTAGGAGTGCTTTCGTTTTTTTAGATATAATTGACACTTTCATAAATAAATTATTATATATATTATTATATTTAAATAGTGTACTGTGATGATCGCGGAGAAAAGTGGTTTCGCGACACCGGGACACACAAGCGAAAAACGGGATAGTCTCGTTCTAAAAGGGATGTTAAGTATACAATACACATAAAATGATGTAAATACAGCAAACTCTCGCTTTCTTTTTTTGTTTGTTTGTTTTTCAAAGTTTTATGTTTGCGACACAAGAATATTATGTTTTTTTTTAAAAGAGCCGATTTAAGTGACCTATTTTAATATAGTTTATTTGATTTTGTTTCCAAGTAGGGGAAAGTCAATCGGTAAGCGTAATAAAAAATGTTAATTAAAAACCTTTTAAAAAACAACTCTTCTAATTTTTTGTCACATTGTATTTTACAAATCAACCGTTTTTATGCAAGAGAGATCTGAAAGGCTGCTGTGGGAGGCCTAAGGCGGGCCAAGTTTAGACCTGGAAGAGAAAATGGTATATATGGACCAGATCTTTTCCCTCCGCATGATCTCGAAAAAATTTTTTGGTGTTAGTTTGTGCTTTTGTGGACTTTGAAAAAGGCGTTTGACAGAGTTATACGAGCGAAATCATAGAATATACTATCCCGGTACAATGTGAACGGACCCTTACTGTAGGCTGTAAAGTCGCTTTACAGAGATCACTCAGCCTGCGTGCGAGTAGGACATTTCGCTCGGTTAATCCGTCGGGTGTCAAAGTGCGTTATGTCGCTTGGTGTTCATTTATTTGTGTCCAGGGTGAAAAGTGACATGGGAGTGAAAGTAGGTGACTGGAATGTGAATTGCCTGCTGTACGAAGATGATGCTCTGCTCATTGCATCATCGGAATGCGAGTTGTAGGTATTAGTCACCACTCCGAAAGAAGGGTGTGAAAATAATGGTCATAGCCTGAATGCGAAATAAAAAACGTTCTGATTTTTGAAAGAGACGAAGAAAGGACGAAATGCAGATCAGTGTAAATGGTAAGATATTAGAACAAGTGAATGAAGTGGTATATTTTGGAAGTATGTTCAGTAGAAATGGAAGATACGAGATGGATTTGGAAGGCGTATTGCTGCCGGTAACAAGGTTAACGGAGCCTTGGCTGCATTGATGAGACGGCGAAACTGTTATACGGCAGCGGAACGTGGGTATTACAAAAGAAGAATGAAAGAAAGATGAAAGCTGTGGAGATGCGATCTTTCGTATGCGGAGTTCAGCTTAGCTGATCGAATCCGCAATGAAATGGTACACAGAATCTCAGGTACTAGCGAGGATGTCACGGTGAGAATAAAGAAGAACGTTCTCAGCTGGTTTGGGCACGTCGAAGGAACGAGTGATGAAAGAATGGCAAAAAAGATTTATGATAGAAAAGTGAATGGTAAGAGAGGTAGCGGAAGACTTCAGTTGACCTTGGAAAACAAGGTCACGTAAAGAGGACCATGAGGACCTCCCGGAGTGTATGAAGAGGTTGATGACAGTACACGAGGCGAAAGAGGTATACAGAGGCCGCAGCGTTTGGCGCCCCTTTCTCTCTAACTACCCCGCTAGCGATAAAGCGTGAAGTTAAGTTAGGTTAGCCTTTTTCATTTGGTTTCCATATTAGGTCAATTATGCAAAAAATTATAATCCACCATATCGACAATACTAATATTTTATAACATCATTGTCATCAGAACTAAAATCATAATTCTTTCAGTTCATCAGACACTGGGAAGTGGGTCAAGTTGGGATTGCAAGATTAATTTACTTTATAAATATAAGATAAATATGATTAACTTTGATTGATCCAACTTGCATAAAAAATAAGAGATAGACTCATTTTATGGCACTGCTCAGTAATTTTTTAAAGAGTAAACAATTATATGCTATTTTTGAACTTTAAACCAACTTATCTCTATATAGAGATTAAAGTAATAAAAAATCATATTAGAAGTCATTTTAGTTGTCAATCAATTCTGCTTATTAGATCAATTATCATGTAGTTTAAGCGGGCGAAGCCGCTGGCGAGCCACTAGTAAAGTAATAACTTAAAATTGTCTTGGAATTTTATATGTGGTTTCAATGCAAAAACATTGTAATTTTTTTATTTAATTAAATAAAATAAATAAATCAGCTTCACGCTGTATCCCGCACACTGCAGGGTAGGCAGAGGGAACGTTGTGAAAGATACTCCGTTCCCCACTTTCTGCCGAATTTTATTTAATTATATATTAATATATTCATGTACTTTTATTATTAAAGGGATATAAATTTTTGATTTACAATATTACTAGTAGCCTGCTCGCGGCTTCGATCGCCCATCACCGATAATACTTATTTCATGCTGTATTTATCAAAAGATGGGTTATATAATTTATAAATTTTAATGAAATCCAATCCTCTTTAGACGGTTTGCTTTTTTTCAAAGTTGAGGTAAGACTCGCACATACGCTAGGGTCTAATCTGTAAAATATGAGAGATACCTACTTACATTCTTAACGCAAGACTTCAATAGCGTGTTGTAGCTTATACACTTATTTCAGCTCAGCGCTAGCTAGTGATATACTTCGGGGATATACTAAGGCAGTGCTTTCATACAAAACAAAAAAAAACCATCCAATAATTCTAAGCTTATAACTTGTTGTGTTTTGTACTTTCAAATATAAAATGTTATATAGCGGATATTATCGAGGATATAGGAATTCCTACATGAATATTTTACCGTTGTTTCTTTCTTCACGATTGTTTTTAAATGCATAAATTCTTACCATTAATTATTTATAACAATTTATTTATTATATTGATACGGTAATTTAATTTCCAAAATCTTATCTCCTCGCCATATACAAGTTAAAAGGTATTAAGTCAATGTCATGTAACGCCAGATGTGAAATTGAGGTTGGCTGTCAAATGTCATAAATAACCATAACCATTTCATTTGTATTGTTCATAATTTGTACTGTTAAATAGATATTTCGTGACCCATGAAATAAAAAAAATAATATGTTTTCGATAAATGCGAGACGACTTTTCTATGTTTGTGATAAAGTTATTATTCGAAATTTACGAGGAGGTTTTAGGAAACCAATAGTGGCGAACCCCGGCTTGGAGCATAGGTTAAAGGCATTTCAGCAAGACGGCATAAAAATACAAGATAATGATGCTGAGGAGTTCATTGAGCAATCTGAGAGCTCTTTTTATTCGGTAAACCTAGGACATATATTTTCTTAAAATGTTCGTGTATGTTTTATACACTAAAAATATAATTTTATTTTATTCTAGGTTGGTGAATCATATGATGAACATGTTAATGAATCATTTATCGGTAAAGATAAGTTGAAACATAATATTATTAAAGAACGATATTTCAAAGAAAATATGCCAAATTTGTTAACTTGGAGTGAGAAAGAGCAGATTCGTCACTTAGCCTCAACTCAACCAGATGAGTGGACACCTGAAAGAATTGCTGAGAGTTTCCCTGTCACAGCACAAGTGGTCAAGGTATAAAAAGATATTTTTTTAACTAATTATTGTTATAATATATTTGGTGTCCCACTAGTGTCAACTGTAAACATAATGTTTGTAAGTTTGATTCCACTCTACTCTCTCACAACCAATTATTGCATTGTCTCACTCTGGTAACAAAACCAATACTTCAAATGCCATCCCTCATTCTTACTGTAACTATTAGCTTGGAATAGTTAAGTTTGTATAATTGTTTATTTTTTTAGGGCTAAAATTTTTGGGGTGGTCACAGATTACTCTGACCTCTCCCTTCTTACACTCATGGTATCAGTGCAACTGTTCTTTGCAAATTTGATTCAGAAAAGATGAATATCAACAACATTGTCTAGGGATATTAAGATGTTATTTCACTATGAAGAGCTCTAAGCACTGTCTCTGACCTACCAATAACACGGGGTTTAGAAATGTGCAAAATTATTACATTATTTGTCAATTATATAAAATTAATTCATATAAATACAAAACAGAAATATTTATTTATATATAATTCTTATTGCCATTTGTACATATTAAAAATATTTTCAGAAATTACTTAAATACCCTTGGAAGCCTGCAACTGAAGAGAGAATAACTCGTCATGACGCATCTGCTATGAGGAATTGGAGGGAGCTAAAAGAAGGTAGTCTAGACATACCTGATGAGTTAAGACAGCATTTTATAAAATTTTCTGACAGAATCATTCCACCTCTCAACAAAAAATCGCTTAAAATTGATGTTTCACAACAAAAAATGGGTGAATTTGAAGAAATCGTGCGAAGATGTGCTAATGAAAATAGCAAGAAAAATGAAGAATACAATGCCAGTGATAATGATACTACTTCATCTGAGCCAATAAGACCTAAACAAAATATTGACTACAAAAAAGTAACTTTAGATGAACTGGCGAGTAAGATAAGAACACGCTTAGATCAGGGCCAAAATGTAAATTTGCCTGATAGAATTATCATGGATTCAGTAGGAACAAGTAAAAATAAAGAAATAGCTCCTATTTCAAGAACCGAGATAGACCTCATTACTGTGAGCAAAGAACAAAATGAACTTGCTGATTTTAAACAAAATAAAGATGATGAACACAAAATAATGGCATATCCAGAGAGAATAAGAATTCCAAAGAAGGCTTATAAAAAAGGGGCTACATATAAAATGAATGATTGCTTTTACGACCATGATGGCAGATTTCTATATCGAGTTATAGGAATGATGGATGAAGTTAACTAACTTATATAAATTATTAAGATATATAGAAGTCCCAATACGATTCAATATTAGTTAGTTACTTAGTTTTTTTTTAAATTAAATGTGCTTCACGCTATTTCCCCTCACACAGCAGGGTAGGCAGAGGGAACCTTGTGTTAAGACACTTCGTTCCCCATAGTTTTTTTAATTAAATTTAATACTTGTAAATATATGTTAGTTAAGGATATGTTGGAATAAAACAATAAATTTAAATGAAGCCTTATATTTTTTTTATAAAAAATTATATTCATCTCATTATAATAATTGTCCATTACATAAAATAATTTTAAAAACAACAAGAAGCGGGAATCAATTACATTTTATTGCATGTCTTTTCAATTACCTTGTTTAGACATCATCATAAACACAATAATTAGTTGAATAATATAAAAATACATCTGTGACTAACACCATTGTACACAATATATCTCACTCGCTGTATCCCGCATATAGCAGAATAGGTACAGGGAACCTAGTGCACACTCCCGCCCACTTCCACCTAAATTTCCGAGACATGGCGTATTGAATGGAGGAACTGAAAGCCGTGTTTCCCACTAGAGCAAAGGGAATCAAAAACAATTCCTCCAAAATTGAACGAATCGAATACGATTCGCGGGAACCGAACTTACGACTGTCGCCTTTACATTCCAAACGCTGTATATAATAATATGGAACTTAAAATATGGCTTTATCAACACCCGTGGCAATACAATGCCTATAATGCTAATAACTAATACAAAACTGCAAGTTTGTCCATGTACAAATGTTTAACCAATATAAATAAAAATAATAATTGATTAGATAAAACACAGTTAATGAAAAACTAGTAAAAATATGTGACTATATAGATGTAATACATTAATTTTAAATATTTCATTAATACTTTTACACAGTCATAATCACACAAATATATAACATGATACAAAATTTTGGAAAAAAAAAACTTAAGTTGGGGTAAACATAAAATCAAATATCATCCTACCCATACAATAGGATACAAAAATAGTAAGAACTGAGTATTGATGTGTTAAAAAACTGTTACTTGACTTAAAGTAGTAATTAGGCCATTTATAGGGTATTGAAAGTTATAACAAAATGTATTCAAGCAGTATCAAATTAACCCTATCTTAAGTCCAACCAATCTACAAACCGTAATAAAATTTCGTTGCTGTTAACTTGAACGTTAAAAAAAATTAATACATTTTTATTCATTAGAAATTTATAATAATAATTACAATTATTACTCTGTTTTATATTGGACATGCTTCGAAATACTTAAGTTTTGGCAGTCACATTGACTAACTACTCCATATTTATTTATATTTATCAATACAAAGCTAAAAAGTGCTTGGAATGAACAAATTTAATGCAAATAAACCAAAGCCGTGTCAAATGTGACTGAAATGATAACAAAAATGATCAATTGAATAGTCGGGTCGACTGTAGTTATTTAAATTTATTATTATCACTAATTTCACTTAAGTATATACATTCGATTTTATATAGTAAGATTTAATATTCTGGTTTAGCACCCGCAATCCTATACTAATACCGAAAGAAAAACGTAAATTAGACATTCAATATGGGTATTTACATATCAAATTTATTTATATTGTAGGCAATACATAAATTTATAATATTAAGTGAGAAATCATTAGTTCATGAAAATGTTGTTTTATTATGATAATTGAATAGGTTATTAATAGTTACTATTTGAATAATATTATTAACACTATATAAACAAACATTAATTATATAGCCCAAATTATTCTAAACACATTTGATACTTTCATATTTTAATATATTATATAAAATAAATATATCCAATAACTCTAGACATTAAAGTGAAAATTAAATTTAGTTAAAAAATGGGGCAAAACGTCTTAGAAAAAACTAGGCCATAACTATTTAGATTTTTTTAATAAACTCCTTTGTCTGTAATATAATGTCTACCGTTATTCATTGCTTCACACACGAATATATGAAAAGGGTGAAAGCAAATAAGATAGAAGATATAATGATTAAAAACTTAATATAAAAAAATGTTATTTTTTTAAATACCATAGATTTTTTTGTTTGTACCACACATGTATATGTAAAATACACTCGCGTATAATTTACATTTTTCACCTTAAAATGAGTTTTACAAAGATTTTACAGTTTATTGTCGTTAAATAAGTATTGAAATATATTTTTATATAAATAATAAAAAAATAATCAAAATTAATTAATTAATTCATTCATTTAATTCCAAAAATGATTTGATAATATATGTGTTTCTGCTAAAACATACTTTATAAATTCATCCCGATTAGACTTATAAATGAAGTTTAAAAAGATCTTTTTTTACAGAAATAATGACTTAGAACATAATGGACGGCTAACGCGCGTTCTTGTTCTTTGAAGACAAATCATTGAAATAAATATTTTAATTGATTATTACGTCAAAACAGTTGTTTAAAACATGTATTTACAATACTTAACATTTTTAAAGTATTATTTCACACTTAGGAAAGAGAAATACTTATTTACAAAACGTATAAAAATTTAAACGTAGCGGGACCCGAACCCGCGCCTACTGGAAATCGACCAGGCGCTCTGACCACTAAGCCACACGTCCATGGTCGGTTTCCAGGAGGCGCGGGTTCGAGTCCCGCTACGTTCAAATTTTTATACGTTTTCTAAATAAGTAATACCTAACATGTTCAGTTGGTTAAATTGCATTATAACATTTTGTATTCTATTTATATTTTAAAGTCATTATTAAAATGAACAATTCTATGTTACGTGACGCTCTCGAATTTAACGATACGAAAACAAGACAGTAAGTAATATAAGATAAATATATTTTACAAAATCAAGTCGAGTCGTCAGGCCGAGGTGGCCCGCCGTCAGGCGCGCGGCAGGCGCAGGCGCTTGAAGTAGTGCCGGCAGCAGAGCGCGGCGGGCGCGGGCGGGCGGTCCAGCGCGCGCGCGTCGGGCCCCAGCGCCTCCAGCGCGCGCGCGTACTCGCGCTGCAGCGCCGTCAGGTCCAGCTTGTGCTCGCCCAGCGCCGCCAGCGCCAGGAACAGGATGTCCCTGCAAGCCGATAATTAATAATGTGCGCTGTATGTCACATAACGCTAATTAAGCGACGAACTGTCTTTACTGGGGAGACATTCCATTTCCTATTTTATACCCAATTTTTGAGCTATTACATGTTGCACACAACTCAATGCTACTCTTAATCTTCTTACAAAAACCCAGAAATGGAAATATTTCATTCCCCTCAGTGGTAATCGAATGCAACTCACAATCATCACGTCAAAAATCAGACGCTATGCAACGACGGCTCAAAGCAAACACAAATATAACTGAGATATACATATTCAACAAAAAGACATATATTTATACTTTCCCAATAAATTATAGATATTATAATGTTTAATTTAGTTTTTTTATTTTATTTTCGTGTGTATAATACGTATGAATAATACGGTAAAAATACAGAAAATTTAACTTTAAAGTGGGTCATTGACCACATTGTACATTAATTACAGTGAAATGTAGCCTTGAAATTAAATCTAACATCACACCTACAACTAACATCTTATCAATTCATAATTAATATTAAATAAAAAAGCAATTTAAAACAGTAAGCTAACCTATAGTAGGAGTAGTATCGCTTGTTACTGCAAGTGGACTCTCGCCACGCCGCCAGTTTTTTTACCGCATCAGTCAGATCGTTGCTCAGAAGCCCGTCCAAAACCGCGAGCACGACACTGAAACAGATAAATAAATTATAAATTACATTACATAAATTAAAAAATGTAGTTATAGTCTATTTTTAAAAAAAAACATGCCAAATAATATTTTTTTATAAATATATTACAAGTGACAAAATATCATTTATTTACTTATTTACAAAACGTATAAAAATTTGAACGCAAAGGGACTCGAATCTGCGCCTCCTGGTCGGTTTCCAGGAGGTTTTCTAAAGTCTAAAGTATTTTTCTTTTCTAAGTGTAGAATAAGACTTTAAAAATGGTTTAAAATATTATATATTTGATTGTGCAGTTTCTATAGTAATCTCGAGTGCGTACGAGTGGTTCCGTGCGCAGTCGTGGTCGGTGAGCAGCAGCGCGCGCAGCTGGCGCGAGCGCGGCGCGCGGCGGCCGCCCCACGCGGCGTACAGCGCCGGCGCCTCGCCCTCCCAGCGCTCCCACTCGCACAGCACGGCCACGCCTGCGGCCCACGAAGCAAGCATGTTTACATTATTATATTTATACTACAGTCACCTAAGATACCCTTTTCCTATGCACTACCCAATATTCGAGAAGTTGAAACTAAATGCATTCAGTAACGAACTTAACACCATGATTTGTCTTATTACCAGAGAGAAGTCATGAAAATAACTCGTAAACTGGAAAATAATCCTTCGATTGGGAATCCAAACCATAACCATCGCGTCTACAGACGCGGTGCCACTGCGTCACGACGGCCTTAACTAAGCGCAAAATGAATGTATTAAGCTTAGACAACTTTCTTTTAGGCTTCTTTCTATTATTAGGCTTCTTTCTATTATTATGAACATAAATAAACAGACAACATATTTACCAAATTTATCAACATCCGGCAAAGGATCTGTGCTCTGGTACTTCAAAGCGAAGTTAGGACTCAATAAGTCGGGCAAATGATTATCTATATTGGCACGTTCCAAGAACCACACTAAATTCCAATATACAATAGGATGTGATTCAACGAACTCCGGCTCTGAGAGACACGCATCGCCTTCACGCCCTGAAATCATAAAAAAAAGAAAGATAGAAATAAAATATGGAAAGAAGCAAACACTAAATATGAATATAAAAAATTAAATATAAAAATATTAAATGGTCGGATCTTGATTTTTATATATATATATATATATTTTAAAGAAAATAGACAATCGTAAATACCTCGATATATATTAATTATCATTATCAACATTTTCAAAAATAAAAACTAAATTCGAATAAGTACGTAATAAAAATTAATAGATATATGTCGAAATAAAACAATGAACCAGACACGACTGAATAAAAAAACGAATCGAGTAAAAAAAAGACAAACGACTAAAAAAAAGAATCTAAATTCTTGTGACGCAGTTTTGAATAGACACCAATGACGTAAACTTTTACTACTATAAAAATACTACTAAACATTGCCAATCTTTTAATTTTCATTCATATAAAACAGAACTGAACGAGTAAGGAATATATATATTTAATAAAATCCTACTTAAAGGTAATTTATTGTATCTTCTTTATTATAAAATTACTCTGAATAATATAAATAATGGATGGTTACTGAACCATCCACAAAATTCTATTGAGAATTTTAAGCACAAAAAAATATATTGAATTTACATTTAACGTTAGTTTGAAATCGTCATAGTCGAATTTGTGTTTTATTTATAAAAGAATAAATGTAATGGGTCACGCGAATGGCAACACAATTGTTTAACATTTAAAAAAAAATCAATAATTACATGATTCATCATGATTTTATAAATTCGATTAATGATAAAATTAATACTAAACAGCACCCAAATAATTTAAAACACTTAATAATTATTAGGTCTTTCCAAAAAAATTAAAAAAAAAATTAAATTTAAATCGGTGATGCCAAAAAACTCTGTATAAGTTATCTACTAAAAAATATAAAAATAACTTACCCAAAATAGACTCAAATTCTTTTCTTAACACAAGTGGATTTAAGTAAGGCACACTGAATGTTTCCGTTTGACTTTGTCCTTCTCGTATTAACTGAAATTATTCATAATTTATATGTATTTGTTATATTTTAATATTAATTTTACTCATTTTTGGTCACAAATAATGTGTTTGTATAAGCGTACGGAGTACGTTTAGTGCATGAATAATGAAATGTAATTTCCTCACGAGCACGGACAGCAGCGGCACGGTGTGGCGGCCGCAGGCGACGCACAGCGTGTTGAGGTTGGAGTCGTCGGCCGCCCAGCCCGCCATGGTGTCCTCGTCGTACAGCGCCGCGCCGCACTGGTGGCACGTGGAGCACGACGTCAGGTGCGCGCGCGTCGCGCACTGCGCCTTCGCCGCGTCCTGCTTGGTTGTATTAAGTGTTTTTAATATTAGGAGAATATCTCTTCTCTATGATAATTATCAATCAATTCAAATAAAAGCATTACAAAAAAAATTGTATGTTGAAGAGCAGAGCAACATTTTTCGAACAAAAAATTAGAACGAAACGTGCGCGCCCTTTGGTGCACAAATGTAAGATTGCATTGATTGTACATCTGTATTCATTTAGGAGTCTTATTTCAATAGAATCATAGGAACTGCTTAATCTCTTTAGTGTGATTTCGAAGACACGTAATAAACAAATATTAACATATATTAATCACTTTGTATATATTATAATTTTGTAATATCAAAAACGTACATATAAAAAAATAAAATTCTCTTTTAAATTAAGAACAACTGCTTAATAAATTCACTTACATTGGTCGTTGGATATAAATTTTCAGGCAGATGTGACAACAGTGTCGCCAGAGACCCCCTTTCCATAGCACAGGCGAGCTCAGCATCGCTTGAGGCGCGTCTGAATCCCATTCCCGTAGACCATTCTTTAATTAAAAGGAATATATTTCTTAATTTTCATTTGATCAAACTAACAAAAATTCTTATAATATATTAAATTACTAGTATTTATTAAAGCCTACCTTTTGTGCAACTATCAACAAAACTAATAAATTAATAAAAAGTAATAGTCACAATATATTTAGAGCAAATAAAGTTTTTTTTTTACTTACATAGTTAAAATATACTGACTAAGACATGGTTTGATCAAAAAACAGACCAAGACTACTCACATTATTGCAAAATGGCATATTTGGACAATCAATCCTACGTTTAGTATCTGGGCCAATAACAATTACTTACAATTAAATAAGGATTTACATTAATACCGTAAGAGTGACATCAACATCAGTGCTGACATCGAGAGCATATTTTCATATTTCTTATACCCTACTGTAGCCTGTAGCTGTAGCGGTTAACGCTTTAACTAAAGCAGCAGATCTACTACGACCTGTTCGAAAGCCAGATTTAAACGGACTTAAGAAAGAACCGCTGAAGCAACTCCTCAATTAAAATTAATCAATAGAAATAAGACCAAAATCAAACCAACGCTTTTGGTTTTCACATTTTTTTCAAAGCTACGATCTGTATATTTTTCAAATATTAGGAAACTTAAAAAACTAAATAGAAAAAACAACAACTGACCATCAGGGTTCATCTCAGATGATCCATCGCCCGAGTCCTCTTCCGATATGAAATTCGCTAAGGCGCTCGTCGCATTACCTATTGCGCCCTTGACAGGTGTGGAGTTTGCTGAAATAACTTCTTTCATCTCGTCGAACTTCTTCGCCATACTCGTTGCGGCTGATTTGAGACTGCTTAGACCACTTTGGAGTAACTCATTTGATTTCTTCCCAGCTATACTTGTTGGACTGTTAGAATTAAAGGTTTTGGAGAATTATATGTAGGTCTGTGTATCGTTTAAAATATTTTATTATCATATATATGTTTTTATTATATTTACGTAGTTTTAGAAAAACAAATAGCTTAAGCGTGTTAATATGATAAATTAATTTGTAATTGCAGATTATATATTAAAATGGATTATTAGGTGAACTAATGATGATTATGACCGTATTTTTTGCTCAGTTTGTTTAGAACGTATTTTTGTATAGTATTCTACTTTATATAGAAAATAATACTACTTATATGGTGGTCTGGAATTATAATATATTTAGGCTCATAATTAAACAAAAAATACGTTCTGTAATGATACAATTTTTCAGTTAGCTATACTAAAGAAATTGAACAATACATTGTTACATATTTTTAATTTAGCTTTTACCGCAACATCACGCAAAAATAAATTATAGTTTTTTTTAATGTAACTCTCGCGAATTTTGAATATTTGAGTTAAAATATAGAAGACTTGCAAAAATACTACAGTACAGTATCAAAGATTGCTTTCTAAGGTATTTCAATTGTGAATATCATGATGTGAAAAAAAAATTATACTGAATGAGTCACACCAACATACCAAATTTTTACTATAACAGTTGATGCATTTAAACTGCGTGCGCGTACAAAAAATAATAGATTTTGTTTCATCAAAATCGGGTCAGTATATCGAAAGACACGAAAGTTGTAAAGTTTCACCGCTTTTTAAATTAGCGCTCCTTCACCACGCGTGACGTCACGCGGCGATTGTTATGTCGGATCCAGGTGATACAGTGTTTTTTTAACAATAAAAAACAATTGAATTTATAGCAAAACCACGAGAGCTAAACGAGCCAAAGTATGAAGGTGTTCTCAAGCGCCGACTGGTAAGACGCAGCATTAGACGTCACACGCCTAAATATCTCATTAATTAGGAACAGGAAAAAAATAAAAACAGATTCTTCTTTCTCCATCTATCTACTTTTTATATACGCTGATAACAAAAAAAACGTTGCTGTGACTCATTCTAATATGTTAACTTTTTTTTTAAATAAAAAAGAAGATCCTGTTACACAGCTATATTATGGACATATGGATGTTACGTACAAATAAAACAATGTACTTGACATTTACCGCAGACCCACACAACCGTCACCGAAAAATTAATCATATTTTTGGACAATCCAAAAATCTCACCTGAAATAACTCTCGATCATAGCTTTGCCTATTTTCATGTTTTCCTTGCGCAACGATAGTCGGGCGGGCGAATAGCGTCTAAACAAACAGACTGCTAGCATACGGTGCGAGTATAATGGGTGAAATAAGTCTATTAATGTATCTAATACTACTTTCACCATGTATTTTTTAAATTTAGATATTATTTTCAAGTGCTCGTATCTCAAAAGAATAAAAACTGCACCATTATAAGATCACTTTGTTATCTGTCTTATATTACAGAAAATACAAAGTTATCATTGTAGTTAATTTTATACAAAATGTATTAAATTAACTACAAACATTACCTCAAGTTTTGTGTTAAGGTTTTTTTAGTTATATTTTCAGTGGGCCTACAATTATGATATTAGTAGCCTCAATCGGTGAATCGGACTCGGTCTTGACAATTTTTATTTATTTGAAATGGTGAAACTAATATTAATAAATCAAGCGTATCGATTGCCAAAATATGTAATGTTTTTACATTTATATATGGCAAAAAATTAAACAATCATGCTTTTAATATAAATGTACATCTAGCTTCTACATTTAAGCATGCATAAATTCAATTTTTTTTTTAATCTCAAGACATGCAGCGATTGGCATTTTATTTCGTATTTTCTTTAAATTTGAGATTTTGTAAAAATTATTGAAAAAACCTTTTTTTTATTTCTCATATTAAGTTATATGAAATAGAATAACCTATCAAATTGTGGAAACAACTTTATAACTAACTAGTAATAAGTAAAGAAAATTACGATGACTATGTTAAAGAAGCAAATAAATTATACACAGTAAATCTGGGTAACTTATACGAGCGATATTTTACACCATATCTTAAAATTTATTGCATGAGTATTTTTGTTTTATTAGAGTACTTTCAATACTTCTCCCCCATATACATTCACATAAATAAACAATATAGAAGGAAATCTAAATCCAAATTTGTTTATGTAATGTTACATAAAGTAACATTACATAAACAAATTTGGTACTAAAATAAAAATTATCGATTTAATTGTAAGCGAGTTTTTTTTAATTTACTAAAAATATAGATAATTTTAGCTTCACGTTATAACCCGCATATAGCAGGAAGGGCAGAGGCAAACTAGTGATACGACACTATGTTCTATTTTCAAATCATTGCGTGTCGAGTGGAGGAACTCAACGCTGCCCCTTCGTAACTCACAACCGTCGCGTTTATAGTGCAACGCTGCGGCGCTACGGCACGACGGCCCTTATATATTATCGGTCGGTATGATATTGCAAAGATTTCCTTAGTTGACGACCAGTTTATTATACTCTATGTACCTTTAGCTGTAGGCTTTTTCTTACTTTTGATTATTTTCTCCTCTTCTCGACAGTACTTTCCATATAATATATAAAATAATATAAATTATATAATTAACTCACCCAAAACTGATCTTCAATGTGTTACCAATACTCGCTAAGCTAGAGGAAACTGTAGCAGGGCGCCGTTTCACTTCTATGGAGTTTCCTGTAAATAGGAAACTATCGAGCTCACTCCGCTCTATCGTAGTTGCGTATACTAGCGCTACTGTGGTGTTAGTAGGGGCACTGTTATAAAGCACGTTTTTAATTAATGTTCTTTATTTATATACTTTTTACGCATTGTCGAAATGTACTATTCATTACGAGTTTAAAATATGTATCGTGTTGAATAATTCCATAAATATTGAAAATGTTTCACAACTATTAAACTATAATTATATAATATATATAAGTAAACTATATTTATTTATAAGTATAAGTAAACTATAATTACATAAAAATAGTCATATAATTATAAATGAGGAAGGACCAAGGAAAGGGTCAATGTTTTTCAATATAAATCAATATAAAAAATATATTTTGTCACAAATATATAATATAAGAATGTCGATTAGGCTCGATATAACTGCTTAGAAGGCCGATTTTCAAGAGGCGTAAATTCCACTTTGTTAAAACTCTAACACAATAATTAATAATTTCTTTAACGAATTAAAAACCTATCCGGAAACAAAACAAACAAAAGTAAATATTCATGAAAGAGCACGTATCTATTTATATATATAAAAAAATCTCTATGAATATAAATTAAAAAAAAAATAATAATAACGGAAATCATTTACCCAACATTCTCTTGAGGCTCGTCCTGGAAGGAGTTGCTCCGCCTGTGGAACAGCTTGGGGCTGACCGACAGCTCGTGCTTGGGGAGGGGGGTGGGCGAGGGCGGCGAGGGGGGCGCGGGGGGCATGGGGCTGAGAGGGGAGGACAGGGCTCCCAGGGGGTCGTCGCTGAGTACCGGTGTGCGAGGTGAGAGCCTGAGGGAGGATAGTATTGATTCATTTTAATCCGACTGCACGACTCAAGGAAGGTAAAATTATTAAAACAAAACCGTCACAAAACGTTCGTAAATAAATTTAAATGGTTGCAAATCTTGTTTTTCTCAACCTAACTAAGTGAACGAAACCAACGAACGCTCTACCCATGGATAATACGGTAGGTAGACATTGACGTAGTGTTCCTTTTATTATTATATTTATTGAGTTAATAACCATAATTACAAACACGTAGTCCGTATCTTTATTAACTTTGTCTATTATCAGCTACTCTCCAGCTGCAGCCTTAGTTATTTAATTAAAGATATTTACTTTTCCATGATAACATAAAATGTAAGAAAATATACATACTTCAACGGTGATGATTTCAATGTATCAAGAGTCTCAGTAGCCGCCGCTTCCTTCTCCGGCTCTTCGGGAAAACTGAGTGTCCTCGAACATCTCGATTTTGGATTTGATGTTCCTACAAATAGAATAGTAAAAACAACCTGTATATCTTTTTAGTTTTTGCACTGATACCAGCTTTATATATTTAATTCCTAATAATTAATTTCTATGTTCGACTCATTAGAAGTGAAAGATACGCTTGGCATTATTATTACTATTGGTGTATGTCACATACAAGCAAGCAAAAAGGAAAAGATAGAAAGTAAATAGTGGAGTGTTCAGAGATAACCTTCGACACGCATCGCTTAACCGCTAACATAATGAGGCCAATTTTGCCTACGTAAGCTTGTGTCAGCGTTGCCAAATTTCGTCTTGGGAAAAGCGAGATTTTGAAAAGTAACACAATAGATATTTAATTACCACTAGAAAACGAGAGTCGTTGTAGATTTTGTACAATCTGCGCGTCACCGGCGAAGCTCTCCGACCGCGTGAGTATACGGAGATCAGATGGGCTGTCCGGACTCACGTGTATTGTCTACAATGTAAAAAATACTTGTAATTAACTTTACATTTACATCTTATTTTTGTTATGGGTTCGCATCCTATTCAGGGGCTGAATTACTTTCATTTGCTGCGGTTACTCTAATTCAATGTGTTTTGAGACTAGGTTCTAGAGAGAACCTACTACGCTAGCTTAATAAAAAGCGTGCAGTTAAATAAAACATACAATAAGGTCAAACAATCGAAGGATTGTATTTGTTCATTATCCTAAGTGTGGGTCGAACCCATAATCACTGTTTATAGTCAGACTCTGTCATAGTTCGGCACTCACTTCGTAACAATATGACTATAAATTCCATACCTGTCTCTTATCAACAATAGTCATAGCCGGCGGCGGGGGCTCCTCGCTGCCTAGCGAGTTACTTCTGGGTCGCGTCGTTCCTGTCAGGTCTGGGTCTGACGGCAAACCTAAGTAGGAAAAAAATTGTATATTAGTCAAAAGATAACTATTTCAACATGATATACAGGATGTGCCTAATCAGCGATTATTGGTTATATCTTTATGCTACATTTAGTAATATGTATATTAATTATAAAAAATATACTCTGGTTTCGTTCTATAAATAAATCATTCAACGGCAGTATTTTGTAAACAAGTAAGAAAATACTTTTTTTATTTTCTTATTACAAGAAAATATTTGCTTATTTTAAGAACTTAGTGTTTTTTACCACAACGAAATAATTTCTGTAACACAATTTTTGTCCGAAGAATGGAGTGTTTTGTCACTATGTTCAATTATCCTACTCTGAAATTGGCAAGCGAGATAATAACTAGTGAATTAAAAAAAATAGCTTCAATAATATTATGTTCACGCGTTCTAAAAACGGAACACATCTAGGGTATCGTGTCATGTAGCGGGCGAAAATAACTCGAGCGGCGAAGTTGACCTTTGTACAATGAAATTTACAATTAAACGCGCAATTAAAGTTCTAATTTTTTATGTCGCCATTATGTGGTAACAGCAGCGACAACGTACCAGAAATGAGTATCCCCGCGTGCGCGGACAGCTGGTGGTGCCGCGGGTGCGCGCGCACGATGTTGCCGCGCCGCACCAGCGCCTCGAACGCGCTCGCGCCGGCGTCGCACGCTGCGGGCGGGGGGACACGCGCGTTAACACTGGTCTGCGCTTAAAGACGGGACCATAGCGGCACAGGGAGACAGCCTATGCCCAGTTCTATTTTACTAGTTGTAGGGTTAATCCCTATTCACATAAGTTTTGGCACTGAATGCGCTATCTCTAAAAAGTGAATAGAAAAAGGGAAACGGAGTGTTTATGTACTAATTTCCCTCTATGTACCGTGCAACGGAAGAAGCGTGAAGCTTTATTGAATATATAGATATACATACCAGAATCCAAACTCGATCTACTTCGAGTGGTGGGTTCGAGCGCGAGCGCAGAAAGATCTCCCTCACCGCCCACCGTCCGCACTCTGGGCAATGTGCCTGTACCTGATATGATGATATTTATATAGTATATTAAATAATATAAGGATTATTATATAAATACTATATTAAACGTGTATTATTTAGCCAAACGCTAATTATAATTTAAAGAATTATGTTCACAAATTGATTTATCAACTTATTTACCCTTAGTATGAACCATACCAAGTATCTTATCTTTGAAAGTATCATTTGTTTAATTTAAACGATAATAATATTATAAATATAATGTAAATCCAATTGAACTTATAAATTCAATACTATATTATTTTGTAAATATTGTAATAAATAATAATAATAATAACACTTTATTGCACGTTTACAATTGGATTATACATTTGATTCACAAGTACATAGGATCAATGTGCAATGGCGGCCTTATCGCTAAGAGCGATCTCTTACAGGCAACCAACAATATAGGATTAATGAAATAAAAACATTTACATTGATATATACATAAATAACATATATAGCTTAATAAATAAATAGAATGACATATATAGATTAATACATACACAAATACATACATAGATACATACATACACAAATACATACATACAAAAATACATACGTAGATATATACATACATATACATACAGATTCATACATAAACCAAGCGTACATATATCCGTTTATGAAAACACTACCTGGAACAGAGGTTCCAGGTAGTGTTTTTTAAGACGGCTTTTAAATATTTATAATTCTATAAATAATTATTAAAACAATAAATGTTTTTAAAACTTGTATGATACAACAATTAATTTCCAAGTTTATGAATTATTATTATTTCCTCGTTCATCCTTATATTAAGACGAAGAGTAGACGTTTCAAAAATTATTTTGAGCGTGGAAAACGAAGTGTTCGTTTATGTTCGTTTTGCGTACCCTTAACGCTGAATCTCGCAAATAGCCGATACGCGAGATACAACAGCGTGAAGTCGAAAAAAAAAAACTCTAACATACTTCCAGTAGATCCGGCAGAACGACTCGCCCTTTGCGCTCCCGCCTTCCTAAACAACGCGGCGCCCATTACTGCTATACGTAACTTATTCCAAAGCAATTGTGATCCACTGAAAATATAACAAAGTGAAGATAGAGCGGACAAAGAAGGAAAAAAGAGCAATGTCTAGTTACATATGAAAATAATAAAATATTATCAAAATAATTTGAAAATGAAAATAAAAGTATTGTCATAATTAATTATTTGTATGTACAACAAAAGCAAATACCTCGCCATGTCCTTAGGCCACGTCGCCTCCAACACACATCGGTTATAGTACCCATAGGTTAACGCGTTCGGTTGTAAGCCCGCTCTTTTCATCAGAAACAAAAGTTGTACCGCCAATACTGGTAAGGAGTGAATACCGCACAGTTGCATCATTACTCTGTAGCATACCTGTAAAATTTTTTATTCCCAAAAATAAAAACGGGATTTTTTTAAACAAAATAAATTATAAAATTATAATTGTATAATGAAACGCCATTCGTCAAAAACAAAGACAAATTCGTCAAACACAAAACCTATCAATGGGAAACCGCCTCATACGCCTCTCTCCGAAATCAAGTCGTAGGTATTGGCGGCACAGTTCAAACTTGTTTACCTTTAGTTGTATTTACGTTATGGGTAATAAGTATCTATAGTCTAATATGTATAGACATAGTATTTATAATAGCGTCGTGACTAAATTAAAACATCTTGAAAGATTTATTAATTAATTATTTAATATCAAAATAAAATATAGAAGATAGTAAATATCATACCTCATCACACGGCACCTTTAGTTTGGCGGCTCTCTCCAGCAGTTCATACGCGTGTCGCAACGTGGCGTGTTCGCGCGAGCGTGCCAGCGTGAGGCGACAGGGCAGGGTCAAAAAGTACAGAGAATAACACGCTCCTAGGAGACACTTGGCCCACGCTTCCGGCGATAGACTCGCTTTGCGTGCTAGACTGCAATTTTAAGAGGAATTTTATTTGATATTAAAATAAATAAATTTTTTTTTGCAATGTGATAAGAGTCCAGTCGTGGCGTCGGGGCACAAAGTGTGGTTATAACCACATCACGAAAGGTTGGTGGTTCGATTCCCACTCGGGGAAATTAAATATTTAATATTTTTAATAATTTTTTAGTCTGGTGTCGAGACAAAGCGCGGCGTTGAATTTCGCCACTCAACGCGCAATGTCTCCAGAATTTGATGGAAAGTGGGGTGATGGTGCGTGACACTGAATAACAAAATGCACGAACCGTTGCGCGGCGGCGATCTCGTGCTTGGTGCGGCGCGCCATGGGGGACGCGTCGGCCAGCGACTCGGCGGAGGCGCGCGCGGCGGCGGGCGGCGCGCGCAACCCAGCGCCGCGCCGCGCGCCGCTCTGCGCCGCCAGCGCCGCCGACAGCACCAGCGTGCGGTACGTGTACTCTTGCTCTGGGGGTTTACACAATTAACGAACACCGTGCTTAAATTGCAAGTTGTTTTAAGATAATTCCCTTTTTGTGAATGGAATTATCTTAAAACACAACTTGCAATTTAAATAAGTACACATGCCACCAAATAAGTCAATAGCAATTTTTCTATCAATATATTTTATACATATCTCTACGATATAATATATAGCACTGTATCTAATAACTACAATTCATTACCAATACCTATTATAACTATACTAACTAAACCATAAAATGAAAAAAAAAAAAGATAAACACATAAATATCCAACCATCTAACTCACCAGGATCCGGCGGATCAGGCGGCAGCACGAACACAGTTCGTTCCGAGGTATTAGCCGTGTCGATTCCCAGTAGAGGTTCATCGCCCGCCGCGACGCGCTCGATGCACTCATCGAAGAACGTCAGTCCCTGGTCGGCGTCGCACACAAACGACCGTTCCTCGATGAAACGAGTGAACATTTGCGTTCGCATTATGAGAAAGAAAAAGCGTTGTTGTGTCTGTAAATATTCATTACATTTTATTGCATGTTGATTTTGTCACACTGTCTGGTTTACCGTCTGAGTCTTATCCACATCTCATATAAATAAATGTGTTTTTTTTTTGTTCAAGCCAATGAACATTTGAATTTGTATTTTATGAAAAAATACGTTGTTGTATTTGTTTAATATTAATTAGAATTATTTTTAATTATTAATGTTCTTATTATAAACACATTACTATAAATATTAAAGGATCTTATAATTTGTTTTACATTTTATCTCTAAAGTCTATGTAACAATTATATAAACTGCAGGCAGGGTACAAAATAGATATTGAATAATGAAAATCGCATAATATTTAAAAAGATCTAGAAATATCTATGGCAAATTGAACTCAAAACGGATTTAGTTACTAGTAACTAAAGATCATCGAATCAAAAGAAATTGTTAATCAAAAATTTGTAGCCAAATGGTCCTGTAATAATACATAGGTGTACACCGCCAATAATTTTATTAATATTTAGTGTTACCATAAGCATGTATTTCTGTAACATATCAGGGTAGCCCGAGGGAATCTGGTGTTAAGACACCCCGCGTTCTGTAAAATTTTCGTGATACGCAACCCCGCGCTATCTTATTACCAGAGGAGGAAGGGAAAATATTAAATAATTCTTTCCCCCAGGAGGCAATTGAACCCATCATCGTAACGTTTACAGTCACACACTGTGGAACCGCACCAAGTCGGCCTAGTAATTTCATAACATATATTATGAATTAACTCACCTTATCTCTAGACCTCAGAAAGGCGTCAACGTGGAACAGAGCGTGCGGGTCCGTTGTACCGACGGTGGGCGCTTTAGTTATGGGAATGAGGTACCCGCGGTAACCCTGCAGGGTCACCGCCATAAAACGTAGGAACGCCTCTTGTATTTTGAGTTCTAGGGCTTGCTGTTGATAAAAATTTATAAGGTGTAATTGTTTCAAATTTTGATATATAACTATATATTTATAAATAAATAATTTATTTGCGTGTTAAAAATAATTAAAAATGTTAAATAGTTAAATGGCAAAACATATGGACCGTCGCATATAATTGTCTATTAAAAATATAATCTATTTCACTTTAAATTAAATTAAAGATAAAATTTATTTAAAAAAATAGATTAATAATAATAGTCCTAAAAGTATCATATAATATTATGATTATTCCATATCAAAGAAACCTTTTTTGGTAATTCTTTTTATTAATCAAAAATTAAGAATATTATGTTACATAACATACCTCTTTTTTTCTTTTCTGAAAATCTCGATCTAAACTCGTCGTTGGTTCGCCGTTATATTTATTACCATTCGACATATGGATCGGAGATGCTGTGAATAAATTACGGCAAATAAATTAGTTAAAAAAATCGTTTCATAATATGTAAATCTTCTTTATTAAATAACATATTCGCTTCAGTGGTGGGAAGAGTCAACTCACATATTAGAAATTTCGAGACAATACGCAATATAGTGGAGCAGTTAAAGCAAAAAATATAATATCAACGATAAAGCCAAATCCTATAAAAATCTTAATAAGTTTGAAGTCATGTTGGTTGTGGTGGTGAGTGATGGTTAAAGAATTATAAAGATGAATTATATTTTTTCCACTTTATTATAGTTTTAATTAAAACTTTCTAGTTAACTTACATACTTGACTCTCGTTACCACAAAAGCAACGATATATTGTTCTCGGTTTATAAATTTTTTTATGTAATAATATCTACAATAATAATTCCCCTACTATTTATTTATAATATATCAAATTATAATGAAATGAATATACCTGGACGTATATTTGTGAATAGATGTTCGAGCGTTTGTCGTAACATTCGCGCTTGACGTTTCGGTAACAATTTCAATGAGATGTGTTTCTGTGATTCGCATATCTGAAAATAATATTTGTATAAACAATTTGTTAAAATGAACGTAAATTATGGTTTATTAGAGAAAAATCCAGCAACTCTATTTAGACTGAATTCTTAAAATTTGGATAATATTTTTATTAAAAGAAAAGAAATATTCCACTGGCCTCTAAATTTTAATATTAATAATTGTTTTTTTTTTTTTAATCTGTTTTTATTTAGGGACTTTTTAAGTAATTAAAATACAAAAATGTCAGTCCCATCGTTCCCTTAAAACGAACTAAAAATACATAATACAGAAATTTGCTAAATTAAATCATACACTATTTAATCTTAACCAAAATAACGAAACGCAAATTGTTTTACCTTTTACAATTAAATTAAAATTAAATTACAACTCTTAACCAAAAAGTTCAACTTTAAATATATATATATATATATATATATATATATATATATATATATATATATATATATATATATATATATATATATATATATATATATATATATATGTATGTATGTATGTATGTATGTATGTATGTATGTATATAAGATTAAATATACTTACAGTAATATTATTAGTATCCAAATCCACGCATGTCACATCAGGTGGAGGTTCGTAGAGATCAAAAAACCTAGAATCAACGCCTATTAGGTACGGCAATGGCGCGTGCAATACTTCCGCTAAACCTGCAAATAAAAATGTAGAATTAAAAACCGAAACGTAAAGTGATCGATTATAATATCACTGGTCGTTGGTTCAAATATATTTTTTTATTATATATAAATATATTTTTTTATCTATACAAAAAGCGAATATCTAAACTAAAATACTTAATGTACTGTTAAGCTGAGAATTTGTTTAAAATAACGAAGGTATAATGGCTATTCAGTGTTGGTAAAATCAAAAATAAAACAATTTAAACTAAAATATAAATATTATTAATACGTATATTTTAGTTGAAAGTTAGAGGCCAGTCGTGGCGCAGGGGCACAAAGTGTGACTAAAAAACCGATTGGTTCCGGGTTCGATCACTACTCGTCGAGGCAAAGCACGGCGTTGAGTTCTGCCACTCAACACGCAATGCCTCCAGAATTCCGCAGAAAGTGGTGAATGGAGTGTCTTAACACTATGTTTCCACTGATACAGCGTGAAGCTGATTATTTAATACATAAAATTAAAATAATAATACTATATCATCAAAAATCAAATCAGCTAATACTATATCAGATTGAAAAAAACTTACCTAACGGACATAATGGTATGTAGGGACACTGCCATTTAAACGGGAATAGTAAACTAGATACTGCTTCTGACACAGCAGTTAACGTGTCTGGCCTGAAACAAAATGTTAATAATAATTTAAAAACATATATTTTCATGTAAGAAAATACAAAACAAAGTAAACTAAGATTTTTTTATTTAGCCACCTCTGAATAAAAAATCAAACAAATAAAAGTTTATCCGTTTGAGAACTGTGAATCCATAGACAGACACTTAACCATATAACACCTCCAATTTTTTTTTCAAGATAAAAAAAAACAATATAATGAATAAAGAAATATATATTTACCTGAGTGAATGTATAAGTATCTTCTGTTCGGTGATGGCGAGGGCCAGCAGCAGCAAGCAGTTGTCGGGCCCCAGGTTGAGCAGCAGCTGCCGGAAGCCGGCGCCGCTGCGCACCAGCGGCTGGTCGTCGCGGCGAGTCACTATTACTCGGTCGTGGGCGTTTGTTGGTGATAGCTGCAAACAACAATATATTAAAATTAAAATAACCCTTTATCACAAACGAATATTTTTATAATAATTATTTGTCTGTGACTGTAAAATCGACTGGTTGTGGGTTCGATCTCCACTCGAAGAAATGACATATTTATTAAGGTTTATTTTTCCATTTCTTTGCTTTGGTGTTTCAACAAAGTGCGGCGTTGAATTCCGCTACTAAGCACGCAGAGCCTCCAGATTTCGGCAGAAGTAGGGAACGGAGTGTCTAAAATCTCTGCTTATCCTGCTGTGTGCGGGATACAGCGTGAAGCTATTGCATATTTATTTAATTTTTTTATCTGACAAGTAAATAAACATTTTGTTACCTGTAATAATATCCGTGGCTCGGGAAATGGCACCTCTTCTAATAAATGTGTTATATATCGTTCTATGGGAATATTTAATGGTTCCTTACTCCACGACATTTCCTGTAAGAAAAAAACAATTAATTTAATTTTTCTTGTCATTAATTACAGTAACTGAAAATTAAAATACTATGTCCATTTCTATATTTAGTAGGTCTGCCTAATAAAATGTAAAAATCGTTATTATCCGTTTCCATAATCATTTCGGGAAATCTCATATTCATATTTTCATTTCCATTCTTGTTTAACAACGAAAGACATATTTATCCATGTATATAGATATATAGATAGATACATGATACTTTTTATTATTTATAACACAGCAACATACCAATATATACAAGAGCCATCGTTCAAAGGTGTCACTGAAGGGCCACCTCGACAGCAGGCAGATGCACTTGTTGGCGTGCAGCGAGTGCGTGGCGTGCGAGACGCCCGCGCGCCAGCCCAGCAGCTCCGCTTGCGGCTCGCTCACGGCCGCGTGCGGGTACGGCTCGTAGAACGTTACCGCCGAGCCGTACACCTGATGGGGATTGGAGTCGATTCATATGATTCTGAATATATATATATATTTTGAGTTTCACGCCGTATTCCGCATGGAACAGGATAGGCTGAAGGACGTCTAGTGTTAAGACACTCCGGTCCCCCGTTTCCACCGAATTCTGGAAGCATTGAATGTTGAGTGGCGAAACTCAACACCGTGTTTTGCCTCGAAACCAGAGCCAACCAAGATGAAATGAAAATATTAAATATTTCATTTCCCCGAGTAGGAATCGAACTCACAACCTGCTGCGTTTACAATTACAATAACACGCGTGTGCCCCTGCGCATTTAATATTTAATGTGAATCAATCACTACAACGAATCCTTCCTCTTATTTACTTCAGATTCGAGGCCGATCGAAAATAAAATGACATTTAATCAATCACCATTTAAAATAAACAATTAAAACTAAAAGTAAATAATATTTTATTGAACTAATTGACTGACCTTGTCAGTAGCATCAGCAACAGTAAGAACAAAAGTGGAAAACACGGGTTTGGGAGACGAGGCGTTATTCGGCCACACCTCGAGCGTCGCGCCCATCGGCAAGCAGAACAGCGGCACCGACGTGGGGAACGCTAGGCTACGACGATCCACTGACGGATACCTGTGAATAAACAATCATACATCCATATAATATTTAATATTTATCAAAATAATCTTTTTAGAAGTTTCTCGCATTCGAGTGTGAGTGAAAGTATTGTTATATGCTCGTTTTCTGTCAGATTTTAAGACATTGCGTGTTGTGTGATTAACTCAACGCCGCTTACCGTCTTACCAGAGCAGAGAAACTGAAATAATAATTAACATTATATTTATTTTAATATTATGTAAACGCGAGAGGTTCTGGGTTCCCACGTAAGAAAATGAAATATTTAATATTTTTATTTGGGGTCAGGGGAAAGCACGGCGTTGAGTTCCGCCACTCAACACGCAATGCCTCCAGATTTCGGCGGAAAGCGAGGACCGGAGTATCTTAACACTGCTTTCTCTACCTTCTCTGCTACATAAGGAATACAGAATAAAAAAAAATAAAAAATATTCAACATGATAACTTTGAGGCTAGTCGTGGCGCAGTGGCACGAAGTGTGACTGTAAAACCGACTGGTTGTGGGTTCGATCCCCACTCGAGGAGATGGAATATTTACTTAAATTTATATTTCCATTTCTTCGCTCTGGTGTCGAGGCTAAGCGCGGCGTTGAGTTCTGCCACTCAACACGCAATGCCTCCAGAATTCGGCAGAAAGTGGGAAAAGGAGTGTCCTAACACTGTGATCCCTCTGCCTACCCTGCTGTGTGCGGGATACAGCGTGAAGCTGATTTATTTATTTATTTTTATCATAACTTTGAAACTCGATTAACATTACGTTAACTAATAATATAATTATTTATATATTATATATTTTTTTAATATAATTATGAATAATATATAAGTTAATAGTATAATAGCTGAAAGAGGCCTCGGTAATACAAATATGCATTTTAATGCAGTGCTCTAGTGTTGGCTAAAGTTCATTAAACGGAGCCTTTTAGCGCCGCTGGGCGATAATTACTGACGCACTCTGTGAAAGTTATTTCGTTTACTTTGCTATTAATAGTAAAATATATTTTTTAGTATCAATTACTGCTTTTTTTGTAAGAGAAACATTAAATTTTCTTGATGATTTTCTTTATAACAAATGAATATTTAATATTTAGGTTATAGTAAAAAAATAGAATTTAAAGAAATAGTCATTTTTTTAGAATGAACAAGCAACAAGGCACTTATAAATCTAAAATAGATTTTTCCTTTTATTTTGTTTTTTTTTTCAACTTCATCCCTTATGTAGCAGGGTGGGCAGTCAAAGAAACCTACTGTTAAGATACTTAGCCTCCTATTTTCCGCTAATTCCGAAGGCAGTTCGTGTCCAGTGGTGGGACTCAACGCTATGCTTTGTCTCGACACCAGAGCGAAGTAATGAAAATATTAAATATTTCATTTCTTCGAGCGAGAATCGAACCCATAACCTGTCCCATTAACAGTCACATGCTTGTATACTTGCACCACAAGTTGTATAGTTAATTAAATATAATATGTTAGTTGTTAGTAAAAAATAAAAACAACAACAAATATAATATGTTAGTTGTTAGTAAAAAATAAAAATTAAATCAGCTTCACCCTGTATCCCGCACACAGCAGGGTAGACAGAGGGAACCTAGTGTTAATACACTTCGTTCCCCACTTTCTGCCGAATTCTGAAGGTATTGTGTGTTGAGTGGCAGAAGTCAACGCCGCGCTTTGCCTCGACAACAAAACGAAGAAATGGTAATATAAATTTAAGTAAATATTTCATCTCCTCGAGTGGGAATCGAGCCCACAACCAGCAGGTTTCACAGTTACACTTTATGCCCCTGCGACTGGCCCAGTTGTTAGTAATGATACAGTATTTTTTATATATCGTTCATTTTGAAATATAACCTCTAATTTGTCTCTATATATAGACATCTGAGTTTTTGTTTGTTTGTTAACGCATTAATCTCTAAGATTAGTTGAGAGATAAAAAATGTTACATTTTACCCATACATTTATAGCTAATATAATAACGTTTTTTATATAGGTACTTAATATATTACTGACTACCGCTACAGTAGATGAAAACATAAAAATTCTCTATTACAAATACGAAATTTAAAAAAACTCAAGTAAAACAAACAAGAACAATACATTTGTAAGAATATAACTGTGTCATGCAAAGGCGACCTTATCATCTTGGGGTCGTGGGCGGCGGTAGTCACTTACCATCAGGTGACCCGTACGCTCGTTTGCCGTGTCTCTTCCATAAAAAAAAAAAAAAAATATAGGAGCCATAAAAAGTTTATTAAAAGCACTTATGCTAAGCAACCGATATCTTTAAGTGTAAAAAATTAAAAGCCCGTTTCACCACTGGCTGATAAAGTCCCAGATTGCCTTATCTGTTAGACAAGCTATATTTTTTTGTTTCACACGATCTCGAATAGCAATACCTAGATACACATTTGACATATGCATTTAATTTTTATATACTTATTTGTAATTTAAAAATGTAACCAATCGTATGAAACCTATTGTTGTCGAACATTATTAAAAAAAATATTCCTTAAAATATTAGAAACTGTTATTTTGTATTATCATCATTTGTTTGTAGCATGAATTATTAGATTACTATCATTATCATCATCAGCTTCACGCTGTATCCCGCACACTGCAGGTAGGCAGAGGGAACGTAGTGAAAGACACTCCGTTCCCCACTTTCTGCCGAATTGCGGAGGCATTGGGTGTTAAGTGGCAGAACTCAACGCCGCGCTTTGCCTCGACACCAGAGCGAAGTAATGGAAATATAAATTTAAGTAATTATTTCATCTCCTCGAGTGGGGATCGAACCCACAACCAGTCGGCTTACAGTCACACTTTGTGCCGCTGCGCCACAACCGGCCTACTACTTATTAGACAGATTACTATCTGCAACTTTATTCGTGACCGGTAAAACTGGCTCTAAAACTTAAATATTTCATCTACTGGCTCTAAAAATATTACAGTTAAAAATATTTTCGATAACAATTAAAATTGAATACTGACCTAAATAATACTTCTGGCTTGTAAGCTATTAACGGAGGACGGTTCATTGACTTCTTGTAGCAGAGGAAGACATCGCTACCCATTAGCCCTGCAATTTAAAACAACTTATATGATACTTACCATGGATGAACTCATTAAAAAGCACGCATGTCTTAATTTTTTATATCTATTTCAAATTATTACTTTTTTTAGGTTCCCGCTGTATCCCACACATTGCAAGGTATCCAGAGGGCAACTAGAGTTAAAATAACGTAATCCATTCCTAATGTTCCATAGAATTTGCTAGACATTCATGTTGAGCAGCGAAACTCAATGCCGAGCTTTGACATGTTACCAGAGCGGGAGAATGAAAATATTAAATAAATAACCCATGCACCCTGAGTCATGGGGGAATGACTCATGGGAATGGGGGTGGGAATCGAACCCACAATCTTTCCGCTTACACAGTCACACAAGTTTGACGACTTGACTCAAATTATTTAATATGTGAAAATTACTAAAACATTATTTGTTTGAGAGGCCAGTCGTGGCACAGGGGCACAAAGTGTGACTGTAAAATCGACTGGTTGTGCGTTCGATCCCCCCACTCGACGAGATGAAATATTTATTATTTCTTCGCCCTGGTACTGAGCCGAAGCACGGCGTTGAGTTCCGCCACTCAACACGCAATGCCTCCAGAACTCGGCGGAAAGTGGGGAACGGACTACCTTAACACTAGGTTCTCTCTGCCTACCCTGCTGTGTGCGGGATACAACGTGAAGCTAATCCAATTTTTAAATTAATTATTTATTTTATTCAAAATAAAAAAAAAATATCTTGTGTTGCTGCGGTGACTAGGTCACTGCGTAAATATAATAGTTTCGCATTTTATTGCTAGTAATTTAAAATACATTAAATTATATTACTTTAAACTATTATGAAAATGAATATATTATTAACGACGTTACGCATACGCATGTTGCAATCCAAAGAACACAGATTAGAAATCCTTGTGTTTTTATTTTACTATTGCAACGCAATAAACGAAAAGGTGAATGGAGTGTCTTAACACTCTGTTCCCTCTGCCTACCCTAGTGTGTACGAGATGCAGCGTGAAGGTGTTTTTTTTTATTATTTTCACTATATTTTTTTTAATACTTAGGTCATTTTCTAATATCTGTATTTTAAATATATATATTTTTTTATATTATGTAAATAATTATTAGTGTATTCAAACTTTAAAGAGCAATTTATAAATATATAGTTAATTAAAAATATATCTCCTATGAAAGAGGTATAAAAAAATTCGACAAACGAACTACAATTCGAAAAAGCAGAAAGTTATATATAAATAATGAAATACTAGTTAAGCTACTCAGCAATGTCACGTAAAAATAAATCTAGTCTTTTTATATAACAAAATTTATATAACACGTAAAGTAAAAAATAATTCAATAATAAACAGTTAACTCGCGTTACGTCGCCGGCACTTCATAGTTATCTTTGAGGGTGACGGGAGAAAGAAGATTCATAGATATGCTTGTTAATCGTTAAATAATTATTTATAAAACGTATAAAAATTTTGAAAACGCAGCTCGCGGGTTCGAGTCCCGCTTATTGTATTTTTTTTTCCTAAGTGTAACACTTTAAAAATGTAAAAAATTAAACTAATCGTTGTTGAATAACGATCTTATCAATTGGTTTATTCAACTAACTTGCTACTATTTCCACAAAGAAAAAATATTTATGTATGTACATACATTTTACTCACACATTACATACTAGTTAGTAATTTAGGCTAGCCGTGGCGCAGGGGACCAAGTATGTGACTGTAATCGCGACGGAATTTTTATATTTTGCATTTCTTTGCTCGGGTGTAGTAACAAAGCGCGGCGTTGAGGTCCGCCATTTTACACGCAATGCTTCTAGAAATCGGCGAAAAATAACGAACGGAATGTCTTAACACTAAGTTTCCTCTGTCTGCTGAATGTGGGATATAGCGTGAAGTGAAATGTTTTTTTCTATCAATTGGTTAATTGAACGATAGTTGCTTTGTGTATTATTAATTTACTGACTAATATTTCAAGAAAGAAATGAGTAAACGTGTACATACATATGACATTCTTAGTAATTTAAAATAAGGGATACTCTATTGCCTTATCAAAAATTAAATAAAGACATGAACGAGGCCATTATTGATACACTTTAGAAACGAACTGTCTGTACTACGATATTTATATGTATGGATAATATCTTCCTTGTGAAGAAATCGGTCCCGCAACCTTAGATCGCAACAGAACAATGTCACCGGGCCGCAAACCACAAGAGTGGTGTGGTGAAATAATAAATATTAAGGCGCAGTTATAAAAAAATACTTGAGCTGATTGTATTGAGGCCGACGTGGCGCAGAGGCACGAGGGTGTGACTATAATGCGACGGTTGTGGGTTCAATTTCCTTGAAAAATTCGGCGGAAAGTGGGGAACAGAGTGTCTTAACAATAGGTTCCCTTTGAGATCCTTCCATACGCGAAATACAGCGTTAAGCTGTTTTTATTTTATTTATTTTTTTATAAAAAATACTAAGAATATATTTCAACATTCTACTATTCAAAGACTAGTTTATTTATAGCAATATCTATATTAACACAAATACTTATTGTTATTCTGTAATACTCAATGTACAGTTGTTTAACATAGGTATCTACATATAAAAAGAATTGTATGTAAGCCAGTAATTCAATTTTTTTAACATATTATGAACTTAACCGTATTTATAAACCACTGTTAATCTTAAGTTCGATCATGAGCGATCTTGAGATGCTGTCTTCATTGATAGATTTTATTAATTCAAGTCAAGATCGCCTTGAAGATCGATCTCTGAATTGAGAGCGGTTTATAAATGCGAGAGCGGTTTATACTACACTCCGTTTCTGTGGTACTCCGTACCCCCAACGATTGACCGGAAGCTCGACGCCGCTCAGCATGTACCCTTATTCAAACCTACCCTTATTCACCAGCAACCTACCCTTATTCAAATTCTTCGCTATCATACAAAAGGCGTGCGGCGGCGTCTCCCCCTTGCTGGCCACTATGACGCACACATCCACCACCACCAGCGCGTTGCAGGGCACCGTGCGGTGCGCCCGGCGGTACGTTATGAACGTCTTCGCCGTTGAATTGTTCACGTTAGCGCAGCGACCGTCCACCGACTTGAGTACCACTTCTGCGTCCGCCATTAGTTTCTCTTTGCCGTCGTACATTACACCTGGTGGAAATGATTAAAGAATTATTGAATAATATAAATAATATGATTGAGGCCATCGTGACTGCAGGGGCACTAGGGTCTGACTGTAACGCGGCGTTTGCGGGTGCGGCGGTGGAGGGAGCCTACTGTTAAAACCCTCCGTTCTGGACTGTTCGTCGAATTCCGGAGGCTTTGCATGATGAGAGGCGAAGCTCAACGAAGCACGCTTTGCCCCGACAGCAAAGCAAAAACCAAAAAAAAATATAATAAATAATTCATTTCCTTTAGTGAGAATCGAACTCACAACCTGTCCCGTTTACAATCACACTTGCTCCTATGTCACGACTGGCCCGTGATACACTTTCCAAAAAAAAAAATCTGATACACGCTGTATACTGCAGCAGGGTAGGCAGGGGGAACCTAGTGTTACGCAGACATTGCGTGTTGAGGGGTGGAACTCAGAAATGAAAACATTAAATATTTAATTTCCTCCAGTGGCAATCGAATCCACAACCAGTTGCGTATACTCGTACTCGTTTACGCGTCTGGCCTCATATACATTTACGATGCAGATATTAATAAGACAACTATACAAATAATAATATACAAATATAACAATAAGATAACTATACAGGAGTTAATATTTTTGACGTAACAATCGTATTCAAGTTCACAAATAAAAGTTGTTCGTGATTTTGTCAACTTGGCATGTTCTATTTTAGAGTCGATGAGGTCATATAAAGGCCTCTTTCTGGATGCCATAAGAAATCAGCGCTACTCGTAAAGTAATCTTTGTCAATCATGCGTGTAATTGAATGAGTGAGGCCAGTCGCCGGGGCACGAGCGACGAGTCACAGCTTCGATTCCTACTTCCACTCCTTCGAGGAAATGAAATATTTAATATGTTCATTTCTCTGTTCATGTGGCTAGGAAATGCACAATTGTGGTGAGTTCCGCCACTAAACACGTAATGCCTGTCGATTTCAGCGGAGAGTGGGGAGCAGAGTGTTAACACTAGGCCCTCTGCTTACCCTGCTGAGGCTGAGAAAATGAAAAAAAAAATAAAAAAATCTTTTTAAAGTATAACGAGAGGAAGCGTATCAAAGTAAAAGATTCAAGTAAGTAACATGTTTGGTTCATTAGAGTCTTCTTCAGTTTTTCGATAATAGTTCATCAAGATATTGTAAGAGAAAAATGTGAATGACCATCGTCATTTAGATTGAATAATTAGTTTACAAGCAATTATAGCTACCAGCTGCGTATTTAAAAATTAAAATTAAATTAAAATTAAATTAAATTAAAATTAAATTAAATTAAATTAAAAAATTAGCTTCACGCTATATCCCGCACACAGCATTTATATTTACAATATATGAGGCCAGTCATGGCGCAGGGGCACAATCGTATGACTGTATAGGTACGTTATGATCAGTTGTGGGTTCGATCTCTTAGGGGAGAAATCTAAAAAAAAACCAAGAAACACGTGTTTAATAAAATATTTTTAACAGTCTGAATTGAAATTTTTATAAAAATCGGTGGCGATTTATAGATTTTTCCATATAAACTTTCAACCCCTTATAAATAAATAAAACCCTTAGGGGGTGAATTCTAAAAAAGCATGAAACAAGAGTCAAAGAAATATTTTTAAGAGTCTGAATTTCAAATTTTATAAAAATCGGTTGTACCACGTATTTTTAAAGGTATAAGAAGAAAAGACATAGGTTTTTTATTATAAAAAAATGTTTTTAAAAAAAATATTAACTATTGTCTATAATAAAAAAAATTTGCTTATAAGCAAGCAAAGCGTTTAAGTCTCTAAAAGATACATATCGCACCCTCAGTATGTAATGTTATATTTCTTTATATAAAGGCACAATCCAAAAAAGTAGAATTTCGGGAAATCACGATTAAAGAAAGATTTTGGATTCTCTCATTTTAGTAATTTTTTTTCAAATTACATGCTTACAATTAATACTGTATATTATACAAAAAACACAAATGCTTTAGTGATTACGCGAACGAAGCCGCGAGCGGATCGTTAGTATAGTAAAAAAATAATAATATAGATATTTTTATCTCCTTGTAAACAAATCATATCTAGAACTAGATTGCATATATAGCGCGCTCGTGTTTCACTGGATCAAGTTGCGTTTCCTTTTATGTAACAGCACAAGGGATTTGCTACGAAGAGAGAGTCAATTAGAAGTTTCATTTAGCTCTGTATAGTTTAACGAAGAATTTTCATTGACACCGTTGAAAGTAAAACGAACGAATTTAATTTTGAATACGTATAATATACATAAATTATGTATTTAACATTCTAAATCAGCTTCACGCTGAATAGCATAAAGCAGGGTAGGCAGCGGGAACCTACCCTGCTTTATGCTATTCAGCGGGAAAGTGCTAAAACACTCCGCTCTCCATTTTTTGCAGATTTTCACGAGGCGTTGCGTACTGAGTGGTAGAGCTAAACGAGTTCCAGAAAGAAGAAATGACAATATTAATAAAAAATAATTCATTCCCCCGAATGGGAATCGAACTCACAACCGTCGCGTTAGTCACACCCTGTGCACCTACGCCACGACGCCTCTCAATGTTCTACATTTATAATATAATCTCTATATATAATAAGACAGTAAAAATATTTTGTCTGTACATTTAGAAATTTTGACTGAAATGGATAGAGGGACACTTAAAAAGAATAATAGAAAGCAAAAATATTTTTGATTTTTTAATTAAAAATAATTTCTTGTCTGTCTGTCCGTCTGTCGATATGTATGGTCACATTTTTCTCTGAAAGTACTGAACTGATTTACTTGAAAATTTCACCAACCAAAACAAAGGGTTTGTTCATCAAAATCGGTTCATTACAAAAAAAGTCATCGTCATTTGAATGAACTCAAGGCATTAGTTTGCCTGCGAATGTTATATAGCAATGGCGCTGGTAAGATTCTTGACCAAAGAATGAAATTCTAAACGTCTTGGTTATGTGACTGTTGATAAAAATATATATTTTTGAAGCACTATTATACAATATTTTATACAACAAAGTAAACAAAATTGAATTGTTACTGAAGATTACCTTCATAAATCATAACAGTTAAGTTTAAGTCGTCATTAATTCAACACAGAGATAAAGAACGATTTGATCTTCAAAGAAATATCAAGTAGGTACATACATAGATTTTTTAGTTCGTTCGTTCGTTTGAAATAAATCTATATAAAAATGCCTAAAACATCCTTTCTACGTGTACACTGTAATAACTACATATTTACCAATTGTACATTTATCTAATAATATATGTAACTAATTTAAAAACTGTACAGGAGTTAATATAAAATCATTATAGTTATTTTACAAAGAATATTATGAATTCTTACCCAAATCAATAATTTAACATTTAAGGCTGTTTCTGAAGGAGTAAATTAAATTATTCACTGACACCAGCACATTTAACAGAGTTTTAAAATTATGATGAGACTTACATAACATAGATAAAAAGAATGTAATGTTACAAAAATATGTACGTATAATAAATAATTAGCTTCATGTGTATTGTATAAATATCAAATATCAACATTGGTCGTATTTTTTAATTCAAAACAATCAAAAATTCTTATAGAAATTACGATAATGTAGTATAACAATAACATTAGAAGTCATTATAGTTGTCAATCAATTATGTAGTTTAAGCGGGCGAAGCCGAGAGCAGGCTGCTAGTATAATAATATAATTGTTATTTATATTATTTATTTGAAGTTTTTCTTGTTTACTGATTTTAAAAACCAATATAAAAATAATATTATATAAGGCGTAGTGGCAAAAAGTGCGATTGTAAAATCGACTGGTTGTGGGTTCGATCCCCACTCGAGGAAGTGAAATATTTATTTACATTTATATTTTCATTTCTTCGCTCTGGTGTCGAGGCAAAGCCCGGCGTCGAGTTCCGCCACTCAACACGTAATGAACTCCAGAACTCGTCGGAAAGTGGGGAATGGAGTGTCTACACACTAGGTTCCCTCTGCGTACCCTGCCGTGTGCGGGATAAAGCGTGAAACGAATGAAATGAATGAAACGAATAAACGAAAAATCAATATTGCTTTTGACATTTTAAAGGTAAATAAAATAAGGAGTCGGAATCCTTATAACAACATCCACTTATTTATGTCGAAAGTATAACCACTTGCGGTTTAAAGGGACGACATTGATCTGCGATAAGCCAGCTTATGCGTACATTTTCTTTTGGTTATATAAAATAAATTTATTATATTTATGATGTAAAGTAGAGCCTGTGAACGGATCGTAATATAAGCAATTAACTTTCAATTTGTATAATATAATTATTATAAAGTCAGTTTAAACACAAAAACAAACACATTAAGATTTATCTATTTCTTTCATGTTAATTATTATTTATTTATGAGGCCGCTGTGGCGCAGGGGCACAAGAGCGTGACTGTAACTCGGCGGTTGTGGGTTCGATCCCCAATCGGGGAAAAGGAATTATTATTTATTAATATTTTCATTTCTTCGCTCTGACATCAAGGCAATAGCCCGTTGTCGATTTCCGCCACTAAACTGGCACCTTAAAAAATTTTTGGGGAACGGAGTGTCTCAACACTTGGTTCTCTGTGCATATCTTGTTATCGGGATACAGCGTGGATCTGATTTTTGTTATTATTTATGTTAAACTAATAGAATTGAAAGTTTGACTAAAAGGAGATTATATAGCATAATAATAACCAAAAATCAAGATAAAATAATACTTTTACAGTATACCTGTGGTTCGGTTGACTCATCTCTAAATATATTTGATGATGTTAAGTTCAGGTTAGAATATTAATACAAGGATAGGGTATTGTCTGACGGTTTTGCAAAATATAGTTTAAAAACTATAGGTATTTACAAACGAAAATGAAGACTAAAATTTACAAAAGAAATTGAGGCCAGTCGTGGCGCAAGAGCATAAGTGTGTGACTGAAAATGTGACTGGTTGTGGGTTCGTTCCCTAGTCAAGGGAATTAAATATTTTGATTTTTTGACACTGGTGTCGAGGCAGAAAGCCACGTTGAGTTCCGCCACTCAACACGCAATGCCGCCATGGTACGGAGTGTCTTAACACTTCCTGTATTAAATTTTTTTTTTTAATTCAATACATTAAATAAAGTCTTAAACAGCGTCCGATAATTTAACATCATAATGTTATATTTTTTATTTAAATTATATTATAAAATATATACTTACCGATATCAACAAGTGGCGGTTTATCTCTGCCCCTCCTAAGACATAGAAAGCATTCGGGTGACCGCATAGATCCATGGTTCAAATCTGCCGGCAACCCTGTCGGGGTCAGTTCCAACATTTCATACCCATTTGGCACTTTTTCCCCCAAAGTGGGAAATATGACACCTGAAACAATCATTTTGTTTTTTTTTATTCTGTATTTATTATCAAGCAATATTTTATAAATATAATTTTCTTCGTTTAAAATTCTTGTAGCCATAGCTGACATATAAAACATTTTTTTAGAATATTATAATATTTACGCAGAGTCCAAACGAGACAGGTTTCGGGTTCGATTCCTACTCGAGAAAATGAAATAAGTATTTAATATTTTATTTTTTTCGCTCTGGTGTCGAAGGACAGGGAAGGGCCTTCAGAATTCGACGAAAAATAGGGAACGGAAGTGTTCATGGGTTCCCTCTGCCTAGTCTGTTATGGGCGGGATGGAGCGTGATAAAATGAAAATGTACATATAAACATATGTCCTTTATGTTTTATTACAATTATAACGACATAATGTCGTTCGATGCGAAAGTTGAAGATAATAAAAAAGCTGAGCCCGTCGTGGCGCAGTGGCACAAGCGTGTGACTGTAAGCGACATGGTTTTGGGTTCGATTCCCACTAGGGAGAATGAATAATTATTTGTTAAATTATTAACATTTTAATTTTTTACATCTGTTAACAAGGCAAACACACAATGCCTCTAAAATTAATCAGTCAGAAATCTGTGGAAAGTAAGGGACGGAGTGTCTTAACATTATGTTCCCTCTTCCTATCCTGCTTTTTTCGGGAAACTGTGTGGACCAGAAAAAAATGCTTTTAGTATATAGCATACCGTATATATAGTATCGAATACTAATTAATTTTACTAAGATCTGTTTCCCTCACTAGGTCAATGACTTATAAATATTTACGGTCGAACAAAACGTCACGTCGAGGGATACCCGTTTATATATAAATACCTTGAAAGAATTTATATGGGTTCAAATTCTTTTATGTAACACAAACACATAATTAACACTACATTATACAACACATGCGGGTGTATTGAGAAATAAGATTATACAATGTCATTCATAGAAAATCGTTATTTTGCACCAACCACAAATCTTCTTCTATAATAAAAATAAATATATCATTATTTTTTTGTCTATATTTTAGTGTTTTTTTCATAATTAAAAAAAAACTATCAACTTACGTTATGTAAATAAAACTTTTTAATTTCCATCATATATTTTCGTCGTATATTTACACAGCGCAAGCAAACAAAGTCAACATGTGGAGGGACTTTAATTTATAATACGTAGAGAAAGGAAAAATTTAAATGCCTATTCATATCTTCGCACTGGCGTACAGGCAAAATTGCGGCGTTGAGTTCCGCCACTCAACACGCAATGTCTAACTGAATTTTGGAAATTCAGCGGAAAGTTAGAAACGGAGAGTCTTAACATTAGGTTCTCTCTGTCAACCCTGCTGTGTGGAATACAGCGTGAAGCTGATTTAATTTAATAAATAACATCACTAGAAACTCAATGTCACAAAGATTCATTCAAAGGAGACAGTAATGATCAATGATAATAAATATGAATCGGTGCGAGGGTAAATCGATACTGAACTTTAGTTGAACTTTATCGCCAATATGAAGACTTATATAGCTATATTTAGAATACTAAATGTAATTTACTATGAGAAATATACGACACCAAGTCTACAAACTACAAACGTTTGTTGTAGCCTTCATATTTTTTTCTTGGCATTGATACAAAAAACACGTACTTCTTCATACAAAACACATAATATATGTACATTATTTTTCTTTAAAATTCCAAAGAGAAAGATATTTTATCTAAAAAATTATTAAAACTTGAAATACTAATACAGACGATGATTTGATTACTCTTTCATTCTTGTAATATATTGAGATATTATCATTTTTTCACGTTAAATGTATCTTAGTGCCAATATTATAAAATGTACTGTAGTTTAAGCCATCATTGCAATTTACACTGACGCTATTATGCGTAGGAATTTAAATGCAAAAAAATTGCCGTGCTCTACATGTTTGTTACAATTGTAACTCTTCTACTGTATTATTGGTAGAGTATTTAAAATAATGCAGCTACATAGCATTACGTAATGGTTCCATATTGTTGATAGGATTATCTGATGAAAATAGAAGCCTGTGTGGGCAACATATTACGACGCTACACCGTCGTATACAAAATACATTATGATATAGTATAAAATAACAAATTGATAACATATAAAATACACAAAAAAATCCAGGCAATGTAAAAATTTAATATCGTATTCATTTTATTTATCGTCACGCTGTCTGCTGCTGTGCTGTCCCGCACACACCAGGTAGAGGGAACCTAGTGTTAATACACTCGGTTCCACATTTTCCACCGAATTCTGGAGACTATGTGTGGTGAGTGGCGAAACTCAACGAAGAATTTTTTTTTTTCGAGTAGGAATCGAACTCAAAAGTTGTCGCGTTTACAGTCACATTTTACGTCCTGCGCCACGGCTGACCTCAATTAAAGTTGTTAATTATAAAAATTTTAAATATTTTGACCCACTTCTTTATCAGTAGGCACTTTCTTCTTTAAAAGCTATCTTCCAATAACTTGTTTAATTATAAGAAATAACTAAATACATAATTAAAATTCATCAAGAGAAAATTAAATAACATTCAAATCGCAGTAACACGTATATAATATATTCTCTAGACCCGCCTAAAAACCATCAACCAACAAAAAAAGGAAGTGCTTAATCACAACACAAGTTACGAAATAACGATAATAATTATATAATATAATGTAATAGTACCTACGGCGGAACAGCCAAAAAAAATATTGCAAACAAAAAATTAAGTCAGTTATCGACAACATTGAAATCGTCGAAGCCTATAAGTTTTACAGTACATGCGGCGAACTGGTAGGCTACTGGCAACTGTAAACTGGACGCACAACTTTTTTTTATTTCCTTTTAAAGTCTGGTTCATCCGCGGACCAAGGTCCCTTGGCGTCCTAGACATCTGGTTAATCGAGACTTTTACCAATCAGTGCCTATATTTTTTTATAATAAGAAACGTTTTTCGGCTATTTGAATGGTAAAAATATAAAATACTTGTACAATATGTACTAACTAGATATATTATGATGTATTATATTGTATTATGTTGTATTATTATTTTTTAATAAATATTAAGAAAAGAGTTCGTGCGCTTATAGCCAAAAGCTAAAGTAAAGTATTATCTCGCACTTCTTCGAAAACAATAAAGATAATAATGCCAAAGAAGAAGAAAAATTTTGATTCTTATATCATTTTTTTTTTTAAATATCGTATACGATACGAGAATTGAATCTTATTATATTCAGCTTACTTTAAATCAGGGATTCCCAATTTTTTCTTGATCAAGGATCACTTTTATATCATTCTTGATAGCAGGGACCATTATGGATGTAGGTATAATAAAAATTAATTGTGATAATTAAACAGAAACTTCGCCTCACTACCCCAGTCATAAAATTAAAATCGTTCGCGGACCATATTCAGGCTTCTGCGGACCACTGGTTGGAAACCACTACTTTAAACCATCATTTGCAGCTAGGCAGGCAAACAAAATTTAGTATTAAGACACTTCTCCATGTTAAATACTATTCGTGACATTGTGTTTTGAGTTGCACTCAATACTGAATTTTGTTGTTACAGACCAAAGCCGTAAAAATAATGAATCCTTCCAAGAGAGGACTGAACCCACAATTATCGCATTTACAGTCGGATGTATTCCTACTCCGGCGCGATGGTATTTTATGTATATTACAATAAATTTTAAATCATGTAGGTATATTAAGCGGCGTTGCGTTCCGCCACTAACCTCCAGAAGGCAGCGGAAACTGGGGTACGGAAGTAACTTAATGGAAACAGAGTATCTTAATAACAGTATTCCTGGTTCCCTGCCTACCGTACTCTATGTGCAGGATAAAATGTGAAGGTAAAAGAAGTGTATATTATACTAACAAATATAAAGATATATAGCGCTAAGTAAAAAAACTAAACATATAATATAATTATATGAGTATTTTTTGTTTAAGATCAAAAGGTACCTTGGATGGATGTTAATGTTAAATAATGTTTTGTAATTTTAATATTTATGAGTTCAAAATGGTTTTTTCGTTTGTTTTTTTTAATATATGTATATTTTTTTACATTTTAAAGTTATATTAAATTTTTCTTAAGTTTGTAAAGTTTTATGGCAATTAAATATAATTATTTAGGCATTAAATTTAATTTAATTCATATTATAACATAAAATATAATATATTCATAAAAATTTTATATAACATTAAAAGTAAAAATATATAAATTTTAAAAAACAAAACCCCATTTTGAACTCATAAATATTAAAATTGCAAAACATTAGTATTAGCTTAACTTAGCTTCACCCTTTATCCTCTAGCAAGGGTAGTCAGAGATAACAGAGCTCCCCTACATACCTCTTTCACCGTATCCACTGTCATCAACCTCTTCATACAAGCCCTCCAGGGGATCCTCATGCTTTTTACATGACCTTCCTCCAGTATCTTAGATACTGTGAAGGTGAACTAAGGTCTTTCCCAACCTATCTTACCACTCACCTTTCCATCATAAATCTTTCATCTCTCATTTGTTTGACGAGCCCAAATCAGCTGAGCACATTCTTCTGGATTCTCACCATGACATCCTCGCTAGCACCTACCATTCTGTGTAACTATTCAATCAGCTAAGCTGATTCCACATATCCTACAACCTTTCGCCATCTCATCAATGCAGCTAAGGGTCTGTTAAGCCTATTACCGGCAACAATACACCTTTCCACATCTATCTCGTATCTTCCATCTTCATATATTTTACAGATCAAACACTATTGCAAAATGCAAAATATGTTGTAGCTTATTGTCACAATGATTATAATAAATTTGTATAATTCTTGTAATTTGTGGCTTATTACATATTAAAATACATATGTCATATATGTCCTATATTACTAGCTAATATTAATTATGTATAATTATACTGTGAAAATAAACATAAATTCTAATAATACAACTTTCTTTTGATTGTGCATATTTTGTACATATTTCACCCTTTTTTAGTGAATACTTGCATGCATATTATGACATTTTTATTTTTATAGTGTATATAATCCAATGTCTAGTCATTACAAATTTTAAAATAACCAGATTATGGTTACTAAACCATTTAACAAGTACTAACTGTTCTTATAACAAGATTTATAAAAACATTATTATGCACAGCAATAAAAGGGCATGAATAGAATAACTAAACAGGCAAGTTTCATATATAATGAACCAATTGTGGCCTAGAGAACAAATTATGCATGTCACATTTAACTAATTAATCACATCCTTATTCATTTTGCTAATTTAGGTATTGTAATTCTCTGTTGACTTTAGTGTATAAAATTACATAAATAATATATAATTATTGTTTTTTTTTTCATCAAATTTTATATATATAATTTAATTAAAAATAAATAAATATTTATAGCTCAGCATTCAGCATGTTTAGATAAAGATTTTTTTTTCTCGAGATAAAATAAATTTATTTAACATTATTTTACAATACTTACCAATGTCGGTTATTGGAGATTTTGAAGTATATCCTTTTAAGTGGCCTGAGTCGGAGTCATCAAGTATTTCAGGCTGCTCAGGCAAACCCGCCACAACAAAATAATCTGCTACCCTCCTTTCGTCCATGGTTACTTCTCTGTTTGTTAATAAATTCACAACATTTTAATATACACAGAAGAGACATAAAATCAATGAGAATTTATTCTATTTTAAGTCACATCAACATTCAACATCTTTGATTTCTTTACTTTATAATAAAAGAGAGATATCATCATGAATGATACAAGATAATTAGAATAAAGAAAAAATAAATGAAAAACATGAAATCCCTAAAGTGAACTTACAAATTATTGGTACAGATAACGAATTATTTTATCAGCAAATTAAACATTATCGGTTAAATATGTATTGTTCAGTTACATATTTTCCATTTTTGTAAGGTGTTTAATGGCAATATAGTCATTTTCTTGCACAAAAAGCACTTAAATCTTATGCAAGTTATATACTTCACATCCACAATCACAAATCACATTATTTGGCCACAGATTAGACTAAAATGACAGCTGTCATAAAAAGAAACGCCATTTGCAATACAGATGAAACACTCTTTTATATTATTGCCTATGTTTTGTGGCATATTGTTCTTATACCGTAAGTTGGTAGCTCTCCGAAATGCACAAATTTCAATTTCCTTATGTAAATTAAAAAATAGAAAATTATTTTAAGAAGATCAATATTATATTAAATACTTAAAAAAATAATAAATAAAGTCTAGACAAGATTGCTAATTAAGTGTTTATAAAAATATATTTTAAGAAAAACCTTTAAAAACTTGACCTAAATCTTATCTAATTTCTGTTTAAAAATATTTGTAATTTAAGTATATAAATTTTTTGTACTATTTTCAATGAAATCAGTCCATACTGAAAGTTTTGAAAATAATAAGTGCTTATAATTTAGGTGTAGCTACACAGACATCGATCGCAAAAGCTTATAAGATTACTATTATTGATCGTTCGAGTTTTGGTTTTAAATATTGTCACGAAACGACGTTATTGTTTCATTTTGGGACGCCACAGAAGTTTTAGCCATGCAGAGATGAGGCTTAAATTACATTCTCCTAATTTTAGCACATTAATCATCGTTGATATTTTATTAACTCTTAAGAATATAAATGTTTCGGTCAACGTCCATAAATACTTATATTGAACAAAATCTGTACCTAACCAACATATTTTATTTACCTTGAATGAATTTTTAATAAAGTTACAAGTTTACAACATGTTTTATAAATATAAATTATTGATAGAGACGTTGTTGTCAGCAAAATGGTAAAAGAGAGCAATGACGCTGGTTGAAGACAATGCTTTTACAAGAAAAACGACAATGACAATTGGGGAGAATAATGATTATTAGTTTTTTAGAATAGATGAATGGATGTGATTTCACTATTGGAGATTTTAAAAATCAGTTTCACGCTGTATGCCGCATACAGCAGGGTAGAAAGAGGGAACCTAGTGTTATGACACTACGCTCCACACTTTCCGCCGGGTTCTGGAGACATTGCGTGTTGAGTAGCGGTACTCAACGCCTCGTTATGCCTCGTCACCAGAGCGAGGAAATGAAAATATAAATGTAACTTAAAAATTTTACTTCCTCGTACTTTACTTCCTATTTTCGTGGGGATCGAACTCACAGCCACTATATAGTCACATTTTGTGCCCCTGCACTACAACTGACCTGATGGAATTTTATTACTTAAATAGTTATGGTATTTATACTAAATGCTAATAATGTAAAATTTTGTATATTTCTTACATCTGGCTACATACGGAATACGGCGTAAAGATGAAAAAAATAGTAAGACTAATTGAAGCTAACAAGACAGAAATAAAACTTGGAGAGTGTAAAAATAGTTTTATTTATACATCAATAACTATCTCTTTTTGTGCCTTTGATGAAGGTACTAAGACATCTGTAAGTTCTATTGATTCATTTGTACCAACTTGAGCTCCAGCGAAAAGTAGACCTATTGCGCCTTCAAGTTCGCTCACTTGCTTACAAACTTCGATTTCATCTTTTATTTCTTCTAACAGTGATGTGTATAGCCATAAATTTTGTTCTGAAAATAGTTTTATTTGATTTTCAAAGACATCTACAAATACATTGGCTGCATCTATTATTGTCCTTGTAAATCTTGTTTCACCAAGATTTTTCTTAAAGAATTTTAATAAAGCACCTATGTCTTTTTCACTCAAACCATTAATTGCTATATGTAATGTTTGTCTTCTAAGTAATTCTTGCATTAAGGCAACTGTTTTTTCTGGATGCTTTCCTGATACAAATTTTTTTAAGACAGCAGACAGAGCTTTACTAAACTCCATTTTCCTCAAATAGTTATCATATTCAGGTGCTTTTTGTACTTTTTCATTAGATACAACATAATCAACAGTACCAGTTCCTGTGTGATCTGATGCAAATTTAAACAATCCTCGTTTTTCCACTGAATGTTCAGAGCGCTGTTCTCTTTTTCTTATTGAAATGACTCCATCTATCATACCTACTGCTAGAGCATCATCATTTTCAGATATTGCCATACTCAGTACTGCATTCGGAAAATCTATGTTGTGTACTACTTTAAAAGTGGATAAGTCATATATTTTCACATGCCTGTCCAGTGACGCTGACATAAGCCTACTATTGTTTGAAGCTAATTTAAGTGTAGTGACAGTTTTATGATGTTGAGATATATTCGCTAACAATTTACCTCCATTAAATATATCCCACACTTTAATTTCTGTTCCACCCCCACTAATGAAAATACCACCTGATGGAAGGAAAAGTGTGGATTCAACTGGACTACCATGGTTTACTGTTAATACAGTTTCATTTGATCTACAGTCGTATAGTTTGACAGTATGATCATAACTCCCAGATAAAATAATGTCTGGAGAGATTGGGCTTGGAGCACCAGCTCGAATATAATCTGTATGATCTGAGAAATTTGCTATTCTTTCTTCTGTAGCAATATCCCATAAAGAGACTGATTTGTCATCAGAAAAACTAAGTACTTTAACCTGGTCTTTTGAGAAAAATGTTCTGTGGACCTAAAACAATAATATAAGTATATATTTTATGGTGGTATTCATATATTAAAAGTATATTAAACAGAGGCCAGTCATGGCACAGTGGCACAAAGTGTAACTGTAAAACCGACTGGTTATGGGTTCAATCCCCACTCAAAGGATATGAAATATTTACTTAGATTTATATTTCCATTTCTTCGCGCTGGTGATGAGGCAAAGTGCGGCGTTGTGATTCTGTCACTTGACACGCAATGCCTCCAGAATTCAGCAGAAAGTAGGGAACAGAGTGTTTTACACTAGGTTCCCTCTGCCTTCCCTGCTGTGTGCGAGTTACAGTGTAAAGCTGATTTGATTTTATATTAAACAAAACATAGGTTTATGTTAATTTCAAACTTACAGGTCCTGAATGGCCAGTAAATACTCTGAGTACATTTTTAGATTGAACATCAAATAATTTAACAGCTGCTTCCTCACTACCGGCTACGAGGAGTCTGCCATCTCTTCTAAAGCAACCACCGTAGGCAGCTTCTACAAATTTTGATATATTTTTGGATACTACTTTTGTAATTGGATCATAAATCTGAAAGAAAATATTGTAAGTAACAAATTAAATATATTAATCAGTTAGTTCATTTATGGCCTTGGTTCCCTCTTGGGGTCATGAGTTATTTTCATTTCTCTGCTCTGATAACAAAATGTTAAGTTCCAGCACTCATTGTCTTGAAAATTGGTTAATGAGTAGGGAATAGAGTCTTAAAACTTGGTTTCCTCTGCCTACCTTTGTATACATGAAATACAGTCTGAATCTAAACAAAGGTGCCTCATAAAACAATCATATATGCAAGTCAACTAATCAACATAAATATGTTCAATCAAAAATTCAAAACTGCTAACTATACTATATAGAGCATTTTGTATTTGAATATTTTAATCATGCCTGGTTTGTTTTTTATTTATGTAGTTGCCTTACAAATGTTAATTACTCATGTTAAATTTAGAAATGTATACTCAACACATAAGAACAATCTAAATTATTCATGAAAATCTCATCTTCAATAATCTTTTGTTAAAACTCAAACTTTGCAGGACTTTTCAGTGGAGCTGAGCAGGACAACATGAATTAAAATGACGGTGTAAAGTTGTTTTGTATTCTAAAAATATACTATAGTTATAATAATTACCTGTATTCTAACGGAACATGTGGCAGCAAAATAGTAAGGTTCCACTGGGCTAAAGTCTAGGTAATCTATTGCACCGAACTCTTTTATAAGAACTGGAAGCTGAAAGTATTAATTTTACATTTTAATAATTAATATAACACATAACAGCTCATTGTAAACTAAATATAAACATTTATATTCGGTAAATTGTTTACCCCTAATTTCTTCCAGTAGATTGCATCTTGGGTTGATGTAGAAGCGGGTTTTTGGAAAACTACTTTATTAGTTTTTTTAATGGATAAGATATGTGAGCCATAATGAAATAGTTCAAAAATAATATAAACTCTAAAATAAATTATCAAAACGTTGGTAGCCGTCTTAAACACATTGTTGTTTAATATGACAGTGACAATGATTATCGTTTAGTGACACTTACAAAATATGAACAAAGTAAGAACAGGCATAGAATGCTATTCTCTAACAGTAAGCTTATAAATTTAATATTATTTTAATATTAAGGCGAAGATTTAAATAGGTACGGAAAAAATTAATGACTTTTTTAAAGTAAAGTTTATTATTAGAATTTATAAAATGGAAACATAAAAAATATAGAAATGTAAAAATATTTTTTTTCTGGCCTGATCATTGCTTCATAATTTTTCACTTACGATTTTTCGTTTAAGTTACTAACGAAAAAAAAAAAAAAAAAATCAGCTTCTCGCTGTATCCCGCACACTGCAGGGTAGGCAGAGGGAACGTAGTGAAAGACACTCCGTTCCCCACTTTCTGCCGATTTTCGGAGGCATTGCGTGTTAAGTGGCAGAACTCAACGGCACAAGGTGTGACTGTAAACCGACTGGTTGTGGGTTCGATCCCAACTCGAGGAGATGAAATATTTATTTAAATTTATATTTCCCTTTCGTCGCTCTGTTGTCGAGGCAAAGCGCGCTCCAGAATTCGGCAGAAAGTGGGGAACAGTGTGTCTTCAGCAGGATAGGCAGAGGGAACCTTAGTTTTATTTAACTAAAACATTTGCTAGATATTTTAAATTATGAGAATGCCAACTTTGATAGGACATTTCTTTTATTACAATTATATTTCAAACTTCGAGAGATGGGCACTGGTGTAGCATTAAGGTACGGTACCTATCGTGCGTAAATTAGAAGGTACCGTACCGTATATTGCTTTTTCGGTTCACTTTTCTACTTATTTTACTGCGTATTTCTACTCTTATTTATCTGTATATTTTATTGTCATTCGATTTTTTTATTTGTCAATGTCACTGTCAAGATGTATCTTTAAATAACTTGTGTTTTCTGGTTATTTTATTATAATTAAAGGAATACTATCATAATTTTGAAGCTTATATTGAGATAAAAAAGTGATAATGTTCAAATTACTTAGTCGACATGGTCGGCGCAGCGGCATTATCAGTTTATTCTGCGAAAAAAACATTGAGGTTAGAAAACCTAGGATTTACTACTTCTATGCATCTGCTGGATCAGTACGATTTGCCTCGACTAGTGATGTAGCAAAAATATCACCTATTGTAGATAAAATTCCAGAACCACCTCCAGTACCAGATTCTGTAGCAGTTGGTGACATAACAGAAGCTGTACAGTCGCTGGCCGCTAATGGTGAACCCACTTTCGCTAGTCTTGGACTTGGAGGATGGAGTCCTGTCGGCATAGTACAAAATTGTTTAGAATATTTACATATTTCACTTGATGTCCCATGGTGGGGTGCTATAATGATTGGTACAGTTGTTGTTAGGCTATTAATGTTTCCTCTAGTTATAGTATCGCAACGAAATACTGCAGTAATGAATAATTATTTACCTGAAATTCAATTACTTCAGACAAAAATGACACAAGCACGACAGACAGGAAATCAGTTGGATGCAGCTCGTTATGCACAAGAAATGATGATGTTTATGAAAGAAAAAGGTTTAAACCCTTTAAAAAATGTACTTGTACCATTAGCTCAAGCACCATTGTTCATTTCATTTTTTATGGGGTTAAGAGGTATGGCTAATTGTCCTGTTGAAAGTATGATGCACGGTGGTCTGTGGTGGTTTGCAGATTTGACTGTACCTGACCAATTTTTCATTTTACCTCTTATTACAAGTGCCACTATGTGGGCTACCATAGAACTTGGAGTAGATGGAGGCCGTCTTGATGCTCAAAATATGCAACTTATGAGATATTTTCTGAGGGCCATACCTCTTGTTATGATACCATTTACAATTAATTTCCCTGGGGCTATTCTAGTGTATTGGTGTTCAACTAATTTCATTTCTCTTGTTCAAGTATCTTTTTTGAAGATACCCGCAGTAAGAGAATATTTTAAGATTCCTAAGTTGTTAAAACATAATCCAGAAAATTTACCAATAAAGAAAAAAGGATTTGTAGAAGGTGCAAAGGAATCATGGACAAATTTAAAGTTATCAAGGGACTTAGCAGACAGACAAAGAGTAGATGAGATGATTTTCACTAGAGCAGGGCAGGGACCGTTGCAAAAAACTTTTAAATATGATCCAACAAAAGTAACAAAAATACAAGCTAAACCTAAATAATATCTAGAATATATATGTAATTTTATAATGTAGTTGTAATAAAATGTATTATACATTGAAGAATGTTTTTTTCATTTACTCCTTATATATTTTTTACTTTGATATTGTAATGTATCAAAATGTAGTAAATTTATCTCAATATATTATTTTTAAAGTGAAAATTTTATATTATTGTATTTCCACATATGTATGTACATTCATATGTAAATACATATAATTATGAGTCCATTGCGGAGCAATGTCAACATCTGATTGTAACAACAATGGTTATGGGTTTGATCCCCTTCTCAGGAGAATGAATTATTTTCATTTCCCCCTGTCAATCATTTTTGAGCCACTTAACATGTTAGCTCTTGAATTTGAAGGGATACACGAGAATGGAGTATCTTGACTTGACGCTAGGTTCTCTCTGGCTGCCTTGTATGAGGAAGTGTCATGCTAAAAAAAAATATATGGTTTATTATAACATGTATTAAAACTTACTACTATATATAATAACTTTTTAATACTACAAATTCACGAGCGTTCATCAAAGCTCGTACTTTTTCTTCAGAGGCGAGCTACTCTCACCTCTACACGCCCTTTGATGCCGTCAAGCAATAAAGCCAAGTCGAAAAAAAAAAACTTATATTATATGATTACATAAACCAAAGAATGATTTTAACCCAATTTTTATTAACAAAAAGAATTCAAAAGGTTCTTGTGAATTTGCTCAAAATATATTATGATAAATATCAATTATCAACATTGGTAGTATATTTTGACTCAAAACAACCACATTCTTATGGAAATTACGATAATATAGTAAAACAAAACAGAAGATTACATTTTAAAATAATAAAACAATATATTAAAATTAATTATAGTGGTCAGTCAATTTTGTTTATTAAATGAATAATCACAGGGGCACAAGTGTTTAGACTGCAAACGCAACTTTTTGTGGGTTCGATCCCTACTCGAGGAAATGAAATAATTATTTAAAATGGGGAACAGAGGGTCTTAATACTAGGTTTTCTCTGCCTACCCTGCTGTATGCGGGCTGAAGCTGATGTGCTGAATTTTATAACGTGATCTTTATATATTATTTATTAACATGTGATCTGTATAGTCTAAGTCTGAATGCGAATAAGACAAAGGTTCTAGTATTTGAGAGAAATGAAGAATGGTCGGATTGCAAGATCAGTGTAAATGGTAAGATATTAGAATAAGTGAATGAAGTGGTAAATTTAGAAAGTATGTTTCATAGAGGCCAGTCGTAGCGCAGCGGCACGAAGTGTGACTGCAAAACCGACTGGTTGTGGGTTCGATCCCCACTCGTGAGGATGAAATATTTACTTAAATTTATATTTCCATTTCTTCGCTCTGGTTCCGAGGCAAAGCGCGGCGTTGAGTTCTGCCACTCAACACGCAATGCCTCCAGAATTCGGCAGAAAGTGGGGAGCGGAGTGTCTAAAACACTAGGTTCCCTCTGCCTACCCTGCTGTGTGCGGGATACAGCGTGAAGCTGATTTATTTTATTTTATGTTTCATAGAGATGGAAGATACGAGATGGAAGTGTAAAAGCGTATTGTTGCTGGTAACAAGGTGGACGGTGCTTTGGCTGCATTTATTGGCGAAACGTCAACATAGCTGCACGTTTTTCCGTACACAATGCAGTGTTAGTACCGATGCTGTTATACGGCAGGCAAACGTGGATATTACAGAAGAAAAATGAATGCTGTTGAGATGCGATCCCTACGTAGGATATGCGGAGTCAGCTCAGCTGATCGAATCCACAAGGAAGAGATATTCAGGATGTAATGAAACGGATGAAAATAAAGAAGGACGTTTTCAGCTGGTTTGGGCACGACAAAGAATGGCAAAAAAGATTTATGATAGAAAAGTGAGCGGTAAGAGAGGTAGAGGGAGACCACGGTTGACCTTCGAAAAAAGTATTAAAGATATTGAAGGAAGATCGCGTAGAAAGCTTGGGTCCCTATGCAGGATTGGACTGCTTGGCGCTCCGTTCTCTTTGAATACTTATATAACCCCGCTGGTGATACAGCTTGAAGCTAAGTTATGTGAAGTTTTTGTAATCTATCTGTGTATAATCCTATGGGTAGTTGAGCGTTATTTTTTGCGAATAGCGAAAAAAAGTAAAGTGTTTTTGATGCTACGAAGGAAAGTTGAAAACGTTTAATCAACTCGGTCTAGTTTTTTAACGTAATTAGCGCGCAACCAAATAGACTAGAGTTTTTAAAATGGCTAATTCATAGCTTCAAAAAATTCTAACCCAACCTGGGTCTAAAAAATATTTTATTTACTACTCGACCTCTATATTTCTTTATTTTTAACGTGGAAGAGAATATTAAAACCTAGACGAATATTAGCTCCAACAGACAGCCTTAGGCTACAGAAAAATAATTAAACTACTCAGGCTTTTTAGAATAAAATATTATAAAAGTAGATACTCATTCACGCCATACATAAAAAGCCGACGTGAAAAACAATTTAATTAATATTGAAATTGAAATACAAATGGCGAGGGCCAAAAATAATATGTATTGTGTTACTGCGAGCTTCGGGGATCGAGACGTTGGAATGTTTTCGACTGAAATAATAATAAAGAGGGAAGCCATTGCTATTTGAACAAAGCAAAGATCTCAAAGACTGAATGAATGCTTAGGTCGCAATTATATATTTGTAGACGAATGCGGGACGACTCGCTGTTAATCATCTATGTACAGTAGATTTTTTCATGTACGCTCATGCAATTAGTCAAAGAGAGTTTCAGTTTATAATAATGAATTATTATTTATTATTTTCAATAGTAATTTTATGTTTCTTTTGTAGTTTCCAGTAGGCAGAGGGAACCTAGTGTTAGGACTTTCCACTCCAGGCGAGGCTTGCGTGTTGAGTGGCGGACCTCAATGCCCAGCCTTGGTATATTTATATAAAAATATTCATAATGAATAATAATTAATTTCCTCAAATGGGGATTGAACCCACAACCCTCACATTACAGTCACGCCCTTGTACAGCTGCGCCACGACGGCCTCGATTTTATGTTGATTTTCTAATATAAGCAAAATCAGCAATTTAGCGGACTTTATCAGTCACCTTTTTGACTTACAAACTGGCATTTCTGTAGACAACGCTAACGATACCTTCCAAGACCCCACAATATATCTTTCTGTGACGGAGATCTCAACTTAATCCTACTTTCAGAGAGTCCGCAGCTGCGCTGAAATTACAATTACAAACGTAGAACAATTGATTTTATTATTTTCGTTATTAAGTATTTATACTATACGCATACTTATATATTTGAAGCCGGTCGTGGCGCAGCGGCACAAAATGTGACTGTTATACTTTCATTTCTTCGCTCTGGTATCGATGCAAAACGCGAAATTGAGTTCCGCCACTCAACACGCAATGCCTCCAAAATTCGGCAGAAAGTGGGGAACGGAGTGTCTTAACACTAGGTTCCCTCTATCTACCCTGGTGTGTGCGGGATACAGCTTGAAGCGGATTTTTTTTGATAATATTTAACAAATCATTTAACATTTAACGCCATTTATTCGTACAAATAGATCTCAGTAACTAAATAAGCTTAATTATGATACGTAATGGATACTGTACGTGTACATCTAAATAGATTCTTATATGGATTTGTGAATGGAATATGAATTAGTTTGGTATTGTGTAGAAACAGTAAGGTTTGTGCTTACCCAGGGGCACAAGGGTGTGACTGAAACGCGACGGTTGTAGGTTCGATCCCGCTCGAGGAAATGTTCAAAATTATTTCCTTATATTTCGTTCTGGCACCAAGGTAAAAGCCCGGCGTTGAGATCCGCCACTTAACATGCAATCATCTCGAAAAATTCTGCGGAAAGTGGGGAACGAAGTGTCTTAGCACTATATTCCCTCTGCCTACCCTGCTGTGTGCGGGATACAGCGTAAAGCTGATTTATTTATTTAAAATTCAGGACTTTAATAAAACTAATATCAACATTCTAATAAATCTCGAATACTGAACAATCTTCACCTGTTTCTATTCTTTTAATATACCGTACAAATATCTTAGCGGAATAAAATAAAAGTAAAAGATAAGTACGTCGCAGCCACCGGTCGTTTGTGTCTCGAAGATTTATACGGGAAATCTGTGGAACAGAGGAATATTACTGTTGCCCATGTGATATATGTTTCACCTGCTGACTGACGTCCTTTGAGAATTGGACTAAAACGATTTGGTCATACAATAGCATTGTTTATTACATATTGATTGTATGAATTATTAGGTATACCTTCTAATATAAAAACTACCTAACAGATGTAAATGAAAGTTTGTAGTAGTATAGTTTATACATCTGAATAACCAATAGGCTATAATTTAAATATGTTAAAGTCATCAACAAGTTTAAGCGCACAAAGCCGTATTTGGGTTGCTGGTGTCATAATAAATAAAATGGACAACCGCGAGTCGCGTTCGCCCTCCGAGAATTCCGTACAAAAATTGGAAGTATCGAGCTTTTTCTGAAATTCAAGCATAGCTTAGCCAGAGCCAGGCTTTAATACCAAATTTTGTTCCCTTTTTAAGGCTCTTATTTTTTAGTATTTAATCAGAAATGTATTGTTTTTTCCTGAACAATTACTACCTAGTAGATACTAGGTGTAAAATTTCATACCAGAAGTACCCTATTAATTTTGAGTCCTTTCCTTTCCTTGTCTAAATACACGTTTTTTGCGATGTAAACGGATATATCTTTATTAAGTAAATGTAGAAATACGGTTTCTTCAGAAAATTAAGGGACCGTAGATTTTATAACATGGTTTGAATTTCAACTCAATATCTCCAAGCGTTCCTAAGATAAAGGACAGACAACAAAGTGATTTTCTACGGTTCCTTTTTGCCATAAAAGGTACGAAGCCCAAAAAATATCGATATATATGATAACAAATAAATAATAATAAATACTACACATTGAGTGAAGCCGTTAACTGAGGTGTTCATGACGCATCGACACAGCGTTTGACTATAAACGCGATGATAAGTATTGCAATTCCCATATGTGGGAAAGAATTACTTTCATTTCCTCGCTCTGGAAACAAGACAAAGCACGGCTTTGGATTCCACCATTCATTCAATATCTCGAATATTGGACTCAGACATTTGGCATTAGGGGCAGATGTTATACGCATCACAAGCATTCGCCACTCATTTGAAATAACAATATCTTGTTGCAAGTTTACAGGGAATTTGTCCAAGTGTCCCGAACGCGCGCCCTTGGGGGCAGTAAAGGAGATATGTATACGAGCGTATTATTTACATCTGTATATGCATTATATTACATTTTACGATGTAAGTTGTTGTTTTATAGTTTCATACACTGTTGCAATGGAGTGTCGCTATGAATAAAAAAATGTGTTTCTTAAATTATTGTAATTTACAAAATAAAAAATTATAGTTTACATTTGTTTCTTTACGATTTACAAGAAAAATGTTGTCAAGATACTCCATTCGTCACTTTTCACCTGAATTTGAGACGTTGAGTATTGAGAAATAATTCATTACTACAAGTGTGCATCGAACCTACAACCGTCCTCCGTTTTCCGCCAAATGCTAATCTACTAATCCACGATGGTCAAAAAACATAACTTTTATAAACTTGTCGATTCCCTCCATTTAATACGCCATGTCCAAAACTCAAACGGAAAGAGAATAACAGAGTAATTTATTATTAGATTCACTCTTTATACATTGCGCGACGTTGAAGTTGCGAAAAATAAAATGAAAACGTAAATTAAAGCCTACAAATATGTCATAACATTCATTTTTTCATCATGCTATATACTGTATACACCAAGGTAGGCATAGGGAACCTCGTGTTAAGGCACTCATTTTCATACTTTTCGGCGAATTTTTCGGGGCATTGCGTACTAAGTGGCGGAACTCAACGCCGCGCTTAGCCTCGAGACCACAGCGAAGATTTTTTTTATATTTACAAATATAAAAAAAATCTTTGCACGAGTAGGAATCAAACCCACACCTGTCGTGATACCAATCATATGTTTATGCCTCTTCGCTACGACTGGCCTCGTGTAATTTTATTATGCCTATGAATTTTATTTCGCAAACCCATCTCGGATTCTATAGAGCTAAATATGAAAATAACTAAATTACGACATAAGAAGATATTTATCGTTATATGGTCGCTTGTGGGCACGTACGGTGTGATTTGTTTCCCGTCCCTCTAATAACGATCTCGATAATATTTGTATGAGGTTGAATATTGGACTGTATTTCGATATATCGATACGAAGCAGTTTATTGCGCTAATATCTCGGACGGGTTGTAACAGTATGTACCTTGGGTATAAGTTGGAAATAAATAAATAAATGGAATGACATATGTGTGGCAATGTGCAAAAAAATAACATAGATAATAATGGGAAATAAATTTTTCACAAACTATATATTATGTTCTTAATGCCATATTAAAGGAAACTAATTCGTGTATAGTCGTCCCGAGTGTCGCGACCGTCGTTCTGTCTATATAGGTGGTGGTGATGCTCGGAAGGCAGCGGTCGAGTCATACTTTGAAGTACTACGGTACTAATATATATGATGCACATAAAGACTCGTACCAAATGTATAATGAATATAATATGATAATGCGAAATCTATGATGGCACGATCTTTTAGGATCGAATTTCTTATAAAGGCAATATATGTGTAGGGGCGACACATATTGAGGGTCATGAGTGATCCTCGACCATTATTATAATATTAAATGTTGCTTGACGTCGTGGAAGCTGACGTGATGGGCTTATGCGAACTGTTATAGCGACATTAACTATGTCGTGGCTGATGCCGTCTCGCAGTACGCTTGCGATACGTAAGCTATGCCTGTATGGCGTTGGTCATTGATATATTGAATACCACTTCTACGACTTGGTATACGACTAGTAGGTGTGTGGTGCTATTTTATGTCCCAGCTCCGGTGTATGTAGTAGTGTCCGCCTGTCTCATACGGGTGTGTGGTGCTATTTTATGTCCTGGAACTCTGGTGTATGTAGTAGTGTCCGCCTACGGTTCGAGACACGACTGTGGGGTGTGTGCCGTGCGTTTATTTAACATATCGGCCGCCTTACGGTAGTGCGTTCGTTCCAACAACTTATATTGATCTCACAAATCAATCAACATCACGAATCACCATTCTAATACAATCTTAATATAAACAAGCGTAACAAGTACCTTCAGACTGATCACACACAAACGTCCCGGAGGGTTCATTAAGACTGTTGCAGCCGCAGTCTGGTAGGAATTCACGGTGTAGGGGCGGGGCGGTGCCCGTACTCTTTCTTCCTTTTATTATAACTAGTTCGCAGTTATAGTGAAGAGGAAGATAGGACGCGCTCTTGGCTTTTCTTCGGACGAGCTTCGAGTTATGACGATGTCATATTGTCGAGTTTCAGTTATCTAGATAACTGACACAAGAACAACTTCTGATGGCAAATATATTATTAAAGCGATACCTTCTAATGGCATAAATATAATTCTTAACACTGTTACCTCTGAATCTCTAAAAGATCTTGGATTACTTACGTTCACAAGTATAAACGGTTCTAACCACTAGACACATTATTAGCCAAGGCATTATTTATTAAATAATATTTTAAAAGGAATTTGGGATGTCAGTTACAATTTGGTGCCGTGACCAGGATGGTCAAACGGCTTTGTAATAAGAATATATATAAATACAAATAGGCATACGCCTACAATTTGTTGTCCGTGAAATGGAGTGAGATAGATGAGGTTCACAGTGTAAGGAATTTTTATGTTTGGGAATTGTCAAAACAAAGCATTGTTAAGTTGAGGGCTTGCCCAATCTGGGGGTTGGTAATAAATGAATAAATAAAATAAATAAATAAATAAATAAGAAAGGTAAATTCTATTTCGATGAACTCCATAGAATTTAGGGGGTTGAATGTAACAGTATGTACCTTGGGTATAAGTTGGAAATAAATAAATAAATGGAATGACATATGTGTGGCAATGTGCAAAAAAATAACATAGATAATAATGGGAAATAAATTTTTCACAAACTATATATTATGTTCTTAATGCCATATTAAAGGAAACTAATTCGTGTATAGTCGTCCCGAGTGTCGCGACCGTCGTTCTGTCTATATAGGTGGTGGTGATGCTCGGAAGGCAGCGGTCGAGTCATACTTTGAAGTACTACGGTACTAATATATATGATGCACATAAAGACTCGTACCAAATGTATAATGAATATAATATGATAATGCGAAATCTATGATGGCACGATCTTTTAGGATCGAATTTCTTATAAAGGCAATATATGTGTAGGGGCGACACATATTGAGGGTCATGAGTGATCCTCGACCATTATTATAATATTAAATGTTGCTTGACGTCGTGGAAGCTGACGTGATGGGCTTATGCGAACTGTTATAGCGACATTAACTATGTCGTGGCTGATGCCGTCTCGCAGTACGCTTGCGATACGTAAGCTATGCCTGTATGGCGTTGGTCATTGATATATTGAATACCACTTCTACGACTTGGTATACGACTAGTAGGTGTGTGGTGCTATTTTATGTCCCAGCTCCGGTGTATGTAGTAGTGTCCGCCTGTCTCATACGGGTGTGTGGTGCTATTTTATGTCCTGGAACTCTGGTGTATGTAGTAGTGTCCGCCTACGGTTCGAGACACGACTGTGGGGTGTGTGCCGTGCGTTTATTTAACATATCGGCCGCCTTACGGTAGTGCGTTCGTTCCAACAACTTATATTGATCTCACAAATCAATCAACATCACGAATCACCATTCTAATACAATCTTAATATAAACAAGCGTAACAAGTACCTTCAGACTGATCACACACAAACGTCCCGGAGGGTTCATTAAGACTGTTGCAGCCGCAGTCTGGTAGGAATTCACGGTGTAGGGGCGGGGCGGTGCCCGTACTCTTTCTTCCTTTTATTATAACTAGTTCGCAGTTATAGTGAAGAGGAAGATAGGACGCGCTCTTGGCTTTTCTTCGGACGAGCTTCGAGTTATGACGATGTCATATTGTCGAGTTTCAGTTATCTAGATAACTGACACAAGAACAACTTCTGATGGCAAATATATTATTAAAGCGATACCTTCTAATGGCATAAATATAATTCTTAACACTGTTACCTCTGAATCTCTAAAAGATCTTGGATTACTTACGTTCACAAGTATAAACGGTTCTAACCACTAGACACATTATTAGCCAAGGCATTATTTATTAAATAATATTTTAAAAGGAATTTGGGATGTCAGTTACAGGGTGATACTACGAGCTGTAATCGGCGGACTTAATATGATTGTTTGATAAAATTATTTACGTTCTACCGATGGAAATCTATAGATATTTCAAATTTTTTTATTTACATTAAAACAGGTGTTGTGTGTATAGTGTTCAGAGAAGGCCTAGGCAACCTGGGGACCTAGTAGGAATTAAGGAGGCATTACGTGTTGAGTGGCCTCGAGTTTGCCTCGTTACCAGAGCGAGGAAATGAAAACACTAAATATTTAATTTCCTCGAATGGAAATCGAACCTACAATCTATCGATATACCTATATGAAATATGCTTGATTTTCTTTATTTTGTGAATTTGTAAGGAGAAAGAGAAGGAACAATTGTCACACTGCAGTCAGAAATATTACTTACATACCGCTAATATTTAGATTTTTTTTTAATGTAACTTGAAGATTGAAAATATCTCAAACTCGAGCATCTCGACTTATTTAACAAAAATAAAACATAAATTAATATGGTACAACAGTACCAACACAACACAACACAACATTTGAATAATGATAACGGTTTTGAATAGCTGGTGTTTAATAAATCAGTCGCGAATTTTAAATAAGACAAACACAATTAACCGAGAACTATAAAAAACATCTGTCCGACCAGTAATTACTGCAAAACATTGGCATATTTGTATTATTCCAAATATTACCATATTCCGCTTTCGTTCTGTGCCAAATGGCTTCCAATCCGCTTTCGATGTAACGCCGCGCCGTACAGCGCTCGCATAGGGCCCCGGGATGGTGATCTACATACGTATTATGCTGAATATACGGTCTACAAAACGGGATAAGCCGTGTTCGAGGTGTTTTAATTAATTTTTCAGACCTTTCTTTGTTTTGGAACAATTGTATTGCAGACTAAAGTAATATAAAGAATACGCAGTTATTTACATATACATATAGCTAAGTGCCTGTAAATGTATAATTGGTAGCATCTGCCACAAAGTGACTTTACTGGTAATTAATTAATCAAGATAATATGGTGCTAGGACAGATATGTCAAAATATGTTTAACTGTAATTATTGTACATAAAAATATTTATTTTAAGTAGTCAGTCACGTCAGGGGCCATCGTGGCCCAGGGGCACACGCGTGTAGCTATAACGTGATGAGTGTAGGTACGATTTCCACTGGTGGTAGTGAATTAGTATGGTAACGAAAGCTCTCTGGTAATGACGCAAAAATCGTCAAGAAACGGCAACAAGTGGGGAACTAAATGTCTTCCATTATTAGATTCCCCACTGCAATATGCGGGATAAGGCGTTTAGCTAAAAAACATATTTATTAGTGTGCACCTTTTTAAAAAATACACAAAAAATTGGTTTTAAAAAGTGATCTCCACCAGAATGTATTGTTAAATACAATAATATGACATCGTTAGAGTATTAAAAATACAAGTCTATGCAAATGGAAAAACATTCAACTCGTATTTCTTAGTAATACCGTGTAGACGCTGAAAACAGGAAATTGAATTATATTTTAAAACTGTTCCAGACGAACGAAATCTAGTTCCCTCCTGAATATTGAAAGCGCGACACTCGAATGATCATTTCAAAATGAAAAATTCTGAACGTTTCGAATGTTGGAATGCTTAAGTGTCACAGCTCTCCGCGATATTGCATTCGCTTAATTTGTATTCGAGAACACTTCAAGGCGCATTTGCTAATAACTAGCAATCTACTCTGAACTACTCCGAAAACGAGCACATCATCGATGGAAAAGGTAGCTTCAATTTGAAATTTTGAAAACTAAGATTTTAGGTAAATTTTGTGTCGTTAAAATGGAATCATTTTTCCTTTCAAATGGAGTGTGTGCGATATAGTTTTGTTTAACTGTTGGCTAAATTAGGAAAGAATTTTTAAAAGGCGTTGAGTTCCAGTTCTTTAGCAAAAAATAAAAATTCGAAAAGAAATCTATGATTTTTTTACGCCTACGTAATGAAAGACAAAACTACAATTGTATTCAAATCCTCTGAACCAATATAATAATCAAAGTCGTTCAAAGTACTGTTAGTTGCCGCAGATAGCACTCTACTAACAACTCCCCTGAACATAATTTATTTGGACAAACGACTGCTTTCAGACAAATGGAGTCGTTTGCGTGTCTCCCGCTGTATTCGACTCGTTTTCCAACTGAATGGATCCAATCATCCACCAAGTTTAAACAAGAGGAGTTCGTGAACTATATCGACTACAGATTATATATTAGCACAGTGTATACATTTTGAACTACTATGTACCTTTAGAAACCTAATCTCATCGGAGAAAGTTCAAAATTGAAATATATGTTTGTATTGTTTAATGATTTAAATATTATAACAGAAATCGAATAGTTTAAGTATTTCTATTATTTATTATAATTATAGGTATTATATTTATATTTTGATATAATTTGTTTAGGCCGGTCGTGGCGATGAGGTACACAGTGTGACTGTAAAATCAATTGGTTGTGTGGGTTCCATCCCCATTCGAAGAAGTGAAATACTTATTTATATTTATATTTTCATTTCTTCGCTCTGGTGTCTGGGCAAAGCATGGCGTTCAGTTACGCAACTCAGCATGCAATGTCGCCAGAATTCGGCGGAACGTGGGAAACGCAGTGTCTTTAACACTAGGTTCCCTCTGCCTACCCTGCTGTGTGCGGGATACATCGTGAAGCTGATTTTTTTTTATGTTTATATTTTTGAATTGCTTTTGATATTGAATTTTACTCATCTTCGTGCGCAAACGAAATAGATGGGTCAATCTTAACAAAAAAGAACATTTTAATTTACTTCGGTGTACATTTTTCGTTTATTTCCGTTTCCAAGAGGTGCGGGTTCAAATCCCGCTACGTTAAAAAACAAATATATGTTTCTAAAAAAGTATGTTTCTTTCCTAAATGTGGAATAACACTTTACACACTGAAATTGTTAAAAATATTTTATAAATATTATTCTCTCTCGCCAAATGATAATTCTAAGTAATTATCTTTGAGTAGTGGAAAATTGTAAAAATCTCCCTACAGAGATGCTAACAACATAAATTAGTTGTAACAAACGTATAAGAATTTCGACGAAGCATGATGGTTGAATGGTTTCCAAGAGACGCAGGTTCAACTCCTGCTACGTTGAAATATTTATACGTTTCTATAAAAAACACTATATTTATTTTAAAGTTATTACACGTTTAGTAGTGGAACCGACAACATTACATACTACTAGAATACATTTAACTTTCCTGACAGGGTTTGAATGAACAGCCGCCTCGTATCAAACTACGTCGAAAGCGTTAGAAACAGAATTTCGTTACTGTTTGGAAGTATCTATATGTTATTCATTAAAGACTATCATAATATGTATTTCTCTTCCGTCACATACTATCTCTAAGAGTTATTATAGTGTCTGCACGTAGTACCTTATCTACACGCTCGTATTTAGCTCTGTAAGAATTCACTAGATAAAGTGCTACGTAATAAATAACAGTCTGCAGGCCGTCAAAGGAGTTTTGTATGGTGAATTTATATTGGGAATTTTGTTTTACTTTTTTTTAGCTAATCCTACGCTATTAATTTTGACGTTAAATAAATTTAAACCATTACTAAATTTGATTTTGTATGCTTATATTGAATTTTAATACTCGTTTAAGAGAATGTAACATAAATTTCATCCTTATATTAAATTTACAAAAAAAAAATTAATTCTGTGTGCGTAGACTGTAAACAAAAATTAAAAAAAACCACAATTTTGAAAAACTTCCAAAGCATTTAATATTGATATTGATTAATAATAAATCGATAGTCTCTCTTGCTCCAAATCTCTCAAATATGCATCGTATCGTATCACATAAAACACTTTAAGTATCGCAGCTTCAAAGATTCTTTTTGTACTTATATTAGAATCGTCTGTTTTCGGAAGTCGTAAGCCTCTTACTCGTCGCACTCGAGCTCTATAACGACTTAGAGTGACATCTGACAAGTGATGTCGCGGAAACGTGCTAGTTCTTGCGGAAATTTTCAAAGGATATTAAAATCCTCTGCGTAGAGATGAATTTTCTACATATATTCATATTAAAAAAGGTATCGAGACTCGAGACTTTTGTTCTACAAATTTTATATCTCAATATATTAGGAATAGTTTAGATGATTAATCAAAAAAATATTTATACTTCACGCTGTATCCTGCATATAGCAGTGTAGGCAGAGGGAACCTGGAAACCTTGTGTTAAGGCACTCCGTTCTTATTAGCGCTCTTCCGTTTCGCAATTTCTGCCGATTTCTGGAGGTTTTGCGTGTTGAGTGACGGAACTCGACGCCGCACTTTGCCTCGACATACGACGAACAAATGAAAATATAAATGTAAATAAATATTACTGAGCCTGAAATTGAACCCACAACCTGCAGCGTTTACAGTTTGTTTCCCTGCGCCACGGCTGGTTTGTATAGAAAGAAAGTTTATTTAAATATATTTAATATGATGATTGATGATGAAATATTAATTTAAATAAAGATGTTACTCTCTGTCTTAATCTTTGTATTTTCAATTTTGCCAAAAAAAAATCATCATTGGTAGGAGTATCGAAGTGGCTTTACATCTTTAATGTTACCTATACTTAAGATTATTGTACTTTACGCTTTTATGTTAATGCAATTATATTCGAATGTTTCGTATGGTTTCCTTTTTGAACTGAAACCATAATAGCTCTAACAAATGGTTTCAAATTATTCAATATTATGAGCATTGGGGATGAGCGGAGGGCCGCGTCAGTGCGCGATCTGCCCCCGCCCGCCACCAACTAATATGCCTTGAACTGTTCTCGAATACAAATTAGGCAGCACATGCAATTTCACGAGCGATGAGACGTTTTGAACGCTCTCCAATATCTCTGTACGGAATTTTTCATTTCAAAATGATGGTTTGAATGTTGCGCTTTCTAATATTTGAACTCTAATTCATCTCATGTATTTTGAATTTCGTTAATGCCACAGCATATTTTGAGGGTTCCGTACGTCAAAAAGTATAATGGAACCCTTATAGGATCACTTTGTTGTCCGTCTGTCAAGATCTCGAGATCTCGAGAGGCATCAACTGAAATTCATATCAAATATTTTTTATATAATTTCAGCTTGTCAACTACAAGTTGTCATCCCCTTTGACCTATAATCCTGAAATTGATACGCAAGTCTCTTAGGCCTAGTCCGATTCTCACTTAACCATTATTTTCGTATAAATAGATATATTAACTAATAAGCGTTTAAGGTTTCCTAAAGATGGTTTCAATATACTTATAAATAATCAATAGTCACGTACTTAATACAGAAATATGGGCGGAAGAAAATGTTATCTAGAAAGAAGGATATTCATTGATCATTAATCACACTCGCATGACAATTCCAAATTTAGCGACGTGTTTCGTACTGTGTTGCAATAAAACTATTTAGGACATTATTAGTAATACGCCATCTTAGCCATCGCCATCTAGCTCTTTGATGTTGTTTATTGAAATGTATATACGAGTATTATAGATGAAAAAGCCACAATTATAATTATCACCAAACTACTTTTCGCTGGGATCACCGTGTTGTCCACAACGTTCCTGCAAAATTTTAGAGCTGTAGGTTTAACGGAAACACACTGTTGACCAGTACGATAAATTGTGTTTAATTCAATGCTTTTGTGGGAACACACGGGAAATGAAATGTTTTCATTTCCTCGCTCTGCTAATCTGGGCAAAGCATGGCGTTCAGTACGCAACTCAGCATGCAATGTCGCCAGAATTCGGCGGAACGTGGGAAACGCAGTGTCTTCTAACACTAGGTTCCCTCTGCCTACCCTGCTGTGTGCGGGATACATCGTGAAGCTGATTTTTTTTTTATGTTTATATTTTTGAATTGCTTTTGATATTGAATTTTACTCATCTTCGTGCGCAAACGAAATAGATGGGTCAATCTTAACAAAAAAGAACATTTTAATTTACTTCGGTGTACATTTTTCGTTTATTTCCGTTTCCAAGAGGTGCGGGTTCAAATCCCGCTACGTTAAAAAACAAATATATGTTTCTAAAAAAGTATGTTTCTTTCCTAAATGTGGAATAACACTTTACACACTGAAATTGTTAAAAATATTTTATAAATATTATTCTCTCTCGCCAAATGATAATTCTAAGTAATTATCTTTGAGTAGTGGAAAATTGTAAAAATCTCCCTACAGAGATGCTAACAACATAAATTAGTTGTAACAAACGTATAAGAATTTCGACGAAGCATGATGGTTGAATGGTTTCCAAGAGACGCAGGTTCAACTCCTGCTACGTTGAAATATTTATACGTTTCTATAAAAACACTATATTTATTTTAAAGTTATTACACGTTTAGTAGTGGAACCGACAACATTACATACTACTAGAATACATTTAACTTTCCTGACAGGGTTTGAATGAACAGCCGCCTCGTATCAAACTACGTCGAAAGCGTTAGAAACAGAATTTCGTTACTGTTTGGAAGTATCTATATGTTATTCATTAAAGACTATCATAATATGTATTTCTCTTCCGTCACATACTATCTCTAAGAGTTATTATAGTGTCTGCACGTAAGTACCTTTATCTACACGCTCGTATTTAGCTCTGTAAGAATTCACTAGATAAAGTGCTACGTAATAAATAACAGTCTGCAGCCGTCAAAGGAGTTTTGTATGGTGAATTTATATTGGGAATTTTGTTTTACTTTTTTTTAGCTAATCCTACGTTATTAATTTTGACGTTAAATAAATTTAACCATTACTAAATTAGATTTTGTATGCTTATATTGAATTTTAATACTCGTTTAAGAGAATGTAACATAAATTTCATCCTTATATTAAATTTACAAAAAAAAATTAATTCTGTGTGCGTAGACTGTAAACAAAAATTAAAAAAAACCACAATTTTGAAAAACTTCCAAAGCATTTAATATTGATATTGATTAATAATAAATCGATAGTCTCTCTTGCTCCAAATCTCTCAAATATGCATCGTATCGTATCACATAAAACACTTTAAGTATCGCAGCTTCAAATATTCTTTTTATACTTATATTAGAATCGTCTGTTTTCGGAAGTCGTAAGCCTCTTACTCGTCGCACTCGAGCTCTATAACGACTTAGAGTGACATCTGACAAGTGATGTCGCGGAAACGTGCTAGTTCTTGCGGAAATTTTCAAAGGATATTAAAATCCTCTGCGTGGAGATGTATTTTCTATATATATTCATATTAAAAAAGGTTTCGAGACTCGAGACTTTTGTTCTACAAATTTTATATCTCAATATATTAGGAATAGTTTAGATGATTAATCAAAAAAATATTTATACTTCACGCTGTATCCTGCATATAGCAGTGTAGGCAGAGGGAACCTGGAAACCTTGTGTTAAGGCACTCCGTTCTTATTAGCGCTCTTCCGTTTCGCAATTTCTGCCGATTTCTGGAGGTTTTGCGTGTTGAGTGACGGAACTCGACGCCGCACTTTGCCTCGACATACGACGAACAAATGAAAATATAGATGTAAATAAATATTACTGAGCCTGAAATCGAACCCACAACCTGCCGCGTTTACAGCTTGTTTCCCTGCGCCACGGCTGGTTTGTATAGAAAGAAAAGTTTATTTAAATATATTTAATATGATGATTTGATGATGAAATATTAATTTAAATAAAGATGTTACTCTCTGTCTTAATCTTTGTATTTTCAATTTTGCCAAAAAAAAATCATCATTGGTAGGAGTATCGAAGTGGCTTTACATCTTTAATGTTACCTATACTTAAGATTATTGTACTTTACGCTTTTTATGTTAATGCAATTATATTCGAATGTTTCGTATGGTTTCCTTTTTGAACTGAAACCATAATAGCTCTAACAAATGGTTTCAAATTATTCAATATTATGAGCATTCGGGATGAGCGGAGGGCCGCGTCAGTTCGCGATCTGCCACCGCCCGCCACCAACAAATATGCCTTGAACTGTTCTCGAATACAAATTAGGCAGCACATGCAATTTCACGAGCGATGAGACGTTTTGAACGCTCTCCAATATCTCTGTACGGAATTTTTCATTTCAAAATGATGGTTTGAATGTTGCGCTTTCTAATATTTGAACTCTAATTTACCTCATGTATTTTGAATTTCGTTAATGCTACAGCATATTTTGAGGGTTCCGTACTTCAAAAAGTAATAATGGAACCCTTATAGGATCACTTTGTTGTCCGTCTGTCAAGATCTCGAGATCTCGAGAGGCATCAAACTGAAATTCATATCAAATATTTTTTATATAATTTCAGCTTGTCAACTACAAGTTGTCATCCCCTTTGACCTATAATCCTGAAATTGATACGGAAGTCTCTTAGGCCTGGTCCGATTCTCACTTAACCATTATTTTCGTATAAATAGATATATTAACTAATAAGCGTTTAAGGTTTCCTAAAGATGGTTTCAATATACTTATAAATAATCAATAGTCACGTACGTTAATACAGAAATATGGCGGAAGAAAATGTTATCTAGAAAGAAGGATATTCATTGATCATTAATCACACTCGCATGACAATTCCAAATTTACGACGTGTTTCGTACTGTGTTGCAATAAAACTATTTAGGACATTATTAGTAATACGCCATCTTAGCCATCGCCATCTAGCTCTTTGATGTTGCTTATTGAAATGTATATACGAGTATTATAGATGAAAAGCCACAATTATAATTATCACCAAACTACTTTTCGCTGGGATCACCGTGTCGTCCACAACGTTCCTGCAAAATTTTAGAGCTGTAGGTTTAACGGAAACACACTGTTGACCAGTACGATAAATTGTGTTTAATTCAATGCTTTTGTGGGAACACACGGGGAAATGAAATGTTTTCATTTCCTCGCTCTGCTAATCCGGAAAAACGTGCCCTTGAGTTCCACCACTCAACACGCAATGCTTGGAAAATTCGGTAGAAAATGGAAACGGACGTATCTTAATGAGAACGGAGTGTCTTAACACTAGGTTCCTTTTGGCTACCCTGCTACGTGCGGAAACGGCATGAAGCTAAAAAAAATAAAAGTAATATATATTTTATAGTAAGTTAAAATTTTAACTTTTTAATGAAAACTACAGCAAATTAAATATTTGAATCATTTTTAAAGCTTTACAAATTTCTGGCATATTTCCTTGCAATAGCAGTATAAGCCTTTGAAAGTTCAATCATATTTACGTATTATATTATCTAACTAATGTATTTAAGAAATGGACACTATATATAATAGTAAAAATATTATTATTCACATTCTGTATACATCAATTCGGGATGTGCCGCCAGCCAACTGAAGACTTTACTGAGCAGGTACCTTAACATGATCATATTGTTGACGTGGCCTAGAATAACACAAGGAAGTGAAAATATATACAATATGCACTTTTAGATGTTGTTTCAAATAGTAGTTGTTACATCAGGGTTCGTTCGTCCTTTCGGATTTTCTTATATTTTATTATTAATTAGATATATATAATTATAAATTCATTAATTTTGGATATAAAACTTTTATTAATCATTTATTTTCTTTTAAAAGAAAAGCGTTGAGTTCCGCCATTCAATATGCAATGCCCAAGACTTGAAGAAGTGCCTCAATGGGAATGGAGTGTCTTAACTCTAGGTACAGGTTAAAAAAATCAATGTGAATTTACTTTATACATGTCAATTTTAAATTTTTAGAGTAAAGAGTATTATTTTAATCTTGTATTCATTAATAGAAGATGATCTCATTTGTTACATTTAAATTTTAAACGTCTAGCAACATTCTAAGTTAATTTTTAAGAAAACGAAAACGTGTAATAAACTTAGGAATTGCTCATCTACGTGGTTTTGATATGAGTAAGGTATATTATATATTATAGCAAGCTTAAGACTAAAATGTAGTAAAGTAGTTCAAAACAATTACAATACTTTATTACTTGTTAGATTAAAGTAACAATGTTATTATATAAAAATGCTTGGTTTTACAGACATAAACCTTCATCTTGCAATCAAAGATAAAAAAACAACTTATTATTTTCTGAACGTATTCCCATTAATTGCATTGAACTAAGAAAAAAAAATCATGGGTAAAAAAAACAAAATAATTTCAATTTAGTAATCAAATTTCAGTAGTAATTCAAAAGGAGCCTGGATTTATTTAAAGTAAGAATATTTCGATTGGTTTTTAATTGAAATATTATTACTATACTATTTTCCCTTTTAACGTAATATAAGCTTTTTTGGGTATATTAAGAAGAATTAATAGGAAGTACTATTAGGAAGGTAAATGTAGTTGGTAAGTAGAATTGTATATATAATTTAGTTGAAAGCGATATCTTTTCAAAGAAGTAGAGATTTTAGGTATAATAGGGTGTATTTATTTAAAAATATTATCAGAGTGACATAAATAAGGGTAAAATCCTATTACCAGGAAAACGAAACAAGATCTTACCTAAGATATAAAGGCATTTATTTTTTTTAATATATCTAATCATATTACGTGTTTATTAAATATTTTTCTTCGTCCTTATAATTTCATTAATTTGAGAAAATGTAATTAGAGGAAATACGATTTTTTTTATCAAGTTCTTTGAACTCTCACTTATTGTATATTACGTTGTGCTTAATAAGTTTAGACGCGCCTTGCCGCTAAATAAATAAAATATGAAGCACTTAAATTCTTCGGCGGACTTTTTTTGCCAACATTATTTACTGAGTAAAACACCGCTAATGTAGCAAAAAAAAGTTTTAAGCGGATAATGTTTTCAAGAATTGCTAATTTGTTTTGAACGTTTTGTTTTACAACATTCTTTACAATCAGAGGAAGCCTAGTGTCAAGATACTCCACTTCCCATTCTGCGCCGGATTATGTAGGTACTGCGTCTTAATGGCGGGTCTAAACGCCGCGATTTTGCCTCTATACCAGAGTGAACAAATAAAAATATTAAATATTTGATTTACTCGCGTGGGAACTCACGACCTATCGCGTTTATAGTCCCATGCTGTACCCCTGCACCACTACTGGCGTTAATATATTATATCCCATCAAAAACCTTTAAGGAAAATGAAATCGGCCCGGATTTCAAGTTTTTTGCAGTTTTATTACATTAAGGTATTTGAATTTGCTGACGAATACATTTGGAAGAAAAAGTAAAGGGAAGAAATAATTGTGATCTTATTAACATTCACATTAATATCATAAATTCACCAATCGATTCATTAAATGATATATTTAGGCTAGATATATCTAAAACTCCATATTAATTATAACAATATATTATACTATAGTTCCAAGTTCAAGGGTTCTATTTGTCGTAGCAAGTGTCCGGAGGCGGAGGATCCCTTACAAGGAGTAAGATATATGAGTTCTACTTCCAATTTTCCTCTCGATATATTTCAGTTCACCAACACCATTTAGGATTCATGGGGATGAAAGGGGAGAGCGAAATATTGTTTGTAATTTAGTATATACTCGTATGTTAATTATTTTAATTATAAGTTCTGTTACGTGTTGAGATTTGACGTAATCTCTACTAAGTAAATATTAAATCATAATGGGATTTACTAACCTAAAGTTCTATATTAAGTCTAGTTGTGGCGCAGGGGCATAAATTGTGGGAATGTAAATGCACAGGTTCTGGGTACGATTCCTACTCGAAAAAATTAAATATATATATTTTTTTCATGTCGAGCCTCTGGTAACGACGCAAAGCGCGTTTTTGAGCTCCGCCACTGTAAAAAAAATATAATATTAAGACACTCCCATTCCTCAAAGTGAGAAACGGAAGTGAATAGGAGCAGAAAATCTTAACGCTAGGGGTCCTCTGCCTACCCTGCTATGTGCGGGGTACAGCGTAGAGTTATAGAATAAAATAGTTCTAAATTACAAAAAAGTTTTAGACTTTCAATGTGAGGAATTCGAAAGAAAAATAGAGAACCTAGTGTCTAGACAATACGTTCTCCGATAGAATATTATAATTGTATAGTATGCATAATATATTTTGGGCACGTCGAACGAATGAGTAATGAAAGAATGGCAAAAAAAGTTTATGGAAAAAAAAGATAAAAGATACTTGAGGAAGTTCACATACATAGCATGAACACAACACCTCCAGAGGGCATGTATGAAGAGGAGGACGAATCAAAAGAGGTAACTAACGCGGTGTAGACCCGTAGTGTTTGGCGCTCCGGTCTTTCTCACTATCCCGGTAAGAACACAACGTGAAACTAGTAGTAGTAGTAGTAATATATAATATATAACTCGGTCTGGCTATCTATAAATATAAAATTATAATAGTATATAAATTTTACCAATTTTGCCTAGGATAACATTTTCTTTGTGCTGACCATAAAATGTAATTTCTATCTTTTTATTTATCGCAAGCAATTTATAAGTGCGCTGAGCATAATACAATTTATCGTACCAGAAAAATATATATTTCGGCCTAGATGTAGTACAAGATATAATTGCTCTAAAAATGTATAGGACATTAGAAGAATCGTAAAATGCATAAAGAAAACATTCTAATTTTAAAATTCAATGTAGACATAAAGAATCAGTTTTATATGACAACTTAAGGATTTTTCTAGTGTATCATTTCAATACTTATAAAAGTATGCTAGTTATCAGCGGGATACCGATGAACTTATTCATTGAGCGTAAATTCATCATATTCGTCGTTACCTATATTATTTGAAATAATTTATTTGCTTATATCTTTCTTGACATCTTTTTTCATAATAAATAAAATAAAGCATCTTATAAAGAAATATTAACAAAAAATAATTATGCGCTTATGGTGTCAAATAAAGAACAAAACACATTTTTGTGGGAATATTGTGGGTATGCATAACTTTTTATCTGTATTTAGCTTGATGTGTAGAAAAAATATAGATATACATATGACATTTTGTTCTTCATTTTCAATATTTTTTTCAAATATTGCATAGCTACTGGGTGACTCTTTCCCAACGCTGTAAAAACAATATTTCTAATGAGACAGGAACGTACTGTAACCGCCTTCGAGCATAAGCCAATTGTTCTAATAAACAAGTGTAAATGAATCTGTAAATTATTGAAATGAGAAAAAGTCCCGGCGGGTTTCTTACGCCGGTTGGAATGACGGTAATTTATTTGACGTTCAATAAATGAAATGTATAACTTAATACCTGTTTAATACTTATTTAGAAAACATATAAAAGTTCGAGTACCGCTACTTTCAAATTTTTATACGTTTTCTAAATAAGTATTTTTCTTTCCTAAGTGTGGAGTAAGACTTTAAAAAAATAATTTAAAAATTATACTAAGACTATCGTGGCCGAAAGTTGTATTTTCACTCGAAGGAATGAAATATTTACTATATTCGTTTCCCTCGCTCTGGTAACGACGCAAAGCGCGGCGTTTTGCTCCAAAATCCAAAATTTAACGGAAAGGGAAGGGGAAAGTGTCTTAATCGAAACGGAATATTTGAATACTAGGTAATCATATTCCCGCGATGTATCTATTACTTTTATTTGATTCGAGATATAGATATTAAAATTATTTTCACTGGACCACACCACTATATTTTTAAAATTAAAATAATACTTTCCTATGTGGAGCACTGCTAGCAATATCATCGTTCAAACCCAGTGCAGTATCGCAACTGTCAAGAAGTCCTGAAAATATATTTCTCTCAGTTCGCAGCAATTCTTGTAAACTTATATGTCATATTGTTCTTAAAGATGTGACATTGTACGAGCGCGGGCGCGGAGCAAACGAGCGCCTCGTCCTCTCTAGTCTAGTTTTATTGAAAACTTGTTTGTTACTTTGCTGCGTCCTCTGTAGGTGTAAACAAATATTGCATTATATCATTAGTTTTTATTAATATGTTGATAATTTTTTTTAAATCATATAATATTAATAAACACATATAATATATATTAAATTTATATATTATAATATTCGCAATCGAGTTTCGCAACTCAACGCGCAATGCTTACAGAATTCGACGGAAAGTGAAGAGCGGAGTGTTTTAAGACTACGTTCCTTCTGCCTACCCTGCTATCTGCGGGTTACACCGTATATATTTATTTATAAACCGATTTAAATAAAATAAACACTATATATTAAGGAAGGCTTGCGAAAATATAATAAAGAACATTTCGTTTCTAATATTAGCGAGCACAAACGTACAGATAACTAAAAAAAAATCACAATTGTCGCTAGGGTTGTCTTTGCATTAACAACCTAATGTAATACAGTCATATAACATTGCTACCGCGTTGCAATTTACTTATAAAATATTTTAAAGGTGACAAATGAAAAGCAAAACTAAGGCAATGCTGTGTTAATGTATAGCGATGGAGGGCACCTGCGTAACGATAAATGCAGGCCGTCACGGGAAATATGACGATACGCGGGGCGACCGTATTTTTGGCTTTATTTGCATTTTGAAACAATTTTTATTCATGATTTTGGGATGAACCTACCTCAAAAAGTAGAAATGTAATATTTATACGATCACTCTGTTGTTGGTATGTCCTTCCGCCAAGATCATTTATCTCAAGATCGCGTGGAGGTATCAAACTAAACTTAATGTCAAATATTTATTTTTTATTTAATTTTTTTATTTTATTTTTTTCCTTTCATTCGCAGAAACAATATTGTTTCTAAGTCTACGCAATCTTAAGATTTTTAATCGATATGCATTTTTTAAAATGAAATTTGCCTCGCAATCAAAATGTATACGGTACTTTCCGTACTGCACAATTTATAGATATTTCATAGAAAAAAAAACTTAACAAACTTTTATATGTAGATCATTTCATACAAAATTAGTGTATTGCCCGCAAACTGAAATTTATTCATTGTGTAATCAAAATCTTTTTTTAAATGTAGAGGCAATAGACGGTGGAACATCTAGAGGCATATCACCTTTCCGATGGACTGACACCGTGAAAGAGATTACTGGATTTCCCATCTTTAGCGCATTAAGGATAGTTTAGAACAGGGGTGCATGATGAGAACTACTAAAATGGGTACGATCGTCAATAATGAAGAAAACGACGAAGGATAATTATTTATTGTACATTATTGTAAATGATGTATTTAAACCACTAGCAGAATCATGCAAGTTTATAAGTATAAAATAATAGAATGTTTTAGTTCAATTAGTATAAAAGAAATGAATTAAGAGATTCCTTTAAGTAAACTGTTGAGATGTTACTATTTAATATATATAATCTTACAATCTAATAATATCATATGTTCCCTTTCTAATCGTGAGGAAATCCCTTCATAGGTACGCCGCTCGAGTCTTCGAGTCCGCCTCCGCCTCCGTCCCCAACTCGAGCGGTTTACGTGGGAATCATGGTCCAGGAGATGTAGGCCGTCCACACTACCGACAATACCTCACGGTGTTCTTCCTCAACCACCACCGGCCGGGGCAACGGGAGTAGTGACATTATTATATCTACTCTGATAATAATTTTAATTAGAATAATAATATTTTCTATATTTCAGACAAATGATCGCGGGGTTATTTCCCAGCTGACGTAGTATTGACAGAAATTTAGTACAGCCTTAACATAGTATATAACAAAGCCTTATGTTATTTTGTAAATATAATAATTAGTAGCAAAATCATCTAAATTGCATCAAAGGCACGCCTGTTTGATTTAATTAAATAACCACTTTATCAGAACATGATATAATATTTATTATTATAAAGTTGTGCTAGAAATTTAAAATCAAATAATAAAAACCATTTTCATAATCTTTTTGAGAATTTTAATAAGTGTCAACCATTATTAGAATACATCTAATAAAAGCTAATTTAATAAACGAGAATAGGCCATTTGATTATTTAGACACGAACAATATAAATACGAGCCAGTTTTATTAGTATGTCTAAGCGTCTTTGTGTTTCGGACAAGAGACTCTTAACAAGGGGGAAAAAGAAAGCTCAGAACGGACGTACAATTATTTAATGAGTTCACAATTTGCATACCGATGACAGCTATAATAAAAAAGTTGAATTGCTTAGAGCTGTATATATATTTTAATTCTTTATAATTTAATAATGTATTTTTATCAAAAAAAAAAAAACCAGCAGTAAGGTAGGCAGAGGAAGCATTGTATTAAGACACTCCGCTCCTCACTTTCGGCCGAATTCTAGAGCCTCGCGTTTTGCCTCGATATAGAGCAGAAGTGAAAGACAGGGAGCCGAAAACGTTGAATATTTCTTTTTCTCGAGTATTAGTAAGTAGTACTTTATTGAACCGATAACCTGCCGCGTTTGCAGTCACTCGCTTGTGCCCTTGCGCCACGACCGGCCCCAGTAAAATAAAATAAGCATAAAGGGAAAAAATTATTTATGAAAATATTATTTGATTGACGCATTTGTTTTTTTTTAATATTTTTCACTAGTTTTCGTTCGAGATGTGTAAATATAAAAAAATAAATAAAAAAAAATACGTTTTAGATACATATAAAAATTTGAACGCTGCAGGATTTGAACCCGTGCATGCATGGAACCAAGCACTCTAACCAACTAATATCTCTATAATATGTAAAAAGGAAATAAAATTATTTAAAATGAAGTTAGTATAGCCACGTTTTCAGCAACTCTCGTTAATATTAAGAGGCGACACAAAAGTCGTTGTGTAATCGCGCTCTCGTCTCCCATTGCTGGTGTCCTTGGTTCTACCTTAAATTAAAGACTTTTGGCCTCAACTTTTTCTATTGTACATTGGCTACACTATTAGTTACTATGAAAGTTCCTTCATGTAATTACCAGGAACGCTTCCTATTCATTGCACTTTTTTATTTCAGCTTTAGTTGCAAACAGAGTTTGTTTTGCTAATTGTGTACAGTATTGGAATTAGGTATGTTATTGTAAATTTATATTTCGCATAAATATATATTTTTTATATTAACAGGTAATTTAATTAAAAAAAAATGATTTTTTTAAAGTTCATCAAGAAAAAGTAAGATGTTTATGAGTATAATTAATAGACGCTACTCATTTTCCGTACAGTAGCTTATCTATTAAGATTGAAAAATTCAACCATAACTCGTTAACAGATTTTATTTAAAAAAAGATTTTTTCGCTTAGCGGAGCTACAATACAATTCAATTTATTTTAAGAAAGTTCATTCAAATATTTATGAAAAAAGTATATAAAAAAATATAACGCAATACAATAATAAACAGAAAACTTAATTTTATTTCCACAAAATCTCTATACACACATTCATTGTCCATAAAAATAAAAAAGATAACGCGAGAATGACCTCACGAGTCCACGTCAAAGCGAAAGCAGGGAATTTATTTCAGCGATTTTATTTCATGCCGTGAAACACCAACGGGGGAGTACCGAGTTTTCGGCATGAAAAGTCAGTTTTGCGGTCAAAAGGAATGATTCCATTTCAGACGATGTGGCTCTCACGTAGTGGCGGTCGTATTAATTAAATGCAAGCCCCCGAGTCCATTTTACGAGCCCCGCTGGAGTGGAACTCGTTTCGTTTATCCGCTTCCACTCATAAGCAATTACTTTGTGAAACGACTTTCTGAGTTACGAACGTGCAAAGAAATTTAGCTGCGCTGGTTCCCGAGCTCACCCTAATGGCTTTAAAATTCTGATTATGAATGATTATTAACGTTATACACAACAGTGGTTAACTTCTTTACTCTACTTTCAATTCCTAGTTTCGAATAGAGTTTAAAGGTTATGCTATATGTGACTTCAATCTTTTTAACGGTATAAGAGCAAAATGAAACAAACAAGTAAATCTGCATTTCATTCACAGATTATTTATCCTTAGAATGTGTGAGGTGCACACATATTCAGAAAAAAAACATATTAGCTTGAAATCTCAATATGAACTTCGCCTACGGGCTACGGCTGCTACGAAACGTTGTAGACGCTTATTCAAGCTCCCGTTGCTTTGAATGTAGAGTCAGTTACGGTTTTGCATGTAAATTAAAACACAAGCAGATGGTTTTGTAAATGAATTGAATGTGGCGCAATATACACTGTGTTATTTAAACAGTAACTCATTTAAAAAATGCTAATTACATGTAGCATGTAATTAGCATTTTTGATTGATTAAATGATTTTTTAAATGAGTTACAGTAGCATGTAGCAGAGACAGCGTAATAAATAACTTAAATTTCTACTTTTCATTTATTTATAGACCATACGTGTGACAGAAACCATCACCATAATTTGGTCTAACCAGAATAACACTTTTATAAAGAACTAGGGACCCGCTCCCAGCTCTGCCTGCTTGTACTACGCAATTATTTATCCTTAAAATGATAATGACATATATTTTATCCACTCATTGATAGCTAAAATTTCAGCCAATTCTATAAAATATTTATTTTGGAACAATATTATCGCATGTAATTCTTTATATTGATATTTTTAAATTTATGAATCTATTGAAATAAAGCTAAGACTAAATGTTAAGGAATGCATAAGTATTAAATTCGGTTATTCGTTCGTTCTTAAGTCTAGCGTCAACAAAGACAGATCAACAAGCCAAAATTTTAAGTTTCAATAAACTTTAAATTTAAAAAAATATATATTGTAGATTTTGTTACTTTAATAAATGTTTCCAATAATAGATCTTCTCATATATTTTTCATATACACAGCAGACGATTGAGTCATGAGTTACAGGATTATTTTTATGTATAGAGATAAACAAATGAAATTTTAATACATAATCATTCTTTTCAGAAAATGAGAAACAGCTGACAATGTAAAGTGAATATTTCTAAATCTTTTAAGAAAGTTTTAATGATTCTGAGACATTACTCACTCACTAACTAGGGCGAGATTTTTTTTTAAACTTTAAGCAAACTATGCTTGACCATTTATTAAGAAGTAACCTTCGTTTGATAGTGAAATGAATTTTGTCGCAAACGTGAATACGTTTAATGTAATACTATTTTCGTTCCTCTGAGTTTAAAAAAAAAATATTTTAAAAGTTTTAAGAATTTTCAAAAATATATTTTTATATATTTGGCTATGATTAATCTTTAAAATATTTTGAATAAAATTTACTGTGTCTTTTTACACAAACAACGAAAACGGACAAAATACTCATGATCCTCATATAGTAAAGTAGATAGAAAGAACCTAGACCAATAGAACCACTCCGTTCCTTACTTTCAGTAGAATTTTTCGAGGCATTGCGTGTTGATTGTCTTTGTGTCAGAGCGAAGAATCAAAAATATTTACAATGAATAATTTATTCCCCCTGGTGGTGGTGGTCAAACCCACAACCTTCGCGTTACAGTCACATTCTTGGGCGCCACGATGACCTCAAGCATCAACAGGCAAAAAAAATATTACTATATACAAATAATCAACCACAAGGGAACAAGCGAACTTTTTGTTCCGTTTCATTTCTTAGCATCTAGTGTGGTAATTCAATGAAATGCGGTTGAATTGATTCGTTGACGTCGAAACACGATACCGATTGAGTTGCATTGATCGCATTCACGTTTCAAATTTGTTAAACGTAGAGTAATCTCTATGACTCGATCAGAATTGCCGCATATTGAAAGTTGAAACGCACTTTGGCAACCTGAAAGGTTTGGAAGTTCCATAGTTTTGGTAAATAAATGGAAATTAACTGTAAAAAATCACAAATCTCTACATTTATTTAATAGACATGAATGATATTTATTATTGTAATGATTTATTGTTCTATGTCAGTTTTTCACAAGCTATGTAATTTAAATATAGAATTTAAATTTAATTTAAATATAGAATTTGTATATAGAATGGCAATGTAATTTAAATATAGAATTGTCAGTTAAGTTAAGATCAAAGTAAAGATTTTTTTCTTAGAAGAGAAGAGAAAGAATAATTATAAGACATTCTCGAGCTATTGCGTGTGGCGAAAGGCGAAACTCACTAAATGTTTAATTTCCTCGAGTGGGAATTGAACCCACAGCCTTTCGTACTGACAGTCGCACACCTGAGCCTTTGCGCCACGTCTCGCCTTTAATTATTGCTTGGCCAAAATAAGCAATTAATTTCACATTAAAATTTGCTCTATTGTAACTGCGTAATTTAAACTCGATAAAATTATGTTTGATGGAATATGTGTAGCTGTCGCCGATGTCCATTATAATTAATTTAGTATAATGTAATTTAACTTATATTTATAATTTTATTTATATATAATTTTAGTAACAAATTCCGAATAACTGCTGCTGCTAAATCATACGTTGCTATTTCTGAATTCGTTTATATCCTTCTTCAATTCTCTATAATGTTTCAAACTAAGCAAAGTACCCTCAATAATATATACGGGCAAAGTGGATGTGGTCGACCAATTGACTCGTGTCTATTGAAATGCTATACAGTTCGACTCGGCGCTTAATCGCCTAGACTTAGGTTTTATTTAGGTTAATATGGATATCATGAATTTATGTATTGTTAGCGTACTCGTGTAAAAGAGGGTAGATTTAGATTAAAATAATTATAAAAGCAGTAGAATTGTAGAATCAATCGGGAACAGTTGCGTGTAAGTGACGGCCCCTATTGGAAGGAAACTAGTGTGAAGTATTGTTAGTAGGTGATGCATATCACTTATTGCAATTACGTGGTATCCCTTTCCAAATAGTTTAAAAACATATAGACGATGTGTGTATTTATTGTGTATTTTAAAAACTGTAACCGCTTCCGATTTCTAACAGTATATAAATTTTGAATTGAGACCGTTTGAAATTGTGGCGCAAGGGTACAAGTTTGTGTTGTCCGATCCCCACTCGAGGAAATAACATATTCAATTAAATTTATTTTAATTAAATATTTCCAATAATTAATAAAAATGAGTAATTTTTATTTATTTATTTACTATGTTTTTTTAATGGTTAAAATTGTTACAAGCTTTTTGTTTTCTGTTTCTTTTATTGTATAAGTTTTATTTTTGGGTGTAAGTATAATATAAAAGAACGATTTGCATTATGTTTGTTTTCATTTTTTATTAATTCATGCATGTCAAGTTAGCCCATAAGTGCGGTATACAATTTATGTTGTAGTCCCCAAATATTGTTTTATTTTTAGCATAAGAATTATTATTGTACACAACGTTGGCTTCCTATTAAATAAAATAAAAAAATAAAATAAAATTTATTTTATTTGGTATAAGTTTTTTTATTTTATTTTAACAATATATTTGATACTATCATCGGTCCGTTAAAATATAAATGAATGCTGAATATTATTAATTTTTATAAGGTTTATATTCGGCGTTGCGTTCTTCGTTGCTTTGGTGATAAGAATATTTTGGTGACGGAAGCCTGCAATTTTGTACACCGCTTCATTTGTAATCTTTTAAAAGGACTGACATAAAGAGATCTTATATATTTAATTTTGTATTATATTATAAATATCTATGTATCAATTTATTGTTAAGTAGTTAACTATATGTATGTGTATATGTATAAAGGTATATGTTTTGTTTTTTTTATTTTTCTGTTTGTATATAATACATGTTTTTAATTTGCCACTTACCTACCTGCTTATAATTATGGCAACTTAGCCATAAGGCCGCCTTTTGTGCATTTTGTTTTTATTATATTTTACGTGTGTATCTATTGTGGTCTACACATAAAGTAATAATATTAATAATAATAATAATTAACGCATAGTCCAAGCTTCTAAGCCGAGAACATTTAAAATTTGCTTTATTGCTTGTAAAGCATAAGTACTCGTAAGAAAGAATTAGGTTAAGAGTTTTTATAAAATATATTTCGTTTTCAAAGAGAATTTATAAACTACAAATAAAAATAATAAAAAGTAACTTATAAATGAGTAAAGTACAGATAACAAGTTTTTAACATTTAAATTACTTTACTATTTTAGAGATTATGAATTACATTTTATTCATATCGAATCAAATACCAGTGAGGCCAGTCGTGGCGCAGCGGCACAAAGTGTGACTGTAAACCGACTGGTTGTGGGTTCGATCCCCACTCGAGGAGATGAAATATTTACTTAAATTTATATTTCCATTTCTTCGCTCTGGTGTCGAGGCAAAGCGCTTCGTTGAGTTCTGCCACTTCACACGCAATGCCTTCGGAATTTGGCAGAAAGTGGGAAACGGAGTGTCTTTCACGTCAAACGGAGTGAATTTCAGAGTTGTAGGTTTAACGGTCTGGGAGGAGCATTGCAACGATACATACTTTTGACCAGTAAGGGCTTCGCTTCGAGAAAATGAGGAGTGTGAAGAAAAGAAAAGATAATTCTATATATGTAAGCTGTAGACAAATTCTGCAAAGTCACTTATCTACAGAGATGAAATTTTTTGCACTTGTCGATTAAATGAAAGCCAACTCAAATTTAGGACGGAACTGAAAAGAGAATAAGGCAATTGGAATAAAAATTTAGCCTTCAGGGTACCGTAGACTAGGAAATTGAAATGAGGGTAGTCAAGAAATTCTGGAGCAGCCAAATATATAAATGATGCTACAACGATTACAGCGCGCAGACAGGAAAAAATAACATTTATATAAAACAAGTTTCTGCGAGCACTTATTTCAAACGTTCTGGGGATATTTGTTTTGAAAATTGCAGGCGAAACTCGGTTACGATTTTTATGCACAAAGTTAGGTGTTGCAACTTTTTGCGTCTCACAAGGAGTGCATACAAAGAACTGTGGACTTCGCTCGAATCGAGTTTCTCCGATAAAATTTCCTCAGAATGGAGTGTAAAGGCGTCTTACAAATTCAAGTATCATTTCTTATTTGTTCGGTTAACATTAAGGTTATGTTACACGATCAAATTATTTTATATGAACCAGAGAGAGACCAGAAATAAATTTCAACAGCTTAAACAAAAGAATTTATGTATTTTCGTTTCAACAATCAACATTTTAATATAACACCGGTATATTAGTGGTAGTGGTGCAAAGTAAAAAGTGCAGCATTACCGATTGTATCTGGGAGTGATTTAGAAACACCGGGTTGGGAACAAAAGCGTTTATTTCAGCGGCCACAAGCCTCGCCTGCCCATAAATTACGCTACTCCTTTATACCAATGTAGCGCGCTATATGTTGGTGTCGGTACATTTGATGTCAAAAGTGTTAGAAGTGAACAATTAGTTGAAAGACTCACTCTTATTGGTTATAAATATTGTGCCAAATGATTAAATCATTATATATAGCCAAAAAATATATAATAAACATACTGTCGTGGCATGTACAGGCCGTCGTTGTGCATTCTATTCGCACTCAGGAAATGAAATATTTATTATTTCCATTTCCTTGCTCAGGTAACGAGGCAAACTCCTTCCGGTGACCATGATTATATTTTTTAACAAGAGATATTTTTTTAAAATTAGTTGTTTTTATGTAACACACAATTAACTTCCGTACACATGTATAAATGAAAATATAATTTTAATATTTGTAGTTTTAAATCACATATAATTATTAATTATAATTTATTTTGATGCCTTCTGTTATATGCAAAAAATGTGTAAGTGACTCTGCGTTTTGAAGTTTCATCATTTTTTTTCAGCTTCACGCTGTATGCCACTTGCAGCGGATGTATGCAGATGGAGCCTAGTGTTAAGATACTCCGCTCTCCAATTTCCACTGAATTCTACAGGCAATGCCTATCGAGTGGCGGAACTCACCACCTTTGTTTTCGACACAGAATTGAAAAGGTTATGTTTCATTTTCTTGAATGAGAATCGAACCCAAAACTTGTCGCGTTTACAGTCACACTTACGTACACCTGCGCCACGAATGGCCTCAATCATCATTATACGATATATAATTAAAGTGAAAGTACTCCCACCCACTTTTGGCGTTGATGTTATCGAGTTCAAAAACGCCCTCCTGAATGTGTTCGTTTTCATTTATGTTTGCAACTTGTGTAGCGATCTAAAAGTCACTACGGGAATTTTCACTATTTTGCGTCGTTATAGTTATTTCAACTTTACATATATTTTAACGTGGCCAGTATTTAGTGCGCCGCGGCCAGTATTTCTTTGTGTAACTATTGTGTAACTGGTTTGAATAGCGGCGTTATATGGCGGGTTTGGTTGAAGTAAACATTGTGATGCTTATTTCTTTATGTTTAAATGTGAAATTTGAAATAGTGCTTTTTCATTAACAAATACTCTTTTCATGTATTAAATTTAGTTAATAGTATAATTTCAATTCCGTAACAATTGTTAGACAACGTCAAGATAAATTCTTGCTAGAATTGATTAAAGCCTATTCAGGTTAGATACTCCCAAAGGTCAATAGGGTTAGCCTCCATCCGCAAACGTCGACACAGGAAAGGAATTTCTTGATGAATTAATTAATAATCTTGACTCTCGATTAATTAAACAGGTTTTAGATTGTCTGTGTCGCTAGATAGGCCGTCGTCAAACGTAGCGGGCTTATGTATTGACAGCTTGTGTTATAATTGCCAATTATATTGGTTCCCGCTCCATTATTTGGTTTTTCTCAAATAGTAATGATAAAATCAACGTATTGACACCATTCGTGGCGCAGGGGCATAAACGTGTCTGTAAATGGGACCAGTTGTGGGTTCGATTCCCACTTTCTTCATTCTGGTGTTGAGACAAAAACGCGGCGTTCAGTTCTGCCACTCAACTCGCAATGCAACCAGAATTCGCCGGAAAGCTGTAAGTGGAGTATCTTAAATTAGAACACCCCACCGCCCCCCCCCCCCCCCTGCCTACTCCGCTCCATGTGGTAGGAAAGTATAATTTTTTTTAAACAGCAAAATTGTTTAAACGTATATTATTACAATGAATATTTATAGATATACAATTACAACATCTGCACAAAACCATAATGTTTTTTAAAATATTTTATATCCAGTGAAATACTAATTAATATTTTTTTAAAAAATTGATAATGAAGAAACAATGATAATAAACTATAAAAATAATGATTATTCAATTTAATTTTTACCTTTTTTATTACACTTACTTACTTTTACCGCTTTATATAACCAACGATTCTAAGCATTTATATTAACCTACATAGAAAAAAAGTCTATAGCGTCCAGCGTCCAAACTTTAGTATAAAATATATAAAATGAAAATAGCTGAAAACGTTAAAAGCCGGGCGGCGTGCGAGCCGGTGACAACGCGCGTGACATGTGCTTTATTGTATTTCTAGCGACTCAATTCTACGTATGGGATATGAAGTTTACATAGCTTAGTTAGTTTGATGGTTTATTATATAGAATTTTTTACTTCTTATAAAATATTATGAAGCTGTTTCACAATTTTTCCTGTATGGCGGAGTAGAAAGAGAGATTTAGTGTTAAGACACTCCGTTCCTAACTGTTCGTTGAATCTTCGAAACATTGCGTTCTGAGTGAACTCAATGTCGCCATTTGTTTCTTCCATGGCTAGAAAATAAAAAAATAATCAAATCTCGCGAACTGTAATCGAACTCACAACCATCGCATTCATAGACAAACGCTCGGATGGAATCATATAAAAATACATGAAAAGTTATACATAAAACAATTTACTAAACTCCCTGTTATTTCCGGTCTAGATAGAATTGAATAGCAAACAAATAAAATAGTAGCCCACTAAGTACATTTCATTTAGGTTTGGCAGTCGCAGAAAGTAGGGTAGGTAGTGGTTAAAATTCAGGCGGCGTGAGGGCGGGTGACGACGGCCGACACGTGCTTCGTTGTGCTCTCAGTGCTGGATTCAACGGCTACGATTTATTGGTATACAGATGATTGCACAATGTCATCATAGTCCGCATGTGGGTCAATATTCGAACTGATATATTTTGTGTGCATAGAATAGATATTAGTTCTATATATATATATATATGTATATTTGTTAATGGGTTTTTTGGTTCTTCAAAAGCAACAACGGAATCTTTATAGGACAACGGACAACAACGTTCTTGCCAGTCAAGATCATTAATCTAGAATCGTGTTGAGGTCTCAAGCTGAAATGATTTAAAATATTCAAGACTACAGTCCTCCGGAATACAAATGAAATTCTAGCTTCTAAATAAACAAAAAAAATTATTCAATTTAATTTTTACCTTTTTTATTACACTTACTTACTTTTACCGCTTTATATAACCAACGATTCTAAGCATTTATATTAACCTACATAGAAAAAAAGTCTATAGCGTCCAGCGTCCAAACTTTAGTATAAAATATATAAAATGAAAATAGCTGAAAACGTTAAAAGCCGGGCGGCGTGCGAGCCGGTGACAACGCGCGTGACATGTGCTTTATTGTATTTCTAGCGACTCAATTCTACGTATGGGATATGAAGTTTACATAGCTTAGTTAGTTTGATGGTTTATTATATAGAATTTTTTACTTCTTATAAAATATTATGAAGCTGTTTCACAATTTTTCCTGTATGGCGGCGTAGAAAGAGAGATTTAGTGTTAAGACACTCCGTTCCTAACTGTTCGTTGAATCTTCGAAACATTGCGTTCTGAGTGAACTCAATGTCGCCATTTGTTTCTTCCATGGCTAGAAAATAAAAAAATAATCAAATCTCGCGAACTGTAATCGAACTCACAACCATCGCATTCATAGACAAACGCTCGGATGGAATCATATAAAAATACATGAAAAGTTATACATAAAACAATTTACTAAACTCCCTGTTATTTCCGGTCTAGATAGAATTGAATAGCAAACAAATAAAATAGTAGCCCACTAAGTACATTTCATTTAGGTTTGGCAGTCGCAGAAAGTAGGGTAGGTAGTGGTTAAAATTCAGGCGGCGTGAGGGCGGGTGACGACGGCCGACACGTGCTTCGTTGTGCTCTCAGTGCTGGATTCAACGGCTACGATTTATTGGTATACAGATGATTGCACAATGTCATCATAGTCCGCATGTGGGTCAATATTCGAACTGATATATTTTGTGTGCATAAATAGATATTAGTTATATATATATATATTATGTATATTTGTTAATGGGTTTTGTTCTTCAAAAGCAACAACGGAATCTTTATAGGACAACGGACAACAACGTCTGCCAGTCAAGATCATTAATCTAGAAATCGTGTTGAGGTCTCAAGCTGAAATTGATTTAAAATATTCAAGACTACAGTCCCTCGGAATACAAATGAAATCTAGCTTCTATAATAAAACAAAAAAAAATACGAGCATCTATATACTTGTTTTTTCCTGCATTTTGTATAAAATTTTCCGCGTAATAATTATAATCTGTAGTGGATGTACTCCCGTGGCCTACAGTTTTAACATTTAGCACAAAGTGAGAATTTGTTATACATCGCGGACAAAAAATCCAGAAAGTGGCAATTTATAAATATTTTCCAGAGAAAAATATATTACAAACTTAAATGTGTAGTTCATATCATACAAAATGAGTGCATATGCCTGCAAAACTAAAGCAGGTGAACTTTTATAAGTTTTAATTTCCTAGAATCACAACCCTAAAATTGGCACGGAGGCCACGTTAGGAGAGTCTGAATCGCATTTAGCCGGTTTTTTAGGACAGGAGTATTTTAAGTATATTTATAGTTTTATTATCTAAAGCGTAGTATAGTTGCATAACTGAGTCATGTTTACATTAAAACATGTAAGTTATGCGAAAATATAAATTAAATTAAAAATAATAATAATAATTTAGCTTCCCGCTGTATCCCGCACACAACAGAGGGAACCTAGTGTTAAGACACTCCGTTCCTCACTTTCTGCCGAAATTTGGAGCCATTGCCTGATGAGTGACAGAACTCAACTAGAGTGAAGAAATGGAAATATAAATTTAAGTAAATATTTCATCTCGTCGAGTGGGGATCGAACCCACAACCAGTCGGTTTCACGGTCACACTTTGTGCCACTGCGCCACGACTGGCCTCTTAAATTAAATTTTATATAATGTATTTATATAAATATATTCGTATCATTTAGGAAATGAGAGAATTCCATCTGACTAACCATATAAAACAAATGTAACGTAAGAACTAATTCTTGGAATTTTACCATCCAAAATAAGACAATAGTCAAAGGCTGCATATGAAGAGTTTTATTAAATTTTCCATATGCGAAGTATCTACGCCTGGGAATCGGGATTTGAATATAAAGGTACGGGCTCGTCCTAAAATTGTGATTTCGATATCATCTTTCTAATGTATAAAGTGATTTAAGGTTATCGGTTGTCCGTTCTTTCTTTGGGTGAGTCATATATTAATATTTTTTTGTATTGTTCTAATTCACTTTTAATGCAGTTACATATATTTCTTTTAGCTGCACACTGTATGCCGCATATAGCAGGGTAGACGGAGGGAACCTAGTGTTAAGACACGCCGCTCTCCATCCCTGGAAGCACTGCGTGTTGAGTAGCAGAGCTCAAGATCGGAGTTTTGCCTTGTTGCTAGAACGAAGAATTTATGATATTAATTAATGCTAGTTCATTCCTCCGAGTAAGGATCGAACTCACAACTGTAGGGTTTACCTTAAGGACATTATAGGATTGATTAATATCGTTATAATAAATTATAACTCTACAACCACGGATTGGAGACTTAGTGAGTTTCATCATTGATTGGCTAAACACGGTCGACTCGAGAAGTTATATAAGTTCGCAAATGACGAGGGTGAAGACTGAGCCCGCTCACTTGGCAAGTGGAATCTGTTATTATCTCACGGCGGAGTCACACCTGCCTCCCGCTAACACCCACGTGAGGCTGACAAATTGTATGACATTCATATTGGTCAAATCGTGGCGTGTTCCGCCTAAAAATGCAAAGTGATGAATAAATTTGCCTGAAACTTAGTTCAGATTTTTTAAAAATATATTTTATGTTTTTTGCGGTTTTTGTGGAGCGCAATGAATTTTTTTGTGGAAAATTTTGTTCTTTTTTTGTGCTTAGATTGTTTAACATATTTATACTATATATTAATGACACACATTAAATCTAAATTTAATAATAATATTATATTCTCGTAAGAGAAAAAAAACACAACAAATTTATAAAAACCTACTTTCTGCCACCCTACAAATTTCAGTTTCATTTTAAAATCTTCTTTTCACTATTCATAGTTTCTGAATAAGTGAGAAGGTCTGTTTTAGTGTAGTAAATTATTAATGTTAGCTATCACATCGCGGCTCAACACTTTAAGTACGGTCGGATCTCTATATATTACGCACCTTACGAACACTTCAGACGAATTAATGCCATTTAAAATTAAACGTGCGCGGTGACTTGATCTAATTATATTTTGTAGATTAATAAAGTTAAAAAGTAAAAATGAGTTAAATATCTTTTGCTGAGTCAATTTAAAATAATCTATACTTAATTGATCAGTGTCGGTACATGGAAGATCAATCAGAAAAACATTTACTGTAGGCTATAGGTATCAATGTAACAGAACTCAAACCAATCATTTTAAAAATTTTTGTCTGTTTATTTGTTTGTCTGTGCGTTTGTTCACGCTAATACGAAACGGCTTAACTGATGGCAACTCAGTTTTGACTATTGGATTCTAAATATTTAAATATTTATATGAATGTAAAAAGTTATAAGTATTTTGTTCTACAAAATTGCTACTTACTAAGAGAGTTATGTTTTACAACTGTTTTTTCGATTGAGTTTAGCTCATTCAATAGAGGAATGGCATAAAGTAAAACATTGAAATCTTTCGTTTTAAATGATTTACTGTTTTGTATATGTTGTTTGTAAAATTATTATGTGTATGACGATAGAAAAAACTGTGGTTATATGATGATATACATACAGAGATTCCAAGATGTAAATTATATACGATTCAGCATAGGTTTTTTTTTATGAAAAAGACACGGCAAACGAGCGTTCGGGGTACCTGATGGTAAGTGATTTTCGCCGCCCCCGGCCCCGTGCAACACCAGAGGAGCTACAGGTGCGTTGTCAGCTTTTAAGGTGGGTTCAGCGCCGGGGCCCGGCATCACTAATGCGGAACGCAGTGGCACAAAGCCATTATTTAACGCCGGTTTTAAATGTCTGCCCATGCGTGTTGCCATTGCTGGCGACGTGACTCTTCCGACACCACCAATACCAGGATGATTCTATTCTAGGCCGGGATCACACGGCATAAAATACGACAATTTTTATGAGCAAAATCAAATAAATTCCAAAGATACTTAAATTATATAAGTACTATTTAATTGAGTACTATTTAGAGATAGCAATGCTAGAACAATTAAATATTTTCCTTCAATGCACAAAACCATCTATATGATATAATCCTAATTGGAAATTATATCAAAATAAAAAAACCAATAACGTTTTATCACATAGCTATAAACCAAACGAAAGGAGTACCATTCCGTTGCACAGTATTAATAAAATAGAAAATATTTGCAATGCAGATCCATCTCAGAATACTTAAGCGACAGTCTAAACTTGTCTCTTTTGACTTTTCAAGTATTAAGTTCGAAAGCAAAGATCATTGTTTTGTCTTACTTTGGCTTTATGGGTGCTTATTGTTGAAGTGGGTATCTCTCTTCGAGTTTGTAGCTACGTGAATTTACATTTCGCTATCAGTTTTATTTTTTTTCTTTAGTATTATTATTATTAAATTAAAATAATTTATTTATGTCGTCGTTGCTCAGTAAGAGTGAATGTGAATGCAGTTATTGTAGATATTTTATATGCAAGAGCAGGTTTTGTTGGGCTCTGAAAGTAGTCTTGTGTGGTTTTCAAGTTCCCACTGCATATCCCCGCCTCCTATGTGCGGGATACAGCGTGAGGCTATAGAAAAAAATAAATTGAGAACTTTCTAAAAATGTACGTGGGTACATACATTATGTGCAAGTCAACATTACTACAAACCTCAGGGCACGATACGGCACTTAGTGGCGACAAATGTGTTGCTCCTCTACATTTTATTTAAATAACAAGTACAAAGTAAGACTAAACAGTAATTAAATAATAAATTCTATTTATTTATAGGGTAAGTTTTAAAAGCTTGTTTTTTTCACAATTATTCAAATGTAGATTGAAAAGTGAAGCGCATCGACGGTCCGGAGGGGTTGCTTCAATTATGCACAACAGCAAATAGCTTGTCCATTTCATATATATTTAAGCTGTATTTTTTGTAGCGTAACGTTTGACTTTGCATGTAGAAGTACAAAAGTGTATGCAGAGAGAATAGAGAACTCTCCTCTTTCTGCCCAAATTTATTACGTATTAAGTAGCGGACATTGAAGACGCGCTTCGTCTTTCCAGAGGAGGAAAATGACAATGATTTATTTCCCCTAGTGAGGATTGAATATACAACCATCATCATTTACGGCTACACGCTGTTCTATTGCGCCACGGTGGCCTCAATTAAAATTGTATAATATATATTTATATATATTTTCTAAATGTTATGTGGAACAATGCTCGTTGAACGTCACCTAATTTCTTTGTTTAGAATAACATTGTTGTACAAAGCGTTTCGTCAAAGCTCTTTCGGGTGGATAAGTGTTTAAATGTGTTTTGAATACACGAGATTGAAATATTGTTAGAATGTTACGATATAATTCTTCATAATAGTATGCATACGTATTATAAATTGTATAATTTATCATATATTTATGAGCTTCACGCTGTATCCCGCACAAAGCAGGGTAGGCAGAGGAAAACCAGTATTAGGACACTCTGTTCCCTATTTTCCACTAAAATCTGGAGGCATAGCGTGTTGAGCGCCTCTGCGCCAATTTTGGTAAGTTAAAATAATAAACATAACACGTTAAAATTAGCGTTATCAGAACAATCTAAGCATATTTTTTTTGATAATGTGTCTTTTTGTTAATCCGTTTGTGTTCCGGTGTTTTTAAATGCAGATTTTGATCGTAATTATTTATTTTTTCTTAAATTTAAATTTACAACAAGTATATGTATGGACAAAAATATAAAATTTCTCACATGATGAATTGATTTTTTTTTATTAATTTAGTTTTCGAGTAGAAATTGCACCTAGTACCCTCGCGTTTACAGTCACACGTCAAGTTATTTAAGATTTATAATATTAATAATACAGCTGGGATTTTTTTGTTTTTAATAGAAAAATCATATAAAAAATCCTTTGATTATATTTACTTATTGTTTTTTTTGTTTATTTTTAATAGTCAAAGGTATTATTTTAAAAATAAAGAATTCCCCTAAAATACTTTTACTTACTTTGGTTTGTTCATTTTAATTATCTTTTATATTTTAATTTATCAGTTATTTTTTGATATAACGAATTTTATTTTTCTTTTCTTGTCTACTTATTATTCTTTGTTTAATAAAATTATCATAAAAACAAGTAAAGATACTATAAAGAATATTATCATTTATTTTAATAGTTATTACATAAATATCGCACATTTGATGCAACAATGACGTATTTGCGATTGTTTTAATAATACTCCGACTACCACTAGCAATAGACATACCCGATAGGACATTATTCATTGATATATTTAATTTTTTTTTTCAAAGTGCCAACATTCATGTCACTAAATAAACTAAATACAGAAAAATACTGCTGTCACTTAGTTTTTACTATAATTGCAGCAGTTATATTGTTTTATTATACACAGTTAATATAAAATACACGGCAATAAAACATTACATTAAATAAACATTAGCAGCGCGCACGACCCCGCGGAGAGTCGTATGTCTCAGAGACTACGTGCTGCTGAGTTCCTACAACTTATATCAGATTTGTTGGAAAATCGAAAAAGTTATATTTTCTCAAATTATTAAATAAGCTACGTATCAACTATCTATTTTAACTATATTTGTATCAGCTTCACGCTGTATCCCGCACACAACACGGTAGGTAGAGGTAACATAGTATTAAGACACTCTGTTCTCCACTTTTCGCCGAATTCTGAAGACATTGCATGGTTGAGTGGTGGAACTGAACGCCGCGCTTTGCCTCGACACCATAGCGAAAAAAGAAAATATAAATTTAAATAAATATTTAATTTCCTATGGTGGTGATCGAACATAAACAGTAGCGTTTACATTCAGAGTAATTTTATAATTAATAACAAATGTATGGTTTATAAATTTACATTTGCCGTTTTACAATTACGAATACCTGTATAGAGGTTATTGTAATAAAATGGAATGTCTTCCAAAACAAAATCCAAAAAAAATTATTATGATTTCAAATGTAACAAAATGAACAGTGAACTGCGACTCAGACGCGCCCATTGAAGGTTCCGTAGCAACTTCATGATTGTAGTTCAACAAGAAGTACAACTAATAAAAGTTAAAAAATTTAAATTTAGGAAGGGATTTTGTATTAAATAAACTACTAGTATAAAGAAAAATATCTATTTTTTATAAAATATTAATTTATTTATTTTCTACAAACATTGTCCGACCATAGTTAAATGATAAAAAATGCAATCACATAGGTGAAGTACCTAAAGAAATCGATAAAAATGTAGTGAATTCTCGTAATATGAATAATTTTTTTTTGAGTTTCATGATTACATTACATTTTTTAAATTATTCTACGCAAAATGCTAAAATTACTTCTGAAAAAAAAAACATCACAATTTTTTTTCACTACAGCCCTTAAAACATTTTGATAACATTTTGCTTTTTATACCACGATTTTAATTTATAAACAGATAATTATAAATTATTGTAAGGTACAAAAAATCTATAATTGAGCTATATAACGAAAAAAATAAGTTTTTGTTCGCGTCTCAATTTGAATTGTCACCTTATAATTTATGCGTAACTAATGAAAGCTCATGAAAAATGAATAGAATTTTGTGAAACAGTAAATAAATGTGAATAAAATCCAATCAGCCGCAGCCCTGAAGTAGTCCTCTCTCTCGCAGACGAATAATTAAAGTCAGGAAAGTTGAAAATAAAACTAATTAAAATATGATAACGCAACTCGATGTATTCAGAATGCGCCCCGCTCGGGCATTACGTATGTGATTGCGTATTCGATTTGTTAAGAAGTACACGATGTGTGATTTTATTGGTATTAATTAAAATGGACGAAGATATAATTAAGCTATTAAATCGTACATTATCTTTTATATTTTTAATTTTATGTAATGAAATAGAAAAATACTATTATATATTACTCGTATAGAACTTGTCAGATTCTTATAATATTAAGATACATATAAATAATGTTATTCTACAAAACTGAGAAAATCAAAATTATAACAAACAAAATAAATCAGAACACTTAACTACAACTGAAATCAAACGTACATACAAAGTACATATTTCATATTGTATTTTGTGTATATTATTGGAGTTTTCAGCGATCTGAACAATGGCTATCTGATTATCGCGGTATATGAAAATATAAAACGTATTAAGCGTGATTTATTTTCAGTAATTATTCGGTCGGGGTCTTTTATTTCTCGACGTGGAGCTGTTTTATGAGATGTTATTGCTGGTTGCGGTTTGGTATTCGAAACTGTTTTTCTCTGAAATTCGATATTCTTAATTTAAGATGAAAGGATTAGAGACATTTTTTAAAAAATATATATTAATGTGTTTATTTTATGTTCATTAAAAGATTTTTTAAAGTAATTTTTATTTATTTCATTTATGAGGCCCATCGTGGCGCAGGGGCACAAGTGTGTAAACGTAAGGGCGTCTGGTTGTGGGTTCGATCCCCACAAGAGGAAATGAAATATTCGGTTGTGGAAAGCGTGACGCTAAAAATAATCATTACGAAACTAAAAGATTCAATTGTTGGTTATCTTCTGTTAACACATTTACTAAATAAACTATAGTAATGCCAACGGTCAGCATTTGTGAAGGAACGGCAGATGTTGATTTTATCAATTTTTTAAATTTATTTCGTTTTATTTTTATAAAAATAAGTACTACATACAATAATTAAAACTATATCCAGGGTAAAATATTATTCTTGTGTAGTTGTACTTTTTTTTGTTATCTATCTTGTGTGTCTTGACGTGTACTTTGATACTATATGGTAACCAGGGTCTGATAATGGAGCGGGAAGGTGGCCATAGGAACTCCATAACTCCGGAATTTGGGCTCGTTTGATTCAATCGAAAATTTTTTAATTAAAAATATCACTTATAATACTAACAACATTCAGCACCTTCTCTTGCTCTCGCTATCAAATGTAACACGCTTTTATTATTTATTAAGTGTTATAATTCTTATAAAATGATCTAAAAATTAATAAATAAATTAACCCTATTAATTTATTTGTAACTTTTTAGATCATTTTATTACTAAATAATAAAAGCTTGTTCTTTTTTTTTCTTTAATTTTATTCTATAATAAACCTAAACAACGTTCAACTTAACCGCCAATTTCTACGACTCGATTTCGTAAATGAGGCGTGTGCGGAGTTATCGCTTTGATAGGTTTGTGTCTGTGTGTGTCGTTCTTAACAAATGGCGTCTTATTGTACAACGCTAATTTTATTATTATAATTATTTTGTTAAAAAAAACACTTTCATTTTTGGCAAAATGTCTTTTGTTTTAATTGTATTAGCATTTAATAGAGTACTTAAAACTGTAGCTTTCATATAAAGCGGTGATGACAGAAACACTTAAAATATATTGGCAGACATAAAAGCATGAAGCTGTCATGCTATATCCCGCACACAGCCGGGTAAGCAGAGGAAACCTAAACTTAAGACAGTTCGTTCCCGATTTTCCACCTGGATTCTGGAGGTGTTGCGTGTTGAGTGGTGGAACTCAACGTCACGCTTTGCCTCAACTCCGGAGCGCAGAAATGAAAATTTAAGTTAATTCAAGTAGGGATTGAACCAACACTCAGTAGCGTTAACAATCATACGCTTGTGCTCCTGCGCCAATATTACGTATTATTGTCATGCTCAGCCTGCTCATTGATATATGAGAGTAAGAAAATCGACTGTATGGATTCCCATATTTACTGGCACCATGATATTGATATCTAATCTTCGAAAAAGCCTATCCACAGTGTACGGCTGGAGGCGCCGAGGCGCGAGACGCAATCATTCCGTCCGGCTTCCTCTGCCGCTTGTCTCGTACGCGTCCGACCGTGTCCTTAGCGCTGTCACTAACAACACCAAGCTGCTAGGAGGTGCATTTACTAGTTAATTAAATCATAATTAAATAATTTTAATATTTTTAAAGTGTTATCCCATACTTGGACAAGCGTGATTTATAGCAGGTATGTATAAAATATATTTCTTTATTATGTTTAGATTATACAGCGTATCGGGTATCAAATTCATAAATTCCAACATAGGGTATTCAAAAACCAGCAACAATGTACTGTATGCTATGTTGAAGTGTTGCAAGATGTTTTACACTCTTGCACACTGTATACAAAATGTAGTTAGCGTTTAGGTCAGATAACTTACTGTAGTTCATCTAAGCTCTAAACTTTACAATTGTATAGTTTTTACCTCAGAATGACACACAGTTTATGTAAAGATTTTAAAAGTTTAAACGAATGAAGCTGCGTTTAGTATATTAAATGTAATACCTACCTAAAATAAATATTTTTACAACATAGTAACCTACTTAAATTTATTAATGATTCTTATTTTTTCCAACGTACTTCAAAAGTGTCAAAAGTCTCATACGTAGCAGAAGAAGGAAATGCTACAACTGGAGGGGTTGTCATAAGCACCACGTCCTATATTACCCTACTCAAATAAGCTGTTTAGTGCAAACAGCATTTACGTACCGTCTCACACTGTACACGAAGGTAACTGTGCCTTATGTTTGGCTTGTATGTTGATTCCAGTCAATTTAATGTTTCAATCAGGTTAATACTAGTTAAGTTACTAATTGATCTTGTAATAAATTATATTATATATTCATTAAGGTGGATTATCTATTTATATTTTCAATTACCTTAATATTTTTTTTAAAATCAACTTCACGTACAGAGCAGGGTGTACAGAGGAAACTTAGGATTGAGATATACCGTTCCTCATTTTCCACCGAATTCTTTAGGTATTTCGAGTAGAATGGCGGAACCCAACATCGTGCTTCGAAACTAGAACTTTGCTTCGAAACTAGAACGAATTTGAAATACTTCATTTCCTCTAGTAGGGATCGAACCCACAACCAGTTACGTATACATTAACACAATTGTGCCTCTGTGCCACGCATGGCCTTTTTTTTTTGTTACGAATTCATTCGCAAGTACACTAAAATCTTTAAATTTGAAGAAACTATAATATACATAAATTTTGTTTTCTTGTTCTCGTTAATTTTATAAGCATAAACTATTGAAAAATTATCCTATAAAATATTAATATGACCTACAATTAATATTGTATAGTTCTGAACTACAAGCATGACGTACAAATGTGCTTCAGCTGCGTTATGACGTCCTCGATAATGACATGCTTATTTATATCCTATTCTATAAAATGTAGCTTTTTCCTTTTCTCAGCCTTCCGTAAAGGGAACTCGTATTAGAGAGGCTCCCCCATTTAACGCCCAATTTCCGGAATATTGCGTGTCAAGTGGTCGAATTTAACCCCTCGTCTTGTCTACCAGTGAAATATTAGGACAAATTATTGTTAGGAGAAATACGTGTAATATATTTTTTTTCTAGCTACACGCTGTATCTTGCACATAGCAGGGTAGGTAGAAAGAACCTGGGAGCTCAGTGTTCACTCCGTTCCCATTAAGATACTTCCTTTCCCTATTTTAAGCCGAATTCTGAAGGCATTGCGCGGGGTGGAATGGATTTCATACAAAATAAGTGCATATGGATGGCAGGGTCAGTGGGCGAGTCACTTTTTTATGATTGCTTTCGTGGAGAACAAATACAATAATTGTAGGATCGATCCCTATTCAGAATAATAAATTATTTTCACTAGTCTCCATAGCGTTGTAGCTTTGTAAAATAAATTTTAAAAACAGATCCACATTTTAAAATGTACGTTACATATATGCGAAATACATCCATACACACGTCTCTCCTATCATCACATATATTTCAATATGAGTAATATCTCTCAGTAGCGAGCCAAAGCCAGATAGTCCATCAAACTTTGAAACACATATTTTATGAATGCATTCGCATTGAATAGCCTTTGTATGCAGCAACTGTCACTGTGGCAATTATGACCCTTTGAAATGGGAGCGTGACGTGACGTGACTGTGACATATTCCGATACTCTAATAATGAATCGTTTGTGTTCGGTGATTGTATTATGTTTTTGAATTTAAATTATTCTGGTTATTTATTTTTATTATTTGTCATTATGGAGTAATTAAAATCGGCTTTACGCTAAATCTCGCCCATAGTAGAGTATGCAGAGGGCGCCTAGAGTTGAGACCCTTTGTTTCCCACTTTCCGCCGAATTTTTCGCCGAATGCGTGTTGAGTGGCTGAACTTAACGCCGCGCTTTTGCTTTGGTACCATAGCAAAAAAATAAAAATATTAATATATAATAATTCATTCCCCCGATTGGGGATTGAACCCACAACTGTCTTTAATATTTACTTGTTATTAAGTACATGTTTTTAAATATATACATCAAGATACGCGCTAGCGTGTCTGGCCAAGTTAAGAACCTGGTGATCGGGATAAAATTCTAGCTCTAAATTCGACTTGGCGATTTTTTTACCACCAGGCACCATACCACATATCAACCTTATGTCTTACAGTCAGTAAAATCGAAAATAAAAATCTGTCATGAAATATTAATAAGATTTTCATTTTCACATAGAGTTGTTATTACAAAGATTTTACTTAAGAACTTTACACAATAATACAAAATTTGTTCGATCAAAGAATTATAATGGTATACAAAATCCAATATATTTACAGTAAAAAAAAACATTTATATAAGAATACAAAGGGACGACCTTTCAATCAACAAAAAACACGTGTACACTTCGCGCTCCTGTAACGCAAAGCTTTCCGTATTTTGGGGGACAAAGTAAACAAAACCGTACATACATAGGTGAATCCGACAAACGGCTGACGAATTGCTGCCCCGTTCATAATCTCTTCGAATACCTTCTACTCAACTCCGTTGTGCTCGCGAAGGATAATCCATTCCATTTTTCTGAGTATTATGAAAACGTGTCAAGTTCACACCTGTGTGTTTGTCCCCGTGTCCTATTGTCGCGAAGATAAGAGCCAGATATATTCTATGTGCAAACAGAATTTGTGTAAAGCGAGTCACCTAAATTGTTATTATTTTGTAGGTGAACGTAGGTGACCTTTCTGTACGCGTGGGCGCTGTACGAGTACGTAATTAGCACAGAATATGGTAGTTGAATATTTTGTTTCTATAAAATTGAAAATTTTATATATGTGATAAAAAAACATACATTATAATTTCGAAATTCATGACAACATCGGAAAAATATTGTTTCGCCAGCGATTCATATTTCTAAATATTTAAATTTTATTTGTTTGTGCTTATTTTATTTTGATAGAATGACAAGTGAAATCTCAATATTCCTTTTTCGATTCATCTACTGGCAGTAAACTCTTCATACTCTTCATACAGACCCATCTTGCAAACCTTAGGTTTTCTATGTGACATTCCTCCAGTATCTAACTATTAACTAAGTTCTTCTCTTGCCGTTCGCTTTGGCTTATTATGATTTTATTTATGTTCTTACCATGGATCCTATAGACGTATCCAAAGACATTGTGGCTGGTACGGCCAATTGGGTTTTTTAAGCTTTTATTTTGAAGTGAATCTTGTTACCGCAATCTAAAATGACTACTCAATTTTTTATGATCACAAGCGACGCAAGGCACCAGAAAAGACCGTAAATTATGATAGGTATTGACAAAACAATATTCATTACTGAAAAAATAAAGCGAATGTATGTCAAAATGGGATTCTTTCTTGGCAAAGTGAATCCAATTCAGACTAAGTGTTATAACGATATCTCCAATGTTCCGTTATCGTGTTCTATCATATATGGCAATGTTGGTAAACTGCTTTAACAATTAAATACTTTTAATATTGTACGTGACAGAAATTTATTCAGTAAATATACAATATCATTAGGTTTATATATTTATATATTATATTTGTAATTTTTAATCAATTTTGTTGCACTATGACTGTTAATTCGATTAATACAAATTCGAAAATGGAAAATGTACGTGTACTTTCATCAATTATTCACATGCAGTGTAACAATGGTCTAGTTATGGTAAGATTGCCTGCATTGTTGCAAAATATTAATGATAATATATTCGTTATCCAGTCGTGGCGCGACGGCGTGTGACTGTTAACAGACAGTGTGACAGGTTGTGGGTTCGATTTCCCACTCGAGGTAAATAAATTTTCAATTATTAGCTCTAGTGTCGAGGCAAGCGGAGTGAGTTCCGCCATTCAACGCGCAATGTCTCCAGAATTCAGCGGAAAGTGGGGGAGCGGAGTGGCCCAACACTTCGCTCCCTCTACCTACCCTGCTACATGTCGGATACAACGTGAATGAGTTTTTGATTCTTGACTAGTCATTTCCGAAGCCTGAAAAGCTGCACGTTGCTAATTTTTATTAATATATTACCTTATTTTCGTTCGTGATTTATATTTCCTTCATAAATGTGCTTGTGAAGAGTACATCAATATGAACTCTCAATCAACAAAAACACTTTTGTATATTTTTCCGTATTGGTGACAAAGGTATCGGCGCGTTCAGGAAAAAGCAAATAAAAACGTTTCCCCTCGTATTGGATGCGACCAGGACTTGTCAATTTGCTGCTGGAGGATAATCTTCCATGAAATATCCCAACTCTGGATATATATAGTATTAGATTCTAACTTAAAAACAATTAGGTAATCCAACATTATTCAATTGCAATTCTGTTGATACTTTGTTAGTAAATCCTTTTTAAAGCAAAGTGGGTCATTAGAAAGTAGATGCAGAGTCAAATAATACTTTATACTACGAACTATAATAACACATTGCACTTCAAGAACAATTGTTGAAAAAAATAAAGAATATTAGATTAAGTAAGTTTGTGCCGTGTGATCCCGGCCTAGAATAGGATCATCCTGATACTAGTGGTGTCGTAAGAGGCGACTAAAGTACGTGTGGTAGAGTCACGTCGCCAGCAATGGCAACACGCATGGGCAGACTCGGCCGGATAATTACTACCCCCGGGCATTTAAAACCGGCGTGAAGTAGTGGCTTTATGCCACTGCGTTTCGCATCAGGTAATGCCGGGCCCCGGTGTCCAACCCATCTTAAAGACCGGCAACGCACCTGTAGCTCCTCTGGGGTTGCACGGAGTCGTGGGTGGCGGTAATCACTTACCATCAGGTGACCCGCACGCTCGTTCGCCGTGTCTTTTCCATAAAAAAAAAATCTATTGCCTCCTCATCTCTATATGAGCCATTTTGATGTTGTATTCCACTATATCAGTCACAGAACCTTCATTTGCCCGGCGAATGAACCTGCCGATAGCGACTTCTTCGGTGTCAGGCGAATAAATGGAAATATAAATTGAAATAAATACTTCATTTCCTAGAGTGGGAATTGAATCCACAACCAGACGCCACGACCGGCCTCGCATATGTATACTAAAATATAAATTTTCTCTGTAGTGGCAGTCGAACCCACAACTACATAGCGTTGTTCTGTGAAGTTGACTAAAAATATTTTTATTTATAAATACTTAATAAATATTTATTGTATAAAGTATAGATTACACATTTGTTGTTATAAAAAATAATATAAACAACACATTTATGTCGCTTTAAGTGTTAATTAATCATTTAATTAATCAATTAAAACTCTGAACTGGCGCCGTAAATAAATACTAACAGTTAATTGCATTTGATCAGTTGACATTGGTGTAATTTGTTGGTGGTTTTTGTATTTCAAATTTACTCAGAAATACATATGAATGTATACATGAGTAAAGCTTAAATACATAATAACATATGTTTTCTGGTTATGTTGAATATAAGATCTATATTAATATTCATTAATTAGTTATGAAGCCGCCGTGGCGCAAGGGCAGGAGCGTGGGACTGTAAACGCGGTAAGGTGCGGATTTGATTTCCACCCGGGGAAATGAATTGTTATTTATAGATATTTTCATTTCTTTGCTATGGTGAGATGGCAAAAGCTTGGTATTGAGTTCCGCCATTCAAAACGCAATTCGTCGAAAATTCAGCAGAAAGTGGGAAACGGAGTATCTTAACACTAGGTTTCCTCTAAGCTGAGAAAAAATCAAACGTATAAAGTCAAGTAAAAACAAGTCAATTAGTATAGCTATAGTATAGTATTTGTTTGGTTCGCGATAATCCTAGATACTACGGAATAGAATTGAAAAATGTTTTGTATGTAGGATATTTAGAGCTACTCCGAGCATTTAGAATGTATTATAGTTATATCTACTGGACCGCAAGAGCGAGGCCACAGGCCGCTAAAAATTGTTTGTCTTACAAAATTTTATATTTAAGAGATTATCACAATTTTATCACTGCAATATTTGGAATTAAATTAAAAAAAGCTCTTTTACTTGAGATATGTAAAGAAAAAAATTCTTTATAGCTAACTGTACATAATATAAAATACTACCCGGTGCTAAGAAAAAAATATGCAATGTCGTTGCATTATGCATTAGTACAAGCAAAACTTATTAAACAATTTTTATAACATAACACCATGCAGGAAATTTTTCATGTCGCAGACGTCTAGCTCGCTCGTTTGACTGGTGTGTTAAATTGGCTGTATAATTTGTTCTAAATTGAAAATCTAATTTAAGAGGTATTTAAAACACTAAATTTAGTGTTTTGACACTAGGTTCCCTCTTTGTCGCCGAACTCTGGATCTGCAACCATTGCGTGTTGAGTGATGGAACTTATTGCTTTGCCTCGACACCAGAGCGAAAAACGAAAATATTAATTATTTCATGCCCTCAAATGAGTATCGAACCCACAACCTATCTCGTTTATAGTCACACGTTTATGCTTTTGGCCACGACTGACCTTATATATCAAAATATTAACGTATTAAATTATATCTGCACCTCCGTTTACACACTTTTTCACAACTCCGCGTACACCATCAGCGGAACACGGATCATTAAAAGCATTCTCTTATAAAGTTTAATTAAAAGTCAGCCGCAGTTGTGACACCGGCGCGACGCTCACACCGCGGATGATAACGCGCACGGCACTTACAAGTGCCTATACTGTATTTACCTGGAATGACTTTCGTAAATTCGTGTATTTACTTCCAGCAGTATTGGTACATATTAAAATGATTATAGCCGTCGCTCGCAACTCGGTGTGCGTAATGGTAAAGTGCGGCGTTTATTTCCGCCACTCAACACGCAACGCCTCGAGAAAGCGACGACCAGAAGTGTCTTAATGAGAACTGAGTATCTTAACACTAGGTTTCCAGGTTTCAGCCTACCCTGCTATATATGGGCTAGTGTGAAGCTAAAAAAAGACAACGGTAAAAAAAAAACTCAAGACGTATCTCTCAAAAATTAGATAATCAAAGATAGTGCTGGGGCGTAGGCTTCGTTACGTACGACGTGCCTTGCAGGCTCCCGCCGTCGCGTTTCGCGGACGACTATTGTCCCCGTGTCTCGCGGCCAGTGGCGGTCGAGGAGGAGCACCGTGAGGTTTTAGTGGGTATGCGGACGGCCTACACCTGCCATTCCGCGAGTCCCACATAACCCGCTCGAGTCTCCACTCGGGCCGGTATCCATAACAGGATTTCCTCACGTAAAAAAAGGCTTCGTTACGTAACGTGTAACGGCGCTAGTCTGTCTGGCTTCCCTTTCTCTCACGCATACGGCAGCGACAGGCAAGCTCCTACTTTCTCACTCTAACCCATAGCACTAGTCGTGTTTTGGTCAAACTACTCTCTCCTCTCTCAGTGTTAAGTATGCGATAGACGTATGCTGTGGACAATGAACATAGAATCTAAATGCCAATTGTTACTTACATTATACAAGATATATACAAGATTTGTACTAAAAATAAAGTATATTTTTCAATCAATAATAGTTTGTATTAATAAATCACCTTTCCATACATTATCATATTATTATGCATAAAATTTAAATAATAACCTAAGGTTATCCAAAGTTAAACAATTGAAACATTAAATAGTTCAACTTAGATTAGTTTAAGTTATCACTTCTGTTTGGCGTGCCGAGACTCATTAGATAATTTATTTAAAAAAAAAATAAAGCCCGTGAGACTGTCGTGGCGCAAGGGCACAATGGTATGGCTCTGATGCGACAGTTGTGGGTTCGATCTCTACTCGAGGAAATAGGTTATTATTTCTTAATATTTTCATTTGTTCGCTCTGGCACAAAAGCTTCCATCATTGGAAATTGGGAAACCAAGTGTCTTAACACTAGGTTTCAGTGTGAATACACAGCGTGAAGGTAATTTTAATTTCTTTTTTATGCTCCATAAAATGTGCGAGAAACGTTTTATAATAAGGTCCTGAAATGAAGGTGGTTTAAGAATGTTCACATGTTCATAATATTTATACCGTAAACATTAAGCATTAAATTAGCCTCAGTTACAACAACGCTTTGTTGAGGTCAATACGCGCTGAAGCCGCTTTGTGTAAAAAGGGTCTCTGGAGTCGTTTCCAAGCCAACTTTAGGGTTTTTATGGAGATGTTACAGCACTGATTATGTAGTTAAAGTACTTTAGCAGACGTCGTTACGTCTAATGATTCTGAGCATAATTGCTTGGTGCTTTCTATTTTTTGATGTTTCTGGAAAAATATAATTGAGTTACCTTGTTAATAATCCTCAAATGTTTTATTGGTTTTGTTTGTTAATTTTTGTAAGAAAATAAAAAACAGGTCAAGTGCGAGTCAGACACGTTCACCAAAATTTCCGTACTAATTTCAGGGTAGTAGGGGTAGGTTAACAAGAAGCACAATTTATAAAAATTGACAAGCATGATTTAGAAGTGTATGTCCTCATTTACTTACGAAATGAAGTACAAATACAAAGTAGTAGTAGTAGTAGTAGTAGTAGTAGTAGTAGTAGTAGTAGTAGTAGTAGTAGTAGTTTTTTTTGTATGCAATCATTTTTATCTGTGATATTAATTTAATTTTTTTTTTCTTTATTTGTATAACAGTCTTAGTGCAGTGGAACAGCGTCTCTCTGTGGCTGTGGGTTTGATGCTCCCTCAAAGAAAATATTTATTTATTTATTTTTTACACTTGAACAATAATGTTAAATATGTCATAAAAATAAAATAAATAAATCAGCTTCACGCGATATCCCGCTGTACTCAGCAGGGTAGCCACTTTCTGTCTTACCATTAGGTTCCCTCAACCTAGTGTTAAGACACTCCGTTCCCCACCTTCTGCCCAATTCCGGAGGCATGGTGTGAAATTAAAAATAAATAAAAGATATCGTTATACGTGAACATAATATGTCTCAGGTGTTAATTGATAAATAAAAACAGTGTTGAGTTTCTTGAGCCAATTATGCAAAAGAATTTAGGATACAATACTATGTTACATACATATACAACTTCCTCCTTCCTTATTTTTAAGTAAAAAAAAAGCTAAGAAACAAGTTTATATATTTTAATCAAATACTCACATGATCTGTTAACATAAGCCTACTTAAAGTTAAAATCTAATAAATTCCATTTGTTTCAAATTTAGCAGTCATGATCGCACAGCCCGCGGCCCAGCCGGGGGCGCGCTCGTGAACATCGTAATAGCCGACACCTGCCAGTGTGTACATCGTAAACAACGCTTACACGCTGATTAATTTGTCGGACTTAACTTAGGTTCCCGATGAAGTTTTTGATTACATTACCTATTACGAACGAACGAGAACCGATCAGCTCCTAAATGATAATGCTATTATTGTTACTATTGAATATTTTCGTGAAAGAGGTATAAAAATGGTGCTATCAGCAATACAATTTAGAGTCTCTAAAACAAACCATACAATTGACAGTGAAGAAATTTTCTTATAAAAAGAGTGCGTGCTGCTATTGATAGCTGATCTTAACGCTTAAAGGACTGTATTACATACAGCCAATAGAGACCATCTCGAATAAGCTTTATACATTTTTAATATTGAAGTAACATACTGTACTATTAATAAACGTTACGAACAATAAAAAAAATCTTTACAACAATATTTATGGCAACACTAAGTAATCGTACATTTAGAACTTGACAATTTAGAAACATTTAATGAAAACGTAGCGTTTTAATTACAAGCCCTAGTGTTTAGACTACACAAGCAAATCCACACTAGGTCTTGTTATTACTCTGGAGGAGGTACGAGTGTGTTTTGTGGAGCTATTGTTCGAAGTCTTATTAGGTATTGGCTTTGTCTTGTGTTTGTGCCGTTGAAATGCAGGAACTCGAATCTACATTTGGTACATGTGTACTGTTCAACTTTATTGGAAAATATATATTAGTTAGGTTTTTAGGCTTTTTTCTGGATATAGTCGAGTTCATTTCGATTGAGTTCTCTAGCTTTGTTAACCGCTTTTTTATAGCCTTAGCCTTGGTTTCATTTTAGTCTGATATTATTCCTTCTCTCATTTTAGGGACCCAATGCTGAGCGTCTGTTTATTAATGGCGAAAACTGCCGTTATTATAGTTGAAAATCTTTGTTTAAATATTAAATTAAATATGATTTTATATGTCTGTATGTGTTTTTTTTATTGACTTCTAAATTAAGAATAAATAAAATATCTATAAAATAGCTTCATTGGCATAACAATGCCGTTACAACTTTACAACGTTTATCATCTTTGATTGTTACTGTTATTTTTTATATAATTTTGCAATTTAATAAAACAACAATTTCTTATAATGTATATTTTATTACTCTCAATTTATTACAAAAATCCAGTCAGAAAATTAGTATATAACAACTAGTTTTCTCTCAAATTTTCACTAAAATCCACTCTGAAAGGTAAAAATATATACGTAATGCAATGTTGGCTTGTTAGGTGCTCGTAGGCCGCGTGTAAATCATCTCGAATGAGCCATTACGTTAACTTATGTGATGTTCCTCTTGTACTAATCGCTTTACTTCGACCCTTGCCGAGGACGGCCAGGTTATGAAAAAAGTAGGAAATTATGTAGTTTCTTCTTTTAAACTTGTATTAACCTTGACAATATGAGATGTTACATTTTCATTTAACTTTTGATATGTAAGTAAGTAGTTATATGTTGAAAAAGTTATAATAGCTTTACGTACGCCGCGCCGTATGCATACTGAATACATTTCATATTCATATAAAAATACTGTTTGAGGCCGTTCCTGATACAGGGACACAGGCGTATGACTGTAGGAACGACAGCTTGTAGGTTCGATTTCCACTCGAGGAAATCCTCGCTATGGTAACAAGGTAAGCGTGGCATTAAGGTCCCGGACTCAACACGTAATACCGTCAGTATTCGCCAGAAAGTGGAGATTGGAAGTGTCTTCTTGGAAACGCAGTATCTTAACATTAGGTTAAGATTCCCAGGTTTCGATGTGCCTACCATGCTATGTGTGGGATACAGTGTAACGTCAAAAAACATTCATGTAAAAGTTGGCTGTAACGTTATAACTTTTTTTTTAGATATTTTTCTCAAAGCTATAAATCTTGAGAAACTTCTTCTTTTTAAATAAATAATATAGACTTATACTAAGATACTTTCGCGGTATTAATTTCCACTATTCACCACGCAATGTTTTGAATCCAGAAGGAAAGTTGAGTCAAGACACTCCAGTCTCGTCAATATATTCTCTCTAACTATCATACCATGCAAGAAAAAGAGAGAAGAAGAGAAAAAAGAGAGAGAATACATATTTTGCCAAGAAATTTACAATTGGGCATTTTGGGCACATTTGATGACTACCGAAACCAAGCGGAATAATTCAAAGCGCATTGCAAAACGATTTACAGTGATTAATCTGTTCTATATAGTAACTTCATAGATTTGCAAATATAGAAATTTATATGTAATAGAAATGTTATTTCCATTTGTTATTGAATTCAATGACAATATGACTAGTTACTTATTAGATTATTTTTACTTTTACTTGTGACTTTACACACGAGGGCTAGCCATATTTCTATTATATATATTTTTCATTTATCCAGTGTGCAATGTTTTTTTTATATCATAAATGATAGTTTTGAATTTGACACATAAAAAATTTAAGGGAGTATCCTAACTCATTTAGAGTTGCTTCTATCTTCTTTGCTACATATATTCAGGAAAAAGCGTGAAACTAAAAAAAAAGTATTCAAAATTTTACTCTATCTATTAAGAACCTTACATGCCAAACAGAATTCAAATTCATAACCTTATATGACAATTTTTGAACATGGTTTTGCGGCAAATATTACAATAATGCTCCCGTAAAGCCACAGGCAGAAACTAGTATTTTAGTAAGTTTGTGTTTGCTTGGCATATGGACCTTCGTCTGCTTTCTAATGATCTCAATATTTCTGAGCTTGGGGCCAGTCGCTTGGTGAGAATCTCTTTCATTTATTGTTAAAATTAAAGTCAATGTTTTATAAGAATAATATAAAAGTATTTAAAAAGTATTTAAAGTTCTTAATATCTGATATTTTTATTATAGTAATAAATATGTTTCTTAATAATATAATTTTCTCAAACAAATTCTACAGCTTCATAATATTATCAAACAAATTCTACAGCTTCATAATATTAAGAGAATATACATATACAAAATAATAATAATATTATACAATCAATACATTAAATTTAAGTAGACTTTCCGAGCAACTTTCCGAAGAAACCTCTTAGAGACTTGAAAAGTAATTATGAAGAGAGCTGGTTACAGTCTTCACGGTTTCAATATACAAAAACCTTGTTACAATATGAAAATCGTAATGTTAAATGTAAGAAACGCTTAATTGACATTTTCCAAACTGTTATAGCAGTTCTTGTTGACAACAAAGTTCAAAATGGCCCAATTGACCCAAAAACGAAAGCACTAAGGTAAAACATAAGTATTGTCTGCGTCCCACAGACGAGCCAAGTCAAAGTATTAGTGGGCAGATAAGCGAAATGAGCGAAATAATTAAGCGCTTATGGTAATCCCGAGTGGAGACGCCGCGAGCACGAAACGTTATGTAAATGCTCGCGGTGTCGACGGCTCTGGGCGTCGCTACGTTTCAACAGTTTAATGCAATTTTAATACCAGCCTGCTCTCGATTTATAAGTGTCATACTAAATAGAGCCTATCGTGCTCACTGTTCAATGTTTTTTGCATAATTAGCATATATAACAATAATAAATAAAAAAATACTATAAGTATTTTTCTTTTTATATAACAATAATAAATAAAAAAATAATAAATAAATATTTTTTTTTATTTATTATATAACAATAATAAATAAAAAAAATACTATAAGTATTTTTCTTTATTGTTATAAATGCTAATTATGCAAGAAAACATTGAACAGTTAGCACGATAGGCTCATCTATAAAGAAAAATACTTATAGTATATTTCTTTATTGTGAAACAATCAAAGGTCAAGATAAATTTTTAGGTTCCCTCGGAAGTATCTCTAATACATAAAATACATTTATTTGAGGACAATGGCTATAGTCGTTATCTTAATTTGAGAATATGCTTATATTTTTTTTATTATGAAATGTATATGAAACGCACTCGAGGAAATATAAGTTGATAATACAAGTCAAGACAAAGTAAGGAGTTTGACTACTTCATAATCTTGAGACATCTAGTGCTTAATAAATAAATGAAATGAAGTGCATATTTTATTTTTATAAGATAAAAGATATAAATAGAAGTTTCTTGATACTTAGCTTATCTTTCAGTTCGTCTACAAAAGTTTATTTATATAAATGTACAAGCCAGTGTGTACGCTGTTATTTTACTTCACATTTAGCTCTATTCATAGGGGACCCAACAAGTAACTACAAACATATTCATATATACCTAATGTAATATATGGATGTGTTACACCACGAGACAAGATAAACCGACACTAAAACGATGCTCACAGGATTTTATGCAAATCCAGACAAACTCTACAGTGTGTGACGACTTCATCCAACAAACAACAGTTTACGCTTCGCCAATAGAACTGACGATGTATGTACATATACCGTCTTCCTGCTATCAATGAGTCTGTAGTTCTGTGTCTCGGAGACAAGGAGGCTAGTATAGACTGAAAGTGAAATATAACATTTACAGAAATTGAAGGATCAATTTTAATATTCTTATATTTATAAGATTATTTACTTTTAAGTATTTTGTGAAATGAGTGGTGACTATATATTTTTTGATATCATTTGATATTATTATCCTCGCCAACTGGATCCTGGTACAGTTCAACGCCCCGGCTTATCAAAACATTTATACCTCAGCCAATTATGACCAACTTCCTCTAGACAGACTCTCATGTAATTACGATGTTGGACTTTTCGAGAGCTTCTTTTTTATAAGCCAACAAATTTAATAAATAACTATTGTACAGTGGAACCCAACCCTGTATTTTAGCTAAACGTATCAGGAAATAAAAACGAAAATATATAAAAAGAAATCATTCCTTCGAGTTGGATGCCAATACATCATTTAATTTTCTTTTTATGAGTTATATTTATTTTACAATTCCGCAAAATAATGATAAAACCTCAGTGACATCTTTCCGCCAGTAGTTTTTGCCTTCATTAAGCACCTGGTGAGTGACTAATGTTCGTGGCTGTGATCGTTAGGGACGATCAACGAAGAAATTTCCGTACTGAACGCTGAACAATATCAGTCTTTAGCTTAAAGATAGAAGAATAAAAATTCATATTTTAATAACTCACTTAACATAATATGACATATTTATTTAACAATAAAATTTATGGTCATGTTTTTATTTAAAATGTTTTTTGACTTTAACATTTGAACTGTAAATTGCTATGTTTTTTTAAATATCTTGCAAATTTTCTAGGGATTTTTATTTTACTAGATAATATAATTAGCCTTCTTTATTTTCAGCTTGCAATTCGTACTCGCTTCTCAAATATATTTTCTTTGTATAAATTAAAATTTTAAACACTGTGTTTTTTAAATCAAAGGTAGCCTTTTATGTCAGCAGTGCTTTGAAAGTCATGATAGTCGTATGCAATATTTGTACGGTATAGAGTGATTGAATTTCAATGAAGCCTACATTTCTTTATCCATTGATTAGCTAACTAGTCTATAGTTAGTTGATAATTCAATTTTTAAACTGAAAATTGGGAAGAAAATTTAAGTCCAAAGCAAAATTGCCAAATTAAAGGCATGCATTGATTTTAACGAGTCTGTAAAGCAGGCAGTCTCTCTCAGGAATTTTTCGTTGAAAATTTGATGAAATCGTTTTTATTTATTCGAGTTTAGTCGATTCAATACTAAAAGTTTACTGCGTAATTTGAAAAGTACTTAGTAAAGGGGTTTTATGTATTTTTCAGTACTTTCAATGGGTACCAGTTGATAATCTCGGTAAGAATTGTTTTTCCAAAGATTTCGCCATTATGCATATTTACGTTAGAAAATATTTTAAAGTAAGAAGCTATAAATATTCTGTAAGTATTCTTCGATTTAATTATATACCATATTACGTTCAGTTTTACGCTATAAACGCTTTTGAGTAAAGATTGAAAATATTTAACGTTAAGTTACAAGCAGGCCAAATCATGCGGTTTATTACAGAAACAATATAAAATATTGCATCATCACTTCACATTCACATTGAATTTGGAGTTAACAGGACTGTGGAATATCACTGTGGAAATTCGTGATTTTTGTTTCTACATTTTTACTTGCATTTCTTATAAAAATTATTCTTTTAGCTTTACGCTGTGTCTTGCACATTGCAGAGTAGAGCGATGGAACCTGGGAACCTAATGTTAAGAGACATAATTTCGGTTACTTTCCGTCGAATTCTGGAGGTATTGCGTATCTAGTAGCGGAACTCGTTTGCCTCGTTTACAGATCGATAAAATGCATATATGAAATATTTCATTTCCATAAATGGATATTGAACCCGCAACCTGTCGCATGTGCTCCTACGCCACTACTGGCCTAAAAATTTGTAACTACCTAGCGATAGTATTTTCTAATACAAACTTAATACTATTTATTAATAAACGATGACAAATAAATAGTTAGAATTTATAACATATATAACTCTGGTCCAAATCGTGAGTGCAAAATGACATTTTAACCGAAATTTACGTACTAATACTGTAATTTATCGATCATTATAATAATTCTGTTGTGGCTTCAAATTCACTGTATTATTGACGACTCTCCTGTCGTAATCAGTTACAAAAGCAAACTGATACTGCAAAATTATAAAATTTGTTAACGTTTCTATATAATATTACTCTCATAATAACTTTTTATTAACACATTGTTTTATATGAACATTTTTTATTTATATTAAATCAGCTTTATGTTGTATCCCGCACACAGCATTATAGGCAGAGAGAACCTAGTGTTAAGACATTCCATTTCCTTCTTTGTGTTTTTAATTTTTTTCAGGCATTGCGTGTCGAGTGGCGGTAGCGCCGGGCCTCGGTGCCAGAGTGAACAAAACAAAAATATTAATTAATAATTATTCATATTCGAGTGGGGATTGAACCCACAACCTTCGCAATACACTCATGTTTGTACCCCGGCGCTACGCCGGCCGGGGACGACGTTTTGTATGGACATTTTTTATTTTAAATTAAGGTGATCAAGGTTTTAAGGTGATCTTGTATTGCTTGAGAAAAATATGTACCTATGTAAAAGAAAAGGTGATCCATGCCCTATTATTTATTTGTTGTACACTGAAAAATATTTAGTAGCAAATGGAAATAATAGTGTGTAAATCGATATAACTACTTTTAGAATAAATACGACACCAAATCAATAAGGATTTATTTACTCTATTATACTTTATATTATATTTGCAAACATTTCAGTGAATTTACAACAAAATTAGGTATGAAATGCATATAGGTGTTTCAAATTCAAATTCAATTTAAATCCTTCTCTCCGCTTACCATTAAGACATTCGTTCCCTAACTTTCGCCGAATTCCTGAGGCATTGCGTATCAAGTGGTAAAAATTTTCGAACCCACAACGAACGCGCGCTTGCGCTCCTGAGCCACGACGGGACAGCCTCAATAAAATATGTTGTTAATCAATATACTGGTAAAATTAAATAGTTTTTTTTAATAAGAAAGCATTTGAAGTGTAAAAGCATGAATTTGTAGTACAAAAGTATTTGAAATGTAAAAATACGAGTTTGTTAAAGTAAAAATATGAATTTGAAGTGAAAAATTCTGAAATATAAATCTATTAATTCAGTGGGTAAAAGTAAGAATTAACCATTAGAGAGATATTAATGGTAAAAAGATGTACAGATATATATATATATATATATATATATATATATATATATATATATATATATCTGTACATCTTTTTATATATATATATATATATACCTATATATAATTCTATGAAATTCCTCTCACACTGACTACGGACTGCAAATAAAATTTAAACGTCAACTTTATTTAGCGCTTTGCAAACTAGCGACCAGACCACCCTCTAAACGAATAAACGTCAGATGCGGAGTACGCGGCGCGACGCGACGCGAGTGCGGGACGCTTGGAAAACAACGTTTGCGGCGTTATTTGTTCCACGACCAGTGACAAGTGAGTTATAAACGACGGTCGTACAAATTATTATTATGTGGATATTTTATGAGTATATTGTATTATAAGAATGACCAAAGTATTTAAAACATAATTAAACTGTAAATTATAGGTATATGTATGTATATGGAGGCCAGTCAGGGCGCAGCGAAGCGCAGGAAATGAAATATTTAATATTTTTTATTTTTTCGTTCTGACAACGAAAATATCGTGACTCAGATATGTATATTTTGTAAAATGTTTCCATTAAACTGGCAATGTCTTTAAAATAGTTGGTTAATGTCTTCAGTCCACAACCATGCTAAAGATACTGACTGGCATTGCATGTTCTATAGAACTCTTTTAGAGCTACGAAAATATTTTAAATATAACTTGAAAGAATAAGAAAAAACAACTACTACTAAATACTAAAACGAATATTATAATGTACATTTTTATTATTCTGTTCTTTTAAGTATTTTTTTTAGTACAAAGTGTAAGAACAGGTCAAAGCTTTGTGTTGAAAATTCTCATCTGGCCTAAATTCCTGATGTAGTAGATCTAAGATCTTGACTTAGCGCAAGGGCGCAAGGGCACAGACGTGTGAGTACAGGTTGCGGGTTCGACTCTTTCTTAAAAATATAAAATATTAAAATTACGCTGTGTCCTGCACACTGCAGCTTAGTGAAATGGAATCTGGGAAACTAGTGTTAATGCACTCTGTTAAGTTAATATACTCCCGTTAAGTTAATATATTCATTTCCTTCGTTAATAACTTTATTCCTTTCGCTCTGGTATCGAGGCAAATTGCGGCGTTGAGCTCCGCCACTCAACACGCAATGGCGCAAAGTGGATTGCAGAGTGTTTCAATATTAGGCTGACTATTCTGCTAAATGCGGGATACAGCATGAAGTTAAAAAAATATATATTTCTTATTATCCTAGTATAACATCTAATGAAAAAAATATATATTCATGATATATATTTCTGAAATGCATTACCATTTGTGATTCTATGATCAAAAGAATTACTAAGACACGAAAGAATCTTTAAGCTTAACATATGACTTTTTATTTATCTTTTAAGTAACCTTCCTAAAGGAACTGGATACTAAGAAACTGAACTAATAATTCAATCAAACGATACATTACATAGGTTCGAGTAAATTAGTATTTGAATTTGCGATATTGTATTAATTTTGATAATAATGAATTTTACATGCTTAGCTTGAAGCTTGATACATTTAATTATATCAGCTTCCCTCTGTATTTCGTACACAGTAGTTTAGGCAGTGGGAACCTAGTGTTAAGAGAATCCGTTCTCCCACTTTCTGCTGAATTTTCTGAATTTGTTGAATTGAGCTCAACGCCACACTTTGGCTTATAACATAAAAATGAAAATATAAATTTAAATAAATATTTAATTTCCTCGAGTGGGGATCGAACCCACAACTAGCCGCACTTATAGCCACACTTTTTTTATTATATTGTGCATAAAATGAACAATGAACGATAGTAAAACACTCAATTGCACGCCAGTACCAAATATTATTTGGTTAGGGTTGAACAAAGCTTCTGTGACCTCCATATTGACATGTTGTGTCACTATATATAGTTTTAGTCACTCTCGTAATACAAGTCAAATAGTCATATAAATTATATTTGAATCAATCTGAATCTATTAATATTTTTTTTTAACAATTTTTTCTATTGTTTCACGCTGTATCCCGTAACAGTAGGGTATACAGGGAGAACCTGGGTACTAAGTGTTAAGACAACCTATTCCCCGCTTCGTCGATTTGCGGTATCAAATGTGGGTGGCGGAACACAACGCCGTTATTTACCTTGTTACCAGAGCAAGAAATATTTCATATTTAATTTCCTAAGTGGCTAATGGCGGATGGATGCGAGCAGCTCAAGACGGTGATGGTTAGATATATGACGCAGGATCCTACCATATAGGCTGAAAATAAAACGTTATAATCATTTGTTACTCAACGTCTATTAAATATAGTTTAATGAGTTAGTAAAAAAGGTGGTTGTGGTAATAACTAGGACTTTTATCTTTATTTTTTTTCTCGCAAATCAGGATATATATAACTTATAGAATCAGCGCAAGGTGTTTGTTTTGTTTTAATATTGTTCATTGTTATTATTAATTCAATGCTAGTAGTTTTTGAAATAAGGATTTTTTTAAATATATATTTTTACAACATATATAATATAATGAACTATAAGAATGTGCATAAATTTTATTTGTTTTTATAGAATTTATACATCTAATCTTATAACTTTTTTATTATGTGTTTTGTTTATTTGTAAGTTATGTAACTACCTAGAGGCCAGTCGTGGCGCAGTGGCACAAAGTGTGACTGTAAAACCGACTGGTTGTGGGTTCGATCCCCACTCGAGGAGATGAAATATTTACTTAAATTTATATTTCCATTTCTTCGCTCTGGTGTCGAGGCTAAGCGCGGCGTTGAGTTCTGCCACTCAACACGCTATGCCTCCAAAATTCGGCAGAAAGTGGGGAAAGGAGTGTCTTAACACTAGGTTCCCTCTGCCCTGCTGTATGCGGGATACAGCGTGAATCTAATTTATGTAACTAAATATATATAATGTTTTCTATAGCTCATACAAGTCCAACCGCGAAATTGTCTACAAGCATTTTGAATTTCTTCATTATTTGTGTAGAGGTAATGTGGAATATAAAGCATATTAGTATTTATATGTTATAAAGACATTTAGAGACAGTTCACGTGATACCTTTTTTCCCCTTCAACGGTCACGCTTATTCAATTTAAGTCCAATTCAGTTTGTATAGCGCTAAATAGATTTTGCGCGAAATTCTCTTTGGAGTCAGTTTGTGTTCACTGTTCAATCAGTTGGCTGTTATAAAAACTTTTGGTTTACAGCAGACCCATTAGTTACAGCTTTCGCTTTGGCTATCGCGATACGATTCCATCAAAATAAAAGTCAATAAATTAAAATGGTTGCAATGAAAATATTTACAAAGTACTTTTTGGGCACTTCATCATGTTCAATTAGGAATTTGTATTATACATAGTGTTTTTGTCAGCATCACTTTAAATAAAACCACAGTTTTAACTACTCTATAAAAAGTATAATACTATAAAAAAATCCCAAAACTGAAAATGTGATTTTTTCAAACAAAATTTGAAGCCGTCGGGCACAAGCGAATATATACAAACAAAATAGTAACTCGACACGACGGTTGCAGATTCGATTATTAACATTTTAATTTTCTTGCTCTGGTACCAAGATAGTACGGCGTTCAGTTCCGCTATACGACACACAATGCTTTAAAAAATTCGGCGGCATTTGTGGAACGGAGTCTTAACTATATTCTCTCCGCCTAACTTGCTATATCAAAAAATAAAATAAAATGCTTTAAAGCTTAAATTAACGACTTCATAAGAAGCCATAGCCATAAGACATTGTAAGACAGAATTAATCCGCATATACATAATATTCTCGCGTAAATTGAAACACTGTGCTTCCAAACGTGTTTGCTGAGAAAACACCTACTTCGCACACAATAACAGTTTACGTAGAAAAGGCAATTTTCATAACGTACCCTCTCAACCGTAGTCTCGTATATGTAGTCTTTTCGGGGGCCGTTTTACTGAATCCGGGTTCGTAATTTTGATTGCTGCGCTTGATTCTGACGTAAACGTTGCTCTTATTATGTAACGATAAGTGCATTGTTATTAATATTTATGTAAATAAGGTTTCTGAAACATGAATTTATTAGAGGCTATCGTGAGTTTGTCAGACAGCGTCTGATTTTTAACGTGATGGTTGTGGATTCGATGACCATACGGGGGTGATTTTTTTTCAATATAGCGCAAAAAAGACAAAGTGCGGCGATGAGTAACGTAATTCAAGACTCTCACATTAGATTGTCTCTGTCTACCCTTGGATACAACGTGAAGTGAACTCTTCAGGATGTGAGGGTGATGGAATTCTTGTGTGTGAATGATTCTTCATTCGAGAACAATATATACTAATTATTAAGAATACTTTTCAAATGTGGAATAATACTTTAAAAAATCTTAAAAAATATTTATGCTGTTTCACACGTCGTTACTTCATTTAATGTGTTTCAATATGTTTTAATGCAATTTTTTATATATTTATTTCTATGTACAAATATGCTTAGAGCATAACCTCAAGATACTTCTTGAATAGTTGTTCATCATCTAAATAGCAGAGTAAAACTTTCTCACTTAAGCGTTTAAGCGACTGAATGCTAAAAACTTTTTGAATAGGTACTTTCAAATTTTAATAAAGCCTTTATTATGTGAAAGTCGGTCAATATTTTTTAAAGCTTCACTTCACACTGTATCCCGTACATAGTTTAGGCAAAGGGAACCTGGGAACCTACTGTTACTGTGTCTACGATGTGCCTCGTTACCAGAGGGAAGAAAAGAAAATATTAAATATTTATTTTTTAGGAAACAAACTCACAACCTGTCGTGCTTACAGTCCCACGCTCGTGCCTCTGCGCAATGTATGTTTTCAAATAATCAAATTGTTATATTTGTTTGAAATATTCAATTGGGCATATGGACATAAACACAAAGAGTAAAGTCATAACAAACTAGAGTTTTGTACCATGAAAATTTTCGGTATACACGAAAGTACGAAATTAAAAGCACGCATTTTACGAGTTTCTAAAATGGGAAAATGTTTCTCTTATCTGGACCCATTTTTAATTTACCTGCAATTTTAGTCTATTAAACTGTTTTAGTAGCTATAGTTATAGATAGTCATAATGATTTATAATAAATTTGATCTTTCATAATATTTCGTTTATTAAAAGGATTATGATACTGGCGGTCAGGCCAATTTCGATATGTAATGAATAAAAAATTTGTGTTCAAACATTAATACTAAGTTTTAGTTTTAGAATTCTTTTGTAATAAAACAAAGTTGTTTTTTATATTTTTAAAAATACTTTTCATTCTCCATTCTTGAGAGAAACTAAAAATAAAAAGAAAGATTGCCATTTTCCTAACATACTAGGGAAATATATAAATTGTTTAAAAACTTTTGCGAAGTAAATATTTGGACACTGTACTACAGCAGAATCGTTTCAGATTTATAATAGCCTCATAGTTTTATTTGGTAATTTGTCGACCTCCTATTTTTTTATAGGTATATATATTTATAAACTTTACGTATTTTCCTCATTTAGAAGGGTAGACAGAGAAAACAGTAAGAAAACATGATATCCTCTGCTGATAAGAGACGTATGTAGATGTTGTTTCATTGATCAGACTGCGGAAATCAATAGATACAACAAAATATTTTCTTTGAATTCTTTGATTATGCCGTTTATATGGCGGACACACAGTAGTTTTACGCTTTTTCTTACACAGCAGAGTAAGCCGAAGGAATTTAGTATTAAAATACCCCGTTCTCAACTTTCTTCCGAATTTTCAATACATTGCCTGTTGAGTGGTAGATCTAAATGCCGCGCTTCGTCTAATGATATAAAATATAATGCAACACAAACTTATTTCTTTTCCTACATTGTAATCCTTTATCCAATTGAGGCCAGTCGTGGCGCAGGGATAAAGTGTGACTGTAAAACCCACTGGTTGTGGCTTCGGACCTTGAGTTGATGAAATATTTAATTAAATTTATATTTCCATTTATTTGCTTTGATTTTGAGGTAATGCGTGGCGTTGAGTTCTGCCACTCAACACACAATGCCTCCAGAATTCGGCAGAAAGCGGGGAAGGGTGTCTTAACTCTAGGTTCCGTCTACCTACTCTGCTGTGCGCGGGATATAGAGTGAAGCTGATTAAGATGTGAAGTCTTTAGTTTTAGTATTTATGGTTCTACAAAAAGGACGAAAAAAAATAATAATTTACTTACTTACGAGAATACAAATTTAAAGCATTTTTCATTTTATATTTTGTAAACAGACTGTATAAGAGTTGATCTTTTAGTGATTAATTACACCAAGCCAAGAAAAACAAAGAATTTAATAAAAAAATGCAAATCATGTTCAAGGTTCAGTATTTCCTTTGTTGGTGTAATTTGACACTCCTACCAATGTGTCCTACAAAGTAAAAATCTTGTTAAAAATATTAATTCTGCTTTTATACTAGCTATTGCTATTGACTTTTACTGTCTATTATATTGGAATAATTTTTGTATTTTGTATTTTTTACATTTCTCGAATAAATAGAATCTAAATAATAGAATATAAATAGAGGCCAGTCATGGTTCAGCAACACGAAGTGTGAGTGTAAAACCGACTGGTTGTGGGTTCGATATTCCACTCGAGGAGAGGAAATATATACTTAATTTATATTTCCATTTCTTCGCTCTGGTGTCAAGGCTAAGCGCGGCGTTGAGTTCTGCCACTCAACACTCATTACATCCAGAATTCGGCAGAAAGTGGGAAACGGAGTGTCTTAACACTAGGTGCCATCTGCCTACCCTGCTGTGTGCGGGATACAGTGTGAAGATAATTTAATTTGATTTATTTTTAAATAATTGGAGCACTATAGAAAAAAATCTTAATAGTAGAAAACAATATTTAAGAAATAACACAAAAACAAGGTAACAATATACTAGTCAAATAAACTAAGATGATTAGTAGTTCAATTAAACTTAAAGTACCATTGAAATTGTAGAATAATATTTGGAGAATGTCTGACTTTTCACCCTTTTGACAAAGTGTGTCATGCTTTGGGTACCGTAGCTCGGAATTAAAAATAAGTATAATTAAAGAAGTGTAGTTAAGATAAAACGCGGCGTTGAGTTCCGCCACTTGATACACATTACCTCGAAGAATATGGGGAACGGAATGTTTTTATACTAGGCTGACTCTGGCTACCCTATTTTCATGCTTTCTCTCACGTGTCATGTCTAAGCCGGAAAAAAAATCTTTCTTTTTAATGGGGATTCCTCCGAGAATCGAACCTAAAATCGTCACTTTACTCAGATATTATCCCACTGTGTAATAATTAATCTTGAATCTAGCTCCCTATAAATTATATATCACGATATAACATTTATTGTAATATATTTTTGCTCTGTCACTCCCTATGATAAATTGTTGTAATTTGCGTCTCGTTTTCGTAAGACAAGTGACCTGCGAAACTTGCCACATTAGTGTTTGCCGCATTAATCTTTTTTGCCTTAAATTACAACTAAGGCACCATTTATTATAAGAGTCTGACAATGAAATAAGCGAATATGGTACGAAAATATATTAATTTATGGAACCAAAAGGTAGCTGTATATATGCGATTTTACAGTGATATGTTATTAAAATGTACTAATTATAAATATTAATATAGTATAACTGTTAATATTAATATAGTAAGACAGCGCTTGATATTAAATTTGATGGTTGTGTTTTAAATTTTTACTCTTCTCGGCGGAATAAAAAAAGATTGCTTTCTCCGCTATGGAAGACTTTTTGAACGTACTCACGTCGTATTATCCCAGAAATACTACTGCAGGTAATTTAATAGATTTTTATTACGTTATCCATGGCTTAAGAGAGTAGGGTGGTGGTTGGGACAAGCCTTTTTCTTGTTGTTTGTTAATCGGATCGGAATCGTCGCGTTTCTTTGGGATCAAGTAGATAAGACCGCTCTTCCACGAGTTTCGGACAACGGTGACTACGTTGACAGAACAATCGCTTTAAAGCCGGTGATAGCTCAAGAGCACATACACAGAGTAAAAAAAGGGATGCCAACTAATCCACTCGATTTGTGGATGTCTTTTCAATTTGCAGAACACTGAACAGCTTTTAAGCTGAACTTAACGTCAATGAGATCTATCACCGCGGAATAGTTGGTTTAGTTCCACGGTCATCTAAACGGGTAACTCTTAAGCTTCAGATGCTTAGTGAGGAGTGGCTCGGTTCAGAATTGATATGCCTCGCACATGAAAATGGAACCCTGTTTCACAAATTTCAGACAACCAAAGCTGTGACTTGCCACCACTTGGGTGTATAGAGCTAGAAACGTTAAGTCCTTTGCAGAATTTTGTTGGCCACAGCAGCAGTACAGGCAGCAAAATCAACAGAAGAAAGATTGAACAGAAATTGAAGATTGAAGAAGAAATTGATTTTAAGTAAGGTTAAGTAATTCTCCAATACCGGAGGTGCTGGACAAAAGGATACCGACGCTTTTAGAGTAGTGTCTGTGTTAGAGCCGCTGACATCTATATCATATTCCAGAAAGGGACCGCGTAGCTCTGCATTATATTATACAAAATGCAGAGACAAAAGCCACTCCATAAGGCCGATTTTTAATGCCGATGGTGGTAATAATCCAGTCGAGCTTGCCCATACGTGATGACTTTTCATGACTATCTCCCACATACTTTTGTCGCTCTTTACGATACCATCAATAACTAGGAAAGTCTTAAACTAGCCCGCATCACATAACAAAATAAAATAAATAACTATAAATATATAAAGATCTAAAAGAAAAAAAAATATTACAAAATTAAAAATACATGAGAAATTTTAATGGCCTGATCACAACGTAATCACAAATGGAATTTAAATTCAGTTTATTTAGCTACGTAAAGTGGTGATCAAGTTTCAGCTTAATCGAATAAACATCAGAGGTAATTGCGGGCGCGACGCCGCGCCGTTTGTGAACAGGAAGTGATTGTCACCTACTACTTCGCCATACGAGTACCTACATGAAAAATAACGACTGAAAGAGTATTTCGTAAATGTTCGTATATTATAACAGGTCTATGTTATACTCAGTTACATTTGGTGATTGTATAGTATTAATAAAATATAAAGTTAATTCCGATGAATGTTCTATTTAAGAACCCAATGTAAGGAATAAATATTTTAGCGTTTATTATAAATTATTTGTAAAAAATGCCAAGTTACTTTATATAATTATAATTATAATTTGAAATAAATTATAAGAAAGTACCTTATAATTGGCGCTCCCGCTAGTTTGCTTGCAAACTAATAAAAATATAAATTTGACAAGAAATCAGGCTTGGACCGAACTGTTGCTCAAAGATAGTAAAAAATATAAAATACTTTGAAAACTATATGAATATAGAAGTTTCAGAATAGAAGTCAATTTATAAGTGCAAAGTTTGAACGGTTAAAAGTAAAAGTTAAAGTAAAAGCGCAGTTTTTTTCTATTTTATTTGTTTCTCTGGCAACCCTACTGCTAGGGGTAGCAGGTGGTCTATGCACAGTCGCGACTGGCTGTCAAATGGCTCACCATATATCTCGCTTAAAACTTTGCAACCACTGTACTAACTGCCAAAATTTGATAACTTTCGCGATATTAATCTATATTAGTTTAACATAATATGATCAACTCAAGAATATATTTATATATAACTTATATTATATATATATTTTAATTGAACAATCAAATGGAGAATTTGTGGTCCTTTTTCATTTTTCAATTGCACCCGCTCAATATTTTAAGGAGTAAGATTTCTAAGGTGTAATTGAAAAACAGCGATACTAGAGAGTCAAAACTCAGACCTCATTAGCTGAGTTATACCTTTCGCTACAATATCAGCTGTAAATGTTCTATTGTTCTTAAACTGTGTATGTATTTCATAGAAATAAGTATTTTATTAATATTATTATTATAAACGATTTTTATATTTTATATTTAGCATTCTCAATCAAAGTATCATTAAGACTTCAAAGGAATCAAAACTACTATTTATTTGCGTATTTCGTTCTATTTTCAAGAGAACAAAATAATAAACGGTGATTTCAAAATCATTTCGTTATAAAATTCATTCAGTCAATTTATTTTTATAATTTAACTAAAGTATCAATGAATGTAACAAGGATGACTTGATTTTTTTTTATAATTTTTAATTTTATTCCGTCTTGATTTTATAAGGGTTTTAAAAGAAATTGGCATATTGCTAGATGCCTCTACGTCTAACTCTTATAATGAATAAGGATAGTGTGTTTTTTTTAGAATACGGGGCCCATATCTCTACAAAAATAAATAAAAATAAATAAATCAGCTTCACGCTGTATCCCACACATAGCAAGAAAGGCGGAGGGAACCTAATGTTAAGTCATTACGTTCCCAACTTTCTGCCGAATTCAGGAGGCCTTGCGTGTTGAGTGGCAGAACTCAACGCCGTGCTAATGAAATGAAAACATAAAACATTTCCTCGAGTGCATAAAACCAATAACCGTCATACTGTTACAACCCTTATTCCCAGGCTTAATATGCTTACACTAGCAAATACTATTTCTTGTTATTTTCCATAGCATGTGAATAGCGGATCAGGAAATTCCATATTGTTATTTCTTTTATTAAAATATTAAGTATTATAGTCAGTCAGATCATGGACGCGGTCGCGATTTGGGAATTTTTATAACAAGCGTATAAAAATTTCGATGTAGCTTGATGAGAACGTATGGAACAGTGGTGCGAGCGCGTGGTCGGTTTTCAGAAGGCGCGGCTTCGATTCCTGGCAAGTTCAAAATTTTTATATTTTTTCTAAATAAGTAATATAATAATAAGTATAGTTTTCTTTCCTAATTGTGGAATTACATTTTAAAAAGATGTAAAAAAATCCACGCATTGTAATTAATTACTTTTGTGTATTTCGTTAATAAAATTAGTTTGTGGAAAAAGAGTAATTTTTAAAAAGTAAAGACTTCGAAAAGGCCGCATAACGGTACGGTTGTGCTCCTGAACCACGACAGGCTTCATTAGTAGTTCAAAGCTTAATAAACCGGTCAAATGCGACTTGTGCACTCATTGTGTATGAAATGAAATACAAATAAAAAATTGTAATTATTATTTTCTATGAATTACCTATTCATTTTCTCATTTCAGATATTTTTCCTTAATATGTGCTGCTTACTTCTTGCCGAATTTTATAATTGTATGATATGTACCCTATAGATTTTGATTACGCAGCGAATTATATACAACTATTTATAATTTACTTAATATATTTTAAATAAAAACAAGCCTCAACTCAAAATTATACCATAACATTCTATTTCATATTTATCAATGGGCGTTATACTGAGCCGTCTATAATACTAATTTGCTTTGTAACGTAAGCATCAGAAATTTAATTAACGCGTACTTCAAAGCCCGCTAAGGGTCAATAGGCACTCTGAAGGATTCGCTTTGTATAAAAAGGGATAACTCGAAGTTGTTTGCGAGGCAACTTCAGGATTTTATAGGACATTTCAGCACAGATTATGAAGTTGAAATTCTACAGCCTCCTGCCTCTAGTCTGGAGTCTACAGGCATCATATTAAATAGCACGAAATTGAATGGGTAGGCCTTTGTTACGTTAAGATGCTCGGTGTTCTATGTATTTTACTACTGTAAGTTTGATTGACTTGAACTTTTTTAAATATCATATTTTTTAATCCAATCTGAAAGGAGGAGCTTCTGAATTCGGGTGGTATATCTTTTTAAGTATATACACCGATGACGCCAAGATATCTGAACTGATTTACGTAGTGCTTTTTTCCCATAAGTGTTTCATTCGTCTGGCATTTTTGTTTTTATTTTATGAGCATGCAAATGTCACAAAATGTGCAAATGCACTTGAACAAGCCAATGTCATTCAACTTTATATATGCACACCAGATGCTTTAATGCTTTTGAACTGTTTTGTATGATTCTTTTATTTACCTACTCAAGCTTCAACACTGTATGACATGCAATGCAACAAATATTTGAGATCTATACGACATGTAAGATCCAGGTTCGGCCTCATGTGGAGTACTGTTCGCATTTCTGGGCTGGTGCACCCCAGTATCAGTTTGACCCATTTGATCGCATACAGCGTAGAGCCGTTCGAATTATTGGGGACCCAATGATCTGGGCAATTATTACTTTTGGCTTTGCGTAGAGATGTCTCCGTCGAGTCGAAAAGCCGGAATTCATATATAAGGTCTAAAATAATGCTGCAACAAAGTATATGTGTTCACAATGCATGTATATATTATTACAGTAAAGGCTATTATGGCCTAGCGTTTGACTGTAAATGCGACGGTTACAGGTTAGATGTTTCACTTGGGGATATGAAATTCAATCTTTTACTGTACTTTACTTTAGCTTCACGCTTTATCCCTAGCGGGGTAGTCAGAGAGAACGGAGCGCCAAACGCTACGGTCTCTACATACCTCTTTCGCCTCATCCACTGTCATCAACCTCTTCATACATGCCCTCCGGGGGATCCTCATGCTTTTTACGTGACCTTCCTCCAATATCTCTGATACTGTGTTTTCGAAGGTCAACTGAGGTCTCCCCCTACCTCTCTTACCACTCACTTTTCCATAATAAATCTTTTTTGCCATTCTGTCCTCGCTCATTTGTTCTACGTGCCCAAACCAGCTGAGCACGTTCTTCTTCATTCTCACTGTGACATCCTCGCTGGTACCTGCCATTCTGTGTACCTCTTCATTGCGGATTCGATCAGCTAGGCTGACTCCGCATATCCTACGAAGAGATCGCATCTCCACAGCATTCATCTTTCTTTCATTCTTCTTCTGTAATACCCACGTTTCGCTGCCGTATAATAGGGTCGGTACCAAAACTGCATTGTGTACGGTGAAACGCGCAGCTGTGCTGACGTTTCGCCATCTCATCAATGCAGTCAAGGTTCCGTTAAGCTTGTTACCGGCAGCAATACGCCTTTCATATCCATCTCGTATCTTCCATCTCTACTGAACATTCTTCCCAAATATGCCACTTCATTCACCTGTTCTAATATCTTATCATTTACACTGATCTTGCATTCCGTCCTTTCTTCGTCTCTTTCAAAAAATTCAATCTTTTATTTCTTTGAATTAATTAATCCACTCAACATTAGCCGATATATAAAAGTCTAAATCTTGACATTAAAAGCGTGAAGCAAAAGAAAACAAACGCGTGAAAACTTATATTATAAAGCAACTAACAAATATTAAAAACCTTAATAATAAAAAACAACGATATACTATATAATAAAAGTTAACTATATGATTTTTAATAAAAAAAATAATAACAGCACGAACTATTCGGTCAAAATCCCTATTTATGCGATGTCCCAAATTAAACGTGCGCGTCGACTTTTACGATAGTGGCGCGCCCGAAAAGTCATTTCGCTTATCCGGTACCACGTGCCACTTAATTCAGCCTCTTTACCTTCATAAATGATTTGCGAGAGAGATATGACTACTTGAGATAGAGGTACAGATAGGCCGTAATGTACTATAAGATTAGTTTTTAGTTCTCAATCTAATTTTGTATAAGGGTCTATTTTGAATTTGGCTACTAATTTTTTTATCTTTTTATGTTGAAGTATTATATATAATATATATATATATATATATATATATATATATTTAGATTTGATATGTATTTAATAATTTTTTGAAAGAAATTTGGTAAAATTATAATAGAACGTCGTACGTATCTAATTGCGTATCGGCTTAAATATCCAAGCACTTGTTGTTTTGCACGTTTTGACGGTTTAAGTAGGTTGGGAGAACAAAGCGCTATCTTCTATTTAGCTTTGAGTAGGATTTGAATACATAACTATTGCCTACATTACAACAATATAAAAATAGTACGTAAGTACCAATTACATATAAACAAAATAAAAATAAAAATTTAAAACGTAAAATAAAAAAAAAGATCAAAAATTTGTGCAAAGTTTTGTGCAACAAAGTATATTTTTTATTTACTACCCTCGTAGTTACAAAGCAGAATTGTCTATTAAAATTCCCTTATGTCCGGTTTTTTTCGTAGTTGGCATGGTTTACACGCAAAATTACCATAAGCACTGGGATATTTCGTTTATCTGACCACGAAACGGCTTACTTGTGAACTCAGTAAAGCTTAGCGGGCGTGTAGTAACGAGATGTAGGTTGTGTTTTTTTCACTTTTGTTCATATAAATAATGGACCTTCGTTCGATGATAAAAAGGTGTAATTCTTGAAGTATATTTTTAGACCTTCTAGAGGCATTGCGTATTGAGTGGTGGAACTGAACGCGCTTTGCCTTTGCACCAGAGCGAAGAAAAAATTTTAAATAAATATATTTACTTCTTGGAGTGCACACACACACATACTTGTGTCCCGGCGGCACGACTGGCCTCAATTATAATTATTATACTACATTATGATAATAATTAATTTGTATATAGAAGACAGTGATATAGAACATTTTTACTAAAATGTAGCTCAATAGGTAATCTACACATAAAAATAAAATTTAAGTCTGTGATTTTAAAAATAAAACATATATTCATTTTTTCTACTCTCCGGGTACAGCTGGACCGATTTTTATAAGACTTTTACAGAAATACAGATTGCTCGGTGCGGTGGAATTCATCATTCTCATATTAAATGAAACTAATTTAACCGGATTAATCGCGTATATTTAAGGTTTTTACATTTTGGAAACCCGACGTTTCGAACACTTTACAGTGGTCTGTGGTCACGGGTAGACTCTACCCGTGACCACGGATGTAAAGTAAAGTGTTCGTAAATGTAAAGTGTTCGAAACGTCGGGTTTCCAAAATGTAAAAACCTTAAATATACGAGATTAATCCGGTTAAATTAGTTTCATTTAATATGTGTAATAATCGTGAAAAGTAAAGAACTTATCATTATTTTCATTTGTATTTTCAAAGTGCAGCATTTAATTTCTATCACTCACAATATATCAAATACGAGCGGAATATGGAGAACCGAGTCTTTCCTTTATCTCTGGTTACTCTGATATATGCGGAAAAAAAGATGAGGATAAGAAAATTAAGACTTAATATTTAGTAATTACTATTGTATCTGACTATATAGTATATATTTAAATAAAATCAATTTACTGTCTTCTTATTTAATATAATATGATGACAATATTTGAATTATAATGAAAAGCAACATACTATAGAACAACGTCTGAGTACGTGAACCGAAATAGACGTGGAGGTCTTGTAATGTGCGACTCAAAGGACTGCATACACGCTCGTTAATTACTGAAAAATGAACTAATTAGTCGCGAAATGCTCTTCGGAATATCTAATATTTTCGAAATTGCTAAATTTTTAGACGTAAATTGGAGCGTAATTATACTTTCATTAGTACTCTGTGATTTTTTTTATATGTAGACACAAATACTAAGTTATATATATCATATAACTGGAATAGAATTTTATAACGATTTCATTTATCTAAATATTATGGTAGAAATCGTATCATTTATTGTTATTTTTATTTAACATATGTACAATAATACTGATTCAAAATTGACCAAAATATTTGGCTTCGTAATGAATAACGATCTATTAACCTCTTCGTTCTCTCTGCCTAGTTTGCTATATGAGGGGAAAACGTGATAGCTTCACCGTAAAAGCATTATTTCCTATACTTAGATGTAAACCCGCGACCGTCGTGCAAGCACGCGAAAATAAATATTATATTGTTAAATTAGCTGTTTAGAATTCAATTCAAATTCGTGTTTCAATATATAGATAGAGCATTATTTAGATTGAACTTGAATTATTTCAAGTCTGCTGAGTAAAAAGCTTACTTTGGGTTAAAGATATTGTCTAGTCTTGTATTAAAAATAACACAATTTACATTTCAATCATTTTTTGCATAAATAAATGGTTATTGGAGATTATGAATAGAAATATAAAAATATATATATTTTTACGCCGTATCTCGCACTTTTTAGGGTAGGCAAAGGTAACCTATTTGTAACGGTAGAATTCTGGAGGCGATGCGTGTTGAGTGGCGAAAGTCAACGCCGCACTTTGACACCTCAGCGAAAAACATGTGAATATTAAATATTTCATTTCCTCCAGTGAGAATGGAATCCACAATTGCTGCTTTTACAGCCACACGCTTGTGCCCCTGCGCCAGGACTGGCCTCAAAATTAATTTATCCACGTACGTACGTCGTCGTCGTACGTCCAGTAATTATACATTCATGATTAAGGGTGGATGGACGTGTTCATTTTAAGCACAATTTTCGCGACACACAACACACTCGCGGCTACAGCTTAACAAAATGAAAACTCATTCGCATGAAAGTCAATTATATATTAATTTCGATCTTTCCTCTGTTATATTGGGAATTTAATTTTGTTTCTTTTTTTCTTCTATATACTTAAAGTTGACATTTCATCTATAGCTAATATAAAATTTCTACATACATCTTTTACGTTTGTATGTAGAAATTTTATATTAGCTATTGAAGCTAATATAAAAATTTCAAATATTCTCTCTTGGTGCTGTCGTGACGCAGGGGCACATACGAGGGATTGTAAACGCCTTGGCAGTTGAAGGGTTGTGGGTTCGGTTCCAACTCGGGGGAACTATGGTAACAAGACAAAGCGTAGCAAATTGCATGTTGAGTTACGTCACTCAACATGCAATTTCTCGTAAATTGGGCAGAAAGTGGAGAACGGAATATATAAACAGTAAGTTTCCTCTGCCTACTCTGCTAAATGCAGGTAAAAAAAGGTAGAAGGCAAAAAAAATAAAATATTGCGCTGTATGTTTCAATGGAATGTTATATTAATTAAATTTACGTTTTTACATTTCGTTTTACGGAATCTGATACAAAAATGCAATTAACAAAAATACTTTTATGTAGGTATATCCCGTATTTGTGTCAAAGGTGAAAATGGGTCGAATAAATAAATATTTTTCATATTATTGTATTGAGCTAACGTACTATCACATTATGACGGAGACTTTATTTTATTCTACTGTTTTCATGTGAAAAAGGAACAATATTATTTAAAAACTCTTTAAAATCAGGATTTAAAAAGCATATTCATTTTTTGATCCAGATTTTAATATATTTTTTTTATAATTTGGATTCGAAAGCGAAGAGGAAGCAATGTTAATATCGGTTAAACTCAAGATGGGTGTGCAATAAGTGGATATTAACCCTTGTATGCTTTAGGGAATGTATAATGTAGTCGGGTTGCTTGGATGGTTCTAATATCTAAGATAATACGGTTATAAGCTTGTATAATTCTGGCAACTGGTCTTACTAAACTGTTATGGTTAGTTCAAAGTTGAGGCTGAGGAAGTGGTCAGATATCGAGTTCTTAATTGTTTATTAAGTAACATATTTAAATGTGCTTAAATTAAAGATTTTTTTTTGTGGGAATAGCCCCATTCCTACAATAACAGAAACTGTAACAGAAATATACGTATTTACCCTAGTCGGTGTCCAGGCGGCGCGGGCTCGAGTCCCTCTACGTTCAAATTTTTATGCGTTTTTTAATAAGTGTATTTTGTTTTCTAAGTGTGGTATAAATTTAAAAGTTATATAAGAAAAATCAAAACAAAGTGAAAGAGTTTGTTAAGTAAAGCGCAATAATCTCAGGAACTACTACTTTGAATTTAAAAAATCTCATTGTGTGGATAGTCATTAATCGAGAAATAAAATAATGCGTCATGTGTCTTATACTTTCATATACCGACAATTGTCCCATTATAGTAACGTTATCCTCCTACCATTGTCTACATAACATTATATAATTACAGTAAAAATAACAAAAGGGGACCAGAGTCACCGGAAGGAAGTTGTCAACTTATAAAAGAACGTTCCCTGTTCAATATATACGAATATAAGAACAAAGGAACGTGACATGGGTCATCTAACGTCCGACACAAAGGCCGGCACACACATGTGAGAATTACTGAAGACGGCTAATTAGCCCTCTAATAGCATTTCCTCATATAACACCCATAAATGTACCATTATCCCTACTTCCTGAAGCACCCCTAATTATACAGGTAAAGGACTCGACTGCACTTTGATATATTTTATGTTTTTGTTAAAAAATATATATATCTTTACATGTTTCCTGTATTTTGTGGTATAACAATAAAAATAAAGAACCTCATTAAGCTGTTCCTTATATGTTGCATAACAGAAACATAATATCGAGTTTTACATAAGGATATATGAATTCATATTATGCAATAAATATTTAACTAATATTACAAAAAATAATATCCATATAAAATAATCATTTAATACATATATTTTTTAACTTTACGCTGCATGCCGTACATAGCAGCGTAGGCAATAGAAACTTGACCTTCTATCGAACTCTAGAAGCATTGCGGGTTGAGTGGTGGAACTCAAGGTCGCGATTTGCCTCGTTCTCAGAGCGATTAAAATTTAATACCTACATAAAACTATTATACTTCATTTCCTCGATTGGGAATCGAATCTACAAACACGAAGTATTTGAACGCATGCTTATGCATTTTCGCCACGACCTGAAAATATACTATAATCATATAATATAATATAATCATTCATATTTAAATAATCATTGAAATCAGAGACAGATAAAATAAATAAATGATGTTCTATAATACCGCATTGAATGTCACATAACCGAGTCAGGTTTTAAAAGTTTAAATTCAAATTTAAAGCGTACGTTGACTTTTACGAGCCCACAGCGCCCAAAAGCCATTTCGCTTATCCGCAACCGCCGACCACTTAATTTCGCTCTCTTTGCAAATTTTTTTTAGTTTTTTTGGGACCTAATTTTAGGCTTTATATCGCAGGCATTATTTTTAAGGAAAATTTAAAGTTAAATAGAGGCTGAACTGAATTTTTTCAATGGTTTATCTAAAGAGTGAAATTGTTATGTATAGTTAAAATATACCTACATTTTACATATTAATACATAATATTGTCTTTTTAAAATCTATGTTGTAAAGACGAATTATATTGTTTTTATTTACTTTTTTTCAGCTTCACGTCATGTCTTGTACATAACAGGGTGGATACAGGGAACCTAATTTTCCGTCGGATTTTTGAAACTCTAGATCTTGCGTGTTGAACCTCAACGCCGCATTTTATCCTACTATCCAGAATAAGAAAATAAAAACAGAATAAAATCAAATCCCATAAGTAGGAATCGAACCCACGATGCTATGATGGCATCAAATAGCATTACCCATTCAAAGCTCGTAATATAAGCTTACATATAACGGCTATCCTAACCACGCCGCAGTGCTATAGGAATTGTATAAAGCGTTTGACGATCGTATGACCTGCACGTGAGCCACCTGTGATCTGTCACGGGCCCATTGCGATGCAGGAAAATGAAATGTCAAAGCGAAACACGCTTTTCATTTTAGACTGCAACTCCATGCTGGGAAAATGTCACAATAAATAAAGTAAGTGGTATGAAGGTAGTTTATTTTTTTTGTAGTCTTTCCGTTATGCAGGTATATATTTAAATACAGTAAGATGTATGTAGTAGTAATTGGTTTAAAATTCGTGTTATAGGCTGTATTGGTAATTTAACGTTAGTATACGAATGCTTATTATCTATACTTCTATACTATTATATAAAGAGGAAAGATTCGTATGTGTGTATGTTTGTAGTGGATAAACATAAAAACTACTGAGCCGATTTTAAATATTTTTTTTTACATTCGAATGGTACATTATCCCTAAGTAATATAGGCTATATTTATTGCTAGAAAAAAATGAGATCTCTACTAAAACTTCAATATATTATTGAATCCATGGGGTAAAAAAGTTGCCAAAAAATATTTATCATCGCATGCGCTGTATAAACTATTGAAGTTAGAACGAAGAAATATTCTAGAAAAAAAAAGAATATATCCATGTTTACAAAAACTTCCGAATAACATATGTTTCACTATTGTAGGTTTGACAATACCACTACTTTCGAAATATGGACCATAATCATATGATCTCCAGCAAATCTATATATTTTGTATTCACCTACAAATACGACTGTTAGCGTATCGTATAGTGAAGCTTAGGTAAATACGGAAAATATAAAATTAAAAACCTGAAGTATCTATACTTATATTATAATATGCGAAAACTAAAAGTAACTCTGTGTGTCTATTGTTTTGGGATACATACAATATGTTACATTTTTTATTATTTTTTTGTAAAAAATCAGGATTTTCATCGTTTTACGTAATAGTTGCGTGTTGAGTGGCGGAACTTAACGCCGCGATTTGCCTCGACACCAGAGCGAAAAAATTTAAATATAAATAAATACAATAAAATATAAATAAACAAATACCAGTCGATTTTACAGTCGCGTTTTGTGCTCTTGCGCCTTGGCCTCAAAATTAATGTTGAAAATTAATAATTATTCTTTCATCACTAAGGGTGGATGGACGTGTTAATTTTATTCACAATTGTCACAGCCAACAATGCAGGTCCACGGTAAGTACTCTATAGATTTTGATAATGCGAGAAATATCATAAAAAATGCAGTAAATGGATGCATCGTGTATGCAAAGAAATTAATTTCTTTGATTTAGAAGTTTGCTTTTTTCCTTGCTACAAGTGGTTAGGGCTATGGTCTTAAATATTTGATGTTAATTTCAGATTCAGATGGTCTTGACTGACGGACAGATGTACAAAAAAACGATACTATAAGGGTTTACTTTTAAACTTTTTGAATTACGGAACCCTAAAAATATATGCTGTAGTATTAAGGAAATTCAAATAAAAATGAACACACTTTAAACATCGGCAAAACATGAGATGGATTCGAGTTAAAATATTTGAAAGCGCAACATTCATACCATCATTTTCAAATGAAAAATTCCGTACAGGGATATCGGAGAGCGTTCAAAACGTCTCATCGCTCGTGAAATTGCATGTGCTGCCTAATTTGTATTCGAGAACAGTTCAAGGCATATTAGTTGGTGGCGGGCGGTGGCAGATCGCGCACTGACGCGGCCCGCCGCTCATCTCGAATGCTCATAATATTGAATAATTTGAAACCATTTGTTAAAGCCTTTATGGTTTCAGTTCAAAAAGGAAACCATACGAAAAATTCTAATATAATTGCATTAACATAAAAAGTGTAAAGTATGATAATCTTAAGCACAGGTAATATTAAACGCGCTTCGACACTCCAAGTGATGATGAATTTTCTTTGGAAAAATTTAATGTACATAGATTAAGACAGAATACCGACATCTCCACGCAACGAGAATTTTAATATCCTTTGAAAATTTCCGCAAGAACTAGCACGTTTCCGCGACATCACTTGTCAGATGTCACTGTAAGTCGTTATAGAGCTCGAGTGCGACGAGTAAGAGGCTTACGACTTCCGAAAACAGACAATTCTAATATAAGTACAAAAAGAATCTTTGAAGCTGCGATACTTAAAGTATTTTATGTGAAGCTCGATACGATGCATATTTGAAAGGCATACCATTCCTTACATTAGCTTTTCTTGCTCCATAGAGCAAGAGACTATCAATTTATTATTAATCAATATCAATATTAAATGCTTTGGAAGTTTTTCAAAATAGTGGTTTTTTTTAAATTTTTGTTTACAGAATAAAATTTTTTTTGTAAATTTAATATGAATGTTAATAATGAAAATTATGTTACATTCTCATAAACGACTATTAAAATTCAATATAAGCATAAAAAAATTAATTTAGTAATGGTTAAATTAATTTAACGTCAAAGTTAATAACATAGGATTAGCTAAAAAAAAGGGAAACAAAATTCACTATATATTCGCTATACAAAACTCCTTTGACGGCTGCAGACTGTTATTTATTACGTAGCACTTTATCTAGTGAATTCTTACAGAACTAAATACGAGCGTGTAGATAAAGGTACTTACGTGCACACACTATAATAACTCTTAGAGATAGTATGTGACGGAAGAGAAATACATATTATGATAGTCTTTAACGAATAACATATAGATACTTCCAAACAGTAACGAAATTTGGCTTCTAACGCTTTCGACGTAGTTTGATAAGAGGCGGCTGTTCATTTAGACCCTGTTAGGAAAGTTAAATGTATTATAGTAGTATGTATGTTAAGTTCCACTACTCAACGTGTAATAATTTTTAAATAAATATGAAGTGGACAACGAAGTGAATCAGGATATGTTCATTTTGTTATTAGTTATAAAGAATCTTAAAACTTTAAATAAATATAAATAATTCTTAAATATATAATAAAAATATTATATGAAATTATAATACAATTATAGAAATACTTGAATTTTTCGATTTCTATTGAAATATTTAAAAAAAAAATCAAATCCGCCTAACGCTGTATCCCGCACACAGCCGGTTAGGCAGAGGCAACCTAGTGGTAAAACACTCTGTTCCCCACTTTCCATCGAGTTCTGCAAGCTTTGCTTAGCATTGTTGAGTAGCGGAACTTAATGCCACGCTTTGCGTACACCAGAGCGAAGAAATGAAAATATAAAAGTAGATAAATATTTAATGTCTTCGAATGGGGATCGAATCCACAACCATTCGATTTTACAGTCACACTTTGTGCTCCTGCGCCACTATTGGCCCCAATAATCATAAACTATTATAATATTAAAATAATTATACAAATATATATTTCAATTTTGAACTTTCTACGATGAGATTAGGTTTCTAAAGGTACATTCGCGCGGGTAGATATCAAAGTGCACAGACGTGTTTTTGGTAGCTCTATATTATTTTTAAAATAAATAGTAAATAAGTGAACATATGTGCTAAAAGTTATATTCCTGTGCTAAGTTGATTATCACTTAACTCTCTTACACACTTTCCGCACTAAATAACCAATATAACAATGGAAACACCAGTGAATCAACTTCTCAAAAGTATGGAGGAACTTTCTTCTATGTTTTCCACTAGAATGGGCGAGTTTGAGAAGAACCTGTCTCAGTCTGGCCCTACTGCTGCAACGCCTACTATAAAAACCCTGACAGCTGAATTTCTCTCCTTCAAGACACTTGTTTGGAAAACTCTTGGCATATTAAAATCACAGATTGAGCTTGTTGCTAGTGGCATGGATCGCTTGGAGACGCAGTCACGGAGAAAGGTTCTTCTATTTCACGGTGTAAGGGAAGATAAAGACGAAAATGTGCTGCAGAAAGTAACCGGTATATTATCCAACCACATGAAATTGCCTGATGTAAGATCTACAGCAATCGAATCCTGCCACAGATTGGGTGTCAAAAAGGATACTTCCCGACCCATTATAGTTAGATTCACTAATATACAGCTCCGTTCTAGTGTGTGGAAGGCTAAAACAACATTAAAGGGCAGTAAAATAACAATTACAGAATTTCTAACTAAAGCGCGTCAAGAGGTTTTCATAGCAGCTCGTAAGCATTATGGAATAAAGAAATGCTGGACATCTGAAGGAGTGATAATTATTTTACTCCCTAACAAAATCAAGCGTAAAATTTCATCGCTGTCCGAGCTCAAGCAGTTAATAAAAGATCATCCTGCTATGAAATCCAATGTCGGCAACTAAACTACTTTTTGTTATGCTTTACCATTTTAATTCTGTCGGTTATTGCGTAAATAGAACTAATATATGTGCTTATTTTTATTTCAAGTTCAATATATCTTTTGAAGGGTACATTTACATCCTTTTATATTGTTTTTTTTTTTAATTTTGTACGTTTTATTTTTGTATTCAACTGTGACTTGGTATTAATTTATTGACATTTGACAGTAATGTGTTTACATCATTTTATATCACTAATGTCACAGACTATCAATATAAATTAACTGTCATTACTCACTGTGATCTTTGTATTAATTGTCTTGGATATTTTACGTTTCGTTTTATGTTTTGCCTTGATTTATGTAAAAGTATACTTTAACTGTAAATTGTTTTTTAAGTGTGAGTTTCTTCTGTAATCAACTTGTGCACGTGGATTTATTTTATAATTTTAGTTTATTTTCTTTTTTATATAATTTTTAAATTTGTATTGTTTATTTATTAATTTATATTTTTGCATTAATTTATTCTATTTATTTATTTGTATATTAATATATTATATGTGTATTGACGATGAATACTTCTCTTGTTCTTCCACCGACTATGACAGTGGCGACAGCAATAATACTCAAATTTCTGATTCTGAACCACTTGAAGACAAGCTATCGAAGATTTTTACCAATCCGTCTAATTCTCTATCCATAGTGCATATCAACGCTCAGAGTATTCCTGCTCATCTCACTGATCTTCTCGCATCTTTTGGCTCCGGCGTAGTTGACTGCATACTTATATCCGAGACTTGGTTAAAACCATCCCTTCCTTCTATTAGTTACTTTATTCCAGGTTATCAGTTGTTTCGTAACGATCGTACTTTGCAAGGTGGAGGAGGCGTTTGTATTTACCTTCGCAATAAAATCCCTGCCAATATCATTAAATGCTCCTCTAACGAATCTATCGGTGCCCTGGAATATATTTTTTTAGAAATTTTGTTGCACCATAAAAAAATCCTTCTAGGGGTGCTTTACTCTCCGAATGATAAAATAAATTATTTTGGTGCTTTGGATGATGTGCTTAATTTTCTTGTACCAAAGTATGAGCATGTTATCTGCATGGGCGACTTAAACACATGTCTTTTGAAAAATAATGCAAGATCCGATTCGTTAAAAGCGCTAAATGAGTCATATAATTTACACATACTTCCTATGTCGCATCCCACCCACCATTTTCCTAATTGTAAGCCCTCTCTTATTGATATCATTGCTGTCTCTAATCTTAATTTCGTTGCTTCCCATGGACAAATGTCTGCACCGTTCTCTTTCCATGACTTAATTTTTCTTTCGTATAAATTACGCCCTCCTAAGGTTAGAGACAAAATATTTCTTCAACGCAACTTTAAGCATATGGACCTGGAACGCTTAAGAGAGGATATGAGGAACATCAACTGGTCGCCTATATTGTCATCAACTAATATTGACAGTATGGTGGATTGGTTAAATTCTAAATTGATTTACATCTATGACAAACATGCCCCCACGAGACCAGTTCGAATGAAACATGCACCCGCTCCTTGGTTAACATCTGTCATTAGACGTTCAATGTGTAAGCGTGACAGAGCTAAAGCAAAAAACAAGAAATTTCCTTCTCCAGAACATTTAGCTGCATACAAAAAATTGCGAAACATTTGCAACAGAATGTGTAGGGATGCTAAACGCCGTTATATTCACAGCACTATTCAGAATCTCTCTCAGGCGCAAGTTTGGAGATTCTTAGAGTCACTTGGGGTGGGTAATACCACTGATACTAATTCTGTATCAGTGAGTCCACATCACTTAAACTCTTTTTTTACAACTCCACCTTTAAAAGTAAGCCCTAAAGTAAAATCTGAAACTCTCGCGCTTCTATCTAAAGTTGACCTACCCGACTCTACTCCCTTTTCATTTAAAACTGTTACTGAGGATGATGTCAAGAAGTATATCAAATCTATCTCCACAAAAGCCATTGGAAGTGACCACCTAAGTCTCGACATGATCCTTCCTGTGTTGGAAAGCATTGCAACAGTGGTCACCCACATAATAAATTTTTCACTGACATGTAATGTTTTTCCTGCTCAGTGGAAAAAGGCCTATGTCGTTCCTTTACCTAAAACTTCCAATCCCACCTGCGTTACTGAATATCGTCCCATATCTATCCTTCCAATCCTATCCAAGGTCCTTGAGTCCATCGTAAATGATCAGCTTTACTCTTTCCTTTCCTCCAATAACCTACTATGTCCTTATCAATCCGGTTTTCGTCCTTACCATAGCACAGTTACTGCGTTGTTGAATATCACGGAGGACATACGGTGTGCTATGGATAACACCAAGCTCACTGTGATGGTACTACTGGATTTCAGCAGCGCGTTCAACTCTGTTGATTTTGATATACTTCTAGGTACTCTTCGGGCGGTTAACCTTTCAACCTCAGTTATTGAATGGTTCCACTCTTATCTATTCGGTCGCCAGCAGTGTGTAAAAGCTAACGATGTTGTATCGACGTGGTTAGGACTCACTGCTGGCGTCCCTCAAGGTGGCGTTCTTTCCCCACTTCTTTTTTCCATTTTCATTAATAATATCTCTAAAATCATTTCTTCTCCTTACCATTTGTATGCAGATGATTTGCAGTTATATTGTCATAGCAACATAAACGAATTATCGGAGGCTATTGCTTCCTTAAATAAAGATCTCAGTGCTATTCAATCATGGGCTGAATCTTTTGGATTGTTAGTTAACCCTAAAAAGTCTCAAGCCATTATTATTGGCAGTAATAAGCTCAGAATTAAATTAAATTGGGATTCAACGCCAAAAATTTTTTATTCGGGAGTTGAAATTAAATACTGTAATAAAATAAAAAATTTAGGTCTAACTTTTGACAGTAATATGTCCTGGGCGTCGCATATCAATGACATCAGCAAACGAGTATATTTCTCTTTCCATTCTCTTAAGCGTCTCCAATATTTCCTTCCTCATACAACCAAAATTATGCTAGCGCAATCTCTTCTCTTGCCAATTCTAGACTACGCCGACGTCTGCTATTTGGATGTGACGGAGGAGCTACTCAACAAGCTAGAGCGACTTCAAAATCTCGCCATACGCTTTGTCTTTGGTTTACGTAAATATGATCACGTTTCCGAATTTCGAGCTCAGCTTAATTGGCTCCCAATCCGTCTTCGCCGAGATATGCACATCCTTTCACTCCTGTTTAAAATCCTCAATTATCAACATTTCCCTTCTTATCTACGCTCCCGCTTTACCGTACTCCCCACTCCCACACGCTCTAGGAGGTCATGTGTCATACCGACGCTTGACATTCCAAAGAGTAACACCAAATTCCTGCAAAAATCCTTTTCAGTCTATGCCGCATCCTTATGGAACCAACTCCCAAAATCCATCCAGAAAAGCCCATCCATAGTATCCTTTAAATCCAAACTAAAAAAATTTTTACTGTCTTCTTTAAACCCGTAGAAGTTGAACAGTGCTCACAACTAATTTAATTATCGCATCTTCATCTTATATATATTTATTTTTCTATATATGTATATATTTATTGTTTTTGTATGTATGTATATGTGTGTGTATGTGTATGTATATGTGTGTGTATATATGTATGTATATATATGTATATGTGTATATGTGTGTATGTATGTATGTGTGTATATGTATGTATATATGTATGTGTGTGTGTGTATATATATATATATATATGTATATGTATATATATATATATATGAATATGTATGTGTATGTATGTGTGTATGTATGTATATATGTATGTATGTGTGTGTATGTGTGTATATATATATATATATGTAACTATTTGTATGTATATATTATAATGGTATACACTTATGTATAATTTTAGTTATATTTAATTACTAGTTTATAATTTTGAATTTCTTTAATTGTACTTTGTTTTTTACTCGCAACTCGCAACTTCTCACTCATCCACTTCCACTGGTTGACTGGAAGAGATCTCTTATAGAGATAAGTCCACCCTTGTACACTATTTTGTTTTAATGTTTTTGTCTTTTATGTGTTTTAGTACAATAAAGAATATATATAGTAGTTCAAAATGTATACACTGTGCTAATATATAATCTGTAGTCGATATAGTTCACGAACTCCTCTTGTTTAAACTTGGTGGATGATTGGATCTATTCAGTCGGAAAACGAGTCGAATACAGCAGGAGACACGCAAACGACTCCATTTGTCTGAAAGCAGTCGTTTGTCCAAATAAATTATGTTCAGGGGAGCTGTTAGTAGAGAGTGCTATCTGCGGCAACTAACAGTACTTTGAACGACTTTGATTATTATATTGGTTGAGAGAATTTGAATACAAATACGTTACTTAGGTATAATAAGATATTAAAGATTCCATTAGGTATTTTTTTTTAAATTTTTTGCTAAAGAGCTGGTACTCAACGCCGTTTAAATTTTTTTTTTCGATTTATAGTTGGACAAAAAATACGTCACACAGACCATATTTGAAACGAAAAATAATTCCATCGGCAAATTTAAGCGTCATACAAAATTTACCCAAAAACTTAGATACGGTGGAAGTCCTTAAAGTTTTAAATGGAAAGTACTTTTTCCATCGATGATGTGCTCATTTCCGGAGTAGTTCAGAGTAGACTGCTAGTTATTATCAAATGCGCCTTGAAGGGTTCTCGAATACAAATTAAGCGAATGCAATATCACGGAGAGATGTGACACTTAAGCATTCCAACATTCGAAACGTTCAGAATTTTTCATTTTGAAATGATCATTCGAGTGTCGCGCTTCCAATATTGAGGAGGGAACTAGATTTCGTTCGTCTGGAGCAGTTTTAAAATATAATTCAATTTCCTGTTTTCAGCGTCTACACGGTATTAATAAGAAATACGATTTGAATGTTTTTCCATTTGCATAGACTTGTATTTTTAATACTCTAACGATGTCATAGTATTGTATTTACCAATACAGTCTGGAAATCACTTTTTAAAATAATTTTTTTGTATATTTTTTAAAACGCTGTATCCCGCATATTGCAGTGGGGAATCTAATGTTAAGACATTGGTTGCCGTTTCTTGACGTATTTTTTTTGCGTCATTACGTTTACACTCGTTTGCCGTGTCTTTTCCATAAAAAAAAAACCGGAGCTTAGCTATATGTATATGTAAATAACTGCGTATTCTTTATATTACTTTAGTCTACAATACAATTGTCCCAAAACAAAGAAAGGTCTAAAAAAATAATTAAAACAACCTCGAACTCGGCTTATCCCGTTTTGTTGAGCATTATACGTATGTAGATCACCATCCCGAGGCTCTATGCGAGCGCTGTACGGCGCGGCGTCACATCGAAAGCGGATTGGAAGCCATTTGGCAGAGAACGAAAGCGGAATATGGTAATATTTGGAATAATACAAATATGCCAATGTTTTGCAGTAATTACTAGTCGGACAGATGTTTTTTATAGTCCCGGTTAATTGTGTTTGTCTTATTTGAAATTCGCGACTGAAATATTAAACACGAGCTATTCAAAACCGTTATCATTATTCAAATGTTGTGTTGTGTTGTGTTGGTACTGTTGTGCCATATTAATTTATGTTTTTTTTTGTTAAAAAAGTCGAGATACTCGAGTTTGAGATACTTCCAATCTTCAAGTTACATTAAAAAAATCTAAATATTAGCGGTATGTAAGTAATATTTCTGACTGCAGTGGAATTGTTCCTCTTTCTCCTTACAAATTTACAAAATAAAGAAAATCAAGAATATTTCACATAGGTGCTATATAGGTATATCGATAGATTGTAGGTTCGATTCTCATTCGAGTAAATTAAATATTTAATGTTTTCATTTCCTCGCTCTGGTAACGAGGCAAACTCGACGCCACTCAACACGTAATGCCTCGGAATTTGTCGGAAATTATGAAGCGAGTCTTCATGGAAACAGAGCGTCTTAACACTAGGTTCCCAGGTTACCTATGCCTATTCTGTACAACATACAACACCTGTTTTAATGTAAATTAAACTTTTTAAAATATCTAGATTTCCATCGGTAGAACATAAATAATTTTATCATATACTCATATTAAGTCCGCCAATTACAGCACCGAGTATCACCCGTCCGAGATATTAGCGCAATAAACTGCTTCGTATCGATATATCGAAATACAGTCCAATATTCAACCTCATACAAATATTATCGAGATCGTTATTAGAGGGACGGGAAACAAATCACACCGTACGTGCCCACAAGCGACCATATAACGATAAATATCTTCTTATGTCGTTATTTAGTTATTTTCATATTTGGCTCCATACAATTCGAGAATGTTTCATATAATAAAATTAGTAGGCATAATAAAATTACACGAGGCCAGTCGTAGCGCAGGAGCAGCGTATTGGTAACGCGATAGGTGTGGGTTCGATTCCCACTCGAGGAAAGGAATTTTTTTATTTTGGTGTCGAGGCTAAGCGCGGCGTTGAGTTCCGCCACTGAATACGCAATGCCTCGAAAAATTCGGTGGAAAATGGAGAAAAGAGCGTCTAAATCTAGTGTTAACTAGGTTCCCCGCTATATACGATATACAGCGTGAAGCTAAAAAATAAACTTTACGTTTTCATCTTAATTTTATTTTACGCAATTTCAACATCGCGCAATGTACGTAAAGTGAATCTAATAATAAATCACTCTGTTATTCTCTTGTCGTTCGAGTTTGGCACATAGTATATTGAACGGCGGAAATCAACAAATTTATAAACGTTATGTTTTTATGACCATAGTGGAACAGTAGATTAGCGTTTGGCGATAAACGGATGGTTACAACCATGGTTCCAGGTTCGATACACACTTATAGTAATGAATTATTTTTCAATAGGTACTCACAATAAATTTTCTCGTAAATCGTAAAGAAACAAATGTAAACTATATTTTTTAATTTTGTAAATTACAATAATTTAATAAACATATTTTTTTATTCATAGCGACACTCCATTGCAACAGTGTATTAAACTATAAAACAACAACTTACATCGTAAAATGTAATATAATGCATATAAAGATGTAAATAATACGCTCGTATACATATCTCCTTTACTGCCCCCAAGGGCGCGCGGTCGGGACACTTGGACAAATTCCCTGAAAACTTGCAACAAGATATTACTATCTGACATCATCATATAATTATGTCTTATTAATTATATTTTTATGTAAAAAGGCGAAATTATATGTTTCTTCATACACATATCTACTTATTTTTTTGTTATGTAAAACAGCTATATTAGTAACATATTAAAATGTACTTCACATTCTACGTGAAGTAAGTAAATGTTAACACTTCATTTTACCTCAAAAGATAAAAACGGAATCATTACAACGGAATACTTTGTTGTCCGTCCGGCCGTCAAAGCAGAAAAAAGGTAGATTTTAAGTCCACTAATCATACTAGGATGTTGTAAAATCGATGCATAACATCGATTTTGTAGCATTTTCTAAGAAAATCACCGTGTCATTAAAATCTATAGGGAACTTCCCGTAGACCTACATTTATAACATTTTTAAAGTAGTACAAATAAAGGAAAAAACATAAAATGTTAAAATTTGTAGATATTTCATATTAAGATATAAACTTATAATTGTAGTTCATTTCAACATGAGTACAAACGTCCGCAAACTTAAGTTTGTCATATTCTAATTGTACTTCCCGTTGATATACAAACCAAAAATTGGCGCAAAACTCTTGGAATGCGAGAGCGATTCGCACCTGACCGGTTTTCTTTATTTTAAAATTAATTCTTTATTTTAAAATTGAAGTGAAACTTAACGACACATGTAACGATCGATGATCCCCACTCGAGGAGATGAAATATTTACTTAAATGTATATTTCCATTTCTTCGCTCTGGTGTCGAGGCAAAGCGCGGCGTTGAGTTTTGCCACTCAACACGCAATGCCTACAGAATTCGGCAGAAAGTGGGGAACGCAGTGTCTTAACACTAGGTTCCCTCTGCCGACCCTGCTGTGTGCGGGATACAGGCTGAAGCTGATTTTGATTTAATTTATCTAAGTATAAAAACATTTTAATATTTAATCGAGTGGCAATTGAATTCATAACCATGACCTACAACATATACAATTTACGATTTTTTAATAAAAATATAAACGCTATACAAAGATTCATCAATACGAAAACGAAAATGTATATTAATTACAGCAAAATCCTTAATCATACAACGCTGATTGCATCGGACGCGAATATTTTCGTGTAATTCGAGCAGGTTGGGCCGTACTCGTTTATTTTCCAACTTAAAATTCATAATAAAATGAAAACTACTTAAACTTCAATTGTAAACATTTAACAATAATTTTGTAAAAATTTAAAACAATTTTCTGTTGTAATACGCGATAACGGTTGCTCGTATGCCAGATTTCAGTGTTAAATTTCACTTCGTAATAATTTTGGTACAATTATTGTTGTATAGAAAATCGAAACACAGATACATTTAGTAATATAAAAGATACTTAAATAAGTATTTTTTTCCTAAGTGTGGAATACCATTCAAAAATATTTAAAAATTATAAAAGATATTTCTGTATTCCAATTAGGGTAGGTAGGTAGAGGTAACTTAGTGTTAAGACACTGCGTTCTCCTTAACACTCTTTTTCTTCACTCTCTTTTTTTAGCTTACACATAGTGTAGGCAGAACCCCTCTTTACCCAGAATTGCTGACATTGCATTTCGAATATTGAAACTTAATGCCGTACGGGGTACGAGGTAAACCTCGTTACCAGAGCGAGGAAATGAAAAAAAAGCTTTCATTTCCTCGAGTGGGAATCGAAGCCCACAAACTATCGCGTTTACAGCCGCACTCTCGTGCCCTTGCTTAGCTGGCCTCAACGTAAGATTAATTAATAAAAGGAACACAAAGACATACATATTGAGTATTTTTCTCGCTAAACCATTTGCATATAAATCGAATATTAATAATTTCTTATTCCTAGTTACAAGAACTCATTTCTAATTAAAACATAACATTATGATAGCAAATGTGGAAGTTGATTTATTGTTATGTATAATTGTGAAAACATTGTATTTCATTTATCAGCTTCACGCTGTATCCCGCACACAGCAGGGTAGACAGAGGGAACCTAGTGTTAAGACACACCGTTCCCCACTTTCCGCAAAGTTCTCGAGGTATTGCGTGTTCAATGTCGCGCTTAGCCTCAACACCAGCGCGAAGAAACGAAAATATAAATGTAAGTAAATATTTCATTTCCTCGAGTGGTGATCGAACCCACAACCAGTTGGTTTTACAGTTACACTTTGTGTCCACCACTAGGTTCTCTCTGTCTACCCTATGTGCTTTGTGCATACAGGGATAAAGCGTAAAGCTGATTTTTTTTACTCGATGTAAAAAATAATAAAACGCGGAAATGAAATTGCTCAACACTGCCTACTTTTTCTTTGCCTTTCCTCCTAAAATATGTTACCTAGATGCTTTAAAATGGAAAAAAAATGTCTTACATTAAATATAATGGGCATTTGCACACTAATACTACAATTTATAAGATCCATATCAGAATGCATTTTACGTGTGGTAGAGTCACGTAGCCAGCAATGGCAACACGCATGGGCAAACTCGATCGAACATTACCCTCCCCGGGATGTAAAACCGGCGTAAAGTAGTGGCTTTGTCCCACTGCGTTTCGCATCAGGTAATGTCGGGCCCCGGCGCCCAACCCACCTTTAAGCCGGCAACGCACCTGTAGCTCTTCTGGTGTTGCACGGTGTCGTGGGCGGCGGTAATCACTTACCATTAGGTGACCCGAACACTCGTTTGCCGTGTCTTTTCCATAAAAAAAAGAATTTTTATACAAATTATTTCACCAACTAACATAAAAAACGAAAAGGCTACCAAAATACCAAAACAAATTAAGTAACTCCATACTTTATTTATTGTGACATTTTCCCAGCATGGAGTTGCAGTCTAAAATGAAAAGCGTGTTTCGCTTTGACATTTCATTTTCCTGCATCGCAATGGGCCCGTGACAGATCACAGGTGCCTCACGTGCAGGTCATACGATCGTCAAACGCTTTATACAATTCCTATAGCACTGCGGCGTGGTTAGAATAGCCGTTATATGTAAGCTTATATTACGAGCTTTGAATGGGGATGCTATTTGAAGCCATCATAGCGTCGTAGGTTTGATTCCTACTTATGGGATTTGATTTTATTCTGTTTTTATTTTCTTATTCTGGATAGCAGGATAAAATGCGGCGTTGAGGTTCAACACCCAAGATCTAGAGTTTCAAAAATCCAACGGAAAATTAGGTTCCCTGTATCCACCCTGTTATATACAAGACATGACGTGAAGCTGAAGAAACAAAAATAGTAAATAAAAATCTTATCATTCATCTTTATAACATCAATTTTAAAAACACAATGTTATGTATTAAAATATAAAATATAGGTATATTTTAACTATACACTATAATTTCACTCTTAATAAACCGTTGAAAAGATTCAGTTCAGCCTCTATTTAACTTAAACTTCCCTTAAAAATAATTCCTGCGATATAAAGCCTAAAATTAGGTCCCAAAAAAACTAAAAAAAAAATTGCAAAGAGAGCGAAATTAAGTGGTCGGCGGTTGCGGATAAGCGAAATGGCTTTTGGGCGCTGTGGGCTCGTAAAAGTCAACGTACGCTTTAAATTTGAATTTAAACTTTTAAAACCTGACTCGGTTATGTGACATCCAATGCAGTATTATAGAACATCATTTATTTTATTATATCTGTATCTGATTTCAATGATTATTGAAATATGAATGATTATATTATACTATATGATTATTGTCCATCGGCCCGTTGTGATGCAGGTGCAGAAGCGTGTGTGTAAACATGTTGTGGTGGTTCGATTCTCCACTCGAGGAAATAAAATATATTTTTGTATAATATTCTGAATTTTTCGCTCTGGTAACGAGGTAAATCGCCTTGAGTTCCGCTATTCAAACTGCAATGCCTTGCTGACTTGACTCTTTGTATTCTCTCAGAGATCGTAGACTTAAAAATTTTATATTATTTTCAGTTTTTCACTGTTTCTTTTTTCCGAAAGTTTCCGTTTTTTTATTTATATGTACAAAACCCTAAGAGGAGAATTTAATAAATATTAACACAAATATAGCGAGAATATATTGTTTAAGTAAAATTGACTTGTGATTTTTATCTTGACAGATTTATGTGGTAAAAAAAATATATTTTTTTTTCTGTAATAGACACAGCAAACGAGCGCTCGGGTCACCTGATGGTAAGTGATTACCGCCGCCCACGACTCCGTGCAACCCCAGAGAAGCTACAGGTGCGTTGCCGACCTTTAAGATGGATTGGGCGCCGGGGCTCGGCATTACCTGATGCGAAACGCAGTGGCATAAAGCCACTACTTCACGCCGGTTTTAAATGCCGGGGGTGGTAATGATCCGGTCGAGTTTGCCCATGCGTGTTGCCATTGCTGGCGACGTAACTCTACCACACGTCCTTTAGTCGCCTCTTACGACACCACCAGTACCAGTATCCTATTCTAGGCCGGGATCACACGGCATAAGAATTATAAATATTTAAAGCAAGGCCAAGCATCAATAAAAAAATAATATTGGAATTAGTTATGAATTATGTTCTGACATAAAAAGCTAAATAATACAAATCTGTAATTAAAAAGTCAAAAAACAATTAATAATTCATCATAAAAGGATTAAACTACATAAATTCAAAGAAATTATTAATATAAATTTAATATTTATAAATAAGAATACTTTTTAAAAGGTGGGGTATCTGTTCTAGTTTTTCCCTATATATATGTATATTTTTTATACATTTGCAATTAACTTTAGTTCAATATTTATTTCCCAATATGTATTCGTAAGGATATGTGCCTCGGAGACCCGTGGTCGTAGGTGGCGCTACACTTGAGGTTGTGCAAGAATATGTATACCTTGGCCAAACCATCCAACTTGGCCGGCACAACTTCAAGAAGGAAGTGCAAAGAAGAATACGCCTTAGCTGGGCGGCATTTGGGAAGCTTCGTCATATTTTTAAATCGTCTGTCCCACAGTGCCTAAAGACCAAAGTCTTCAATCAGTGCGTCCTACCTGTCATGACCTACGGAGCTGAAACGTGAACACTCACCATAGGGCTGGTCCACCAATTCAAAGTCGCTCAGCGTGCGATGGAACGCGCAATGCTCAAAGTCTCTCTGGCAGATAAAATCCGCAATGATGCGATTCACCAGAGAACCAAAGTCACTGACGGACGAAGAATCAGCACGCTGAAGTGGAACTGGGCCGGCCATGTCTCCAGACGTACCGATGGCCGATGGAGCCGATACGTGCTAGGCTGGAGACCGCGCTAAGGCAAGCGTAGTGTAGGACGCCCTGCAGCACGATGGACAGACGATTCAAAGAAGGTGGCTGGCATCGGATGGATGCGAAAAGCCCAAGACCGGGATGGTTGGCGCTCGATGAGGGAGGCCTACGTTCAGCAGTGGACGGCAATAGACTGATTAAAAAAAAATCGTCAGGTAAGATAATAAAAATATAATATTAAACATACTCCATATTATGTGTCTGTGGAAAGTACAGAACTGCCTAATGAGGTTCTTTATCTTTATTCTTATTCCACAAAATACAGGAAACATAATATAAAGATAAAAGAAATTTTCAACAAAAACATAAAATATACCAAAGTGAAGTCGAGTCCTTTACCTGTATAATTAGGGGTGCTTCAGGAAGTAGGGATAATGGTACATTTATGGGTGTTATATGAGGAAGTGATATTAGAGGGCTAATTAGCCGTCTTCAGTAATTCTCGCATGTGTGTGCCGGCCTTTGTGTCGGGCGTTAGATGACCCATGTCACGTTCCTTTGTTCTTATATTCGTGTTATTGAATAGGGAACGTTCTTTTATAAGTTGACAACTTCCTTCCGGTGACTCTAGTCTCGTTTTGTTATTTTTACTGTAATTATATAAAGTTATATAGACAATGGTAGGTGGATAACGTTACTGTAATGGGACAATTGTCGGTATATATAAAGTATGTGACATATGATACATTCTAAATGTCCAAAGTGACTGACCGCAGGAACATTGATTTGTCGATAAATAGAATAGTCAAAAATATTTTTTTAATTGAAACTAAACAACCTCTTCCACTTTATAAGATTATAGATATAAATGAAGCTTTTTTCGCACAAAAAAAATAATCTTCAATATTAAGCATTTATGCATATTTGAATATGTTACTTAATAAACAATTAAGAACACGATATCTGACCAAGTAGCCTCATCTTCGAACTAACCATAACAGCTTAGTAAGACCAGTTGCCAGAATTATTCAAGCTTATAACCGTATTATTTTAGATATTAGAACCATCCAAGCAACCCGACTACATTATACATTCCCCAAAGCATACAAGGGTTAATATCCACTTATTGCACACCCATCTTGAGTTTATTTGATATAAACATTGCTTTCTCTTAATTTAGCTTTCGGATTATAAATAAATAAATAAATAAATAAATAAATATATATATATATATATATATATATATATATATATATATATATATATATATATATATATATATATATATATATATATATATATTATTATACACATTATTTCGTACACAAAAATTACCTAAATAATATATTTATATATATTATTTAGGTAATTTTTGTGTACGAATAAAATAAATAACAGACAGTCGCTAGTTCAAATAGTGCAATATATAACAGTAATTAATTATTTAGCCCTCTTTTACCTTTGCCACAAATACGGGATATACCTACATAAAAATATTTTTGTATCAGATCCTATGAAACTAAATGTAAAAACGTAAATTTAATGAATATAAAATTCCATTGAAATATATTACAGCGTAACAAAATATTTTTACTACCTTTTAGCTTAGTATTATGCATATAGCAGGGTAGGCAAAGGGAACCTAGTGTTTATACACTCCGTTCTTCACCTTTCTATTTAAGAGAAATTTCATATTTAATAACGGAATTCAACATTTCGCTTGGCTTGTTACCGTAGGCAGGAAATGTAAATAATTCACTTTCTTCAGAGTGGAAATTAGAACCACAAGCTTTTGATTCATGCTGTATCCCGCACAGAGCAATGCAGGTAGAGGGAACCTTTGTAAGTAACGCACCCCGTTTCCCATGAATTTACTTCCATTCTCTAATTTTCTTCAAACTCTTGAGGCATTGTATGTTGCAATTGAAATTAGTATACAATTAATTCCACGAGTGGTATTTGAACTCACAACTGCCGCGGTTACAGTCCACGACGACCTCAAGAGATCTTAATTTGTTAATTGTCAACGATAAATATATAGAAGAAAATGAGAAACAAAATTAAATTCCCGATAAAACAAAGGAAAGATCGAATTATTAATTAATATATAAATGACTTTCATGCGATTGAGTTTTCATTTTGTTAAGCTGTAGCCGCGGGTGTGTTGTGTGTCGCGAAAATTGTGCTTAAAATGAACACGTCCATCCACCCTTAATGATGAATATATAATTATTACACAGTAGTGGCGCAGGGGCACGTGTGACTGTAAACGCGCCAATTGTGGGTTCAATTCTCACCCGAAAAATTTTAATTTACTATTTACATTTTCTTCGCTGTGGTGTCGAGGCAAAGAGCGGCGTTCAGTTCCGCCACTCAACTCATAGCATTAAGAATTCAGTAGAAAATGGGAAACGGAATGTCTTAATATAGGTCTACCTACCCTGCTGTGTATATCTCACTCACAGTAGAGTAGGTAGACGACAGTGTGAAGAAAAATATCCATTTCTATTACATTTTTGTTCATAGTGTCCAATAGCTATTAATTTATGCAAAAATTAATTGAAATGTAAGGTTTTTATTTAGCAGACCTTAGGTTTAATCGAAAATATGCTCTATCTTTATCTTGAAACACGAATTTTTATATAGCAAATTGAACTATTTATTCATATTTATTTCTGCGTGAGTGCTTTGGCGTATTCTATTCGCACGATAGTCGTGGGTTTACATCTTACATTACATTACATTGAAGCTATCGCACTCTGTTTCCCTCATATAGCAGGCTAGGTAGGGAGAACGAAGTTAAAATGAAAGTCATTTGTCTCCTTATTCATTGCAAAGCCAAATATTTCACGCAACACCGCATTTTATCTACTATACTATACTACTTTATCTACTTGTATGTGGCATGAAATGGAATATAAGTTTTACCCCAATTAGGAATCGAACACACAATCATTTTCTTTATCAGTGTATACATACATATCATACATTTTATGCATATATAACGATAAATGTTACGATTTGTTACAAAATAATTAAAATATAGAAATCAATTCGTCATAATATTTTATTCCAGTTATATATATCAGTATTTGTGTCTACATATTATAAAATCCACAGAGTACTAATGAAAGTGTAATTACACTCCAATGTACGTCCAAAAATTGAACAATTTCGAAAGTTTTAGATATTCCGAAGAACATTTCGCTACTAATTAGTTCATTTTTCAGTAATTATCGAGCGTGTATGCAGTCCTTTGAGTCGCACATTACAAGACCTCCACGTCTATTTCGGTTCACGTACTCAGACGTTGTTCTATAGTAAATTGCTTTTCATTATAATTCAAATATTGTCAAATATTTTTTTAAGTTTCAGCTTTTGTTCTGCATATGCAGAACAGCTGATTAACCAAAGAGAATGTGGACACTCCGTTCTGAAATTTCCGCTTGAATTTGATGCATTATGTTTGGAGTGTCAGAACATAATTCTGTTCTTTATCAAAAAAAGATGAAAATAATTTCTTCCATCACACCGCACACCCTATCTTTCAGTAAAAGTCCCATAAACATTGGTCCAGCTGTTCCTGAAAATTAGACAAAATGTGAAAAAAATATTTTTTTTTTCGTAATTACAGACATAGATTTATATTTTATTTATATGTATAGATTAACCATAGAACTACATGTTACTATTAATCTTCTATAACACAATTTTATCATTATATAATAAAATTGTGTTATAGCAGATTAATAAGCTGATATTTCACTCATTTAGCTTATTATCCATATTATTTAATATCATAAAATGCCCAAAAATATAATTCTTCAGATACACCTTTTTATCATCGAACGAAGGCCCATTATTCATATGAACAAAATTTAAAAAAGAACAAAACCTACATCTCGTTACTACACGCCCGCTAAGCTTTACAGAGTTCACAAGTAAGCCGTTTCGTGGTCAGATAAACGAAATAGCCCAGTGCTTATGGTAATTTTGCGTGTAAACCATGCCAACTACGAAAAAAACCGGACATAAGGGAATTTTAATAGACAATTCTGCTTTGTAACTACGAGGGTAGTAAATAAAAAATGCACTTTGTTGCTCGAAATTTTGAATTTTGATATTTTTTGTAATTTAAGTTTAGAATTTTTAAAGTGGCATATATTCATTATATATAGCTTTAACATTTTCATAATGGGTGCGTATTCAAATCCTGCTTAAGGTACTTAAAGCCAAATAAAACGCACCGCAGTGTTCAGAAAACGCTAAGTACGTTGTACCGATCAAAAGTACAGAACAATATGTGCTTGCATATATCTACCTACAAGAGATTAGATATTTTCTTCCCGACAACTTGACTTTGAATTTGATAATATTCTAAAATAAAAGGCGATAATTTAAAATATTACAAATTTAATCACACATACAAAAATCTAGTTAACTATCACTGAATGAAAATAAAAGCAAAAGCAAAAGCAAGCAAAATTAGATTGAAAACTAATAACTAATCTTATAGTACATTACGGCCTATCTGTACCTCTATCTCAAGTAGTCATATCTCTCTCGCAAGCCATTTATGAAGGTAAAGAGGCTGAATTAAGTGGCACGTGGTACCGGATAAGCGAAATGACTTTTCGGGCGCTCCACTATCGTAAAAGTCGACGCGCGCTTTTAATTTGGTACATCGCATAAACAGGGATTTTGACCGAATAGTTCGTGCTGTTATTATTTTTTTTATTAAAAATCATATAGTTAACTTTTATTGCTTTGTATATACTGTATAACGGTGTTTTTTTATTAATAATGTTTTTATATTTACTTACTTTTAAGTGTTTTTTTGTGCTTTAAGCTAGGCGTAGGGAACTTAATGTAAAGACACTGACTATATTGCATTCACGTCCCGACTAATGTATAATGAATTGATTAATGTAGAGTAATTAATTATTAAATCACATATATATAAAATGCATTTAGAGTCATACGTTGGGCCACAATGGCAATACATTAGCATTGAAACAATGCTATAATGAATATTGTATGTGATAATTCATATTCACTGAAGAATGTCAAGAACTTAAACTTTCCTAATAGAAAATTTAACTTCTTGACTTGCTTCGCCTGAATTAAATACCAATCCTCCAGAATTCGGTGGACAGTGGAGAACGAGTGTGTCTAAGCGGGATCAAATTCTTTTAATACTAGGTTTCCTTTGTCTACGCTGATATGAGTGAGAAACTGAAATAAAAGAAAAATATTGCATATGCGTATAAATTATGTAACAGCATTAATAAGTTATTTTTATATAATTGAATGGCATCATTTTGAATTGAGGGTAAAAATTAACTTTCTGAGCAATTATACTTTAAAATATTCTACATTCATAAAATATAATTTTCGATGGTGCTCTACAAACAAGATTGTCTTTAGCAATTAAAAAATTTTACGATATTTAAAAAACATTAAAAACTTAAAATCAATCTACAATCCTCAATAAATAAATAAAATCAGCTTCACGCTGTATCCCACACACTGCAGGGTAGGCAGAGGGAACGTAGTAAAAAACACTCCGTTCGTCACTTTCTGCCGAATTCCGGAGGCATTGCGTGTTAAGTGGCAGAACTCAACGCCGCGCTTTGCCTCGACACCAGAGCTAAGAAATAGAAATATAAATTTAAGTAAATATTTCATCACCTCGAGTGGGGATCGAACCCACAACCAGTCAGTTTTGCAGTCACACTTCGTGCCGCTGCGCCACGATCCTCAATAAAACACAACCAGTAAAAAAGCAGTAAAATGGAACACCCAGCAGCTTAACGTAACAAAGGCCTACCCATTCAATTTCGTGCTATTTAATATGATGCCTGTAGACTCCAGACTAGAGGCAGGAGGCTGTAGAATTTCAACTTCATAATCTGTGCTGAAATGTCCTATAAAATCCTGAAGTTGCCTCGCAAACAACTTCGAGTTATCCCTTTTTATACAAAGCGAATCCTTCAGAGTGCCTATTGACCCTTAGCGGGCTTTGAAGTACGCGTTAATTAAATTTCTGATGCTTACGTTACAAAGCAAATTAGTATTATAGACGGCTTAGTATAACGCCCATTGATAAATATGAAATAGAAAGTTGTGATTTAATTTTAGGTTTACGATTATTTTTATTCAAATTATATTAATTACCTAAGTTATTTTGAGTTTAGAATTCGGCGGAAAACGTAACGTACGTAATAGTTCTAGGTTCCCTCTGTCTACCGTGCTATGCGCGGGATACAAAGTGAAGCTGAAAAAAAACGACTATTTAAGCTTCACGCTGTATCCCGCACACAGCACGGAAAGCAGAGGAAACCTAAGACACTCCGTTCCCCATTTTCCGCTACATTTTGGGGGCATTGCGTGTTAAGTGGCGGAACTCAACGCCGCGATCCGCTTCGATACCAGAGCGAGCCTTGCCTTAGTACCTAAAATGTAAGATATAGTTTGTAACTAATCAAAAAATATGAAAGCAACAAGCATAATTCAATTAAAAAAAAAAAACCTTTTTTATATATCTAACAACTTATAAACATTAACGTGTTGATCATATGTTAAATTAATCTAGATTGATATCACGAAAGTTATCAAATTTTGGCAGTTAGTACAGTGGTTGCAAAGTTTTAAGCGAGATATATGGGGAGTCATTTGACAGCCAGTCGCGACTGTGCATAGACCACCTGCTACCCCTAGCAGTAGGGTTGCCAGAGAAACAAATAAAATAGAAAAAACTGCGCTTTTACTTTTTTCCGTTCAATCTTTGCACTTATAAATTGAGTAATTCTAAAAGTTTTATATTCATATAGTTTTCAAAAGATTTTATATTTTTTACTATCTTTGAGCAACAGTTCCGTTCAAGCCTGATTTCTCAGTAAATTTGTATTTTTATTAGTTTTCAAGCAAGCTTTTTAAAGCAAAAGCAGCTTTTTATCAAGTACGAAATTTCTTTCTTTTAATTCATTTTAATTTCATTTTAATATAAAGTAACTTTGTGAAGTTACTAATAGTGTGAAAAGGCTGTATCTTTTATATAAGCTTGTTCCGCCGTGAAGATTTTCAAGAAGCAATAAGACGAATATATAATACACATCACAGAAATTATCCTAATTAGTAGTACAGTATAGACTTATTATAAAACTAGCGGCCCGCTCGCGGCTTCGCCCGCTTAAACCACAGAATTATTTGCTTAATACACTAAAATTATGTTCGTGTTTTAATATACCTATAATGTATGTTTGCAACGCAGTCGCATTTTCGTACCTCCCATAAGAGAGATGCAACTGTCAATATATTAATTTCTTTAAACTTTTGCCTTAAGGAGTCTTTAGGACCTAAGTTATAGTTATAGATATATAGTTATAGTAATATCGCTACTTACAATAAAATCCTAACTCATCGGTGTCTGTACGTGGAAGATATATTAGAAAAATTATTATTACGGACATTTAACAATGTAATAGAACTTGGTCAATTTGTCTGTTTATCTGTGCGTTCAGGATAATCTCAGAAAGGGCTTAACCGATTTAAATAACTTAACCTAACTTTGTGCCCCTGCGCCGCGATGGCCTTTAATATTAATACAGAATGGAAGCGTCAGCGCTCCTTTTACGGGGGCAATATATAGGATAAAATATTTTAAGAAATTAAAGACATATACATACCTAAAGAAATTAATCAAGATACCACAACAGTTTAGACGTAGACTTTTTTTTTCATTTCACGATCGATGTTTATCCATACCTGTATTTCGTGTGACGCAGTTACGCATAGATACCAATGACGTTAACACATACTACTACAAAAGTATAACTAAAGGTTAAGCAACTTTGATCTTTGTCGCCAATACCTACGACTCGATTTAGGAATGAGGCGTATGCGGCGGTTTCCCTTGATAGGCTTATGCCTGTTCGCGTGTTTAATGACAAATAGCGTTTTATTTCAATATCAACGATAATATATAATTTATTATGTATGAAAAATAACTTTTCACTTTTAAGATTTTTTTTATTGTATTAGGCTTTTATAGAGAAATTAACTATGGTTTCATTTAAAGTGGTGCTGACAAAAACACAAATTGAGCATATTTAATATTTATAGTGATTTTTAGTGAATAGAACTAATAGTTATTACAATACTTGCGAAGAAAGCATATTTTAGACATTTTTTAAATTCTTATACCTTTTGAAAAACTACCAACATTCTTACAGTTTACAGTTAATAAATTATTTTTTTCAAATTAAAAAATTGTCTAAGTTTTTCATCATAATGGCACGAAAATATTTAAAATGTTCAAAATTAAAAGTTCAAAAATGTTGATTAAAAATAATTATACTGCAGGAGGATACCGTTATATGTACTGTTTTTTTATGATATAATGTAGAATAATATATTCTATAGAGAAATCACACATTCTTCTTCAGACTTTTTATTCTTTAACTATACGTAAATATATATTTTAGAGGTTACTCTGTACTAAGATGGCAGCTCTGTTCCCACATTTACGTCCCACATATATAGAAATATAAATCATTGGAAAGAAAAGCGGAAACGCAATTTTATTGCATTTTTTCTTTTCATACTTGAAACGTATTAATAAATTTACATACATACTTGAAACGTATTAATAATTTAACATACAATTCATTTGTTTCGAATATAACATTAAGATTGATTCATAAAATAAATTTGATATTTCCTAAAATGATTATTTCATGTGTTTTTTTATATACAAAGTTTTGATTAAGTTCTCTTGAGAAATATATCTACTATAAATTAATATAACGTACCTACATGCCAATGATTGAAACGTATTGACATCACCACGTGATCCATCTATTATAATCACAACATACAATTTTATAAAATACAGCAACCAGCTCGCGGCTTCACCGCTAAATTGGTGAATTATTTGTTTGTTTCGGTACAGGGAATTACGTTCCTGTTGTAATAAATAATGTATGCTTGCAGTGCACTTATGATTTCTAATGTGAAAATGATTAAAACCATGACATTTTCGATTTTCATGAAACAAATTATTATTGGAGCAATTAACAAAGTAATAGAATCAGCAACAATAATATTTATAAATTTTGTCGGTTTCTTGGTTTTTCTGTTAGTCGACGCTTATCTTAGAAACGACTTAAGCGATTTAAAGAGCTAAGACGTGAGCGCGGTGCGGGAGCAGTGTTTTATTGTAATAACCGTCATGTATGAATGGTGTAATAATTAAATAACTGACCTTTATAACTATTTATTTATATCTTCATAGAGAAATGATAGCTTTGTTTGGGCACTCCTAATTTTTAAGAAAATAAATTTGATCAAAATACATTTAATTATTTTAAGACAATAATTAAAATAACATATAAAATCTTATATATCATGTTGTCATTATTACAACGCATGCAAGGAAAAATCATTTTATAAAGTTGTTTAATTCTATTATAAAACTATAAAACTTAAAATTTATAAAACTTTTAAAAACTTAAAAATTATAAAACTTACTAAAAAATATTTAATATATTAAATATATAGATATCACATTAGTATCGATACTTTACTGGTAATAACAATTGAAAAAAATATACACTACATCCATACATCTATACATCCACACATCCACACATCCACACATCCACACATCCATACATCCATACATCCATACATCCATACATCCATACATCCATACATCCATACATCCATACATCCATACATCAATACATCCGTACATCCGTACATCCGTATATCCATACATCCATACATCCATACATCCATACATCCATACATCCATACATCCATACATCCATACATCCATACATCCATACATCCATACATCCATACATCCATACATCCATACATCCATACATCCATACATCGATATATCCATACATCCATACATCCATACATCCATACATCTATACATCCATACCTACCTACCTACCTACCTACCTATCTACCTACCTACCTACCCACCTACCCACCTACCCACCTACCCACCTACCTACCCACCTACCCACCTACCCACCTACCCACCTACCCACCTACCCACCTACCTACCTACCCACCTACCTACCTACCTACCTACCTACCTACCTACCTACCTACCTACCTACCTACCTACCTACCTACCTACCTACCTACCTACCTACCTATCTACCTACCCACCTACCTACCTACCTTCCCACCTACCTACCTACCTTCCCACCTACCTACCTACCTACCCACCTACCTACCTACCTACTTAAAATATAAAATAGATAGCGTTTCTAGTATCGAGTTCTACTATCTCAAATATAAGCTTCTTGGAAACTTAAATACTTATATCTTTTGATAGAAGATCTATTACAATGAAATAAACACTAAATGTTACTTTGATATACTGGTAATTTTTACGTATAAAACTTGCTTAAATATATTGTGTACTTTTGACGTGATGCGTGTTCACATAAACAGGAAAACAGACAAACAGACAAAAATTCCAAAAATGTTGGAAATGGATTCTGTTAGTTTTCCTTTAACACCCTAGCTAATTTTTTTTTAAATATTTTCAATGTACAGAAACGACTTTTCTACAGATTTATTATAAGTATAGATACGAGAATTTTCGAAATTCAGATTCTGATCAGCACTTTACATAGCTAAATAAACTGAATTTAAATTCCATTTAACTTAAGTATTTTAAATTTTGAAATTAGATTTTTTTTTCTTTAATATCTTAAATTGTTTATGAACAAGCTTGAGTAAATGGCAAACTCGACTGGATAATTATCATTCCCAATATTTAAAGCCGGCGTTATGTAGTATTAGAGTCTTTTTCTGGAAATGTAACAGTGGCACAAAAAGAGACACTACTCCAGAAGGGTACTAGGACTTGCAGTGAGAATCCAGAAGTTCCAGAAGAAGGAGAGTTCAGAAACTCAGGCTAACCGTCGAATTTGTAGTCCTTTTTGGGGTTTTCAGACCACTGATTGGTACGGTGTAGTACCCATTAATTGCGGCAGTCGAAAGACACCAGAAACTAATAAATAAGTCTAGCAATATAAGTCAGCACATTGAGAGGGGATACAATGCATTTTACTCATTTTAGTCCTAAGGGCTGGATTGTTTTTCTTCTGATGACCCTAGTACCTGTGTTGTTGCTGTAGCCTGCAAAACATAAAACTTTATGTTTCTAGCACTGTAGTGCTAAGTAGTGACAAGTCACTGCCTTAGTTGAAAGCTACTTGTCCGGAACCCATCAGTTTTACGACTTCTCGGAGGCTGCACTTGCAACTTTGTAAGCCTTCACTTTGCTGTGAAAGAGACAGCCGTTCTTTTGGGAGCTCTCTTCACCTCGATCTCTACTTTAGATGTTGTGGAAATACACTGCGGTGTCAGATCTCAATGTCTGACATAAAGTTCAGCTAAAAAGCTGTTCGGCGTATTCCACATTCCATCCGGCCGATAGCAATCACCTCCCTGCTCTTTAAAGTCATGGAGAACCTAATAAATATCCACCAGTTCCTTCAAAAGTCTACCAGAGTGGAGAAAAAAAACCTATTTATTGTGCCGTGTAGAAATTAAACACAAAACCATCAAATTTATTGACAAACGCTGCGCTATTAATATTTTTAATCAGTACATTTTAATAATATCGTATCATAAAATCGTATGAAAGCTACTTTTTGGTTTCATACATTAATATATTTTCGTACCATATACGCTTATTTCATTGTCAGACTCTTATAATAAATGGTGCCTTTAATTTAAGGCAAAAAAGATTAATGTGGCTAACACTAATGTGGCAAGTTTCGCAGGTCACTTGTCTTACGAAAACGAGACGCAAATTACAACAATTTATCATAGGGAGTGACAGAGCAAAAATATATTACAATAAATGTTATATCGTGATATATATTTATAGGGAGCTTGATTCAAGATTAATTATTGCACAGTGGGTTAGTATTTGTCTATAGTAATATTTTTAGGTTCAAAATTCACCTGGAGGCATTTCCACTAGAAACATTTTTATACATGCTTTGGTATGGTTTGCGGGAAAGCGTGAAAATAGGGTAGCCAATATTTAATTTTTATAACAGAGTGTTTTTGTCGGCACCACTTTAAATAAAACAACAATTTTAACTACTCTATAAAACCTTAATACAATTTAAAAACAAAAATTCCCAAAAATGAAAAAGTGATTTTTTCAAACAAAATAAATAATAAAATTATCGTTGTAAAATACAACGCCATTTGTCAAGACGCACGAAGACATAAACCTATCAGACGGAAACCGTCGTTTCGAAATCGAGTCGTAGGTTTTTTTTACGTTATCAGCAAGGTTCAACGTTGTTTTAGCTTTAGTAGTATTTTTGTAGTAGTAGGCAGTTATGCATAGATACCAATAACGTAACCACGCTTATTGGTATCTATGTATAACTGCGTAACACGAAATACAGGTATGGACAAATATTGTGGAACGAAAAAAAATCATACGTCTAAACTTAACTAACGTTGAGCTATTTTGATTAATTTCTTTAGGTATGGGTTCGGTATTTGAAAGAAATGAAGAAAGGATGACAATCAAGATCAGTTTAAATGGTAAATTATTAGAACAAGTGAATGAAGTGAGAATATTTGGGAAGTATGTTTAGTAGAAAGTGAAGGTACGAGATGGACGCGGAAAAAAATGTTGCTGCCAGTAACAGGTACGTACGCTACGCTGTACGTTTGCCGTATACAAAGCACTGTTGGTACGCTGTTATACGAAAGATGAATGCTGTGGAGATGCGATCTCCTCGTAAGATATGCGGAGTCAGCTTAGCTGATCTAATTCACAATGAAGAGATATATAGAATGGCAGGTACTATCGAAGAGATCATGGTGAGACTGAAGAAGAATGTACCACACAAGTATATGCTACACGCTGTGGTATGGGCACGTTAAAAGAATTAGTGATAAGAGAATAGAAGAAAATGATTTATGACGAAAAAGTGAGTGGTAAGAGAAGTAGCGCAAATCGCACTCGAGGGAACTAATTAATATTTATTGATAATTCCATTTCTTCCCTCTATTACCAAACCTGGCGACAAGTTCCACCCAACACGCAATGTTTCGAAAAATTTGTCGGAAAATGGTAAACGCAGTTTCTTAACACTAAGTTCACTAGCCTACCCTAACTGAGTGTATTAAATTGAATATGTTTATTAGTATTCTATTAAAAGTAGGGAAATGAATAATTATTAAGATTGTTTGTTCTTTAATGAAGTCTAAAAAAAAATACATGCTGTCACAACCTAATTATTCTTTTCACGTAGTATCCTGCACGGGGTAGGCAGAGATAATCCATTTTATGTGGCATTACTTCGTAATAGAACTGGATGATCCACCATTCAAGAATCTACTTCAAATTCGAAAATAGGGACCAAATAGAATAAAAAATCTACTAAGAATCGGACATAGGCCAAAATCTAATAATAACCTTTGATAACGGAAAATTTTTCATTCTCCGAGTAGTGGTAGAATCCATAATTATCACGTTAAAAATCAGACGCTGTCTGACAAACCCACGATAGCCTCTAACAAATTCATGTTTCAGAAACCTTATTTACATAAATATTAATAACAAAGCACTCATCGTTACACAATAAGAGCAACGTTTACGTCAGAATCAAGCGCAGCAATCAAAATTACGAACCCGGATTCAGTAAAACGGCCCCCGAAAAGACTACATATACGAGACTACGGTTGAGAGGGTACGTTATGAAAATTGCCTTTTCGACGTAAACTGTTATTGTGTGCGAAGTAGGTGTTTTCTCAGCAAACACGTTTGGAAGCACAGTGTTTCAATTTACGCGAGAACATTATGTATATGCGGATTAATTCTGTCTTACAATGTCTTATGGCTATGGCTTCTTATGAAGTCGTTAATTTAAGCATTTTATTTTATTTTTTGATATAGCAAGTTAGGCGGAGAGAATATAGTTAAGACTCTGTTCCACAATTGCCGCCGATTTTTTTAAAGCATTGTGTGTCGTATAGCGGAACTCAACGCCGTACTATCTTGGTACCAGAGCAAGAAAATTAAAATGTTAATAATCGAATCTGCAACCGTCGTGTCGTGTTACTATATTGTTTGTATGTATTCGCTCAAGTCTTTTGATATAGCATGATAATAAATCTACTGATACATTTCGTTGGAATGATTAACAACGATAGATATTATGCTTATTTAATATATGAATAATGAGTACAGCTTAACATTTTTTTTAGTATTAAATATATTGACTATTTTCTGAATACTTTCTTATTATTGATTACAAAAAAAAAACTTTTGTTTTCAGTAAAAAATATTTTATTTTACGATACAAATTGTTTAATAACAAGAATATTTAATACGTAATAATTTATCATGATGAAGCGACCAAAATGTGTTCTGTAAATATTTTCATTGCAACCAATTTTACTTTATTGACTTCATTTTGATAGAATCGTATCGCGATAGCCAAAGCGAAAGCTGTAACTAATGGGTCTGCTGTAAACCAAAAGTTTTTATAACAGCCAACTGATTGAACAGTGAACAAAAATTGACTTCAAAGAGAATTTAGCGCAAAATCTATTTAGCGCTATACAAACTGGGTTGGGGTTAAATTGAATAAACGTGACAGCTGTAGGGAGAGAGTAAGGAAAAAAACTTTGACATGTGTCAAAATTTTGTCACCGCGCGACGTATATATACTTATATGCTTAACAGTCCACAAAAGTTTTTTTTTCACAGTTTCACGCTGTATCTCGCATACAGCAGAGAAATGCAGAGGGAAAAATAGGAAAAGAAGTTTTAAAATATGTCGTTTCTCACTTTACACTAAACTCTGGATACATTGCGTCTTGAGGAGGAGAGCTCAACGTCGCAATATGCCTCTACGTCAGAGCGAAGAAATAAAAATGTAAATTTTAATAAATATTTCACTTTCTCGAGTGGGGATCGGGTCCACGACTGGCCTCGAGGAATAGGAAAAGGAGTGTCAACTCAACATTCTCTAGAATTTGGCGAAAATGGAACCAAATATATACATTAATCACCAAAATGTTGCCTACTTTATAAAAAGTAAAAGTCAAAAAAAAATTGTGGTGGCGTAGTAGTACTATAGTGGCGTGTGGCTATAGACGCGACTGTCGAGTCGTGAGTTCGATTCCCCACTGAAAGAGAAATAAAATATTAAATATTTTTTCTTCTCGCTCTGGTAACAAGTCAAAGCACGGCGATGAGTTCCACCACTTAACACACAATGCCGAAAATCGGGTACTAGATTGTCATAACACTAAGTACCCAGTACCGAGTTACCTCTACCCTACCCTGCTTTATGCGAGATAGAGCGTGAAGCTAAAAAAGAAATCTTAGCTCAAATAAATTGAATAACAATTTATATAACCATTTTACTTTCATAACTAAAACTATATATAGTGACACAACCTGTCAATATTCAGGTAACAGAAGCTTTATTCAACCCTAACCAAATAATATTTGGTACTGGCGTGCTATTGAGTGTTTTACTCTCATTCATTGTTCATTTTATGCATAATATAATGGAAGTTTTCGAGCTTGAAGCTACGCGTGTAAATTCATTATTATCAAAATTAATACAGTGTCCCACATTCAAATGCTAATTATTGTATTGTATCGTTTGATTGAATCACACAGCCCTGATTTGGTTTGGGTTATTAATTTAAGTACAAAATCTTTGTTTTGTTCATTATATTATTTTGACAAAGTCACTTTGATAGATATATAAAAAGCAATATTAGCTTTAAAGGTAGAGATTTTTAGAACACAGAGTCACAAATGATACATTACAGGCATATATACATATATATATATATATATATATATATATATATATATATATATATATATATATATATATATATATATATATATATATATATATATTCTGCTTTTTTTTCTTTCTAGCATTAATTACAGCTTTTGCCAGGGTCTGCCTTCCTACTCCACTTTGCATGGTCTTTAACCAGCGCTGCGTTGGCACTTGCATCCGACATGATTCTTAAGCCGGTGCATAACGTAGCCAAACCATCTCATGCTACACTCTTGGAGCTTATCTATTTCCTAATTCCTCAGTGTGCTATTGCAAGCTAGCATTCGCTGCTGTATAAAAGAACTGGTCAAATGATGCTTTTGTATGTCAGCCACTCATACACCAGTCACACCAGTGATATACCGCCATTTGGCCCAGCCAGCGCTTATTCGGACATGGACAGGTCAATGAATCCAAGATACTTGAATTTTGCCGACTTAACATTTGGTTCAGTAGTAGTTATATTTATCATTAACATGAATTAAAAACCCGAAGGTGAATTATTAATTTATTATTAGTTATAAATCGATAAAAATGAAAAAAAGTACATTTTTTTATTTTGTTTTATTTTAATAACTTTTTCACCCCCACAATCATCACATATTTGAAATCTTCAGAAGAAAACAAGCCCAAGAAAGTTTAAAGAGTATTATAGAAACATCAGAAACATCACGTCCCTAATGCAGTCCGAAAAATAAAAAAAAAACTTGAAATATTGTAGGAATTGAACTCCGCTTTCGCTCACAAGAGTCTTCTTATCTCAGGTATGATGGCACCTTATACATTTTAGTATTTGGAAAATATTAATATCTTATATCTAACTATATCAGGAATTTAGGCCAGATGTGAATTTTCAACACAAAGCTTTGACCTGTTCTTATACTTTGTACTAAAAAAAATTACTTAAAAGAATACAATAATAAAATGTACATTATAATATTCGTTTTAGCACAGTAGTAGTTTTTCTTCTGTCTTTTAAAGTTATAGTTACAATATTTTCGTAGCGTATGAAGAAATGAGAAAATAAATAAAATAGTTTCTATAAACTACTATAAAGCATGTATTTGGTTATAAAAGCCAATTATTTTAAAGACATACACATAGACTGTTTGATGGAGAAATTTTGCGAATTGTACTATCTTAGCCATTTATTTTTTAAATATAATCATATTAAATCTCAACTGCGACAAACTTTACATACCATGTAAGCTAAACTCGTTTTATATATAAATACATTGGTTTTTTTTTCAATTTCAGGAGGTTAATGCCACGCTTTACCTTGAACTAGTAATGTAGTAGTAGTAGTAGGTATGATTTATTTATTTACAGCTTAATTATATGTATTGAATACTTTGATCATTCTTATAATACAATATACTCATAAAATATCCACATAATAATAATTTGTACGACCGTCGTTTATAACTCTCTTGTCACTGGTCGTGGAACAAATAACGCCGCAAACGTTGTTTTCCAAGCGTCCCCGCACTCGCGTCGCGTCGCGCCGCGTACACCGCATCTGACGTTTATTCGTTTAGAGGGTGGTCTGGTCGCTAGTTTGCAAAGCGCTAAATAAAGTTGACGTTTAAATTTTATTTGCAGTCCGTAGTCTGTGTGAGAGGAATTTCATAGAATGTTGTATAGGTTTTTGTCTCTCCAATAATTAATTCTTAATTTTACGGACCGAATTTATAGTTTTACCATTCAAATTTGCAATGTTCTCTCTCAAGTAATCATTTTACACTGCAAAATTCACCATATTCACACTTTTATTAATTTGTACTTTTACACTTCAAATATATTCGTATTTCAAATTCGTCAAAGTAAAACACTAATACACTAACACTAATACTTTCTTATTAAAAACCAATTTAATTTTGACAGCAACACACACAAGCGTGTGTTTTCACGTAGGGGAGTAAAATATTTAATATTTTTATTTCCTCGCTCTGGTAACCAGGCAAAAGCGCGGCGTTGAGTTCCGCTATTCGACACGCAAAAACTCGTAGTAGGAAAGTAGGGAGCGAATGGTATTAATGGTGAGCGTGGTGGTGGTGGTGAAATTGCGAATTTGGTGTGTAAAATGAAATGTTCAATTTGAAATGTAAAATTGTTATTTTGCTAAAAGTATGAATTTACTGTCAAAAGTATATATGTATTTTATACCTAAATTTGTTGTATATTGATTAAAAAATATGGAGATATAAATATTTCATTTTTATGATAATCCATATTCCTGTATTTTTATTCCTGCAAAGGTAATATTATTTCTGCTTGCTACTATTTAGTACAAAAAGTAAAAATAATAAGACATGGATCACCTCTTAATTTATATTAAGATACATTTTCTCACTCAATACAAGAAATCAACGTTATGTAAATATGAGGCCACTCGTGACGTAGGGGCACAAATGCGTAACTGTAAAAGCGACGAAGCGGTTGTGGGTTCGTTCTCCACTCCAGGAAATGAAATATTTATATATATATATATATATATATATATATATATATATATATATATATATATATATATATATATATATATATATATATACATTCACTTCTTCGCTATAGTGTCGAGGCAAAGCGCATCGTCGAGTGCCGCTACTTAACACGAAATGCCTCCAGAATTCGGAGGAAAATGAGGAACAGAGTGTCTTAACATTGTTTTCTCTGCCTACCATGTTATATATGAAATGCAGTGCGAAGCTGATAAATATAAAACAATGTGTTAATGGTAAGTTATTATCGACGAAACATAATATAGAAACGATAACAAATTTTCTAATTTTGCATTGTCAGTTTGCTTTTGTAACTGATTATGACAGGAGAGTAATCAATAATACAGTGAATATTAACCCACAATAGTATTATTATAATGATCGATAAATCACAGTATTAGTACGTAAATTTCGGTGAAAATGTCATTTTACACTCACATTATGGACCACAGTTTATGTATGTTATAAATTATAACTATTGGTTTGTCATCATTTATAAATAAATAACATTGTATTAGAAAAAAAATCTAGATAGTTACAAAGGTCAGTCGTGGCGCAGGAGTACAAGCGTGCCACTGTAAACGCGACAAGTTGTAGGTTCGACGATTTCTATTCAAGGAAATGAATCAAATTTTTATTTTCTCGCTCTAGTATTTCCTCGCTCTAGTAAGTTTCGTAGTTTCGTCACTCGACATGCAATGTTTCCAGAATTCGGCGGAATGGAAGTCTTAACGGGAACAAAGTCTCTAAACGCTAGGTCCCCAAGTACCTTACAGTGTGCAGAACACAATGTAAAGCTTTAGAAAACAAAATTTCAAAACATAAAAAAGTGAATTTCCAGTCTTCGTGTTAATTCCAAATGCTTAGAAAAGGTTAGGTTATAAACTTAAAATATTTTTAAAAATAAATACAAATAGCCAATTTTATTTAATACTATTCAAGTATTTTTTACTGACATTATCTTCTGATACCCATTGAAAGTACTGAAAAAAACATTAAACCCCTTTACTAAAGTACTTTTTAAATTAACGCAGTAAACTTTTAGTATTGAATCAACTAAACTTAAATAAGTAAAAACGATTTCATCAAATTTTCCACGAAAAATTCCTGAGAGAGACTGCTTGCTTTACAGACTCGTTAAAATCAATGCATGCCTTTAATTTGGCAATTTTGCTTTGGACTTAAATTCCCTTTTCAATTTTCAGTTTCAAAATTGAATAACCAACTAACTATAGACTAGTTAGCTAGTAAACCGATAAAAATTGTTCATTGACAATCAAACACATATTTATTAATCAAATCAAATCAGCTTCACGCTATATCGCACATAACAGGGTAGACAGAGGGAACCTAGTGTTAAGACATTCCGTTCTTCACTTTCCACCAAGTTCTGGAGGCATTGCGTGGTGAGTCCATCGCGCTTCGCCTCGACACCAGAGCGAAGGAATTAAAATATAAATGTAAATAAATATTTCATCTCCTCGATTGGCGATCGAACCCACAACCAGTCGGTTTTGCAGTCACACTTCGTGCCGCTGCGCCACGAATGGCCTCTTACGTGTTATTCATATATTATGAATATTCATAAATATTCTATATAAATACTTATATAAAAAATTTAGCCGCATATTTTTATCAACGTTTATCTAAATTACGAAATATTTTATTTACTTCGAAACAAAGTGACTCAAATTATCAATAGACTAATTAACTTTATAATGACTATTTTTACTGGCAATTTCTAAACCAAAATTTCGAACAATAAAGCAAAAACGACTATTATGATTTTCAAATTACTGCTCACATAAAAGGCCTTTGAATTTAAAAACACAGTGTTTGAAAATTAAATTTATATAAAGTAAATATATTTGAGAAGTGAGTACGAATTGCAAGCTGAAAATAAAGAACCATACAGTACATCCTTATTTTACACAAAATTTAAATTAATTTCAAATAAAAACATGGCCACAAATTTTACTGTTAAATAAATATGTCATATTATGTTAAGTGAGTTATTGAAATAGGAATTTTTATACTTCTATCTTTGAGTTAAAGACTGATATTGTTCAGCGTTCAGTACAGAAATTTCTTCGTTGATCGTCCCTAACGATCACAGCCACGAACATTAGTCACTCACCAGGTGCTTAATGAAGGCAAAAACTACTGGCGGAAAGATGTCACTGAGGTTTTATCATTATTTTGCGGACTTATATTAAGTCATAAAAAGAAAATTAAATGATGTATTGGCATTCAACTCGAAGAAATGGCTTCTTTTTATATATTTTCGTTTTTATTTCCTGACACGTTTAGCTAAAATACATGATTGCGTTCCCACTGTATAATATTTTGTTTATTTTATCAATAGAGAGATCATGCTTGCTGGAATATAAAAAATTTCTTAATACCCCTCTTGAAAAGTCGAACATCGTAATTACATGAGAGTCTATCTAGTGGACGTTGGTCATAATTGGCATATCTGTGGAATTAATGATTTGATAAACGGGGACGTTGAACTGTACCAGGATCCAGTTGGCGAAGATGATAATATCAAATGATATCAAAAAATATATAGTCACCACACATTTCACAAAATACTTAAAAGTAAATAATCTTATAAATATAAGAATATTAAAATTGATGCTTCAATTTCTGTAAATTTTATATTTCATTTTCTATCTATACTAGCCTCCTTGTCTCCGAGACACAGAACTACAGACTCATTGATAGCAGGAAGACGGTGTGTGTACATACATCGTCAGTTTTGTTGGCAAAGCGTAAACTGTTGTTTGTTGGATGAAGTCGTCACACACTGTAGAGTTTGTCTGGATTTGCATAAAATCCTGTGGGCATCGTTTTGTTGTCGGTTTATCTTGTCTCGTGGTGTAACACATCCATATATTACATTAGGTATATATGAATATGTTTGTAGTTACTTGTTAGGTCCCCTATGAATAGAGCTAAATGTGAAGTAAAATAACAGCGTACCCAGTGGCTTGTACAATTATATAAATGAACTACTGTAGACGAACTGAGAGTTAAACTAAGTATCAATTTTCAATCAAGAACGTTTTATTTGTATCTTTTATTGTATAAAACTAAAATATGCACTTCATTTCATTTATTTATTAAGAACTAGATGTCTCAAGATTATCAAGTAGTCCTACTTATTACTTTGTCTTAACTTGTATTCTCAACTTATATATCCTCGAGTACGTTTCATATACATTTCATAATAAAAAAATATAGGCATATTCTGTACTCAAATAAATGTATTATATGTATTAGAGATACTTCCGAGGGAACCTAAAAATTTATCTTCACCTGAAACAATAAAGAAAAATACTTATAAATTTACAACAAAAGAAGCATTGAACAGTGAGCACGATAGGCTCTATTTAGTATGACACTTATAAATCGAGAGCAGGCTGGTATTAAAATTGCATTAAACTGTTGAAACGTAGCGACGCCCAGAGCCGTCGACACCGCGAGCATTTACATAACGCTCCGTGCTCGCGGCGTCTCCGCTCGGGATTACCATAAGCGCTTAATTATTTCGCTCATTTCGCTTATCTGGCCACTAATACTTTAACTTGGCTCGTCTGTGGGACGCAGACAACACTTATGTTTTACCTTAGTGCTTTGGTTTTTGGGTCAATTGGGCCATTTTGAACTTTGTTGTCAACACGAACTGCTATAACAGTTTGGAAAATGTCAATTAAGCGATTCTTACTTTTAACATTACGATTTTCATATTCGCAAAAACGATATTGTAACAAGGTTTTTGTATAGTGAAACTGTGAAGACTGTAGCCAGCTCTCTTCATAATTACTTTTCGAGTCTCTAAGAGGTTTCTTCGGAAAGTTTCTCGGAAAGTCTACTTGAATCTAATGTATTGATTGTATAATATTATTATTATCTTGTATATCTATATTCTATTAGTAGTATGAAGCTGTAGAATTTATTTGAGAAAATTATATTATTTAGAAACATATTTATTTCACAACACTAGAACTATCAAAAATGTTTGACATTTAATTTGATAGAACTCTGTTTATATGTAATCTTTGTACCCTCTGTGATTGTAACTCCGTGAAAATACTTATACATTTCTCTTATAAAATATTGACTTTAGTTTTTAAGATAAATGAAAGAGATTCTCACTAAGCGACTGACCCCAAGCTCAGAAATATTGAGACCATTAGAAAACAGACGAAGGTCCATATACAAAACAAACACAAACTTAATAAAATACTGTGACTTCACAGGAGCATTATTTCAATTTGCTGCAAAACTACGTACAAAAGTTGTTATATAAGATATCACATTGTGAGAGGAGCGGTGCCTTTGAACTCTCTTTTGCTGGGAACTCGGTGATCAAAAGTGAAACTTAGCAAGTTTTTAAATAGAGTTGCTTTAGTTACACACTTCCCGTATATATCCAGAAGGGAAGACAGAGAAGCAATCATTTAAATGCAATCGTTTGTCGTATGCTCCCGAGTGGCTGATCAAACTCACAACCATCATATGATAATATCAATAAAACATAATTTCAGTCACACTTTATGCCCCTGCGCCACGACTGGCCTCGTAGTAATTTTAATAAGTAACTAGTCATATTGTCATTGAATTCCATTGCAAATGGAAATAACATTTCTATTACATATAAATATCTATATTTGCAAATCTATGAAGTTACTATATAAAGCAGATTAATCACTGTAAATCGTTTTGCAATGCGCTTTGAATTATTCCGCTTGGTTTCGGTCGTTAAGATCGTCAGCAAATGTGCTTTGGCCCAATTGTAAACGAATTTCTTAGCGAAATATGTATTTATCATTAAGATACGAATGTACTTTTTAAAAAATTAAAGCTTTTAGCTTCACGCTGTATCCCGCTTACATCCCGTGTTAAAACAGTTCGTTTCCAATAAAACACTTGCGTTCTCCATTGTCAACCGAATTCTGGAGGCTATGCGAATTGAGTTACGGTACTTAACGCCACAATCTACATCGCTCCCAGAGCGAGGAAAGTAAAATGTTAAATATTTCATTTCCTCTGGACTGGCCTCAAACACTATTTTTATATGAATATGAACGTACGGCGTTACGTACGTAACGCTATTATAATTTATGCAACATATATCTAACATATTAAAATTTAAATGAAAATGTAACATCTCATATTGTCAAGGTTAATACAAGTTTAAAAGAAGAAACTACATAATTTCCTACTTTTTTCATAACCTGGCCGTCCTCGGCAAGGGTCGAAGTAAAGCGATTAGTACAAGAGGAACATCACATAAGTTAACGTAATGGCTCATTCGAGATGATTTACACGCGGCCTACGAGCACCTAACAAGCCAACATTGCATTACGTATATATTTTTACCTTTCAGAGTGGATTTTAGTGAAAATTTGAGAGAAAACTAGTTGTTATATACAATTTCTTTTGACTGTATTTTTGTAATAAATTTGTTGTTTTATTAAATAAAATAAAAATAAAATAAATCAGCTTCACGCTGTATCCCGCACACTGCAGGGTAGGCAGAGGGAACGTAGTGAAAGACACTCCGTTCCCCACTTTCTGCCGAATTTAGGAGGCATTGCGTGTTAAGTGGCAGAACTCAACGCCGCGCTTTGCCTCGACACCAGAGCGAAGAAATGGAAATATAAATTTAAGTAAATATTTCATCTCCTCGAGTGGGGATCGTACCCACAACCAGTCGGTTTACAGTCACACTTTGCGCCGCTGCGCCACGACCGGCCTTATTAAATAAATTTTATTAAATTGTTACAATACTATTTTTCTTGCGGTATTTTTGTAATAATACAAAGATGTGAATAAAAAAATATACAAATATAATAACATTGTATTGTAATGTTCGTGCATAGGAAATTTTATTAAAACACTATTATTATTATTATTATTTGTAATATAAAAAAAAAGAATAGGAACATTTGAAGACGATAAAACGTTACAATTAGTACAGAGAACGAACAACAAAGTTCTTTTATAAATTTTTAATTTAGTAAGTCAAAATTTTTTCGACAATTTTTGCTATTAATTAACAAACGCTCAGAGAAGAAATAATATTTAACTAAAATGAAACTAAGCTCCTTTGGCTATAAAAAAGCGGTTAACAAAGCTAGAGAACTCAATCGAAATGAACTCGAATATAACCAGAAAAAACCTAAAAACCTAAGTAGTATATATTTTCCAATAAAGTTGAACTGTACATATGTACTAAATGTAGATTCGACTTCCTGCCTTTCAACGGCACTAACACACTGAAATACATAAGAAACATAAATTCCAATAGTATTACTATCTCTATAACATTTTACACATAAGCAGCATTAGCGTTTAGAAGTTGATCAGTTCTCGTTCGATCGTAACAGGTAATATAATCAAAAACTTCATCGGGAACCTAAGTTAAGTCCGATTAATCAGCGTGTAAGCGTTGTTTATGATGTACACACTGGCAGGTGTCGGCTATTGCGATGTTCACGAGCGCGCCGCCGGCTGGGCCGCGGGCTGTGTGATGATTACTGCTACATTTGTAACAAATGAAATTTGTTATATTTTGACTTTAAGTATACTTATATCAATAAATGATTTTGTTGATTTTTGATATAAAATTATATGTAACGTGCATATGGTGGCGTTAATATTTATTATAATGTCGACGAGGAAGTTACAGAAGCGTATAACCTTGTTGTGTACTGGCATCTTTTGCATCATTTTAACTAGAAACTTCAGTCGGTTTGTGTTAACACCAAGAGCCACCACCTTCTACATTTTATTCTTTCCACATTCTTTTTACCGTTCCGTATCTCAAAAGGTAAAAACGGAACCTTTACACGATCACTTTGTGGTTCGTCTATCAAGATTATGTATCTCGAGATCGCGTGGAGGTAGTAAGCTGAGATATGTTATTATGCAAACATAAGTTTTCTGTGTGTTTCTGTTGCCCTACAATCCTGAAATTTATATGGAATCCTCGGTGGGCGAGATTCACTCACACTTAAACGGTTTTCTTAACTATACGTTTCCGTGTCTCTCTTTCTCTCTCTTTTCTAATCTCTTTTTTGTCCATCTGTCCATTTATCTAGACCATTTAACTAAAGAGTACTAGCTGAAATTAATATCAAATATTTAGTTTTACAGTTTCACTGAAATTAATATCAAATATTTAGTTTACAGTTTTACAATCAAAAGATACGAACGAGCATTTACGCATTATTGCTGCATTTTGTACGAAATTCGCTGTATAATCAAAATCTATAGGATATTTACAATACAATGAAATGTATAGATACTACATAGAAAAAAATATTGCAAATTTATATTTGTAGTTTATGACGTGCAAAATAAGTACTTCCCCTTGACCTACAACCTTGAAATTACTATAGGACCTTGGATGAACAAGTCCAATTCGTACTTGATCAATTTTTTTTATTTTCTTACAAGATTTAACAAACAAAATCAATAACACATTTGAGGATTATTAACAAAGTAACTCAATTATATCTTTCCAGAAACATCAAAAAATAGAAAGCACCAAGCAATTATGCTCAGAATCATTAGACGTAACGACGTCTGCTAAAGTACTTTAACTACATAATCAGTGCTGTAACATCTCCATAAAAACCCTAAAGTTGGCATGGAAACGACTCCAGAGACCCTTTTTACACAAAGCGGCTTCAGCGCGTATTGACCTCAACAAAGCGTTGTTGTAACTGAGGCTAATTAAATGCTTAATGTTTTCGGTATAAATATTATGAATATGTGAACATTCTTAAACCAGCTCCATTTCATGACCTTATTATAAAACGGTTCTCGCACATTTTATGGAGAAATAAAGATAAATTAAAATCAGCTTCACGCTGTATCCCGTTAGACAGGCAGAGGCCTATTGTTAAGACACTTGGTTTCCCACTTTCTGCCGGATTTTTCGAGGCATTGCGTGTTGAATAGTAAAACTCAACACCGGGTTTTGTGCCAAAGCGAAGAAAAGAAAATATTAAGAAATAATAATTCATACCCTCGAGTGGAGATCGAACCCCCAACCATCGGGCTTTGTTTTTTTTACATAAAAAAAAACTTGTGCGCCTCGGAGAGACTTGAGAAAAATTTAAGTAACTACTTAATATTATGTTTATTAATATGATAATGGATGGAAAGATTATTTATTAATAAAAACCTATAATGTTTAAATAATATACTTTATTCTTAATTACAATTCTTGAATATATACATTATAATTTTGTGTATATACATTATTAGTCAAAAATCAAATCAGCTTCACGCTGTATCCCGCACACAGCAGGGTAGGCAGAGGAACCCTAGTACTGAGACGCTTCATTCCCCACTTTTTGCAGAATTTAGGAGGCATTGCGTGTTGAGTGGCGAAACATTACAATATTTTTATTATTTAATCCTACACGTACATGAGATTATATGCTCACTGTCAACAGTCAAAAGAAAAGAAGAAAAAAAAGCGTCTGTCTGAAACCGTCTGTCCGTCCTTGGAACTTAACGTCTTATAACGAATTTTGGAGGCATTGCGTATTGAGTGGCGGACCTCAACACCTCGCATTGCCTCCTCGTTACATTTGCTCGTATTTTATGATTCATGCAAACAAAGTTGCGAGCGATAGCTATAGTAACTTTAATATGTACTGGTCGAAGAAAATACACGAATTTACGAAAGTCATTCCAGGTAAATGTAGTATAGGCACTTGTAATTGCCGTGCGAGTTGTCACCCGCGGTGTGAGCGTCGCGCCGGTGTCACAACTGCGGCTGACTTTTAATTAAACTTTATAAGAGAATGCTTTTAATGATCCGTGTTCCGCTGATGGTGTACGCGGAGTTGTGAAAAAGTGTGTAAACGGAGGGGCAGATAGTTAAATATATTAATATTTTGATATATGAGGCCAGTCGTGGCGCATTGGCACAACGTGTGACTGTAAGTGCGACAGTTTGTAGATTCGATTCTCAATCTAGGAAATGAAATATTAAATATTTACATTTGAACTCAAGACATGAGTTGTGCTTTCAAATATATACGACGTGTGATGATAACTTTTTTTTGAATAAACTGATTTTGATGAAATAAACTGAAAATATTTTGTTAAATTAAAACAATAGGTGAAAGTTTGAAGTGAATCGGTTCCGTACTTTCGGAGATAGGCGTGATCATACATGCAGACAGGCAATAAATTAAAAAAATATATTGTTTTTTGCTTTCTATTATTCTTTTTAAGTGTCTGCCTCTATCAATTTCAGTCAAAAATACTAAATGTACAGACAAAATATTTTTATTGTTTTATTATTTATATTAGATTATCAGTCAACTTACAAGTAGTCGTACCGGTTAAATGAGCGAGCGATGACGTCTGTGGCATGAAGACTGTCCTGCATGCTATTATATACCCTTTGTTTTTAATAGTTTTCCTTGTACTAGTGCATAATGCAACGACGTTGTATATTTTTAGTAGCATCGAGTAGTATAAAGGATAGTTGATATGAATGACTGTCCTTTATTGGTAAGATTGTAATTGTAATTCATTAAATACCGATATTAGATAGAGAGAGAGAGAGATCTTACGTAAAAAGAGTATTTTAATTTTGCGTAAAAAAGATTTACAGATAATCCATTGAATATCAAATTTAGTAAGTTAAGCGGCCTTGCTCATGTGGTCCAATAGTAATAACTATAATACATTTTAAGTGTTCGAAGTAGCTCTAAATATCCTATGTAAATTAACTAAATAATTTTTTTCAGTAGTACCTGGGATTGTTGTGTTGAACCAAACACTATACTATATATATTACTACAATTAGACTGTATATTATTATATTTTTTTTCATCTTTACGCTGTATCCCGCATATAGCAGGATAAATAAAGAGAACTTCGTTTTAAACACTTCGTTTCTTATTATCAGCCGATTTTTTTACATATTCCGTGTTGAGTTACGGAACTCAACGCCGAGCTTTTGCCTTGTCACCAGAGCAAAGACATAAAAATATTAATAAATAAATAATCATTCACATTTACAGTCACACGCTTGTGGCCCTGTGCCACAACGACCTCAAATTAAATAATATTAATGTAGATCTTTTACATCACTACCAACTACAAAATCATATATTTAAATTTCACTTAAGTATACATTCATACGAGTATGTATTTCTGAGTAAATTTGAAATGCAAAAACCACCAGCACATTACATCAATGTCAACTGATCAAATGCGATTAACTGTTAGTATTTATTTACGGCGCCGGTTCAGAGTTTTAATTGATTAATTAAATGATTAATTAACACTTTATGGGACATAAATGTATTATTTATGTTATTTTTTACAAAAGCAAATGTGTAATCTATACTTTATACAGAAAAATTTTAAGTAAATATTTATACTTTTGATTTAAATTGACGTTAGATAATTTACCAGCCAATGCGAAGTGATTTATCATTATATTTTCTCTGCTTCAACTATAAATCTTGAAATGGGATATGCGCGAATAAAAAAAATCAGCTTCACGCAGTATCCCGTTCACTGCAGAGAAGACAGAGGAAACCTTGGGTTAAGACACTCCGTTCCTAGCTTTCCGGTAAATTGAGTGCCGGAACTCAACGCCGCAATAAAATAAATGTGAGGTATTTTCTTTCCAAAATACCGTTTTATCCTGCATATAGAAGAGTAGGCAGGAAGGACTTAGTATCAAAAAACATTGAACTTAAATCAACACATTACGTTGTGAGTGACTGAACTCATTACTGTGGACGACAACAACGGACAGCGAAAGAATGAAACAAAATTACTTTCGAAGTGGGAATCGAACTTGTAACCATAGTTTTTATGGTAAGTCGTTTTCCTATTGCGCCATGATGGCAAGAAAAACAATTTGTAAATTCGACATTCGATTCATTTATCTATTTCCTAGTAGGTAAAATAGATATTGTAGTAATCAAATGTAATTAAGTTGTTTGGTGACGAATTCTAACCAAGTGAGGCCATCGTGGCGCACGGGTACAAGCGTGCGACGACGGTTGAGAGTTCGATACCCACTTACGGGAATAAAACAACGCAAAACACGGCGAGAACTTCCTAACGAGAAGAGGAACGGAGTGTCTTAACACTAGGTTCCCATGTTCCCATGTTGTAAATCACAAAAACAAAAAAAAAAACTGAAAACCTGTAGTTATACTCAATGTAAAAATATTCTAATCTTTCTATAATCTTCACCATTCTTTCAAAATTATCTTATTATAGTTAGTAGTTTAAAGTAGAACTTATCTTCACATCCATTTTGAAATAAACCAATTGACTTTAAAATTATTCACTTTAATAAAAACGAGACTATCTTTACTCACAATTTCCAATAAAATTGCACTTAATCAAATTTATAATTAATTTGATGTATTATGTTTTGGATATTGGATTAACATTTCAAGGAAGACTATCCTCCAGCAATTGACAAGTCCTGGTCGCATCCAATACCCTCGTATTGGAAACGTTTTTATTTGCTTTTTCCTGAACGCGCCGATACCTTTGTCACAAATACGGAAAAATATACAAAAGTGTTTTTGTTGATTGAGAGTCCATATTGATGTACTCTTCACAAACACATTTATAAAAGAAATATAAATCACGAACAAAAATAAGGTGATATATTAATAAAGATAGCAACGTTCAGCTTTTCAGGCTTCGTCAGTGAATGGTCAGAAATTTAAATAATTTTTTTTTTAGCTTTACGCTGCTCATCCCGTGTATGCAGTAGTAGTAGTATATCCCGTGTAGGCAGGATAGGCAGAGGGAGCCTAGTGTTGAGAAACTCCGCTCCCCCTCCGCTTTTCCGATTAATTTTGGTGGTGAAACCTGGAGGTGAAACTGGAGGCGAAACTCACATCACGCTATGCCTCTAGACAAAATAGATAATATTGAATATTTCTTTACCTCGAGTCGAAATCGAACTCGCAACCTGTTACACTGTCTGTTAGCAGTCACACACCCTCGTGCCACGACTGACCTAAATAATGAACATAATATCACTTATATTTTGCAACAATACAGACAAGATTATCTTACCATAACTAGACCATTGTTACATTGCATGTGAATAATTGATGAGAGTACACGTGCATTTTCCATTTTCGGATTTGTATTAATAGAATTAACATTCATAGGGTAACCAAATTTACTCGAAATTTTATGTATGGTTTTAATAGTATATTCCTTCTTATATATTTCTAATTCTATAATATTGTATAAATATATAAATATATTATATAATTTCTGTCACATATCATATTAAGGTATTTAATTTTTATAAAGCAGTTTTCCACCATTGGCTTGTATGGTAGAACACGATAACGGAACATTGGAGATATCGTTATAATACTTATTTTAAATTGGCTTCACTTTGGCGAGAAAGAATCCCATTTTGACATACATTCGCTTTATTTTTTTCATTAATGAATATTGTTTTGTCAATACTTATTTTTATTTACGGTTTTTTTCTAGTGGAGTGTGATCACAAAAAAATTAGTATTCATTTCAGAATATTGCGGTATAGCTAACTCATTTTAAAATAATAGCTGTAAAATTTAAATTAAATCAGCTTCATGCTGTATCTCCGGGAACCTAGTGTTAAGACACTATTTTCCCCTTTTTCAGGAATTCAGCGCTCCACGTGGTGCCTGGACACCAGAGCGAAGAAATGAAAATTTAAGTTAAAATAAATATTTCAACATGAGTACATGTGGGGATCGAACACACAACCAGTGTTCACATTCGCAAATGAGTGCTTCTGCGCTACAAGTGGCTCCAAATCATAAAATCTCAATTGATTTTGTTTTCTATTGACTCTATCTATGGGTACGGTTACATAGACCATGAAAAAATATAAATGAAATCATAATAAACCAAAGCGAGTGGCAAGAGAGGAACTCTGTAATAATTAGATACTGGAAGAATGTCACATAAAAAACCTAAGATTTTCCGGCAGGTTCTGCTTGAAGTTAGATGAAGTTAATGTCAGCGGATGAGTCGAAAAAGAATTCAATTAGTGGTGATGGTGAAAGTTAGTGGTGAATACAATATGGAGCGCATCTTTTTCTCTGGTCATTCTTCCAGAACGAAATAATTACAAAGTAGAAACAAATAAGTACCAAGAAATAAAATTTAAATTTAAATAAAAATATTTTTCCGATGCATTACGCCATGAATTAGGGGAATCAAAACAAAAAGTATTGTATTTTTCTGCTACAAAATAATAACAATTTAGGTGACTCGCTTTACACAAATTCCGTTTGCACATAGAATATATCTGGCTCTTATCTTCGCGACAATACGACACGGGAACAAACACACAGGTGTGAACTTGACACGTTTTCATAATACTCAGAAAAATGGAACGGATTATCCTTTGCGAGCACAACGGAGTTGAGTAGAAGGTATTCGAAGAGATTATGAACGGGGCAGCAATTCGTCAGCCGTTTGTCGGATTCACCTTTGTATGTATGGTTTTGTTTACTTTGTCCCCCAAAATACGGAAAGCTTTGTTACAAGAGCGCGAAGTGTACACATGTTTTTTGTTGATTGAAAGGTCGTCCCTTTGTATTCTTATATAAATGTTTTTTTTTTCAGTAAGCATATTGGATTTTATTTACCATTATAATTCTTTGATGGAGCATATTCTGTATTATTTATCTGTATAGTAACAAATCCTATTAATACTTCACGAAAGGTTTTGAATTTTTCTTCTATATACAATACAGTTGTGGCTCGTCATATATAGTGTATAGACATGTCACATGAAAAACATAAGTAAAATGAGAGCCAAGAAAAATATTCACCCGTAATGCGTCGCTCTCGACTTCACCGAAAAATGAACGGGATATCTACATACTCTTATATGGGTGCCGAGTTCTGTGCTCGCTCGGAATAAAATTCAAACTTTAAATTTCACTCGACAGTGTTTTACGTACAGGTTTATTATATTTGCTAGTTCGTTTATTTTCTACTTGTACTGGAATATAAATTTGATATTTGATATGATGTATGTTGGTAAAAAATAGCCAAGTCAAATTCAGAGCTTGAATTTTATCCCGATTACCAGCTCCTTAACTCTGCATGACACGCTGGCGCGTGTCTTGGTGTATGTATTTAATGGACAATTCTTATAACACGAAAAGTAAATACCAATAAAATATTGGCGCAGGCACTCAAGGATGTGACTGTAATGACGCAACAGCTATGGATTCGATTACCACTGGAGTGAATTAATTATTATTTATTAATATTTTCATTTCATCGCTCTTGCACCAAGGCACAAGCTCGGCGTTTAGTTCCGTCACATAAAACAATGCCTTGATAAATTCGGCGGAAGATGGGAAACGGAGAGTCTCAACTCTTGACTTCTCTGTCTACTCTTTTGAAACTGATATAAATTATTCCATAATTATCTATATATAAGACAAATGTATAGAAAAAAATATATATTCAAAAATATAATACACTCACCGAACACAAACGATTCGTTGTTAGGGTATCGGAATATGTCACAGTCACGTCACGTCACGCTCCCATTTCAAAGGGTCATAATTGCCACAGTGACAGTTGCCGCATACAAAGGCTATTCAATGCGAATGCATTTATAAAATATGTGTTTCAAAGTTTGATGGACTATCTGGCTTTGGCTCGCTACTGAAAGATATTACTCATATTGAAATATAGGTGATGATAGGAGAGACGTGTGTATGGATGTATTTCGCATATATGTAACGTACATTTTAAAATGTGGATCTGTTTTTAAAATTTATTTTACAAAGCTACAACGCTATGGAGGCTAATGAAAATAATTTATTATTCTGAATAGGGATCGATCCTACAATTATCGTTTATAGTCAGTCATTGTATCTGTTCTTCACGATGGCAATAATAAAAAGTGACTCGCCCATTGACCCTGCCACCCATATGCACTCATTTTGTATGAATATGAACTACAAATATAAGTTTGTAATGTTTTTTTTATAAAATACTATATCTTTAGTTTTTTGTTTTTTTTTTATGTTATACAACAGATGTATACTTTATCCAAAATGCCTTCAATTTTTTAAATTTCAACAAAAAAATAATAATTTAATATTTTATATCAAATCCGCTTTACGCGCTGTATCCCGCACACAGCAGGGATAGGCAGAAGGAACCTAGTGTTAATACACTCCGCCAAGTTCTGGAGGCATGGCGTGTTGAGTGGCGGAACTCAACGCCGAGCTTTGCTTAATTATTAAAATTGTTCAATATTAAAAATTTTACATTAAAAAATATTAATAATTATATATGTATATACTAATTGATATATGACAGATATAATGGCAAATTGTATATGATGGATTGATGGATTGATGGATTGACGGACGGATGGACGGAGGGATGGATGGATGGATGGATGGTCGGACACACGGACGGACTGACGGACGGACACACGGACGGACGGATGAATGGACGGATGGATTATTGATTGATTGTTGGATTGATGGACTGATTGATTGATGGATTCATGGATTGATTGATTGATGGATTAATTGATTGATTGATGACTAAGAGATTGGTTGATTGATTGATTGACGGATTGACGGACGGACGGACGGACCGACTGACTGACGGACGGACGGATGGACGGATGGATGATTGATTGATTGTTGGATTGATGGACTGATTGATTGATGGATTCATGGATTGATTGATTGATAGATTGATTGATGGATTAATTGATTCTACGGATGGACGGACGGACGGACGGATGGACGGATGGATGGATGGACGGACACACGGACGTACGGACGGACACATGGACGGACCGACCGACCGACCGACCGTTGGACCAACCGACCGACCGACCGACGGACCGACCGATCGACGGACCGACGGACCGACCGACCGACCGACCAACCAACCGACCGGCCGACTGACCGACCGTCCGACCGACCGTTCGACCTGTTATACCCGGACCCTGCAAGTATATTTGCGGATCCCTGGACTGACGCTGCCGCGTCAGCAATATTGCCGAATGCTTAAATATTATAATGACTTATTACTTTCAGTCTCCATCCCATTGTCTTAGAGAAAGGTTGCCTAAGATTTATAATTTCTATTTCAAGTGTTTATATACTATTTCTATTATATACTATTTCTATAAAGTACTATTTCATTTTAATAAATAAAGTGTAATTAAAATAAATCTTTTTTTTAAAAACGCGAAACAAATTCACGTTATAACATTTTGGTGGCAGCGGAAAGGGATTTACGAAAATACAAATCCCTGGAACGTCTTTTTGAACATTTATAAAAAGTGAAAAATGTGATTAAGAAACTATTTGTGAAAATTTGTTACGAGAATCGTGGGCCGCATTGCTTCCCAAGTCGCATCACACCTGCAGTAAGCTGATATGGCGCTTATCTGGACCACCGTGGCGTTCTTCGTTTTGTGAGTCTGGCTTTAGATACAAATTCCAATATAAATATTTTTAATCGGACATTAAAATTGATTTAAATTTAATTTCAATAATTTCTATTTTTATTTTTTGTAATAAATATATAAATATGTTTTTATCACTCATTATTATGTGTTAAATAAGTTCCTTATCTCATTTGTATATTTCACTTGTATTAGCCGCAACGTAATTTAATTTTATAAGTTAATTATATTTTTGTGATATTTGTTAAAACTATGGCGGAATCTAAAGCGCCCAAAATTATTAAGAGCGATCCGTTACAAGTTCCACATCCTATAGATTTGCCGTCGGAATCTGAGGATGATCGACCATTAAATTCTTTAGAACAAAAAAAACAAAAGGGAAAGAAAACTCCTTCAATACCAGAGATGGATTTAAATATTCTTTTAAAATTTATAAAACCATATGATGGATGTAGGGATACATTAAATTCATTTATCATAAATTGTAATAATGCTTTCGACTTAGCTTCCGACTGGCAAAAGCCAATTTTGTTTAAGTTTATTTTAAGTCAATTATCGGGGAAAGCTGAAGCAATTTGCTCGATAAAAGATTTTTTGTCTTGGGAACAACTTAAAGAATTTCTAAAAACACAATTTAGCCAAAGAAAACATTATACACATTTACTCACAGAACTACAAGAATGTAAACAAGAGTCTAATGAAAATGTTAGTCAATTTTCTCTACGAATCGAAACTTGCTTATCACAATTACTGACAGAAATATCATTAAATTCGACAAAAGTAAAAGAAATCCCGGGCCGAGTAGCGGCAATGGAAGATCTCGCCCTTCATCATTTCACAATGGGCCTACACCCTAGAATTTCCAACTTTGTTAGGTGTAGGACACCTAAAAATTTAAATGAAGCAATTAATATAGCTATTTCCGAAGAGCGTGTGCATCAGAATCTTTTTAAAAGAAATGATATGGTGACTAGGTATAATAAACCTTTACAACCCCGACGACAGGTTGTTAACTTAAATAATTCCATGCAAAAATCCTTTGAATCTTCCCGACCGACTTCTAGAATTCCATATCAATCTACTTCAAAAGTTTGTAATTATTGTAAAAACATTGGTCACACAATAGAAAACTGTAGAAAACGAGAGTATAACAATCGACACTATGGCAAATCATTCTCTTCTAGACCACAACAAAGTGTAAATTATTCTCAAGCTATGTCGGATAATGGTCGCGACGAAGTCGATGACGTAAAAAACTAGATGATGTCTCACATCGGTGTCGTGTGAGACATCAAAGAAATACAACTGGCACCAAATCTTCGTATAACCTTACTAAATCCACTGTATCTTTTAAGCACACTGAATCCTCTGAATCCACTGAATCCACTGAATCCACTGAATCCACTGAATCCTCTGAATCCACTGAATCCTCTGCATCCACTGAGTCTGCGCAGTTACTGAAGTCCACTGTTTCTCGAAATTCAAGGGTAATTGAGCCTCATTTGGCTTCGATATCTTCTAAGAATATTGAATCTGTTAAACCGATTCAAACCGCTGTATCCACTGAGTCTTTATCTGTTGCTAAGTCTGAGATTGAAATTTTTGAAATTACTTCTGATCCAACTAAAATACTATTACCGCATATTCAAGTTCAAACGTCTGTATCTAACACACCATTATCATTATTAGTTGACTCTGGTTCTTCAATAAGCCTTATTAAATTTAACTGTATTCAAAATACGCCGAAACTCATAACTGAAATTATAAATTTGAAAGGCATTGACCCTACAGAAGAGTGCACTCAAACAATGGGACACTTTAATCTTAAACTTTATTTATCTAAATCTCCGCGAAAATTTGTAATAAATCATAAATTTCATTTAATAAACAATATTAACTTACCATATGACGGAATAATTGGTTCTGATATGTTAGATAATTTTAAATGCACCATAAATTATAATAAGGATGTTTTAAAAATAGACAATGAAGATATTAAGCTTCAATTTCGTGTGCCTACCTACATCATTCCTCCTAGGTCTGAAATGATAATTGAATGCTCTGTAAAGAATCCTGAAATTAACGAAGGCTTCATCTTGGATCAAAATATTTCTGATACGTTACTAGTGGCGAACTGTTTTGTTAAAGTAAAAGATAATAATAGAATTAATATTTCCATCATTAATACCTCAGAATCTTCTGTCACTCTTAATTCTAATCTCAATTTAGAAATTATTTCTAAGTCAAATTCACTTGTTCCGAAAGATGCCCATTCTATTAATTATACTAATTGCTCAAAAGAATACGATACATATTATAGAACTAAATCTATACTAGAGCAACTTAGAATATCTCATCTCAACTCTGAGGAAAAGAATGCTCTCTTTGAATTATGCTCCGAATTTTCTGATATATTTCATTTACCCGGAGAGTTATTAACTTATACTACCGCCATTAAACACGAAATAAAAACTAATTCAGATGTTCCAATTCATACTAAATCTTATCGATTCCCTGAAGTACATAAAGAAGAGGTAAAAAAACAAACTAATTTAATGTTAGAACAGGGAATAATACAGCCTTCCAATTCTCCTTGGTCTTCGCCTATATGGATAGTGCCAAAAAAACTAGATGCTTCTGGCCAACAAAAGTGGCGAGTAGTAATAGATTACCGGAAATTAAACGACGTAACCATAGGTGACACTTATCCAATTCCTCAGATTAGTGAAATATTAGATCAGCTTGGGAACAGTAAGTATTTTTCTACCCTGGACTTAGCTTCAGGCTTCCATCAGATTCCTCTTGACCCAGCTGACGCAGCCAAAACAGCTTTTAATATTCCCCAAGGTCATTATGAATTTACTCGTATGCCGTTTGGGCTAAAAAATGCCCCAGCCACATTCCAACGTTTAATGAACACTGCTCTTTCCGGACTTCAAGGCATCAGGTGTTTCGTTTACTTAGACGACATTGTTATTTACTCACACAATTTACAAACTCAAATAGAAAATTTAAAATTGGTTTTCCAAAAATTACGGAAATTCAATCTTAAGCTACAACCGGACAAGTGTGAGTTCTTAAGAAGAGAAGTAGGATATTTAGGACACGTAATTACTAGGGAAGGAGTAAAACCTAACCCGGATAAGATAAAAGCTAAAAATAAACCTAAAGATATTAAATCATTTTTAGGTCTTGTCTCATATTATCGGCGTTTTATTCCAGATTTTTCCAAAATTGCCAAACCCCTAACTTCTTTGCTTCGTAAAGACACTGTATTTAAGTGGGAGAATCAACATCAGCTCGCTTTTGATACTTTAAAACGTAAATTAACTACAGCTCCAATACTCTGCTATCCAGACTTTACGAAACCCTTTATTCTGACATGCGACGCGTCAAATTATTCTATTGCTGCAGTTCTATCTCAAGGTGTAATCGGTAAAGATAAACCTATTGCTTTTGCTTCGCGCACTTTGAATAAAAGTGAAAGTAATTACAGTACAACGGAAAAGGAGTTATTAGCTATTATTTTTGGTTGTAAAACATTTCGTCCATATATATACGGCAGAAAATTCCAAATCGTTACGGATCACAGACCTCTAAAGTGGTTATTTAATCATAAAGATCCAAGTAGTAAGCTTCAAAGATGGCGGTTAAAACTTGAAGAGTTTGAGTATGAAATTATATATCGTAAAGGAAAATTAAACTCTGTTGCAGACGCGCTCTCTCGTTACCCTGTCAATCCAATATATCCTGAAAATACTCCTAATGCTGATGATCACTCTAATTCTCTTGATTCAATCACTGATTTCGGGGACATAAATTTAAGTCCACAAAGTAATGATCTTAATCTTGATTTTAATGAACTTGAAATCCCATCCTTAGAACCCTCTCCTGAGGTTGATCCATTATTAATTCCTCCAATTGAAAATACTTCTATTCAAGGTGGTGATCCTCTATTGGCTGAACAATCTTCAGTTTCTAATCCTGCTATTTTCAATCCCTCTATTGAAATTATTAACCCTCCAAATCCAGAAGACCAAAGCAAACCTGATGATATTAATCTTGAATCTTTAATTCCTACTATTTCTACAGAACATGTAAATCCCTCTGTATCTAATAATGATAATGTAATAACAGAAAATCCTTCTTCTATATTAAATAACTCAGATACTGTGAAAAATAATGTCGAATATTCAAAATTCCTTAAAGAAATTGCTTCTAAAACTATACATTATGATACTAAAATTATTGAGAAAAATGAATCTCTTCTTAAAACTAGCTGTAAAATTATTTTAATTCCAAGTTCTATAGATCTAGATGAATCTAACGCTTATATTCAAGAAATAATGAATAGTATACCAAATTTTAATGAAATTATGTATTATGAAAAGCAATTATACTCTTTTAATAAAGTGTTGTTAAACAATAAAGATATTTATCTAATTTATACAAAAGTTCATCACTTCGATGAATGTACATATCCGGAAATCTTCTACACTCTAAAAATGATAAAATCTTATTTATTACAAAATTATACTAATATAACTGAAATTGCTATTTCAGATTTCAAAAACCCATTCCAAAATAATTCATTTATCAAAATATATAATATTCTCACTTATTTATTTCACAATACTAATATTACCATAAATATATACCACGATAACATAATATATCCCACTCTTAGTGAAATAAGGAAAATTCTGCGAGAAAATCATGACTTACCAATTGCTGGGCATTTAGGCTCCGTTAGGATGCTTAAACGCATTCAGGAGAAGTACTATTGGAAGGGTATGAGACATGATGTGGAAAATTATGTAAAAACTTGTTCTCTCTGCCAAGAAAATAAAGCCCTTCGGAAAACTAATAGAGCGCCAATGCAAATCACCACGACATCTAATGCCCCTTTCCAAAGAGTAGCTTTAGATATTGTGGGTCCCCTGCCAGAATCGGGCACAGCCAAATTAAAGTACATAATGACACTTCAAGACGACCTCACAAAATTTTGTGCTGCTTACCCACTCCGTGGTGTTTCAGCAGAAGAGACAAGCGATTGTCTCTTGCATTTCATTTCCATGTTCGGTATTCCAAAAATGATTTCAACTGATCAAGGTACTAACTTTACTGCAGATCTCTTTAAAAAGACATGTGAATTTTTAAAAATCAAGCAACTTTGGTCGACACCGTATCATCCGCAAACTCAAGGTGCTCTGGAAAGATCCCATTCCACCCTTAAAGAGTATCTAAAATCCTATGTCAATGAGAATCAAGACAACTGGCCTCGTTATGTGTTCACTGCAATGTTAGCCTACAATACCGCAGTACATTGCACAACACATTATACTCCTTATGAGTTGATTTTTGGCCATAAAGCTTTTATACCTGATTCCATTTACGATGAAGTACCATATGTCACTTATCCTGATTATGTTAAGATGCTACAACACCGACTTAAGTTCTCACGTCAAAAGGCTCTTGAACATATATGTAAGTCCAAAGAGACCTCAAAAACATATTACGATCAACGATCCAGGAAGGCTCAATATAAAGTGGGCCAATACGTATACCTGAAAAATCATTTAAGGCTCCGAAAAGCCCTATCTCCTATATGGAAGGGTCCTTTTAAAATTGTAAAAATTCACGGAAACAACACCTTGTCGGTACTAATTAATAGGAGACACATTAAACATCATTATGACGAGGTTAAGCCGGCAAGCGATGTCGATAACCGTACTAGTTTCTAAAATCTTAACTAGATTAGTATTATATTTAGTTATCAGTAATTGACTATTATTTTAAGTTATATTAGTTTTATTTTATTTCTTTGCAGTCACGCATTGTGCTGTCATTACAAGGTACAAGGAACTTCAACTTTCGTTCAACCAATTTCATCGAGTTCAGGCATATATTTTAACTATTTGGGGAAATTAAAAATTATTAATGGCCATCTTAACGTAGTAATACCGATTAATATCGCAAACATTAGATTACATATTGATAATATTAACTCTGTTCTGGGAACAGTCAGATATCTTTGTAAATCTTCAGAAATAATTAATACGGAATGTCATAATATGTTAGAGCCCTTAACTACTAGATATCGAGAAATAAACCAACAATATTCTTCCATTTCCCATTTACTCGAAAGTAGAACAAAACGTGGGGCATGGATTGGAAGTGTAGGAACTGTATTTAAACACATTTTCGGCACTTTAGATGAAGACGATGCTATTAAATACGATAATGCTATAACTGTTGTGCAAAATAATAATAAAGAACTAGCCTCATTAATTAAACAAAATATTCTAGTTACATCGTCAGTAATCTCGTCTTATAATCATTCTTTACATAAACTAAAGATTAATGAGGATAGTTTAAATGAAGCTGTTGACAAGCTCTCTGCATCTATGAAAAACGTTACCGTTATTTCAAATAAATTAATTCAAATTTCGGAAATAAATTCTATTTTAAATAATTTAGAATCTTCTATTCTTGCTTTATCCTTTCAATTAGAAGATATTATTAATGCTAGTTTATTTTGTAGTATGAATATACTTCATCCTTCCATAATAACTCCAAGTCAGTTATTTCAGGAGCTTGCCGACAACCATAGATATTTATCAAACGGTCTTGAATTAGGTGTAAGTTTAGATTTAAGTTCAATGCATTCTATTATGAATATATCTAAATTAATTTGTTACTATTTAAATTTTAAGGTAGTATTTGTGTTACAAATACCTTTAGTTACATCTCAGGAATTTTACTTATACCATAATATTCCATTGCCCGTACCTCATAACGTTAGTAAGCCAGACTCATTCACTTTAGTAATACCAGGCAGTAAATATACAGCTATAACCAAGGACAAGATCCAGTACACTAATATTGACTCTCTCGAAGTGTGTAAAAGTGTAAACTCCCAGAACTACATATGCAACGTCATGAACGTTTTGTCGGTAAACGCAAATCCATCTTGTGAAAGTCAACTACTATCAAAAGTGATAAAAAATTTACCAGTGCAGTGTAAAACGGAATTTCTTAAAGGTGATTTAGATATTTGGAAAGCTTTAATGAATAATAAGTGGATTTTCGTACAATCTCATTCTGTCAAATTATCTATAGATTGTATTAACTCTGAGTTAGTGGAAGAAAATATTCATGGTATTGGTGTACTTACTTTACCCAAATATTGTGTAGCCTATTGTAAAGATACAAAATTGCATGCTAATAATAATTTTGTAAACATTACTGCACCTGTATCAAGTCTTTCTAATTTTAATTTAATAAATGATCCTTGTTGCAATGTAAACGCATTTAAGGAAAGTATAAGTAATGTGCCTCATATTAGTTTACAGGATTTGGATACTGAAAATATCGAATTTAATTACAATAAAATCATTAAATCTTTCGAAAAGAATCTTGATAAAATTATAAATGAACCACATTTAATAAAATATGGAGCTCATTACTCTGTTTTAACTATTTTAATTATAATTACTATTATTTGTTATATTATGTTTAGGTTATATTCTAAGTTGTACAAATCTAACAGCAGCCTTTCCCATTCAAACTCTTCCAAATCCCCAGATTCAACCTCTTCCAAGTCGCCTACCGTCCTTTTGGAAGTAAATGAAGCTGAAAGACAGACTGACACGACGTCTGAAATAGTTTCACCTGCTAAACTTAGAATCAATGTTTAAAATAAAATATATTCATATAGTCATTAAATATAGTCATTTATTGTACATAAACTTCTAAAAAAAAGAAGTTTATTTTTTTAAAGGGGGAGGTGTTATACCCGGACCCTGCAAGTATATTTGCGGATCCCTGGACTGACGCTGCCGCGTCAGCAATATTGCCGAATGCTTAAATATTATAATGACTTATTACTTTCAGTCTCCATCCCATTGTCTTAGAGAAAGGTTGCCTAAGATTTATAATTTCTATTTCAAGTGTTTATATACTATTTCTATTATATACTATTTCTATAAAGTACTATTTCATTTTAATAAATAAAGTGTAATTAAAATAAATCTTTTTTTTAAAAACGCGAAACAAATTCACGTTATAACAGACCGACCAACCGACCGACCGACCGGCCGACTGACCGACCGACCGACCGACCGACGGACCGACCGACCGACCGACCGACCGACCGACCGACCGACCGACCGACCGACCGACCGACCGACCGACCGACCGACCGACCGACTGACCGACCGTTCGACCGACCGACCGACCGACCGACCGACCGACCGACCGACCGACCGACCGACCGACCAACTGTTTTGACTGTTTGACGGATTGATTGATTGATGGATTGATTGATTGATTAATGGATGGATTGATTGATGATAGGGAGATTAATTGATTGATTGATTGACGGATTGAGGGATTGACGGATTGACAGATTGACGGATTGACGGACGGACGGACGGACGGACGGACCTACGGACGGACGGAGGGCCAAAGAGCCAACGGCCCTGATAGCGTTCGGCCCTGATGGCGTTCGGAGCTACTACGGAGATGGACGAGAGAATGCTTTGATTCGCCGCCTGGCTCTATAGCAAAGTATATTTAGAAGCGATTGCACGTATTTTGGAGTTATACAATCATTATAATGTATTTCAAAGCGACATAGTTGGTTACATCTTTCGTTGAAGTATTTTTGGGTAAGAGAATAGTAAGTAGTCTGTTGCTTATAATGTCTTTAGTTTAAGTTTTCTGTTGTTTGTGTCATTTGTTTAAGTGTGTTTTTTTAAATAATTGGAACATCGATACAATAAGAAATAATAATAGTACGAAAATGCGGTTTACATTAATGTTAAAATAATTTATTATATTAGTAATCTTAAGTGCTTTGCAAACATTAGGTACATTATACTATAAATAATTCAGTAATTAAAGCGGGCGAGGCCGCGAGCAGGTCGCTAGTATTACATAAGAAACAAATATATTATAAGCTTAATATCATTAAATAAAACGACAGAATGTGAAGAAATGATTTGCCTAACAAAGTATTTAGGGCGTGTAAAAAAATTACTTCAAAGAGTGATTAAGCATTGTAATCCAGTAAAACCGTAAACCAATACCATCTAAACACCACATCCAATATACAAAAAACGTACTTAACGACACTGAACGGATGAACATCGTCCCTACGATATGACTTCTCCGAGTTCCCCGCATCCACAACCGTCTAATAAAAGTAGACGAGCCAATAAGCCGTCGAAACAATCGTCGCAGTAGAAACATTGCTCGCGACGTACGACGTACATACAAGTGACTGTAATGAGACGAGAGTGTGAACTTGTTAATGTCGACAGGAAGGTCGTATAATTAAAATATAGCATTTGTGAAACGTAGAATTACTGTGTGAATATTTTGTTTATTGTTTAACATATATCCGATGTTACTTTGTGTTATATATTTATGCAGTTTATTAAGAAAATAAATACTTAAGGTATGAAATATTAATAGTAAAAGTTTTCTTACGACAGGGTGAGGATTCGATTGCCAAAAGGAAATTTTTATTCTTTTCGCTGTAGTGTTGAGAGAAAGCGTGGCGTTGAGTTTCTCCACTCAACACGCAATGCCTGGAAAATGGGAGTAAACGGAGAGTCGTAACACTCAGCTCCCAGGTTCCCTCTGCCTACTCTGCTATGGTCGGAATAGAGCGTGAAGCTAAACAATAATATTAAATAACTAGGATACATGCGGTTGTGACGGAGTGGATCAGCGTGTGACTGTAAACGCTATGGTCGTAAGTTGAATCCCTACACGGGGATCATTATATTTAAATTAGTTTTCATTTCCCCGCACTGGTAGACAGGACGAGGGGTTAAATTCGACCACTTGACACGCAATGTCACGGAAATTGAGCGATAAATGTGGGAACTCTAAAACTAAGTTATTAAGCTGATAAAAAGAAAAGCTGCATATTTATAGAATAGAATATAAATAAGCATTTCATCGTCGAGGTCGTCATAAAGCTGGAGCACATTTGTACGTCATGATTGTAGATAATAACTTTCCAATAGTTAATGTTAATAAAATTAACGAGAACGAGAAATAAAATTTATTATTTATTATATAGTCCTTTATAATAACTGCAATTTCAAGATCAATCTAAATATTAACCTGATTGAAACATTAAATTGACTGGAATCAACATATAAGCCAAACATAAGGCACAGTTACCTTCGTGTACAGTGTGAGACGGTACGTAAATGCTGTTTGCACTAAACAGCTTATTTGAATAGGGTAATATAGGACGTGGTGCTTATGACAACCCCTCCAGTTGTAACATTCCCTTCTGCTACGTTTAAAATTTTTGAAAGTTTTATAATATATTTGAAAATGAAATATGGACATCACTTTATTTTAAGAAGATTATAATAGTGTAACTATCTGTACTAGAGTTAGGGAATTCAAATATGATTTACTAGCAAGCTAAACTCGGTCTCGTTCGTTTATTTATTTCGATTGGTTTATTTATTTTTTTAGTTTCACGTATCATCCTACATATCCCTTGTTATTTCGTATTTTTCATAGTAAGTAGTATAGTGAATGCAAATATAATAACGATTGATGCTGTACGAAATTTATACATAAAATATACAAATTTGCTTGTAATTTTAATTTATTAACTTAATTCATTTCTTCAAGCAATCTTTTGAAATGTTAACTTTTCATTCATAATTTCTGACTTAAAGGTATATAAAATATGTTGTAATTTTTCACAGATTCTTGACAATTTAGAACTATACTTATTTAGAAAACGTATAAAAATTTAAACGCAGCGAGACTTGAAACCGCGCCTCCTGGAGACCAGAACCGACCTGACTGACCGACCGACCTGGACGGTTTCCAGGAGGCGCGAATTAGAGACTCGCTACGTTGATTTTTCTAAACGAGTATTTTTCTTTCCTACGTGTGGAATAACTCTTTAAAAATGTTAGTAAAAAAATTTTGAACTACTTTACTTCACTTCAAAATACATGTAAAAGTTGGAGTAGACAATAAAACAGAAAGTTCGCTACATATTTCCCGCGGGCACTACTACTACTACTACTACACTACAGATTGATTAAAACCGATGAACTACAGTCAGTTATCTGACCTAAACGCTAACTACAGGTTGTATACAGTGTGCAAGAGTGTAAAACATTTTGCAACACTTTAATATAGCATACAGTACATTGTTGCTGGTTTTTGAATACCCTATGTTGGAATTTATGAATTTGATACCCGATACGCTGTATAATCTAAACATAATAAAGAAATATATTTTATACATACCTGCTATAAATCACGCTTGTCCAAGTATGGGACAACACTTTAAAAATATTAAAATTATTTAATTATGATTTAATTAACTAGCAAATGCATCTCCTAACAGCTTAGTGTTGTTAGTGACAGCGCTAAGGACACGGTCGGATGCGTACGAGACAAGCGGCAGAGGAAGCCGGACGGAATGATTGCGTCTCGCGCCTCGGCGCCTCCAGCCGTACACTGTGGATAGGCTTTTTCGAAGATTAGATATCAATATCATGGTGCCAGTAAATATGGGAATCCAATAAGATGATGAAAATGTGTGATTAGGATATATTTAAGTAAAAAGTAGAGGCCAGTCGTGGCGCAGGGGCACAAAGTGTGACTGTAAAACCGACCGGTTGTGGGTTCCATCCCCATTCGAGAAGATGAAATATTTACTTAAATTTATATTTGAATTTCTTCGCACTGGTGTCGAGGTAAAGCTTGGTGTTAAGTTCTTCCTCTCAACACGCAATGCCTCCAGAATTCGGCAAAAACTGGGGATCGGAGTGTCTTAACATTACGTTCCCTCTGCCTACTCTGCTATGTAGAGGCCATCGTGGCGCTGGGGTTCGAAGATATGACTGTAATGCGTGTAATGAGTTCGATTCCCGCTCGGGGGAATAAAATAATCAATATTTTCATTTTTTTGCTCTGTTAACGAGATAAAACGCAATATTAAAGCTAAAAGATAAAATCGAAAAATACTAATACTAAATATAAGTTTTAAGTATCATTGCACAACTTTAGCTGTAAAATGTTACAATTAAATAATAATTTATATTGAAAATAATAATTTTTATTTGGGACACGTTATAGATCAAATAATGCGAATCTCGAAGCCACTTGTATAAAAGCTTGTTATCTGGATATTGTTTATCTATACATATAATAAAACTGTATCTCATCGCTGTCTGTACGTGGAAGACATACGAGAGAATCTTTCATTGTGGACGTTTATAAATGTAATAGAACCTAAAACAATGGTGTTTTTGTTTATCTATAAGTAGATTTGTCTATGAGTTTATACACGCTAATCTAAGAAAAGGGTTAACCGATTTGTATTATTTACACAGTTTTTAATATGGTATTTTGGTTAACCTTACCTTAGCATTTAGAATTTGTGTTATTTAAATAATTTAATACAAAAATATGTCAATATAAAGTATTTCGTTCGACAAAATTTCTACAAAGTAACTGTTCAATTGAATCGACTGAACCTTTTGTTAATTTAATTGAAAATGATAGTGTTCTTACATCAGTAATTCAGATGAGTAAAAAAAATAATTGTGTAGTTCAAGCGGACGAAGCCGTGAGTGTGGTGCTAGTGCTTTAATAAAGTTCTAAATGTAGACGCATATCAGTTCTCTTCAATAACTTGTAAAATATGATTTAACGTTATTGAATAAACTCTTAACATTTATTGTCTCAATAATGGCGCACTTGGAATATAAATAAATATTACACGATGATACAATACACGATGATATTATGAACCAGTATTGAAGGGTAACTATTATAACTATTATTACAATACGTATAGTTGGGTAAACAGAGGGAACATTGTATTATAACACTCCGTTCCCATAACAAGTGAGGTCGAACTTACAACCGTCGCGTTTACCGTCAGGCACTCCCTCACTTCGCCACGATGGCATGGTGTATGAAAATAAGAAATAGAATAGAATTCGATTGTTTTAACCGCGTATAGGAAGACATTAGGTAGGTAACCTTGTGTTGTTATTTTTCGACGCATTGCGTGTAGAGTAGTAGATCTCAACGCCAGTCTTTTTGCCTTGATGCCAGAGCGAAGACAAGAAAATTTTAATATATTAGAATCTCCTCCCGTTTCCTCTAGAGGAGATGGAATCCACAATTGTCACGCCGTCACGCTGGTCACATTCATGTGCTCCTGCTCCACGGCGGCCTCACCTTACTTAAACTTAAATGATGAAATACAATATTTTAAACGCCTATATCATCTGAAATATTTTCTAGTATTGTATATATATTCTATTTATATTTCTTACAACTAAGTATAAATTTTGTACTAAGGAACGAGAATATGCAACAGACGTGACGCCTGTCCAAACTTCTTCGTTTTACGAGTATGAGAAAGTCCTCATACTAGAATAACGCAAGATGCAAGACTAAAGTTGCTGTTTTTAATAACGAAAATAATAAAAAATCTTGACAAAATTAAAATTTACTGGTCCTTTCAAAAATACCAGTGATAGGACTTCCTTTTCTTTAGTAAATGTATAAACAGAGTATAAACAACATTTTTCAGTTTAAGTTTTATTATTGGTTACATTTTTGAAGAATCGAGATCTTGTCACTTGATCAAATAAAAGCTAAATGAAAATTACTTGAAAAAATTAATTATATACTCATACTAGCAACCTGCTCGCGGCTTGGCCCGCTTGCTCTATAATTATTTATTTTCTCCTCTGAAATATTTTCGTGACCTAATATCCTTATCTTTTTAAAGACAATACTTCGCATAAAGAAATCTAAAGTTTCAGCAATTTCAATCAAACACTTATTTTGTAACAATTTTGTAGAACAAAATACTTTATGTTGACATAACTTTTTTATTTATCAACTAATTTAAATAAAATCCATATTAAAATTTAATGTTAAGGAAAATTTTCCCATATAAAATAGCAAAAACTGCATTTAAATCGATTCAGATGCTTCTAAAGAGCCTGCAGAAACGCACAGACAAACCTATAAACAGACAATTAAACATTGTTTTGAGTTCCATTACATTAATAAATGCCTCCGATGATAGATTTTTTTCTTATATCTTCCATGTACAGACAGTGATGAATATTATGAATATATTTTATGATCCAACCCATTCATTTAGGAATTAAATTAAAATTAAATTAAATTAGCTTCACGCTATCCCGCACACAGCAGGGTGGGCAGAGGGTACCTAGAATTAGGACACACCGTTCCCCACTTTCTGCCGAATTTTGGAGGCATTGCGTGTTGAGTGGCAGAATTCAACGCCGCGCTTTACCTCGACACCAGAGCGAAGGAATGGAAATATAAATTTAAGTAAATATTTCATCTCCTCGAGGGGGGAAAGAAATCACTAATTTTGAAATTAAAATATCAAATTTCAGAGAAAAACAGTTTCGAATATCAAACCGCAACCAGCAATAACATCTCATAAAACAGCTCCACGTCGAGAAATAAAAGACCCCGACCGAATAATTACTGAAAATAAATCACGCTTAATACGTTTTATATTTTCATTTACCGCGATAATTAGATAGCCATTGTTGAAAACTCCAATAATATACACAAAATAAAATGAAATATTGAGTCCGTTGTGCGCGGGGGCAAGGGTGTGACACGACGGTTTTGGGTTCGATCCCCATGGAATAAATTATTATCTATAAATATTTGAATGTATTCGCTCTGGCACCAAGGCAAAAATCCGGCGTTGAGTTCCGCTCACTCGAACCGTAATGTCCCGAAAAATTCGGCGTAATATGGGGAACGGAATGTCTTAACACTAGGTTACCTCTGTTTACTAATACAACAGTGTATTAGGGATACAACGAAGAGCTGATTTTTTTTCTGACGTTTGTAACGTCAGAAAAAAAATCAGCTCTGTATGTTTTTTGTCCACTCTAATTTAGTGATTTATTATAGTTTTTTTAATTATTTGGCTTGTTATACTTTAGATTTTCCCAGTTTTGTAGAATACAGAATATCATTAATGCTATAGCATATATGTATGTATACCCGAACTGTAGTATAACATTTTCTTATACAGCATAGAAAAATTCAATAGTGAAATAAAAATATTATGTTAATATTATTAGAATTTAGTTTTGTTATACTTATTTATATTTCAAAATAACCATATCGTTTTTCCAAGTACATAATTTATAATTATTTACACGATACCAAAACACAAATAAACAATTTTAAAATATATGTTTGCCTGTCTTATTGTTTTTCTGCGCATCTGGAACAGCTTAACCGATTTTAATAGTAATGATACTGAAACATATGAACATTTCATCCTGGATCATATCAACTAAAATATTAACTTTCTTAGTAGCGGCATAACAAAACGAATAAAGACTGTGTAAGTCAATGTTTGAAAATTATATTTGTATCGGCCTGTACTTTTAGAGTTTTGAGATGGACACAAACTTGACTTTATAGATTCCCAATAATATTTTCTCTCTTTCCTAAAAATATAAAATATAATGTACGAATTTATAGATTAATCACATCTTCGTCCATTTTAATTAATACCAATAAAATCACACATCGTGTACTTCTTAACAAATCGAATACGCAATCACACACGTAATGCCCGAGCGGGGCGCATTCTGAATACATCGAGTTGCGTTATCATATTTTAATTAGTTTTACTTTCAACTTTCCTGACTTTAATTATTCGTCTGCGAGAGAGAGGACTACTTCAGGGCTGCGGCTGAATGAATTTTAATCACATTTATTTACTGTCTCACAAAATTCTATTAATTTTTCATGAGCTTTCATTAGTTACGCATAAATTATAAGGTGACAATTAAAATTGAGACTCGAATAAAAAGTTGTATTTTATGTTTTAATTTCAACTATTTTTACTATACAGGGTGTAACTCGATCGACGGATCAACGGTAGTCTATGAACATGAGATCAGGCGATCAGAGTACCTATCCATTTTACCATAATGTACGTTTAGCTTTTTTTAGTGGGTCAGCAAATATTTGGGAACGTGATTTTTTTTTCGGAAAAATCGGATTCGTGAAGAAAATTGGCAAATGGCTGCTAGGTTCCCGCGCTCGTGATTATTTCTTTATTATTGCTCAATAATAGGTCTTTTGTATCATACAATACTTTAAAAGTATCTGTTTATAAATCTTTAAAATAACATCGAAACAAAAAAAAAACAAAATTTTGTTTACTTTTATCAGTTATACTTCCTATTGACCTAAAATAAAGATGATCATGACACCTTCAATGTGCGCGTCTGACTCCCAGTTCGGTTAATTTTTAGTTGCACTTGAAGCTTACTATAACACCGTCTGTCTACACAATTGTAAAACGACAAGTATTTATATATTTTTTAATCAGCTTCACGCTGTATCCCACACACAGCAGGGAACCTAGGGTTAAGATACTCCGTTCCCCACTTCCCGCGAAATTCTCGAGGCATTGCGTGTTGAGTGGCGGAACTCGACGCCGCGCTTTGCCTCAACACCAGAGCGAAGAATTGAAAATATAGATTTAAATAAATATTAAATTTCCTCGAGTATAAATTTATAGAGCTTACATTTGTCATACATTTTTAAATCGACAGTTCATACAAAGTTTCTTTCAAAATTTAACTTTTTCCATTTTCCACCAAATCTGCCATAAGTTGCAGGAACTCAGCAGCACGTATTCTCTGAGACACGACTCTCCGCGGGGTCGTGCGCGCTGCTAATGTTGTATCGTGCTATAATTACTTTTGATAGTGATGTCTTTTATTGCCGTATATTTTAAATTAATTCTATATAATAAAACAAGATAAAAAAAATCAGCTTCAGCTGTATCCCACACACAGCAGGGTAGGCAGAGGGAACTTAGTGTAAGATACTCCGTTCCCCACTTTCTGCCGAATTCTGGAGGCATTGCGTGTTAAGTGTAAGCGAAGAAATGGAAATATAAATTTAAGTAAATATTTCATCTCCTCGAGTGGGGATCGAACCCACAACCAGTCGGATTTACAGTCACACTTTGTGCCGCTGCGCCAATAATAGTAAAAACGAAGTGACAGCAGTAGTTTTCCATATTTGTCTCATTCGGTGCAACAATAACGTAATCGAAGCCATTTTTTATAAAACATGACAAAGAATAAAAATGTCCTGCTTGTCGTCCCATAATATGTAAATATGTCATTGTTACACCAAATAAAATTGTAATAAATACAATATTTTTTCATGAACCTTCCTTCTTTTTAATAAGGATGAGGAACAAATTAGATTGGATTGGAAAATTAGGTACGTTTTTTTACTTGTTTTTTTTGTGATCATTATTAAGAAATTAACGAAAAATCCTTAATATGTATAACAATTTAATCTAACATTAACATATATAAATAGATATATGTATATAAATATCAAACATGGTTGAAAGCAGTATGTAAATAAACGAGATGTTTATATTTGTTCGGTACAAGCTTCGCACAGTTAATTAAATTATTAATTAAAACTTGAACGTACATACATCTAAGTTCACTTATATTAACGACTTTCCAATCTTTCTGACTTAAGTCTTATTTTAATTAAATTATACTTCATACGTAGCCTTACACATATACACATATATACATATATATATATATATATATATATAAACGGAGTGTCTTAACACAAAGTTTCCTCTGCCTACCCTGCTGCTGCCTGTGTGCGGGATACAGCGTGAAGCTGATTTATATATATATATATATATATATATATATATATATATATATATATATATATATATGTATTAAATGTATGTATTAAATAATTTAAAATAAAAAAAAAATTAAATTAGCTTCACGCTGTATCCCGCACACAGCAGGGTAGGCAAAGGGAATCTAGTGTTAATCAGTTCTCCACTTTCTGCCGAATTTTGGAGGCATTGTGTGTTGAGTGGCAGAACTCAATGCCGCGCTTTGCCTCGACACCAGAGCGAAGAAATGGAAATATAAATTTAAGTAAATATTTCATGTCCTCGAGTGGGGATCGAACCCACAACCAGTCGGATTTACAGTCACACTTTGTACCACTGCGCCACAACTAGTCCCAACATATATATAAATAATTTAAAAATTTATATATTATACATTTCCTAGGAGTTGTATACAGTTCTTACTTCCTATGATTTCATACATACGGTAACATATATAAAATATTTTTTAACAAAAAAAATACTGACTTCATGCAGTAAACTTTAAAATTATTTGATTATTGGCGCTCCGCAAAAAAAGGAATAAAATCACTTTGTTATTCGTCCATCCGCTTGTCTGTCTGCCTGTCCAAGCCTTTGTCTTGGGAACGCTTGGAGATATCGAGTTGAAATTCAACTCAGGTCTACTGTCCCTTGATTTTCTGAAAATATCATATTTCTACAATTACTTAAATAAAAGATATCGTTTTTATGTTCCAAAAAATGCATATTTCGAGCCAGACTCGCGTTTGTCCGATTTTAATTGATGGCGTCGATAGAACTTGGCCAAATTAAAACAGAAATGCGAACTTTTAAATAAAAAATAAACAATCATCAAAATCGGCGACCCAGGCGAAACTTTTGAAGTATCAAAAAATACAGTCGAATTGAGAATCGTCTCCTTTTACGGAGGCCAGTTAAAAATATAATTAAATAAATAAATAAATAAATCAGCTTCACGTTGTGTGCGGGACACAGCAGGATAGGCAGAGGGAACCTAGTGTTAAGACACACCGTTCCCTACTTTCTGCCGAATTTTCAATTTATATATGAAATATAATTTTCATTAATGATAAAAGCATATCAATTTCAAAATATGACCTGTAATATTATATTTTATTTTCATACAATTTAAAAATAGGATTAAACAGTAAAAGTATAGATAAACCAAACGAAAGGAGTAAGTACCATTCCGTTGCACAGTATTAATAAAATAGAAAATATTTGCAATGCAGATCCATCTCAGAATACTTAAGCGACAGTCTTAACTTATCTCTTTTGACTTTTCAAGTATTAAGTTCGAAAGCAAAGATCATTGTTTTGTCTTACTTTGGCTTTATGGGTGCTTATTGTTGAAGTGGGTATCTCTCTTCGAGTTTGTAGCTACGTGAATTTACATTTCGCTATCCGTTTTATTTTTATTTTTATTATTTTTATTAATTAAATTATAATTAGATACCGTCGTTGTTATTAGATATTCAATTAGAGTGAATGTGAACTAAATTATTATTAATTAATTATTCTAGATATTTTATGTGTAAGTGCTGCCTTGTTCTGAGACATAGTTGGGCTCAGGAAGTAGAAACTTTACTTGCCAAATGCAATACAAAAATCTAAAAATATATACATATTGATAAATTAAATACTCATTTACGAAGATAGCGGAAAGTTTACTTTGTATATGGTGAAAAAATAAACTAGCCCGTCGTGGCGCAGAGGCACAGACGTGGGATTGTTGACGCAATGCCTTCGGGGATTGAAATATTTAATATTTATGTACCTCGCTCTGGTAAGGATATAAATCGCGGCGTTAACTTTCACCACTCATCACGCAATACCTTAAGAATTCAGAAGAGGGCGTCGGATAGGAGGAGCGGAGTGTCTTAACAGCTTAGAAAATGTATAAGAAGGGATACAGTCGTAACAAGTACGACGGAAGCAGCCAACGAACTTCGAGAGAGGCTCTCGGAACGTATAGGGAATTTGGTTAAAAGTAAAATCCGCACTATGGCTTCAATGTTTGTAAACGGAGCACGACGAGAATCAGACAAGTGTTACCGCTTGATAGTCGACGAAGCTTTAATGAACCACTTTGGAGCGATAGTGATGGCAGGCAGAATCTCCGGAGCCGAGGAGATTCTTTTAATTGGAGATGTAAATCAGCTACCCTATATAGACCGAGAGAATCTTTTCGAAATGATTTACCGTAAGCCGCCACAACTCTTCAACCAAAACTTGGTGTGTACTCACAGAAGTCCCATGGACGTCGCCTACGCCCTGCGACAGATATATCCTGGTATATACTCGTCTAAGAGTGTAGTGCGATCCCTTTCTATAAAGGATATCAAAATGACACCAGTACCGGGAGATCTAAAATACACACTGTATCTCACATTTACCCAGGAGGAGAAAGAATCTCTGATAGCGCAGGGGTGGGGAGGAGAAACAGGTTCGAAGGTGCTGACAATTCACGAGTCTCAGGGTCTGACCAGCGCGACTGTTATAGTGGTTAACACTAAATCTATTAGGCTACAGCTGCATGATAGCGTTTCGCACGCCGTCGTAGCAATATCTCGGCACACCGACACCTGCACGTACTATAGTGAAGGCAAAGATGACGCAGTAAATATGTTAATTCGGAACGCGACGAAGGCAACGACAAAAAGCATTGTGGAATATAATTTAAAGATGGCTTTGAAAGATAGGAACGCAGCAGTCACCTATTCCACCATAGCGGTCATGCCCCTATCCTAGTGCAAAATTCCTCACATCCAAATCAATTACGATAAAAGTTTAGCATGTACTTATAATTATGTAATTAAATATATATTGTAATATGTAAAATTGTTAAATATATATATAAATATAAACACTCGCTTAACCTTAGATCTAAGTAAAATTTTGTAAAATAATGTAAAGATGAAAATATAATTTGCTTATTATAGATATTGGTTGTATGTAAACGACAATGTAATTAATATATATGATAACGATATTAGATATAATAATAAATTTAAAAAGTGTACGGACCAAGTGTCTGTAGTGTTAAGAAATAACAATAAAAAAAAAAAAAAAAATGTATAAGACTGGTTTCTGTAATAAAACACGTTGACACAATGAGAATTATTTATTTTATTAAGGCGCTCGTTGAGAAAATGAGGTAAACACTCATAGCATAAAATAAATAAAATATTTTAATCAAACCTAATCAGACTCTTTTCGCCCTCGCTAACCCTGCGTACCCACGGGCATCTTAAATGTTTTACTTTTCTGATTGGTATTTAGGAAATATCTAGATTTCCTACATAGATTCCTATGATAAGTATCGTTGTCAGAAATGTTAAAATATATTTTTGTATGATTAAAAAAAAATCCCCCCTCGTTTTTTCCGCCGGTTCTTCTCAGGTCTGAGGCATTAACTTTAGTGAACTGGTGGTAAATTGTGTGACTTCTTATTTTGAATAAAACTATTTGACTTTTACTTTATGTGTATAATATAATTTATTTCAAATATTTCATAATGATTGTAATAAGACATACATTTTTTAGGAATTCGATACAATGACGGATACATTTCCGTTAACATAATATATATAATAAACTATTTTTTCACGAATAAAATATTATGATTCGAAATCACAATTGCCAATATGATTTGCAATAGTTAGATAAGTCTTTATGAGATATTTCATAAAGTCTACTACTAATCATAAAAAAAATCTCTTCTATCAAAATTATATAAAAAATATAATAGCTTACAACTTTATTAATGTACAAAATATTATTAGATATCAAGTCACCGCGCACGTTTAATTTTAAATGGCATTAATTCGTCTGAAGTGTTCGTAAGGTGCGTAATATATAGAGATCCGACCGTACTTAAAGTGTTGAGCCGCGATGTGATAGCTAACATTAATAATTTACTACACTTAAACAGACCTTCTCACTTATTCAGAAACTGCGTGTAAGAAATGTGTATGTAATTAGCGAAAATAAAAAAAAAATAAAAACAAAAATATATTGACATAGTACTGAAAATTTTTTGATAATATTGACTCGGCCCAACTTTTGGTACTATGAATTTAAAACTTGAAATTGATTTTCCAATTCGTTTCAACAATGTGTGGAATAAAGCGGACAACCTGCAATATATTTGTTTCACCAGAAAGCGGAATCTTTATCATTAAGTTTCTGCTTTAACTCTCTGTTTAAAAAAAAACCGTAGATGTGGAATAAGGAAGTCATCTAAGTATCATCATCATCCACGGTTGGACAAAGGCTTTTCTCAATTTTCGTCATCACACCCGATCTTCGGTCGTCGTCGTAGTCAAAGTATAACATGTAGTAATTATATTAACGAAAACGTCTAAAACGTTCATTGAAAATGATTTAGTTATATTGAAACGCAAAATTGTATAAAAATGAGAACGGTAAATGAAATTCGTCTGAATAGCCATTCTTGTCGTATTTCGTTTTATTTATGGCCTACAATATATTGATATTAAAATTTAGAAATACATCTACGAAGATCGAGTCGTGGCGCAGGGATACAAAATGTGACTGTAAACACCACAGGTTGTGGGTTCCATTCCCACTCGATGGACCATCGGGAAGGAGTCTTCGCTCTGGTGTCGAGGCAAAACGCGGCGTTAAATTCCGCTACTTGACATGCATTAAATTCTTAATACTAAGTTAGCTCTGCCTACTCTGCTATGAAAGCTGCTGCTGCGGCTCTGCTAAAAAATGCGAAGATTAAGAACTAAATAACTGTTCTTCTGTTGTTAATTCGTTGTAAAAAACTTTGTATTAATGTTTCCAATTTTTATGGATTCATTTTTGTAAATATCATGTTTAACAAACTAAAGTATGATATATATTTGATAAAAAACATGTTATACGAAAAATCAAATTTTTTATTCGTCAAAAAAAAATTGCCACAAAAACCATTGCGCTCCACAAAAACCGCACAAGTATACAAACATAAAATATATTTTAAAAAATTAAAGTTTCAGTTAGGCAAATTTATTCGTCACTTTGCATTTTTAGGCGGAACACACCACGATTTGTTCTATATGAATGTCATACAATTTGTCAGCCTCACGTGGGTGTTAGCGGGCCGCAGGTGTGAGATAATGACAGATTCCACTTGCCAAGTGAGCGGACTCAGTCTTCACCCTCGTCATCTGCGAACTTATATAACTTCTCGAGTCGACTGTGTTTAATTAGCCAATCAATTATGAAACTCACTAAGTCTCCAATCTGTGGTAGTAGAGTTATAATTTGAAATAGTTTCATTCAAACAATCGAAATTTTAATTATCAATATTTTAATATCGTTGAGGCCATCGTGGCGTAAGGGCACAAGGGTATGACGACGCGACGGTTGTGTGTACTCGGAGGAATGAATTATCATTTATGAGTATTTAAAAAAAAACCCAAAGGAAATAAAATAATTAATAAAATGTACTCCGCCAAGACAATAGCCCGTCATTGAGTCACTCAACACACAATATCGGCAGAAATTGGGGAACGGAGTGTTGTGTATTAGTAGCATTAGGTTCCCTCTGCCTAACCTACTGTGTGCAGAATAGAGCGTGAAGCTGAATTAAATGATTAATTTATTTAATTTTCTTTTCTCTCTCTCTCTCTCTCTCTGTCTCTCTCAGTCTTTATCAATTAGGTAACTAAACATCACACCAATACATCCGACTTCATAAAAAAAGAGCCGACAACCAATAACCTTAAATCACTTTATACATTAGAAAGATAATATCGAAATCACAATTTTAGGACGAGCCCGTACTTTTATATTCAAATCCCGATTCCCAGGCGTAGATACTTCGCATATGGAAAATTTAATAAATTCTTCGTATGTGTGTAGAATTCGACTATTGCTATATTATGGATTGTAAAATTCAATCGAAATCGTTTTATGTTTACTTTTGTTTTTTTAACTAAGTCTGATAGAATTTTCTCATTTCTCAAATAACTCAAATAAATTATTTTGATAGGTGACAAATTTAAAAGTATATTTTCGTATATAATATATTTATGGTAATCCACTACGATTTATACTTAAGATAATAAACCTATAACTCTAAAATGTTTGTGTCCTACAAAAAAAATATATATGAAATAAAATTTTGTTTTATATTTTTTTTTAAGTAGTAAGTATTCTGGATGTCTGGATTTAAGTATGAGGCCAGTCGTGGCGCAGTGGCACAAAGTGTGACTATAAAACCGACTGGTTGTGGGTTCGATCCCCACTCGAGGAGATGAAATATTTACTTATGTTTAACAAACTACTCATGTTTCTTCGCTCGGGTTTCGAGGCAAGGCGCGGCGTTGAATTCTGCCACTCAACACGCAATACCTCCAAAATTCGGCAGAAAGTGGGGAACGGAGTGTCTTAACACTAAGTTCCCGTTGCCTACTCTGCTGTGTGCGGGATACAGCGTGAAGCTAAAAATAAAGTATTCTGGATGTCGTAGACATTGTAGGAAATACTTATTTAGAAAACGCATAAAAAATTGAATGTAGCGGGACCCGAACCCGCGCCTACCTGCGTTTTCTAAATAAATATCTTTTTTTCCTAAGTGTGGAGGTGTTACTCCAAAAAATTTTAAAAATATTGTAGAAATTAATTTTCGTTTTTTACGTTTTTGTTACATACTTTTCGTATACTTCCTACTGTTGCCATACATATTATAAAATATAATATATTAAATAAAATCCATGTGACATAAAATGCAGAACAGGTTGCAAAGAAAGACCGGACTCTGATATTTTGGCAGTGCCGCGTTGAATTTATGTATATATATATATATATATATATATATATATATATATATATATATATATATATAAAAATAACTTTAAATAAATAAAAAATAAATCAGCTTCACGCTGTATCCCGCACACAGCAGGATAGGCAGAGGATACCTAGTATTAAGACACTCCGTTCCCCACTTTCTTCCGAATTCTGGAGGTATTGCGTGTTGAGTGGCAGAATTCAACGCCGCGCTTAGCCTAGACACCAGAGCGAAGAAATCTAAATATAAATTCAAGTAAACATTTCATCTCCTCGAGTGGGGATCGAACCCACAACCTTCCTGTTTTACAGTCACACTTCGTACCGCTGCGCCATGACAGCTTAGGTTTGAATATATGGTTTGAATAACTTCAAACGAAATAACAATACATGTTAATAGATGCCATAGAGAGAGTAGTCCTCTTTGACGGCCCGTTTACTTGTTACCAAAAACACAATACATTTGTTTTAAGGGACCATAGACCTAAATATTTGGTATTTCAGCTTAAAACCTACTACGCGATCTCGGGATAAATGGTTTTAACAGACGGACAGACGGGAAACAAAGTGATCCTATAAGGGTTCCGTTGTATCATTTGAAGGACAGAACCTATTAAAATAACAAATTTACATATATATAACTAATATCTATATATGCACACAAAATATATCAGTTCGAACATTGAAACACACGCGGACTATGTCACATTGTGCAATCATCTGTATACCAATAAATCGTAGCCGTTCAATCCAGCACTGAGAGCACAACGAAGCACGTGTCGGCCGTCGTCACCCGCTCCCACGCCGCCTGAATTTTAACCACTACCTACCCTACTTTCTGCGACTGTCAAACCTAAATGAAATGTACTTAGTGGGCTACTATTTTATTTGTTTGCTATTCAATTCTATCTAGACCCGAAATAGCTGGGAGTTTTGTAAAATGTTTTAAGTATGACTTTTCATGTATGCATGTGTTTTTGTATAAGGCATCCGAGCGTTTATCTATGAATGCGATGGTTGTGAATTTGATTCCTGTTCGCGGGAATAATTATATTTTATTTGTTTTTAATAGTTCACCATGCAAGATTCAGCGATAAGTTAGGAACGGACACTCCGTTCCTACCGCTAAATCTCTCTTTCTACTCTGCCATGCAGGAGAAATTTTGAAGAAGCTCAATAATATTTTATAAGAAGTAAAAACGTCTATAAAATAAACCATCAAAGCTAACTAAGCTATGTAAACTTCATATCCCATACGTAGAATTGAGTCGCTAGAAATACAATAAAGCAAATGTCACGCGCGTTGTCACCGGCTCGCACGCCGCCCGGCTTTTAACATTTTCAGCTATTTTCATTTTATATATTTTAGACTAAAGTTTGGACGCTGGAATATAGATTTTTTTGTCTATGTTGGTTAACATAAATGCTTAGAATCGTTGGTTTATGGTTCTTCGAGTGGTAAAAGTATGAGTTTCATAAAAAAAATGGTAAAAATTTAATTTAATATTCGTTATTTATAGTTTATTAACATTATTTTTTTTCTTCATATTTTTTTTTATCGTTTAACAAATTCGTGTTGCACTAGATATTAAACATCTTAAAAACATTATGGTTTCCAGCCGGTGTAAAAATATATGTTTAATAAAACTCTCCTTTAAAAAAAAAACTTGAACTTGATAATCTTCACGTTGCATCCCACGTGGAACGGAGTAGGCAGGAGGAGCTAAGTTAAGACACTCCACTTCCCATTTTCCGACGAATTCTGAAGGCATTGCGTACAACACTAGATCGAAACAGGTAGGAATTGAACCCAAAATATGTCTCGTTTACAGACTCGCTTACTAATGTTTTCACTTTATCAATATTTTTTAAGAAACACAAGGTACTCATAACCAAATAATTAAGCGGGAACCATTATAATTGGCAATTATAACACAAGCTGTCAATACATAAGCCCGCTACGTTTAACGACGGCCTATCTAGCGACACAGACAGTCTAAAACCTGTTTAATTAATCGAGAGTCAAGATTATTAATTAATTCATCAAGAAATTCCTTTCCTGTGTCGACGTTTGCAGCTGGAGGCTAACCCTATTGACCTTTAGAGTATCTAACCTGAATAGGCTTTAATCAGTTCTAGCAAGAATTTATCTTGACGTTGTCTAGCAATTGTTACGCAATTGAAATTAATCTATTAACTAAATTTAATACATGAAAAGAGTATTTGTTAATGAAAAAAAAGCACTATTTCAAATTTCACATTTAAACATAAAGAAACAAGCATCACAATGTTTACTTCAACCAAACCCGCCATATAACGCCGCTATTCAAACTAGTTACACAGTAGTTAGACAAAGAAATACTGGCCGCGGCGCACTAAATACTGGCCACGTTAAAATATATGTAAAGTTGAAATAACTATAACGACGCAAAATAGTGAAAACTCCCGTAGTGACTTTTAGATCGCTATACAAGCTTGCAAACATAAATGAAAACGAACACATTCGGGAGGGCGTTTTTGAACTCGATAACATCAACGCCAAAAGTGGGTGGGAGTACTTTCACTTTAATTATTATCGTTATTATGTGATTTATATTATAATGATGATTGAGGCCGGTCGTGGCGCAGGGGCACAAGTGTGTGACTGTAAACGCTATAGGGTTCGATTCCCAATGGAGGGAATTAAGTGTTTAATATGTTCATTAGAGGCCACAAAGTGTAAACACCAATGGGTTATGTGTTCGATTTCCGCTCGAGGAAATGAAGTATTTAATGTTTTTATTTCTTCGCTGTGGTGTCGAGGCAAAGCGCGGCGTTGAGGTAAGCCACTCACCACATAATAACTCGAATTCGGCGAAAAATGCTACATGCGGGATACAGCGTGAATATGATAAAAATATATATTTTCATTTGTGCGTGTGAACGGATATCAAATATAAATAAGGTACATGTATTTGTATGTCAAATAAAAAACAATTAAATTAAAAATATCTTTTACTATAACGGCAAAAAATAATTGGAATCTCGATTCGATAGTCTTATTATTTACGCCATTTAAAAATTTTACTAGTACATCAGTACAATTCAAATTCCAGCGCAGTTATTTTATATTTGAGACAATTCTAGAAGCATATGCATAATAATTATTGAAAGAAGTAGTGATTCAAATTCGACTAGGGGTAAAAAACTGGACAAGCGCGAGTCGGGCTTGCCAGACAAAAGATATGAAAATAGGAAAAAAATTCGTTCCTCTGTGTACCGTCGTGATTACAGTCGCACGCTTGTTCGCCTGCCACAATGGCCTCTACATGTCACGACAGTATGTTTATTGTATAATTTTTGGCTATATATAATAATTGAATCATTTGGCACACTATTTATAACCAATAAGATGAGTCTTTCAACTAATTGTTCACTTCTTACACTTTTGACATCAAATGTACCGACACCAACATATAGCACGCTACACTGGTATAAAGGAGTAGCGTAATATATGGGCAGGCGAGGCTTTGTGGCCGCTGAAATAAACGCTTTTGTTCCCAACCGGGGGTTTCTAAATCACTCCCAGATACAATCGGTAATGCTGCACACTTTATTTTGCACCACTACCACTAATATACCGGTGTTATATTAAAATGTTGATTGTTGAAACGAAAATACATAAATTCTTTTGTTTAAGCTGTTGAAATTTATTTCTGGTCTCTCTCTGGTTCATATAAAATAATTTGATCGTGTAACATAACCTTAATGTTAACCGAACAAATAAGAAATGATACTTGAATTTGTAAGACGCCTTTACACTCCATTCTGAGGAAATTTTATCCGAGAAACTCGATTCGAGCGAAGTCCACAGTTCTTTGTATGCACTTCTTGTGAGACGCATAAATTTGCAACACCTAACTTTGTGCATAAAAATCGTAACCGAGTTTCGCCTGCAATTTTCAAAACAAATATCCCCAGAACGTTTGAGAAAATGCTCGCAGAAACTTGTTTTATATAAATGTTATTTTTTCCTGTCTGCGCGCTGTAATCGTTGTAGCATCATTTATATATTTGGCTGCTCTAGAATTTCTTGACTACCCTCATTTCAATTTCCTAGTCTACGGTACCCTGAAGGCTGAATTTTTATTCCTAATTGCCTTATTCTCTTTTCAGTTACATCCTAAATTTGAGTTGGCTTTCATTTAATCGACAACTGTTAAAAGCTTCTTCGCTGTAGATTTCGTGCTTCGTAAGTGACTGCAGGATATTGTTTATAGTTTATATATATATATATAGACTTAAGTTTTTTACACTATTCTTATTATTTTTTTCCCAATACGCAATGCCTCCTGAATTCGGCGAAAATTGGAAAACGAAGTGTCTTAACTAGGTATAGAGTTCAAATTACACGTCTTTAACATATATTTGATACAGCTATTACAAATTTTTAACATGCCTCTGTCTACCATACTGTATGCCGCACACAGAGGGAACCTAGTATTAAGACACTCCGTTTCACATTTTTCGTCGAATTCTGAAGGCATTGCGTGTTGGTGGCGGAACTCTACTCACGTTTTACCTTATCACCAGAGTAAAGATTTGAAAATATAAATTTAAAGAAATACTCCATCAACTCGAGTGGGGATCGAACCCACAACGTTTACGTTCGCGTCGTGTTTACGGTCACACACGTATGCCCTTGCGCCACGACTGGTCTTAATTCAAATTTTTATTTACATAAATACATGATATCATATGGATATCATACCACCCTAAATAAAAAATAAAATAACCTAAGCCTAGGCGATAAAGCGCCGAGTCGAACTATATAGCATTTCAATACACACGAGTCAATTGGTCGACCGCAACCACTTTGCCCCTATATATTATTGAAGGTATTTTGCTAAGTTTATAACATTATAGAGAAATGGAAAGCGAATGTTAACAGCTTCAGTTATTGAAACCATCTACTAAAACCTTTCAAAATACGTATCAGCGATAGATTTAATATTTGTGAAATTTTCTTTCATCTAATATAGTATTTGCGAATTGCCTATTTAGGCCAGGCAATAATTTGAGGCCAGTCGAGGAACCTGGAACCCCACATAATTTAAAAGGGTCCCGACTGTTAATCCTAATAAGCTATCGGGCTAGTTTATTTTCTTTTTAATTTTGTGGAGTCGGGGTTTTTGTTATTATTATTATACAATACATCTTTACTTGACATATTAAAACTGACCATTCTATTAAAATTGTATTTTAGAGTCGATCGATCGATCATAAACTCAATCTAACAATCTAAATTTATATTTTTTTTTTCAAAAACTTCCTTAGGTCTATTAAATGTTTAAATCGTGTTAATTTTTCCATTACCAATTTCTATTTATTTTCCAAAACTATATGACAAAGGTTGTCTTAATGCCGTTTTAATTTTCTATATGCGGCAATTCTGATCGAGTCATAGAGATTACTCTACGTTTAACAAAGTTGAAACGTCAATGGGATCAATGCAACTCAATCGGTATCGTGTTTCGGCGTCAACGAATCGATTCAAACGCATTTCATTGAATTACCACATTAGATGCTCACAAATGATATGAAACAAAAGATTTTCTTGTTCTCTTGTTGGTGGTTTATTTATGTAGTAGTATATTTTTATTATAAAGAGTATCTTTGAGGCCATCGTGGCGCAGGGACACAAGAGTTTGACTGTATCGCCTCGGTTGTGGCTTCGATCACCACTCAGGCAATGAATTATTATTTAATAATATTTTCATATTTTCGTTCTCCAACACACAATGCCTCGAAAAATTCGGCACAAAATACATGTTGAGTGCCTTAATACTAGGTTCCCTTTGCCTTGGTTTTCCATTTTCAAAATTTATTTTCCCAAAATTTATTTAATGAAATGAATATGCCTTTTCTATTATAATATTTGATAAGATTGTCATAGTTAAATATTTAAAGATTTTTTTTATAATCTAAAAACTTTAAAAAAAAACTATACATTTTTAAAACTACAGAGGAAAGAAAATAGTATGACATTTAAGGTAAAAACATAATCTACGGAAGCGCTTCAATATGCAGTTTCCGCTGCTAGATTTTTAACTGAATTTCGTAATAACGCTTACGACAAAATTCCTTTCACTACCAAACGAACGTTACTTCTTTATAAATGGCCAAGCAGAGTTTGCTAAAATTTAAAAAGATTTCTTGCTATAGTTAGATAGTTAGTAATATTTCAGAATGCATGCATGAATGTTAAATTATAAAAAATATTTTGTACGCATGGGGGACCCACTGCTTCTCTTTTTATCAAAATATGATTATATATTGTAATCTTATTTATTACCTTACGCTGTATCCCGCATGTAGCAGGGTAGGTAGAGGAATCTTGGGAACCTAATCTTAAAACACTTCCACACTTTCTGTTAATTTCTGGAGGCATTGCGTGTTGCGCGTAACTCAAAGCCAATATATATTTAAAAATGCTTATTACTATAATTATTATTCTTGGTTGGTCATATGGTCTCTAAATAAATTAAAAGTGAAAAATTAATCTATTTATTACGCTCTCTCTGCTTACATAAAATTTACATTTTTAATATGAATTACTTTTAAATAACACAGTGTATACTGCATCACATTCAATTCATTTATAAAACCATCTGCTTGTGTTTTAATTTACATGCGAAACCGTAACTGACTCTACATTCAAAGCAACGGGAGCTTGAATAAGCGTCTACAACGTTTCGTAGCAGCCGTAGCCCGTAGGCAAAGTTCATATTGAGATTTCAAGCTAATATGTTTTTTTTCTGAATATGTGTGCACTTCACACATTCTAAGGATAAATAATCTGTGAATGAAATGCAGATTTACTTGTTTGTTTCATTTTGCTCTTATACCGTTAAAAAGATTGAAGTCACATATAGCATAACCTTTAAACTCTATTCAAAACAAACGAACTCTATTCGAATGTAGGAATTGAAAGTAGAGTAAAGAAGTTAACCACTGTTGTGTATAACGTTAATAATCATTCATAATCAGAATTTTAAAGCCATTAGGGTGAGGTCGGGAACCAGCGCAGCTAAATTTCTTTGCACGTTCGTAACTCAGAAAGTCGTTTCACAAAGTAATTGCTTATGAGTGGAAGCGGATAAACGAAACGAGTTCCACTCCAGCGGGGCTCGTAAAATGGACTCGGGGGCTTGCATTTAATTAATACGACCGCCACTACGTGAGAGCCACATCGTCTGAAATGGAATCATTCCTTTTGACCGCAAAACTGACTTTTCATGCCGAAAACTCGGTACTCCCCCGTTGGTGTTTCACGGCATGAAATAAAATCGCTGAAATAAATTCCCTGCTTTCGCTTTGACGTGGACTCGTGAGGTCATTCTCGCGTTATCTTTTTTATTTTTATGGACAATGTGTAATATAAAGATTTCGTTGGAATGAAATTAAATTTAACGTTTATCATTGTATTGCGTTATATTTTATTATGTATATTTTTTATAAATATTTGAAGGAAGATTTTCAGAATGAATTTCAAAATAAAGACTGTTCAAATACTGCTGATAGTGCAGAGTCCAATCGTGGCGCAAGGGCACAAAGTGTGACTGTACTACCGACTGGTTGTGGTTTCGATCCCCACTCGAGGAGATGAAATATTTATTTAATAAATTTATATTTTCATTTCTTCGCTCCGGTGTCGAGGCAAAGTGCGGCGTTAATTTCTGTCATTCAACACGCAATACATCCAGGAACGGAGTGTCTCAACACTAGGTTCCCTATGCCTACCCTGCTGTGTGCGGGATACAGCGTGAAGCTGATTAATTTTGATTGACATATTATTATATATATTAAAATAATCAGTTAATCCTATCCAAATCCATGTTTATCCAAAATGTTAATAAAATAAATGTAAATTTACATAAATATATCTAATTCCGATACTGTACACACTTAGCAAAGTAAACTCTGTATGCATTCAAAGCTGAAATAAAAAGTGCAATGAATAGGAAGCGTTCCTGGTAATTACATGAAGGAACTTCCATAGTAACTAATAGTGTAGCCAGTGTACAATAGAAAAAGTTGAGGCCAATAGTCTTTAATTTAAGGAAGAACAAAGGACACCAGCAATAGGAGACGAGAGCGCGATCACACAACGACTTTTGTGTCGCCTCTTAATATTAACGAGAGTTGCTGAAAACGTGGCTATAATAATTTCGGTTTAACTAATTTTATTTCTTTTTTATATTTTTTAGTTATTATTTTTTGGTTAGAGCGCTTTTCTTCTTCTTTCTGACATTAATATCAGCTTTTGCCAGAGTCTGCCTTCCTGCTCAATTTACTCCACTCTGCACGATCTTTAGCGTCCTCGGTGGTTAGATCATTGGCTCTCATCTCCATTGGCTCTCATGTCATGGCATCCGAGAAGTCTCACTTCAGGGACTGATATAGTAGTTCTAAGGCCGGCACGTAGCCAAACCATCTCAGGCAACGCTCTTGGAGCTTATCCGCTACGACACGGCCTCCAAGACTACCTCGAATGAATGTATTACGTATGGCGCCAGACCGCGTTACGCCGCACATCCACATCTTCACACACATCATCATCAGCATCTTCATTTCCGTGACGATGCACACGGTTAAGGCCTTGTGCAGATCTAAGAAGGCCACATGCAGGGCTCTCCTTTTTCCATATATCCTTCCATCAGAGTTCTGAGGGCGAAAATGACGTCCATTTAAACGAAAGTACACAGTCAGAGGAGACTATTCCATGTTAACAATATATGGACATGTATATAATATACATAATAATTTTTCCATTTATGCTTATACGTATATACGTAATTTATTTTAACTGATGCCTATTATGGCGCAAGAGCACAATCGTGTGACTGTAGACCAGGGTTTGATTTCAACTCGAGGAAATAAAATATTTAATATTTTTACGTGTCTAGTGTCGAGGCAAAGCGGTGGTCAAGGCAAAATTGTTGACTTTCGATACTGAACATGCAATACCTCCAGAATTCCGGGGTAAGTGAAGAGCAGAATGACTTACCCCTAGGGTCCCTCTGCTTACCCATGTGTGATACACATGAGATACAGCGTGAAACAAAAAAAATATTATTTAATTATTTAATAATTATAAGATATTATATAAAAAAAAGTATAGTATTAAAAATAATTAAAATAGTTACAGCTCCAAGCAATTCAACTTTTTTATTATAGCTGTCATCGGTATGCAAATTGTGAACTCATTAAATAATTGTACGTCCGTTTGAGCTTTCCTTTTTTCCCCTTGTTAAGAGTCTCTTGTCCGAAGCACAAAGACGCTTAGACATACTAATAAAACTGACTAGCTCGTATTTATATTGTTCGTGTCTAAATAATCAAATGGCCTTTTCTCGTTTATTAAATTAGCTTTTATTAGATCTATTCAAATGATGGTTAACACTTATCAATATTCTGAAAAAGCCTGTGAGGAAAATGGTTTTTACTAATATAATTGACTTTATAATAAATGATAAATTATTATTTAATTGGGGCCAGTCGAGACGCAGCGGCACGATGTGTGACTATAAAACCGACTATTTGTGGGTTGAATCCCCACTCGAGGAAAATAAATATTTATTTAAATTTATATTTTCATTCCTTTGCTCTGGTATCCGAGGCAAAGCGTGGCGTTGAGTTCCGTCACTCAACACACAGTGTCTCCATAATTCGACGGTAAGGAACGGTTTTGATAACGCTTTGATTAGTTTTGTTTTATACTAAATAAGTGTATACACTTAAGTTTGTTAAGTTTATACGCCGCATCATCAAAACCTATAAGATATTTCCCAATCACAATCCTGAAATTGGTACAGAACCATTTATGGGCGAGTCGGACTCACCCTTGGTTATTATTAAATTAAATTACACAGACGTGGCTTTAACACAATTCGGATTATTATTTTATTTATTGTTATAGTTACAAATTAACATAAGGTGGCTATATTGGGTGGAACTATAAATCGCAAATTTTACATCTGTATTAAATATAATATATATATTTAATACAGATGTAAAGTTTGCGATTTATAGTTTCTTTTCTAAATAAAGCCAATATCAGGCTCAGGCAGGCAAAGAAAGCCTTTAATTTATTCACAAATACAAATAAAATTTTAAAAAATCTACTAATGAAATCAAATCAGCTTAACGCTGTATCCCGCTCACAGCAGGGTAGGCAGAGGGAACATCGTGATAAGACACTCTTTTGCCCACTTTATGCTAAATTATTCGATGCATTGCGTGTTGAGTGGCGAAACTCTACGCTAGGCTTTTGCCTTGGTACCAGAGCGAGAAAATGAAAATATTAAGAAGTTATAATTTATTCCCTCGAGTGGGGATCGAACCCACAACCTTCGCATTTCAATTATACTCTTGTGCCCCTGGGCCAGGACGGCCTCAAAAGGATATTTCATACTTATAAACTTGCAAGTTTCTACTAGTTATATATGTATCATTTGCATTTATTTCTTCATCGTAGTTTTCTTCATTGCTGAAGGCCGTACTCACTTTGGTTTCGTTTTGTTGTGACAGACGGATATACGAACAACACAATGATCCTATAAGGGTTTTTACGTTTTCAGATGCAGAACCCTAAAAACGAAATAATATAGTTTCCAAAACGCAAATAAAGCCAAAAGCAGTCGTGCCGCGTATCGTCATATTTCCCGTGACGGCCTGCATTTATCGTTACGCAGGTGCCCTCCATCGCTATACATTAACACAGCATTGCCTTAGTTTTGCTTTTCATTTGTCACCTTTAAAATGTTTAGCTCATATAAGTAAATTGCAACGCGGTAGAAATGTTATACGACTGTATTATATTAAATTGTTAATTCAAAGGTAACTTTGGCGACATATGTGAAATTATTGTGGTTATATGTGCGTTTGTTCACGTTAATCTCAGAAACGAAGTTTTAATTATTGTATTTTTGTAAGCTTTCCTTAATATTTAGTGTTTATTTTAAGTCAATCGGTTCATAAATAAAAGAAATATATCAATATAAAATATTTATAGTTCGATAAAACAACTGTTTAATCTATTAAATATTCTGAACTGAACTTAAACAAGCTGAATCTATATATATTCGTAACACTGATACTGATATTGTCTATGATATAGATTTCAATATAAATAATAATGTATTGTATTGATATAATTGTTTATATACAAGTGTTGTTCATTTTAATTTTGGTGTTATTTTTAACAATGAAGCATTATATTCTTTATATAATTTAAATTATGAAATATAATTAAAAAAGTCAGTATTGTAATTTACCTGAGAGGCAATTGTTAACAAGAGCAGAGACTACATTTGACAGACGTTAATTTCAAAATACTTATAACCTCTAAGAGACTAAAGATATAAATTATTGTATAATATCTATTCTCTACTAAAAATCACATTAAATTAAATCAGCTTCACGGCAGATAGAGGGAATTTAGTGTTAAGACACTCACTCCGGCATTGCGTGTTGAGTGGCGGAACTCAGCGCCGCGATATGAGTGGGCACCAGAGCGAAAGAAAGATAGCAATGAAAATATAAATGTAAATAAATATTTCATTTTCTCAAATGGGAATCGAACCCACAACCAGTCGATTTTACAGTCACGCTTTTTGTCCCTGCGCCACGACTGGCCTCAATTATTGTCATGAGAAAAATATACCTATTCTCTATAATTTTCATTATTAAACAGATTAATAAAATCCAGGACGCAGCAAAGTAACAAACAAGTTCTCAATAAAGCTAGACTAGAGAGGACGAGGCGCTCGTTTGCTCCGCGCCCGCACTCGTACAATGTCACATCTTTAAGAACAATATGACATATAAATTTACAAGAATTGCTGCGAACTGAGAGAAATATATTTTCAGGACTTCTTGACAGTTGCGATACTGCACTGGGTTTGAACGATGATATGCTAGCAGTGAGAGTATCAATTTAATTTTAAAAAAACTATAGAGTTAAAATCAAATATTTTTTTTAGCTTAATAATGTATAACGTTTTAAGTACTAATTCACTCTTTTTCGATTAAAATACTTCAGGTCCCTACTTTCTGCAAAATTTTGAAGGCATTGGGTGTTGAGTGACGGAGCTCAACACCGAGCTTGCCTTGTTATCAGCAGGAAGATATTAATATTTTAAATATTTCATTTTCTCGAATGGGAATCGAATCCACGACTGTCGTGTTTGCAATCGCATGCTTGTGCCCTTGTGCTTCGGTCTTCGAATAATTTAACAAACAGGAATAATTGTATTCAAAATAAGAAATTATGTGCTTCATTTATTGAATGTCAACTATTTTAGGAAAAATTTAACTTAGACAGTACTTTCAGTATAACACATGGCTTAGTGGTAAGAGCGCTTGGGCGGTTTCCACGAGGCGAGGCGAAGCGAGGTTTTCATACAATACGTTCAAATTTATATCTGTTTTATATAAAAAATATTTTTTATTTATATACGCCTATTTATTAAAACTCAATTTTCTTATATTCGAACGTGATTTATAGTACGTTCTTAACTTAATAGATTCATTATTTATGCTTAGATCGATTAGATGTTATGTTCGTGTATTAGAAAAAAGTGCAGCGATGGATAAGGGTTACCCAGTAGCTATGGAATATTTAAAAAAATATTGAAAATTACAAAACCAGAGCACCCTATACTATACAATAATAATAATATAGTCTTTACCCATCATGCAAAATACAAGAGTTGATCTCTTGTATTTTGCATGATGGGTAGACAAAAATTTATGCCTGCCCACGAAATTACCGCAAAGTTGAGTTTATTTCTTTATCTATGGCACTTTAAGCAAAAAAACATATTTTAATGATATATTAAAGCTTTATGTTTCCTTTACTATATATTTCGTTAAAAATATATTTCTTGTATGAGTAAAGATATAAGCAAATAAATTATTTCAAATAATGTAGGTTACGAATATGATGAATTCACTCTCAATGAATAACTTCATCGGTATCCCGCTGATAACTAGCATACTTTTATGAGTATATACAAGGTTCAAATGATACATATATTTAATAAACTACATTTTATTACTACATTACTATTTACATTTAAAAAAAAATTGCTTCACGTTGTATCCCACAGACATCAGGGTAGGCAGAGGGAACCTAGTGTTAAGACACTCCGTTCCCCACTTTTTGCCAAATTTTGGAGGCATTGCGTGTTGAGTGGCAGAACTCAATGCCGCGCTTTGCCTCGAAACCAGCGCGAAGAAATGGAAATATAAATTTAAGTAAATATTTCAGATAAGATTTATAATATTATATTTAAAATGAATGATTAAAGAATCTTAAAATCTCAATGTTTTCTTTTTTTCGCTTTACAGTTCTTTCGTTTTCCTGTACCTTTTCGCAAATATTATGCATTTTACGAAAACTAGGTCGAAATATATATTTTTCTGGTACGATAAATTGAATTATGCTCAGCGTAATTATAAATTGCTTGCAAGTAATAAAAAGATAAAAAATACATTTTACGGTCAGCACAAGGATAATGCTATCCAAGTTGGTACAAGAGCGCCACGTGCTTAAAAATATATTATAAAAAAAAATGTATTAAAACTACTATACTATTATAAGACAAAACCACAATGTCTTGACACTAGGCCCTCTTTTTTTCACTCTGATTTACAACCTGAAGGGAAAATTTTAAGATTATTTTTATTTAAATATTTTTACTAAAAGATTTTTTTATCTTATAACTTCACGCTGCATTCCGCACATGGGACCTGGGAACCTAGCATTAAGATATCCTGTCCCCATTAAGGCACTTCCGTTCTCCATTTTCCACCGAATTCTGTAGGCAATGCGTGTTGAATAGCGGAACTCCTCAACGCGGAGCCTTCCCACGTTATGAGAAGGAAGTATTAAATATTTCTTTTCTTCGAGTGGGAATTGAATCCACAAACAATCACGGTTGCAGCCGCAAGCTGCGCCACGACTGGTCTATGGTCAATATAGAAATATAGATTTAGTAATCTTATCATGAAGTAATATTCACATAGTACAGTAAACAAAACAAATAAAAAAATAATTGACATACGAGTAAATACTAAATTACAAACAAAATTTCACTCTCCCCTTTCATAGAACCCAAACTTAAAATGAAACTTAAATGGTGTTGGTAAAATGTAAAATATATCGAGAGGTAAATTGGAAGTAGAAATCATATATCTTACTCCTTGTAAGGGATCCACCGCCTCCGGACACTTTGATACGACAAATAGAACTCTTGAACTTGGAACTATGGTATAATATATTATTATAATTAATATGAAATTATTACAATTATTAAAATTAATATAAATCAAGCTTAAATATATCGAGTTACATTTATTAAATCTATGAACTGGCGATTTTGTAATATTGATTTTTAAATTTTGTATAGTAAATGTTATTGTTATTGGTGTATATATTTGAATATATAATTATGATTCACGTAATGATCTCAAGTTATTCAAAAAACTATTACAACTATTTCTTTCTCCTTACTTTTTTATGCAATATTTATTTGTCAATAAAAACAAACAAAAAAATACAGCGTAAAAACAAATAACTTAATATAAAAAACCGTACAAATTATTTAAAAAGAACAACAATCAGAGCGACTTACGTCACGCCTTGGTAAACAAACGAATCGACATTTTGTATTGTACACAACAGTATTGACAGATTACTTAGAATTGACGTCATAACCGACGCTATTCCGATTGTGACAGGACACAGGAGAATGGGAAGTGGACTGTCCTAAGACTAGGACAATCCTGTACACCTGTACCTGTACACCTGTACGTACTATAGTGAAGGCAAAGATGACGCAGTAAATATGTTAATTCGGAACGCGACGAAGTCAACGACAAAAAGCATTGTGGAATATAATTTAAAGATGGCTTTGAAAGATAGGAACGCAGCAGTCACCTCTTCCACCATAGCGGTCATGCCCTTATCCTAGTGCAAAATTCCTCACATCCAAATCAATTACGATAAAAGTGTAGCATGTACTTATAATTATGTAATTAAATATATATTGTAATATGTAAAATTGTTAAATATATATATAAATAAAACACTCGCTTAACCTTAGATCTAAGTAAAATTTTGTAAAATAATGTAAAGATAAAAATATAATTTGCTTATTATAGATATTGATTGTATGTAAACGACAATGTAATTAATATATATGATAAGGATATTAGATATAATAATAAATTTAAAAAGTGTACGGACCAAGTGTCTGTAGTGTTAAGAAATAAAAAAAAAAAAAAAAAAAAAAGACTAGGCTTCCTCTACCTTCCATGCTGCATTCGGGGTACAGGTTAAAGCTGAAAAAAGAATATCTTAAAACAAAACGTTCACAAAAATAATCAATTCTCGAATACATTACGCGCTTAAAACTAATTTTATAACACCGCTACATTAGCGGTGTTTTGCTCAGTTAATTATATAGGCAGAAAAAAAGTTTTTCTAAGAATTTAAGTGATTCATATTTTTGTTTGAAAGAGATATCTTTTCAAAAAAGCAAAAATTATGAGTGGGGGGGTTTTAATTAAATAAATACTTAAAAATTTCATTAGCATTACCTAAAAAATGTAAAACCCTATTACCAGGAATGCGAAACAAGATATAACAATATCTTACCTAAGTTAATCGCTGGACAGTTACTTATATTTTTTTTGGTAAATCGAATTATTTTGCGTGCTTATTAAATATTTTCCTTCGTCCTAATAATTTCATTAAGAAAATGAAATAAGAGGAAATACGATTTCTTTCATTAAATTCTTTGAATTCTCACTTGTATATTACTTAATAAGTTCAGATACACCTTACCACTAAATAAATAAAATATCAGCTTCACGCTGTATCACGGGAGCCTAGTGTTAAGACACTCTGTTCCCCACTTTCTGCCGAATTCCGGAGATATTGCGTGTTGAGTGGTAGAACTCAACGCCGCGCTTAGCCTCGACACCAGAGCGAAGAAATGGAAATATAAATTTCAGTAAATATTTCATCTCATTGACCCTACTGGGATCGAACCTACAACCAGTCGGTTTTACATTCACATTTTGTGCCGCTGCGCCACGACTGGCCTCAATGATTGATACAGTTTTAATATTAATTTGGTAATCATTAATTTCTAATTATCTATATCACATTAATATAATTCATATTATAATAAAGTATTTCAACTTCTTAGACATACGTTTAGGAAACATACTATAAATATAATGTCATTTTAATAACTGCTATATTAAACAACATCTAAAAATGCAGAATACATATATTTCAGCTTTCTTGTGTTATTTTCTAGGCCACGTCAATAATATGATCATAGTAAGATACCTGCTCGGTAAATTCTTCGGTTGGCTGGCGGTACTTCCGGAATTGATGTATACGGAATTTGCATTGCAACAATTTTTATTATCATTTTATAATTTACTTTCAAAGGCAATATAAAAAAAATCGGATAAAAAGTTTTTACATTTTCCCCTGAATGCCAATTAAATGTAAATCCTAACTGCCAAATTCCATAATTCTAGGCTAACCAGAAGTACCCTATTACTATTGATTCCCTTTATAGTGTTGATTTACGCGTTTTTTTGTTATATAAACGACCATATATTTTTTTTTAAGTAAATTAAGTTTTTTTTCAGGAAACCATGGGGCCGTTGATCTAGGCGTATGGGTTTGAATTTCAACTCGATGTGCGTCAAGCGTCCCTAAGATAAATGATGTCAGACGGATGACATAGATGTTGACAGACGGATGACAAAATGTCAAAGGCGAAAAACAAATTATGGGTTTCTTTTTTCCTTAAAATGTATAGGTCAAGCTAATGCTACAACTTTACTACAATATTGAATTACTAAATCTGTTTGTTTAACTTGGCACCGACTTCAAAATTATAAAATCTTTATTTTATTATTTTTGTTTAACAAAATCACAGTACGTTTTTCTTTATAAAACATTATTTTTTACTTTTTAGTTCGTTGTTCGAAGTCGGTTTTCTATTTGTTAAAAATTAATATTATACATAGAGATTGTGTACAAATTCCTAATGTCTATTTTTTTTGTACATGCAGAATAGGCCTAACCTAAAGTTTAGTATTCCGTTCCCTTTTTCTGCCCAATTTTGAGATTATAAGTATTTACCTGCATATGTATTTCTTATATATTACATTTTAATAAATATTTGAATTCATAATTTCCGTAACGTTAACGCTCCGTACTCCCTGACTAGCCCGTTAGGGATAAAGCGTGAAGTTAAGCTAAGTTAATTTTTTAAGTTAATAAATGTTAATACTTAAGAATTATACAAGCTAGTACTTACTTATAATATCTATTGGAATCGAATATGCATTAGGAGCATACCAATTATACTTTTATCACTGTAAAAACCTCAACTACCTTTTTGTATTTCTAAATGTACTGTACTAATCAACAATAATTTTACCAAAATCATTACGAAGTTAAATTTTAAACTGAAATCTGGCCAAAGAGCAACCACTGTTGCGTATTACAACAGAAAATCATTTTGTGCAAAATTATTTTTTAATGTTTACAATTGAAGTTTAAGTAATTTTCAATTTATTATGAATTTTAATTGGAAAAATAAACGACTACGGCCCAACCTGCCCGAATTATACGAAAATATTCGCGTCCGATGCAATCAGCGTTGTATGATTAAGGATTTTTCTGTAATTAATATACATTTTCGTTTTCGTATTGATGAATCTTTGTATAGCGCTTATATTTTTATTAAAAAATAGATTGAATAGAAGGTATGTGGTGAAATGGTTGTGAATTCGATTTTTACACGGTTAAATATCAATATTTTATTATGCTTAGATTAAAATTTATGATTTTCCATTTTGGTTAAATGTGTCGGTAAGTTTCGCTTCCCAATATGATATAAAATAAAAATAAGACAGTCAAATGCAAGTCGCACTTACATACCGAGAGTTCCGTACCAATTTCTGGAATGTATGTCAACGGGAAATGCAATTTAAAGTTGACAAACTTAAGTTTGGGGACATCTGAACTCGTTTTGTATGTAATGAACTACAATTATCAGTTTGTAATGTTCTTTCTGCTTAGATTTGTTTCTTTTTTATGGACTACTAGTTCTGACTTTTTTCTAAATCTCATAAACATTAATGTTCGTATGTTTAATGCCGTTGCCTTATGCTTGATTTTTCAGCTTGATCTACGTCTACGCGATCTTGAAATAAAAGGTCTTGACAGACGGTCAGATGGACAACAAGTTGTTCTGTTGTAAGGGTGCCATTTTTCCTTTTGAGGTACAGAACTCTAAAAATGAACTGTAGAATACCAAGTATTAACATTTACTTACGCTTTACGCTTATACTTTAATATTTTACTATAATATATCCTATATTAAATGAAACTGATTTAACCGGATTAATCGCGTATATTTATGATTTTTACATTTTGGAAACCCGACGTTTCGAACACTTTGCAGTATTCCGTGGTCACAGGTAGACTGAGTCTACCTGAAGACTGAGTCCAGAAGACTGAGGTTCCCAAAATGTAAAAATCTTAAATATACGCGATTAATCCTGTTAAATTAGTTTCATTTAATATGTGTAATAATCGTGAAAATCAAAGATATTATTATAATATATAATATATCCTTTTATGATATTTATTTTAAGAAAATATTAAGAAACAATAACATCAAAAAGATTCGTAAATTACAATTGTCACAATTCCCGCAATAGAAAGAACCATATTCTTTCTAATATCGTAATGGATTTCCGACACGTATTACATTGCTAGTTGTATCATTTTGGTCTAAAAATATTGAAAAAATGCTATACTAAAAATATACTATTCAGCGAGTGTAGCGAGTGACGTACTGCTTTTTACCCACGACGGAAGGGAGACGGCCTATCCGTTTGGGGTGAGATGTATGTTTCTGTGTGTCTGTGCAAGCCAACGTTACCATTTATGTGCGCGGGTGCGTGCGCGTGTGTGTGTGTGTGTGTATGAGTTAATATTTTATATTCTAACATAAATATAAATAAGCAAAGCAATAAAATATCAAATTATTCATATATAATACTATAAAACTACAAAACTAGTTCGTTAAATTTTTATTTGAAATTGAGCCCCGGATGGATTGTCTTGCGTTTCTTATTAAGTTTATGTGTCGGGGAATATTTATCCTTTATCAATTACTTTTAACGACCGTGGGTTTTTTCATGGGCGGATTTATCAAGGAAAAGGGCCTCATCCTTGGGGAGTATGGGGAGTATGGGGAGACGTAGGTAGATCTCCGAAAACACAGAGTCAAAGATACTGAAGGAAGGTAACGGAAAGAGTATGAGAACCCTCCGGAGGGCATATATTAAGAGGTTGATGACAGTGAATGAGGTGAAAGAAGTATGGACTACCCCGGTAAGGATACAATGTAAGTTAAGTTCTTTCAAAATGTTTAATTTGGTTTATACTCTTATTTATTCCGAGTATATTATGTCGATTTGTAATTATGTTATTTGTAATTATGCAATAAAATCTAAAAAACTTAATTTAACTTACTCTTGTAGGCCATTAATTAGCCTCACATTTTATCCCTAGAGGGGTAGTCAGAGAGAACGGAGCGCGAAACGCTACGGTCTCTACATACCTCATTCGCCTCGTTCATTGACATCAACCTCTTCATACATGCTCTCCGGGAGGGCAGGAGGAAGGTAACGTAAAAAGCATGAGGACCCATGCTTTTTACGTGATCTTCCTTCAATAGTCCAGTAGTCAACCGAGGTTTTCCTCTACCTTTTTGAGTTTTTTTTAAACTATATAATTTATTTGCAGAAAATTTTAAATGGAAGTAAACAATTTTTTTTTAATATTTCAAAACACACGCAACTATTGGCCTAAACAACAAAAAATATTTCATTTTAGATTTTGAATCAACCACTTAAAATAACTTATATTAAAAATATTAGAGTTACATTTTATGAAAAATATATAAGAAAGATATCGTCATAATCTCCACGACAGCCTTTTGCTGCTCTGCTTGCATACAAAACTAGAGGGTGATTTCAACTGTAACGTCCACATATTGATGCCAAGAAGTAACTTACTGGCAACAACTATTAATTTCTCATCGGATGTAGGAAGCTGTTGTGGAACTTATGACGTGCACTTTGACTCAGCTACGAACTTGCACTACAATCTTGTGATTTATTCGAGATTATCTTGGAAAAAAATAATATTTTAATTCAAAAATGTTTTCCTATAATGGTTAACTTGATGATACAAGTCAAGTGTGGGTCAGACTTGCTTACCACGAGTTGTTTACACGAGTATCTATTTCAGGGTTGTAGGTCAACGAGAAGTAAAACTTATAGAAATTAATGAATTTAAAATTTGAATACTTTTTTTTGTGCTCTAAGGGCCCATATACCTGGATATTTTATATTAATTTCAGCTTGAAATACATCAGTCCATTAGATACTATATATTTTTATATAAAACATATTATTTTTTCATATTCGGCTATGTTTGAAGTAAGAAAGAGTCTAAAATGAAGAGTCAGCCTTGAGGTCCGTCACTCAACAGGCACAATGTCTCGAGAAGCCCGCGGAAAATGGGAAATGGAAATATCTCATTGTAATAAGCATTGATTGTGTAACATTTTATATACATATTTTGAACTTTTATTGAACAAAAAAATGATTACCTAAGTGCTAATAGTAATAATAGTAACCAACACTATTTAAAATAATATAAATACATACTACATATAAACTATAAACCTAAGGCACACTAAAAAAAGTCATCATTTTGATTCGGCTTCGAAATCCGCAAATCCTAAAAAGCCATTTGTTGATAGAACGTAGGATTGTATTATCTTCAATGTCACTCGTGTCGGTCACCGCAACTTAGTGAAACGTCGCGAGGGATCCACAAATAAATTTCCTGTCACGTTTGACCGTATCGATCACGTGGTAATGTAATCAAAACTTGTTGTTGTAAATACTATGACAAACAACTTGAAATTTGGCTTAGATAAGATAAATCACAATTTTTTTTATTTTCTTCATAAAACGGGTATAAAATTTATAAATATACATTATAAAATTTACCTGCATTTTTTTTTCAGCTTCACGCACACAGCAGGTTAGGTAGAGTTATTTTCGTCGAGTAATGCATAATCCACTCTATTTTAAATGTTGTGTGTTGGCTGACGGATCTCAGTGTAAGGATTTTTCTAAATGAATCCAAAAAGTGCTTAAATATAAATATTTTAATAACCGGGACATTATACCAAACAAATTTGTTATAATTGTTCTCACATTAAACTCTTTGAAAATCTTAAATAAATTATTTTCAAATGTATAAATTTTACCTTTATTTTGGTATCACATATAAAATCAAATCAAATCAGCTTCACGCTGTATCCCGCACACTGCAGGGTAGGCAGAGGGAACGTAGTGAAAGACACTCCGTTCCCCACTTTCTGCCGAATTCCGGAGGCATTGCGTGTTAAGTGGCAGAACTCAACGCCGCGCTTTGCCTCGACACCAGAGCGAAGAAATAGAAATATAAATGTAAGTAAATATTTCATCTCCTCGAGGGGGGATCGAACCCACAACCAGTCGGTTTACAGTCACACTTTGTGCCGCTGCGCCACGACCGGCCTCATATAAAATAAAACATCCTGTAAATATATTCTATCTTCAAATATGTTTTATTTCCAATTAACAATTAATTTTACTAAAACCGGCTCCCTGTGCTAATTTTCTTTGTAATATAAGCATTAGAAATTTAATTAACTCGCAGGGACTTCAAAGCTTTACTAAGGTCAATAGGCACTTAGGAGGAACCTTGTTACACGCGAAAGGGTAACTTTTAGTCGTGTCCGTGTCAAATGTTGGATTTCATAGGAATATTATAGTGCATATTAATTAATAAATTCAATCAATTATTTGTTTTTGTCCTTTCGTTATGTCTTAACTTAGACGTTTATTCTTAACAATAAAGTGATGTAACCATCATTAAGGTTCTAAAGGGTTAATTAATATTTTTTTTAGCTTCTAAGTTAGTTAAGGCACTCCATCACCACTTTCCGTTGAATTATTGAGGCATTGTGAGTTGAGTGGTGGAACCTAACGCCGCGCTTTGCCTTGACATCACAGAGTGAAGAAATGGAAATAAAAAATCCTAGAGTGGGGGACGAACCCACAACCAGTCGCGTTTACACTTTGTGCCCCTGCACCACGACTGGCCTCATATTTTTTTAGATTTTTTTACTTGTTAATGATAATTATAATAAATTATTAATAATCCAGTAAATTTTGGAGGTGCAACAACGAAATAGGTACACGTCATAGCATTGAATTCTACACGGATTTGCATAAGCTCGACGAACTGCGTTTTGGCGTCGGTTTAGCTTGTCCTCATTAACATAACTGCTCAATTATTATGTGCGGAATAGCAACTTCAATGATAAATTTCAGTTTTACGCCCCAGTGCGCTCCATAGGCGCTGGCAATTTCGGAAGTGGTCATCGTAAAATCAGAATAGCGATTTCATTTGGTATGTTTTGTGAATTGATCTTATGGTTTTTATTAATTTTGATATAATTTTAATTTATTAATTTATTACTTTCATATAATAGTTGTCTTAATCTTTGATTTAAAGCATTTATATAATAATATATTATTGCGATAAGAATTATTAATAGGACCATCAACGAATAATAGAATTGTTTTTCTTTCCGCACTGTTAGACATTGTGACGTTGAATTCCGCCATTCTACACGCAATGTCTTAAAAGTTTGACAAAAAAATGGAAAAGACAATGTCTTAACTCTAGGTTCCCTTTGTCTGTCCTGCTACAAGCGTAAAAGATTATTCTGGAGTGTTTAGGCACGAGGTGTTGATATGAATATTCTAGGAATAACTATGAATTTTGCATACTTACCTAACCTATGTAATTAAAATATTATATAAAGTTTATTTCTGGTTTTCACTTGTATTTTATTTTGATATTTTTAAATACTTTTATTTCAATTCCAAAAATCTTACTGTGCCAAGAATGTTTCAATAATTAATTGTGTTCTACAAAATCGTCACACAACACCACCAGCCTCATCCGATGATCTACATTCTAATTGCGTCTGCTACAACATCCTTGCTATGTGGTGTTGAAACCGTACAAATAAACAAGAGCTGGTATTCCTTTGACATTTATCCCATTATTCGGTACGAATTAACTATTGTTTAGTGGTTTGAAACAGAAGATCGATATAAGATCTATATAAATGTATGTATATACAATATTTTATATATTAATAATAAGAAATATATATTTTTTTTACAATAATTGTTATTGTTAGATATTTCCAGACCAGTCGTGGCGCATGGGCATAAAATGTGACTGTAAAACCGACTGGTTGTGGGTTTGATTCCGACTCGAGGAGATTAAATATTTAACTTAAATTTATATTTCCATTTCTTCGCTCTGGTGTCGAGGCAAAAGCTTTTTATTTATGTACCTAGTCATACTTAAAGTACTAAATTTACTACCGTAGTCAAATGGGAAGCTATTCTAGATTTTAACTTAATAATAAATATAATATCTAAATAAAGCCCATTTTAAATTATACTTTTTTACTAATTATACATTTTTGGAAGCCCAAGGAAACTGGTCATCATGGATCAAAATATATTTTTAGATACTACATATTTTGGTGTAAATTAACCAAGACTGACTAACAGTCTTTTTTTAGAATTGTTTAATTTCTTTAACATTATATGTAAGATTTAATTGTAATTAAACCAAATTTTACTTTAAATATATAATATACTTTAAATATTAAATATATAAATAATAATCCATAAATTGATTTTCCAAAGACAATTTATGTTTTTTCTATTATCTTTTTTTCACCACCACTTTGTTTCGCACATGTAGCAGTATAGGTAGAGGAAGTCTAGTGTTAAGACACTCCCCACTTACTGCCGAATTCTGGAGGCATTGTGTTGAGTTGTGGTACTCAACGCTATGTTTTGCAATGACACTAGAACGAAGAAATAAAAATATCAAATATTTCATTTCCTCGAGTGTGAATCGGACTCATAACCTATCGCGCTTACAACCATACGCTGGCACCCCTGCGTCACGACTGGCTTCAATGCAATAACTAACTAACTTATGCTAAAATTATTTATTATAAAAAAAAATACCTACAACATTCAGTTCAACATATTATCAAGCAAGAAATGCTTTAAATCATTCAATTCACGATATCTTCATTCTCCATCCAGAAATAATTCCATACAACAATAAGCCCGCGTTAAACGTTAAACTTGTTTTGGCACCACTCGCGAATACCATAAGGGCTTAATTATTTTGTTTATCTAACCGCCGAATGGCTGTGCAAAACTGAGCCAGTTCAACAACTGTTGCCAACGATCCAGAAAAAGGTAATATTTTAACCTAATCTATTTTATTGGCTAACATGTCCGTTTGGCCGGTATTTATGGGTTTGAAGTTTAGATTTGATCTGTGGGTCCGTTGGGTTGGTCATGCTTTGCTTACGATCGTTACAGATTCGTATTTTTTCATATTTTGCTTTTTTATTTTGACACACCGTTAGGTTCTGCAATGGGTGGAACTCATTACAGTGTTTAAAAGGCATATGAAGAAATGATAAGGTTAAGCTTAAATAATTTATATTATTATTCTCATATTTAAAATAAAAAGGCAAACGTAAAAACACTAGCTTCGTTTCTTGACGTTGTCAGTACTAATAATAGTAATAATAAACTCTTTATTGCACACCCAAATAAAAAAAACAAATACAAGAATACATATAAAATATCATATACAATAGGCGACCTTATCGCTGAAATAGCAATTTCTTCCAGGCAAACTTGAGGCGTTGGGTATCGCAAAATAAATAGATAGTGAATAGAGTGTGAGCAATACATAAATGATAAATAAACATATAAAAACATAAATACCTATATATATATATATATATATATATATATATATATATATATATATATATATATATATATATACACGTATGTTATGTGCATACGTACTAACAGTATAGAAATATGTAAAATACACTTATTAAAAAGTATATTAAATATATAATATTAAATATTCGCCGTGTGATCCCGGCCTAGAATAAGATCATCCTGGTACTGGTGGTGTCGTAAGTGTACAGACGTGTACGACTACAGTACGTGTGGTAGAGTCACGTCGCCAGCAATGGCAACACGCATGGGCAGACTCGACCGGATCTTTACTACCCCCGGCATTTGAAACCGGCATGAACCACTATAAAATGTCGAGGAATGCTTTGGAATTTTTAGTGGAAGATTGTGTGTGATCGCAGACGTCGATGATGGGAGCCGCCCAAAAATAGAAAACGTTCCTTTAAAGACGGCGGAGATTGGGAGTCTCTTCAGCTTTTTTTTAAATTTGGAAATGTATCGTAAACGTAGACCAAATATGAATCGTATACATACTCATCCATTTTAAAGACGCTCAAACTTCAAAATATATATATGTGCTTATTTAATTGCTTCTCTCTTAGATCAGGATAACAAAGGTCAGCATAATCGAGAATTGGTAACTCCACTCGGCGAATATAAATATTTAAATAAACAAAATAAATCAGCTTCACCTTGTATTCCGCACACAGCAGGCTAGGCAGAGGGAATCTAGTGTTAAGACACTTCGTTCCCCGATTTCTGCCGAATTCTGGAGGCATTACGTGTTGAGTGGCCGAACTTATCGCCGCGCTTAACCTCGACACCAGAGCAAAGAAATGGAAATATAAATTTAAGTAAATATTTCATCCCCTCGAGTGGGGATCGAACCCACAACCAGTTGGTTTTACAGTCACATTTCGTGCCGAGGCGCCACGACTGACCTCTTATATTTAATTTATATTTATTTCATAGACAGAAGCATAGACCAACGAATGTGGAGAGCGAAATATTTTAAAACTAGGTTCCCTCTGCCCACCACACTATGCGGAACAAAGGGTGCTTCATCCAGCCGCTTTTTACAAACACACAAATAATATAAAATAATTCGTAGATGCCAAAACCGGTAAAAATGCAAGCGAAGCCATAGTACTTACTATACTTAAAAATGTTCTTATAACAGTTTAAAAAAAGAAAAAACTTGATAAAAAACTTGATTGATAGGGTACTTTTATGTTGGTACTATTTTTCTTAAAGGCAACATGAAAGGATGATGAAACATCACTCCAATCTTCTCGTGGTTATTTAGGGCGATGACTCTTGAGTCCTGACACATCTTTTGTCTTTGCAGTATCCAGTGCAATATTTTTGTGTTACTACTATTCCTTATTAGACTGATTTTTAACTTCATGCTGTAACCTGCACATAGCAGGGTAGGCAGAGAGAATATGAATTCTTGTGGCGTTGCGTGTTGAGTGGTGGAATTCAACGCCACGCTTTACGAGAGAGAGGAAATGAAAATATTAAATATTTCATTTCCCCGAGTATGAAATAAAAAATATTTATTTCAGAAAAAAAGAGTAAAAATGTGAAATACATTTGTGGTTAAATTCCAAAAAAATATGGCCTTAAAACAGGATAGAGCCGCGTGCTCAATGTGTGCGGTATCAGATGTTAGGGCTTTAGCTAAGCTAAAAAAATAACTTGAATTTCGGAAAAGTCCGAGACCTCCAATTTTTGTACGGAACCCCCGGCGGGTAAGCTCGACTGGCGCTATTCCGAATTTTAAATTAATATTGGCTTTAAGACATAAATAGCACAGTTCTCTTGATAGAGAATAAAAAAAAAACAATTAACTTCTTTGTGTAGTGATCGAGCTCATAACCGTCGCGCTTCAAGTCAGACGCTACTCTTCTGTATTTTTTTAACACCGAAAACATAAAAACAAATATAGAATTTAAATTTTATAACTATAAGCTTATATTACGATCTAACAACATTTGGCGTCATTTCATATTTGTGGCCGACCATTGTATATATGTGAGTACCGTGTTCTACTTATTTAAAACTAATTTTACATTTTATGACAATGTCACCACAATTGCATAAGTAAGTCCATGCTTGCATTATATATAAATTACATAAATAAAAAGAAACTTCTAGTATTCTAGTCTTTAGTATATATAGTTCATTAGTCTTCTATTTTAATACAAGATAAAAAAGAAAAAAAAACCGGTCAAATGCGAGTCGGACTCGCATATCGAGGGTTTCGTAGTAATTTCAGGATCGTAAGTGAACGAGAAGAAGTACAAATTATAAAAGCTGACATCTTAATTTTGTATGTCATACGTCCGTATGCAGTCATTTTGTATGAAATGAACAACAATTATAAGTTTATAATATTTTTTTTCTATGATATACATGTAACAATTTACTTTTCGGATTGACATATAGGCTTATTTTATTCTGTGCTCTGCGTGGAAATATTTGATATTAATTTCAGCTGGAAACCTAAACGCACTCTCGAGATAGAATGTCTTGACGGAGATAGAATGTCTTAACGGACAGACGGAGAAACAGACAATAAGGTGATCATGTAAGGTCCCTATATGGTCTCTTCATGTTTTTTGTTTTGTGGTATGGAACCCTAAAAATATCAATTTCAATTCAATATAAATTTTCCTTGATATCATAATGAGAATTTAACATAAGTTGAATGAAAAATTGATATTACACGAAGAATTTACAGCAATATCGAATGAAATTAAATTTATAATTAATATAGGAAATGCTCTTCAATATATGTAAGCTGCTTACATAAAATGGCAGTGTTTTATGTATTCGTATATACTTTTTTTAGGTGTAAATATATCTACTATTAAAATTTTGCACTCCTTTCGAGAGTGATGTATTCAGAAACTCCTAAGCTATAATAATAATAATAATAATAATAAAATAGCTTTATTTATTCCACAAGTACACATTATTTGAAAAGTACACATTATTTGCATGACAAAAAAAAAGTTTTATATATATACTAAATACTTATAATAAATTACACTAACTGTTTCTAATTGTGTAGGCTACAACTTTATATATTTATACACTTTTATATATAATATATTTATTTTAATGTGTTTATGTGTTTATTTTAACTCCTTATTATTAATTGTTATTTATTTATTTATTTATTTTTAATTATGTGGATCCCCTCCGGGTAAAAGCCTCCCCCAAAAAATTCCATTTTTCTCTGTCTTTTGCAGTAAACATCCAATCTTTTCCTGCTTGTGCTACAATCTCGTCTTGCCACCGAGCGCGTGGACGACCTCTGCTTCTCTTGCCTTCTGGTCCTTTCCATTTAGTGACTTTGATTGTCCAGCGGTCATCGACAAACCTCGCAACATGACCAGCCCACCTCCATTTTAGAGATTGAGCAAAATACAAGGCATCTTTCACTTTAGTTTTTTTTCGAATATCTGTATTTCTGACTCTATCTCGCAGTTTTATATTAAGACAGCTTCTCTCCATTGCTCTTTGAGTTGTTTGGATTCTATATCTTGCCTTGTGATCGTATATCCACGTTTGGCACCATATGTGAGACAAGGTAGAATTGTTGTGTCTAGAACTATCTTTTTCAACTTTAAGGGTAGTTTTGATTTAAAAATGTCTTTTAAAGCCCAGTACTTTTTCCATGTAATAGCTACTCTTCTATTAATTTCCTGTATATTTCGGTCTAACTTAAATGAAATTTGTTTTCCTAGATAAATGTAGTTATCTACGTATTCGAGCGGCACGTTGTTAACTAATACCGGTAATAGCTCACTATTAGTCATAACTTTGCTTTTATCTAGGTTCATTTCTAGGCCTACGCGGGCGCTAGCAGATTGAAGTTCGTTAATCATTACATTGAGCTTATTCGAAGAATCAGAGAACACGACAATGTCATCCGCAAACCGTAGGTGGCTTAGACGTTGTCCATCTACATTGACTCCTTGCCCTGACCATGCTAAGTCTTCCATTATGTTTTGCAAGACTGCTATAAATAATTTCGGCGAGATAGGGTCGCCTTGTCGGACTCCTCGGTTAATATTAATTCTAGTACCCACTCTATCTAGCCTGATTTTACTAGTACAATTTATGTATATATTTTTGATAATATTTATATATTTTGCGTCTATATTTTGTTTGCTTAATGCTTCCCAGATGCTTAAATGTGAAACAGAGTCAAAAGCTTTCTTATAATCAATAAAAGCCAAGTAGAGTGGTTTTTGGTGCTCGCCATACTTTTCGATGACTTGATCTACGGTATAAATATGGTCTGTTGTACTAAAACCGCTTCGGAAACCTGCTTGTTCCTTCGGTTGGCATGAGTCTAGCTGTGATGATATTCTTTTCAGTAAACAAGATGCAAAAAGTTTATACAGGCAAGACATAAGACTTATCGGGCGGTAATTTCCTATATCTTTAGGATCACCTTTTTTATAAAGTAGAATAATTTCCGACTCTGTCCATTGCTGCGGCACAATTTCCTCTATTAGAACTTTATTAAATTAAATTGTAAGGGGTGTTAATAGTAGAGTTCTACTGAGCTTGATGCATTCATTGCTGAAATTATCTGGTCCTGGGCTCTTATCTGGTTTCAATTTATCTATTTGTTTCTTGATTTCTGTTTCCGTAAATTTTTGAATGCTCGTTGTTATTTTTGGTATGTCTTCTTGTATGGTTCTCGTTAAGTCTGATGTAGAATTATAAAGGCTTGCGTAAAAGTCTCCAGCTATGTTTACAATGCCACTCCGTGATGTACAGATGGTAGATCCCGTCTGTAGAGATGGAATCCATTTTTTTGAACTATCTAATTCTTTATAAGCCTTTTTAGTAGATCTCGACTTTTCTAGCCATTTTTCCAGTTTATGTAATCTATGATTTTCATAACATATTTTTATTTCTTTATTCGTTTGCTTGTATAAGTTTCTTAGTTCTTCCTTTTCCTTTTTAGTAAGTTTGCCTTTATTTTGTAGTCTACTTCGTTTTACCATTAATTGAATTGCTTTTTCCGATAGAATTGTTACTTTATTTGATGCTTTATTGTTTCTCAGGCTTGTTAATATCGAGTTTTCTAACTTTTTATAGTATTCGTTGACAGTATGCTTTTCATGGTTTACTACTAGATTAGGTATCAATTTACTTAAATTATTTATGTACAACTCACGTTCCTCTGGAGTTTTTAGTAAGTTTTTAGGGCTGGTGAAGTTTTTTCTGCTCTTTTTTTTCACACTTAGACAAAGAGTCGCTCTCAAAAGTCTATGATCCGTGCCAAAGGAAAAAGAATTCAGCACTTCGTAATTGGAGAATAACTTAGGTTTAGATGTTGTTATGTAATCGATTTCTTTTTTTGTGTTTTTGTCAGGGGAGATCCAGGTCCATCTTCGATTAGCTTTCAATTTAAACATTGTATTAACTATTTTCAAATTTTGTTCGGACACGTACTGAATAAATTTCTCCCCTCTCTTCCTTCTATTTCCGAAACCGTGAAAACCTGCTACTTTATTCTCGTAGTCCCTTGGTTTGCCAACCTGAGCGTTAAAGTCGCCCATGGCTATTATATAATGTGTTGAGATCAGATCATGAGCTTTTTCCAAGTCTTTATAAAATATATCTATCTCTTCTTGTGTGGAGCATTCTGTTGGTGCGTATGCCTGTATAATTGCGAAGTGTAAATTCCCTAGATTTATTTCTAATATGCAAACTCTTTCAGATATACCAGAAAAGCGAATAATATTTTCTTTATATTTTTTTTTGATAAGGAAACCTACTCCATATAGGCCCTTAGTTTGCCCTATGTAGTACATAATGTAGTCTTCGTCTTCTATTATATTTTCACCTAGCCTACGTACCTCGCTTAAGCCCAGAATATCGTGTTTTATATTACGGAGCGCAGTTTTTAATTCTAATAGTTTCTCGGGTGTAGACAATGATCTCGCATTTAGGGTACAAATATTTATTTTATTTTTATTTCCTGAGCGATTATTCTTTGGGGGGTTGTGGTCTGTAGCTCCCGTGGTGACCAGCCATGTTGGGAGAATAGGTTTTGGGGGGGAGAGTGTTAATTGCTATTTCAGTGTTGTTGAACTTTTTGGCTCTTGAGATTTTGTTGTTTTTTCAGGAGCAAACTGCAAAGTGGGCTGTCTTAAGATATGTTTCTCCATGTTTTTTGTTTTATTAATTTTTGTAGGGTTACCTTTTTCTTTTTCTGCACTTGTTCTTGTTGCCTCTGGAGATACTGATAGAGCTCTTTTCTTTTTTTCGATATTTTGCTTACTGTTTTGTTGGTCCTTTAGGATTATAATTTTATCATACTTTATAATAGCAAATCTACCCTGCTCTCTTTCTTTCTCCACTTCTCTTTGGAGCTCCTTGCGCTTGTTTAAAATTTCAAGTGGAAAGTATTCTTTAATATAGTACGGTGTTGGTTCTAGCTTTTTCTTATTTTTCTGAATTTTTATTTTTAGCCCCATTGTGGTTAGCGTTATAACTATAGGTCTCACTTTTTCGCCCTTTTTGCCAAGCCTTCTCGTGCTTTCGATGAAGCTACTGTCGCACTTGATGTTTAGTGTGTTGTTTATTATATTAAGAATTTTTTCCTCTAAATCCCAATAGTTCTTTTCAGTTTCAGCGACTCCAAATATAAGTAAAGTCCTCTGGCTCTGATTCCTCTCTAGTTTATTTATTTTCCTAGCTTGAATTTCTATTTTTTGTTCCAATAGTTCATTTTTAGTTTCCAGATATGTGAATTTTTCGTTAATATTTTTGTTGATAGCCTCTTTGATGTTTTCTTGTATGTTGTGCATGTCTGTTTTTTGTTGTCTCATTTCTTGTTGCATTTCTTTTAATAGGTTCTTTATTTCTTCCATTTTACTCAATTAACTAAATATTAACTAAATATTTTATTTAGAAATTGACGCCCTCTTGTGTTGAATAATAGCACTATTATACTGTGATAGCAGACGTAGCTAGGTCGATCTTGTATTATTTGGTTCTGTCCACTCCTCAATAGATGGCGCTAGGAATATTGATTTGTTAAAATAATACTTTTATTTTATAAGAATAATATAAACAAATATATTTCACTTGTTTTCTTATTTTATCACATCATTTACTCAGTAATTTGTCCACAATAGTTCTTCATATAATTTTAATTCTTGAGCACAAAAACTATGACACAGCTTTAAATCGGTGACCGTTATGATGACCTCCGGATTACACGTCTTTTTTACAAGTCTTTTACTGTTTTTAATGCAAACTTCATATGATCTTGGTAATTTGAGCACTTTTTACTGTTTTTACGTGAGACTTGGAATTATTCACAGGAAAAAAAGAATTATTTAACACAACTAACGACGGAACAGATGTTAACAGTGGCACTCCTAAGCTATATGAAACTATAAACTATCTTAATATTATATCGCGTTTACAAGAACTAGTTAATGTTATCAAATACTAGCTTTTATTTTTGTGGCATACGTATAGCAAAACCACTCTCAAAAACTCTTAGGCGTTTTATATGACACATTCATCAGAGATAACTCTGACTACAGGTACACTGTGTTAGATCGAAACTTTAACGAATATTATATAGCCTATAGGCTTCTTTAAAAAGCGGACTATTTTATTCCTTTTGCATTTTTTTTATTTTGAACCAGTATTAACGATAAGCGCGATTAATCAATTTGACTCCTTAGCTTAATATTGTTAGTAGAGATATGTTATTTATATGTACACTACATAGCATCGGAGTTTAGAGAAATTGTTTTTTTTTCTTATCACGCTGTATCCCGCACATAACAAGCTGGATACCTAGTGGCAAGACACTCCGTTCCCATTAATACTCTTCCGTTCGATACTTTCCTCCGAATTCTGGCGGTGTTGCCAAATGGCAACGTATTTCATATTTCGTATCCTCGAGTGAGAATGGAACTTCTAACCTGTCACGTTGTCGCGTGTGATAGTTACACGCTTTCGGCCATGACTGGCCTCATATTACATTAACAGTAAGTAATTTAAATTAGATCTTATTCAATTATCTTTGTTGTTTGATCCAACACGTCAAGTTCTTAAAGTTAGTGAGGGATAACGGACAGGGGACTTGCAAATTACAACCATTCATCACGCCTTCACATCACTCACATCTGGGGCTTACATACGGACTGATAATCCAGAAATTAATATTCATATCAAGTTTTCATGTCTATCTGACGGCTACAAATAGTTGCTATATTGTTTTAAATGAACAGATTAATGTGAGGCTCGATATTTATATAAATATGTAGGCTTAAATAACGCAGTTAGGAAATGCTTACTTTTGTATAGGTACACGCAATGATTATTGGTTCTATCAAATTGATATTTTCGTCCGTCTAGATCATTTATCATAAGATCACGCGGAGGTATTAAGCTGCAATTCATACAAAATGCTTGAATGATATTTTTCAAGGTCCCTTGAAACTCAGAAAAAATTACAGGCACAACAGTTATGACAGGCACGAAGTGAGAAGTTAAAGTAAAAATAAAGAAAAATATCAGAAAATTGGAAAATTATATGTTTTTTTTAAACATTTTTAAAATGTCAATCCACACTTAGGAAAGATAAATACTTATTTAGAAAACGTTAAAAATTTGAACGTAGCGGGACTCGAATCCGCGCCTCCTGGAACCAGGACCAGGAAAGAAACCGACCAGGTTTCCAGGAGGCGTGGGTTCGAGTTACGCTACGTTCAAATTTTTATACGTTTTCTAAATAAGTAAATTATATGTTTCTTAGAAATAAAAACTTTTACAATCTTATTATTAATTTTATATTCCCGATAAGAGAATTTTGTAATCTCCTACAAGTTGTACTTGCCATTGACCGATAATACTGAAATTGCTACGTAACCCTCAGTGGGCAAGACCGACTCGCACTGGACAGAAAATTAAAATCAGCTTCACACTGTATCCCGCACACTGCAGGGTAGGCAGAGGGAACCTTAAGACACTCTGTTCCCCAGTTTCTGCCGAATTATGGTGGCATTGCGTGTTGAGTGGCAGAACTCAACGCCGCTCGCACTGGACAGGTATTTTAAATTATATTAATATAATCTGTATGTAGTTAATAACTATGTATGAGATTGTATACTTGAGACTTACAGAATGATATCAAGAATAAATATACATACATGTTGAAGTAAATATAAAAAAAAGCTTACATCGTTCATTAGAAATAATCTTTGTTTGATAATTATAAGCTGGAGTTTCTTAAGTTATTTATAAAAATAGTCTTTATGTCCCCTTTTTTGTTCTAAACAATTCATACTAACAATTCTTCTAAAGTTTAGAATGTTGACAATAAATTTCTGTCTCCGTTTAATTCGACGATAATATATCGAATAACATTGAAGTGATATGAGATACGACACAAACCGACGACCGACTTCAAAACCGTGTCCGAATAGGGTTATGCAAATTCTGAACCATGCGGCTCGGCTGGATTTTGTCAATTACCGTCGAAATACCCTTACTATACACGATGACTATATGAGACATTAGTTTTAAAAGTTTTTTTTTGTATTTCTTACATACTTTTTATGTTTATTTTAAAGTTGACTCCTTATCCCACAAAAAGCAGAGTAGACAGAGAGAATTTAGTGATAACATATTAGATACTCCATTCTCCACTGTCCATCTTATTTTCTAGATGTTGTCATGTGGAGTACCGAATCTCAATATTTTGTCAGGAAGATCTGGAAAATATTTATATACATATATAACATTATAAATATATAACGTTATATACGTAACATACGTAACGTTATATCATATAACACTGCATTTTTCTTTAAAACATACACCTAATTATGATTTAAGGTGGTTTTTTACGTAAGAATAGATCACGATCAGTCGCTCAGTATTTTTCTTTATGGAACAACAAAAAAACGAATTGTTACTATGTTATATAATAGGTACGCGCATTCTGTATAATACGAGTGACGTCTTAGTATAAGGTAATTAATAAAAAAAAAACTACGTTATTGTGGACTTAAGCGGGACCTGAACCCGCATTAACATAGCATTCATATAGCATTTTATACGTTTTATACGTAGCTTCTTAAAAACTGGGGTAAAAACGTTTGGACGATTTTTAAGAGACTGAGATTTGAGTACCAAATCGAGTCTATATTATAATTTATTAATTATTTAATTTTTAAGTTTAATAAAAATATCTATGTTTCCTTAGTGTGACTATAAATATTTTTAATACTTTGGACAATATACAGTGTCATTTAGTCATATCTTGCTGAAATATTATATAGAAATTACATATGTAAATATATTCATAAATATACACGAAATCAACTTACTTCAGCGATATTTTTTCCAGACTATCCAAATATATTTCTTAGTAAATATATTGGAAACTGACTGTAGATCTATTTACCTTACAAACAAGATTTTGATTACATTACCGCGAGATCGATAGATCGGACGTGATGGGAATGTCTATGGGCATTCTTTGACATCTACTTTGTTACTATTGAGACTGGGTGCTATATATCCGCACTTGGTTCGTTAGTTTTATATAAATTCTTCTTACTATTTAAGCTTAGTAAGATTTACTCTTCTAACGTTCAATTTTTACTATTATATTCGAGTCATTTTTTATTTTGATTTTCGATTTTTTCCCATATACAGAAATTGTGATGTACTACACGGAACATTATTTTACGATTAGTTTAAGATTACAAACAAAAGAAAGCTTATATTTTGACATTACTTGTTGAGCGGTGATGACTTCCTTCTTCATTTTCCTCATTATTTTTCCGTTTCCCGAGTAGGAATCCAATTGGCAACCGTCGCGTTTACAATCAGATTCTGTGCTGCTGCACTATGAGGACCTTAACTGTTTCTTAACGTCTTAAAAATCTAAATTGTGTACGGAGTGATTTATTATGAAAGTAATATTATTTTCCTATACTATGCCAAGAGTAAGTAGAAATAAAGAAGAAAACTCGTTTAAAAATACAGTATTAAAATCTTTGGCGCTTTCAATCAAGGCTAAGAAATCGTTCTTAAGTGCGGTTACTTAATGTCGTCAGTTAGAGTCGACTCGTGCTATAGTAATTTAAATAAAATATTCACAAAAGTTCGGCTTGCTTTTAACCGTTGAAAAATAGGATTTGTAACAGAAATTTATTGTTCCTTCTCAAGATTATATTAAGTAGGTATTTGAAGTATGGAAATTTTCTTAAAAGAAAAGCCGCCCGCGGCTTCTCCCGCTTGAACTACATGATTATTGAGTAAACAGAAGAAGATAACTATAATGACTTCTTGTATGATTTTTTATTGAAGATAACCTTCACCAACAATTCAATCTTGATTACTTTATTGTATGAACTACGCTTAAAAATATTTAATTTATCAACAGTCATATAACCAAGACGTTTCGAATGTCATTCTGTGGCCAAGAATACTTTATGCTTAGCGTCTTCTATCTATTGGGCTTAAAATATAACTGAAAAAAATGAGATGTTAAATTTCAAATAATATATTATATTATTTATATATATACGGAAACCAATGTCGTGATTTGTTTTTCTGTCTTCTTATACATCTTGTAAGATTGGAAAGACAAATCGCGACATTGGTTTCCGTCACCTAGCAGGCAAAGCAGGCAATGTTTTTAAGCGTAATACTATTATGGCAGAGGTTGGAGAATGAAGTTTCTTACTATTAGTTTTTTTTAAATAAATAAATAGCTTGAACTTGAAAATCATTAAAATATAAGTGTATATGTGAATCCATTAAAATATATCTTGTAAAAGATATTTCTTGCAAATATTTTAAATTTTAGTTCGTATGGAAGAGATTTTTCAATCTCGGAGAGTACGTATGCAAGAATCATAACGGCTCTTTCAAACATCTTACTAGCGTAGGAACAAAGACACGCATCCGTCAAAAGATTTCTTAGCAAAATAGCACACAAACCATACACAATTTAATCAGTATATTGGTTATAGAGAATACAATGATTTAAATTTAAATTTTAAAATCAATATTTGTCGGTTCTACTTAATTTGGCCAAATCAGTCCGTTGTCACGATAAGAAATTCTGAAAATGAGAGGATAGTAAACAACAAAACAGCTGCAAAAATTAAATTATTAATATATATACAATTTATGATATGTCCAAAAGCATATTTTTGTATAACCAAGGAATTATCAACGAATAGTTCATTTTATTATGGAACAATCAACATATAGTAACTTTTCCAATGTTTTGCGTATCTAAAACTCTGCACTAAATTGAAATTTTTGGTGCCATATTGTAATCCTTTTAAAATCTATATTGTATTTTAAAATTGAACATATAGGAAGTCGATCGTGATAGGCTTAAACGCAAAGCTGTCAGACTTTTAGTTTTATTGTTTTAGAAGAATTGAATAAAGTTTTAACAATATTGTTAAAAAAATTGAAACATTAAAAAACGTTTTATTTTATTTAATGTCTCATGTCTTTTAAAAATATTCAAGTCCAGTGCTTGTAATATTGGTTGCAAGTTCAACTTCAAACCATCTTAAAAAATAAAAATTAACACAACAGGGTAGGTAGAGGGAATCAAGTGTTACGACACTCCGTCCCTTTTTTTCACCGAATATTAGAGGCATTGCGTGTTGAGTTAGCCATTTTATCTAATAATTATATAATGCAAAAATAATGTTTACCTTACCTTTGCTTATATTTATAACATTATAATATATTTATTGAGTTAAACAAGGTGTGGCTTTAGATTTCAGCACCCTCTTCTTTGATACAATATATTCCGAAAAATAACAGTTTTCTTTTGTAAAATTGTATTCACCATTAAATAGGTCAGTAGGAGTTGTCTATAGGGTGTATTTGAAAGAGGGCGATGATACTCTTGAACCTTCACTGCGTCGGTAGCTCCCGTTTGGCCTCGAATACGAATCGTCACATAATGAGACCGTGAAAAACACTCGTTTCTCGCAACTCCTTACTTACTACCTAACTGGCTTCAAATGAAAACGCCTAAAATAGACGATCGAACGAATTTATATCTTATTCCTGTGGAATAGCTGATACATTTTCATTGTTTCCTTTAACACTTAAAAGATACTTCCACGAATCGTCCTTTGATACTTCGATAATATTGAGAAAATAATAGAGCGTGTTCTTGTTCATGCGAAGATATGTACTTGATGGAATGTGTAATCTCTGTGGCGCCCTATTGAGACCCTTTAATTTAATATGTAACGTTTTAACGCTTATTTTTATGGTAGCGCAATTTTTTTAGAATTACAAATATACATATAAGTTTAATAAATAGTAAAGTAGAGGCTAGAGGCTAGGCTAGAGGCACAAGCGTGCGAGTGTAAACGCGACAGATTATCGATTTGATTTCCATTTCAGGAAATTAAATATTTAATATATTCATCCGAGCTCTTGTGATGAGGCAAAGTGTGGTGGTGAGTTTTGTCCCTATTCTCTAGCCTCTAGAATTGAAAAGAAAGTTGGGAACTAAAATGTCTTAATGTGAACAGAGTGTCTTAATACTAGGTTCCATAGACACTGACAATTTTACAGTATACTATTATAAAATTATTATAATTAATTAAACTCGTGATAGAAAATGATCATAGCTATAGAAATAAAACTTTTGTTTTATTTTATTTAAATCAAGAAGGATTTGAACCTACTAGTAGCTTACTTAGCAAATATCGCTTAACTACGTGACTCAATGGTACTATCATGGCGTATATTTAATTTTATAAAATAGAAAAGAAAATTGGACTCCACTCCATTTTATTTCTAATATCATACAAACAACGATAGCGTATGGGGGTGGCGCTATATCAAAAGTTAGGAGCTAGATCTCGAAGCACGTCACAGTTACTGCACGCCACTGCAACACATCCGATGAGAAATTAATAGCCGTTTGCACTAACTTAGTCTCGGATGCTCTTCCGTATGTGATAATTTAGAATTTAGTATATTATCTAGAAACTGTTAAAGTGTATTTAATTAAACTTATTGTTTAAATTATTGTGATAAAGTTGACGCAATAAAATTATGAAAGTACATATTCGTATGTATAATGCAGCAATAAAATAAAACTTATATAAAAATTTAAACTCTAGATTTTTTTTAAATAACAGACAAACGTCAAAATCTATACTTATAAAAATCTGAACGTAGCGGGACTCAAACCCGGGTTCGTTCGAAAACGTATGGCCTAGTGGACAAAGCGTCTGATCGGTTTCCAAGGGGCGTGGGTTTGAGTAACCCTACCTTCAAATTTTTGTTAGTTTTCTTAATAAATATTTTTCTTTTCTAAATATGGAATAACGTTTTTAAAAATGTTAAAATATAAATCAAATGAGTTCAAACTCGGGTTACTTTGTGTCCTCATAGTGTAAAAATGACCAACTTCCGATTCCATCATCAGATCAGCTCATTGTCATCATAATAGTACATTGTCATCTGATTTAATCGGATATCAGAAAGTGAGGAGAAAATGGTCTGCAAGATGCTAGTAGTAAAACGTATTCAAATTATCACGTATCTCCTAGATTATAGTAGAAGCCAGCTGTGGCGCAAGGCACTAAGTGTGAGTGTAAAACCGATTAGTTGTGGGTTCGATTCCCACTTGAGGAGAGGAAATATTTATTTAAATTTATATTTCCATGTCTTGCTGCTTCGCTCTTCTTGTCGAGAAATAAAATAAAATTTAAATAATTTTTAACTTATTTAGCAAACAGTTTTAATAACAATATTGGAACAAAGAAACGAATTACAAAAGTCATATTATATTTTTTATTTTTTTTATAACATAATAATCTATATTTAATTCAATTTATAATATAATGAATAATCAATCATTAATTGATTTTACTACAAATGTTGAAAAATTTAACAGAATGAAAACAAATTGTTATAGTAAAGCGGAAAGCTACATCTAAAAACTATTATTAATAACGTAGAAAATACCGTCCGTGTTAAGTCTTGTTGGCAATATAATTTAAAATCTATTTGTGCTTTGCTTGTTCTCGGTTTTCATATCTTATTTATTTTAATGAATAGAATTGCTATTCGTTTGTAAAGGATACGTTATTACATATGCTCGTGTATTTACTTTAAGTAATACTATGCTTTTTAGGGTTCCGTACCTGAAAGGTTAAAACGGAACTTTTATAGGACATTTTGTTGTTGGTCTATCCCTCTGTCAAAACCATTTATCAAGTATCCAGCTGAAATTAACATCAAATATTCAGATCTATAGATTCTTGAAGCATAGAAAAAGTCAAGGCGTAGCTTCAACGAAATCAAAAGATACACAAGTATTTATTCATTAATTCTGCAATATTTTGTATGAAATTCGTAAATTCTTAATCAAAAGCTATTGAGTACTTCCAGTGGACCTACAATTATAATTAAATTTAGCATAGAGTGCGGACTTAACGTACAAATAAAGAAAAAAATCCCTAATGTGAAAATTTAGAAGTATTTCATTTAAAAAAACTCCTGAACTTACATTTGTAGTTCAGTATATAAAAAATGATATCATTTTTGTTCAGTATATAAAAAATAATATCATTCGCGACTATATAGTCGCGAACTTAAGTATGTCTACTCTTATAAGTTGTACTTCTACAATCTCAAAATTGGTATGGAAGCCTTGGTAGGCGTGTCCGATTCGCGCTTGACTATTTTATTATGTATATTACTGTACTCTGCTTTAACATCGTTCAAACTGGTACTAGTATATGAACTTTTAATTGCATATTATCCTATTTCAGCCCAATTTATTTTCAGATGCACCTAAAATTAAATTAAATTAGTTTCACGCTATATCCCGCACACGGCAGGGTAGGCAGAGGGAACCTAGTGTTAAGACACTCCGTTCCCCACTTTCTGCTGAATTTTTGAAGGTATTACGTGTTGAGCGGCAGAACTCAACGCCGCGTTTTGCCTCGACACCAGAGCGAAGAAATGGAAAATAAATTTAAGTAAATATTTCATCTCCTCGAGTGGGAATCGAACCCACAACCAGTCGGTTTTACAGTCACACTTTGTGCCACTGCGCCACGCCAAATAAGAAATGACAATATTCTTAAACAAAAACATTTATCCGAGTTGGGAACGAATCCATCACCATCGCTTGTATATATAGTCAACTATTTCGTAACTGTTATATGAAACTAAATAAAATTCTTTATAAATTCATATCAAATATTCGTCTCAAGCACATCAATTTAAACAGCTTCTTGCATATGAACTAGGGTATTTGAATAACGCTCTTTTCTAGAATGAAATATGAAACAAGTGAAGGGGTGGAATATGATGGATGCAGACTCGGAGCTCAAAACGTGGATTAGAGCCATTCATCACGATATCGGCTCCTTTAACGGCTGATTGCGCGACGGCCAATGAAAATAGCAAAATTTGTAATATGAACGGAAGTGGGTAAACGATTGATGTATACAAGAGCTTAAGTTTGGAATAAATACTTTTTTAGCTTCACGCTGTACATAGAGAAGTAGTAAAACGCTTTCGTTTCACACATCATGTTGAATTTTCGAGACATTGCGTGTTTAATGGCGGAACTTAACGCTACGCTTAGACGCTTAATTAAATAAGGAGGTTATTAATTAAATCTTTATAATTATTTTTGTAGGATATAAAATTGATTTCAATTATATACATATTATAAAATATTATTAAAATACAAAACTATCACTATCATCTTATTATTATATAAAAATATTATATACCTATATATACTTCAACTTTTACTTATTTTTAAAGTTCATCTCTAGAATTAATAAAATAAATATACAATACATTTTTAATATACCATTTCGTTACGAAATGAAAATGTAATACACTCACACGATTCAATAAATAAATACATTTCACTAGAACCTTAACTTCTTTAGAATGTTTTACATGTAGTTTTCTAGACACCTATAAATTCTTTTCTCATTTTATCGGACGTTGTAAGGTCATTTATTTGCCTTATATTGAAGAACGTGGCTCTTCGGCGCCATTTATACGGAAGAGCAGTCTCGACGTGAAATCGAAGCGATTCAATGCATTTTTAAACTATCTGCAGTTTCAATAAATACAAAATAAATATCTAATATTCGGAAATTAAAATTAACATTTGAGTATTCTGGTTTAATATATACCAGCTTCACGCTGTATCCCGCACACAGCAGGGTAAGCAGAAGGAATCTAGTGTTAAGACACTCGGTTCTCCACTTTTTGCTGAATTTGCGTGTTGAGTGGCAGAACTCAACGCCGCGCTTTACCTTGACACCAGAGCGAAGAAATGGAAATATCAATTTAAATAAATAGTTCATCTCCTCGAGTGGGGATCAGACCTACAACCATTCGGTTTTACAGTCACAATTTGTGCCCTTGCACCGACTGGCCCCTTATATGTCGTTTCAATATTTTTTTAACCCACGAAATAAAAAAGGGTGTTGTAAGTTTGACTTTTCTGTCTACGTCTGCTTCTGGTACCTGTAGCTCCTATATTAATGACCGACAGCGTTAACCGAAAAAAGATAATAAGGTGCCGTTATCAACGACAGCTAAACGTCAATATATCTGTTTAAATGGCAATGATAAGTTCAAACTTTCTTGATGGGCAATTAAATTAGCATTAACTAAGCATTACAATCGTTTTATTATCACTATAAAATATACACTGGCCACGTTTAAGGCACTAAATGTAGTAACGTAGCTAGCCAAAAGAAATTAAGAAAGATATTTCCTTGTGTAAAACGATTTGTAATTATATCTTTAATTTGATTTTATATATTCTTAAATATTTATACTAGGCATTTTCCAAGAATATGAGACATTGCGGAGCTCAACGCCGTGGTTTGTAGTATCAGAAGAGGAAAAGGAAGAATGAAGTCACCCAATCAATATGTTTAAAATCACACGCTACTCCACAGCGCCATACATACGTGAAATGTGTCAAAATAGGAAAAAATATAATATATTTGGGATAAAAATAAAATTAAAACATTAATATTGTATTTTATGTATATTTCTATTTTTTTCAATAGATAAATTAGCCCAATATCCCAGAGCCGCCAGACCCACGTCATTTTAGCAAAGCTGAAATTTTGACTCTACTATGTAGTTAAGACTAATATGTAGTTAAAACAATATGGGTACTCACTAAGTTGAAAATGGGACTCTTTCTAAGGGAGCACCAAATAAAGGTATATCTTTGTCTGGGAGTATGTTTGAGCCATTGGATTGGTCTGGATGCTTACAGAGGATCGCAATAATAATCAATAATATCTAAAGTTAAACGTTGCTAGTAAACGTATTTTTCCCTAACCTTACAGAAACTTAAGGACGTCTGGTAGGAGTAAAGGCCCACGTAAAGGGTCTGGTAATAATAAATATACATTTTTTATACAATAATAAGCGTTTCTACTTTAACGTAGTTGAGTGTGTACCTGAAGTAGGCACTACGTCCGAACGGGCCCCACTTTCAAGTCAGTAAGTACTCATATCGTCTTAACTACATATTAGACTATTAATCCTCAAAATTTCAGCTTCGGTAAAATGGCGTAGCTATAGGGGCCCTAGGATCTCAGTCTAAATGGTTATAAATTTATTATTAATCTAATATTTAGCACATAAAATACTTTCTAGATAAAAATTATATAGAGTAGGTCTCTCTATTAAAACTCATTGAATCACACATCTTTTAAAGCGGCTGATATACGAAGCGAATTGAATTTATGCCGTCGGGAACTCGAGCTTGGCGTGCTCTTTATTTTTGAATATTGATTTTAAAATATTATTATACTTTGATCTATGTACGTAATACACTCATAACTTTTACCTACGTTCTTCCCACGATGAAACGGAGATACATACGGTATATGCGTTTGGGGTGAGGGGATGTCTGTTTGGTTGTGTGTGTGTATGTTTGTGTAAACCAATTAACTCCAATATTTAATTACCATTTAATTTCAAAATTACTGGTTTGATTTTGATAATAATACAATTTATGAATAGATTTATTATTATTAATTATAGTAATGTTTGATTTTTAGTAATTGTCTTGTAAAAATAAGGAAAAGATATATGCAGGGACAAAAGAAAAAAAAAATAATTAAGGTCAGTCGTGCTGCATGAGCACAAAGTGTGACTGTAAACGCGACAGGTCGTGGGTTTAATTTCCACTCGAGTTATAGGCAAAGTGCGGCGTCGAGCTCCGTCACGAAACGAAATTCCTCCAGAAATAGGTGGAAAACAACGGAACGGAGAGTCTTAACACTAGGTTCCCTCTGCCTACTTAACACTAGGTTCCCTCTGCCTACCCTGCTGTGAGCGAGATGCAACGTAACGCTAAAAAAAAACATATATTATATCTTTTTCATAGGACATAATCCTATTTAAAATTCTAACCGTAACACTCGCATAAAACGAAAAGCACGCTTTAAATTAAAGCAGGTAATCTGTTCAAAAGAACCAGGAGGTAATTAGTTAAAGATTAACACTAGCATCTTATACTGTGACTGTTTTATAACTATTTTCTAATTAAGTAATATAACTCTTGTAGTAGTAGAATTATGTCAGAATTAAGTTTAAACATACTGCGCGCTTACAGCGGCAGCGGGGCGATTTTAATAATAAATTTCTTGTCTAGAGAAGCTTGGGGATGTGAGGTGTATAATTTTACAAAGAATGCCTTCTATTTAATAATTCAATTTATTATTGTAGAGAAAAATGTTATATTTTTTATAACTAAAGATGGAAGTGAAGCAAAATTAGGTGGGTAACGTCATTTCGACGTTGATGGCGAGATGAAAAGAAATGATCTTTTTTTACTAGGTGTATTTAACTTGCAATGTACGAGAGGCAGTATATTTGATTAGGTAATCTTGCAAGTTAAATTGGAAGCATTTCCTCTTATTCTACGGAATTGATGACTATTCATGAATATGATAAGCATTACCTGATCTGACACCCAGGAACGGCTCCATTCAATATATCTCCTCAACGGTGGACAGAATGAATATGCAATTTTGTATATGCAGTCAACTATAACAGTTAATATCAAAGTCAACCATGGTCGCCATGGCGAGGCTGCTGCGTCAGAGCTTGGCTCATTGAACAGATCTACCCGAAGATGAAAAGCTAAACATGCAACTTTGTATACACCTGTTCTACTATGACATTCAATATCAAAATCAACCATGATGCGTTTATTGCGCATGCAGCGTTTTATTACAATTTAGTATGATATAAAAGCTTGTCGCGAGAATACTAACTAGGTTTATAATTTAAACGTATTATATACAGCGCTATTAATTGTTCTTTTTTTTCATTTTTGCGCTTTTAAATAAAAGTTACGTATGTTTTTTTTTATATTATTATTTTATTTTGTATATATAATTAAGCATTGTTCTTATCTTTACCACTTTGCAAGAAAGCATAGTTTAAAATACCCAATAAAAGCCTAATACTATTGATATTTTGGCAAAAAAATTAAATGATTTTTTCAAACAAATAAACAATAAAATTATAACACAATAGATATTATAACACAAAGTAATATCGAATATTCTATATTAATTTCAACTCCTAGCTTTCTATTCTACAGACCCTTAGAGCACAGCAAAAAACAAGCGCTTTAGAAAATGTATTCAAAAGATAAGCATGTACGCATTATTTTTGCTGCATTTTGTATATAATTCAACGCGTAATTAAAATGTATAGATTACTTCTCTTGCATATATACTTATGAAATTTGGCAAAAGGTAAAATCTCAAAAATAAATATAATATTTCCAAAAAAAGGATCGCTGTCGAATATAATGTATATCTAAATAAAAAACAATGTAAAAAAAATTAAGTAAAGAAAAGTATATTTTTTATACAATTTAAAACATTAATGATTAAACTCTGTATATAGATGCATTTTAATGACAGAGTGCTCGGACTTCAACCTGCACTTTCCTGTCCTTTGAGAAAGTTCCTCGTTGATTTCGCTCCAAGATAAAGGTAAATTTCTTTCTTATTTTCATCATATTATTTTCTTTCTTAAGTTAAAATGAAAATGACAAATTTTTACCTTCCTACAAATAACGTGAAAGTCCAATTCTATCATAAAAGTCAAATCTTCGTGAGTAACGAGATAACTTAGGAAAAAGAAGTTACTCGCTTTTCACTTGATACTATTCTAAGCGATATTTGAGTATGTTTTTTGTATGTTTATTGTTAAATTGTATTTTTTAATATTATATAGTTGTACGTTTTTACTGGGGCCAGTCGTGGCGCAGCGGCACAAAGTGTGACTGTAAAACCGACTGTTTGTAGGGTTCGATCTCCATTTGGGGAGATAAAATATTTACTTAAATTTATATTTCCATTTCCTCGCGCTGCTGTCGAGGCAAACCGGCGTTGAGTTCTGCGTTGAGTTCGGCGTTCTAACACGCAATCCGGCAGAGAGTGGGGAACGGAGTGTCTTAACACTAGGTTCCCTCTGCCTACCCTGCTGTGTGCGGGATGCAGCGTGAAGCTGATTTATTTATTTTATATAGTTTTACTGTAATTTAGATAAAATATTATCACTCACAAAATTATCTTTTAATTGTCTGTATTATACAATACATTATTTCAAACGAGGTAACTTGTTATCCCACACGTAGCATAAACATATAAACACGATCACAATGGATCGAAACCAAGACTGAGGAAGTCAAACATTCGATTGTCGAATGGTGGTTCCCATGTAAACATCTTGGTTCTGGTAAACAATTCGCATAATACGTGCTTCATCAGTTGCATTCGGCTATATAAGGACGTATACGTTGACACGTTACTCTCATACACATTGGGACTTAATCATGTAAAAGTTAATATTAATTCAACTTTAAATTTAAGGGAAGGAAGGAATTTTTTTATAAGCTCAAGAACACTAAGAGATAAACTCAAAAGTTCTTCACATTTAACGGCCCTGGAGCACACGAGACGGCACGGTAGTTTGAGTGCGTTTCGTAAAACTGCGCTATAACGAAGCTTGTTAGTGTACCATTGTAAGGAGATTGTCAACTGCAGTGTAGACACCTCCTGAGCGAGGCGTGCAAATGGAACTAATGAATTTTCTCTCAGTTTGCACCCTAGCTGCGCTCGTGCCGCAAGCGTTAGGTGAGATTCTTTACGTTGGTTCACTCAACCTTTTAGTTTTTTTCTAAGTACATAAAGTTGTCATTTCGATCTGTATTCGTGGAAATAAAATATTTAATATATTCATTTCTTTGCTCTGGTGGTTAGGCAAAGCGCAGTGTTGAGTTCCGCCACTCCAAAATTGTTGGCATAAAGTGGGGAGCGATGTGACTTAACACTAGGCTCCCTCTGCCTACCCTGCTGTGTGGGGGATACAGGGTGAAGCTGAAAAAAAAACTTTATGGCTTCCCTGAGTCAAAAGTTATACTAATTGTAAATCTCGATACGCAGCAAAATAACCTCAAGACGGCATCATTTCCTCCGCCACCGCGCACGATGCGTTACTGTTCTCGTTTATGTAATAAATTCTAAAAGTTCTTCTAAAAGTTATAGACGTATTCATGTCAAAAAATATTAAGTAAAGATTTTTTTAAGCTGTTAACTTTATCATAGGTAGTTTTAATGCAAATTTGTCATTAAGTAAGGAGTAAGGAGTACATGTATCATATTTAAAAGAAATTCTTCTTTCAGGACATTCGAATGCTCAAACAATTAATGACAGTGTTTTTAACAATTCGATTGTAATTAAAAATGACTCATTATCATTAAAAAATGTGACTACACCTTCTACTCAAAATGAATTAATATACAAAACAAGCAATATAGATATACCTTGCAAGAATTGCCATGGCTGCATACAAAAAGCAATACAGTCTCATGTGATCTCTTCGCATCTTAAAACTGAAAGTTATCTAAACCCACTAGATCAAGAAGATAGTAAAAAGCGAATTAAAAGAAAGACCGCCCTGAACACAGCACAAAGTATCACAGATAAGAAATCCAAAAAAATAAAATTTAAAAGGAACAAAACGGTATCAATAATCAAATATAATAACAGTGGCAGGATATACGCACTAAAAGTGAAAGAAATACAAACCAGTGCCATCAAAAATAATTCAATAACGACATGTCAAGTTTATAGCATCCAAAACCATTTCCCATGCGAATCACCAGATGCTGATTTAATTCTAACTGCTTCAAATAGAAAAATAAAAAAGAATAGTAAAAAGAAACGTAGCAAAAGACAAAAGAATGTGTCGAATACAAAAACGACAGTAATTGCACCGGCATTTAGTAAAAGCCAAATCGACAGTTCTCAAGTTCCCGAACAAATAATGCCATCAATAGAGGAAATGTATTGAGTTATAATTGGGATTTTGACAATTTTTATTATAATTGATATTTTTTTTTAAAATGTAATACTGTGATAGTTAGGTATTTTTATATGTGCAGAAATTTATATCAATGCAGTTAAGAAATAAAATAAACATTTATATTTTGCATGAAATATTTTTTTTATCGTAAGTCGAAAGTCGTAAGAAATTATATAGCGTGATAAGTAACAAAAAAGTCGATAAATCACTTCTTTCTTCAATTTTTACCCGGACAGATCGAGACAGTGCATTTTTTTATAATATTATTATTACATAATAAGACAATCCTAGGTGCAGCAACATGGAGTATGACTGTAAATCCACTTGTGGAGTAATGAATAATTTTTATCTCCACGCTTTAATAATTTTACATTACAAAGTGCAGCTTATAGTTTCGCGAGTCTACACGCAATGCCTCGGATTAGGATGGAAAGCGGAGAACAGAGTCTTGACACTAGATGCTCTCTGCCTAAATTGTACTATATGCAGTATACAGTACAATTCAAATCAAGAGTGAGAATTTAATAAATAAACCTACATGTTCATATGTATCTTATTTCCTTGATGCAGGAGCATAAACGTACGACTGCAAACGCGACAGATTTTGGGGTTTGGTTCCCACTCGAGGAAATTATTTATTTCGTAATTTTATTTCCTTGCTCTGGTAAGAAAGCAAAGCGCGGCGTTGAGTTTCGCAACTCAACTCACAGTGCCAACAGAATTCGGCAGTGATTTGGAGTGGGACACAGAAGTGTTTTAATGGGAATGGAGTGTCTTAACACTAGGTTCTCAGCTTCCCTCTACCTGCCTTGCGGCGTCCTTTATACAGCGTAAAAAATCTTGTTTTTCACCTAAGTTTTTCTTAGTTGACAAGTGTTTTTTTTTTATTTTCAATGAAGAAATTATCTAAATTCTTAATTAAAAATAACAATATAACAAATAATCATAAAATAACAATTCTAATTCATTGTGAGAAATGAATATCATTAAAAATATATTGTTGAAATTATAGAAATACTAAAATGTGTTAAAAATTTTTTGTTGATATTTCACTATATTTACATAAATATCATTCCAACCTTCAACTACAGTAGATGCGCGAGCGAGCCGATAAAAGTACAAACAACTTTACTCACAGTTATATATATTTACTGGCAATGTGCATGACAAGTTTTTAACTTATTTTCATATCAATATTGTTGTAGGAAATGTGACCCAGATAAAGTAAGTATAGCTGATTTGTGCATATATTTTTATTTGACAATATGAATAATGCCATACTTTCATTATTTTGAGGCCAGTCGTGGCGCAGTGGCACAAAGTGTGACTGTAAAACCGATTGGTTGTGGGTTCGATTCCCCACTCGAGGAGATGAAATATTTACTAAAATTTATATGTCCATTAGGCGTTGAGTTCTGCCACTCAACACGCAATGCCTCCAAAAATTCAGCAGAAAGTGAACGGAACGGAACGGAACGGAGTGTTTTATTACTAGGTACCCTCTGCCTACCCTGCTGTGTGCGGGATACAGCGTGAAGCAAATTTTTCTTATTTTTTTTTATTTCATTGTTAAAATATAATCTGAATAAGCAGCAGTAATAAATACTAGGAATCGAAACCACATTTATCGTGTGTGGTCAATCTCTTTTCTAGTGCACTAAAACGTTTGAAATCATATAATTAATAATAATAGATTGCAAGACTGAGGCTTTGAACAGACAATTTCTAAGAGACGGGTCCAATATTTTATACGTTTACTAAAACAACAGTTGATGAATGGATAAAAAATATATAACATCCCACTTGGATATATCGCAATTGGATCGTGTCAGATCACACACAATTGCTGCCTCTTCAAATATAAAATAATATACTTTTAGCTAAAGATTTTATATCACAGAAAATACAGTATGTTTTAACTCAACTTTTATAAAAATACTATCTTTTAAAAAAATCTATTGAAAAAGTCTGCGATAATATTTGTTTATCCCTGAAGGTTGAGCTACAGGAACCATTTTAATCTATACTTATAATAAATCTGTAGAAAAGTCGTTTTTGTACATTGAAATATTTTTTAAAAAATTAGCCAGGGTGTTAAAGGATAACTAACAGAATCCATTTCCAACATTTTTGGAATTTTTGTCTGTTTGTCTGTTTTCCGGTTTATGTGAACACGCATCACGTCAAAAGTACACAATATATTTAAGCAAATTTTATACGTAAAAATTACCAGTAAATCAAAGTAACATTTAGTGTTTACTTCATTGTAATAGCTTCACTCTATCAAAAGATATAAGTATTTAAGTTTCCAAGAAGCTTATATTTGAGATTCTACTATCTCAGATACAAGATAATCTCGATACAAGTAACGCTATCTATTATATAGTTTGGAAAGGCTACCGCTACACTCTATAAAAAAATAATGTACTTAAAGTTTTTGAGGCCGGTCGTGGCGCAGTGGCACAAAGTGTGACTGTAAACTGACTGGTTGTGGGTTCGATCCCCACTCGAGGAGATGAAATATTTACTTAAATTTATATTTCCATTTCTGCTACTTAACACGCAATGCCTCCGGAATTCGGCAGAAAGTGAGGACGGAGTGTCTTTCACTACGTTCCCTCTGCCCACCCTGCAGTGTGCGGGATACAGCGTGAAGCTGATTTATTTTATGTGAGTTTTAGATATTTATATTTGAAAAAAAAAAATTGAAACATACGCAACGATAGGTTAATGATAGGTAGGTAGGTAGGTAGGTAGGTAGAAAAATTATGAAGACAATCGATTAGATTTTGTTTCTTTATCTGAATTGAATAGGTCCCAAAAGTAAGGGACCAATTTGAAAAATTCTTTTACTATTAGACGATTGACGTGTAAAAAATTACCAAAAAAAACCTTATATCGCGTACGCTGTAGAAATTATTGACAATACAGCAAAGTGATGTACTACAATTTTATAGAAAACATCTACATCTACAAAAATTTGACGATACCATGCGTAACTGTAAAAAACAGGAAAATGTGTAAACTAGAACAGCCGCCATCGTAGTACAGAGGGGCATCTAATAAATATATATATATATATATATATATATATATATATATATATATATATATATATATATATATATATATATATATATATATATATATATATATATATATATATATATATATATATATATATATATATATGTGTATATATATATATATATATTTATTTATTTGTTGTTATTTTTCATACAAAATAAATTATATATTATCTTTGATATTAAAATAAAACGCTATTTGTCATTAAACACGCAAACCGGCATAAGCCTATCAAAGGGAAACCGCCGCATACGCCTCATTCCTAAATCGAGTCGTAGGTATTGGCGACAAAGTTGAAAGTTGCTTAACCTTTAATAATACTTTTGTAGTACTATGTGTTAACGTTATTGGTATCTATGCGTAAATGCGTCACACGAAATACAGGTATGGATAAACATCGTGAAATGATAAAAAATCTACGTCTAAACTGTAGAGGTATCTTGATTAATTTCTTTAGGTATGGGCTTAAAATATTTTATCCTATATATTGCCCCTGTAAAAGGAGCCCTGACGCTTCCATTCTGTATTAATATTAAAGGCCATCGCGGCGCAGAGGCACAAAGTTAGGTTAAGTTACTTAAATCGGTTAAGCCCTTTCTGAGATTATCCTGAACGCACAGATAAACAGACAAACTGACCAAGTTCTATTACATTGTTAAATGTCCGTAAGAATAATTTTTCTAATATATCTTCCACGTACAGACACCGATGAGTTAGGATTTTATTGTAAGTAGCGATATTACTATAACTATAACTTAGGTCCTTTAGGCAAAAGTTTAAAGAAATTAATATATTGACAGTTGCATCTCTCTTATGGGAGGTACGAAAATGCGACTTGCGTGCGTTGCAAACATACATTATAGGTATATTAAAACACGAACATAATTTTAGGGTATTAAGCAAATAATTCTGTGGTTTAAGCGGGCTAAGCCGCGAGCGGGCCGCTAGTATTAAATATATTTAAATTTATCGGATTATTGTTAATTTGTTTTTTTATAATTTGGTATTCATCGGCTCCGCTGTCAAAATAAATATAATAGTCATCTTTAGCATTTAACCTAGATTAAAATTATATTTTACTATACATCATTCTAATAAATACTTAAGGAGATATCACTGATTCAAATTGAGCCAACCTCCGAGCCGCGTGCTATGACCGACTCGAACAGGCAGACGGCGTTGACAGTTTTGTAAATTTTCATATATTTTGGATCTACTGTTAATTGGTTGGTTATTTGCTGTTTATTATTAATTTATATTTTTCTTCGCTTATTCGAGTAGTAGATTGGTTAGATTTTTTTTATTTCTTGGTGTGGTGTAAGTTTCGGCTCTGGGCGGCATTGGCATAATATTATTTAAGTATTAAGGAAAGAATGGTTGGTTATTTCAGTTCGGTTTTCTATACCGTTGTTATACACTTTATGAATCGTAATTCTAATTTTTAGGGTTTTTTTTGTTATTGCTCTAGTTTAGTACCTATATTATTTCATTTAGCATCTATGTATGCGTGCACGGGAAACGTGGGAAAACGTTTATCCCGGATTATTCAGTATCCCGTGGAAATTCCGGGATAAATAATAATCTTTTTGTTGCTCCAGAACCCCCGCTATCGATCACTGAAAGTTCTATTATTTTTAATATTTGAGTACAGTAAAATTACAAAAAATCATGTATTGTAATGAACATATTGTAATTCTTTAAAGAAATTAAATAAACTGCGGCAGTATATATCTTCGCATAGCATTATCTATTTTTATAATGTATTATTATAGTAGAGATTATAGATTATTATAGAATACGTGTTACTTTTAATTTAAATACTTTTAAATATTAATACTTTTAAATACGTTGACAATATGAATAATATAGTTGGTTTTGCTTAGTTTTTTTTATTAATATTTTTCTTTGGTTACCTTTATATTTTAATTAGTTACGTATTTTTTCTAATAATAAGAATTTCCTCTACTTAATATTCTTGTTATTTTTTACGGTATATTTTGATTATTTGGACTTATATTTTCTTACCAATCCTATTGAAGACTGAAAATCATTTCATAAAGATATTTAATAAATATTCGTATAGTTTAAGCGGGCGAAGCCGTGTCCGGGTCCGCTAGTATAATATATAAAAAAGATTATTACAGCAATAATGCTTAATAAAAATCTCTTACAAAAAGTAAAGTTGATAAGACTCAAAGAATCAAAATAAAAATCGTTCTTTATACTATAGTCATTTTGTGCTCAACTGGCATTCTCGAAGCGCCACAAATTAAGAACTGAACTGATATTTTTTATCATTTTAAGAGTCATAAGCTATAAATGTTCCTTATAGTATTTTAAGCATTTACAATATGTTTTTTTTTTAACTTAGGAAATAAGAAAATATTGTTGTTGTTTTCTAAAATGTATGGTTATAAATTGTATTACGCACAGTTAACTCGACTCGACTCGGTAAGTGGCTATCCCACTGTATGAATGCTGATTCCTACTAAGAAAAAAATAATTAAAATATTTCTCTTATTTTCATTTCTCTCGAATGTTGGAGGAGTTTTTTTTTCTCTGCCTCGTGTATAATAAATAGTCTTTCATTTAGTACTCAGCTCTAAAGCGGAAATACAGAAAAAAAGCAAAATTTATATTGTTCTTTTAATTTATTACAGTTATAAACAAAGCATACTTAATTTTTATCTTAATTTTTATAGCAATAGCATTATGTTCTAATACATGTTTTTCGATATCGCTTATCTTAGAATCATACATACAATTAGCAACCATATGCTGATAACTGATAAATATTTTGATAAAGAATTCGTTAAGTACCACGATAATATTGTGATATTGATTTGTTGTCATATTCATAACATTCTGGAAAGCGAAATTCATGATATGAATTAATAGGCGTATGTTATAATGACCATAATATGTTTAAATTTTTTAGTATTATTTTTTTTTGATATGGCCAACACCAACTTCATACTTTTTTTGCCATGTGATCCCGGCCTAGAATAGAATCATCCTGGTACTGGTGGTGTCGTAAGAGGCGACTAAAGTACGTGTGGTAGAGTCACGTTACCAGCAATGGCAACACGCATGGGCAGACTCGACCGGATCATTACCACCCCTGGCATTTAAAACCGGCGTAAGTATTTGGCTTTATGCCACTGCATTTCGCATCAGGTAATGCCAAGCTCCGGCGCCCAACCCACCTTGTCGGCCGGCAACGCACCTGTAACTCCTGTGGTGTTGCATGGGTTCGTGGGCGGCGGTAGTCACTTAGCATCAGGTGACCCGAACGCTCGTTTGCCGTGTCTCTTCCATAAAAAAAATAAAAAAAATACTTTTTTGATCGAAACAGTTGTACAACATAAAATTTTCTTGTTACGCTTCATTTATGTTATATAAATTGTACTTAAAATATTAAATCTATGCATGTCTTTATCTCATGTCTTTATCTCATATCATTTCATTAAAGTACACGTTTAGCCAGCAAAGTAAAAAGATAATTACAAGCTATACTCCTTAGTATTTATACATTTTTTTAAATAAGCTGTAGATTTGATACCTATATACAAATAAACATCCTACCGTAAAAAATCCATTAACAGTCGACAGTACTTACTCGACCTTTGATCTAAAATAACTACAGTGAACGTACATATAAAAGATACGTCACTTTATCTAGTATTCGGAAGAAGGTTAAAATGAAAAAGGATGAAACGCTAAGAAAGTGAGGGTACAATGTAAAAGTTGTGTCAAAAGGATCACGTAGAACGTCAAGTTTTCCATTATCAGCGTTTTGGTTGCCCACATTCTGCCGAAAAAGTTTTCGGTAAAGAGTCTCTAACGAGTTCTGCCCTTCTCGACGATAGTATTCACAAGCTTCATTACTAAATCTTTAAAAGGCATCGAATTAATGGTGTGATGGCTTCGGTAATTGCGTTGGAGAGCCGCCCGTTTTGTTTTGTGCAGATGAAAAGCTCAGATTATATCTGGGTTAAGAGGTCAATAGTTTTTCTTGTGAATGAATATGAATTTACCGTATGAAATTCAAAAGAAAATAAGTGGTGAAAGTAGTTAAATAAATATGACATAAATACTACTCGTATTTATTTTTTTTACATATTATTTCATTTTTTTACAGAATTTTATGAATTATCAAAATAAAGTTCAGTTTTAAAAGCAAATTTCAGCAGGCAGGCCATAAACTTATTACAACTTGTTTATTTGCTTGCATTTCATGCAGATCTCTATTGGAACTTACATAATTGTACTGACGCCACCGCAGCTTACAATTCGCTTAGGCTATAATTATTTAAATTAAAAAATATATGACTTAACTTAAACTGCAATTAAAATCCATTAAATCTGTAGCTCGAATATTGAAGTATGGACCAAGCTCTTATTTATTTTACTCAATGCCGGTGGAAAAGCAGGTACTTTATGTAGAATTTTATAACCTAGGTAAAAATTGTGAAGTTATATAGATTGTCAGTAACATATACATTTATAATTTCTGCACCATTACGCATTCCTAAAATTTACCTATCATTCTTTTACCTATCTCTAACTATGCTTTACACTTTAATAACTTTATAAGCATTTACAATTGGCAGTAGAAACTGGAACTCACAAATAACAGTTTACAATATTTAATTACCTATCAAAGTAATTTCGTAATATTAATTTGTTCGCATAAACAAGGAGCAATTAGAGGTTAAAATTGTATGGCATGTGAGTGACACCTGTGACATATTAGCGTATATGAAACTCGGTGTGCTCAAATTAATGATCTTGCTTTCTATGCTACTGTTTGTAGGGCTGAAGGATTAATTATTGTTTTGTGATACAGGAAATTGTTTACTTTTGATGTTATATTCATTTTAGTGTTAACTCTTTCCTATCTGACGGTACTAATTTGTACCAGTGATTTCCCGATTATTATATCGATTTCGGCTAAAGTGACTTTAAAAAGGTACAGGGAGTTATAAGTGCCGTCAGTGACTTTGATTGTTTAATTTATCTTCTCTTACAGAAATTTATTATAAATATATCAAAGAATACGAATTTGATAGAAACCTTACTTAGGATCTACAAGATTGTTCTATGAAATCCTACAAATGTGGAATTATCTGATGAAGAAAATATTCCCGAAGAAGAACTACCTCTAATTACCGATTTTGATAGAAACTTTGAGGCAGCATTAGATGATTATCTCAGCTCAGCCTATTTGGACTTTAATGCAAAACATGAGATCCACAAATCTAGTGTGAAAAGAGATCAAGAGGTAAGTGTTTCACATTCTATACCTAACACTGTTCCAGATAGTTTACAAACTGACGAAACTGTTACGTACGTACATATACGTGATTTTATCAAAACTTAAAATTTACCAAGGAAAAATTAAGAAACTCGCAAGTTATTTCTTAGGAATACATGTTGTTCTAGAGTTAACAGAAAAATAAAGGAGTAAACAGAAAGCTATTTATCATGATAATATTTTTACATCTATTGATTTATTTGAAAAAATTAAAATTGATGGAACTTATGTATGTGGAAATGAACACAGAATTATACATGTAGCCTCTGAATTTTCATGGCAATGGATGAAGATTCAGTATTAAACAAAAAAAATTGGTCTAAATCTAAAATCACCTGTCCTAAGGCTATTAAAGACTATACCTCTTGCATGGGGGATATTAACAGAGGAGATAGATTGAGAGCATTTTACTGCGTAGACAGGAAGTCCCCAAATGGCGACATAGGTTCTGGGGTATTCTAGATATTACGCTTGTAAGTGCATATATTATTTTGGCACAAAACCAAAACGATATAGATATTCTTACTGAACGGAGAAAATGCATGATAGATACAACATCTTCAATTCCTTGATAAAATCCCACTTAAGCTAGTTAATTGAAATTTGGGGAAAAATAATATGTGCTAAATAAAAAAATTCTGAACATTAAGCAACTATACGCCTACAATACATGCATCTTAATTAGAAACTGAAAAAAATCACAAATATAACATATAATCGTATTACTACCGAGACAGCTTACTTGTGTAACAGATAATATAATACCTCGTATTATACCATTATAAATAAATCAAATCAATTGACTAATGGGACGTGTTTAAATATAAATTGTAATTTTATATTGTAAAAAGAGTATAAAATAGCGTGTGTCGATTGTACGATGTTCATATATTTGTAAACCTTTGGAATATAAGCATAGTTTATTTTATTGTTGCTTTATTTCCGTCCTACTGAAAAACTCTCGCCATCCACCTGCGTCACAGTTCTGAGGTGGGATCAGAAGAAACTGGGACCTCATATCCGTGGTTTAGGAAAACGAAAGCGTCTTCAAACCTCTATTGAAACGACGATGACGAAAAATATATATATTTTTTGAAAGTTGCGATAATCTACAATCAACTATACCAAAAAGGAAGAGGAGGATTACCCATCTTAATCTCTGGTAAAAAACCAGTAAATGTGTAAGACTGGCTACATATTATTGACCAGCTAGGAGAATTATGTAGATGACAAAGAGGAACAAGACAAAAATTTTATTATGCAAATTCGTCTTTGAGGGGCAGCGCAATAATGGTACAACGATCTTGAAAATTATGACGGTTCCTGGGATATGTGGAAAATAAAAGCGTTTTCTCGTTCGTCTGACTTTGTTGACCGTCTAAAAGTAATGCTGGCAAGAATAGAAAGAAGACATTGAAACTATGATCAAATATTTTCTTGAAAAAAAATCATTATTGAAGAAATGTTACATAGAAGAAGAGTCAATATCATGTGTAATTCGGGGACTACCAATAAAACTACAAGCAAAGGTAAAAGCTTATAATAGTGATACACCAGAAGGACAAGAACAAGAGAAAATTAAGTCGCATCAAATTGGTTACGGGGTGCAAATAATACTCCGCTAAAGATTTGCTACAATTGCCACAAGACTCAGCACGTAATACGCTAGTGCAGGTCTGTTCGTGTTACAAGAGAGTCTGAGTCCTCAGGCGAGGACAGTAATTTTCGTCATATCCAGACGACTTTTTCATTATTGATATCTGGAGTCTGGACTTTTTGATATGTGGAGACAACAAATTGCAATTGTTGTATGGCCCCCTGTGTAAGGCAAGAAATTTGAGGGGGCCAAAATACCGACGTCATAATCTGTTAACAAGCCTCATTGCATATAATATATTGAAATATATTACACATTTATTTTGAAAATCCTGTGGGACAACGTTCATTAAATATAATTTCGAACTCTCTGAACTTATGATATTTACAAAGTTATTGAAATAATTGCAGTACAATAAAAAGTTTTGACGACTACAGTTTTACAACGCTCGTAAAACACGGGAATGTCTCTCAGAATTTTTGTATAATTTTAATATTGTCATATTAATATACCATTTTAAAGAAAGTCTAACTAGATAGCATTATTTTTAATTAGAAATATCAAATGCAGCCACGATATCTGCGGGGGCAACAATACCACCTTCTCCTATACAATTCCCGTATTTCAAATATGTATTTTTTAAAGAAATTATGAAAATATTATGATCGCATACAGAAAACTTGTGACACGAACTCTTTAATGTTCTGTAGTACTTTTAACTATAATAATTTAAATCAAGTTTTAAATGAAACCAAATTCGTAAAATAAAATAAAACGGCATTTTTTTAAAAGTGTTAACTTAGAGAATAAAAAAGTTAATGTAAAAATATAAATACGCTTTATAACATTGCCTTTATTATTGATTGGCTTTTAAACAGTATTAGATAAATATATGTATAAATATATTTTGTATCACTGTGAAGTAAGTTAAATAATGCTAAAAAGATAACATTGATAGTAGTTTTAATCAATTAGAAATAAATCAAAATTATCAGCAGTTACGTTTTTGCATTAAGATATAAAAGATGTTTTTAGTTATTTGCATTTAGAGGGTCCCCAACGAAGTTGAAATTATGAAGTCTCTCCTGTGTCTTTTTGCCGTCGGTAGGTGACTAATTATAGGATAAATCACGAACTTGAATTACTATTTTTTTTCTAAATGATTTATTTTATATATATATATATATATATATATATATATATATATATATATATATATATATATATATATATATATATATATATATATATATATATATATATATATATATATATATTAATATATTATTAAGTTAAAATAATATTACTTGAATATGCAGTATTCAAGTATTATTTTTACTTGTTTAAAAGCCACATATTACACTAATAACAAGAATCAGACTAAGTATCGTTCAATTATTTCAGTGTTTGCGGTCATAGCAGTACCTGTGACACATGTAAATAAGAAATATTCAAGATACTTAGAGTATCCTGATGAAAATGGCGTCATGCACAAGGTCGACTTCGAACAGGAGTTGGATATGAATGCCTTAAACGAGGTGTCAAAAAATCCTGCGAATAATCAATATTTTCTGTTTACCAGGTAATAATATACATAATATGTATATTACATATATACATTAAAACCATTTGATATCTAACTATACGATAGGACTTCATCCAATTCCCGTTCGAGGCACTGCTTTTGTGCAATTATTTTTATTTTTCTTGTCGGTAAGTCGACGTCGAATTTGGCCTTTAAAACACTATAATATGTTAAAAGCGAAGAGCAGAATGCTTAATGCAATTTTTTTTCTTTCACTTTCTACATGTAGGCGATGCGTAGAAAATAAATCTAAATTGATTACCAGATTAGCAGTAACGTTTTTGTAATTTTTTAATATATACATATCATTAATACAATACATCCTGGAGTGAGAAAATGCGATAGGTTGTGGGTTCGCCACAACCGATCACATTTTCAGTCGCACGGTTGTGCCCTTGCGCTACGATTGACCTCATTAAATAATAAAAACTTTTGATTTTTTTTAGGCGAAACCCAATCTTGTCTCATGCTCTCATAATGAATAATGCAAATAGTGTAACCTCCTCAAATTTTAACGCGAGGGTTCCTACTGTTGTAATTGTTCATGGATGGCTCAGCAACCAGAATACTGACATAAATCCAATTATTAGAGACGGTAAGTTATTAAATTAAGTTCTATAGTTCATAGAAGAACTGCTGCAGTGCCTGAATTTCATTTGTGTTATTCAATCATCATCCTTCTTATATTTTAGCCCAGATAGGGAAACAACAAGGTGTATATTTTAAACAAAAAAATACAGAAAAGTAAAATAAAAATCTAAATATTATTTTCATAGCTATAGTCAAAAAAAACTTATTTTCAAGAGCCAAAATATAAAATGACTTTAATAAGGATAATTGGGAAGAAATTTTGTCCTTAAGTCGATACACATATTATTGGAACCATATATTAATTAAAAAGATAATGAATAATTACAGCTTACCTTCGGAAAAGTGACGTGAACGTCATTGTCGTGGACTGGAGAAGACTTGCACTTTTACCTTACAACACTGCGGTGCGTGGAGTTCCAGACATAGGACGTGGAGTTGGACAATTTCTAGCTTTTATTAACAGGGTCACTGGAGCGCCCTACAATACCATGCATTTAGTTGGATTTAGTTTAGGTGCACACGTTGTTGGAAATGCTGGCAGAGAACTTGGTGGAAGAGTGGCACGTATCACAGGTGCATTTTGACATTTTTTAAAATTAAATAATAATATAAGTATTGTCAATCTGGGTAACTTTTAATAGATAAAAGCGACATTTTACACTGTCTTAAAATTCAAGGCATATCAAGAGCATTTACTAGTTTTGTTTAGTTAGTTATACTTTTCACCCATTGACATTCACATAAGCCTTTTAAAATACATCTTAAGTGAAGAAAATCTGAATTTTGAAATATGTTAAAGTTACCCTAATCACATGAGTAACTTTGACCGTTTATAAAAAGATAGTCATACATATTCTTCTTATTGATATAGGTAACATTAGTTCATATTTTTAAAATTTTAAATAATAGATGGTGAGGTAATAAAACGATGATTGCGCAATCTTGTCTTATATTAGATAAAAATGGAGAATCAGTGTAAAGTGGAATAGAATTGGTATGATATATATTTTTAATTAGCATCAAAAATACCTAAAAACATGTTTAAAAGAAAACTTTTAGGGAAATGAAAAAGAAAATAAGCGAAAATAATTTAATTCAGCAAAATAAAATTAAGAATGTCTGTTAAATATGAAGTGTCTACCGTATATATAACACCATCATATTTATATTTTTTCATTTTCAGACAGCAATTTATTTAGCACCTTTGATGTTAATGGTGCTAAAGTAACATTATCTTTATCTATATTTGTGTTTTTTCCTTTTTAAAATAAATATTTATTAATTAAAATAAACATATTAAAATTAAATAGTCAATAGTACTGTATCATACGACTCCGACTGTCAATATTACTTGAATGAATCAAAGTTACCCAGATTGACTGTACTTCTTATTAAAATTATCACGCCTATGAAGCGCACAGTTATGGGTATTATTTTGTTTGTGGTTCGGATACACATTTTTTTTACCAGTCTCACGCTGTGTCCCGAACACGGCAGTTGTGCGACGACGACCACGACTGTTGTGCCTATCTATATAATCTATGTGTTCTTATATTAATTGAATATAAATACTAAGTTAAGTGGTGTATGTCATATAAGTGTATACCTAATATGATTAGTATTAAAACGAAAACCAAATATCAAAGAGTAATTAATAAAAACAGATCAGTGATTTTAAATATTTATTTAAAAAGTCATTGTTTTAAATGGCCTAACCCTATAAATTTTAATAACTTAACTTAGCTTCACGCTTTACCCCTACCCCTAGCGGGGTAGTCAGAGAGAACGGGGCGCCAAACGCTATGGTCTCTCACTTACATCTTTCGCCTCGTCCACTGTCACCAACCTCTTCATACATATCCTCCGGAGGATCCTCATGTTTTTTATGTGACCTTCCTCCAGTATCTTTGATACTTGTTTTCGAAGGTCAACCGAGGTCTCCCCCCACCTCTCTTACCACTCACTTTTTCATCAATAAATGTATAGTAATATAATTTACAAATCAGAATAACACATAGGTTAATGATGAAATGAGGCCGGTCGTGGCGCAGCGGCACGAAGTGTGACTGCAAAACCGACTGGTTGTGGGTTCGATCCCCACTCGAGGAGATGAAATATTTACCTAAATTTATATTTCCATTTCTTCGCTCTGGTGTCGAGGCTAAGCGCGGCGTTGAGTTCTGCCACTCAACACGCAATGCCTCCAAAATTCGGCAGAAAGTGGGGAACGGAGTGTCTTCACAACACAAGGTTCCCTCTGCCTACCCTGCTGTGTGCGGGATACAGCGTGAAGCTGATTTATTTGATTTTACATAGGTTAAAATTGATGTAAACATCAAATAATTTGGTGATATCAAGTATAATAAGTAGCTAAATAATATTCGATTTTTCTCGCGTTTCTTTTACGTTAATATGACATGAAAGAGAACTTTCTTCTGCCAATAAAATATAAACATAAGAAATTTGAGTAAATTTTGTTATTTTTATGATTTTATAGGCTTAGATCCTGCAGGACCTTTATGGAGTTCAAATTCAAACAGACTTAGTCGAAATGACGCTGTATACGTCGAAGCTATCCATACCAACGGTGGTACTGTGGGATTGGGAATAGGATCCGCTGTTGCTGACGCGGACTTTTTCCCGAATGGTGGTAAATCTCAACCTGGGTGTTTAACCCCTGTATGTGACCATAATCGAGCTTGGGAATTTTTTGCATCGACCGTTACCTACAACCATCTAATTGGCAGACAATGTGAGAATATGCGAGAAGTTGATAGAAACAATTGCAGTGGAGCGAACTTACCAATGGGAAATGATAATTTGAATAAGAGAGGGTAATTCATTTTTTTTTACATTTTTATATATTTTATTAAGTATCATAAAACATGTAGATTTTTAAAATTTTTATTAATTTAATATTTTTTATACTTGGTACTCAAATTGTGGTTGTAATGTGTTTTATCATATTTATTATTAAAATTTTAATTATATTTAGTATTTATAGTGAAATAACTCAACTTTTTTAAATTACAGAAATGGACTGTTCCGAGTGAATACGGAAAGAAGATATCCATTCTAGTGACAAAAGATCTTGAAATTAGTATTAATTGGAAAATAAAATGTAATTTCTTATATTGTCGTATTTTTAACCCTTGAAACAATGTAATCAATTTTGTTTATATAATTGTCAAATTTCATGCAATTATAATTGTTATTCTTATACTTACATCGAAATTTTATTGTATATTTTAGACGACATAAAACGGTAGATGATACTTAAATAAAATTATTTGCTGAAGAATTTGTGATTTTGTCAATTGCATATTATAGATTTTTACTTAAATATTCTATTTAGTCAACATCGAACTGACTGTGACTGATAGTTTGCTAATCGGATCGCTGATCAATCAGTCAGGGCCAGTCAGATGTCACGTTGTCTTATCTTGTTAAGATGATGACCATTTGAGTAAGAGAATTAGGATGATGTGTTCAGTTACTTGAAGCCCCATTAAATATTAAAAAAAATTACACCTTATTACCCTTCTCGTTAGTGAACACGAATTGCTGTCAGCACGTTCAAAGTGTGCGACGAAAATTAAGCCTATATAATAAACTATTTTTGATACATTAATTGGAACCTGTAATAGAAAAAACTAGAAACTCGTAATCTTGTATCAGGTGTGTTCTGCAAGTAAAACCCACCCACGTGTGCCTATGAGGCATACATATTTATCCTCAACATACAGTGATTTTATTTGCCAATTGTATACTGGTTTAATATTTAATTGTTTTTCACGTTGGTAGACTATAAGTAAAAATTGCCACAAAATCAAGAGCTCGTAATAATTACACCCAAATGAAATTTTGCTAAATGACGCCAATTGTCTTGATTTTATAGGGTATTTTTGCAAAGCCTCAAATGTCTACGATTAACAGTTTATATTTCACTATATTGGTAAATTAATGTACAATGCGACATTTATTTTAAATATATTTATGTTATTTGTCGGTAAATGGTAATATTAAAAAAAAAACATTATCTGTGATAAGATTCGCACCAAGACATAAACACGTGCACATATATTAAATATTATTCTACCTGATATTTTTAAACATTATAAAACCATTAGACTTTTCAAGACCAATTTAGAATCATACGTTGTAAATAATAATTATGGTATTTCGAATGTTATTACAAAATATATATTTTTACGTGTCAATTTCAGAGGATGTCGAAGAATATTTTGATAATTTCTGACTCTACACGTGAGTTGACTTGACAATCCATCTCAAGAAGATTTTTACAAGTAAATTATTTTATTTTCTCGGTCTGGTAAAACATAGTTATGTTAGATTATATCTCTCAGAGCATACAGTGTCCACTGTGCTATCGTCTGCATATCAACGTATGCTAAGATCCTCAGATGTGTCCTTGGTATACAGAAGTTTCGGGCATGTATTTAGAGTGGAAATTGTCGAAAGTGACTTTGATACTGCGTCTAGCTAGGAACCTGGGGAGTCACTTGCATAAATTCTCGGAAAGTCTGCAGCCTAGCGGTGGGTTAGATAAACTAGAAGATCACCGTTGGAGCTACTACGGCGGAAGCCATATTGACATCCATTTATCAACAGGGGATTCTTACGTAAACCAGGAGCTGGCTATTTTCATTTCCTTGCTCTAGTATCAAGACAAAGAGCGGCGTTGAGTAACGCTATTAAATACTCAATTCTACCAGAAGTCGGCGGAAAGTGGGGAACGGAGGTGCCTTAAATGGACCGAAGTATCTTAACGCTGCAAAATTCCCTCTGTCTACCCTGCTATGTGAGGGCACAGCCACATACAACTTGAAGCTCAAAAAACTAAAATATAAATATTAGATATTTTCACATAAATAATAAGTTCACAAGATATCATATGATAACAACAATTATGATTAAACAAATGTATTTTGTACAAATTAATATTCTATATAACTAATATATCAAAGTCTCATCATATTTACGTATTTACAAATTGTTTTAATAATTCAAATTAGTATATTCTTTTTTAACATGTGGTGAATGTATCAAATTAAGATTTGTCATCATATTTTAAAGCGCTCTAAGAAAAAAATCGACAATATATTAATAAAAAACTACTGACCTTTTTTTCTTTATTACTTGTTACCTTAGAATTTCTTTTATTACTTGTTACCTTAGAACTTTTGACTGGGAGAACCGATTTTGATGATCCCGGCTTAGAATAGGATCATCCTGGTACTGGTGGTGTCGTAAGAGGCGACTAAAGTACGTGTGGTAGAGTCACGTCGCCAGCAATGGCAACACGCATGGGCAGACTCGACCGGATCATTACCACCCCCGGCATTTAAAACCGGCGTGAAGTAGTGGCTTTATGCCACTGCGTTTCGCATCAGGTAATGCCGGGCCCCGGCGCCCAACCCATCTTAAAGGCCGGCAACGCACCTGTAGCTCCTCTGGGGTTGCACGGGGTCGTGGGCGGCGGTAATCACTTACCATCAGGTGACCCGCACGCTCGTTTACCGTGTCTTTTCCATAAAAAAAAAAAAAAATCCTTTTTTTATCCTAGGAGTAGTGCTTCCTATGTGGTCCAATTTTAACTTGGTCTATTTCTGACAATGATATCCATGACAAAATCACATAAGTATTATATTAGTATTAATATATACACGGCAAATGGACAAATAACTCAATATCACGTCAATAAAATTCGGTGATTTCGATGATTTTTTTATTGGAAAGGATACACTTCATAGGTAGTTTGATAAAAGTTTGATTATGTTCTTACTATGTCATCTGTTAGCACGGGACAAGTGAAACGACATGTAAGCTACATGTCGTTTCACGCATTTATTGTCCACCTCTCGGCGCAACCTGCATATTGGTCGCAGCCACTATTTTATTATGAATGTACCCCCCTCTATATAGATTTTATAGAGGGTAATGAGGGTCAATGTCTCCGGCTAGTATTTATTAATGTTGTTTGAACCATAATAAAATTGACAATAGATCATCTTGAATTATGGAAGAAATATGTGTAATTTTTGGAGTATTACTACTAAAAACCACTTTTCAATTTTGTCGTGGTGCTACTTTCCAGTAAGACTCCGTGATGCGGAATATAATAAGAACCTTTAACCATTGTGTCGCACTTATACATATGACTAAGTTGTTCGTATTCAACCATGAATTATTTATATACTTTACTAAATGTAGGTTTGCATTTATATCGACGTTCTAATGAGGTAAAGCAATGTTTGATGCGAGATAAAGATTGGCTTAGTAATTCTAAATAAATAAAATGGAGGTGGTGGTGGAGTGTAGTACCGATAATATAGACAGTCAGTTAGCGGCACGTAGCGAGTTTGTCTCTTTATTATAAATTACTATCGTTAGCTCAACCAATTCTGGCCGATTATAAAAAAAGAGGTCAAGGTAGCGAGTAACATTAAATGCGAAAAGTTACCAACTATTCAACTTCCTAAATTTAGTGAGTCTTATACAAACTGGTAAGGGTTTCGTAATACATTCGAAAGCCTTATTCATTGTAAATATGAAATTATTAATATTAATAAATTTCAATATTTAAGGTTTTCGTTTGAGGGATTAAATATTGAATAAAACTTGACAATTCTGTAAACCAGAAATAAAATTGAGAATATTATGTAAAGGGTTAAAAATACGACAGTATATGAAACCACATTTTATTTTCCAATTAATAGTGATTTTAAGATGTTTTGTCACTAGAATGGGTATTTTCCTTCTGTATTCAACCGGAACAGGCCATTTCTATAAATTTAAAAAGTTAAATTATTACACTATAAATACTAAGTATAATTATAATTTAATGATAAACATGATAAAACAATAAAATTTGAGTACCTAGGATAAAAAAATAATAATTAAAAATCGATATTTTTTACAATTGTTTACAAAATATATAAATATATAAAAAAAAATCAATGATATAATGTATACAAAAACATATTCTTATTATTTACCCTGTCTTATTCAAATTGTTATTTCCCATGGGTAATTTCGATCCATTGCAATTGTTTTTATCAACTTCTTGCATATTCTCACATTTTCTGCCAATTAGATGGTTGTTGGTAATGGACGATGCGAAAAGTTTCCAAGCTCGACTATGGTTACATGTGGGGATCAAACACCCAGGTTGAGATTTACCACCATTCGGAAAAAAGTCGACTTTAGCAACAGTAGATTTTATTCCAAGCCCGATAGTATTACCATTTGTATGAATAGCTTCGACGTATACAGCGTCATTAGGACTAAGGCGTTTTGAATTTGAACTCCATAATGGTCCAGCAGGGTCTAAACCTGTAAAAACATGAAAAAACCTCTTTAAATTAAATTTTCATATATTATGATATCTATTGACAGAAGAAAAAAATAAAGTTACTAATTGAACTCCTGTTAATTAGGGGCCCTGTTATTTAGAAAACAATCTACTAAAAAAATATTTTAAAAACATCACGCTATGGTCACTAACAGTAAATATAACAGAATATACTCGTATCACGGGAAACGGAAAACTAAAGAAATACGAGGTAATAATATTAGTGTCTTGCTAACTACTACGATACTCGCGGTGGGTTCGATAAAAAAAATATAAACATTATGGTCTTATTTATAATCCAAAACCGCATTTTAAAGTAATTCTGTGTACACGATATTTTTAGTTTTGTTTTCTTTCGGTAGGGGAATGTACTGGTTTTCTCCGTCAATCTAATCTTGATTATTCAACATATTGGTTAAAATTTATTCCTATGTGCTGCGATTTATTACTTGTATTGGTAAGCAATACCTTAATCGAAAATGTCTCTCCTCATATCATAAATCCCGGCCAGAGTCTGCCTCCCAGCTTAACCTACCCTACTTTGCACGGTGTTCAACGTCCTCGGTGGTTAGATTATTGGTTCTGATATTGTGCATCACGATTTCCAAGCACTCACTTTACTCCAGAGACAGCCATAGCAAGGTACTTGCATCCGCAATAATTCTTAGGCTGGCGTGCAAATTGGCCATGCCTTCGCAGGCGGCGCTCTTGGTGCTTATCCGTTGGTGGCTTGGTGCTACGTTACGGATTCCAAGATTACCTCGAATGAATGTGTGCGTAACACATCTGAAAAGGTTTAGTATCGCCAACCACATTCCTAACTATAGAAGCGAAGTCGTGATACATGTCTCTGATAATCTCAATATAGGTCTCAAGTATACCTTTGGTTCGCAATGCCAACCAGATATATCAGCCACCAGATCTACATAGGCCGCATGCAGAGCCCTCCTTTTGTCACTGTATTTTTCCATCTATGTTTTAAGGGCACAAATGTCGCCCATAGTGCAATATCCTGGCTGAAATCCATTTTGAGACTCAAATATATAGAGTTTACTCTTGGCGGACCCTACAGTCGATCATGCGCTCCTAGAGCTTCACGATATGACTCATAATGCTATAATTACCACAATCTAGAACAATGCCTCTCCCCTTCTAAATAAGGGTTTATGAAGCTAAGTCGCCACTGGTTTGGCATTTTTTCAGTATTAAAGATTTGATTAAATAGGTCAGTTAGCGTGAACGCACCAAGAGAGTACAACGATTTCCACACTTTGATTGAAATACTTGTATCGTCAGGTTCCGTGTCGTCAAGGGTTATTGGGACAATAATTCTAAGGTTATGCGGTGGATCGTGAAGAAGACTGCACGGATTCTGATTGTTCAGCAGCTGATAAGCCTGTAAGTCTCTTCTCCATCTTTCTTTCATAGAGGCATGACTACAAAACAGCGAATACTGGTCATCTCTGACGCACAGAGATTTTGCGATATCTTTCCAATCTGAGCACTTGCCAATTTGTATTAAGTACTCTTTGTTATCATATAAATGTAACGCAAAGAAAATACAGAAAAAAGAAGAATTTTATTTTTATACCATCTCACTAGCAACCCAAACGCGGCTTCGCCCGCTTAATATAGCCAAATTATTTAAAAATATGAGCCTAGGCCAATCGTGGCGCAGCGGCACGAAGTGTGATTGTAAAACCAACTGGTTGTGGGTTCGATTCCCGCTCGAGGAGATAAAATATTTACTTAAATTAATATTTCCATTTCTTCGCTCTGGGGTCGAGTTGAGTTCTGCGAGTTATTCGATTCGGCAGAAAGTGGGGAACGGAGTGAGGATTTAAGACTAGGTTCCCTCTGCCTACCCTGCCGTGTGTGGGATACAGCGTGAAGCTGATCTATTTGTGTAAAAATCTTCACATAAATTATAGCCTGTATATTACTCTGATATATGAGCTATATAACTATTTAGTATAATTTAAAGTAAAGGTTTGAAAATGAAAACAAGTATACATCCTAATAAACTTTTACATTAATAATATTGTTTATAGAATTAGGTCATTCAAAGTAATGACTTTGTACTTACTGTTTGATATTTCATTTTTGTCACAGTACTAATCATATTAGATATACATATATATGACATTTATCACTTAACTTAGTATTTCTATTAATATAAGAACATATATATCACTGGAAACCATAAACTGAAAATAGTCATAACTGGGTGACTGATAGGCGCTGAGATTGATCATTTTAATAAACAATACTAATGTTATCATACATTTATAAAATATCGAGATTTACCTGTGATACGTGCCACTCTTCCACCAAGTTCTCTACCAGCATTTCCAACAACGTGTGCACCTAAACTAAATCCAACCAAATGCATGTTATTGTAGGACGCTCCAGTGACCCTGTTAATAAAGGCTAGAAATTGTCCAACTCCACGTCCTATGTCTGGAATTCCACTCACCGCAGTGGTGTAAGGAGAAAATGCAAGTCTTCTCCAGTCCACGACAATGACGTTTACGTCATCTTTACGAAGTAAAGCTGTAATTATTAATTTTATTTTTAATTAATATATTGTTAGCAAACTCGTATAAAGGAGGGTAGGTGTAGCTGAAAAAGACTATAAAAGCAATGGAATTATATCACTCGAGGCAGTTGCTTGTAGGCGGTAGCCCTTATTGGAAAAAATTGATTGATATTTATTACTTATTGTAGTTACATAGAATCTCTTTCAGAATAATTTAGCAACATATAGATAATATGTGTTTTTGTCATGTTTTTAAAAGTATTAACCGCTTTCGGTTTCTAATAAAATTTATAATACGTGTGTATGTTCGAAGGCCGAAGGTTCTTCTGAATTATGTTTATTATAATATTTTTATGTTTTAGCTCTTAAAAAATAAGTATTTTAGACTGTGTAAGTAATATGTCGTTTTTTTAATTTACTGTGATTTCTTGTATCAAATATACACTTCATCTTTTCCTACCTAAGCTTTAATTTTAGAATTATGACTCAAATGACGTTCAGTCTTAGTAGCAGTTTTTGTATGAACTAAGTAATTTAGTTTTATGTCTTACCGTCTCTGATAGTTGGATTTATGTCCGAATTATGGTTGCTGAGATATCCATGAACGATTACAACAGTAGGAACCCTCACATTAAAGTTCGAGGAGGTTACACTATTTGCATTATCCATTATGAGAGCTTGAGACAAATTTTGGTTTCGCCTTAAAAGAAAAAGGTTTCTATATTATTATTTTATGGAGCTTTTCTTTTTCTCCAGAGTTCAGTGAAAGTGAGGAACAGAAGTATTTTAATGGGAACGGAGTCTCTTAACAATAGATTCCCAGGTTCCCTGCTACTTGCGGAATACAAGGTGTAAGCTGAATCAATATACAGTACTAGCGGCTCGCGCGGCTTCACGTGCTTAAACTATACGTATATACATCAAATATATTTATGAAATGATTTTAACATTTTTATAGAAATAATAAGAAAATATAAGACTAAATAATCAAAGTAAACCGAATAAAAATGATTAGCTAGATAGCGAAAAACGATAAGTAGCAAAAAAAAATTCTTAATATAAGAAAAAAATACTTAAGTAATTTAAATGAACAAACAAAATAAGACAATCAAACTGAAGGGAATTCTTAATATTAAAAATATTGATTATACTCCACATAAAAATAAACAGTAAATTTACAAAATTATTAACGTCTTCTGCACGTCTGTCTCCGTACAGTACGGCTCGAGACTAGGTCCTTTTTAATCAGTAATATCTCCTAAAATATTTATAATAATTATGTACAGTAAAGTATACTTTTAATCTAGATTAAATGCTAATAAAAATATAGAAAATACATTAATAATAAATAACCCAATAAATTTAAATTAGATATATTAAAATGATTAAATAGAAAGGTAATTTAGTATATTAATATAAATTAAGAATATTATAAATATCAGAAAAATATTAGGCTGTGTTCACCAAGATCCTCAAGTATCGCTATATAAAATTTTATCACAATCGGATCAGCGGTTTGGACATGATTACGTCAGAGACAGAGTTAATTTTGAATTTATAATATAAGTACGGATTATCCACGTAAACGTAAACCTAATTATTATTTAAAAGAATTTTATTATTTCGTTTTTTTTTTAAATAATAGAATAGCTATAATATAATAGAATATCTTTGACCGTCCTATCCTTGGCTAGATAATAATAAACGAAGGTGTTAGTTTTCATTATATAAAAAGCAACGTAATACCCGAAGGAGAAAAAAAGATTTTTCTCGTTTGGGTATGCGAAAGTATTTTGACCGGGTTCTTTTTATATATTTAAACTATTTGTTTGAGTTATGAACACCCACTAAGATGAGATTTTGAAAAATTTTTACCCTGAAAGTATGAAATGGGGATTGAAAAATTGTTCGGAAATCTTTAAATCTACACAGATTTTTACAAAAGTTTAAATTTAGACTTAAAAAAAAATATTTTTACGTGTTTACTGGTTTATTAGGATTCACCTCCTTAACTGAAATTAATTTAATAGAATATTTATTAATATTTATTAATACAGTTCAAACTGGTGAAACCGCTCAAATCCGCTAGTATATGAGATGAGAATTTAGAGACTACTATGGAATAATATCCACAATTCGGTAAAGAATTGTCAAAGGTCAGCGTCTTCATCGACACTCTCTAGTGTTTTGGTTGAGTTTTGTGAGTATCAGAGATAGTTATTTCGTATTCGTATGCTTACTCTGCTGTGGATTAAAATGTTTGGCTACGTCGTCTAATTTTAATTTCGAATCCTTTGTCGCAAGCCAGCTCTAAATCAGTCGTTAACTTTTTAGATTCAATGTAATTATAAAATGTAAATCTATCTCACAACTATTTTGTTTATTATAGCAAGTCCCTAGTGTATCCATAGTTCATCATACATGTGAAAATAACAGTTTACTATAACAAAGCATAAAACTTAAGTAAGTACCGACGTGAGACCTGAAAGACCGTGGTGATAACACTGCCTGTTCCGAAGTCAACGTAGCAACCGAAGTAACCTATAAGCGGTGAATTGCTATTTTGTGGGGAAAGGGGTAAACTACGAAGTAAAATACCTGCCGGGGCTTGTTAGGCCGCAAAACTCAAAGGTTTACAGCCCGATTTCAACGCCATCGGTCCACACAAGGAAAATAAAAATTATTTAAATACAAAATTAACAATGCTCGAACGAGAATGGACATAAAGAACTATCGAATAGAACGATTCGATATATAGAGAAGTATTAAATGATTTTAATGTACACATACAAAATATTATTTATAACATTACCTGGTAAACAGAAAATATTCATTATTCGCTGGGTTACTTTTCACCTCGTTTAAGATTTTCAGGTCCAACTTCTGCTTCAAGTCGATCTTATGCACGACACCATTTTCATCAGGATACTCTAAGTATCTTGGATATTTCTTATTTACATGTTTTACAGGTACTGCTATAACCACCAATACTGTAACAATTGAACGATACTAAATGCAACTCTTGTTATTAGTAATATATGATTTTAAAACTATAAAAAAATGAATAATGCGAATTCAAGTTTATTTTAACTAAATATCATAAAATATATAAGCTAAATATTTTTTTAAATAAATAGTGACTCAAATTAGTAATTTATGCTATAATTAATCACCTACCAATGGCAAAGAGACACAGGAGAGACTTCATAATTTCACCTTCGTTAGGGACCCTCTAAATGCAAAATAACTAAAAACATCCTTTATATCTTAATGCAAAAACGTAACTGCTGACAATTTTGATTCATTTCTAATAGATTAACACTGCTATTACTGTTATCTCTTTTAGCATTATTTAACTTTTTTCACAATTATAAAAAATATATACATATATTTATCTACTACTCTTTATAAGCCAATTAAAAATAAAGTCATATTTATAAAGCGTATTTTTATTGAAGCATTTGCTTATGGTCCGATTTTTGAAAAATATATGGTCGAGTTGATAACCTCCTTATTTGAGTAGGAGGTTGTTAATTTTTTTTATAATTGTTACCTTAGTACTTTTGACTGGGTGAACCGATTTTCATGATTCTTTTTTTATTTGAAAGCTGGCAAACCCTGTGTGGTCTTATTTTAATTTAATTCATTTAGGACAATATCATCTATGTGAAATCACTGAAGTCTTAAATCTGCATTACGTAAGTCCGAGATAAATGAGCGAATAACTCAATATTACGCCAACCAACTTCGATGATTCGTTTTTTTATTGGAAAAGACACACATCAAGGGTAGTTTGATGAGAGTTTTCATTATGTTCTAGTTATGAGATCCGACTTACGTTTACAATATATTTTTTGTATGTATTTTATTACTCAAATTTCGCTTAATTTAAAATTTGATTTGAATAACTATAATAAAAAATTTAATACTGCAGTATACTAAAGACAAGTTACAAGCTTTGTCAATGCGATCATAATATTTTCATCATCAGCTTCACGCTGAATCCCGCACATTGCAGGGTAGGCAGAGGGAACGTGTTTATTTAAAAAAAAAATGTTACAGATCCTGTAAGATAATGTATAAAATAAAATATGATTGTGTTTTTCCATCAGCAGGGTACGCAGAGGGAACTTAGTATTAGGTCACTCCGTTCTCCACTTTTCACTGAAATTTAGGCATTAGGCGAGGCATTACGTGTTGAGTGGACAAACTCTACGCAGCGCTTTTTGTCTTGGTACCAGGCGAAGAAATTAATATATTAATAAAAAAAAAAATCATAACTCGAGTGGGGATTAAACCCACAACCATCGCGTTACAGTTTCTGTCCTTGTGTGTATTTTATATAAAATCATCATCATACAACAAAGAAACGAAAAATGCCCCTATAAAATATGTCTGAAGAGATTTAAGAAACGTCGTTAGCAGCTCTGAAAATAGAACATTAAGTTTGATTAAAAGCGGATCTACATCACCCAGGGCTGTAATATAAAATCTATTACAGCGCGAGCATAAAAGTTATTCCCTCAAATTACGTAGACGGTCGTCTTAACCCGCTATACTGGGATGTGTTGAGAAGTTTTTGTTGGATATCATTTGAGGAGAATTCCGAAATCTGTTGCATTAGTGAACCAATTTGCCCCAGGCCCGCTGTGAACTTTTCTAATCTAAACTGTTGGCCGGTCGCCTTCAATCGTCAGAAGAACTCATTCACCCAATCACACTACGGAGACGCTATCGATAAAACGATTTTTTTACTTTTGAGTTTCTTAAAAGCATTTGAGTGCGGATAAAGCCTTAAATTTTCATTGTATTTCATACTTAAACCTTAGGCATCGCATTTTGAGTGGCGGAAAGCAACGCCGTGCTTTGCATTGACACCAGAACAAGGAAGTGAACCCACCGACAACTGTACAGTCATTTACAGGCGTGTGCTGGTTACATTTGATTTTTTATAATAATAATAATAAAATTTGTTACAAAAGTAATAACTTGTATGCCCACAAAAAATAGAGATACAAGAAACCCTTCCAAATATAGACCCATTAGGTGACAATCAACTTATGACAGCTTGCATAGTATACTTGCAGAGGAACAAAAAGGATGTAGGCGAAACTATAAAGGGTGTAAAGACCAGCTAATAGATTCAATAGATAATAGACTCAGTTCAGCAGCTTTCGCGGTTAAAAAATTAGTTGATTAACTTACATGGAAACGGCTAGACTTGCTTACTTTAGCTAGTATCATGTCCTATGGGATTTCACTTTGAGGTAATGCCGCCGACATTCAATTAATATTCGTGCCCTGGAGAAACGAGTTATTCGTGCAAACTATAACTTAGGCCCTAAAAACTGCTTAAGCTCCAAAAGTTTAAAGAAATTAATATATTAACAGTTGCATCTTAATACAGTTTTAAAAGTGATATGTATGTTAAGAGAAACATTAACGATTTTACCAAAATTGGTGACGTTTATAATTTTAATACCAGAAATAGACTTAAACGGAGCCTTCTCCAGCTAGTTCCACCCAATTATATAAAATATTGTAAGTATTGATTTCTGATGTCATCTTCCCCTCTTCCTCTTCTTCTTACCCCGTACCGAGGATACCAAACAATTACTATTTCCCCCCCATTTCTCCTTATTAAAAGTGCCCAGTCCATTTCCTTTTAAATTTTCGTATTATGTAGGTACATCAGTCAGACCATGCATAACACAAGTGTCATTTGTATTTACTAAAAGTTTATTAAAAAATAAAAATAATTTGATAAAGATATATCTCAAAAATATTTTAAATTATTTATAAAAATGAGCCTTATTGGAGCATACCGCTAATGATATTTTTTTCATTGCAGAAGTAACCGCAACCTCACTCTTTTTCAGTTCTACATTTACATTAGATAAGAGAATAATACAAAACTTTCTTTTTTTTTGCATAACTTGCAAATAATATATTTTACTTAATTATTGCAAAGACGTCTAAGGACTAGTAATAGCTTCGTAACTTTAATTTAACAAAGTTAATATAATACGTTTTAGAACTTCTCAATAGCACAAGTGGATCAAAAACTAACAGTCTATGTTAAATTATTAAATAAAGGTTGCCTGTTTTTTTTTATTAGGATTATTATAATTTTAATATTGAAAGTTTTAACTAAACCAAGTGTAAGAATAAGCTAGGTGTAAAATTAATAGTATTATTTCAGCAGGAATCTTTATACATAGCAAGTATAAAAGTTTCTTAATATAAAGTTCATGCTCTGTAACATCTTGAGTTACAATTTACAAGTGTCTATAATTTGATTAAAATATTTAATAAAAGCTTTTCAATTATAGAGGTCCAATTGAGAAATTAAATTAAAAATGTTATTGTATTAGAGAACTTTACCAATTTTGCTCATTTCAATTAGATTATTTATTATTATTATTTATTTCTTTTTTTGTACACCACATAAAAAATACAGAGAGAAAAACAGAAAAAGAAAACAAATGTACAAAAAGGTAGCCTTATGGCTAAGTATCCATCTCTTCCAGATAACCTTAAGGTGAAAAGAAACTGTCATAATATTAAGAAGGTAGGTGGGTGGTGGACGTAGTTAAAAATATATTAATAAACAATAAATAAATTTAGATATAAACAAAACAATATACTAGTATATAGATATTTCTAATATAATACAATACATAGACTAATAAACAATATAGAATATATATAATACATACATATAAATATAATAATATAATACACACATAATACATACATAAAATAGATCCGATGTAGACAGTGATAACTCATGAAGTTGTCATAAAGTGATGAGGTACAGTTTTTTAAATGTCAGTAATGATTTTGCCTGACGAATATTAAAGGGCAATATTTTCCACAGTTTTATACTGTACTGATCACTTGCACTGTAAAAGATTGGTCAAAAAATTTTGACTTGTGTACAGGAAGACGCAACGTTAGGTTGCGTAATGGTCTAACTAAATTTCCTGGTGCACTAATAAATTCAAATTTATCCTTTAAGTAAGAGGGAGCAGTAGGACTAAATAACACACAGTACAAATCGTAAATTCGTAAATATAGATTGTGTTTTTTACAAAATTTAACACTTTGTAATATATTATTTTTTTATTAATTTAAATTTACATTATTTTTTAATAACGCTGTATCTCGCACATAGAAGGGATCCTAGTATTAAGAAAATTTAGTACGTTCCCATTAAGATACTTTCGTTGTTCATTTTCCGCCGAATTTTAAGATCATAGCGTGTTGAGTGGCGGAACCCAACGCCACGCTTTGCTTCGTTACCAGAGCGATGAAATAAAAATATTAAAATTTTTAAATTCAAAAAGGGTTCTGTTTTTTCCTTTGAAGATACGGAACCCTAAAACCTGAATTTGTATCAATATACTATATACGTATATAATGTCCCAAAATTGTAGTCGTCAAATTAAATTACACATCCTATGAATAAAACACGCTATTACGCCGATATCTATGTAGTATCATCAAATATCACAGCGATCACATAATAAAAAGCAATAAAGAGAACGAGTACTGTAACAGATGCTCCAACAATAATGACGCGAAAAATATCCTTGTTGGTAACAATCCTTCATATCGAGATCAAATATACGATATGTTGGTTATCGTTTTTGTCCAAACATTTTTTTTATAATTTCACGCTGTATCCCGCATATTTTAGAGTAGACAGACGGAATCTAGTGTTAAGAAATCCCTTCTTCACTAACCACTGAATTTTGGAGGCGATGCGTGTTAAGTGGCGAAACTCTACGCCGCGCTTTGCTCCGACCAGAGCAAAGAAATGGAAATATACATTTAAATAAATACGATTATTTCATTTTCTTGAGTGGGAATCGAACGTACAATCAGTCGCATTTACAGTCACAGTTTGTGTCCCTGCGCCCACGCCCAGGACTGGCCTGATATTTGCTAAGAATTTTTTAATAATGGACTATCAATCTAGGCAGTTGTTTGTAGGCCCTTATTGGATGGAAACTCGTATAAGTTATTCTTAATGCAATGACGTAGAATCTCTTTCCAAATAATTTAGGAACATACAGACCATATGTGTTTTAATGTAACCACACGGGGACCGCTAGTATAGAATAAAATTTCAATATAGATATAAGAGTTACAAATATTATTCGGTAAAATTCGACATCTATATAAACAAGAACAAGGGTTTAAAATACACAGACAGTATAAGAAATCACATTTTATTTTCCAATTAATACTGATTTCAAGAACATTTTGTCACTAGAATGGGTTCTAGAATGGGTAGGTGGGTCCTTCTGTGTTCAATCAGAACAGGCCATTTCTATAATTTAAAAAAGGTAAGTTTTTACACTATAAATACTAATTAAAAATTAATGATATGATTTAAGCATTTGGTTTTTAATCGACTTCTGATAAAAATACAATCGAATTGATAACCTCCTCCTTTAAGGAAAAAGTAATAATGATTTTTAGGGTACCGTACCGTACCTTTAAAGGAAAAAAGAACCTTCAATCCATCAAAAGATCTTTTCCGTCCGTCTATCTGTGTGTGTTTGTCAAGAGCCTTTATCTCAGGAACGCTTGGAGATACCGAGTCGAAATCAAACCCTATACCTATCTACGGCCTCATAATATCTGAATAAAAACATATTACTATATTTACTCAAAAAACGATATGGCCGTTAATATAGCATAAAACGCGTATACACGACACTATATAGGGAATCAAAATCAATTAGCTAGCATCTCTAGGTATTACTATTTCAGGCAACAATATGAAAACTAAACATTTGTGGTGAAATTCTAGAAAATAATAGCCTTAAATAGCAAAACTCGTATTTTGACACTATAAAGGGAATCAAAATTGAAAAGGGTACCTCCAATTAACCTAGAATAACAAGCACCATCTAGTATTTACAGGTAGTACCAGTTTTGGGAAAAAAATCTGAAAACTATACATTTGTGGTTAAACCCTAAAACATAGTAGCCTTGGCATTAAAGCTAGTTCAAGTGAGGTATCAGATGAAAGGTTTATTGCCCCAGTACTTTTTACTGAATAAATCGATTTTGACGATTCTTCTTTATTTGAGAGCTGGTAATTTCTGTGTGATTCTATTTTATTTTTGTTAATTTCTGACAATATTATCCATGAAAAAAATACATAAATCTTAAATTTATACTATGTAAATGTGCGACAAATGACAAAATAACTCATTACCACCAATCGATTTTCATGATTATTTTTTATTGAAAAGGATACATACACTTCAAGGGTAGTTCGATGAGAATATGGTTAAGTTCTGTTTATGGGATCCGGTTGAAATCGGTTTTCTTTTGTAAAAAAATATACAACGAATGTTTTGTGCTTTTTGTTTGAAGTTTAAGTTTGACTTAAATTATTATAGTTAAGAATTGAAAACTGCAGTATACTAAAGAGCTCGTGTCACAAGTTTTTTCAATGCGGTCATAATATTTTCATCACTTAGTAAGTTAAAAAAATATATTTTTAAGATACAAATGATGCATAATTAAATATTAAGTATAATAATATTATAAGGATTTTTTGTAGGCAGAAATAACTTAGTGTCCAAGCACTCCGATCTCCAGTTTTCGCGGAATTTTGAAGCATAACGTGTTGAGAGGCCAAAATTTACGTAGCGCTTTTGGTCTTGGTGCCAGAGCGAAGAAATGAAAATATTAAAAAATACTAATCCATTAACTCGAATGGGAATAAAACCCACAACCATCGCGCGACAGTTAGAAGCTTATGTTCTGCACCACGACAGCCTCGCCTGAACGCTATTGTAATATTATATTTTATATGAAATCATCATTATACGACAAAAAAACCAGCATTGCCCCTATGTAATATGTTTGAAGGGATTTAAGAAACGTCGTTACTAGCCTCTGAAAATAGAACATTAAGTTTGATTAAAAGCGGATCTACATCACCGAGGACTGTAATATAAAAACTATTACGGCGCGAGCATAAAAGTTATTCCCTCAAATTACGTAGACGGTCTTCTTAACCCGCTAAACCGGGATGTGTTGGGGAGTTTTTGTCGGATTCCAGTTGAGGAGAAGTCCGAAATCTGTTGTATTAGTGAAGCAATTTGTCCCGGGCCCGCTGCGAACTTTTCTAATCTAAACTGTTGGCCGGTCGCGTTCAATCTTCGGAAGAACTCGTTCGCCCACTCACACTACGGAGACGCTATCGATAAAAGGATTTTTGGACTTTTGGAATTTCGTACAAGCATTTTATTGCGGGTGGAGCTTGATTTCTTTATATCATTTAAATTTATTGTATTTAATGCTAAAAAGCCTGTTGTAGGAAATGGGCAATTAGAAAATAAAACAACATTATCTGAATATATTAATATGTTCATACATGTGATATAAAATGTACCGAGGTTTCACTAAAACTTATAAAGTAGGTACAACTTCACGCTGTATAACGCTTGTAGTCAGGTAGGTAGAGAAAATCTAGTGATAACACTCACTCCGCTCCCTACTTTCTATTGAATTCAGCAGGTATGGTGCATGTTTAGTGGCGGAAAACAACGCCGTGCTTTGCACGACACCAGAAAAAGGAAATGAAATATTTCATTTTATAAATACTTAATTTCGTGGTGTAGGACGATTCCTAACCCACAAACTTTCTCGTTTATCACGCTTGTACACCTGCACTATGACTTGTTTTATTTGAATTCACTTAAATTTCATTTAAAGATAAAAATACTGTGATAAAAATATAAATAATAGTATTTTAAATGATTTATGAAAATGAGGCCAGTCGTGGCGCAGTGAATTTTCGGCAGAGAGTGAGGAACGGAATGTCTTAACACTAGGTTCTCTCTGTCTACTTTACTATATGCGAGATACAGCGTGAAACTGAACTGAACTATTTTACCCTGTATGCGGTTCCCGTAAAAAGAGCGCTGACAATTCCTCCCTGTATATATAGGACATTGCAGAGAAGTTGAATAATATCTGACTTCTTTTCTTACACGAAGTGGTTGTGTATTGAGAATTAATCTTAAGAGGATTTTACGTGTAAATTAACTTATTTTCCCAGTCTGATAATCATAGTAGGTAATGAAAATGGGGAAAAGTTATGGTGGGAACACCACCAAGATATTAAGAAGCCCTTTCTTTACATATTTTTGTGGAGATTCGTTTTATTCGTAAGGCGGGTAAATTTTTCTTTGGTAATGAAGTAATGATAAACATAATAAACAAAAAAAAATCAGCCTCACGCTGTATCCTGCACACAGTAGAGTAGGCAGAAGGAAAATAGTTATAAGAAACTCTGTTCCCCACTTTCTGCCTAATTTTTCGAAGCATTGCGTAGTGAGTGGCAAAACTCAACGTCGAACGTTTGATGTCAGAGTGAAGAAATTAACATATTAAAAAATAATACTTTCTTTCCCCTGTTCCCCTTATCCCTTCGAATGGAGATCGAATCCACAAACGTCGCGTTACAGTCCCACCCTTGTGCCCCTGGGCCACGACGGCCCTAATAAACATGAAAGAAATTAAGGAAGGTAAATTTGTCACACATAAAACATAATAATTCAAACGATTAAGATAAAACAAATAAACTATAAAATATAATAACGTACGCTACGGTACAAAATTAATTAATTTAATTACTGTGATCTGTATTTAAACTGATAGTGTTCTGTAGGATAAAAATATACTGAACTAATAAGTTCTTTGATTTTCACGATTATTACACATATTAAATGAAACTAATTTAACCGGATTAATCGCGTATATTTAAGGTTTTTACATTTTTGGAAACCCGACGTTTCGAACACTTTACAGTAGTCCGTGGTCACCGTGTGTGTGATATAGTTACCGTGTTTATGAATGTCATTATAATAATAAATAATTATAATGATCAGCTAATTGTATGTTATTTTTTTCACCCCAAGAAAATACCTATTTTGACCCTTAACAACAAAATAACGTAAAACTTATAAATCTAAACGGACAAGCATGGCAACAAAGCTATCATAACAAAAGTTGTTCCTACGGAAATAATGACATACATCTTATTATTATTATTAGAGGGTGGTCCCAGGTTCCACACATTTTTGCCAATTGTCCTTTGACTAATAATCAAAAAATAAGAGGAAAATATTAAAAATAGAAATGTATTATTATATCATAGAAAAACCATTAATAACTTATATTTCTAACTCTCTTCATACAAAAGTCTGTTTATTTTTATAAGTTGTACCGTTGAACTACAATCAGAAAATTAAAGTAAAGAAAAGAGAACCCTGAAATTCGTAACACAATTTGTTTCAATTATAAAAGAAAAAGTACATCAAAATTTATTAAGAAAATATTTTTATATAATTTAGTATAGAAGAATTATAAAAAATAAAATCAGCTTCACGCTATATCCCGCACACAGCAGGGAAGGCAGAGGGAACCTAGTGTTAAGACACTCCGTTCCCCACTTTCTGCCGAATTCGAGAGGCTTGCGTGTTGAGTGGCAGAACTCAACGCCGCGCTTAGCCTCAACACCAGAGCGAAGAAATGGAAATATAAATTTAAGTAAATATTTCATCTCCTCGAGTGGGGATCCAACCCACAACCAGTCAGTTTTACAGTCACACTTTGTGCCGCTGCGCCACGAACGGCCCCTAGAAGAATTATAGAATTGGAAAAATTAAAAATTTAATAATATTTGCGGGTAAGTTGCATAGAAGCATGTTAGATGAGTATAAATAATGATTAAATCGGATTCATCCAAGCTTAATCTTCTCTTACTTTTTCTACATTTTTACTTTTTCTAAAAAGAATAATCCATTATACGATCACTTTGTTTTCTGTCGATATATCTGTCTCTCTGTCTTTCCAACTTCCAAGAACGTTTTTACAAAATATCATTGAGGAATCAAGCTGGTATTAATATTAAACGTCCACGTCTACGGTTCATTGGAGCGCATAAAAAAATAAGCTTCTATGTCAATGCAATCAGAAGATCCAAGGCTTATGCACCATTTTGCTGCATTTTGTATGAAAATTGCCGCGTTATTGAGATCACCAACCAATAGCAATAAAACATGTGTCATTGAATAGGTCTTTTTGATAGGAACAACTTTTGTTATGTTAGTTTTGTCCATTTATGGTTCAAAATTTTAGAAAAATTACAATTAATATAATATAAAATTACAATTAATATAACCCACTTCTGTAAGAAAAGGAGGAGAGAAGTAAAACAAACAGGCTTAGTAATTGGATGTTGTAGCATTATAAAATCTTTTTTCGATTATTATTGTTTAACGAAATCAAAGTACGTTATACTTTATATAAAAATATTTTTTACTTAGTTTAGTTAGTTGGTTTGTCGGTTTTTTTTTGTTAAAAAATATTTTTTTTTGTGCTTACTACTTTTATTTTATGGTAATACTTTATTTCACACACTATCTCGCCCTGACGCTTGCCCAAGATGGGTCAAGATACCTACTTGGTATTTGTCAAAGGGCTATGGGCAATAGTATGAAACCGGGGACCACCCTCCAATAGTAATAAGATGTATGTTATTTCTACGGATTGTTTCTACGGAAATTATGACATGCATCTTATTAGAGGGTGGTCCCAGGTTCCACACATTTTTGCCAATTGTCCTTTGACTAATAATCAAAAAATAAGGGGAAAATATTAAAAATAGAAATGTATTATTATATCATAGAAAAACCATTAATAACTTATATTTCTAACTCTCTTCATACAAAAGTTTGTTTATTTTTATAAGTTGTACCGTTGAACTACAATCAGAAAATTAAAGTAAAGAAAAGAGAACCCTGAAATTTGTAACACAATTTGTTTAAATTACAAAAGAAAATCAGTTACAAAAGAAGTACATCAACCGAGCTTATATAATTTTAAATTTACTTTAATCTTAAATATATTAAATTATTTAGTATAAAAATTGTAAACTAAGTACATTCATTATTTATTTATTAGTGGCAATAAAATATATATCTCTGGTAATCTTGAAATGTTTCCGCTATGCAAATATTGTAAAGGCAATTAAAATATAGTCACATATGAAGTTAATTAATAAATTTAAATTTTTAAAATTTTAAATTTAAATGAAGTTAATAAATTAGGTTAATAAATAAGTTAGTTTTCCTAAATTAGTAATAGTATTGAAGAAATAATTAATAATACATTGTAGTAATTCCATTTCAAAATCACCAGTAAATTGTAAAATATGAGGTCAATTTTATTCTTGTTTATCGCAGGTAAGTCTATCTTAAATTTTAATTACTAATGCATAAAAGTAATAAAAGGACTTATGCAAAAAAATTGTAAAGTTTTAAATTAATTATATGTCAGTAAAAATAAGATAATTTATACGTAAGTATTAATATTTTTAGCGTATGCAGTTAACGCACTGTCTTTGGCATGTAAAAGTAAAACGTATCCACGTTTTATCGAATTTCCTGGTAGTGATGGCGTTATGTATCCAGTCGACTTAGAAGAACGACCTGATGTTAATATCTTAGCAAAAGTCAGCAAAAAACCTGCTGACAATCTATATTTACTTTATACAAGGTAAAGCGTAGCTAGTTTTTATTTACGCATTACTTTATGCCTTTTTGATAGTCTTCGATTTGATACGAAATAACTATCAGTATGACGTTAAAATATAATACGTGTAAGTCCTCATCCTTTCCTCATGGCATTAATCTCTGCATATATTGCCAGCGTCTGCCTTCCTGCTTAACCTACTCCACTTTGAACGATCTGGAACATCCTGGGTGGTTAGACTATAGGCTCTCATGTCCTGCGTCACTACATCCAACCAGCGCTTCTTTGAGCGTCCGGGAGGTTTAGCTCCAGGAACAGCAAGGCACTTACATTTGACATAGTTCCTAGGCCAGTGCGCAGCGTGGCCATACCATCTCAGGTGTAGTTCTTGGAGCTTAGAGTAGTTCCTTCAAATACACAAAACTTCAGATTGTATTACCACGAGACAGGCCTATCAGAGTAGCATATTGCCAAAGGTTATTAGAAAATAACAACATTGATTGGACTCGATTTTGTATTTAATATATTATAGGCTGACGGGAGCACTTTAAATCGCAATGGCATTTAGAACTCACAAAACTTAAGATATAGCAGTGAACAAAATTTAGATGTAAAACCGGGAAGCTAGTCATTTAATACAGATTTGCTGTAAATATGTAGACTGGAATTCATCGAAATAAAATACTAAGGTCAGTTTTTATTGACGGTAATTTAAATGTTACCAAACTTTTAAAACTCATATGGCCCCATAACAAAATAGGTCAACCAGACTCCCCTAGATGTATATTGTAAGATATGGTTTCAGTTAGATGAAGCACCCGCACAGTCTGGAGTGCTTGCTAGGAATACGCTCACGAGCATATTTGCAGAAAAAATGTTCAGAAGCACCTTGGCGGGGCCTGCCCGTTCCCCGGACCTCCCGCGGCTTGATTTTTTATGTGGGGGCAAAAAAAATGTGCTTTGGTACTACAAACAAACCAAATTTAAACTATTTATGGAATATACTCAAATATGAAACTTTTTCACGCAAGATTTCCATACATTTCTTATACATAATTTTATTTGTAAGATTTGGAACTCATAAACTGTCTTTATTACCCATGGACCACAGTAATTAGCATAGACATGCCTGACAAGTACTAAGTTTCGGCTTGGACTAGGATTCGGTCGTTTTTTAGCCAAAACCGAAACTATGGCCGAAACTATAATTTTTGGTCGAAACTGGCCGAAGACGAAACCAAAATCGAACTTTTGCTCAGTTACTAGTTATTTCTAATTAAATTAAAGATAAAAGTAAGTATTTTTTGAGGTATTGTATGAGGCCAGTCGTGGCCCACTTGAAGAAATGAAATATTTATTTAAATTTATATTTTTAATTCTTCGTTCTGTAGTCGAGGCAAAGCTCGACATTGAGTGCCACTTAACACGCAATGAATTCAGAATTCAGCGGAAAGTATGGAAAGCAGTGTTTTAACACTAGGTTCCCTCTGCCTACCCTTCTGTGTGCGGGATATAGTGTGAAGCTGATGTAAGTATATTTTCAAAGTAATAAAATTTGTATATTTACATACATAATTATGGGCTATTCTTTTTTATAGAAGAAATCCATCCACGCCTCAATTGTTGGTAATTAACAATAGTAACAGTGTTACGTCTTCAAATTTTAATCCAAGAGTGTCTACAGTTGTCATCGTTCATGGATGGCTGGGCGACCAGACCGATAAAATCAACTCCGTGATCAGGGACGGTAAACTTCCGAAATACTAAGCAATAAGTAAAATCTTGTAATTTTAATTTGATTTATTCTTAAACTAGATGCAACCGTGCGGCTACGCCGGCTTGAAATATACAAATGTTCATTTAAGTGTATTTAAGAAAAAACCAGCTAAGCGTGAATCGGGCTCGCATGCCAAGGCTTCTGTATCAATTTCAGGATTATGATTGGGAAATACCGTTTCCGGTTTTTCCCTTTTCCGATACAGAACCCTCAAAATTGAATTATTAATTACTTTGGTTATGCAGTAAATATATCGAAATTTAGTTTTTTGGGAATTCATTTGATTTGATTTTAAATTCATATTACTTTTTTTATTGTATCAATATTCAATATTCGAATATATGCCTTTACAAGACCCTCTATCTTTCAGTGTTAGTTCCATAATAGTTGCTTAAGCTGGTCCAGAAGTTAGCCCGGATAAACAGAAAGACAGACAAAAATGTTAAAATTGTTTGATTGTATTTTGGTATCATGTAAATATTGATATAAATTTATATTGATATAAAAAAAAAAAACAGTTATAATAATATGAAAAAAAAGACAGATCCTTTTTTTATTTTTATGAACATTTGTGATATATCAAAAATTAATCAGCTTAGACCGTAGCGTTTGGCGCTCCGTTCTCTCTGACTACCCCGCTAGGGATAAAGCGTGAAGCTAAGTAAGTAAGTAAATCAGCTTCTCACTGTATCCCATACACAGCTGGGTCAGCAGAGGAAACCTAGTGTTAAGACACTCCGTTCCCCACTTACCGCCGAGTTCTGGAGGCATTGCATGTTGAGTGGCGGAACTCAATGCCGCGCTTCGCCCTGATAGCGGAACAAATAAATTAAAACATAAGTGTTAATAAATATTACCTTTCCCCGAAAATGGACTGTCGTATTTAAAGTCACACTCATTAAATAATTTAAGTACTTAACCATACAGTATTTAGGTGGACCATCAGTACGCGTGTAAGGCAAGCATAGTTTTTCCAGCATAAACTCGATCCTAAATCTTGAAAAATCTGTGTTTTTTATCGTCATACAAATTGAAAGCTAATGATTCAGCTGATTCAGTAAAACATTTGTATAAAACAGCTGTCATTGAAATTTGCAAATTTGTCGAACTAAATATTTTAAATTTATATAACTTTTGTACTTATGAACCGATTGTAATAAAAAAAATCTATATGTAAACGGAAGCTTGCCAGAATCTAACCGCATGAAAACTGCATTTAAATCGGTTTATCGGATTCTAAGATTAGTGATAAAAACGCACAGACAAGCTAACATAATTTTTAAAAATCATTATTCTGTGTCCTACTACATAATTAAGGTTCTCAAAATCATTATATTACTATTATATTACTTGTATTATATTTCAAGTAATATTATTACATTACTTGAAAGAATTTCATTATAACACGTAGTAGTACGTAACTATCTGTGTATATGTTAAAGTATTGACAAGGTGCTTATATTGTAATTTTTCAACAGCTTATCTTCGTAAAAGTGACGTAAATATAATTGTCTTGGATTGGAGTAGAGTAGCGCAATCTACATATGTTACGGCTGTACTCGGAGTTCCTGCAGTTGGGCGTGGGTTGGGACACTTCCTTGCTTTCCTTAACCGACTTTTGGGGACACCTTTTACTAGTATCCATCTCATAGGGTTCAGTCTAGGTGCTCATGTTGTTGGAAACGCTGGAAGAGAACTTAGTGGCAGTATCGCTCGAGTTACAGGTTCGACTTTCTATTTTTGGTATAATTCTTGAAACTTGTGGAATTGCCTTTTATAATTTTTTACTAAATTACTTACTAATATCTATTTTATTTATCTTTACAGAATATCGCTCTATATAATTTGCAATTTAGAAAAGTAATTAATATTTTCAGGTTTGGATCCTGCTGGGCCTCTATGGGTTTGCAATCCCAACGGTCTGCGGCCTAGTGATGGTGTATATGTTGAAGCTATTCACACTAATGGTGGCTTAGGCTTCGGTATAGGATACGCTGTAGCAAAAGCTGATTTCTTTGCTAATGGTGGTATTTTCCAGCCTGGCTGTTTAACTATTTCATGCAACCATAATCGGGCTTGGGAGCTTTTTGCTGCAACCGTAACCTACAATCATCTTGTAGGTACGCGATGTGATAATATGTTGGAAGTATTCTTAAATATATGCAGTGGCTCAAGTCTGAATATGGGAAACGGCAATTTAAATAAGACTGGGTAAGGATTTAGATTTGACTTCTTATTATTATTTTTATTATTTTTTATTATTACTATACTATTGTTCAATTGTGTGCTTGGTAGTCACCATAAAATTTTTCTTAGTTTCATTATGATCCTAATATATTTTTTTAATCTTAATTCCCAATAGTTTATCGGAAAGGTTTGTTATAATATTTTTTTTTCAAAAATCGAATAAACAAGTATCGAATTTACTATCTATTAAAACATAAATCAACTCAAGTTTCTTTTAACGCACCGGAGTCTCTTGAAACTAGGTTTTCTTTGCATACTCTGTTCTGCAGGATAAAGCGTAAAGCTCATTAAATTGAAATGAACGAAATCTACATACAATTTTCTGAAAAGTGCAACAGCGTCTTAATAAGTATTAAGCTGTGGGTTCAATTCAGAAACGATGAAATTATTAACTAAAAAAGAATACGTTTGCTAGTAAAAAGCCAAAGTGTAGCGTTTAGTTTCGCCGCTCAATACGTTATATCTCGAAGGTAGGGCAGAAAGATAGTTTTGTGACTATGCAATTATAAACATTATTTTTGATTTCAGAGACGGAATATTTCGAGTAAACACTAACGGGACATATCCTTATTAGATAATTCATGTAAACCACCTTTTTTCAATAAAGTTTTGCAAATGCAATAATCATATTGAACTTGTGAAATTAGATTTATTTTTTCCTTTACCGTCATAATATCGTCCACTTAATAACAATCAACTGCCCAGTTTGATACAATCATTCTTATAGTCTTTGTCATCGCAAGCTATTATTTACTTAAATCGAATCAAATGAAATCAGCTTCGAGCACACAGCAGGGTAAGCAGAGCGTGTTGGGTGGCGAAACTCAACGCCGCGCTTATCTTTGACATCAGGGCAAAGAAATAAAAAAATGTACACAAATATTGGGCTGCTCGCTGTTTAAACAATTAAAAAGAGATATTTTAAATATTATAGACTCTCCTTTCCCATCAGTCACTTCCGTTCTCCACTTTCTGGCGGTACTCAATGCCGTAACTTTACCTCGTTGCCGGAGCAAGGAAATGAAACTATAATTTTTCGTTAAAAAAATCAAACAGGTAACTCCTCATTTTGGAAAACAAAGACTGACTTTGAATAATGTATTATATATTAATAACAGTGACAAAATTTTATAGGTCAAGGCCCGTTCAGAAAAGACTGATGAATTAAGAAATACAAAAATAAAAAAATCAGCTTAACAATAAATAACTTTTTCCCGCACACAGAAGGGTATGCAGAGGAAACCTAGTGTGAAGACACTCCCTACCCACTTACCAAAATTCGGCAATTTTGGGGGCATTGCGTATTGAACGGCGGAACTCTATGCCGCGCTTTGCCTCGACACTACAACGAATAAATGGAAATATAAATTTAAATGAATATTTTATTTCCTCGAGTGGGGATCGAACCCACAACCAGTCGCGTTCCAGTCACAGTTTGTGACTATGCGCCACGTCTAGATAGGTATTTAACGCTAGATAGATATTGCAATGAGGCCCAAAGTAGGAAAGTGAATGCAGTTGGATCTTTATGCGTTCTAGGTTATGATAAATTTGTATTTTGAATACAAAATATTTATATTAATTTATCTATTGGTTTCATTAACATATGCTATGTTAATCTGGAAAGATTGCAGCTATGCCAATATCACAAAAAAAATATAAAATTTGCTCATATGTCAAGATAATCGTTATTTATTGATTTTCTAAATTAGTAATATGTCAAAATTATCAACAAAAAACATGTAGATACTAGTATAAATAACACGTCGTAGTAATATAATTTCATAATCATCAGTAAGTTGCAAAATATGAAGTCCATCTTGTGTTTGTTTGTCGCAGGTAGGATTACCTCATTTTTTTTCTGCAAAAAATGAATTAAAGACCTTGTGTGGTAATTTAATTTATGTTATGCTAGGAAACATAGCAGAAAATTAATGCGTGTAAATATTTTTAGTATATATAGTTCACGCGTTGCCTTTGAAAAATGAAACGCAAAATTATTCACGTTTCATCGATTTTCCTGGTGGTGATGACGTTATGTATCGAGTCGACTTAGAAGAACAACCAGATATTAATATTTTAGAAGAAGTCAATAGAAATCCTGCAAACAATCAATATCTACTTTATACAAGGTAATGTTTATCACGTATTAATTTATATATTACTAGTGGTAAATATTTCTAATTAAATTTATAAATTAGGTATGTATTTTAAATGTATTATTTAACTCCTACTTACTATTCTTCAGAGACGTTTTAAAAATGCTTTAAACATACTTAAAACATTTATTTTAATGTAATATCTGTAGTGTGTAGTAAATTATGTGTTAATATTTTTACAGGAGAAATCCATTACGGTCTCAATCATTGATAATAAATAAAGCAGACAGTATTAAATCATCATATTTTAATGCAAGAGTCTCTACAGTTGTCATCGTTCATGGATGGCTCAGCAACCAAAATACTAATATTAACCCTGTCATCAGGGATGGTAAACATATTGTTATTTTTTGCTCAGTAATTCAGATACAAATGATCTATAATTCTAATTTGATTTATTCTAAACACTATTGTAACGAATTATACACATACGGTGTACATATTATTTTTGAATTACAGCTTACCTTCGCAGAAGTGACGTAAATGTAATTGTAATGGATTGGAGGAGATTAGCCCTTTCTACATATCCTACGGCCGTGCTTGGAGTTCCTGCAGTTGGGCGTGGTTTGGGACAGTTTCTTGCTTTCCTCAACAGAGCTACGGGGGCACCTTTTACTAATATGCATCTCGTGGGGTTCAGTCTAGGTGCTCATGTTGTTGGGAATGCTGGAAGAGAACTTGGAGGCAGAGTCGTTCGAATTACAGGTTTGAATTATTATTTAGCCTAATTCTTTACACTTGTTGAAATGCATTTTATAAATATTTGTATTTACTGAAATGTTGTTGTTTCTTGTTTGACGTCATTTATCACCTGCAACCGTTCAATATTAATTAAGTGATAAGAAATTATTTTCAAGTACTATATAATAACTCTGATAACATCTTTTTATGAAAGTCCTTTATATTTTCAGGCTTAGATCCTGCTGGGCCTCTATGGGTAAACAATTCTAACCGTCTTCGGTCTAGTGACGGTGTATACGTTGAAGCTATTCACACGGACGGTAGCGCTATTGGCCTTGGTATAGGATTAGCTATTGCAAATGCTGATTTCTTTCCTAATGGTGGCAATTCCCAGCCTGGATGTTATACTAACGTATGTAACCATAATAGGGCTTGGGAGCTGTTTGCTGCATCCATATCCTACAACCATCTTGTAGGCATACGATGCAATACTACGTTGGAAGTTTCCCTAAATGCCTGCAGAGGTTCCAGTCTTAAAATGGGAAACGACAGTTTGACTAAGAGAGGGTAATTTATTCTGTTATTGCATTCTATTTTAGATAATATCAAATATAACATTATTATTGTTTACTTTTGTGATTAGAACCTTAATTTAGTTTTACTATAATTGTATTCTATTATTTTTTATTAGTCTTGATCGAAAAATTTTTATAATTCATTTTTAAAAATCAAACAAACAAGTATAATGTAACGTGAGTTGAGTTGTGGACAATAATATAGAGCATATGTACTATATATTATTAAACACAACTCAACTCACGTTACTTAAATAAGATTTTGATCCCTTTATCTTATGCTTTATATGTGGAGAAAAAAGCGTGAAGTATTCGTGTTATTTAAACGTATAAAACATATCCTTTGTTTATTATATATTTTAAAAATATACCCTAACTGTAAGAGTGTACTAAATATTTTGTCTACGAGTATATATATTTTTTATTATAATTATAAATATATTTTTTTGATTTCAGAAATGGAATATACCGAGTAAATACTAACCGCAGATATCCTTTCTAGATACAGTAAAAGTAAAAAAGGTTAAGTAAAATACTGTTTATTGTACACCAACAATTACAGTACAAGAATATTTATAGACAACTGCTTAGTGAAATTTGGTTTTAACAAAAAATACATTTATAATAATTATACATATTCAAATCTAATTTATTTTTTATTTGCCTTTACCTTAGCTTATATCATTTTTTATTTATAACTTTCTAGAAATATACATATAAGTTTTTTTTCTTTTTTTTTTCAGTTTCACGCTGTATCCCGCAAACAGTAGGGTAGACAGAGAGTTTAAGTAGTGTAGTGTTAAGACAATCCGTTCCCCACTTTTTGCCGGATTATGAAGGCATTGCGTGTTGAGTGGCAGAACTCATCGCCGGGCTTTGCCTCGACACCAGAGCGAAGAAATGGAAATATATAAATATACGTGTGTGTTGATATGTAAATACATTGTCTAATGTGTTCATTTAAGTCATATTGCCTTTCCAAAAAGGGTTCATATCTGAACAACTACGTATATTAGGTATATATATATATATATATATATATATATATATATATATATATATATATATATATATATATATATATATATATATATATATATATATATATATATATATATATATATATATATATATATATATATATATATCGAGATTTTTAGGTTAACATCGTCGAATCTACGTCATATACACAAGTAAGTAAGCAGTACCTACCTACATTGTTGGCGGGATACATGGGGCTAGTGGGCCCCCGCATCGGTCATTTGCGATAATTGCTTATTATATTGTTATACTATGGACAATAATACATACTACGGACCATGACATGTTCTGGTCTAAATGTACCCCAAGATTTTTTACTGACGTGCAATATGGTAAACACGTATCATTGTATACAATAGGCGGTAAATGTGTGTAATCAACCCTGGAAACCATACCTGGGCTCACAATTATTATAACTTGAGATTTTACAGGGTTAACCTTCAGACCAAACCAATTACTCCAGTTTGATACAGCGAGATTACTGTTTATGCTTTGGATGGAATTTACTAAATTTGCCGGGGTTGAGTGCGTGTAAATTTGAACATCGTCTGCATACATTTTTTATTTATTTATGAGGATTTATTATTAATTTATGAGATTTTTTATTTATTTATGAGAAATTAATCTTTTTGACTATTAAATGTGTATTGTATCTACTAATTCTTGATATCACTTTTAAAATGTTGATAATACTCTATTTTTCCGGTCAATATTAGACAAAAATCGCTGTTTTACAACCAACATAAATAATAATAATTACAATGAGTTACATGTGATTTTTAAATAAAAAATTTTTACGATACTAATGGTTTTTATTGATAAAGAGGTAACATTTTAAAACTTTATAATTGAAAATAGCAAAAAGGTATTATACTTGAGTTTATTTATTCTGTCTTCTAATACTTCATAAAATATATTTCTTTTAGTGACTTCCATACAAAAAAGCTTTTTTCGTTGTATTAAATATATAGTTTTGATTGATCGATATTGATAATAATTTTAAAGTCATACTTAGATAATAAATTATTTTATTAAAAGATTTAATTTCTTTAGTTTTTGCAGAAGTAAATAAAATTTTATATTGTGTATAAAACTTCAAATAGTTTTTTATAATATTATATTTTTTTTTCATAAATATTTTATATTTGGTACATATTGTAGGGAAGACAGAAAAATATACTAACTGGTAAGCAAGAGTGTAGTGGAATGCTGATCTCAATTTGGTTTTTGGCGTGAATTCATCTGTAAATTATGGTATAACCATAGTATGGTAATACCATACGGAATAAATTCAAATAGCCTAATGATAACCAAATCGGAGGATACAGTTTGGCCTTGTTATTTCGAATCTATCCTTTACATGCAAAGATAAGTAAAATTATACCACTGGATGGACAAACATAATCAAAGAATTCATTACAGTAAATGAGAACAGTGACGTAAACATATAATATACAACAAAAGGCTCGATATGATCGTTTCTAGTAGAATACGTTTTACAATGTATGAAGGGAGGATTTTCTTCGTCTAATGTGTCCTCTTTGTCCCTAAATGAGCGGCTTTTCATTGTTTTCATCAAAGGTATTTCTAGCTACAGATAAATGCTACGGACTCTGTGATACTCGCTCTTTTACATTTTGTGCATAAATTGTAGCCCTTTTCCCGCACCCTTCTACAAAGCATTTGTAGCTCATACAGTAACGGTGGCGTTTCGTAATTAAACACTGGATTGACCTAAAAACTGCTTTATTTTGAGACTGACTTTTAAGTCCGTCAATAGAGTCTTATTTAGACGTCTGTTGAGTCAGTGGTTGGGCACAAAAAATTTGCTTTTAATCTTTTCAACGAAATACTTTACCTAACTTTTTTCAAATTCTTACATTTATTTCAAACAGGTGAACTCATTCATCTCATTTTGCATCTAGTATAGAGTTACAAAAAAATTTATGATTTTTTGGCATATACAGTTGCTAATGAATGAAAACTGAAATGTTATAAGTTTCGAATGTATTAAAATTAATATGAAATAGCCGAAAGATCATTTTTACCTATGTCCACTTACAATGTATTTCATAAGAGTTTTTAAGCAATTATAATGTATTTCTTTATTTTATAATTCTACAGTATATTAAGGAGATAATATATTCTGCTCATTGTTTGTATATTATGGCCAATGGGTCGCCAAGTGCGAGTCGGACGCGCACATGAAGAGTTCCGTAGAAGCAAGTATAGATCAGGGCCATAATACATACTCGTATATTGTATCGTAGTAGTAAGTTACCTACCATTAGCCAGAATAGCATTTTTTCACCAAAAAAATATAACTTTGTTTTTCAAGGTACTTTATGGTATTTGTATGACTAAATAATAGACCAAGATCCCAGTGCCGCCAGACCTATGTCATTTTAGCAAAGCTGAAATTTTGACTATTAGCTTCACGCTGTATCCAGCATACAGCGTGAAGCTAATAGTCATAATTTCAGAGGGAACCTAGTGTTAAGACACTCCGTTCCCCACTTTCTGCCTAATTTTGGAAGCATTGCGTGTTGAGTGGCAGAACTCAACGCCGCGCTTTTGCCTCGACACCAGAGCGATGAAATGGAAATATAAATGCAAGTAAATAATTCATCTCCTCTAGTGGGGATCGAACTCACAACCAGTCGGTTTTACAGTCACACTTTGTGCCACTGCGTCACGACTGTTAAAATAGTCACTAACTTGAAAGTGGGGCCCTTTCTTAAGTAGCATCAAATAAAGGTATATCTCTCGTTTCTATTTTAACGAAGGTAAACGCTACCTCTTAGATAGATATGTAACATACATTTATTTTAGATTTTTTACTATGGTAATTTAAAAGTTACGGGCGGTGACACAGATTTTAGCACTTCGGAAATTTCTATCGTAAACAATGGATACACTACAGTTACCTACAAAGTTACAATTTTGTTGTCCTAATATTATAAGATATAAAGTGGCTGTGACATTCGGACGGACAGACAAACAGACATGACGAATTTAAAAGGGTTTCGTTTTTCGCCATTCGGCAATGGAATCCTAAAAAATAAGAAACTATTATAAGGGCGATAAGGGTATTCCCTTATCGCCCTTATAATAGTAAATAAGGGAATTGGGAAAGAGAGAGGTGGGAGAAGAGGAGTAAGAAAAGATATACAGAGTATAAAAAAGATATGAGAAGTACTCTCCAGGGTCATATAAAAAAATTGCTGTATTCCACAAAATCTATAAAAAGCGAGAGAGTTATTTCTTTCCATTTACAAAACGTCATGTACGCGACTGACGCTTACAAAGTTAACACCACTGCAACAAATATAAAAATTTTAATGGCAAAAATTAAAAAAACAAAACAAAACTGAACGAAAATTTAAAAATTGTCATGGAATAAGAGAACGGAGTGCATTATTAGTGGCCTCTTCTTCAGAATTGAAAAATTATGTCGGAGTTAAAAAATAAAGGCTTGTTTGCTAACATTGATAAGACTAATATTAAATATATATCTGACCGTCGGGTATCTTAGTTACTCAATATCTTATAAATGCTATATGTTAAGTTAAAGTACTAAATAAAAATCTTATTCTGTTTGTTTTCATAATGTTAAGTGATTTGCTTATAATTCCATGGCTATCCTCCTTCCTTTTAATTTAGAGTCGACGTCAAACAATCAATAAGTATTAATTATAAAAATAAATCAAATCAGCTTCTCGCTGTATCCTGCACACAGCAGGGTAGGCAGACGGAACCTAGTGTTAAGACACTCCGTTCCCCACTTTCTGCCAAATTCTGGAGGAATTGCGTGTTGAGTAGCAGAACTCGATGCCGCACTTAGCCTCGACACCAGAGCGTCACTACTGGTCTCTATATTATATTTATTAGTTATAGTACATAACTAGAAATACTTAAATTGGCATTGGGATGCGGGTAATTTTATAAAATTTTTACCTGCTTTAGATTACACGTTGTATCGGTAATTTCATTTGGTTGCTCTAATTTAAGGTAACTTAATTAGTTTCGATTATAATCAATACTTTTTGATTTGAGGCCAGTCGTGGCGCAGTGGCACGAAGTGTGACTGTAAAACCGACTGGTTGTGGGTTCGATTCCACTCGAGGAGATGAAATATTTCCAATTCTTCGCTCTGGTGTCGAGGCTAAGCGCGGCGTTGAGTTCTGCCACAAACTTAAAAAAAAATATTTTTAATGAAAAAACGTCACGATACTCATAACAATAACTGTTCGGTTTGCTCTGTACGTAATGCAGTTAAGTCTTCAAAATCTATGTATGTCAAAATTGTTAGTAACTTATAAAAAAATTAAAGTAATTAAAAAGAATCTCACACTGTGTGTAATAATCGCGCTAAAATCGGGACGTCTGGGTCTGAGAGTTCTGGTCTAGAAGCTCATTTTATTGTAATCGCTGGAAGGAAACTTGGGGTCAGAGTCGCTCGAGTTACAGGTTCGTCCTACTGTTTGTTGCCTGATTATTAAGAATTATTAAATTACATCTTGTAAATGTTTGTATTTCCTGATACAATTATAGAGCTGGATTTCATTTATCTTTCATTATATCAATGCAATAATTAAATAGTAATTAAAGATAAGAAATATATTACAAGTAGGTACTTTATAATTTTGTACTATAAGACAACTTAACTTTATAGAGCACTCAGCGCCTTATCGGAAACACTTGTAAAGTCGTTTCCTACTGCTGTATTAAAAATAATATAAGCATTTGCGGAATTTAAAAAAAAAAAACAGTTTTACGCTGTATCCCGCACATAGCAGGGTAGGCAGAGGGAACCTAGTGTTAAGACACACCGTCCCCCACTTTCCGCCGAATTCTGGAGGCATGGCGTGCTGAGTGGCGGAACTAAACGCCGCGCTTTGCCTCGACACTAGAGCGAAGAAATAAAAATGTAAAGAAATATTTCATTTCTCGAGTGGGGATCGAACTAGTCGATTTTATAGTCACACTTTGTGCCTCTGCGCCACGACCGGTCTTTTTAACAGAAACTATATGTTGTGGTGGCTAAGTAGTGCTGACAGTTTCACTTACATTGCGATAGCAATTATTATATGAAGCCAAGAGTTCAAAATTTGCATTCGTAGTCCTGAGTTTGTTAATTCTACATATTGAAAAAATAAAAAAGATTAAAATCTTGATACTGATGTAAAATTAATAAACGTGCGTAAACCATAATTAAACTAGTAGTATTGAAATGGTACAACATTATCAATTACTATCTAGAATAAGAGTATGAATAGTTAAATAAAAGCTACGTAGTAGTGTAGAGTGTAGATGCTACTGTACAGTATAGGTGCTCCAATATCCTAAAGATGAAGTCATCATTTTTGCTTCTGATTGCAGGTGAGTTATTTCTTATAAATAAAAAAAATATACATTCGAGGCCAGCGATGGTGCGGGGCACAAATGTGTAACCGTAAACGTAACTACTTGTGGGTTCGATCGCCACTCGAAGAAATTAAACATTTAAAAAAATCAGCTTCGCTTCGCTTGTATTTCTCATACAGCAGAGTAGGCAGAGGAAACCTAGTGTTAAGACACTCCGTTCCCCACTTTCCGTTGAATGTCGGAGGTATTACATGTTGAGTGGCGGAACGGTGCACCGCACTTTTTACCTCGACTCCAGAACAAAAATAAAAAAAGGAAATATACATTTAATTAAATATTTCATTTCCTATAGTGGGGATCGAACCCAGTACCAGTTGCGTTTACAGTCACACTTTATGCCCCTACTCCACGACAGGCCTTATAAAATACTTAATATCATCATTGTCTCAAATTCGGCAGAAAATGGGAAACAGAGTGTTTTAACACTAGGTTCTTACCCTGCTGTGTGCGGAATATATACGTGAAGCTAAAAAAATTATACTAGTCAAAATATCCGGCCATTACAAGATGGACAAAAAGTAAAAAATAAATATGCATATATGTATTAATATATATAAATGCATATTTATTTTTTACTTTTATCTCAGAAAAAAATAAATACTATCAAAAACACTAGAAAAAAAACCAGAGACGGACAGACGGATGGGTGGGCAGAAAACAAAGTACAATGTAGTATAATATGTTTTACTTGTAATCACATGTTTTTATGCTCAATGTCCATCTATTAAAAAAAGCTACAATACCAATTGGAGTGGAGTAACGACAAAAAATGTCCCAAAATTGAACTGGACTGCGCTGCGTAAGCATATACAACCAATACATGTATAACTCCTGAGGATAACATACAATAAACATTTTTATATTTTATAAATAACGAAAAACCAAAGTGTAGAAAGTACACTTGCGATGTAAAATGCTATTATTTATTATAGGATTTTTTTCCGAATATTAGTCAACTAAACACGAAGAAAAAAGTGAACATATCTTTATAATAAACCTGATGAATCTTTATCGAAGATTAAATTAATCACTCACATCAGTAGGTACAGGGAGGCCAGTCATGGCGCAGGGGCACAACGTGTGCACTGTAAAATCGACTGGTTGTAGGTTCGATCCCCACTCGAGGAGATGGAATATTTATTAACATTTATATTCATTTCTCCGCTGTGGTGTCGAGGGGAAAGCGCGGCGTTGAGCTCCGCCACTCAACACGCAATGTCTCTAGAAATTGTGTGAAGTGTCCTAACACTAGGTTCTTTCTTTTGTTTTCGTGAAGCTGAAAAAAAATCTTTGTGTACACTTATCAGAGTTTTAATATGATATAAAAAGTAATACTTGTAGCTATATTATTAAATTTTCTATAATAAAGACATGTACATAAAGCCCGATTTCCACCGCAATAGATAAATGAGCGGTTAATGCTTAGGCGGTTCGGACTCCTTTTTAATATAATTGGTTTGTGTTTCCACCAACAAAGAGTTTTAAATTTTGTAATTACTTTGCTCTTCTTCTTAAAAACTGAACGAGTTTATTTTTACTCTTTCTGTCTGTCCCTCTGTCCATGACTGTCCGTCTGATTATTTATCGGTGGAAATATATAATAAGTATATAGCTTACTCTTGCAAGTTCAACGTAGCCCTTAAGGGGCCCTCTACTCCAGCAATGGAAACCGGGCTTAAGGTACGAAAAAAAATATGTAATGTTACACAAAAATATATGAATAATAAATAATTAGGTATAATATACGTATTAATGTTCAAAGTATATTATTGTGAATATTTTAGTGTAACAAGTAACTTAGGTCGTATTTTTTAAAATAAAAAAAAAATCTTATGGCAATTACGACAATATTGCTGAAAGATATAAAATTTTCGTATAAGAATTCATTATAATTGCAGCGCAATTAAAATACACGCTAATCTTTTTCGCTATTCTTATTTACACTTTTGTTCCCCACTCCCTGCCTACTGCCTAATTCGTGAGGCGGAACTCAACGCTGCGTTTTGAATCGTTACCAGAGCGCGGTTATGAAAATATAAAATATTTGACTCCCCCGATTGGGAATCGAATCCACAAGTTTACAGTGTTACAGTCGCGTTTACAGTAGCAAGCTTGACGGCTCAGTATCACTTTATATAATTTGGTATGTGTTTTTTTAAGTGCAAGTCGCACTAGCAGTGCCCGTGAGAAATGTTGAAGAAAATTATTCACGTTTCGTCCAAATACCTGACGATGACGGTGAATTGCAAATGGTAGATTTAGAAGAAGAGCCTGACTTAAATGCTATTGACGACTACATGAAAAACGCTGACAACAATCAATATTTCTTATTCACTAGGTAAAAAATAATTAACTACTTATTAAATAAATAATTGAATTGTTTCAAGTATTTTTAAATGGTTTACTATATTAAATATCAATCAAACCAAATATATGGCAAATAAAAATTTCGCAAATAAAAATGTTAAATGTATTTATGATTATACATGCAAAATTTGCAAGTGAAATACTTATGTTTTGTACAAATGTTTTAGAAAAAATCCAACATCTTCTCAGAACCTCAAAATAAACAATGTAAATAGCATTTCTTCATCTAATTTTAATGGCGAACGTCAAACTGTTGTTATTGTTCACGGATGGCGCGGTGATCGGAATAGCCAAGTAAATGGAGAACTCAAGAATGGTAAAAAAATAAATAAGCATCTTTATGATAAATAGTAAGGTCACTCAATCAGCATTATTTCAAAACAAAAAGACAGATCAGAAAATTTGAATATCCATTATATTTAATTGTATCATAGTCAGGCAGACAATAATTTTGTATCATAGTTTTATGATCTCGTAGAGAAAACTATGACCAATTCAGAATAAAATATTGTTATTCCTAATAATAATAATACTTTTCAAGAATTGAAACATACTTTTTTTTTAAATAATAAAAATTTAGGAAATATTTATATAAAGTAAATATAAGTCAATAAATTAAGTATATGTATATGAGGTCAATCGTGGCACAAGGGCAAAGTGTGACTGTAAACGCAAAACGTTTGGTTGTGGGTTCGATCCCCACTTGAGGAAATGCAATATTTATATAAATTTATATTTCTATTTCTTTACTGGTGGCGAGGTAACGCGCGACGTTGAGTTCCGCCACTCAACATGCAATGCCTCCAGAATTTTGCGGAAAGTGAGGAACGGAGTTTCTTAACGTTATGTTTTCTGTGCCTACTCTGCTGTGTGCGGGATACAGCGTGAAGATGAAAAAAAATATAATGTATATATATTGAATAGTCATTAAGCAAATATTCGGAATCGGCTCTGAAGGGGTAAAACAGCTGGAAGAAGACATAGGTAAGTTAAAGTGGAACTTCATACGATTATCCGAAGTCCGAAGACAGGGGGAGGAAGCCGTAATTCTTAAATTCAGTAACTTGTTCTATTAACGGGAGGGTGAACATCTGTCACTTATCAATAATGTAATACAAGTCGATTTTTAAAAACTCTTTTTTAAAGACTCCTTTTTGCACAAGAGCAATGGAGAGAGGTATGCTTGGTATTTCTTTAAAAAAATATGTAAGTAGACAAAAAGTAAAGTGGCAGGCTATAATGTCAGGATGACCAACAACCGATGGGGAAGCAAGGTCCTTGAATAACAACCATATCTCGACAAAAGGAGCACAGGTTGCCCTCCAACCAGGTGGACTGACGACCTAAGGAAGACAGCGGGAATCCACTGGATTCAAAGGGCGCAGAACCTTCCTGTCTATCTGAGATTAACATGAGTTTATTATAATAATATGCAAACTGTGTTTAGACCAAATTTTTAATAGATAAATTTTGCATGCTTAATTTGATATGTCTTTTTCAGTATATCTTAAAAAAAATGATGTTAATGTGATTGTTATGGATTGGAGTCAATTGGCTGGATCTGGATATTTTACCGCAACAAAAGGAGCACCTGCAGTTGGACGTGCTTTAGGACAATTCCTTGCCTTCTTACACAAAGTTTCTGGAGCAGCCTATATTAATATGCACCTTATTGGATATAGCTTAGGTGCTCATGTTGTAGGGAACGCTGGTAAAGAAGTTGGCGGCAAAATTGCCCGAGTCACTGGTGAGTTAAAGTTGCTTAACCCATATCTACATTTCTTAGTAGTGCTGTTGGATGTATAGCTAAATTGAATCACGATACACGCTTATGCTTAAAAATGTCGTTACTTTTGATATGTCAAGTTATGAATATTGAATTCAGGCTTAGATCCCGCTGGACCTAATTGGAAATCAAATTCAAATCGCCTTGGGCCTAACGATGGAGTCTACGTTGAGGCAATCCACACTAATGGCGGTAACTTTCCAAATCTTGGAATTGGCAAGGCTGTAGCTAATGCAGACTTCTTCTCTAATAACGGTAAATCACAACCTGGTTGTGGAATAAATGTATCATGCTCGCACAAACGATCATGGCAACTCTTTGCTTCGAGTGTTACCAATAACCGATTAATAGGCAAACGGTGTAATAATATGGATGAAGTCAATTCAAACAAGTGTAACGGAGCTAGTTTGAATATGGGCAATGATGATTTGAATAAAAGAGGGTAAGTGACCAGAATTTTTTTTTTATTTATGTGAATTTGTAAAAGTTGTGTGGTAATGTTTTTTTCCTTATTTATAGCAATGGTATATACCGAGTCAACACAGGAAGCAGCTATCCATATTAAGCATCAATGTAGTCAATGCAAATAAAATAGTATTTTTCAAATATTTTTTTATTAACCGACTTCAAAAAGGAGGAGGTTCACCAATTACGCCGAAATTTCTAAACTAATTTACGTTATTCTTTTTTGTTCGATGCAATTGGTTCAATGAGAGTTGTATGACATTTAATCTAGTATAAATTTTATTTAGTTTGGTAGTTATAATGTGGTAATTTTATAAGCATTTATATTTACTAGGAGGATGTCATGTTTATGATACTTTGAGTATGGTTTTTTTTAGATGTTTTCATTTGAGTTGACATAGTTTATTAACTGTATCCCTGACAAGTAAGCCTTAGACTGTCTGTATATTTAATATCATCTTTCGTAGGCTATCCATAGCTATTTACAACAATTTCTATTTATTGCATACAACAGGTAAACAATGTAACCTACCTTATATAAAAATATCCTACTGTTTTTTACAAAACTATCTATTACAGACACTAGTAAAAAAAAGTAAAAAAATAAATTAAAATAACATGTAATATTTTATATAATATATTACAATAACATAATATAATATATAAAAATGAGAATGTATTTTTTTGTTTAATAGTTCCCAATAGTTATTACGCATGCAAGGAAAGAACATTTTATAATATTAGTATAGATAATAATTATTACAATGTACGCAAAGTAAATATATTGTTTCAAGTAGTTTTATATTCTTAAGGTTAATATATTAATTTCTCATGTTAAAAAAGACTGTTATTATTTATTATATTATAGCTAATGAACGAGCTATATATATTATCGAGCCGTTCTAACAAAATAAAGACCTATCGCTGTCATCTCCCACCGGTTGATCAATAACTGTCAATATGGCCACCGTCTTTTGACTTCAAATCTTTTTTATTTTTATGATGCACGGTTGTTTTTCGAAGTTCTTTAGGCTTAAAAATATTTTAAGTTCTTTAGGCTTAAAAATATTTTAATAATTATTAACTAATTAGGATAAGACTAAGTATTAATTACTGAGTTAATATTAGATGAGCTTATCATTAGACTTACTCTAGAGGAATTAGGATATATTTTTTTATTTATTTTTTAGTTTTGGCTAAAATTATGCACACAATTGACTAGCCTATAATTAAATATAAAATGAGAATCAAAAGTTATATACTTACATATTTATACATAACAGTTGGGTACCTGTACATACGCAACTTACATATTCAATGACGCACACCTTCACACGCCTACAAAACGATAGAGATAAGTCTAGGCAACGGTTGGAGTTTATACTCCAACCTGACTATTCAGGACTTCAAAAACCGGGATCCTATGATAGACCTGAGAAAACTCTTGAGGATCAACAGTAGCGTATTGCTAAAGTTGAGTCGGCGAACTCTCACGACGGACAACTGCAACGGACGATTTTGCACTTAGCAAAAGTATGGGTGCCGGTGGCGAGTCAAATCAAGCACAAGAAAGCAAGAAAGTGAAGCCAACATCCAGCGGAACATATATGGAGCTTCATGAGCACAGCTCACTGGGCATAACTTCAGGCCATATGCAAAGCAGTGGGTTCGACCTATGGAAAAATAACATGAACCGAAAAAAATCAAGACCTTTTTCTAACCAGACACCAAAAAAAAGACTGGGGGCCCCATTCTGGGTCAAGGCGAACGCGGAACAGAAGTGTACCGACAGTGTACCGGTGTAAACCGGTTAAGCCAAGAACACAGCATCTAAATGTGAAATAGAATAAGAATTAAAATTATAGATGATTCAAGTACTAGCTAGCATACATATCTATGCAGACTATAGATCAGTGGACGATGTATACTTCCGCCGTATAGGTCTTTCTCGGGAAAACGTTTGCGAAATAAATTTGTGTATTCTGTTGATTTGTCCCTTGGGAATAATACTTTATGAAGTCACTAGTTGTCGACTAAAAAATTTCTCTTAAAGCCGTGCCTAGTATCAACATATTGGTTTGACGTTTCGAGTGACTGACTTTAAACTAGCTGGAATTTATCAGCAGAGCGAGACAGTACTTTTCTCCAAAACACCAATTGGAATTGCATAAGGCCCAGGTTCGGCCTATTATTCACATCTCGGGGTTGGTGCATTCCAGTATCAGATTGAACCACTTGTTTGCATACAACGTAGGACCATTCGAATCGTTATGGATCCAATAATCAGTAGTTGGCATGACACTTTGGCTTTAAAAAGACTCTAAGCTAGGACCATAAGAAAATAATTCATTTCTGTCCAGTATTTTTGTGTGATTCGCGAACAAACTAACAGACACATAGAAAGACAGACAGGTAGGCAAACATTTTACTGAATAGTTTTTAGTCTATGTTATTGTTATGTTATACATTAACGGATCTAAATCATATGTTTTTAACATTTTTCATGTGCAGAATTGAAACTTAGTGAGCCCTACATTCTCTAAATAACGCCCATGCAAAATTTGAAATTTCTAGCACTTGTAGTTTCTAAGATTTCGTGTGTGTGTGTGTATATATTAAATTTGTAAAAATATTTGTAAAATTGTTGACTTCACTTGCATTTAAGCATTACTTTTATCCGGTGGAGTATACATTGTCTTCAAAATGGTAAAATACGACCACGACGTACTGATTATCTGAAAATAGAAATAAAGTTTAAAATAAAGTGATATTCTTATGGTATGTTGGTATTCTACTCTTTGCTTTAAAATTCAAATACTAACTTTTGTAAAACTTTCATAGGATATAACAGAAAATTTGTAAGCAGTCAATTTTTGTGGTTTGTTCGACCTAAAAACAAATGAAGTAGTCAGTATTTCACGACTGGAGGAAAAAACAATATTTGATAATTAAAACGTAAACAATAGATGTTACCTTAGCATCAGTAGCAAAATACTTTTCTTTGATTTTTTATCCATATCGTACCATTTACATAAAAACGCAGATTCTCCCACTTTCCGGCTCTATAAATATAAAAACTGTTATTTTGAAGCGACGAAAAGAGATAAAGTAAAAAGCGGAAAAAATAATTTACCTCTCTAATTAAATTTTCGCCGAACACACTGATCATTAAAATCTGAACAAGAACAGAGAGCAAAAACAATACAACACCAGGCACTTGAGACCACGCACCCATCTGTTGGAATTAAATAATAAATATTTATGATTTGTAAAGAATAAATTATTTTATATTAAAATCTATAAATATATTTCTCTGTCTCGTCATGGATCTTTTGATACCTCATATTGCTTTATAAAATGTCAGGCTTTTTATGTGAATATATAAATATTTTGTTATTTACAAATAAACCGTTTTGGTGAAACATACCGTTAAGTTGAAACCCAAAGCGCATATTTCAAGAGATCCGACAAGAACATTAAACAAATTAGGTGCTCGAAAAATCTCCTCCAAGTTTTGCGACAACCTGCAATGGGATTAGATAATACCATCAGATAAAATGATAGAGACATTGACTACTACAAGTAAAAAGTAGTTAATATTTTGAATTCTTTTATAATATATTTTATAAAAATTTGATGCTGAGTGCCAAGGAGGCAGAAGGTTCACATAAAATTGTACGGTTTTCACCTTCCACTCGAATTTGAGACATTCCATTTTATATAGCGAAAATCAACACCGGGATTAGTCTTACCAGAGAGGGAAAATGAAAATTCATAATGTTATTGCTTATAAACGTTTGCAATTAACTTTTTCTATATTTGTTAGCTGTTACGTTGTGTTGTCAAACAAAATAACAGGACACACTATCGGAACCATCTGAATAACATCAAATCATTAAATTTTATTTGACTGAGCTATGAGTCATAGACCATACTATGCTTTACATGACTATGATTGTAGCAAAGGTAATATTCGCCTAGGTCATTAGAAACTACTTACATTTGTATGATATTTTTTATTTCTAACCGCAGTTAGTTTGGATAGGCAGCCTACTGTTACAATAAACCAGTCTATGTTTTAACACTTAAATATAATGAAAGTTCCAGTGTTTTGTTAAGCTTATAAAAAAAATTTCGATTCATATAAAAAATACTAACTTTAGTATATATTGATGCCTTCTTACAATATTACTTAATTTATATGAAGTAACCGCGTCTAAAGCCTTTATTTCTTCGCTTAATAAGGAGAACTGTGCACAAATATGTGAAGTCATTATGTAATACAGTGCGTCAACAGTAGTAAAGTATATAACGCATATGAAACCTGCAATTGAAAAGATTTTTTTTTAACTAAAACACTTTCAAATAATCAAGTCATAGACTCCAGAACAGAGCATTCATCGAAAAAAGAAACCAAACCTGGTTCTATTATGAGTTATTTTAGTAGTACCAATATTATGAAGTATATTTATTTATTTTAACACGTAAAATATTTTATTTTTTGATCGGGAGAGTTAATATTTGATTAATTTGTTAGAAAAACTAAGAAAAATAAATTTAAACCTCACCGCATGCTATTGAGTGAAGATAGACGATTAACCACGAATACCAGTTGTTTGTAGAAAATGGTATCAACATGGCGTAAGGCAAAATGTAAAATATAGTCCTTTTAGTATAATAATAATATGCTATTAATATTAGCGAAGAAAAGTTATAAACACATATAAGAATTGCGTTCAGGATAAAAAAGTATTTGACCAGATATTTTAAAAATATGAAATCCTGCTTTATGAGTTCTTTGTTTGTTGAATTACTCAATGCTATATTGTAAAGTTCCCTGAGATGTTGGGTTAAGTCGAAAATATTTTGTTTTTTCATAGCAATAAATATGATTTTGAGAAGCGAGAGTAAGCCAATGCACGTACATGGTGCAAGTTGGGTAAGCTCTAAAAAGTTATCTACAGAAAATTTTGATACAAAGAAGCCGGTTTCTTCCACCAAAACTATTACAATATTAAAAAGTAAAACAAAATATGATATTGTCACTCTATGTTTGTCGAAATGCAGACCCACAAGCCAAAAATTTATGTTTATTTGTTTGAATATTTCTTCAAAATTCGGTATATCCATTATAAAAAAGGAATTACGTTACAAGTGATTAATTACTTTTCGTCGTCGCGACGAAAATTACACTGTGTGAAGTCGTCACAATCGAAGCTTTATTTATGTAGACAAATACTACTACTTATTGATAAGGGTTGCTAATAGGGTGAAAGCACATAGATATTTTTTTTTAATCAAATAATCTGAAAAAAGAAATGTTGCAAGATGTTTAACTTGTTTAACTGTTTAGTCTGCGTTAATGGAATGTGTTGTGTATATTTAATTTACGTCGATTATAAAAAAGTTGCTGAGCATTGTCTTTTGCCTTTTTTTAAGTTAGTATTTTTATACTAACAACATAAAATTGTCTCGTACTTAATTTATAAGATGTTAAATTTGATAATAATTGGCATGTGCTATTTATTGATCTTATCATTTTATTAATAAAATAATTTTAATGATATTGGTATTAATTTCATTAATTAAATAATTTTAATGATATTGGTATAGATTTAGGACAACCCTTATTAAACGATAAATAAATTTTGTAAATCTTGAAGTGTCATCTTGAGCTCTATAAAAATAGGATAATACAAATCAAGGGGCGCTGAAACATACTCATTGGGAATTCTTTTTAGATTACACTAGAGTAATATTTTTTTAAAACTAAGTAAGAAATATAACAAATGCTAAATGATAAAATTTTAGCAAATTTTTATTCTTTAAGGAAAGAAAACTTTAAAAATTGTGTTTCATGTTTTTTAGAAAGTGATCAACAAATTGATACGTCACAGGGTTCCTTTCTGTACGTGTGAAAATAATATAGTGTTAGAAATAGGAAGCGGTTAATGTTTTTAAAATAATAACAAAACTAAAATACGTATAGTCTATATGTTCCTAAATTATTCAAAAAGAGATTCTATGTAATTACAATGAGTGGTATGTGTCACCCAATAACAATAAGTCCTACAAGTTTTCTTCCAGTAAGGGTCTTTGCCTACAAGCTACTACTGCCTGGATTGACTTTTTTTTCGAATTGGCTTTATGGCTGTTGACCTGGGATAGTCTTTACAGCGTCGTCACAGGGCAGCGAGTGGCGGGAGTAGCTCGCCCCTGCAGAAAAAGCACGAGCTTTTATGGACGCTCGTGAACTCCAATCAGACGGGATTTGGCCCCGGCCTCGTGCCGTGAGATAGGGCTGGTGTCGCCGCCTCTAACGAACGGAGAGGACGATTGACGCCCAGTATATTAGCAGGATTTACTCCTCAGTCTCACGATGAAGAGAGATAGAGACTGAGGAGTGAATCCTGCCTATATACTGGGCATTTGCGACTGTAATTGGGTCGTCTAGATCTAGAAGGGCGTCGAAGAAGCGGGTGTGGATAAAAAGCGTACTTATACGCTTCGACAGTAAGGTAATTGCGTTGGAGTGTAAATATGCACGCTCGTAGTAGCGCTTGGCTAGGCGTTTGCAGAATTACTTTAAAGATTCTAATTCAAAATCTTTGTGTAGGTCCACATATGGGCATCCGGATGCCACACGGAGGAATCTATTTTGGACGCGCTGAAGGAGGCCTATCTTGGTGTGTGCGAACACGACACAAGCATAGGTCATGATGGGATGAAAACAAGTTTTTTTACGAAGTCAGCTTGTTCTGAAGTGACATTTTACTCCACTTGCACAAGCGTGGGTACAACCTGCTCATGACGTATGTAGCCTTGTTCCTGAAGAACGTCATGTGTGGCCAAAAGGAAAGTTTCGAATCGTCATCGATTGACACAATTCAATTGCTTTTATTGTATTTTTCACCTACATCTACCCTACTCTACTTCTACACGAGTTTGCTAACAATAAAACCAGTTTTCGCACAAACAGGATTCCTTATTTATATTATCAAGTTGTCAAATTATAACAAGAACTGGGACTTTGGTTAAAAATGATTTGAATTGTAAATATTGTTCATGAACGAATCGACAAGATAATTTATGTATTTTTTAGGTAATGACGTATTACAAAATTTAGACTCTATAACATTATGTGTATTGTTGGTTTGTAAACGACGATTATCTAATCATATATTTACTTGAATACAAAAACTAATATAATTTGAAATAATAAACTTCTGAGAGATTAAAAATTGCATGAAAATTTTACAGTAATAACTTTTAGAACGTTACCAGCGTATGGGATCTAAAGCAAAAGAATCGCAGAAAACTTATCTCTTTATCTTTCAGAAAGAATAGATAGTTGCGCTCGCCAAAGTTACATTTACAGAAATTCAAAAGAATTTTCTAACCACCGTTTTGTTGAAAATTCTGCGGGAAATGGTTCGGTTCAACTTTGTCATCGAAAACTTGAAGCAAATATACGTTTTTGCTTAAGAATAAGGTAATAATGGTTTTTATAAATTCTCAGAGTTAATTTTCGACAAATTCACCTGCCTATTGTTAATTCGTATAATGAAAATTAGTCAATGAGAATATTAGAGCCTTTGTAGGTATTTTAAATTTCTGAAATATTGATCTACTTTTATTACAATAAAGGTTTCGAATATCTGAAATTAATTATTCGTGAGCCTTTCTTACTCTAATAACATATAATAGTGGTATTAACCAATTAAGGAATCAATTTTTTTTCGAGTTTATTATTATATATAGGTTAGTTAACTATTTAGTAGTTATTTAAATAATAGCTTTAATTTGATATTGTAAACAATAGGTGATATCAACAAAAATAACTATTATATTATTTATAATTTGTATAAAATGTTAATTTTTATTAAAAATATTCTTTATGAAAAAATCTTTTTAAGTCTACAACAAAAAGAGCTAATACTAGACTTTTTATAATTAACAGGATAAATGTTATACAATATCATGATAAAATTTCATTTACAAGGCTAGAATACAATATAAACCAATCGATTGAAGAAATTTAAACTGTTCGTGTATCCGCAGGTGGCCCGAACAAGTGCAATGTAGGAAGATTTCGCGGGGGAACTCAGCTGGCGTATATCTTCTCTTGAATAATAACATCTATAAAGGTAAAATTTAGATATATTGCATTTGCACAGCTTATATATTTTAGTTACTGGAGAAATATAAAAATTTTCGATTTATCTTCAGTTACATTAGAAATATCAACATTATTGTGATCCTTTTCATTGCCTTAGTTGAAAAATCTAGACTGTGTCTTAGTTACAAGTTCGACTCCCATACGAGTTTTTAATCAATAGCATATGGTTCGCAAACTGTGCAAAATATAATTGTATGTATATATTACAATAAATTCAATGAAAATATTAATATACATTTTGAGATATGCCAAATATCTTAAAATGTATTGTATATTTTCATAAAATTTATTGTATATAAAATATACAATAAATTCTATGAAAATATTAATACGGCATTATACGATCAAACGTGAGATTACTCTATGTTCTGTAACAGAAGTATCTATAATACGAAATCATATTTATTTTACTTTTTATTAAAGTAAGCTATAAGTGCATTAAGATCCTTTGAACTCGTTTATACTGCAGACGACGGCCCCCGCTTTCTCATAGTTAAGGCTTCAGACATCGTATTTCTGTATAAATATTCTCATTCTGTTTATATATTTTATTATGATATATCTTATATCGTAAGTAATTTGTGAGAAAATGTAATCATTCGCAATGGCTCTGACTTTATATTTGTAAAGGATTTTATGACTTCATATTTTGATCTAGGCATATGTATCTATTTATTTACATTTTTAAATTTTTATTCCACACTTAAGAAAAAAAACGTATAAAACATTGAACGTAGCGGGATTTGAATTTGAATTTGACGTGTCTGTGAGTCTGTGGCAGACACACAATCTCTGTCTGTGGCACTGTAGCTCCTAAAACAGTGAACCGATTTAGGTGCGTTTTTTTTCAGCAAAAGCCTCAGTTCATCGCGATAGTTCTTAGCTATTTTTCATGAAGACCGGATTAGTAGTTATAATTTACAAGCTATTTGCTCAAAATGAAGTAATAATATTTTTAAACGGGAATTTAACAAAAAAAAACAATTTTTCTAGTACGTATTATAGACATTTAATAAAAAACAGTACTTTATTTCAAATAAGATTAAAGGTCCCGAACTAAGGATGCAGATGTGCTAGGTTGCGAGATTCAAGTGAATAGACATGGCGGTACGGATTTAATCGTCTGTACTAACATATGGATGTAGGTCCTAGCCCGTATAAAATATGAGTCATAACTCTTCATAAGCTTTGCATGAACGTATTTTTCTCACGGTAAGCTTGAATATTTTATCAATATTTTATAAATTATTTCATTTCGATGACAAATCATAAGTTGTAAGTTTCATATGACTATCATAGCGTTTTATAATAAATGTTTATCAGTATATAAGTATTTTTAAAAAAAATCAGATTCTCACTGTATCCCGCACGTAGCAAGATAGGCTCTACCTACCTGAACTTGTGTTAAGACACTCTTACTCTCCGCCGACATCTGGAGGCATTGAGTTCCGCCACTCTCTTGAGTGGCGGAGCTCAACACCGCGCTTTGGCTCCACACCAGAGCGAAGAAATTTAAATATAAATATAAATAAATATGTCATTTCCTCTAACGCTACAACCAGTCGCGTTGACAGTCATACTTTGTGCTCCTGCTCCACGACCGGCCTCAACTTAACAAGAATATTTAGTTCATATAAAAATATAATTGACAATTAGGAAAGGCCAATATCCAACAGTGGATAATCGATGGTTATCGAGAATGATGATAAAAATAATAGTATTTTGAGATCAATCGTGCCGCAGAGGCACAAGTTTGTGACTGTAAACACAACAGCTTGTGGGTTGAATTCACACTTAAGGATAAGTATTTAATATTATAATCAATCAATCGTGTTGAGTGGCAGACCTCAACGCCGCGCTTTGCCATGACACCAGAGCGAAGAAATGGAAATATAAATTTAAGTACATTTTATATTATTGTTGTGGTTGTGGGTTCGATCCCACAATCAGTCGATTTTACAGTCACACTTTGCACCCCTGCGCCACGACTGGCCTCATTGGCTTGACTGGCCATATTTTAAAATGTATGTATTTATTTTATAAATTATTGTTAGTATAAATTATAAAAAATAGAATATAGATAAAAACAACACACCCCACGTTCTTATAAATATGCCTCAGCATACATTTGTACTGTGCACTGTATGTAATTTTTAAGGTTAATGCATAAAATATCGTATATCGTGAGAAGCAGTTCTGTTTCAGTTTAAAATATTCAACTGAATATGGGTAATTTTAGCGTTACGCGTGAAAATATTACCATGTTGGAATATAAAAATCTTTATTTTATTGATATAATATTATAAAATAAATATAATATAATATTATAAAATAAATATAATATAATATTATAAAATAAATTTATTCCATTTCTTCGCTCTGGTGTCGAGGCAAAGTGCGGCGTTGAGTTCTGCCACTCAACACGCAATGCCTCCAAAAAATCGGCAGAAAGTGGGGAACGGAGTGTCTTAACACTAGGTTACCTCTGCCTACCCTGCTGTGTGCGGTATATAGCGTGAAGCTAATAATAATATTATAAAAGATTATTTTAATACTCTTTTGAAATCTCTTTAATCCTTAATTTAAATAAAATATTAGATTTTTTTGGTTCAGTAGAACAAGCTACTCGAACAAATAATGATAAAATGACTAAAGTCTTTAGTAAATTTTCTTCTTGGTTTTAAATGTATTTCCACGAACATTGCATGTGGAAATAGCAATCACCTCAATAGTTGGCAAGTTTCAAAGAATTCTGCGGTTGGCTCTTACGGAGCCGTTAGGACTTACCTGTGATTTATTAGTACTCTGGGTGCTATACAAAAATACTAATATATTTTTTTAAATTTTTTCTGAGCACCTGTATAAAACATTAAGATTATAAACGTCCGGGGAAATTTCCTGGTTTTTTTTATTATGAACTCTAATATCAATATTAGTTAGACTAAAATAAACTCAATAACAATGTCGAACAAAACAATATTGTAAAAGATTTAAAGCAAGAAATCCGCCACATGTAAATATTTATGATATTAAATAAATATCGTCCAGAAGGACATTTACATAAAAGCAAACTGTACTCAATTATTTTATAAGAAGTTGTTATATATTTCTGACTGTAAAACCGACTGGTTTTGGGTTATATCCCCACTCCATCCCCAGAGGGGATGAAATAAAAAAAAAAAAAATTAAATTAGCTTGACGCTATATCCCGCACACAGCAGGGTAGGCAGAGGGAAACCTAGTGTTAAGACACTCCGTTCTCCACTTCCTGCAGAATTTTGGAGGCATTGCGTGTTGAGTGGCAGAACTCAACGCCGCGAATGCCTCGACACCAGAGCGAAGAAATGGAAATATAAATTTAAGTAAATATTTCATCTCCTCGGGTGGGGATCGAACCCACAACCAGTCGGTTTTTCAGTCACACTTTGTGCCACTGCGCCACGGCTGGCTGAGATGAAATATTTACTTAAATGTATATTTCCATTTCTTGGCTCTGGTGTCGTATCGTGGGGGCGTTGAGTTCTGCCACTCAATACGCAATGCCTCCAGAATTCAGCAAAAAGTGGGGAGCGGAGTGTCTTCACACCAAACTCCCTCTGCCTACCCTGCTGTGTGCGGGATACAGCATGAAGCTGATTTAATTTAATTTTAAGAATAAAAAACAAGACATGCATACACAGCTGTGGCGTGTTAATTTGAAATCTCCAATGTACTAGTACTTCGATAATGTAAACTAAATAGTTTTACAATAAAGAAAGTTAAGGCTTCAGCAATTCAAATGAAGTTCACGAATAATTATCTTCGGTAATGATCAGCCATTTAATAGTTAGGGCAGGATTGTTGAACTAGGCGAATAACTAATTAAACTTTGCTTCTAGCTCCGAACAGTGTATCAGTTCTTGGCTTGATCGAGTGACGAAACAGATTTTTTTTTACTGTTAACACCATGGTTGTTGTATACTCCTTAGAATGGAACCGAAGTCGGGGGAATGAATTATTAATTATTAATATTTTCATATGTTCGCTCTGGTAACAACGCAAAGAGTGGCGTTAAGTTCCGCTAGTCAACGCGCCCGACGACTCAGCAGAAAGTGGGGAAGGAAGTGTCTTAAAACTATATTTCCACTGTCTATATGCGGGATACAGTTTATTTAAAACATTATTATTTAATTTGTAAAAATTGATCAAATATTATAAAACTTAAAACAATAAAATCATGAAAGAAATATATAGAAAGGTTTTTTTTTCATTACATAATATATCAACAAACTAAAATATAGATATTAAAATCATATTTCAATTACGAATCACGTTAAATGCATGCCGATTGCCGACATACCTCCTATTTGAATTGGAATTAGAGTTTCATTGAGCGTCCCAAATACGCGCTTAATACTGTGATAAGCCGCTGATGAAATCAAAAGCATGCACGCTGCAAATTCTGTATTGGTTGCAATTTCCAAAACGGTGTTTCTATATTGAGAACAGGATCTTAATCTTGTCAAAAAAATGATTTTATGAATTAATGAAAAAATATTATTATGAATTCTTCAATATACAGTACATAATTGAGTACATTCTGGCCTTAGTTTAGTCTATTGTGTAAAGTGATCAAACAAAATTGTGAAAGTGATCAACAAACGAGTGGGGATCGAACCCACAACCAGTCAGTTTTACAATTACACGTTGTGTTCCTGCGCCACGGCTGGCCTCATAAATAATTGATTTGTAGAATTTGTTTTAAAGTTATTTTTTAATTACAGATTTCATTAAATATTTTCTTAGCATTGTCCTTAGCAAAATAACCAGAGGCAACTTCATGTCCTCATGAACCCTCTATACCTTTATAATTTATACTTTGTTTTCGAAGATCACAAATAGAAGACAAGCTGAAGCTCTCTTACCAGTTACTCTTTTATATTTTTTTATTATTCTTCTATCAGTCACTCTTATCTTACTTAGTGTTTACATTATTCAAATACTCTCGCTTATACCTGCCATTGATCGTATCTGCACTGTAGATTCGATAAGCTAAACTGACTCCTCGTTACTTACCAGAGATCACATCTCCGCAGCGTTAATCTTAATTTAGTTCTTCTTCTGCCATACTTACAATTCGCTGCCCTATGCAAGTGTTGTCGGTACCAACGCTGCTCCTTAGAGTAATTACAGAAAAAAATAAACGCTCAGTCAACGTAATTGAAAGATACACGAATTTATCTTAGTTATCGAAATACTACTTTGGTTCAGAATTGTCAAAAAATTCAATACATGCGTTGTGGTCGCGCGTTAAACATTTTACATTTAGTACATCATAGGCCAGGTAGAGAAGTAATGTGTAACTCTTTTTGTTTGTTATGAAACATAGTAGAACAACTTGAGACGAGTAAGAGTAAAGACGATAATGTTAGAAATTCTAAGCTGTAAGCGCAGTCGAATCGACAACGTGCGATTTCTTGAAAATTAACCCGCCGTGGGTGACGTGTGTCTGTGATGGTTACGCGACGACTTACGGTGACCTGTTTGCCTCATTTTAATATATAAATTAAATCAACGTCACCAATGGCGGATTAAATACAAATATCTTATTTATACTGATTAGATAAGTATCACAATACCATTTTCGTTACTTTTGTAGTAACTCTTTACGAGTTTCACAATTATGCGAATTGAAATATATAAATCTATTTTGAAAACAAACAATTGTACAGATTTATCTTGATTACGCTATTGAAAACATATTTTTTGCACCTAGAATTTCACATTTTATCAGCGAATTGAGCACAAGAAATAAAATTATATATCTGTTCGTATACTCGATTTGCTTTGCTAAAATACGACTTAAGTAAATACACCTCCAATCTTATTTCATTGATTTTGAAATAGCCTGAAAATTACGTTGTTGCTCAACAAACAGTGTTTCAAAGTTCAAATACGAGCTCCTAATGTCTATTTGATTTGCCGTTTCTTATTTGTTTTATAATTTATTGCTATTATTTAAATGAATTCTGAAATTTAGATCTGAATCTGTTTATTGGTCTATATAGGAATTTATATATATATGGGCGTGCGTTTGTTTCTATGTCGCATTCTATAAAACAAATCCATGAAACACGTGTTCAATGAATTTTTAAGAGATTGAAATTTCAAATTTTATAAAAATTAAAAAAATAATATATAAACTTTCAACCCCGTTCACCCTCGTCAAAAAATATATATAAAATTTCATCCCTTTAGGGTTAAAATTTTTCAAAATCCTTTCTTAGTGGATGTCCACACTATGAAAATAAACATCTGTCAGCAGCGGTTACGGCTGTGCGTGCGTCTTACCTCAGTCAGTCAGGTACATGCCCTTTTATATATAGACGTGGATAAAAACACATTACAGCGAAAATCAGACATTTTAAAGTGAAAACCAAAAAATAACAATCATCGAACTATATTATTTTTTTTTCGAAATTTAAGGAATACTTTCAGATATTCTCTTATCAAACGCTACTGAGGTTATGTAGTTTCACAAATACAATATTTATCGAGTAACTTGTAGTTGATTATCTGTTTGATGGCTGTGGTTGGTTCATTTCCTGATGATCAGGCTAGGCTCTTGCAGTAACCCTTTATATTATATTAAAAATCACGAGTTCTATTATTCTGATGTCAAGTAGCAATAACACTAAGAGCTCTAGAGCAACGTATATTATAATTATACTAAAATCATAATACTGTGTGAGTAACGACAAAAATTTGTGTGTAAGTATCTAGGTTATATAAATAAACATTTTAACTAAAATAAAATCTAGGTATATTTATTTAGTAAATTTATTACAATCATTGCTATTTAATATTTATTTCCTGTGTGCTTATAATGATAATTTACTTTGAAATTATTTCATGACATCGTGATGATATTAAATAATAAATATATAAAGGTAATGTATTAATTGTACTCTATAAAAAAATATACTCTATCGTGTATTGGCTTCTAATGAAGAACCACTTTTATCTGGTGGTGTATACATTGTCTTCAAAATGGTAAAATATGACCACGACGTACTGATTATCTGGAGATGGAAAAAAATTAAAAAATAAGTACAAAAACGCTCTATAATAAAAATACAACTTGGTGTAGGAAACTATAATATGATTTTAGTCCTTATATTTTATTTACTTTTTTAAACAAAAAATATTTATATGCACTATTTAGGCACATGTATAGACAAATATACACACATGTATGTGTGTCAGTGCGAGTGTGTGCGTGGGGCACACACTCGCACTGACACACATCGAGTCAAACCTTAAGCATCATTAACTGAGTTACATCTATTGCTAGAATGTCAAATGTATAATAATTATAGTTGCTAAAATCAGTTTCACGCTGTACCAGCAAACAGCAGGGTAGACAGAGGGAACCTAGTGTTAAGAAACTCCGTTCTCTATTTTCCGCCGACTTCTAGAGGCATTGCATGTTGATTGGCGGAACTCAACGCCGATTATAGTTACTATATAATATATATATATATATTTTTTTAAAGAAGAAAAAAAGTAGCTATTTGTACTTTTTGTCGTAGCTTATTTACATTTACTTCTATTGTCTTGTTTGTTGTTTAAACTGCACTATATACTCACTTTTGTGAAACTTTCATAGGAAATAACAGAAAAATTGTAGGCAGTCAATTTTTGTGGCTTGTTTGACCTAAAAACAGGTGAATTAATCGATAATACTATATGTTCGATAATACTATATGTTATAATGTAAACTATATATGTTACCTTAACATCAATAGTAAAATAATTTTCTTAAATTTTTTATCCATATCGTACCATTTACATAAAAATGCCGATTCTCCCACTTTACGGCTCTACAAATATAGAAATATATAAAAATAAAAAAATGAAAAAAATGACTAAAAGAGAAAAAGCTAAAAATGGAAAAAATCTTCATATTACCTCTCTAATTAAAAGTTCTCCGAACACACTGATCATTAAAATCTGAACGAGGACGGAGAGTAAAAACAATACAACACCAGGCACTTGAGACCACGGGCCCATCTGTTTAAATTAAATAATAATTAAGTAAATTATTTTACGAGTATATTGTAATCCATAAGTAAGTAGGTCTTTTGGATATATTCATAATCATGGATCTGATATCTGTTGATTTGTCATACTCATAAAAATCCGTCACTTTACATTTTTTATATAGTAAATAGTAATCAATAAATGGAGGAGGAGGAGTGGCAGAACTCAACGCTGCGTTTTGCCTCGACACCAGAGTGAAGAAGTGCAAATAAAAATTTAAATAAACATTTCATTTTCTCGAGTGTGGATCGAACCTACAATCAGTCGGTTTTACAGTCACGCTTTGTGGCCCTGCGCCACGACTGGCTTCAAATGTATAGTAAATAGATGAATATATTATAATTTATAAATCACACTGCTTTACTGTTAAGGTGAAGCCCAAAGCGCATATTTCAAGAGATCCGACAAGAACATTAAATAAATTAGGTGCTCGAAAAATCTCCTCCAAGTTTTGCGACAACCTGCAATGGGATTAGATAAGACGATTAGATAGGATGATAGAGAGGTTGGATTTCAAAAATGTTTTATACTTAAAAATAATTCTTTACTTCTAAAACAAGTAACGATATTAGAAGAAAAGATTTATATTTCCATTTCTTCGCTCGAGTATCGAAGCAAAGTGCGGCGTTGAGTTCCGCCACTTAATATGAAATGCTTTCCAAATTTAGCGAAAAATGGAGAACGGAAATACAGTGTGAAGAATATTTTAAAAATAATTTCAAATATTACCTAAGAATAAGTTGATATTTGAAATTCTTGTTAAAATATATTTATTTAATACAAGTTTCATGCTGTATGCGAGGCAGAAACCTCGTATAAAAATATTACATTGGTCATTTTCCATCCGAATTCTAGACATTCAATGCTGAGGGTCGGAACCAGAGTATAACCAGAGTTACCAGAGTGAAAATGCAGAACCAAAGAACTGCACTGCGCCACGATGGCCTAAAATATATTGTCACTAAACGTTTGATATGAACTTTAGCTACTGCATTGTGTTGTAGTCAGAAAAAATAATAGAATACATTATCGGAAGCATCTGAGTGATTTTAAATCATTAAATTTTATTTAACTGACCTATCAGTCTAAACTGTGACATACTAGAAATTTTAAGTCTATAATTATAGCAAAGGCGATATTCGCGTTCCATACTAAGAAAAATGGTTATAACGAAAGCGATATTCTTATTAAATAATAAAAATTATTAACATATTTTTAAAGGTAATTAATTGGATAAATATAATAAAAGTTAAGTATTTTATTAACTTACTAAAAAAATATAATTCATGTTAAAAATACTAACTTTAATATATATTGATGCCTTCTTACAATATCACTTAATTTATATGAAGTATCCGCGTCTAAAGCCTTTATTTCTTCACTCAATAAGGAGAATTGTGCACAAATATGTGAAGTCATTATGTAATATAGGGCGTCGACAGTAGTAAAATATATAACACATACAAAACCTGAAGTAAAGATTTTTTTTATTTTTAAAGAGGATTTTCGCCTTTTTGTCTTATTTATTGATTTTCGATCAAGTTAATCGAAATAAGTTAAAAAGGTTTTTTTAGGCTAGTTAATCCATTTTAAACGTTTTTTAATTCTTGGACGGTTTGCAAAGGGCACGGGTTCAAATCCCTCTACGTTGAAATTTTTACACGTCCTCTTAATAAGTATTAGTTAAAATATCATATAAAAAATCATCATAAATTCTTCGACTCATTTTAACCCAAGTTAGTTACAAAGTAAATAAAATATAGCTCACCGCTCGCTAGAGAGTGAAGATAGACGATTAGCCACGAATACCAGTGGTTTGTAGAAAACGGTATCAACATGGCGTAAGGCAAAATGTAAAATACAGTCCCTTTAGTATAATAATAATATGCCATTAATATTAGTGAAGAAAAGTTATAAACACATATAAGAATTGCGTTCAGGATAAAAAAATATTTAACCAAATACTTCAAAAATATGAAATCCTGCTTTATGAGTTCTTTTTTCGTTGAGTCACTCACAGCTTTATCGTAGACTTCTTTAAGATTTTGAGTTAAATCGAAAATATGTTGTTTTTTCTTAGCAATAAATATAATTTTGAGGAACGATAGTAACCCAATACACGTGCACGGTGCAAGTTGAGTGAGCTCTAAAAAATTTTCTACGGAAAATTTTGATACAAAAAATGCAGTCTCTTCCACAAAAGCTAATATAATATTAAACAATAAAATATAATATACTGTTGTAGCATTCACTTTGTCATAAGGTAGACCCATAAGCCAAAAATTCTTTTTTATTTGTTGAAATATTTCTTCGAAAGTCGGTATATCCATTTTAAAAAATTGTATTAAGCTATAAGTTAAATTACTTGTTGTCGTCGCGACGAAAATTAAACTGTGTGAAGTTGTCAGAATCAAAGCTTTATTTATATATACACAATAGTATTTAAGGGTTGCTAATAGGGAAAAAGATGTAGACAAAATAAAACCATTATATCTGAAAAAAAATGGGTAACACAATGTTACAAGTTAAATAAATCAGCTTCACGCTGTATCCCGCACACAGCAGGGTAGGCAGAGGAAACCTAGTGTTAAGACAATCTGTTCCGAATTTTCCGACGAATTCTGGAGGCATTGCGTGTTGAGTGGCGGGACTCAACGTTGCGCTTTGCCTCGATACCAGAGTGAAGAAATGAAAATATAAATTTAAAGAAATATTTCATTTCCTCGAGTGGGAATTGAAGCCACAACCAGTTGATTTTACAGTCACACATTGTGCCCCTGCGCCTCAAGCGTTCAATAATAATGCTTATAAAGTACATTAAATCAAATAAAACATTACACACAGTACCAAGCAGCAGCATTTGACAATATATTTATAAAGTGACATACACGTTGTTATGGCAACGCGTATATCGATAACCGTCAACGGGTCCTCTAGATTTATAGTGTTTTGATAATTTGGTGTAGTTTCATTTTAATAATATAGGTATAAATATATTCTGGACAACCCTTATAACAATAAGTAAACTTTGTAAATCTTGAGGTGTCAACTTGACATCTATGAAAATACAAATCAAGGGGTGCTGAGACGTACTCATTGAAAATTCTTTTTGATATTACACTAGAGTGATGTTTTGTTACAAGTAAGAAATTGAAGTATATAATATATAATTATGAATAACAAAACTGTTGATAGAAAAAAACTAAATTTTTTAAATGTATTGCCATTGTGGTGGAGTAAGTCGTAATCTGGCCGAAAATACGATGGTTGCGGGTTTTAGCCCCATTCCGGCAATTAAATAACGCTTCCCCGTTTCAAAAACGGGGCTAAAACCCGCAGTCTTGAGATCCATCACTTAATGTGCACTGCCTTGAATTTCGTCTGAAAGAACGAAGTGTCTAAACACATAGAATGGTATGTCTCAACACTTGGTTCTTTCTGCTTACCCTGTTATACTTACATTATCCGAACGTACTACTTATATTATCCGACCGTAAATATTGATTTTGAATGATTGGGCATGACAATTTATATATTTTGTAGAAATTGATCTATTTCAAAACATAAACTTTATAACACTAAGCCTATTTATTGTAACCTAGGTACGAACGCTGCAGTAGAAGGCTTAAAAAAAATACAATGTTTGTATAAATTTAATTTATTTAATTACGAATTAGGAACCATAGCGAATTTAAATTTAACTTAACCTATGACTTAATTATTCCACGATAAAATAATAAGTATGGGAAAATACGAAATTTCTTTCACACCGGCGCCGTTCACCTGATCTCTCCCGTTGTCAGCGTTTTTAGCTCTCGGCCGTCTATCAGACAGATACATTATTATATAAAATGATTTTCCGCCTGTGACACCGAATTCCATATAATAATCTTGTTAGCAATAATAACATGTCATATAAGGTTTACTTGAATGGTAGAAATAACATTATTTGAAATAATAAGCCTATGAAATTAATTTATGAAAGATTAAAATTGTACCAACATTTACCAGTAATAATAATGTGAATGTTATCATCATATGGATTCTGGAGCAAAAAAATGGCAGTAAGCTAGCTATATCTCTTTATCTTTCAGAAAATCTAATCACCTTTGTAATGTTCATGTTATTCAAAATTCAAATGTTATTGTTTACCTGTAATTCGTGGTATCTCGTTGTTGCAGATAATGAGTTAAACTGACTTCATATTACCTACCAGAAATCGCATGTGTGCTGCAGCAGCAGCAGCAGCAGCAGCAGCTTCACACACAGCACAGTAGGCAGAGGGAAACTAGTGGTAAGACACTCCATTCCCCAATTTGCGCCGAAATCTACAGGCTTTGCGTGTTGAGCGGCGGAACTACAACACCTCAATTAAAATATAAATTTAATTACATATTTCATGTCTTCCAATCGGAATCGAACCCACAACCAATTAATTTTGCAGTCACACTTTGTGCATTTGCGCCACGACTGGCCTCATCTCTACAGCATTGATCTTTATTTCATTCATCTTTTGCAATACTTTCGTATCGCTGTGTACAGCTGTTCTGACATGCCACTGTCAATTTATTCTGTAATACCAGATAAATGCACCCGCAATATTGTGTTTCCACATTTATTCATATCTTCTATTCTATTTCCACTAAATATTACTTTTATTACTTACCAGGTACCACTAGGTGTGAGTGAAGAAATAACGCGGTATAACTTCACTGATACTACTTATTAAGAAAAAGTATAAAATTTAACGTAGCGGGGTTTTGAACCTAGTGCTAAAACACTCCTTCCCCATTTTATACGTTTTCTTAATAAATGTTTCACTTTTCTAAGTGACAAATAAAAATAAAATAAATCAGCTTCACGCTGTATCCCGCACACAGCAGGATAGGCAGAGGGAACCTAGTGTTTTAAACACTCCGTTCCCCACTTGCTAATTCTAAAGGCATTGCGTGTTAAGTGACAGAACTCAACGCCGTGCTTAGCCTCGACACCAGAAATGGAAATATAAATTTAAGTAAATATTTCATCTCCTCGAGTGGGGATCGAACCTATAACCAGTCGGTTTTACAGTCACACTTCGTGCCGCTGCTCTACGACTGGACTTTTAACACTTGTTTGTTTAACAATATTTACTGATACTGATCTTACATGCTTTGCTTTTTTATAATATCTTATAAGAAATTTTACTCACGTTCTAATTTAGATAATCTTTTTCATATCCATCAGAATGAAGCTTGAAATACTTGTAAGTTATATTCTGATGTTCCAATGAGCATTACATTATACGTTCATATTGTTTACTATGACATTTTTCATATTCTTTACTATGACTCGCATGTCGTTTGTATTACATTTAATATTATACAATTCAAGTGCCTATCTATCCAGATGTATTTTTTTTGCATATGTAAAAATTCCCATTTACTTTACAGGTTACGATACACAGGTCCACATTTTTTTGCGTGTATATGACATGGGTAAATAACCGTACATCTTTTACTTTACTTATCAAAAATATACGGTATATATAAACAGTATTTTACAGTTCAAATACGAAAGTCATAGCCATAGTCTAGATAGTTATCGTTATTCTACTTATTATAAAAACATGTAAACAGAAGGGTAAATTTATTAAAAAAAAATTAGTATATATATATTTTTTTATAGTTTTAAAGATTTCTAGTAAATACATAAAAATATTACATACGCTGATTTTTAATAAAAAAAACCTTTTAATATATATAGCCTTGATATCCCATTGCTACACTATAATCAATACTAACATGGAATAAGGCAGCGTAGAATCTTATTGAATGAACCAAAGATACCGAAGATAATCTCCCAGCAATATCAAAAGCGTTTTGCAGGCATGCTCGTTTTATGCAAATTGTATGGATGAGCCGGCTTCATAGTACTAAGTATATACTATCGCATCAAAAATATTTTCATATAAAATGTTGCCCACACTGTCAAATAATTGTTAGATCTTATGTAGAGGTCAGGCATGGCGCAGTGGCATAAAGTGTGACTGTAAAACCGACTGATTGTGGGTTTGATCCCCACTTAGGAAATTAAATATTTAATTCTTTCCTCTGGTATTAAAAGTCTCCAGATTTCGGAAAATAGGGAACGGAGTGTCTTAGCACTAGTTTTCCTCCGCTACTCTACTAGTATTACTCTACTATTCAAAAAGTCTTACAAATAACTAAAATTCTGCACGCATTTACTCTTTTTACGAGCCTTAATTTTCCAAGCTACACACCGTAATATTGAAGTAATATTGAATATTTTTTTACCTTATTAGTAATATTGAATATTTTTTTACCTTACGCTCATTTAACAATAGTAAATGGCTACGCTAAAGTTATAGGATTTTGAATTGTATAGTTTTTGAAGTTATTAAGGAATTAAGAGTAAGAAACTTAGTTCTTCATCAGATCTGATAACTTTTTTTCGTTTTATTTAGTGTGTAGGTACGTGTAGGTTGTGACATTTTAATCTATATAAAACTGTTCTGAGCTCTAGCAGCCTGAGGTTGGTTATATATTTCTGAGTAAAATCAATGATTCTATTGTAAGTCGGAACAATGCATTAATATCAATGCTGTCAGTACCATTAAGCTGTGGTCTCATTTCATTGTACAAATATGGAATCCCTTGCAATGCATATCTTTTGTTCTTTTATTTGCTTTAACATTCTAATAACTATCTTAATGATCTGTCTTCATGTTCACCTACTTACGGGCCACGGTCCTAGGTCACTTTGTTTCACTCCTTGGAGACTGCTATTCAAATACAAATTGAACGACCAACCTAACATGGCGCATCCTAGTTTAATATCTGATTGGATGTCAAACCAGGGCGATATGCTAGCTCCTACTCGAATACAGACTGAATGGTCTCTGTGAAGATGCTTTACAGCCTGCAGCAAGGGTTCGCTCACATTGTATCCAAGGCAGTATCTGCAATGATTTCTAGAAAGAAGTTCATAACCTTGTCATAATTTGTATATTGCATGTATTTTTTTTATATTCGAACAAAACAAAAGCTCTGAAAATTTATTAGTTTACAATCTATATTTTCTATGATTATGTGAACATTCATGCACTCTCTTCTATATTATAGCTTCCTTAGGCCTCTCACAATAGTATTTTATTCTCCATCAGTAATAAATAAAAAGTACTAATAACAGCTGCTTTTGAAAAAGATGCCTTATTGAAATGTGATTTTGGATTTCAATTATTTATAGCTAAATATTCCGTTACTTAGTCATTAGTTATAGGCCGTCGTGGCCCAGGAGCACAAGGTGTACATAACGCGATGGTGGTGGCTTCTATCCTCACTCGAGGAAGTGAAATATTTATTTTATTTATTCGCTCTGGTGTCGAGGCAAAGAGAGGCATTGAGTTCCGTCAGGTTCCCTCTACCTACTCTGCTGTGAGCGGGATACAGCGTGAAGCTGATTTATTGATTTTATGATAATAATAATAACAAATATTATTAATAACACTACCACTCAGTTTTTGTCCATGGTACCAATTGTGAAGGGGCTGAAGTCAGCCAATCTTACGATTGGCGACTTTTAATTATAGGCCAAGTCGTGGTTTGTGGGCCTGGGGTTCAATAGCCTTAGTATAGTTACAATTATATTAAAATATTTTTCCAATTCTTGGAATCTTGATAATGAAAACGCTTTTCAATTCAAATCTCTGGCATTAGTAAATCCTTGGAATAATCTACGCTTATTCGTATATATATATATATATATATATATATATATATATATATATATATATATATATATATATCTATATATATATATATATATATAGCTATATCTATAGACTATATATATATATATTTATTTCATATTAATATTAAGTTCCTGTTTGTATATTACAAATTTTTATATATACATTTTTTTTTATATTTTTATATATTTATAAGCACTATTATAAAATGACAAGATATTATAGTAATTGGGTACGGTACTGCAACATATATCATATCTATCATATCATATCATGACACGATGATATGGCAACATGTCATCCTTTTTAGTTAATACAATACTTACTTTGTAAAAGTACACCTCTCTGGATGTCATATTTGAAATGAAATGATATGAATTCGTATGATAGTTGGATATGATCTTAGTAGACCTATAAACGAACAATATGAAACGATTATTCAAATTTTTATAATCATAGGAAGATCTATGACTTTCATACACTTTGTATTATACTAAATATACGCGATTCATCAGGTTCAAGAGTTTTTTTTTAAATTTTGTAACTATTTGAAATCTTCATCTCAAATAACGAAAGAATATTTAAATGTCATTATTAATAATCATTTAATTTAAGATATATTAAAATTGCGAATATAAAGAAATTACTATGCTATATAGTTATAGAATACTATATGAGAGGAATCGAAAAGTTTGTTATTTTTACTCTCCAGATCGAGGTGAAGTTGTACAGTCACCGAGCAGTGGCAGCTTAAAAAGTTTGTCCGCTTTGAACAGTATAGCAAAAAGGGAACTTTCGCCGTTAGGAGTACCAATATATGTTGTGTCCACTGGCTTTTAATAGTTACTTTAAAAATGTAATCAGTTTCTTTTTTTTTTGTAGAATCACGCTATATTTTTTTTTTGGAAAGATAAACGAGCGTACGGGTCACCTGATGGTAAGTGATCACTGCCCCCCATCGACCAGGTGTTACATCGGAGCAGCTGTAGGTGCGTTGCCGGGAACTTTGTGTTAAGACACCCTGCGCCACAAATGGCCTTATCACTATTATAAGCATTAAATAAGTAGAATAACATATACATATAAGCAATTTTGTATATTGGTACATCTTCTGTTAGATTTACTTCTAAATTGTAATAAAGTTTGCTAAAAACATAAAATCTATATGATTACCTACTGTATTCTGTCATTTGTTTTGAAATAACCAAAGAGTGAACAAATGTGTAACGGGTCATTAAAATCTTTATGCTTGTCCTGTGTAGAGAAAAATGTATTGTCAAAATACTCGAAAAATTTCGAGCGAAAACTTCAGACCCAGAAAAAGAAAATAATTTACTATCCGCTCGAATTCGAAACGTTACATGTTGGGTGGCTGTACAATAATACATTCCCACAATTCGAAATCGAACCTACAACCATGTGCTTACTATTATATAAATATTGTGCCACTACGCCACGATAAGCCATAAAGGGATATATTACGAAAGCTGCATATTAAATATGTATATATTGCATATGACATCGTTCTGGGCAGAAATAACAAGGTTTTGAATGATGAGAGCCATTGATATGCCTATGTGGTCGGTGCACGTGTATAAGTTATTTGGAAGTTTATGACTTATGTGGCCATCGATATTTCTCAGTGTTAGGATTGAAATAGAATACCATTACTTGTCATTATGTCTGTATAGCGTGTTACTATAACACGCTATACAGACATAATAAATACGAGCTACTGTTATCTACGTAAGAGAATTTCTATATAAACTACAATATAAGCCTAAGAAAATTTGTGGTTTTGAGCTGGTGTTGAAATAAATAAAAGTTACTTTATCATGGAGAATAATTATCAATAAATAGTTTTATTTATTTATTTGAGACCGTCGTAGCACAGAGGCTCAAGCGTGTGAATGTAACGCGATGGTTGTGGGTTCGATCCCCTCTCGAGGAAAATTAATTGTTATTTAATTTCTTCGCTCTTTCTCCGCTCAATAAGTAATGACTTGAAAAGTTGAGAACGGAGTATTTTAAAACTAAGTTCCTTCTGCTTACTCTACTTTTTGCGTTATGTAGCGTGAAGCTGAAATAAGATATATATAGAACTCTTTCTTTACATAGAGACAGACAAACAACACACAGGTGAAACTATTTGGAGTAAAAGTATCGAATCAATGCACTGAGGAAGAATTTCTCTAAATTCCTACTACATACTAGTTTGGTAGTTCATGGAAACGAATTTTCAGGCTACATCTAGTAATACTATAAAGTAATCACATCCAGTTTAGTGCATTATATTTTTGGCACCCAACGTGCTTGTATGGCGGAAAATGAAAAGCATAACTACTCGACACTTGCTTCTCTTATGCCTAGCCCGCTATAATTTCGAAATAAGAGTATGTAAAGGAAAGATTGAAATCATTATTTAAAGATTTTGTATATATTGTTAGGAAGCGGTTAACGTTTTAAAAAAAACGATAAAACACATATCGTCTCTATGATTTTGAACTATTTAGAAAGGGATACTGTGTGATTGCAATAAGTGATATGTGTCACCTACTAACAATACTTCACACTAGTTTCCTTCTAACAGGGGCCGTTGCCGACAAGCAACTACCCCCAATTGACACAACTCCACTGCTTATGTAGTTATTTTCCACGCCAAATCTACCTTCTTTTACACAAATACGCTAACAATATTTAAATTTTATGATGTATCAAAATTAAATAGACGTTAACAAACAGCTTAAACGTATTTATGAAGGACCTACTTTACTTAGCATAATTGTGTTCAGGTGAATAATATTAATTTACTACTAACAATAAATCAACATTTGTATGGTGAACTTCAATTCATACCACAAAATTGATATTTTATTCGCAAAGTCAATCGTTGCTTATGTTGGTATGAATTTTTTTTATATTCATAAATTTCCAAGTCATAAACAAGCAGAAACCATAAAGTAGGGGCACATATTCCTTATTAATTTAATTTTGGAGCTAACCAGATCTAATATCTTAAAATTAAATGTTAAAAATATACGTTCATTTTCACATTTTATCTCGCATAGAACGATAGACAGAAAGAACCTAGTGACTAATCACTACCACTAAGAAAATATTTAAATTTAAAGAGGAATTATTTAAACGCGCCGAATTTGCTTTAATTTAAAATTGCAATAAAATAATTATTCTAAACTAATGGTAAACTAATAAAGGTGCACAAAAGCGTTTGTATTGAAACTTCTTACCATAACAACGTGAGCTGAATTTGTACAAAAGTTTGTATAACAAAGTATAGCTACGTTTCATTATTATTTAGAAAATACTTTGCAGAATTTTAACGAAATTATTAATTTCTGTTGTTTCTTTTATCGCTGTATCTATAGGGAAGATCAGAGGGAAGTAGGGAACCTAGTGTTAAGAGACTCCGTTCCCATTAAAGAACCTCCGTTTCCCTTTTTTCTTTGATTTGTCGAGGTATTGCGTGCTGAGCGGCGGAACTTAACGCCGCGCTTTGCCTCGTCTCTCAGAGCATGGAAATGAAAATATTAAATATTTTTTTTACTCTAGTCTTGCCTCTTGCCTCCGCTAATTCTCTCTTCATTATTATTTTCTACTCAATATGTAAATTTAAAATTTAATAAATGTTACTATTTCTATTTTCATAATATATTATTTTAAAGAAAAATATTCTATTCCCACAGAGAACCTAATGCGCTTCGTTATGCGTTTTCGCTCGAATTTAAGAAGCATACTGCAGCGTTGTGTTTATAGATTCGTTTTATAGAAAGCCAATAAAGTATAAAGTGAATTTTATATTTGACATATAAATAAGTATAAAACATTTTATTGTACACTAAAAATAAAAATAAATAAATCAGCTTCACGCTGTATCCCGCACACAGCAGAGTATTTCTGCCGAATTCTGGAGGTATTACGTGTTGAGTGACAAAACTAAACACCGCGCTTAGCCTCGACACCAGAGCGAAGATATGGAAATATAAATTTTAGTAAATATTTCGTCTCCGCGAGTGGGGATCGAACCCACAACCAGTCGGTTTTACAGTCACATTTCGTGCCGCTGCGCCACGACTCGCCTCACTATTGTACACTATATACCAATTGTTTGCCAGTATTGATATTTTTATAAACAATGATGTTAATGATTTTAAAAAGAAACTAATGAAATGTTTTAATTGTGATTAATTTATAGTATTATTTTTATAATGTAAATTAGCTTTTTTTTATTTTTTTTTTATCTAAATTTTTAATAGTATATTTTATTATTGTGTTAGTATCTGATAAATTATAATTTGATCATATGTTATTGTGAGTTATCTGTATTTTTTATGTTGAAACTTGATTGGACTGTGTATTATTTTAAAATGTGTATTGTTTGTGAATTTTATGTTCTGTTTGTATCGCTAATATCAAAAAAGATTTTATATATAACCCATACATTTATTCTGAAATTAATATTATAACTAAAAAATCAAAAAAATCTACTTCAGACACGAGGCGTGCTAAATCCTTTTTTAAATTTATAATTTTTTTTACAGGCAAATACTGCTCACTTCATCACATTAGAGTTTTTTTTGATTCTCCCACTAACTATCCTGAAGTGATTTGATACGGGCGACACGTCGTACGTCACGTACGTCAATTATTTGTTATTTTTTTTAACTTTTATAGAATTTTAGTGAAATTATTTTGGTATTCTCCAGTATATAATGGTGTATTTGTTTATTATTATTGTTTTTTTTATATAACTGTTATTTTGTTTGTTTTTAATAAACTTTTTTTATATTGTTTTTAAAAAACGTTAAACAAGTGTGACTGAAAATGGACTGGGTGTGGGTTCGATCACCCACTTGAGGAAATTAAATATTTATTTACATTTATATTTTCATTTCTAAGCTCTGGTGTCGAGACAAAGGGCGGTGATGAGTTCCGCCACTCAACACGCAATGCCTTCGGAACTTGGCGTAAAGTGGGGAATAGAGTATCTAACACTAGGTTCCCTCTGCCTACCCTGCTGTGTGCAGGATACAGCGTGAAACTGATTTATTTGATTTAAGTTAAACATTTGCGATTTTTAACATTACATTATTCTCTAATAAAAACAACATTATAAAAACTTTTTTAATATCAACTTGGTAAAAAAACAAGAACAAATGATTGTTTTTAATTCGTGCCTTATAAAACGTCCTGCGACATGAAACGCCCCAAGCCTCGAGAATTCGTTTATCTCATGAAGTTCTGACTATCTGTAGGTACTTTTCCCTGAGATAAAAAAGGTCGTAAAGAACACCTAGGTCGTTTTATATTACGAACTACTTCTAATTTCACGATTTTATAGATGAAATGTGGATAGCCTACTAACTTTAAGAATGAAAAATTGTATGTAGTTGTACTTTTTTTAAAAAACATTGCGTGTTGTTGTGTAGCGGAACTCAACGCCTCCTTTTGTCTATCAGCGAATTAAAAAACAGATAAAGCGCGGCGTTAAATCACACCACATGTAAGACAAGGCAAATGTGCGTGTTGATCATGGTAAGTAATCACCGCCGCCCATGATTCCGTGTAACACCAGAGGAGCTATAGGTACGTTGCCAGCCTTTGAGATGGAGATATACGCGTATTTTAAATGCACTCAAATCGTATTGACCTGGAAAGCACTGCCGCAGGTAGGCCATTCTACTGTTGCGTTACGCGGGTAAGGAGATCCTACGAAACCGCACAGTAGTAGAGTGCCACGTATCCAAGAGGTGTGGATTATATTTGAGTGTGTAAAGTACTTTGAACATTCGGCGGCAAGTACTAAATAAGTCAACCAGTTCCCCAGAACAATACCCACGTTTAAAGCGGTAGAGAACGCACATCTAGGAAATGTCTCTTACTTTTAACATTTTAAAGTGTTATTCCCAACTTAAGAAAAATACATATTTAGAAAACATATTTAGTACGAGTGGTACTCGAACCCGCGCCTCTCGTCTGCCGAGGCATGGGTTCGAGTCCCGCTACGTTCAAATTTGTTATATGTTTTCTAAATAAATTATTTTTTTAGAGACTAGAAATGGATTGTCTTGCTTAGGATTGACTGAAGTGAGCTGTTTATTTGTATCCTCTCGAATTTTATATTTAATCAAGCGTAATAACTTAAATTGTGTAAAATTTTGATTGACAGAATTATTTATATGAAAACTATTTATTCACAAAATATATTCAAAGTTATTAAAGTTCTGGAAATTTCAACAGAATAATTTTCTCTCCGCTCCGGTAACAGCCGGGCGAAGTTTTGTCACTTCGTAACATGTCAAAATTTGATGTCTCATTGTACACTTGAAATTAGTCTTTGGATATTTGAAATTTTATAGTAAAACATCACACAGGCTATTATTATTTACTTTTTTATATATTTTTTGAAAAATAAGATCTGTAAGTAATAAAATATGAAGGTAAAAAGCATGCTCACATCCAAGCGGCAAGCATAGAGCGGAGTGTCTTAACACTTGGTTCTCTACATCTATCCAGCTTTATGAAGAACGTATAAAGCTTAAAAAACTTAAACATTATTTGAACCTACTTATATGCATCAATGAATATATCTTAGCAATAATGTATTATAGGTACCTATAGTTAATCATATTACAGACACATTAGAAATAATTCAAAATAACTAAAAACTAACCTCTTTGGCCATAAAAAAAGAAAACAGGTCAAAATAAAAAAGTATCTACATAATTTATTATATTATTAAGCATGAACAAAAATAGTATACGCCACAGTTGGAATGTTTGTATTGCGGTGGACCGAAATGAATTGTAGGAATGTCAATGGATATGAATGTCTGTAGCTCTATTGTCTCGAAACAACTGGCTTTGTAATTTGCTTCGTTCACGGTTCATTTTTCGGAGAATATAGTATTATTTACTCTTGTTGTAAGTTAATAATATGAAAAGTTCATCTGACATTATTATACAAGGGGATTCGTTCAATTATTGGTATTTTTTTTGTTACTGTTCTTTTTCGTCAGTGTTATGTACTTGTGGTGGCTGACATCAGATGGAAGCCCAAGAGTGGGATGGTTGAAGGTTGGGGGCACTCAATGAGGGAAGCCTATGTTCAGAAGTGGACGGAAATAGTCTGGAAAGAAATATAGTTTTACTCGTTTTTGATGATAATTTATGATACTGTGATAATTTATTATATTTAAATATAATACAACTACCAAATTATAAAATTTGTTAGCGTTATTCTACTAATTCTTCAAAAATGAAATGTTTTTTTTTTCATTTTCACGTCCCGAACACTTCACAAATCACGAATTTGATGATATTATATCCAATTCGTCCGTTTACTTCTATGTAGCGCACTTTAGTGCACTACAGTTCTGGGCTCGGTTCTAACTCAGAGGAACAGATTATGTTTTTTTTGCTGTCCTAATAAGATTAAGCACTCTCACAATCAAACAAGCCTGTCTCGAACATTGGATGGTAGCGTGGGGAGTGTGGAATTGTCTTAAGACCAGACCCCCTCTGCCTTGCCTACCCTACATACAGACTTAATATTTACCTTTTTATAATCTACACGTCTAAAACAGTGTCTTTTATAATAAAACAAAAGTGAGTAAGGAGAAACAGTATAGAAATTTATAATAATTACGACTCACGCTTTCAAAGAATATTATTTATGTATATGCATACAAAAGGTTTTTTTTTGTATATTGATTGATAGCTCATATGTTAATTGATAACTAGAATATAGCCGTGGTGCAGGAGCAGGGGCAGGAGCGAGATAGGTTGTGGGTTCGATTTCCTAAATGATATATTTAATATTTTCATTTCTTCGCTCTGCTATCGAAGCAAAGCGCGGCGTTGAGCTCCACCAATCACGAGATAATTCATTTAGAATTCAGCGGAATGTGGCGAGCGGAGTATCTTAACTCTAGGTTCCTATACAGCGTGACGCAAAACAAATATATTATCAAAATTTTAAATTGCTATAAATATTTTAACACATATTCCATAGCTTTCTCTGTTCCAAACAACAGATTATTCCCCCGCCTAAAGGAAAAAAGAGTGCGAAAACTTTAATTAAACAAGTTCGAAGGGAATCGAGCTCGAGACTTCCGTAAACTGATAATCGAAGCCATTGAGCCCACCTGAATAAATTCACCACACAGTTGTCACCCATACAACGGTAAAGGATGACGACGGCCTGGTAGTGACGTTCCTAAGCAGTTTCTTTAACTTGCTTAAACTGTTTAACTCCCGATAGAATTTTTATGAAGTTTAGTGAAGCTGAGCACGAGAAAGTTCATAAAAATATCGACTTTAAAAGTTCGGAACGCCTGATTCGCATAAGAAATCGCGAGCTTTGTACGGGCATCGATGGATTCTACATGCATTAAACTTTTCTTAGCATATAATATTATGAATATGTTGTATAAATGACAATTTTGTTTAAAAAATAAATAAATAAATCAGCTTCATGCCCCACAGCTATAGGTAGGTAGATAGAACGTAGTGTTAAGGCACTCCGTTCCCCATTTTCTGCCGAATTGTGGAGGCTTTGCGTGTTGAGTGGCAGGACTCAACGCCGCGCTTTGCCTCGACACTAGAGCAAAGAAATGGAAATATAAATTTAAGTAAATATTTCATATCCTCGGATGGGGATCGAACCCAAAACAGTCGGTTTTACAGTTACACTTTGTGCCCCTGCGCCACGACTGGTCTTTTTATATTGATTAAAAATGTTCAATTGTCAAATTGTACTAAGCTTTAAGATTCCGTATCTCCAAACTGAACACTTAAAGGATTACTTCGTTGACCGTCTGTCCGTCTGTAATGACCGTTTATCTCGAGATAACGTAAGATAAGAGATATCCAGCTGAAATAATATGATATATTAAGATCTGTATATAGTAGTAGAAAGTACCTTGTACATACTTCCCGTGGACCTACAGGTATGAAATTTGGCACGAAGTGAGAATTTAAAGAAGCAAAAAAGAAAATACAAATAAAGAAAATAATACGAAAAATGAAAAAATAATTTAAATTAAATTACAAAGAAATAAATACAGAAGCCAAGGTAGATGAGTCCGACTCGCACTTAACCAATTTTTTAAATTATTTTAATTAATATAAACCTGTCTGCAGATTTATTAGAGGGTGAACGCAAATTCCGGTGGGTGAGGATTAGACGCCCTGACTAAGCAGAGCCGACGACAACAACTAGTAATTTAATACTAACGTACACAGCTCCGATAAACCTTTGAGCAAATACCTTTGTATACTACGTCAGGATTAACAAGATGCCGTATCACCAGACACCCAAATGAAACGTAAACGTTATCTGAATCTATTCCGTTAAAAGGGATGAAATTTATTATTTAATTTATTGTAGACTATGTTATCTTAATCTTACACTCAAGATTTTAGGATTGAGAGAGTTACTTGTGTTTTTTTATTCTTTGTGGTTGATAGGGACCAAGAGAATTTTGGACAATGGTTATAGCGAAGGAATAGAGGATGATATGGTGATAAAGGCTGGTACTGCGCGAGAGCCTGTAGCGCCAGAATTATTGTGAAAAGAGCATGTGCGTGTAAACGTGTCAACAGTCCCGGTCTCCTTATATACGATCAAAAATATAAGAGACCAAGACACCCGCCATATCCAGTCAAATTATAAAGCTGGTAAAGGCGAACGTGTATTTTACATGAAACATTTAAATTTACTTCATAATTCATTAAGCAATTAGTCTACATGCATGAAATTTAACATATTTATTAACACCCCATCTTGTAATGTATATAAAAGTTTATCCTGAGTGAACACAGAACTCGGCACCCAGTTGAGAACTACCCATTACCTAACATTTAACTTGGTTCTCATTCCCTACATACATACATAAATAAATAACTGTTCCATAGATTCTGGTCTGTCCGTTTGTAATGACCGTTTATCTCGAGATAAATAAAAAAAAAGCTTTAAAAAGATTCCAAAATAAAAAGACGGCACCAAGAGAAATCATCCCAACTCTTATTGAAACTAATGCACCCACGTGGTATTAAGCCATTCGGGGTATCAGAATACGAAAATCGGGACCGCCGTATTGATATTCATATTTGCAAATTGTATGCGTGTGGCTGTTTGTTCAACCATTCTGCAATCACGATACCTCATACAAACAAACGATCGATACAGATACGCAATCAATGTATGTTTGTGTGTTGGTGTGTGCGTTCGTTAATGTCATTTGAAACATTGATACCGAATATCGTTGTGAATTTATGCATTTATACATGACTCTGATTGTTGATGCTAATTACCTTCTGGCTACGGCTCCTGTGAATCATTATTATATTATTTTTTAAAATCCAAATCACATCAGCTTCACGCTGTATCCCGCACACAGCAGGGTAGGCAGAGGGAAGATAGTGTTAAGACACTCCGTTCCCCACTTCCTGCCGAATTCTGGAAGGATTGTGTGCTGAGTGGCAGATCTCAACGCCGCGCTACGCCTCGACACCAGAGCGAGGAAATGGAAATATAAATTTAAATACATATTTTATCTCCCAGATACCCGTACCCACAACCAATCGGTTTTACGCTACACTTTGTGCCCCTGCGCCACGACTGTCTACCGCCACGAATATATTATTTTTATCTTATTTCATTATAATGAGAAGCCCATAATTATATTTCAAGTGGATGTTTTGCAAATATGTTCATATTATGTTTATTAAATACTAATATAAAGTAAATGATATTACCATAATGACTAATACACATTATAACGTAATAGTTATGTTTTTTGGATTACGAGTAATTTTAAACCAGTAAAACAAATTGGCGGTCACGTGTGGTCTAAAAATACTAAAAATTAACGCGCAAAATTGTTAGAGTTGAGAATAATAAATGTTCGTTGTACTTTGACACAAAATCTAAATGTACTGAATAAATTTAGTGAAAACTTTACAGTAATATAGCTGATACATTAAAAAAACATAAAATAACATATTGGACACAATTTACGTAAAAAAAAATCAAATCAAATCCATCCATATATATATATATATATATATATATATATATATATATATATATATATATATATATATATATATATATATATATATATATATATATATATATATATATATATATATATATTCAATCCAAGCCGTAGTAATTTACCACGTTACTTTCACACGTTTATTTTAGTTCCCCACTTGAAGATTTTTTCCTTCAAGTGGGGAACGGAGTGTCGTAGCACTAGGTTCCTTCTGCCTATCCTGTTGTGTGCGGGATACAGTGTGAAGTGGATTTGATTTGATTTTTTTTACGTAAATTGTGTCCAATATGTTATTTTATGTTTTTTTAATGTATCAGCTATATTACTGTAAAGTTTTCACTAAATCTATTCAGTAGATTTAGATTTTGTGTCAAAGTAGAACGAACATTTATTCCATTTATAAACTTTCACATTTATACTATTAGTAAGATATTCAAAACGAAATTTGGACTCTGGACTCAAAATGATATGTATGTATATAATGATGTAAGAAAATATTCATAAAAATTGTTATTTATGAATTTTACAACTTTGACTTTTAAATCGTTCATCACTCTAAAAAAAGGTAGCAACTGCGCCACGGCGACGACGACGCAGAACGTATTGTCAGCGACTCTAAAATATATCTGCGATTACTCATAGACTTGCGAGCAAAAGTTAGAAACGAAATATCTACTATTATATATGAATAAAGAGGAATGATTTGTGTGTGTGTGTGTGTGTGTGTGTGTTTGTAATGAATAAACCTAAAAACTACTGAACTTTAAGCATTAAAATGCTACATCACTGAGTAACCTAGGTTATATTTATTGCCCAAAAAATTTTAGGGATCCCCACTTAAACTTCAATAATGTAACTTAAGTGTTACCACTTAAAGGTTGGCATTAAATATAAAGCATACGCCCCACTATCGTAGTTTGTCCAAGTTAAGATTAATGTACATATATAAAAACACGAATGCTTTCGTGATTTCGCGGGCAAAGCCACGATCGAGACACTAGAATATAATAAAAATATTATACCGCACGTTTGGTGCAACAATGATGTACTTGGATATTTTCAAAATTTTATAGGAGACTCTATCAAAGTAATTCAAATACATTGTAAATAGTATTCCCGCATACATAAAACTTCATATTTTATTATATGAAAGTTTATACTACTCTAAAAAATGTAATCTGATATCAAACCTGCTTCGTTCTCAAAACTACTGTGCCTAATGAATTTCTAATGAATTTCAACAATTAACTTAAATTATTATACATATTTATTAATACTTACTAATACTGGTAGGGTCATATGTCTAAATATGTTTTGTTTATCATAAGACATGTGAGATCGTAAAACGGCTGACACCTTGCCTAAAATTAAAGTTGGTAGCCTACTTAAAATATAGCGATGCATCGCTTAATATTTGCTAAATATAACTTTTATATCCAAAATAAAAAGTGTTGTTGAATTGATTTATAAATAGAAATGATGTTCAGAGAGTTTTGTTTATATAGGGAGCCAAGAAATTGGATTAAGCCTACTTACTGAAATATCAATATTTTTATTGGTGGTTAGAAAAAGCGTCAAATTGATTTAAGTATTCTGTTTTTTTTACTCCTCGTTGAATATCATAACAGAGAGCCTGGCAACCCTTGTTTTCAATTTCCGCCAAATTTTTGAGGCGTTGCGTGTTAAGAAACAACCCTCTTTGCCTTACTACGACATCGAAGAAATGAAAATAATAAATATTTCATTCTCTCGAGTGGGATTCGAACACGCAGTGACACAACCGTCGCTTAAATTCGCAAGCTTGTGCGCCTGCGCACGGCGGCCTCTAGTATTATAAGAAAGACGTCCAAAAAAAATTGTATAAATCTTTTTTTTTTCAATAAAATCATGGAATCTAGTGCTATGCTATACACGAAGTAAGAGTATGACCTTACCGTTCGTTAACCCGGCGGGGCGATTTCATGCAGCTTCTGGAAATGACAGATGACAGTGTCGAGATATCGCACGAAATGTGACTGGTGTGATGTTTCTTTTTAGTTGGTAATTCTAGACAATTTGAATTTACTAATGTATTTATATTAAATTAAACATAATATATCATAAAGTATTTATATTTAATTAAATGGTATGGTGCTTGACTGTTTTTTTTTTATTTTAAGGTTGAGAGGTGCTGAAAAACAGTAAAGAATCATTTGTTCTATGAATTCCACGCAAAATAAGCGTATTTAGTTTTCAGTTGTAGGTACTAGTTGCCTGAGTAAGCTAGAGATTGAAAATATAAAATAAAATTGTCACAGACCAGTCTTGTACTTATAACTATTATTTAAGTTTGTGTTTTGACATTAAATATTTCATATATTTTTACCAAGAGGCAAGTCGTGGCGCAGGGACACTCTTATGTAACTGCAAACGTTGTGGGTTCGATTACGATCCGAAGAAATAAAATTTAATATTTTCGTTGAGTCACTCCGCCGCATTAGATTGAAAGTGGGGAACGCAAGTGTCACAATAGGAACGGAGTGTCTTAACAGTAGATTCTTAATTTCATTCTGTATAGCCTGCTACGTGCAGCATACAGAGTGTAATAAAAATATATATATGTAACATAAATATAAGTAAGCATAGCAGTCTTTCCTTTTTAAAAAGACTTAAAACATATTTTGTACTAGATGTTTTCCTTTGTTTCCGATAATTTATTTACTAAAGAAATAATAAAACTTTCTTATATTAATATTGACTTAAATTCGTGGAGAACGATTATGCTGACAGATTAAATACTATACTAACTAATCACTCATCCAAATGATTGCTATCGAGCTTAATCATACGATCGGTAAATACTAATTATAGCAAGCTTACATTTGCTATTCTCTCTCTTTAAACTATCAATGAAATGCCACATAGAACTGTTATTTTTAAGCTATATGTTTATTTTAATTTAATTGTTTTTTCTTTTGCTTCACGCTGTATCCCGCATCTAGCAGAGTAAGCAAAGGGAGCTTAGTGTTAAAATAGCCCGCTTCCCACTTTCCACGGAATTCGTGAGGCATTATATGTTGAGAAGCTGGACTCAACGCCGTGCTTTGCTTCGAAACCAGAGCGAAGAAATTAAAATATTAAATATTTCACTTCCTCGAGTGGGAATCGAACCCATAGCCCGCAACATTTCCATCCACACGCTTGTGCCCCTGCGTCACTCTTGGTATCCATTCAATCTATTTTAATATATACATTATTATATAAAATATATAGTTATATATATGGGCATGGGAGGATTGACAATTCGGAGGAATATTTACTATATATATATATATATATATATATATATATATATATATATATATATATATATATATATATATATATATATATATATATATATATATATATATATTCACTATCATGGTAAAGATAACAGAATGTGCTTTTGATATCGCCAACCTAAAACGCAATGTCTCTAAAATAAGCAGACAATGGAGAACGAAGTATCTTAATACTAGGTTCTCTTTAATACGTCAAATGTGGATGGTGTTTCAAAATAGATATTGTCAGATATAAATGACTTGAAAGTGGAATGTCTGTTTTTCTTAAAAATCTATTTCTTGTTTTAAAAAAATATTTTTATGTTAAATCTTCCATTTATCTAGGAAGGCTTTATTACATCACACTTCCTTCGATTTACACTAATATTTTATTAGTGTAAATCGAATTAGTGTAATGATTTACGATAACGATGAAAAATATTGGAACAACGGAAGAATGTGAGCTTGGTTAGACCGTTGAGTCTGATTTCATTTACACAGAAAATATGAATAACGGAATAGTCTAAGAAAAGATCAAAGAAGCAAATATATTTTAAGCTAATCTTTTTAGTAATAAGGTTAGTTCTTAAATATGTATGTAATGTATATTATTTGAGAATATATGAATACATATAGTCGAACTTGCAAGACGTAAGAGACTATAAACTAAAATATTAAGATTTGAGTATGATGTAATATTATTGTATAATTCACGTATACATGATACACAGATTAAAAATATTTTTAAAGACATTAAAGAAAACATTTAACAAACAAATTTTACCATTATATTATACTTTATTTCAAATACAAATAACTAATATAAATAAAAATAGCATTTTCACAAAAAAATAAAGAAGTTAAAGCAGTTTAGTGACGTCACTTTAGTAACGATCACATCGGTCCGAACCGATTCCAACAGTTTCCTACAAGTGCTATAACTATTTGCCTCTAGGGAGGAGAACGAATACTTATTTCCAACAATCGTGTCCAGTACGGGCACAAACAATATAGTGTTGTCTTTCATTCATGCACACAATGACAATTTCGACTTTATGTGTGTCTCTGTGAGCGTAGATAAAATCGCATGCGCTCAGCATCTGTGCTTCCCCTATCTTTCGACGATAGAAACGAAATGCTCTATGTGTATTAGAAATTACACACTTATTTCATTAGAAATAAAGCTTAAAATTGTTTGACGTTCATCTGTAGCGCTTTGGCATGAAGCGGCGTAGCAATACGCTTACAGGATTCAGATTTTTTAGATGTCGTCAGTTCGTGTGGAGGCTGGGACGTGCTCGCCGGCTCTCGCCTCTTTGCAAATTGTTACGTGACGAAACAAAAACTGCTTGTTAGTTTCGACTGTCGACGTAAATTTAATTGGCGCGAGTGTTTGTGGATTGGTGATCTTTTGTGTTAAGTTTGAGAACCACTGTGGGATTTTACGTGTTAAAGAAGTAAGTTTCTGAAGTTTTATAATGATTTAATGTACTTTGGTAAGAAATTTTGTTTCGATATTATTAATTAATATTCTATGGTTCGTATAAAAGTTTAATTTAATTATAATGTAATAAGATGTCATTTATATATGTATTGGTATTGATGAGATAATCAATTGCATAGTATATGTACATATATAAATTTTATTGTTAATTGTTAAATTGCCTATTTCAATTGTTTTAATTTTAAATAAAAAATATTATCGATTAACGCTATTATTCTTTGTATACAGATATTTGTTACACCTATGTTAAGATTAAAACAGAATATAGGTTTAAAAGAATTTAAATAGAGGCCATCGTGGTGCAGATGCAGAAGTGTATGACTGTAACGTGACTGTTGCGGATTTGATATCCTACTTGGTGAAATTAATTATTATTATTATATTTAATTTATTTACTCTGGTATCAAGGTAAAAAGGTCAGCGTTGAGTTGCGCCACTCAACACGCAATGTTCAAGACGCTTAATACTAGGTTCCCTTTGTCTATACTTTCTATATGCGGCATACATTGTGAAGCAAAAAAAATATAGTTTTTTTTTATAAATATTAAATAAAATGTAATAAAAATAATAATATTCATTTAACTCAATTGATTTACAAAAGCTCAGAAAATCTGTTTTACAATAATTATCTAAATAAATTTATTTTATTAAATCGGTATAGACTTTATTATGTGAAAAATAAATCGGGTCATAATTTACTTATATGAATATTTATAGGTACAATAAATATGATCAATATATATTTAAATTTATTTTAAAAGGCTATTTTTTTATTTTGTCTGTGGCCCCTTTGACATATAAATTTAACCTATCATATGGTTATGTTTTCACCAATTTTAACGAAAAATTCAAACGTGATCAGAGTACATGGATGGTTTTTAAGAGGCGTGCCTTCAAATCCGTATTTTTCTCTATTCGATTATTCTGAAGCATTGCTTTTTAAATAGTGGACTCATTTTAACTTCAATGTATGTTTTAAAAAAAATTGGTTAGTTTGATTTTATTTTTAGTCTGAACAATTTTAAGATTTTATGGATATTAATAATGAAATACAAAAATTATACTCTTAGCAATTCTTTTCTTAAATGTCTACCTGTCACAAATTACTGCTTTGATAAACTTACTTAGCTTAGAGCGCTATCTCTCTCTCTCTCTCTCTCTCTCCATTAAAATTTATATTTTATTTACTCGTATACCTACTGTAAAAAAACTGTTTTTTATATTAGTGTGTAGGATCCTATAAAAATATGAACATAAAATTAACTTTTAGGTCCAATTCTGATAAATATATGTATTTTCATGCAATACTTTCATGAGATAGTGGAAGGTTGATTCTTGCTAAATTTGGACTTTATTTAGTTTTTCATTATAATTAATAGATTTAATATATATTCCTTTTGTATTATTATAATGTTTTCTTCATACACAAAAAATAACTCATATTGTTACAATTTTAAATAACGACAATATTCAAAAAAATTAGATTATACATACTACTTTTATATTACATTTTTATATTACATTTCATATCCGCCACGGCGTTAAACTCAATGACTAAATGTTAGAACATGTATGCTTGTAAAATTGGTTACCTAATAAAATTGATACTTGGGCGATGAAATTTTTAGGGATATTTTGATTAAAATTGAAAAATTTTAGCTTTGTTATCAGATCAAGTGAAGCGTTAAGCTGTACAACATAGAAACCTAACCATATATTAAAAAAATGGTTATACTATACCATTTATCTTCGATTTTAACCATATTCTACAAAAGTACCATTGTTTTTTATAAAAAAAAAATAACAAAAATTATTCACTTTCTTACCGAAAAAATATTATATGAAACAAAAATATAGTTTCATGTTTAATATTTTCATATGATACAATAAAAAAAAAGATTTTATATATCTAGTATATATATAAAATCTTTTTTTTTATTGTATATATTTTTTATATTTTATTGTATTGTATCATTTTCCAATAAAAAGCTCAAAAATATCCTGTCAAATAAAAATACAATCGTGCACGAATTTCATTTTCACGCACGACTTATTTATTAACTTAGCACTGCTCAAAACCTGTCGGTATACAGGTTCGAGTGATCGATCAATATCAAACTGTTCTGTACGATCAACAGCCATTCGTCAGTGTTTGTAAAATGTACTGTAGGTGTTAAAAACTGGAGAAGGGGTTAAGCTAAGCACGTGACAAATGGACCAATCTATATACTGAACGGTGTTATTAGTCACTTTTGAAATTTCCTTTTGTTTTACAAATGTTGGTGTAATATACAACGCGTGAATGCTTTTTCGTTTTTTATGTTTTTGAAGCAAAAATTATTCATAGTAGAGTTCAAAAAATTAAATAATAACTTTAATTTTAAACGTCACATGTCACTTTGAACCGTCACAAAGCTGTTAATATTATCAGCCTCACTTTGTGTCTCGCATATAAAAGGGGAGGCAGAGGAAGCGTAGTGTAAAGACTCTCCGTTCCTCATTTCGAGGCATGGCATTGGCATTGTGTGTTGAGTGGTGGAACTCAATGCCTCGCGTTGCCTTGTAATTAAGAGAAACATTTCATTTCGTGGAGTGAGAATCGAACCCACAACCTTTCGCAGCTATAGTCGCACTTTGTGCCCCTGCGACTGGCCTTATAATTTATGGAAAAATGAGACAATAAAATCTTATTGAACACTAAAGCTATTAAAAATCGATTTTTTTGTGGGCTTAAATGGCTTATGCTTTAGCCAATCTAAAAAAATTAAGAGATACGTTTTATACTTTAATCTAAAAGAGCTTACTGTCAATAAGTATTTCTACTTTTTCTATACATATAATAGAATAGTCTCTGATCGATGAAAAATATATTAAAAAAAATATAAAATAGGAGGCATTTATCAATGTAGTAGAACCCAAAACAATGTTTTTTCAGTTTCTTTCTGTCTGCTTGTCGGTCGCTTGTGCACAGTCATCTTAAAAAAAGGCTAAACTGATTTAGATATAGTTTTTACATCTATATTTTGACAAACTTCTCGTAACATTTTGTGTTTGTTTTACTTAAATTGGTTCATGAATAAAAAATATATTTATATAATCGTAGTTTTGATCTAAAAATTTATATGAAAATAAAATGGTTTAATTGAATTGGTTGAATTAATGGCTATCATGGAGCGGTAGAGCAACGACCGACAATAACACAAGAAAAATAAAAAAAAATACATCAGCTTCACGCTGTATCCCGCAATCATTAGGTAGGTAGAGGGAACCCAGTTGCTAAGACACTCCGTTCCCTTGTTCCACCGAATTCTGTTCCACCGTGTATAGTGGCGGAACAACGCCGTGCTGTGCCACCAGATCGAAGAAATAAAAATATAAATTTAAATGAACATTTCATTTCTACGAGTGGAGATCGAATCCACAACCAGTCACGCTACAGTCACACACTTGTGCCGCTGCGCCACGACTGGCTTCACAATAAAAGTACCTAAAGCATCATTCAATATGTTCTCACTCAACATAGGTAGTCGTGAAAAATTTTATAATATCTATAATATAATGAGTATCTACTTTATTTTGGACTTGTAAAATTATTGATGCATAAGATCATCCCATTTCAAAAAGACTTTTCGAAATTATAAAACCCAAGTGCCACCTCAGATTCGTTGTAAGAGGGTCCTTACTTTTTAAGTATAGCCCATTTACTCTGCCTCGCTTTTAGATGTTATAGCATTATGGGCTTTATGGATTGCATATTAATTACTATTCGCTGTGGAATATGAATTATATTAAGGCCGTCATGACGCAGAATCACAAGAGTGTGTAAATACGACGAATTCGATTCCCATTCGGGGTATATTTTATATTTTCATTTCCTCGCTCTGGTAAAGAGCTAAAAGGTCGTGTTAATTTCCGCCACTCAACGCCGAAATCCTAATAGGAAGTGAAAGTCTAACCACTAGGTTCCCTAGTACTCTTTGCATCTCTTGCTATTTGCGGAATATAGAAAAAAATATTTTATAATAATATATTAACAGAGAAATTTGACATATTCTTTCTCAAAAAGTCGGCAAAATGTACTTTCCAACAGTATTTGAGGCCTTGGGTGAGTGGTGGAACCGAACGTTGAACTCTCTAGCCACATCGGGGAAATAAACACAATTAATTTCGGCAAGTGGCGATAGAACCCTCTTGTCGTAAAATAAAGCGTTAGTAGTATAATTCAATAACTTTAATATATTAAACATAAACATAAATGATTATTCATATATTTTTACTAATTTTCGATCACTACTAACTTACTCTATCTGAAATAAAACAATATAGTCAAATGTTGCTGTTTTGTATTGAATGGAACGAAACGCCGCGCTTTCCGGCTACCAGAGCGAGAAGACTAAAATAACTCATTCCAAATAGGAATCAACCCACAACCATAGCGTTTATAATCAGAAAGTGCACCACTACGCCACGACTACCTCATCAGAAGGTTAAATTGGTTTCTATATAATATATATATATATATATATATATATATATATATATATATATATATATATATATATAATGAATAGATTGTAATCGTAAATAAGCTGTAACTACATTTAACTAACAAAGCCAGCCCGTGATGCTGCAACGTACAATGTGGTCTGATATATGTTAATATGTTGTGTACCTTGTTTATGTACTTCGAAAAGGCCGTCGTGGTGTAAAGGAATAAGGATGTGACTGTAATACAACCGTTATGGGTTCGATATCCACTCGGGGAAAAAAAAATATTAATATTTTCATTTCGTCTTCTCTTCGTCGTCTTCGTCTTTCGTCTTCGCTCTGGCGTCAAGGCAAAAACCTTGCTTTAAGGTCCACCGTTCAATACGCAATGCCACAAAAAAAAATCAGCGGAAAGTGGGGAACGGAGTGCCTTAACTCTATGTTCCCTCTGCCTCTCCTGCTGTGTGCGGGATACAGCGTGAAGCTGGTTTTACATTTAACTAACAAAGCCAAATTACAATGTGGTCGGATATATGCTAAAACGTTGTTTACCTTGTTTATGTACTTCGATAGTTCAAACGGATCACAATTGGGTGGATATGTAATCCTTTAGATAACGAAAATCTTATTACAGTAATGGTAGACCAATTCTGATAGTTAATAGCGGGTTAATGATTCCAAATATTGTATCTATGTTTGTTTGTGTATTATTATTATAAAGTTGAAATTTGTTTGGTTCAACGTGCTCATCTCAGGAACTATTTTTTTCAAATTGTATATACCCAATATACATCTAGTCCGATGAGGGAAGGTTACAGGGTACATAACATCGAGTTAATTGTTTCAATGTTACTTATCGTACGTGCGGTGGAAGTTACGTAAGGGTATTTAAAAAGTGTTATGTGTACAACCACAGTTAAGTCTTGGTTATTTTTATTTCATCTCAGAGGGTGAACGATTGGGTAATACTACTATATATATACTATATATATACTCAATCTTCGCTCCAAATTTCGCGCCGAATTTCGGAGGCATTGCGTGTTAAGTGGCAGAACTCAACGCCGCGCTTTTGCCTCGACACCAGAGCGAAGAAATGGAAATATAAATTTAAGTAAATATTTCATCTCCTCGAGTGGGGATCGAACCCACAACCAGTCGGTTTACAGTCACACTTTGTGCCGCTGCGCCACGACCGGCCTCATAATTAATATAATTTGTATATGTATCATATGTATCGTCTATGTATAATATATGTATGTATAACATATATATATGTTATTTATTTGTATTCATTCTACTCTTTTTTATTTATGCACTACCGCGATATCCTGTAGTATTTATAAGTTTATGTTAGTCAAGGTTACCTGTAAGAGATCACTAATAGTGATAAGGTCGCCTTTGCATATTACCTCTGTGCGCAAAATGTTTTTTTTTTAATTTTATTTTTGTGTTTATTTTATATTGGTATTAATATTTCTCTTGTAAAATTTTGTATTTCCACTATGTATGCAATAAAGAGTTTTATCTATCTATCTATCTATCTATCTATCTTAATACCAGTCAAACTCCTCCACGATGATGTCTGTCTGTAGTAAATTTTTTTATAGTTTTTTTGGTACCTACACAAAATATTTCGCATATTGCAGAGCAGGCCGACAATAGAGTGCGAACCTATCGCAAAAACAGTACATTAATATTAAGACACTTATGTTCCTCAGTGTCCACCGAATTCTTGAGGCATTATGTATGGAACCAGTTTTTTTTTTTTTATGGAATAGACACGGCAAACGAGCGTGCGGCTCACCTAGTAGGGTAGGTGATTACCGCCGCCCACGGCCCCGTGCAACCCCAGAGGAGCTGCAGGTGCGTTGCCGGCCTTTAAGATGGGTTGGGCGCCATGGAACCAGTTATCAGAGCGTAGAAATAAACATATTAAATATTTCATTCCCCCGAACGAGAATCGAACCTTATCGATCAATCATTATTATAAAATTTAATAAACAATAATAATAAGGAACAACTAACTAAGCTAACTCGACAACAGCTCTGATTTTTACCAAAATTTTATCTGTAACAATATTCATTAACGAATCTCTTGAGACGAATTGAGTGGCAAGTCAAGACGTCTAAGAGAATATTGTTAAAGTCGTTCAGTGAACAAGGAATAATAATAAAATAATTGTCTTGAAGATACTTGATTTTATTGCAAATATTTCGTCCATTGCCCACTCACTTGTTATTATCTAATATTGAAACATCCTATTGAAACATCCTCTTTTGTGAGACGTCGGGACCCAATTAGGATCTGATTATATATAAAGTGATTGGAGATGGGTTCAAATTGTAGATAAAGTGATGACACGAGGCAAAATGTGGCGTTGAGTTCTGCCACTCAACACGCAATGCCTCCAGATTTCGGCAGAAAGTGGGAGAACGGAGTGTCTTAACACTAGATTCTCTCTACCTACCCTGGTGTGTGATACAGCGTGAAGCTTTATTTATTTATAAAGTATATTTATGTATATAGACGTGTCGAAAATGTGTAGCGCTCCGTTTTGTTTCATCAATATAATTTTACATCTATCACAACCTCAAATAGAGTGATCTGTCTGTATTTATTATTTTCTTAAATAAATTTAAGATATGGCTTTAATTATTTTTTTATATTTATATTATAATATTATAAAAAGTCTTTATATAATTATTTTAGTCATCTCGTTTAAAGACTAGAGTCCTATCGTGGCAAAAAGGCATAAATAAGCGTGTGAGCTTCTTTCTACTCTCACTCGTGGGAATAAATTTATATTTTCATTTTTTTGCGCTAGTATTAAGGCAAAAAGCGCGGCGTTGAGTCCGAGATTCAATATGGGGAATGGAGTTTCTTAAGACTAGGTTCATTCTGCCTATTTTAATATTAGTGGAATACAGCGTAAAGTTGAAAAAAATTGTGCCTCCAGTTTATAGTTGCTCTATTTTAGCATAAACTAAAGTAAGGTGATTTGTCTATAATTCCTATTAACCGAAATACATTTAAGGGACCATTGATTATAAAATATATTAAATTATAATCAATTTATTTATCTCAATTAAAACGTGCTTAACAAATAAGAATTAATTGATGTTAACGTTTCATAAACAAAAGAGAAACGATTACTTAAACAAGTCGTGGCTTCAAATTATAACAACTTACATATATAAAAGAAAAAAAAATTGTCTTTTCTATGATAGTGACTCTACTATTCGCCTTAATGTTTCCGAAAGCTAAATAACTAATTTATTTCGCCCACGCTGACTTTTCGTACTGTTTCTAGTCACCTGACCAGAGTAGGCGTACGTAAGGACGGCATTAATTCTGTCATTGTAGTTCTACAGTATTTAATTTATATTGAATCTCGATTCATTTTTGGTTCCAAAAATAGATAGGGTCGATATTTTTATTTTTTGGTACTTTATATTAATATCTTCAAGGTGTTTTCAAATTTATAGAATTATCATAGTCTGTCATTTATATGGTGATATAATTAATTCTAAACGTAATTTCTATAATACGTAATTTACAACATAATCAATAATATATGACTAAGGCCAGTCGTGGCGCAGGTACACAAAATGTGACACTAAACGTCATTCATTGGTTGTGGGTTCGATGCACTCGAGAAAATTAAATATTTATTTATATTTATATTTCCATTTTTTTTTCTCTCTGATGTCAAGGCAAAGAGTTTCCAGGTTGATATGACATGGGTACCTTCAAAAAGTGCGTCTATCTCCACCTTAAAGGCCGACAACGCACCTGTAGCTCCTCTGGTATTGCCGTGGGCGTGGGTAATCACTTACCATCAGGTGACTCGAACGCTCGTTTGCCTTGTCTTTTTCCATAAAAAAAATCAGAACTTAGGCATACTTGCTTGACGTAGTTATATTTATTCGACCTATTTACATTAATATATTTACCGAGAAATAACTAAATATTATATATTTAATATCAAACAAATGAGCACAATAGGAAACCTTGTAGTTCCACCTTTGAAGAACACAAAGGAAAATCTTACCTAAAAAAATATGGGACGTGATTTTAAGATCAAGGAGTAACCACCCATAAATACATCAGTTTTGGCACTAACCGTAATAACGTATACGATCCTATGAAAAAATAACTCGGCGTTTAGGATGTTATACAAAATTGTATTAAATTAATATTTTTTTAAGTTATGGCAATAAATAATATTTATGGACAATTTATAGAGAATTCTTATCTTTTACGCTGTATCAAGACTCTTCGGTCTGCGGTTTCCACCTTAATTCGAGACATTTGTGGCCATTGCGCTTACGATCAGGCACTGAGCTCCACCGTGGCCTCAATTTTTTTCAGCTCAACGATATTTCACGTATATAACAGAGTAGGTAGAGGTAATCTACCCTCCGTCCGCCGCCGATTTTTTCTAGGCATTGCATGTTGAATGGTGGATCTCAACGCTCGGGCTTTTGCCTTGATGCTCGCATTGCCTCAAGAATTCGGCAGAAAGTGGGGAACGGAAGTGTCTAGAAGGCGAAGAGAATGTCTTAATATTACGTACCCAGGTTCCCTCTCCCTGCCTTGTTTTTTTTTTTTTTTTATGGAAAAGACATGGCAAACGAGCGTGCGGGTCACCTGATGGTAAGTGATTACCGCCGCCCACTGCCCCGTGCAACCCCAGAGGAGCTACAGGTGCGTTGCCGGCCTTTAAGGTGGATTGGGCGCCGGGGCCCGGCATTACCTGATGCGAAACGCAGTGGCATAAAGCCACTACTTCACGCCGGTTTTAAATGCCGGGGGTGGTAATGATCCGGTCGAGTCTGCCCATGCGTGTCGCCATTGCTGGCGACGTGACTCTACCACACGTACTTTAGTCGCCTCTTACGACACCACCAGTACCAGGATGATCCTATTCTAGGCCGGGATCACGGGATACCACGTGAAGCTTCGCTTGCTCCTTTAAACTAAGATTAATGTGAAAAATATAGGTATCCTAAAATAACTTTTTGATATAGCCTTTCTGTAACTATGCGTGTTCTGTGGTTAATAGCAAAGTGGTAAACTAACCCTTATCAGAAGTTTTTCAATTAAGGAACGTGATAGGATGATAACAGACACCTATTTAGAAATCTAATATATTTGTCTAAGAAGCTCAGGGTAAAGTGTACCTTATTGAATTGAAAAAAGAAATAAATTTTCGTATATTTTTTATATTAGTAAAGAAAAACTAAAGATTATAATGAATATGGTTGATTGTATATTATAAGGAATGTTTATATTTCCAACTAATTATTTAGAGGCCAGTCGTGGCGTAGGGGTACAAAGTGTGCCTGGCGTGTCTAATTCGACTGGTTATGGGTTCTATCCCCGCGCGAGGAAATGAAATATTTATTTACATTTCTATTTTCATTTCTTCGCTCTGGTGGTGAGGCGAAAACGCGGCGTTAAGTTCCGCCAATCAACACGCAATGCCTCTCGAATCCGGCGGAGAGTGGAGAACGGAGAGTCTTATTTATTTTCTCATATATTTTTTTCTATTTTTTCATTTTTGCTTTCAACGTTTTACTACACATCTACGCACGAATATAACGGAACTTATCAATCACTCAGTAAGTTGAACGACTATCTCAAATGTTGTACTTTATCTTAAGCAAATGTGGATGTAATATATTATCCTTTTTTTACTCTCAAGTATCTTACGTATTTTGTGGGTAAGGCATAGATTACGATCAGGAAAATAAAAAGTGATACAGACATTCTACTCTCCTTGTCATTTACATTGTATCTTAAGTAGAGGAACTCTAAGCCTAGTTTTATCTTACCAGATGAAGAAATTTAAAGGAAAAAAAGGTTTTTTTTGAGGCCTGTCGTGGCGCAGCGGCACTAAGTGTGACTATAAAACCGACTGGTTCGATCCCCAGTCGAGGAGATGAAATATTAACTTAAATTTATATTTCCATTTTCGCTCTGGTGTCCAGGCTAAGCGCAGCGTTGAGTTCTGCCACTCAACACACGTTGCCTCCAGTATTCGGCAGAAAGTGGGAAACGGAGTGTCTTAACACTAGGTTCCCTCTGCCTACCCTGCTGTGTGCGGAATACAGCGTGAAGCTCATTTAATTGATTTTTAAAGGTTTTTTTTTCTAACAAAACTACAATAATATTTTTTTTTATTATTATTAAAAAGTATCCTTTCTAATACCTTTAAGAATATGTACACAAAGTTTGCTGACAATCGGTTGAGTAGTTTTGGCGTGAAAACGTAATAAGCAAAATTACATTCACATTTATTATAAAATTTGTATAATATACATATATTTATAGTAAACACAAACTGCTTTTCGATATTCTTTTTATATATTAAAAATACGTGTGTATTTTAATCCATGAAAATCACAATAACGACTCAGACAAGTTTATTTTCATGAATAGCATTCAGTGTTCTTTTGTTTGCCTTTATAAATAAATCTTAACTTGAAAATAAGTAATAGTTACTCTTTATTGTTATTCGTATTGAAATGTACAAAGGAAATAAAATATATATTTATTGTAAACAAAGCTTTGTAGGCTGACGAGATGAAATACCAAAATAGCTTAAGTTTTAAAAATAAATATGAAAACATAATGAGATCATAAGATATTTTTTTCTACATAAAAATGAGTATATTCAACACATTTAGTAAAGATTTTATTTGAGATATTTTGGTTTGGTGGACGTAATTGGTTTGAAGATAATAATTCTACGTTCTCCGCTTTCTCCCCGAAGTGACGATAAATGACAATTCTTCGCCACAAGCGCGGATCAAATCTAAAACAGTTGTACTTGTTAAGAAAACATATATATAAATATAGACTAAGCGGGGCTTAAAACGCTACGTTCATATTTTTATACGTTTTGTACAGAAATATTTAAAGATAAACTACACTAAAATTAACTTAGCTTTACGACGTATCCCTTGCAAGGTAGCCGGAGAGAACGGAGCGCCAAACGCTACGGTCTCTACATACCTCTTTTGCCTTGTCCACTGTCATCAACCTCTTCATACATGCCCTCCGGGAATCCTCATGCTTTTTTTTGCCATTCTTTCATCGTGCAGCTGTGCTGACGTTTTGCCGTCTCACTAACGCAGCTTAAAACTTCGTTAACCAAGTTACTGGCGGCAATCTACACTGAACATATTTTCCAAATGTACCATTCACGTGCTCAAATATCTTATCATTTACACAGATCTTAGATTTTGTCCTTTCTTCATTTCTTTCAATCTTTCGTCCTACCAGAGCTTTTGTTTTATTCGCATTGAGGCTTAGGCCATTATTTTCATATCCTTCTTTCATAGTCATGACTAATGCCTGCAATTCACATTCTGATGATGCAATGACCACTGCATTATCTGCGTACATCAGGAAATTTACATTTAAGTCGCCTACTTTCATTCCCAAGTCACTTTTCTTCACTCCTTGAAGACAGCTATCCAAATACAAATTGAACGTCAAAGCTGACATGACGCAACCTTGTTTAGCACCCGATTATATGTCAAACCAAGGTGACATGCCAGCTCCTAATCGCACGCAGGTTGAGTGATCTCTGTTAAAATATTTTCCACATTGTATAGGGGTAATATCTCCCATAATGTCGGTCTCATAACTCTGTTAATTGCCTTTTCCAAGTCCACAAAAGTACAGAAAACTTTTTAGTATTGATTTTTTTTCCGTGATCTTGCGAAAGGAAAATATTTGAACTATAGAACCTCTTCCAGGTATAGGGCCTCCTTGGACCCCCCGTAACAGCCTTTCTAGAGATCTTTCTTGAATTCTTCTTGCTAATATTTTAGAAAAAACTTTAAGCATTTTAAGCATTTTATTTAAATATTTTAGCAGCCTCAACCCTGAAGATTCTGCCAGCATATTTAAATTTTTGTACTTCTAGTTTCGTTGCTGTCTAGCTTTTCGGAAACTCTTGGAAACTCTTACAGCCTGTCACTTATACAATCATAATCTTGTGCACCAGCGTCATCTGGCCGTAATAATCAAATAACAATCAATCTAATTAGATTTACATTCAATGATATTAACTTTAAACTGAACGGCAAACTGGTCCTTATTGTGATTATCAATCGGAGTATTGACACAACAGCAAAATGGGTAGCCGTACTAATTAGTGATCTCGTTTACCCGGAATTGACTCCAAAATTTGCTTTTCCTGTAATTATAAATTTACAAATAGCGAGAACATTTCATTAACAACGACATTGTTGTGTTGATTGGATCTTTTAATCAACATTTCCCTATAAGTATAGATGTATAATGACATATTAATTAAAAGTTAATTTCCATTAATATTTATTTTTAAGGATTAATTTTAATTAGTTTGACGGAGGTTACCCACATTCGTATGATGAAGGTGCCTATAAATCTAGATCTAAAAATATTTATTTCACACTTAATTAAGAAAAATGTTGCTAGATGACTCTCTCGTTTGATCTGATCAGAAAGCCATATTTTTTCTGTTTCTGTTTTGTTTTTGCATCATTGTATTTGCATTGCTTTTTAATAATTTTCGATTCCCTGCTCGCTCACTTTCTCGCTCTGGGGCAAAGCACGGCGTTGAGCTCCGACACTCAACATGCAATGCCGTGGAAAATGAGTTGAGGCCTAAGCGTGTTCCTGTGAATACGTGAGCCCACAAAGGGTTCGATTCCCACTCGAGGTACTCTGCTGCGAACGAGGCAACGCAGTGTTGAGTTTCGCCACTCAACACATAATGCCTCACCAGTCTTTACATGTCGTATCCATTTTTAAATTAACGGTACCGTAATTCTTTATCAATGCGTTTATTTTCAAAATTTCAAACATAGCGTCTTATACAAAACAGCGAGAATTTATTCAAGGACCTAAAAAGATAAATATAATATATTATTGCTTATTATTATTTCACTCTATTATGATTTTCATACAGACGAAAATTTATATTTATTATTTCATCTGAATACATAAAATTGGAAACGTACAAACGGCAGCCGACAATATTCAGGCAATTAACGAAATAATGGTATTTTAATATAACTTTTTATGGAAATACGTCCTAAGGGAAATTCTGTAATGCTCACCAATTTTAATCGCCTATCATTATTGACACTCTCTCTTGAGATTCATATCGAAATTATTTTTCAAAAGGTGATATATACGGTCAATCTAATTCAAAAAGGGAATTTAAATTGATATAGCCCAGATCCCAGGGCCCCCCGACCTACGTTATTTTAGCAAAGCTGAAATATCGAAGATTATTAGTCTAATATGTAATTAAAAGTAAAAATATGAGTAAATAGTAAATTAATATGAGTACTTAATAACTTGAAAGTGGGGCCCTATCAGAGGTAGCGCCAACTAAAGGTACATCTGTCTGGGAAAACGACTGAGCCATCGGATTGACTCGGTGCTTATATGGGGTCTCGAAATAGTCCCATAAGTAATATATGTAAAATTTAGGCGTGCTAGTATGCCCGAATTTTAGAAAACCTTTAGGACGTTTGGTGGCACTAAAAGCCCACGTAATGGGTCTGGCAATAATAAATGTACATTTTTTACATTATTCTTAAAAACATATTGAAACATGTGCGTTTCTATTTTAAAGTAGGTGAGCGTGTACGTTTTGATGGAGCTACCTCTGACAGGGCCCCACTATCAAGTTAGTAAGTCCGCATGCAGTCTAAACTACATATTAGACCATTAATCCTCAATATTTCAGCTTTGCTTAAATAACTTAGGTCTGGGGGTCTTGGGGTATTCTTTCGCCTTATTGAATAAAATAAGGCGAAAATTTTACTTCGCATATAGCGTGGCAGGCAAAGATAAGCCAGTGTCAAAACACTCTGTTTCCCATTATCTGTTCGAATTCAAAGACAAGAACATAATTAATTGCGTCAAATGGTGGTCGAACTCACGGGTCGCTGTTGCGTGACGACATCATAAAAAATTAGGTCGTGAAAAATTATGAGTTATATTTGAAATAACAAACACGAACGCATAGAAATTTCAATTAAAATTGAAATATAATATTTTCACGAACATCTATTTGTGCATAATTATGTGCAAACATATTATAAATACGTCATATTATTTATTACAAGAGTCTAATTTTAAAACATTTTTGTATTTTAATTTTACACCCAATTTTTTTTAATAATTAATTTTATTGACGCTTCTTAACTAGATAAAATCAATTTCCAATTACGTATTACATTAAATTATACATTCCCAATGATAGTTTCGTATAATATGGGTTTACGAATATTGGATACAGGCAATATCGAAGCAGGTTTCACCCACTAATGAATCGATATACCTCATTAGGACATCCCAAATACAGTTGGTAATGACAGCGTCGTCTTCAATGCGGGTGCTCGTATTAAGTCTGTATTGGTAATAATGATTTATTTTCTCAATTGTAGGTTTTAATGCGTCGAATAAGATAAATTATAAATCTAGAGCAGCTTACAATATTTTTTTTTATTGTTGCTAATGTGAACGCCAGCAGTCAGCAGGGAGGCAGAGTTAGTGAACCTCATAGGCTCTATGTAGACCTAACTACACTTAAATTATGATTATAGTATTGCCTTTAAAATATTCTTAGTAATCAAAAATTTCCAAATAACCTATGTCTGTTTATCCGCGTTTATTTTTGCCTCATTAGTTTGAACATCAAAGTGAATTCATTGGTTTATGTTTGGTGTTTGTGCGGTCACGGCTATAAAGAACTCGGTCTCCCGACTTGAAGTGTTTTATTGAATAAATTGGGAGGGAAGGATTTAATTTATTAAAGTAGTTTGTGAGATATGGCTTTTTTGATATTTATAGCACAAGCGAAACAAAAGAGAAATATGGAAAAAACTCAAATAAAAAAAATGTGTTCTAAATTTTTTTTTTTTAAAAATCTAGAGTTCTACATTCTTTTTTTCACTTGTGCTAACTTACCTAAAAAGATAAACACGGAATCTTTATAGTATAGGATCGCTTTGTTGTCCGTCTGTCCGACTGTCAAGATCGCATGAAGTTTCAAGTTAAAATTAATTTCAAATATTCAGATCTATGGTTCAACATTCTATATACCAAAAAGCACAGATAAAATCAAGCTAAATCAATGCAACCAAGAGATATGAGCATTTATATATCAATTTTACTGCATTTCATCTGTAATTCACCGCGTAATCAAAACCTATAGGATACTTCCCGTACACCTATAGATATGAATGTTTACACTTCCTGTTGACATATAATCCTGAAATTGATACAGAAGACTCGGCGTCAGAGTCCAACTCGCACTTAACCAGTTTTTTTATTAAAATATCTGCTAGAAATAAAAATAAAACAATTAAGAAGTTAAAATTTAAGCCCAAAGCAAAATATTAATAAGTTTAATATTCTAAGTTGAATCGAAACCACGACCGTCTCGTTTATACTCGCACGTTTATGCCAGTGCGTCACCACAAATGTCTCTTCTCTTTTATATTAATCTATTAAGATGGATTAATTTATTTAAAACCAAACAAATATATTTTTGGAATGAAATCATTTACTCCATCTTAATAGATTACTTTCAAATTAAAACTACTGTTTCTTGGAACACAACACGAGGAGAAACCTCAGAAAAGCTTAATTGCGTGTCATCAAAAGTTCCAAGAACTCTTTAGCGACAAAGCGAATTTAATTTTACTTCATTTTATAACAGGCTTCCTTTAAAAACATTACTTTTGCTTTAATTTGAATTAACAATAGATGTTTTGTTCACGCGAAAATGTTACCCTACTGTATTAGTTATTCATATGTGGGGTAGTATAATGGCGGACGAAATGAGTTTATGTACTAATATTATGTATACAGTACAAAAGACAAAGTGAATTGTAAATTAGGCTCGGTCCCTCGACGATAAATATAGTTAGGTCGTCTTGTAGGTTTATAGTGCATGGTGACGCAAAATTTTATAACTTTTATTCGTGTTTACATTGTGAGCGCTTACTGTTATGTTCTATTTGCACGTACTTGATATGAAATTTGGAACAAATATGGACTCTACTTATTAAGTTATATCTATTCTAGTCCGGTATATAAGGATTCGCTTTATAGTAGTATTTTTTTCCTATACATATACAACAATAAGTCACGTTTCAAACTACGGTGTCGTATTTTTTTTTAATATAATTCATTGCTGTTACATAATCTATAGTTTCGTATCTTTTGTTGATTAAGTATTATTTAAAAATCTTTTTAATATTGGCATTTTTTGTATGGAGCCGGTCGTAGCACAGGAGCACCAACGTGTATTGTGAACGCGACAGGTTATCTTTTCGATTCTCAATTTAAGAAATATTTCATATTTTAATTTCTTCGCTCTTGTAACGAGGCAGTTGAATTCCTCCAGGTAGACCACGTAGCTTCTCCTGAATTGTGGAAAGGAAATCATAATGAGAACGGAGTGTCATAGAGAGACCAGAATGTTTTAACACAAAATTCCCAGCTACTAACTCTGACTACTGTACATACAGCATGAAGCTGAATTTAAGAAAGAAAGTTATTTTAAGTAACTAGAAACTCGACAATATTGAATTATTATAACTTGGAGCTCTTTTGAAGAAAAGAGCGAGGAGGAGAGGTCGAGCAAGAGCGCGACCTATCTTCCCCTCCACCATAATAGTCCCTTGTTGTTAGTTATAATAAAAGGAAGAAAGCGCATCAAATTTATAAGTACTGTAGTAACCTAAGAAGACCTGGACTCGACTCGACTGCTGCCTTCCGTTTGCTACCAACATATGTATATAAAACAACTGTTGTAACCCTCGGGCTATCCATGCAAAAACAACTCAGGATCAATATAATATTAAAAATATGTTGATTGTATTTTTGACAATTAACTATACTAATTAATTATATTATTATTATTTATTTGTTTCTCTTTCGTAATTATCGCATTCAAAACACCCGGCCCTTTGGAAGGCTTGCGTCACAGGTCCAACACGTAGAGAATATACAAATGTTTATGCCTCCAGAATTCGGCAAAAAGTGGAGAACAGAGTGTCATAACACTAGGTTCCCTCTGCCTACCCTGCTGTTTGCAGGATACAGCGTGAAGCAGATTTTTTTAAATTATTATTATTTCTATTTATTGCAATTGGTTTACAAAATATTTGCATGCGACAACATTGCTTCAAAAGCCACGCGGGTGCTAGTATGAAAACTAATTCAAACCGAATATTTATCATTACTAAAATATTAAAATATTACGTTACTGCTACAAGTATTCAATATTATTGAATCAATAAAATAATATTAAACGTTTCATATAATGAAACATGAACGCAAAAGCATTATAAATAAACACACACGTGTATGTCAAAACAGCTAACAAAATACCCATTGCATAAGTATATTTCAAACAAAATTAATAACCATTTATTCTATTACATGAAATCAAATTTCACGGTGCATAAATAAAAAAAAATCTTAGGTAACGATCTAATTAGAGAATTGTGTTCTCTTTAAACGTCTTATAAATTTAGCTTCAGTGTAAACAGATGTCGTCGGGCATCAAAGAGTTAATTATCTAAGAATAAAACACGGTAATGGCTCCCTAGGGAAAGTTTTATGTTTCATTTCTTTTATATCGTTACAATGGAACGTTGGATTTTTATATTCACATTATGATAATTTGGTCATTCTGATTGATATGATTGATGGGCGAAAATTATTTCGAATATTGAAATTATACGTTGTGTAAACGCTTGAGTAAATAAAACGCAATAAAAGAAAAGAGGGCAATGAAAATATTTGCATTTTACTGTAATTTAAAACCATCGTCGTGGAAAAAAGTGACGTCTGATTTAACATGATTTAAAAGTTTTAATTTAATTGTATTTTTTTATGTTTGTTATGTTCTGAGATAGAACTTTTGACTGGGTGAACCAATTTTGATGATTTTGTTTTTCGAAAGCTAGTACTTTCCGTGTTTCCATTTTCTATGTTAATTTGGCCCATTTCTAACAATGGTGTCCATGAGAAAATCGTATAAGCCTTAAATTTGCATTAAGTATGTGCGCGGCAAATGAACGAATAACACTATTCCGCAAACCGATTTCGACGATTTTTTTTATTAGAAAGGACGGTTTCAACGGTAGTCTGATGATTTAGTAACGTTATGATTATGGTAACGGGTTGAAATTTTAAAAAAGGCGGTATTTTTTTGTCAAAAATTGTGATTATTGTGTGTTTGTTCTACAAAGAGATATATCGATGCTGTGTATGACACATATTCATATATTAAGAATTTTACATTATGTTGCATATAGCTGGTTCTGCCTGATAACCTATTTTGCGGATCATTTCGAGACATTGCACAATTTGCCTTTTCCCGAAAATGGGTAATGAATCTATAACCACCACGTTTACACTGACATACCATTCCACTGCGCCTTGAAGGCCTTGAAACAGTCGTGCGATCATTTAAATACACGTAAACTTATATTATGACACAAAGTGTAGAGCTCTGCGTCTATTTTTTTATTTATTATGAGCCATTCATGTGTATATTTTGTAAACTATTGAGGCCTGCAGGCAGACTCAGTACAAATACGATAAGCTTTGTCCAGTTAGTCGTTATTGAATAAACGGGAAGGACCAAAATGATGCAAATTCTTGTCTCATGTTTGAACAGAATATTATCTGAAAAATAAAAGAAGAAAAATCAATAACTGGAAACTATCTTATATAATAGCTACATTATTTGATTTATATTAGTTTTAGTAATAGATAAAAACAAAATAAAATTATATCTAAAGCAGTGCACTTTATTTTGTATACATATGTTCAAATTCTTTAATTCTCAGATTGTTAATAATTTTAAATTGGAAATATTTTCGCTAGTAGTCCATCCGGTAGTGGTAATAGGTAAATATTACTAATGGCTCACCAATGCCACAATGAATTATTATTCTCAAAAATAATAAAATATAAGTAGCGAAACTCAATGCTGGGCTTTGTCTAATTCTAGACCGTTCTTTAAATTATGCAAAGTAAAAATTAGGAAAAGTATTTTTTTTTAATTTAAATCTTAAAGACCATCCCTGCCAGATAAACTAATAGCGAATAAAAATGCCTCTAGAAGACGGCCGAAAATTGGAAACGAAAATGTCCTAATAAGAACGGAGTGTCTAACCACTACACCGTTACGAGATACAACGGGAAGTGTGTAAATATATATTTTAAAGAAAAATATATGAAATCATACGTTAAAATGAATAAAATATTTTAGAATATGCGAAAAATTTATATGATACATAATATACCAAGCACTTCAATGGGTTATATCAATAAGAATTCCCTATATTTTCGGAGTGGCGGGTTATTGACTTTTGTACAGAAAACGGGAATCAAAAAGTTTTATACACATGTAAATTGAATCTTTTATTGCGCACGAGTTTTAGTGATCTATATTTTTAATATAGCTTTCGTTGTATCATTTACTATTGATGTTTATTAAACTTTATATATATAAACTATAAGTATAGGCTATAATTAAATATAATAGAGAACTAATTAGGTAAGATCTAATTGGGCTTTTGAAGATTTATAAATATTTAGTTTATTTATTTATTTAATATTTATTAGAATTCAAATAAGCAAATAAGCCCGCTTATTTGCTTATTTGAATTCTAAAAAAAAACCACGAAACACGTGTTCAATAAAATATTTTTAACAGTCTGAATTTAAATTTTTATTAAAGTCGGTGGCGATTTAAAGATTTTTCCATATAAACTTTCAACCCCTTATTTGAACTCTTAGGGGGTGAATTCTTAAGAACCATGAAATACGTGTTCAATAAAATATTTTTAAGAGTCTGAATTTCAAATTTTATAAAAATCGGTGTCGATTTAATTTTTTTTCCATACAAACTTTCAACCCCTATTTCATCCGTTTAGAGTAAAAATTTTTCAATATCCCTTATTAGTGGATGTCCAAATTATTAAAATAAACATCTGTCCAAACTTCATGTTTCTCTCATCAGCGGTTACGGCTCTGCGTGCGTCTTACCTCAGTCAGTCAGGTACATGTCCTTTTATATATATAGATATGTAAGAAATTTAAATTAATCCACTTGCCAAGAACGTATACAGAATATAAAGTAAATAAAAAATACAGAACAGAATATTTTATTATTTATTCTTACGGACTTATTTATACTTGGGATTTTTTTCTTCATTTGGCTCTCGATAATCTCACATAATCCTGTTTATAACAGGGAAGTCTCTAACTCTTAAAACACAATCTATACTTATTTAGAAGTTAGTACCTCATCTTATAGAATGTATGAATATAAATGTTGAGGTTATATATATAAATGTTATATATATAAATATAAATGTTGAATATATATATATAAATGTTGACGAAAAAAAAATTACAAAAAAAACGACTTCAAACAACGAACTAAAATGAAAAAAAAAAATGACTTTACCTAAAGTAAAACACTATTTATTACTATAATCATTTTGACGAAAAAAAGTACATAACGTTCCTGTATACTTCTATGTATTTATTATTTTTAATCGCCAAAAAAAAGGCTTTTGTTTGTGTGTGTATTGTAGTCCAGATGGATGAACCAATTTAGATTTAGTTTTTTCTTTTATTTAAAAAGTAATTTCATCGAGAGTGTCCTCAGCTTAAAGTTAGAAAGTTTTCGCCTGTTTATAGATTACCAGTTTTTAAAATGTAGCTCCATATTCTAGAGATTTTGATACATATTTTTTATCTATAACGAGTACAAATAACTATATTTATATATAGCTATGTGACATAGGCCGTCGTGGCGCAGGGGCACAAGGCTGTGACTGTACTGTAAAGAATGTGGGATCGATCTCCATTCGACGAAATTAATTATTATTCATTAATATTTTCATTTGGCACCAATGCAAACGCAACAAGCAAAACCGTAATAGTATGTACCTTGGGTATAAGTTTAAAATAAATGAATAAAATAAAATATGCAAGGCAATACATGTCGCCAGTCGTGGCGTAATAGCACGAAGTGTGACTGTAAGACCGACTGGTTGTGGGTTCGATCCCCACTCGAGGAGATGAAATATTTACCTAAATTTATATTTCCATTTCTTCGTTCTGGTGTTGAGGCTAAGCGCGGCGTTGAGTTGCAACATGCAATGCCTCCAGTATTAGGCGGAAAGTGGGGAACGAACTGTCTTAACATTAAGTTCCCTCTGCCTACCCTGCTGTGTGTGCGATAGAGCGTAAAGCTGAATTTGATGTAACAATTATGATAAATATAATTCGCACAAAACTCGCACTTAAAAAAACCGACCGATAAAGATACATTATACATTCGCAAGCGGAACATTCACATTTTCTTACACAAAGGAGCTATAGATTAAGGCGCAGCTACCGTAATACATTTACCTGCGAGATTACGGTACTAAATAAAACCTGTTAGACGTTATTTTGCAACTAACCGGCGGTATTTTGTAAATGCTTAGGCATTTTTATGTGATAACGAACAATGTGGGTCGTTGGGATAAAAAAAAAACAGAAAGATTTTCAGGAAATGGATTATAAGAAAATTATAGCAACGTATTTCTGATGATAAGGCAGGTTTTTCTTGAGTTTTTTTTAATTTATTGGGTTATTTGTGACTTTAATCGTTACAGGGTTCGATTCCCAATCGTGGTAATGAAATATTTAACATTTTCATTTCTTCACTCTGGTGTCGAGGCAAAGAGTAGCGTTGAGTTCCGCCACTCACAATGCCTCTAGAATTCGACGGAAAGTAGGAAGCGGAGTATCTTAACACTAGATGCTGTCTGCCTACCCTGCTACGGCGAGAAGGACACAGCGATAAGAAAAAAAGGTAGATTTCTGAATACTGAATGAAGAGACCGTTATCTTATAATCATAAATTTTACGCGCGTATATGTATACGCGTAAATTTTTCATATAACAACAGGTAATGTATAAAGTGTCAAGTAGCAACAGCAACAGCACACTTTAATTATATCTCGATATAATAATTTAAATATTATATTAAATAGATTACATAAATAAATAAAAATATTCAATCGTTCTTGAATATTCTTAGTCCCATTAGTTTAAAAAATTACACATTGTCTAAACATTTTATAAAAGAGCGATCTTTAAAATATCATTAAAATATCATTTCCAATATTTTTTATAATAGTTACCAATACTAATAACGCACAACTGTATCTCAATTGGTATTTTAGGTAAAAATAAACAAATCTATATTCAAGCCTACAACAAAAAATCTATAAAAAACAATGTTTCATCAAATACATTTAAAAAAAATCACTAAGCCAGAACAAAGTGCGTGTTTCCATTTAAATTGCGATATTTTTAAAACGAAATAGCCACTCACAAAAGTATCAAGTAGCATCGTTCTCGTAATGGAATCCCCCTGAATGACGTCAACAAGCTTCCTGTAACGACTGCGAGAGTAAAAAGAAATGTTTTCACAGTAACAATGGCCCTTTAAAATCTTTATACAAAATCCTTTTATCCTGTAGACATTGATGGTGGCGAGGTGTGACGGCGTTCTTGATTTTATTTCATGCTACCCTACCTACTTTGTTGTGGGTATGGTTTAAAATCATATAAATCTATGTACATATGTGTTTTCATATTGAGAGTATTTTCTGTATGGTCCTAATATTCTTTTTTTTTTCAGCTTTACGTTGTATCCCACACACAGCATGGTAGGTAGAGGGAACTTAGTGTTAAGACACTCCGTTCCCCACTTTCCGCTGAATTTTAGAGGCGCAATGTGTTGAGTGGAGGAATTCAACCCAGCGCTTTGCCTCGACACCAGAGCGAAGAAATGGAAATATAAATTTAAATAAATATTTCATCACCTCAAGTGGTAATCGAACCCACAACCAGACGATTTTACAGTCACACACTGTGCCCCTGCGCCACGATTGGCCTAGTATTAAGTATTTGAAACTATATAATAATCAAAATATTATTAGCTTTACGTTTTGAGAAAAGAGAAATTCAAACATTTAGAATCTAAGTTAACGATATCGAAAATGGAAACATAATTGAAACCGTCATGCGTGAAACCATTGACGTTAACGGTGATAATTTCAGAAAAATCATTCAAATCCCGCGGTGCTGTGTTGCGTTCAATTTTTAACACGTATTTTTTTTCAAAAGAATATATAATTAAGTTTAGTCAATTAAGTTTAGTCAATTAAGTCAATTAATTAAGTTTAGTCAATTTTCCATAAGTGACGTTAGGAGAAATATTATGGCCATAAAATCTAATTCTGTTGGATCCGACTGCATTTGTCGTAAAATGATTATTCCTATCATTGAGATTCTAGCTCCTATTATAACGTCTATATTAAATTCATCTATCAGCTCCTTTAATTTCCCTTCCTCCTGGAAAGATGGTCAGATAATTCCTATTCCTAAAAAACTAAATCCGTCTTCCTTCTCCGAATACCGCCCGATATCTATACTTCCTTTCCTATCCAAAGTACTAGAACGTCTTGTCCATCAGCAGTTCAGCAGGTTCCTATTAAGCCATAACTTACTAAATAAATTCCAGTCCGGTTTCCGTGTTGGTCATAGTACGACAACTGCCCTGGTTAAAATAACAGATGACATTAGAAAAGGTATGGATGATCGGAAGGTCACTGTTATGGTACTGTTGGATTTCAGCAACGCCTTTAATACAGTGGACTACGATATCCTGCTAGCCATTCTTATTTCTCTTAATGTATCTCCTGAGGTAGTTGACTGGTTTCGTATTTACTTGTGTGACCGCCGGCAACGTATACGAACAGAAGACTCCTTTTCTGATTGGTCTACTATTACTGCTGGTGTTCCACAAGGTGGCGTGTTGTCTCCACTTCTGTTCTCAGTTTTCATCAATGCAATTTGCCCTCAAATATCTTCTCTCTACCACCTATATGCCGATGATTTACAGATTTATGCTACAACATCACTATCTAATTTGTCTCGTACAATCGACATTATAAATGAGGATCTCTCTCGTATCTTTACATGGTGTAAATCTTACGGCTTGACAGTTAACCCTGCTAAGAGCCAATCGATCATCGTAGGTAGCCACAGAATACTATCAAAATTAAACATGTGTGACTTACCACCTCTGACATTTGGCGGTACATCGATTTTTTATGCAAAAAAGGTAAAAAATTTGGGCATTATAATTGATCAATATTTGTCCTGGGAGCCGCAAATTAATGAACTCAGCCGGAAACTTTATGGAGCAGTTGCTTCTCTTCGTAGACTGCGCAATTTTCTACCTATACCAACTAAAATTGTACTGGCAAACACCTTATTACTACCAATTCTTGATTATGCTGATACTTGCTATCTCGATATTAGCGACGAGTATTTAAATAGGCTTGAGCGACTTCAAAATCTTTGTATACGGTTTATATTTGGACTTCGCAAATATGACCATATTTCTGACTTTCGTAAAAAGCTCAAGTGGCTTCCTATAAGACTTCGCAGGAATACTCATATATTACATCTTCTTTACTGTGTGCTGTTTAATCCCTCAACCCCTTTTTACCTGAAAGAACGATTTGAATTTTTAAGTAACTCGCATGATCGTTCTCTCCGATCCAATGAAAACCTTGTCCTCAAAATTCCCACCCATTCCTCTTCCTTTTTTACTAACTCCTTCTCAGTCAAAGCTGCTCGGCTATGGAATTCTCTTCCCGTCAATATAAGAAAGGCTCAGAGTCTTAATCGATTTAAATCCCTGCTAAAGGCACATTATTTATCTCTTTAAATTACTCTTTTACATTCCTTCTTATGTCTTTACGTTATGCTATTTATTTATCATCATCATTTGAATTTCATTTTTCTTTTTTTTTTTTATTTTTTTTATTTATGTATATACTATATTATATGTATTAGTATGTATGTATGTATATGGGTACGTATGTATGTATATATGTATTTATGTATATATATTTTTTAAGTATGAGTTTATATATGTATATATTCGCCTAAATACTTATCTATTTACATATTTTTTAATAACTCATGTACACCGCCTACCGTTCGAACTGCTCCTACACTTTAAGGTTGCCTGGAAGAGATCGCTTATAGCGATAAGGCCGCCTGCTGTACATCTTTGTTTCTTCTTTTTATTTATTTTGTATTTTTGTGGTGTACAATAAAGCATATTATTATTATAATTCTATATGTATGTGTTCTATATGTGTGTGTTCAAACCGTGTAAAATATTAAAAAAAATATTTGTAAAGAATTACATTTAAAGTGTAATTACTGATAATGTATATGGTATTTCGCGCAAAATAGGCTCGACGTATTCTACATTAATTCAACCTAAATATTTAAAGATTTTACCTGAATTGATTCTGATCAATTGTAATGAAATTCATGCGTTAGTAATATGCCTTAAATTCAATGATTATTATACGTTTTAATCAATATCATTTCGTTTATTTCAGGAATTTTAATTAAATTTATAAATTTACTTTAATATATTACTATAAGAATATCTTTGAAGAGTAAACAAATTATATCATGTATATACGTACATACAGAGAACTGACCGAGAATAGAATAGAATGTTGATTAGATTTTTTGTAAAAGGACTTCTGATAGTAGGGGCTTATATCTAAAATTGGGTAGCCAGTCCCAGGAACTGCTCTGGTTTGTCACCCCTGCATATGTTACGTTCCATGGATTCATCCACATAGTAAATGAAATTTAAGGTTGTCTTGTTTCATTTATTAAATTAAAAAAATTTGGTAATGTAATATAGATTAATCAAATAAATTAGTTACTGATAAGTTATATAAACTTAAACGTAATCACATCCATTGTTTAATAAATTGTTATTGCAAGATTATCGTAATATTTACAAACTAAAGTTGCTTTCCACCAATTTTTACATAGATTTTTCAAACGACGCAATGGATTTTGATGAGGTTTTCAGTAATATACAGAATTTATTACGTATGAATAACTCGAGTTTATTTGTATATGTATTTCAAACGGGGAAAGCCGCGAGGGGAACACTAGTTTAAAATATATAAAATTTTGATCTATAAATAACTGAAGTTTGTGAGTTTTTTCTACAGAATAGAGATTTTTCAACAAAAAATACATAAACCGTATAGAAATTCGCAAAGCGGTATGTGTACATACAGCTTAATAGTACATATAAAAAGGCGACCATTGGCCAGGGAAAGTAAAAAGCCACGCTAAAAAAATATTATTATACCGAATTTAGAGCACCTCTCTGCACTATATAATTTTTTTTTTCAATCCCACGTATCACTCATATAAGCTCGGTTAACAGAAAAAAGCTAGTGCTACGATACTCCGTTTCCAACGTTCTGCAGAAATTTTCGAGGCATTGAATAGCGGAATGCAACTCCACGCTTTGGGTTAAATGGGAATCGAACCCACAATAGTCGCGTTACAGTCACAGCTTAGAAATTTGTTCCCCTACGCCACTATAGGCTCACAATACCACGTAGTATATATACATCGTGAACAATCTATATACTACTCAGAATTAAGGATAATCTTGGTTTACTAATAAAAACTCGATACGCAATCAGCGTCGTAAAACGTCCTCACCAAATGAGCACTCAATTGGATATTTGGGTGGCCTTTTGTGTTAGTGGAAGTCTTTTACTGCGATCGTAAACAAGAGGGCAGTGTTGCCAACGTGAAATGACACGTTATTTCATTTACTTTTATTAAAAAAAAAAACTACTGTAATAAGCGTGCAAATATAAACGCAATGGTTGTGTGTTTGATTTTCACTCGAGGGAAAGAAATAAATAATATTTTCACTATTACGTTAATTGTTGCCAACACCCAATGCCTAAGCTTTTAGCAACAAATGTGAAACAGAGTGTCTTATTGGGAAACGGAATGATTTAATACTAGGGTTCCCTTTGCCTGCCCTCCTATGTTTAAGATACAGCGTGAAGCAAAAATATTAAAAAAAATAAGCATCCAACATATATTATATTAAATAAATTTTTTGAAGTTATTTCATATGCTATAACGGCACTTTACTGCATTAATACTACAAGCTTTTTACTTATGGTTCAGTTACATGTTGATTTTGTAAGAATTTAAGTGGAAATGTTGGTTTTAAATTACATTTAAATAGCATCACGCATCTCCCACATTTAGCAGGGTAGGTAAAGCGATTAGTGTTTGGATTCTCCTCTCTTTTTGACATCTTTATTCTATCTTATCTTTTTATACATTATGTATTTAGTATCGGTACATTTTAACCTATCTGATCGAGGAAATTCAGAGAAACGGATTATTCTCCCTTGATTAGAAGATAAGATTGTCTTTAATTATCTGTGCCATTATATAGGTTATTTTTAAATCTTAACGCTGCAGGAATCGTACCCTGAACCATCTCGTTTATAATTGAACCCTTGTGCCACAACGGCTTATGTAGAGTTATAATATATTTTTTTTATTAAAAATGCAATCTTTGAAACATGTTTTTCATTATATATTCGAATAACTGAATTATTAATTTTTGCTAAATAAAATAATTATCTCTGAATCATGAAGAAACAGGAAAATCGATTAGATAAACACCAACGTAGCATCTTTGTTTTTTATACATTATATTACAACATTTTTTTTTTCTATAAGCATATTTAAAATGTTAACATTTTTTAAGAAAATATATTGAAATATAATAATTTGTTACAGATTTTATGAATTGAAGATCGATATACCTACTTCATCTCCTTGCAATATATCAACCAAGGAACAATTCCATGAACACAATACAAACAAAAAAAACCTTTTTTCTCTATGTTTGATAAATTATAGTAATGACAGTTGACAAAGTTGTAACATCACGAAGAAATATAACACAAAAAACGGAGTAAAATTCAGAATTTTCTAAACGAGAACAATGTAATGTGGCTGTCAAGTATCAAGGGCATTGCCGAGAGATTGCGCAGAGATGAGGTGGGTCCGTAAAGTGAAATTGTGCCGCGACTACAAGATGCTTCTGACGGTGTACAGTGCTTTGCTACTCTGGAGACTCGATGGTGTCGTTGAGAGCACAAAAGGTAAGCTTAAGTTAGCTTAGTTTTTTATTTCTAGTTTTTATAGAGAAATAATCACTTAGAGGTCAGTCGTAGAGATAGGTTGTGGGTTTGATTCCAACTTGAAGAAGTGAAATATTGTATATTTTTATTTCCTTGTTTGGGTAACAAGGCGTTGAGTTTTGCCAAAAAACTTGCGATGCCTCTAGAATATAGGGTTGAGCGGAAGTGGCTAACGGAAATGTTTCTATGGGAACGAAGAGTCTTAATACTCCATTTCCAGATTCCTTCTGCCTACTCGACATTGTGCAGGATACGGCCTGAAAGCTGAAAAAGATATACCTCAGATTTCATGGTGAATTTTCTATCTATAGCATTTAATACTAACTTAAATAGATAAATTAAAAAAAACCATTTTAGCATTAATAAAAGTTACAATAAAAAGAAAGAATCTGAAAACAAGCACTTGGCAAATAGGATTCATCCATCACCAATAATATAGCTCGAAAAGAGAATATGAGATTTTACGTGTTATATTTCACACTAAATGGATCAGAACAAAGACGATGTCGAATGTAACTTATTCTTCTATTCTTTCTTAGATTCTAGTTATATGTACGTTTTACAAGAAAAATATGATTATTACTTGTTGGTAAACGTTTTATTAAACGAGAGGTCATTTTCATAAGGATAAAATTTTATGTTTGAGTAAATTTTTCATATTTTCGATATAATTACAAAATTTTATATAAGCCCACAAATTGTGCTTTAATTACAATATGGTCTACTTTAATTATACGAAAGAAATTATCATTGTCATCATCTATTTTATGGAAATTTAGTCGAACGTAATTTGCGACAAAACGCGACGTTGAGCCCAACCATTTAACACATAATACCTCAAAAATTCGGCGTTAAGTGTGGAACCGAGTGTCTTAACACAATGTTCATTCTCTGCTATATGCGGGATACAGCGTGAACCGAAAAAAATTGCAAAAGATAGCTGTAGTACTAATTACACCTCAAAATCCAATAACGCTTGCGCCACGGGCATATGACGGCTCAAGCCCTGCAGCCACCTCCCCTTGCATCTTAATACTCTGTCACGACTAATTACGTAACCCGGGATAATGTAGCTGCTGACATAATTCCGTTAACCCGAATATGATATATTTAGTGAACGAAAATTATTAAATTTTTACGTCAACTTGTACTATAATAGTATTTTTTTAGCTTACAATTCTATATCATTTATTTAAGGGCCAAATAGTGCAACGGCACTGGGACCAACTGTAATAATGATGGTTGTGGGATCGATTTTCACTAGTGGATTGTTTTATTTTCGCTTACTCGTGACAGTGTAATAAAGCGCAGAGTTAAGGTCCACTAGTTAAGATGTGTCTTGAGAATAGAGAAAAAAGTGGAGAACGGAGTGTTTCAACACTAGGCTCCAAACAAACAAATTAAATTACCTTCACGCTGTATTCCGCACACAGCAGGGTAGGCAGAGGGAACCTAGTGTTAAGACACTCCGTTCGCCACTTGCGGCAGAAATCTGGAGGCGTTGCGTGTTCAGTGGCAGAACTCAACGCCGCGCTTTACCTCGACACTAGAGCGAAGATGGAAATATAAATTTTAAGTAAATACTTCATCTCCTCGAATGGGGGATCGAACCCACAACCAGTCGGTTTTAAAGTCACACTTTGTGCCACTGCGCCAAGACTGGCCTCAAATCCTTTTTTAATATTTTCGAATATTCAGAAAACACAAAAATCTTTTAACCTAAGTACGAACGAACACCATCCATAAAACCTGTCGAGTAGTGGTTACAAATCAGAACAGTGACGCGAACGTAAAACATTCATGTTCCAGAGCCACACCGAGTCGTTCCCAAGAGGGCAACAAAACGTAACGAACCACACTCTTCTTTTTATAAAAAAAAATCATAGATACATTTTTCTCCAGCGCCAGGAAAGGGCCACCCCCGAATAGATTATTTACGTTCTCTTACCGCGGAAAGGTATGCTGATTGCTAGTGGAGACCCCTGTCAGGCGGAAAAATTGCAATTACAATGAACGAAATATGGGTGATACAGTCTCGTGTCCCTTATATAAGAAAATAAAATTTTGTCAACGTCGTAACGGAAGGGCCTATTTGTAGGTAATATTTTGTGCTCGAATTTGGGGGAGAGAGTGAAAAGAGATGATTATGGTAGACGACTCCTTTGTCTGCTTCATTTATCAAGGCTGATATGTTGCTATATTGCTGTTTTGTAGGCGAGACGCTAATATTTTCATCATGAAATGCTCAAATAAATGTTGTATTGTGCGGAAATTAATTCGTTCTTTTTATTGAAATTAAGTGATTTCATATTTTATTCTAGATTAATATAAAAAAACATTTGTGTTTCCGATATAAAACAATCATTAAATATGAGGCCATCGTGACGCAGCGGAAAACCGACTGTAAAGGTGACGATTTGGAGTTCGTTTCCCAATCGGAAGAATTAATTATTTTTTTCCCATTCTGGTAACAAGAAGAAGCGAAACATTGACTTCAGCCACTCAACATACAACATTTTGTAAATTGAGAGGGAACGGAGGTGTTTATTAACAATAGGTTCCCCTGCTATTTCCGTTATAAAGTTAAAAAAAGATACATTACAACGAACGATCGCATTCCAATTTACCTTCACAATACAAGCTAGGATATAAGCAATAAAACCTTCTAAATTATCACCCGATAGCAGTTTATACAATTTCAAATTAAAACAACAATTCGAACACTCGCTGTCGGCTTTTAATGGACTCACGTAATAGATTCGAACAAAGCTAAGCACAAAAGTATCCAAAAAGTAATTTAACTTGAAGATCATTTTCTAATGCTAAAATCTTGTGAGAAGAAAATATTATCCAGGCCCGATATCGATCTGCCTTGAAAGATTGGTAACAGAATCCATTAAGGCAATCACGTTTTCAATAAAACTGGTATTGGAATGAATTTAAAAGAAACCTTTGCTTACCTTAGAAAAAAGTGAGTGCGGCAAAGCCTTCACTAATTCCGAATTTAAATGCATGAGATCGAATGGGTTCCCGGTGAGGATGGGTTCCGCGTTGTTTTCCCGATTGCTGTTGTTTGTGTGTTTAAAATAGAAAGGAAAATCGAGATATTATGGCAAATACGAGAATAGAACTAGGAATAGTAAGTTTCATACGTTGGTTAGATTTGTTAAGAGAGGCCAGTTGTGACGTACCGGCTTAAGCGTTTGACTGTTAACGCGACAAGATATGGGTTTGATTTTCGGTTAAGGAAATGATTGTTTAATATCTTCATTTCTTTGCTTTGGTGTCGAGGCAAAGCGCTGCATTGAGTTCCGCAATTCAACACGTAAAGCTTCCCATTTGACGGCAGTTGGGAAACGAAAGTATATTAATGAAGCGCGGAGTGTCTTAACACTTGGAGCTCGCATATTCCCTCAGCCTACCCTGCTACGAGAGGGATACAGATGTATGATGTAGCCACATAATGTTAAATTCTTCAATGTCTTTTTCTTCAATGGGAACGAAAATGCAAAAAATGTTTTCATTTAATATAATTATATACGTACTTACTAATTCCTAATTGTAACCAAATCCTATTTATAAATAAAAATATATAAAAAATTTCTACTGTTAAACTTTACTTACACGCTTCACGTCATTTAAAAGAAACAACTAACTGTATGAATAAAACATTTAGGTCATCTTTAAAATACTCCAGTTATTTGCATATTTTCGTCGCTACGACTTAAAATCTAACTAAATATTAATCTTTCCAACTACACGCTTTGCGCATCTCGTAGTAGGCAGTAGAAACGTAGTATTAAGACACTCCGCTACCCACTTTTCGACGAATCAGAGACACATTGCGTGTTGACCGCGAAATTCAACGCCGCTCTTTGCTTCGACACCTAATCGAAGCAAATGAAAGTAATAAGTCAATATTTCGTTTCCTCATATTGGAATCGAACCCACGATCCATTACACTTGCACTCCTGCGCCACGACTTGCCACAAGACATAAATATTAAAGTAGGAAATATTAACAGTGTGAAACGCACAGATGGTTAAAGCACGCGACTAATGGTATCGCATATTTGAAAACCATATTTAAAATGGAAGCTGTCGTCACCATAAAGTGCCATTGTAGGCACCACAAAAAGAGCTCGTTCTAATTGTTTGCACATTTTACGTCTCACATACACCCCTGTATTTCCCTCGAGCCTTGATCGTTGGGGTCACGTTGATATAATATCGATAGTGTTGTTTATAGTATCGATAGTAAACGATGCTTTTGTGTTGGCTTTTATAGAGCTATCAAATTTTGTGTGTTTATATGTTATATTATATTTTATTCTATAGTACTTATATGTTGCATTAATAATAATAATGTAAACAAAGCTATAGAAGTTATTAAAAACGTTATATAAACTCGATATTTTAAATGTTTGGTCATCACTACAGTTATGTGCAGTGCACACGTGCTTGTCATCCCATCGTCACCCGCTATTGTGTTTGTAAATCGTATTGTTGTTCAGAGGGGTGCGTTTGTTTCATTTTTTTCAAACTCTTATGCCTCACTCTCTAGAGATTAAGTTGGCAGCAAGGAAATTGCTTTTTAAGAGGCCCACCCTTACATCGTTCCTTAAATTATAAATGGCTATCCATTCCTGGCGTAGTTCGTCCACAATATCGTTATTTCGCTCTGATTTATACTTCTTCCATTCACCGTCGTTGCAATGTTAGCGCGTTCTAGTTTTCCCTCCTCGTTCATAACTTTCCGGTCGAAAATTTCGTAGCGACTGGAATTACGAGAACTTATTAAGTAACTTCTTGCACCTAAAGAAATATATATTTGTCAAGAAATATATTGATGTCGATAGTTAAGTTAAAATGAAAAAGAATACAAGTTTTTTTAAACATTTTTAAACTAAATAAGTGAGAATACAAGTGTCAGATAGAATGCTATAATATATCTATTAATAATAATAATAATTCATTCCCCCCAATGTATATTGAACCCACAACTGTCGCGTTATTGTCACACGCTTATGCCCCTGCACCACGGCGACCTCAAATAAAAAATGTATCGAATTTAATTAATGAATTGCAATGACAGAGTAAAGAAATGTTACGTATGGTCGTAATAATAAATCATTATTGTAAATGGTTCTTAGAGCTCAAAAGATTCATCTTGAGATATCGGCCCCTAAAAATATTTATCGAGGGGAATGTAAAATGTATTTGTATTTATTTCGTACAATTCATTTAAATCACATAATATATAAATATGTATTTGAACGCTATCGTGGCGCAGTGGAATAGTATCTTTATTAAGCGCAATTGTTGTGAGTCTAAATACTATTATGGAAAATAATTATCATATTATAAATACATGAAGCAAAAATTTTGGACCCCCTTTTACGAAATTTGCGCGGACGGAGGAGTATGAAATATTTTTCAATCGAAGTTTCAATAAGTATTTGTGTGTGTAGGTGAATTTGATTTTTTGTCATAAAATGATTTTTTCTCATAAAATGCCTTATTGTGTTATATTTATAAGACATAGGATATATAGTGTAGCAGATTTTTATTTAGAATTAATAAAGTGGAATATTTTTGTCATACATTATACGGACGTATATTTAACTATTTGAGCAGCGCACTCATATAAAGTAATTCGACGGCGTTAATTATGAATGTTATTTAAGACTAAGTAAGAATTAGACCGTAATGTTATATAGCCTATAGCACTCCTTAAGAATGAAGCTTTCATATAAAATATAAAAAAGTAAATCAGACCAGTAAATCCAGAGATCTTAGCGTTTACACAAACAAACTCTTCCGCTTTATTATATTAGTATAGATATGTATGATAGGAGCAGAACGCTAATATTTTTCAATGATAATGCTTATAAAGTATAAAGTATCAAATCAATACATATAACATCACACACACTATCATGCATTTGACAATATTTACACTTTTATGTTTATAAAGTGGTAAGCACGTTGCTATGGCAACGTTAATGCGTATGATTATATGCGTCAATTGGTCCTCTAGTATTTAATAAATATTATTTTTTACGGTCTGATGCCGTCTTGGCGTAGGGGTGCAAGCGTGTGACTGTAAAAGTTGCGGCTCACCACAGTAGTGGGTTCAATCCCACTCGGAGGATTGAAATATTTAATATTTTTATTCCTTCGCTCTGGTGGGCGCGGAGTGTGGCATTGCTTGCCTCGACATCAGAGCGAAGAAATAAAAATATTGTATATCAATCCGTCGAGTGCGATTGAACCCTAAACCACAGCCACCTAACACGCAATTCCTTCAGAATTCGGCGGAAAATGCGCAACAGTGTCTTAACACAAAATTCCTCTATCGACCCTGCTGTGTGCGATATACAGCGTGATGGTTCACGCTGTATCCCGCACACAGCAGGGTGTACAGTGCAGCACACAAAGGAATATAACATAGGTTTTCCAGGTATATTATACATGTTTACAAAAACAAAACTTAAAAAACACATAGTTTTAATGGATGACAAACAAAAAAACAATACAAATACGGGTAGAACAAAGCTACTGTAAGGGTAGTAAACTATTGAAACATCGATATAGCGAATCTGCACCGACAATCCGTTTAAGGTGCAATAAATCACCTCGTCCCTGCATGTATCGGTGCTATTATCGAGGGTATTCGTGCGTACTGTCCTCAGAGTATGAAAGTTATAGAAGTGACAAATCACACTTGTACATATTATGTATATTTGAATTATATGGTAATTTTTTTGATATCTAGGAGGCCGTCGTGGCGCAGGAGTATAAAGGTGAGACTGTAATGCGATGGTTGTGGGTTCGATTCATGCAGCGGAAAGTGGGGAATGAAATAACTTAACGCTTGGTTACCTTTAGATATCCTGAATATTTTGTATATGACTGATGTAAAATTACATTTAATAAATAAATAGTAAATTTTTGTTGTTAAATTTATTTTTAGAAGCTTTCATTCTAACTGAAGAATATAAATTATTATTGCTGTTAACTTGAAAGAATGGATGTCATTTATGAAAACAAAACTAAAGTAGTTGGTTAAAAAACAGAAAGACATTGTCTCTTAACAGTGGTCAATAAAAACAAGAATGTATAAAATATAAGGTTTTAGTTTTAAATTTTCCATCCCATATAATAAACAACATTATATTATATTTAATATCAACAATTAATTTCGTAAAACAATACAAATTTCGTAAAAAATATTAAATATTTTCCATTTTTTTCTATTTTGTCATACAATACATATAAATGCACCCCAAACTAGCACAGATGTATGAGACAATTCGATTATATCATTTCCCTTCTACCCCAGGGAGCGTCATTGTTAGCTGCCTCGTTTGTACTTTAATGGTCACAGTCATAACACTACTTAATTTTTTTTTTATTTTATTAATCTGTTAACAAATTCTAAGCCGTCATATGCAAATATAATTATTATAAGTATAAGTTATTGCATATTATCCATATGATAATCTGATTATATATTATTTGTTTTATTTTTTGTCAGTTTAAATTGTTGTTTCTATATGACATTAATCCTTTATTGTCTCTTGAGTAATAAATACAAAGCATTTAAAATTCAAATACGATGTTTTCTAAATTGATAAATTTAGCACGGTAGGCAAGGGAATCTAGTGTTTCGACACTCCGTTCCCCATTAAAATATTCGCTTTCCTCACTTTCCGCTGAATTTCTTGAGGCATTACGTGTTGAGTGGCGGAATTCAACGCCACGCTTCGCCTCTTTACCAGAGCGAGAAAATGAAAAAATAAAAATGAAATTGCAAAAGCAATTTTTATTGTAAAATCTTTTAAAAATCAATCATTTCTACTTTGCTTCTTCTTATTTGTCTAACGAGAGTACGAAATGGAAAAGATTGATACGGAATATTTCCCTAGAGTGAGATTTTGAATTCCCACATCACTGCACGTCCTGGCTTTTTGACAATGACATCAATATAATCGTCGATACTAAAATAGACATTTAGAACAAAAACTTGAAACATACAGATTCACAATATAATAATTTAGTCTTAAAAAAAACAGCTTCACGCTATATCCCGCACACAGCAGGATAAGCCAAGGGAACCTAGTGCTTAGATACACCGCTCTCCACTTTCCGTCAAGTTCTGGAGGCATAGCGTGTTGAGTGGCGGAACTCAACGCCGTTAATATAATTAAGTCTTTATTTTGCTATATCAATTTTAAGATAAATCGAATTGTTAATATAGCTATAACATGTAATATAATAAAAAACAACTAAGACTAATACTGTTCATGGCAATTTACATTAAATTATAATTGTATGTTTTTTAACTGCGTTATATATTGCAAAATGTTCTCCTAAATAAAATAAAGTAGGCACGAAAAGAAAGTACCATTTTAGTGAATTATGCTGTCTGTAGGTATCTTCTAGTTTTTACGATACACGAGTGCCCCTAAAAGCCTACTAAAGTAAATCATAGTCATCTATCACTGGAAGGGGATGTAGAGGTCATGAAGAGAAGTCATAATAAATTTCAGTACACGCACTTAGTATAATGTAATACATATTAATATAAGAATAAAAAGATATATATTACACATAAAGTGGTAAACCAAGAAAATATGTAATTTTAATGTTTATTATAGCAAAGTATGGGGAAAGAAACTTAATTTTTTTAAAAGTAAATTTTCTTCTTTCTATATTACATAACATCGCTTCACGCACAGTTTCACGCTTTATTACGAGTACAGCGTGAAAATCGCAAATAGGCAGAAAGCCAAATGGTCAAACCCTCGCCTCCTACATGACCTTTTCATCCTCTCCGTTCTCTACGCAACGTCCAGCTTTCGTGAGGCCGCGCTTGGTCTCCTCATCAGACCCAGAAAAAAAAAAAGGATTTGTAGGGAACTATTATTTATATTTATAGTTTATTTATTATGAGTTATTTATGTATTTCAATATTGTATATTATTTATTTATGATTTATATACATACATACATTTATTATTCAATATCAACACTACAAATTCATTCATAGGTTTGGGAATTGAAACTATAACCGTCACGTTTACAGTCACACGTTCTGCCCCTGCACCACGACGACAACAGCCACGTTTTCATATTATAATTATATAGAAATATATGTGATCATTCATAATCAGCATTTCTTTTTTAAATTGCATCTGTATAAAAACTTTTTGTTTTTATTCGTGATCAGTACACGCATTTTCACTGTAAATTTGACATTATTAGACATTTACTTCAAATTATACACACAATATTAAGGCATATCTAAATATCAAATATGAACAACATTTTATCATTTACCAATATCAGGCAGTTAGTTGACAAAATTATCAGCCATTATTATACTCAATAAAATTCGCTCGAACTGATTTTATCGGATTAAACAAGGCATAAAGTACATAAAAGCTGCTTTAAATTTTACTCTCAGTCATAGTATAATAGGTAAGAACCTTTTGAAAAATTGAGGCCAGTCGTGGCGCAGGAGCGTAATTGTGTAATTGTAAACGGTTGTGGGTTCGATGCCCACTCGAAAAAATGAAATATTTATTTAAATTTCATTTCTTCGCTATGGTGTCGAAGCGCGGTGTTGTGTTCCGCCACTTAACACACAATGCTTCCAGAATTCGTCGGAAAATGTTGAACGGAGTATCCTAACACTAGGTTCCTTCTGCCTACTCAGCTTTGTGCGTATATAGCGTGAAGCTTATGAAAAAACTGAGCGTGAGACTCAATGCTCTATGCGAAAAGTGACGGTTAAATCGAAATACTTAGAAAATGATTGTTCCCATAGACGATTATTGAACCTACACCCATCAAATTCATGGTCATACACATGTCCTATCGCGTCTCAATGGCCATGATATAAAAGATACTATAATATTTTACGAAACGTTCCCACTATGCTCATGAGGCTATTATCTGTAGCTCGTTTCGTTCTATACAGCGCTTGCACTGAAATATAGCTCACATTGTCGCCACTAACAACAGTTCGTTCTGGCTAACAGCGCGCGGTACTGACCCCGTACTTCCGCCCCGCTATCTTACTACAGCGAGGGAGACATTAGTATCTTAAAAGCCTACTAAATAGTACTTTATTTATAACATTTCTTGCTGTTGTTTCATATGTTTGGAGATTATGTTGGTCGTTGCTCTTAATAAATTTAGTTTGTTAAATATTTTTTTTTATTACTGATCCTATTAAAGTTATTCATAGGACATTATATGTTTTATTTATATTTATTCACAAATGAAAATAATTAAAATAAATTTAGAAATAATTGCATGGTTATAAAATTAATTTATTATATTTACAACTCATGAATTTTTATTCAATAACGTGTTTTACATTAAACGTATATTTATTATTCCATACGAGGCTAGTCGTGGCGCAGAAGCACCAAGTGTGACTGTGAAACCGACTGGATGTGTGTCCAATTCCCACTTTTCCCTCTGGTGTCGAGTAAAAGCGCGGCGTTGAGTTCTGCCACTAAACAAGCAATGCCTCCAGAATTCAGCAGAATGTGGGGAACGGAGTGTCTTAACACTAGGTACCCTCAGCCTACCCCTCTGTGTGCGGGATACAGCGTGAAGCTAATTGTATTTTTATTCTAAAAAATGGTGCGTGTATATTAAAATAAAAAATACTTGCATAGAAAAAACTAGCGAGGAAACAGCTGCTTTATAAATTGGTAAAAATAGTAATTTCAACTACAACAGTAATTTCACTTCACAATTACTATGAAACTTTTACATAAACTAGCGAGCAAAAATGTTTGGTAACCCATTTGAAACTGCACAATCGAAGTCCCAATGTCATTCCGTAGGTTCCGCAGTTATCCAGCAAACAAATAACAGCTTTTGTTGTGAAAAGCAAAACCGGTAAAGTGCGAGTCAGATTCATCCACCGAGGCTTCTGTACCAATTTTTAGGATTGTAGATCAATCAACATTTAATAAAAGTTAAGAAACTTAAGTATGTGGGAATTTTTTGTATGAAATGAATTTCAAATCTAAGTTTGTAATTATTTTACAATTTTTTCTTTTGTTTTGTTCACGGGGTGTACTCTATAGATTTTGAATATACAGTACATATATCTCAATATTTGATATTAAATTGAGTTTTATACCTCCACGCGATCTCGAGAAAATTTGGTATGGACAGCCTGGAATTGGATTCAACCAATTTATTTCCAGATTGAGTACAGAGTTTTCTTAAGTGTAAACAACTATACAACGTTTCGCAGAAGTGATGATGGAATTCCCGATATATATATTGGTTAATGGTAAGTGAGTGAAAGAACAAAAGACATCCAATCTGATCTGTAGGCGTGATCACTCTTTTCGACGTCTTAAAGATGTCGAGTTTAGTTTACTTGAGATTTCGTTGAAATAATTCTGAATGAAGATTTAGATTGATGTTAGAAATAGACTTACTTACTTACTATGAAATCTCATTATTTTTACTTTTACTGCTATGGTTTTTATATTTATATTTAGGTTTAATTATAAATAATAAATAATTAATATAAAATTTTATAAATTTATATATTACTTAATACATAATATGAAAGTTGTTTATTAGATTCTAATCAATACTACTCTATGAAAATGTATACCTAATTAAACTAATTACGTAATATAAATATACATATATAATTTTAGACCATATAAATAACGTAATATAAATATACATATATATTTCCATTCCTTCGCTCTTGTTTCGAGGCAAAACACGGCGTTGAATTCTGCCACTCAAAACGCAATGCCTCAAAAAATTGGCAGAAATTGGGGAACGGAGTGTCTTAACAATAGGTTCCCTCTGCCTAGCCTGCTGTATGCGGGATACAGCGTAAAGCTAAAAAATATATAAATTTATATATTTTTTTAAAAAAGCCAATTAAAAGTTGCACCTGAGTTGTTATATAAAGTCGCCCAAATTTTCAGCTGGGTTGCAGTTGATAAATTTTTACATTTATTTTGTCGCCAGTTCCTGAACACTAGAAATGTTATTACATTAGTTCTGTGCCAAATGTTTAAGCAAATCTGTTTACAAGTTGTCCAGGCCAAAAGTTTTTTGTTGGTTGTTACTCTATTTTTCTATTTTTGACGTTCACGTTTTATGCTAGCCGCGTGATCCCGGCCTAGAATAGGATCATCCTGGTACTGGTGGTGTCGTAAGAGGCGACTCAAGTACATGTGGTAGAGTCACGTCGCCAGCAATGGCAAAACGCATGGGCAGACTCGACCGGATCATTACCACCACCGGTATTTAAAACCGGCCTTAAGTAGTGGCTTTACACCACTTCACTATTTTGATAAAACAAAAATTATTATTATTTGCATGAGTAGGCGTACAAATGTAAACTGACTCATGAAATATCTCATAATTTTTAAGTATGAAACATGAGAAAAGTATCCTAATAGTAGCCCCCCCCCCCCCCCTAACCTACCCTTTTTTACATATTTTTTTTTATGGAAATGACAAGGCAAACGAGCGTTCAGGTCACCTATGCTAAGTGACTACCGCCGCCCACGACCCCGTGCAATAACTCAGGAGCTGCAGGTGCGTTGCCTTTCTTTAAGGTTGGTTGGGCGCCGGAGCCCGGCATTACCTGATGCGAAACACAGTGGCATAAAGCCACTACTTCACGCTGGTTTTAAATGCCGGGGGTGGTAATGATCCGGTCGAACGTGACTCTACTACACGTAGTTTAGTCGCCTCTTACGACACCACCAGTACCAGGATGATCCTATTCTAGACCGGGATCACACGGCAAGTAAATATTAAATTTTCACAAAAACGTTATAAGACTATTATTTTCCGACAAAATGTCGGCATGCATATTTACTATTATGGTCGCGTTAATAATATATCACCTTAATTATTCTGTTTCAATTATTAGCGCTATATTAACATTTAGATATTCGTAGGCTTGTAATAATCCTAATTTGGACATACGCCATTTAATTGATGGACCGGATTAACTCTATCCAGAATATCGGAGACAATCTAATCTATTTTAATAATATATTGTGGTGCGTAAATACATATGTATATATAAAAATATATAAATATTTCGTTTCACAGATTATATATATATACGCTGCATCCCGTATGAAGCAAGGTAGGCTCTAACTCTAGTGTTAAGACACTCCGTTACCTATTTCTGTTGAATTCTGGAGTTATTGCGTATTGAGTGGTGGAACTCCGACACTCCGACACTTGACACCAGAGTGATGAAATTAAAATATGAATTTGCTATAAATCTAAATTTTTAGCAAAATATTGATATTTTTCTTAAAAGCTCGTCCATATGCCTATTAGAAGAAGAATTTAGTGTCTATTTAGGTGACGTTGTAGCATACTGTAATTTCAACTTCAAGTTTCAATTAACATTTAACGAATTTATTTGTTCTTATATATAAATTATGCAGGTGAACATTTTGATATTCTTATATTAAAATCTTAAGCTATTAGATATTAAAAAATATGTAAGCTAACATTCTTCTCGTATTTTTCTGTTGCAGTAGGAATGAAAAACATAGTATGAAACAAAATATAGTTTCACATTTTTTCTCGCATAACAGCGAGGACAGATGAGATCTAGTGTTACCTTCTGAAGAATGCTGAACAAAAGCGACAATTTATAGGTTCGATTCCACTCGAAGAAATGAAATATATAATATTTCCATTTTTTTGACTCTGGTGTGGACGCAAAGCGTGGCGTTAATTTCCGCCACTCAGCGTCTCCAGAGTTAAGCGGAAAATGGGAAACGGAGTATCTTGACACTAGGTTTTCTCTGCCCTCCCTGCTGTGCGTTGGGCGAAGCTAAAAAAATAGAAATCAGTATTTTTAATTATTTACTTAAAAGTATTACGAATTTCACATTAAAAAAAAAACCTGTTATAAAATACGAGGAAAATTAGAACAATACAGTACAATGGGCTAATGTCTAATGTGCGTATATAACTTCTATTGTAATACTATACAATTCTTTTCTATATCCAACTAGACTTTTCATTATAAGACATAATGCGGGCAATTTCTATGTATAAAATATTTTTTATATATAAGCAATGATTTAAGTTCCAAAACCCACTCAGGGGAGTGTTCATATAAGAAAAAAACTTTCAGTCTGCAACACGCTAATTTTCAAAATGTGCGGTGTTTAGTTCCGCTTCTAAACACGCAATGTTTCCCATGGGGATCGGAGTGTCTTAACACTAGGATCTCTCTGCCTACCCTGCTACATGTGAAATTAATGGCGAAACTCAACGCCGCGACTTGCTTCGACGAAAAATATTAAATATTTCATTCATTTCCTCGATTGCATCTCGAACCCACAACTTGTGCCACTGCTCCACGATTGGCCTCGAAATATACGAGTATATACTCTAGAGATATAAAAAGAAAATACAGCGTTACATCGGGTTAGTATGGGGGTAGCCACACGTTAATTACAGAATGCTGAAAGCTCACGTGATAGATCGCCTGTTCATCAAGAATAATGGGCCATTCGACCAACTTTGGATATTATTCGCTCGTTCATTAGTACTAGGTCTTAGGTACTTTGTTTCGCTTAATTTACTAATTATTATTATTTTTTCGTATCGACCCAATTCGGGCTGTTCTTTACAATTTCACGTTCATTAAGGTACAATGGTGGTACAAGAGGTGTGTACAATGGTAATCTTAATTAATTAATATATAGTGATCGTGGTTGGGTATATTTTATTCTGGGTACTCCAAAAGTAATCTAAATATAACAGATAATTGATTTGGAGAGGCCGTCGAGGCGCAGGGATACAAGGGTGTTACTATATATAACGTGATGGTTGCAGGTTCGATCTCCACTCGGAGGTATAAATAATTATTTATTATTATTTTCGTTTCTTCGCTCTGCCACCAAGGGAAAACCACGGAGTTGAGTTGCGCCACTCATCACGTAATGCCTCGAAAAATTAAGCGAAAAGTAGGGAACGGAATGTTTTAAAAACGGGATACAGTGTGAAGATGATTTAATGATAAAAAGTTTTTAAGTATTAGACGATTAGACGACTGATTCAAAGTCATGTTTTAAAAAGTGTATTATGAAGTGCCGCAATGAATGTAAACGCGATCGAGTTGGGTGTTGGGGTTCCATTCTGGGGAATATTTGTAATTATATTATTTAAAAATATTATATGTTTATGGTCCGAGCCGGAAAAGCTTGAATCTGCCAACCGAGACAAGATATCTGTAGAATACGAAAAAAAAAGTTACTTTAAGTTATTTCAGATATAAATATTGTACATATAAAAAAAATTGATCAACATAATGATTTCAATTCCATTCATTCTACAATTTGGGTAACATAAATGACCGGAAAATATATTTTTATATAACCACGTTACTACTAATACAATTTTCTTATATTTCCCGTTTCATTTCTTGTTTCCATGTTTTGTTCTATTTTTAATAAATCAATTGAAAAGTAAAATGAAATTACACATATTTTTTGTGCAATATTAAGAAATAGAGAATATCAAACACGATTAATATCCCAAGAAAATAGGAACAAAAACAAAAGTATTTTGTACATTTACATAATTTTTCCTCTTATTTAATTCTAAAAACACCTAAAATTATGTCAATTAATAATTTTACAAATTGCCTTTGGTGAAACAAAAAGGAGCGAATAAAGCCGAGGTACTTGGGCGGTGCGTAATAAAAATGTCACTTATCTTCACAACAAATGATTTATCACCCTTCATTAACGCGAACACATTGAATGAAAGTGTTAAAAGTACTGATTGATTACCCCCATCTGAGCTGAGTGTGGGAGATAGTGGGATGTGTGGTGGGAGTGGTTTTATATGCAATATCGGAAGTTGAATAGAATAATACGCCCAGTCATGGCGCATGGGGACAAGTGCGTGACTGTAAATGCGACTGGTTGTGGGTTCGATCGAGGAATTGATTTATTTATTTAAATTTTTATATTTCAAGCGCGGCGTTGAGTTTCGTCACTGAATATATATCTCTAGGATTCGTCGGACAATGTGAAAAGTATAGTAATACTAGGTTCCCTCAGTCTAACATTCAATATGCGGGATAGAGCGTAAAGCCGATGTTATACTTTTAATAGAATAAAACGATCACTTGCACATATCTCTTTTTTTATTTATGTTATATAGTCAGTCTCTTCCCGGTATCCTTGATTTGACAAAAACTTTTGGGCGAATTCCGAAACAAAATTGTATTTGAGGCTTTTCTCTGAAATATTTTTAATGAAAGCTAAAAATTCCTATACTTTTAGTCAAACATCAAAACAAATAAAAATCGTTTCAGGCTTTGCCTAATCGATACTAGAAGATCCGAGAACGTCAGGCAAATGTCAATCTTTTGTTTGGTTTAATTTTTTTGATTTCAAAGATGAGACCTATATTTATTTATCAGGTATGATTTCAAGTGTATATTTACAGGTACGTTAAACTAGTTTCATGCTACGTACAGGAGGGTAGGCTAAAGATATGACACTCTGTTCTCCATTTTCCGCCGAATTCAGCAGGCAAGTGGCGGAACTCAAAGCCATGCTGTGCCTCGACACCACAGCGAAGAAATAAAATATTAAATATTTAATTTCCTCGAGAGATCGAACGTACCACCAATTGCGTTTACAGCCGCACATTTGTGCCGCTGCGCCACGCAGTCGTGGCTTCCATCTTCATTTACGTTAATATCAGGCATAACATAGGTTTTCTTTTAAATTTTAGTAAGTTTTATATAATACAATATCTAATTTCGGAGCTAAACACTAAACAGCTTTATTTGGGTTTGGCAGTGTTCCTATATTTATACTGGGCAACGAGCCAGATCATTGTTATCAATATGTACCTTAGTACTCGTATCTTAGTGTCACAGATTGACCAGATAATGGCAAATGCAACAGTGCATGTTTCGATGTTACTGTAATTGAATATTTATTAAATATTTATAAACAGACTTGAGGTCAGTCGTGGCGCAGTGGCACGAAGTGTGACTGTAAAACCGACGACCGACCGGTTATGGGTTGGACCCATAACCTTAATTCCTGTGTGTGGTCCCAGGTTCCCATTACCTACACTGCTCTGTGAACCAATGAAAGAAATATCTAAAAACTATGGTAGCGTATCCCACTCATAGCAGGGTGGACAAAGGAAACCTGGGAACTTAGTATTAAAACAATCCGACTTTATACATGGACTTCCGTTTTTTACTTTCCGCCAATTTCATATGGCAATGCGTGTTAAGTGGTTAACCTCGTAAGCAGAGAAATGATATAAAAATACTACATTTTTCATTTCGTCTACTGGGAATCAAACCAATAAACATCACATTAATAGTCACACGCTTATACGCCTCCGCCACTAGCGACGGCTTGATATATTGATTATGTAAATATTAAATTTAACAATTACTTTTATAATATACCTAAATAGTATGAATTACATATGTATGTAGCATTTATATCATGGATGCATTTACTTTTATTCTACTTCTTTAGAAAACTCGGCGCGGGTTCGGACTCGAACCCGCGCCTCCTGGAAACCGACCAGGCGCTTTGACCACTAAGCCATACGTTCTTATCAAGCTACGTTGAAATTTTTAATGTGGTTCGAGTCCTACGTCCAAATTTTTATACCTTTTTAAAAAATACACTTTAAAAAATGTTTGAAAATATTTTATTTCTGTTATCGTTTTTTCTTTACTGCCTGCATTTGCAGGATAAGTAAGCTCTTCTATTTTACGAGAGATCTCTTAACTCTCTCAACAACATATGTAAGTGACATAGTACAACGAAGTACAACGAACGAACGAATTAATTTTAGATACTTACTTCTAAATTAGAGGCCAGACGTGGAGCAGGAATGTGTGATTGTGGACTCGACAGGTTGTGGGTTCGATTCGCTAAAGAAAATAAATTGAAATGTTTAATATTTTTACTTCTTTGCTCTAGCATCGTTGGCAAAGCACGACGTAACACTAAGTTCCAAGGTTCCCTTCGATATATGTTATAGGAAACAGCGTGAAGCTATAAAAAAAACTTATTTTCTAACAGTTTTTCTAACCGTCAAACTAAGTGGATATACATGCAATATAATACAGATTTGATTTAAATATCTTTATAATATATTTTTTTATTAAAAAAATATATTATTATAAAAAGACTCAAACCCTATAGAATTAATAGACTCACTGCATTTAAACATTTGGCCTATATTGTTTCCCCTAATACGATCCCGAAATCTTCAACATATTTTTCAACCAGGAAGCTGGAAGCATCTAAATTTTATCGTTAAACTGGGTTATATTGAAACGAATGACTTTATAAATTAAAAACGTAGAAAACACAAATATAAAGTGTCGAAATTTAGAGAATAAATTTTACAATGTTTTAATGTAAAATAAATTAAAAATGATCGTAATATTCCTCTTTACTATGTGACAAGTTGGTATAAAACTATTAATTTTACTAATCATTTAAAACTTTTGATGTTAACAGAAAAATATAACTTATAATTAATGACGGTATGCAGTTTCTGAGGAACATTTGGTTTTGATGTCACCTGATTAAGTTATTTTTAATATTGATAAATGACTTCCTGAATTTAAGGAAACAAATGCATATTATTAGCTACGAGATAGTTTCGCTTTATTCAACGCAGGCACTTCTTATTCCTTTTTTAGGGTTCCGTATCTCGAAAAGGAAACAAGGGAATCATTATAGGATTCGTTTGTTGTCCGCTCCTCTGTTCGTCTGTTAAGGCTCTTTTTCTCAGGAACGCTCTACTGTCCCTCAGAGCTGTCAAAAAATAAAACTTCTAAGACAACGCTATCAAAAAAATATAGCCGTTTATTTCCGCAATTATTTTAAACTCGCAAGGGACTCAAAATCTACAGGGTACTTGCCGTGAACTCAGAATCTTGAAAATTGGTAACGTCTATCAGCACTGATGAAAGGAAAATTGAGAATAGATATTTCATAAAATAAAATCATTACAAAGTTATAATCGAATTTTATTTTATACAAAATGAGTAAATATACCCGCAAATTTAAATTTGTCAATGTGTTATGGTTGTCAACTTAAGTTTGATGTGTGTAAGTATCTTGTTACGAGAGCAAGGATATGAAAATAATGTATATATATTCTTTATTGCACTTTAAAAACACATATAGGTAATACAATTTAAGAAATTTTAGTTAGCAATGGTGGGCTTATTTCTAAAAGAAATCTCTTGCAGCCAACCAATGGAAGTGGATATATCCCACACACACAAAAATACACACACATATATATATATATATATATATATATATATACACATATATATACTGCATTAATAGAAAAAATAATTAAAAATAGCAAATACATACATACATCCATACATAACTTGTGGTTTTACTCACAAACAAAAAAGTGTCTGACATCAGTAGCGTTAATTGTCCACAGTACCGAGTAAATTGTTTTTTTAATTGGGATTTAAAGGCTATTAGCGAAAGACTTCTTTGGATGGGGATAGGGAGATGGTTCCAAAGTGATGCGGCGTACACAGTGAAGGATTTCTGCAGGAATTTAGTATTGCTCATAGATATGTCGAGCGCCGGAACGACGCACGACCGCCTAGAGCGTGAGGGACGAGGGAGAATGTTGTATTCCACCGAATGGAAATTGAACTCCTAACCTTCGCGTTTCCTGTCGGGTTTTCAGCGGATGTCGTGGTGCCATACCTGATGTCATTAGATATTAATAGGTTCACTCGTTTCTATTGTAAAGAATATGAACTATAGGTTACTATTTTTGAGCAAACCACTTACGATTATGGAAAATCACCAAGATCGTATAATATCTTAACATGTTTCCATAATGTTTTTAACTATTTTAAGCATACTCAAAAAATAAATATTAAGACGATTTTTGCTAATCAGCAAATATCGTGTTACAAGTGTCTAATTTTTTTTTAAGTAGATCGATGACCGGAGAAACATAGTGCTTAATATGCAAGACCGCTTGGACGCTTTCCAAGTTGCGGGTTCGAGTTTCACTGTTTTGTTTTTTTTTATGTTTTTAAATATTATATTTGTTTATTTGATATTTATATTATTTTTTGCTTAAATTTTATAAAACTAACATATTTATATTATACTGTTAGTAATTAGAATTCAAAGTCTACCTACAAAAATAAAAACTATGGATAAATAGCATATAAAATTATAATAAATAGCTAAAACTAACGTTAAAAACATTTAATAATATCCACATGTATGTCACACATACATACATATGAATGAATATTACATACATACATATGTATATAGTTAAGTCCTTGAGTTGCTATGTTTACTGTAGGTAAGTAATTGCTGCACGGTGTTTACCTCATATAATGCAACTAGAAAGTACATATTAAAATGAACCTTATTGCAGTTCACTTAAGATATATTTTGATAAATGCATATATAACGTTGCAGGCTTAAGCTGTGACTACAATATAATATAAGGTGAATGTATGAGAATTGTACTATGTGAACACATGCATATATTGCCTTAATAATTGTTATTATTAACTGTCGGCGATATATGTCATCTCTCTTTTGAATTCACTTCATTCCCCAAATTCCGCCGAATTATGGAGCCATTGCGTGTTGAGCGGCGGAACTCAACTCTGCCCTTCGCCTCGATACCAGAGCGAAAAAATGAAAATATAAATTTAAATAAATATTTCCTTTCTCCGAGTGGATATTGAACCGACAATTACAGTCACACTTTATGCTGCTGTGCCACGACTAATCTTAATTCAAATCTTTGAATTATTCATATAACTAGACTAAACTGTTAAACTAAAATATTAATTTACTATAATATATTAAGAATATATTTCGTTCAAATAACCTTAAAATTATCTAAGGAACACTTGAGTTTAAGAAGCAGCATAATGAAATATTTATAAATATTTTATTCGACCACAATTAAACACACTGGACCAAACACCGCCCTACGGCCGCCCTACAGCCGCCTTACAGCCGCCCTACACCCAAACCCCTACCGACAAAAAAAATCAACAATTTAAAAAAAAATGTACGAAGACCCGACTTAAATTCTTTTTTCTTCCATAAAATTTGTTATGACATCGTCACCCAAGGATTTAGGCCCTGCAAAGAGACAGATAAAAGTGACGCCAATTTGAATAGCTTTACGAGCACTCCTAAATTTGTGAGTTGAGATTTTGTGATAGCACGTGAATAAAGTTATAGCTGCATAAACGATTTTATCTTAAGGTTATGTTTTCTGCGATTGAATTAGTGAATGTTTTATAATACTTTTACAGCTTCACGCTTCACACAACAACAGCGTAGGCAGAGGGAACCTGGGAGGTTAAAATATTTCATTCCCCATTTTCCATCGAATTCTAGAGGCATTGCGCATTGATTTGAGGAATTTTGCTCTTTGCTTGCGCCTTGCCTCTACACCAAGAGCGAAGAAATGAAAATATTTCATATTTTATTGCCTCGAGTGGGAATCGAACCCGCAGCCCGTTGCGTGTACACTTACACTTACTGTATATTAGTTAATAATATACATTATTATATATTAATAATAGAATTTTTATTGTTTCAGTGGTCAAAAGCAGTATGAGGTATCAAACAACGTCCCCGCTCAGCAGGGTGGGACCGACGGTGTCACTTCGTGATAGTGAACCTAACTTCGTAGGTCCCATTGAGAATGTGACAGTTGCTTTGGGCAGGGAAGCAGTGCTCACGTGCTCCGTGTCGGACATAGGGGATTACAAGGTGCGTTCAACAGTACTATAGTCATTTTGTTATATTTGTAAGTAAATGTATTTCAAAATCAAATCAAATCAGCTTTACGCTGTATACCGTACACAGCAAGGTAGGCAGAGGGAAGCTAATGTTAAGACACGCCGTTCCTCACTTACCGCCGAATTCTAGACGCATTGCGTTTTGAGTGGCGGAAATTAACTAACGCCGCGATTTGCCTCGACACAAGAGCGAAAAAATGGAAATATAAATTCAAATAAATATTTCATCTCCTCGAGTGGGGATCGAACTCACAACCAGTCGACTTTACAGTCACACTTTGTCACGCACCACGACTAGCCAGGCAGGATATTATAATGTATAAGATTGTAAATGTTATACATACTAGTATAATACAAAAGTTGCCTTAGTTATAATTGGTATTAAATTGATTTAAAAAATAATTTTAAGCTTAAAATAGAAAATAAAAAAAACAAATAGAACGTCTTACGGAAGCTTGGAGTGAGATGGATTACTGAATTAATGTATTCGATAAATAATAAATCCAATTAAGTTTCAAATTTTATATATAGAATTTATTATTTTCAAATTGAAAATGACATATCCATGACTTTTTTTTCTATTTTTAGATGCTACAAGAATAAAAATATTTTTCTATTGGTTGTTTTTATTATTAATTATTATTATACAAGATCATTAGCTCGTTGTTGCAGAATAAATATAACACGTTCCTTTTTTCAAGAACACACACACAACATTTCAAGAACAAACTCAAATATTTCCCTCCATTATTATAATTGATTTGAACTGGCTCACTGTTACAATCGTTAGTCTAATCGAGTTTATCCCAGGAACCGCCTTAATCTGTCATACCTTCCGAATCTACATAATTTTGCTCAACTTACATTATCTTGTTCAGGGAAAATTCAATCCGACAGCGCCATTCTGAATCTAACCTGAAACAAAGTGGATTAGAAAAAATTCTGTTCGAAATTTATATGTTCCTGTTTCCTTAATTCGGAGGCAAACTCGTTAAACTAGAGGCCATCGTAGCACAGTGACACAATGCGACGGTTCTGTGTTTGATCCCCAATCGAGGGAATGAATTATAATTTATTAATATTTTCATTGCTTGGCTCTGGCAACAAGTCAAAGCGCGGCATTGAGCCAACTGATAATCAACCCCTAAAAAAATCGGCGGAACTCTGCCTACTCTGCTAAATGCGGGATACAGCGTGTAGCGTGTTGAAGGTGGAGAACTACATGTTTTTTAATATTAGATTATATTTACGAATCCCGCTACAACTATAAATATATTATGAAACAGAACCGTAAAGCTTTAATACATGCACATATAAAAACGACCACTATTTCCTACATCCCTTGTCTACGAGACACCATACATGCAGACTCAGAAAAACTAACTAATGGTCTCATCCCCATCTCTAGGGAGCAATACTCTCTAGTCTTTCAATTCCGGGAGCAACATACCCTTCGCCACCAATTCACTTATTTGGGCGCGTCCAACTGTCCATTCTGTACACGGTGCCCACTCACGCACCTACAGGACCCCTTGTGTTTTCGTGGTTTAAGCTGTATATTCCTTCGTGAAAGACTTGTTTACGGAACACCACTCATCTGATTAACCACAACTTAGGCGTATATACAGGATAGTTATTTGTTACTTATGATATTTTGTTTATTTTTATCTTAAAAATACCATAATCTTTTAACTTTATTTTAACATTCCGCTGTATCCCAAATATGGTAATATTCGGAATCGTTGATCCTCCTACTCTCGTTACTCTGGCCTAGTGTTAAGAAACTTCTCTCCTCATATTCCGCCCAATTTTTGAGGCATTGTGTGTCGTGTAGCTTACACCGGAGGAAAGAACTGAAAATATTATATATTTCCTTTCCTAGAATGGAAATCGAACCCACAACCTGTTGCGTCTACCGTCACATGCTTGTTTACCTGCGCCACAATTGACCTCAACGTAATATTTTAACAATTTGACATATTTAAAAAATAGTCATGAAGTTAGGATTTTCATACTTCTTGTTATAATTGTAAGTTGAAACCTCGCGACGGTAACGAAAATATAAAAGACACTCAGTTTAGTTCTTCTTTCATAACGTTTGAAAAGAGAATGACTGGAGATTTGAATGGAAAAAATCAAAAAGATAATATTTGCTATATGGTTTGTCTTTGTTAATTCAGTTTCCTACAGTTCATTTATATCATACGAATATTAAATGTGTTTGTAAGTTTGTTTGTGACGATTTCACGCTAATACTACCAAATTGATTATCACGAAACTTTGTACATAAATTCATAGAGATATTAGAAAGGACATAGGATACTTTTCATTAAAAATATATACATTATTCTTTGGCTATAATATAAAAATAAGTTTATGCGAGCGAAGCCGCGTTTGAGTCTGTAGTACATGTATAAAAGCACTAATCATTTCATGATTTCGCGGGCAATGCCGCAATTGGATCGATAGTCATAGCACAGTACAGTAAATATATAAATTATTTTAAAAAATATTTTTTGAACATAAAAAGTTGAAAATCTCAACATAGCCTACAAGGCTATGTTTTATTAACTGAAATGGATCCGTCGTGGCGAACTGTAACCACGATGGTTGTGAGTTCGATTTCCACACGGCGAAGTAAAATATTGGCATTTCCTTGCTCTGGCAACTAGTTGTGCGACGTTAAGTTTCACCACTCAACGCATACGTATTGCCTCGAGAATTCGGCAGAAAGTGAAGACAGAAAGGTCTTAAATGGGAACGGAGTGTCTCAACAGTAGGTTCCCAGGTTCCTTCTAACTTCCTTGCTGTGTGCGGGTTAAAGCGTGAAGCTAAAAAATCTATCTTTTATAAATGCTTTTATTTTAATTCTACATCTTCTTGCTTACCATAAACAAACGTACAGAATGTGCTCATTAACATAAATTAGGAAGCCAGTTCGCATTTACACAACGTTTGTAGGTGTTCAACTTGCATCCAGACAAGCTAAAACATCCACAATAATTTATAGGTATGTATATACACTATAAACATTATCTTTGGATATTCCCAAAAAAGGTAAAACGATTTAGACAAATAGATATACTTTTGCTATCTTTAATTAAGTATACGCGTGTTTATCTCACGCGGTAGCCCGAAAGAATAATAGGATAGGCAGAGTAAAACCAGTGTTATGATACTTCATCGCTCACTCTCCGTCTTACTTTCGAAACATAACGTGTTAAGTGGCGAAACTCAATGTTTTCTTTTGCGAATGAAATTCATTAATTTTTTCTCCATAATTTAATACGTTCCATTTCTCAACCACAAATAAACCGATAAAGCGAAAGTCACAAGCTATTTATTATTCGCTTTATACAAAACAGCTGCGGAGAACACCGCAAATGGTTGAAGAAAACGTAATTAATGATGTTCTTCACTTTTATCTGCTAGATTTACTCTTTCACGTGTTTTTTTCTGAGAGTGGTTCGTAAATAACCTCGTTTATACAGGACCCATTTAGTGGTTCAATGACAAACGAGCTAACGTCGAACGGCGATCGATCACTCTAATGACATTTAAACAGTGTTTTAGAGATGATCCCGATGACTTGCTTTTCACCCCGTAATCGAAGTATTCCGCGGGAAGTATAACGTCATCATTTATTAGGGATTCATCTTTATTTTAATGCTGGATTTTTTGTTTTAAATTTGATAATATTTGGTTTTATTATTGTTCTATTTTTTTTATAGAGTGATCCGTATGATGTTACACTTTAATATTACGTGATTTTTTTTAAAATTTTAACACTTTGTTAGTATTATTCCGTGCTAAAGATAAGAAAATATTTTTAGAAAATTTGTAAAATTTGAACTTACCCAGACTCGAATGCGCCATTTGGAAACTGGGTTTGAGTATAAGAAAATACGTTTTTATAGATTTTTATATTAACTTAAAATATATCGGAGGCACCTACTAAAATATATAACTAATTATCATTAAACGACAACGTCAAAAATTGTGTACTATAACAATTACGATATTATATAAAATATCCTTCAACCGTCATCTGTCATCCGTCGCTTCACTCGCCGAAATGATGAAAAATGAACACTCTAAAGGTTAATGATGTATTTTTCGTAATAATTTTTACTAATTATTACTAAATTATAAAATTTAGACTTTATATTCATGAACTCTCATGTATTACGATAGAATATTTATATTTGTAGATATGCCTGAGGCCAGTCGTGGCTCAATGACTGGTGGTGTGGTGACTGTAAAATCGACTGGTTGTGGGTTCGATCCCGAGTCGAGGATTAAATATTTAGTTAAATTACGAGGCAAAGTGCGGCTTACAATTCTGCCACTCAAAACGCAATGCCTCCAGAATTCGGCGGAGAGTGAGGAACGGAGTAGGTTCTCTCTGCCTACTCTTGCTGTGCTGGAATGCTATATATACCATTAGGAGTACCTACATAGAAAATTACCAATCGCAAGTTGAAAATAAATTAGTTTTAGCTTGAGCCGAAGTTCCTCCAATTATATTTGACCGCTATATTATAGGATTAAGGTTAAACTATCAATAATCTTTCATAGAACTAACACAATCTTATTTAAAAATATATATTTAAGTTATTATAATAGCTTAATTTTAATAATAAATACTAATATAAAAACTTAATTATAATAATAAATAATAATATCAATACTTAAGTATTTTTATTATAATTAAGTTATATATTTATATAACTTTATTAGTAAATATGTAATATATGTAATATAACATACTGTTTTCTTCTCTTTCAATTATCCATTTAAATACAACCATTATCACCATCTTAATCTAATTTATTAATATAAAATTTTATAGGACGAGCCCAAAGGCTTACCAGTGAGATTAAATACAATCGTATATCACCGTAGTGGCTACCATGTCTTATCATTACAGCGGGATGGCCGGTCTGTCGTCCCCTAAGCTTATTTCTAATATATCTGATTTGCTTTATGAAGTCTTCATTGAGTTCTTTCAAATTAAATTAAATCAGCTTCACGCTGTATCCCGCACACAGCAGGGTAGACAGAGGGAACCTCCGCACTCCATTTCTCGCTTTCCGCCGAATTCTGGGTGCATTGCAAGCGGAGTCAACGTCACGCTTTGCTTCGACACCAGAGCGAGGAATGGAAATATAAATTTAAATAAATATTTCATTTCCTCGAGTGGAGATCGAACCCACAACTAGTCGATTTTACAGTCACACTTTATGCCCCTGTGCCACGACTGGTCTTGAGTACATTCGTACATAAGAATAAAAGATTTGGGCTGCTTAGCAGCAACACATCCTCTGAAACCCACAGATCGTTGTTTACCAGTTGTTACTGACATGGAAATTTCTCACATGCTATTTTTATTATATTTGGGATAATATCTATTCACATATAGTCGTTAATGTTTCGTTTTGGCCGAATATCCGAATATGCGCTTTCAATTTCTTAGACTGTAGTATTTCAACCACTTTAGTGTTCACATTTACACCCTTTTTGGGTAAATGTTGGTGTTTTATTTTGTTATTTCTAATGATATAATGGAAGTGAATGCTTGTGGTTAATTTGAAATAACATCTGAGCAAAAAAATATCGCTCATTTAAATAAAAGTTACTCAAAAAAAAATATCCCGATATCTATCGGGATATTTTTTTTTTGAGTACCTCTCTGAGTAACTCGGATTATTATTTTACCTACTTATCTAAGTAGGTAAAATAATAATCCGAGTACAGTGTACATAACAACAGAATATACATACGAGTGAGAGTAAAGGGTTAATTAAAAGCCATTACATCACTATATTAAAATTTTAATAATAAATAGAAATAAAATAAAAATTTTAATTAATTAGAAACCACCTTGACCGTTTGATAGCCCATCATACTGAAATTGATTAACGTAGAGTAAAATTAACATGTCCAAATATGAAAAAAAAAACAACGTTGTAAAATTTGGATCCGTATTTTATATTAAAACTATTTTTTCTGATAAAACAACCATCTCGTTGTATCTATAATCACAATTTCACTTCGGTTGTAAGAAATCCCATACATTTATTATTATTTTTTTATATCAAACAAAAGATGCAAAATAAAAGCAGACTGACGTTCACAAATATTGATATTGTTTTATGAATCAATGTTTTATTTATACATACGTGAGATAAAAATAAACAATATTCAGATTTTATCTTTTGTTTTATGATATTTCTTTTGAACTTAAATTAAATGTTAAAAGTAAAATAATAAAAAATATATTTTATTTCTCAGATATTCTTTCAGATATATAAGTTGAACCGAAATTTTGCATACAATCGGAGATGTATACGTTTCCAACTCTTTTTTCATACATTCGCTTCTACGGCGTTACCATACATACATATTGTACTGTATTCATACAGATATACAACACCGGTATTTGTAGTTGGTAGTCTGTCAGTCAGTCACTTTGAGTGTGGGTACGAATCTGTGAAATACATACAATATATAGTAAAAGACCGATGTCAGAGATATAACAATATAAATGTTCTAATGTTATCGATATTTTTTTTATCTTTGTCTATCTATATGCTATTAAACCTTATATAAAGTTGGAGGTGGTTAAAAAAAACACTAACTATAAACAAGAAAAAAAAATCTTTAATATTCTAAGTATAAAATAACAAGGTTTCACTGATGCACGCATAATTCACATTAACGCTAAATAAAAGCTATTCAGAAACGTTTATTTTTATTACAGAAAATTAGAAAACTCGCAATCTTTTAGCGCAAACGTTGGCGAAGAATTAAATGCATTCTGCACTGTTCAGTTAATAGAAACGCGCCGTGTGTTTATGTGTATTTAAATGGGGAAGTCTAGTTTATTCTTTAAATTTTCCAGTCCTTTACATGTAATGTTGATTAAATAAATTATTTTATGGAGTAGGACTTATTGTACTTTTTGCAAAGTACCAAGCCAGTAACATTTGTTAGTTTTGTGTATTTTAGTGATGTGAAGAAAAATATTACTGTCGTATTTATTCATTTTTATTAATAATTTATTAATTAATTAATAAAATTTATAATGCATTGATACTTGGAATATTGTACTCGTACAATACAATTATAAAGTTTAGTTAGTTATTAGTCAAATATAAATATTATTACCATTTCAAGTTACTATAGATAGTGTCATAATGGGAACGGATTGTCTTCAATGTTTTATTTTACCTACTCTGTTATATGCAGGATACAGCTATATGAAGTTTAAAAAATTATATTATGCAGGTAGCACAGGGCTAATCGGCGTGGAGAACCTTCAAACCTATAACGAATGTAGACGTCGAAAGGCTGATATGATAATGATAATTTAATTTTATATTAATACACATTTTTTTCGCTCATAATTTGTTTTTTTATTTGTTATTAAATGAAATAATACACCCAAACATAGAACAATTTAGACCAATAAAAGCCAAGAAAGAAAATACGAGTATTAAAGGAGACAGAAGAATTACAAATATATCCCTTTAAACTAAAAAGCTCCTAAGATGTCTTTATTACAGAAAAAGTATTGTGTATTTATCTTTTTTTAGTATAAACATATCGTATATCGTAAATAGAAATAAAAGCCTTTGGAAGACAAATAAGCCCTATTTTTACTGAGAATGGAATAATGTTTAAGAACAAACAGAAATGTTTATTTTTTATTGAAAAAAAAAATACAGTAAATGGCAATACAATGTTCTTGTTTCGTAGCATGGCTGTAATTTCCTAAGTTATTTTATATATTGTCCACTCAGATCCTTTTTCTTCGATACCAAATAGTGTTGTATGACTAAAGCTGGAGTTAGTATTATAGCCGATCTAGCTTACAATATATGCATGTGCTTGCATAGCGTCAAGCAATGTCTTCACTTAATTTATATAAAATAATTTTACAATTATAACAAATTCTACAATACAAATGGTTAAATTAAACGATATTTTCTTCAAAGGTTAGTTTTGATAGTGTCCATAGAAATATACTGAAATTACGTAATTTTTCTCTACATTAACTTTGGTAACGCCAAATTAAATCTCATTTATTTTTCCGGCGAAATTGGACGGAAAGTGGGAAAAGTAATGCCTTAACACTAAGTTTCCTCAGCATGAAATTGAAAAAATACTATAAATTATTTCTTGTTAATTTTTTTCGTCACTCATCGTTCTATTCTTCAATACAATCTCATCATACAGGTTATAAGCAGGAAAAGTGTAAAGCTCCTTAGCTTTACCCTTTTACCTTTTTTTGGCAGAGGATATATAGTGTTAAGTCTCACCGCTTCTAACTCTCTCCGTCCCCCTTTTTTTAATCAATGTGTCAACGGAAAAATCCAGCAGAACGTCATGTATAAATGTACATGTATACATGGCGTGGAGTTGGATTTTACCAGAGTAAGGAAATTAAATTATACGACACATTACATTTTTAATGCATTTTAAACAACTAAGTACTGACCAAGTCTCACGTGAAAAATACTTTGCGAATCAAAACGACGCTATATTTCTGAGACGTGCAAACTTAGCCGTCAGCTTCAATTTACTTTCAATCCACCCGCTGTGACCAGCCGAGCGGCAAATTGATTTGCATTTCGAGGCGTTACCTGATTATGCTCCGCTTTCTTTTGCTATCGTTCGCTCTAAAATATTATTAAATAACACAACTATTATATACTCCTATATTAATTTATTATTTTTAGTAGAAAAAGTACTGTGTTATTTCTTGTGAAAAAACAGCGTTATTTTTTCTTTTTTTTACTTTTTTGTTCGTCATACTTTAGTAATGTTGTTTTCAATTGGTAAAAATGGAATCCTTGTAGGATCACTTTGTTGTCCATCTGTCGTACCATTTATCTCGAGATCATATATCGGTATCAAATTGAAATTCTATAGGCGCGCTCTTTGCTTTTCTTAAGAAGAGCTTCGAGTCAGGACAACGTAATGTTGTCAAGTTTCCTGTTATGTTATAACCTTCTAATGGCAAATATAACTTTCTCAACACTGGTACCTCTGAATCTTTAAAAGATTTTGGGTTATTCACGATCACAACTGTAAACGCCAAAACATTATTTATTAAATAATATTTTTAAAGATGTTTAGAATACCAAATATAAGTTCCTGACAGTAGAGGTCAGAATCGATAATTTTACCCGCCAGCAAACGCTCATAGTGGACGATGCCTTTCCAATCCCACCCGTAATCAACTGTTTAAGAAATGGTTCGTTGTTGTTGTTGGTGGTGGTTGTTACGTTTCAACAAAGAGTTACAAATGGAAACACGTTGTATTGGGTTTCTCTCAGTGAGATCAAGTGGTACCCAAATGTCAAGTTTTTTCTTGTACCCAAACTTTCATAAATTACTTAAAATTACGTTTTTTTTATTATCAATATTCAGTTCTACAGCAATGTCGTAGCTACTAATATGTCGATTTTGCTCCACTTTCTCAAAGATGACACTGATTTTATAAAGATAAAATCAGTGTCCAGAGCGAGCCTCATCTTTCACACCCAATTTCCAGATTTGAAACGTTTCAACCACATTTGTGCTACTCTTATTGATACTGCATTAGGTCCGTAAACAACACAAATTTTTCTCGTGGCGTTTGTCGCTTTTTTACCTTTTTTTTGTAATTAAACTTTAAAATGTTTCGTCACAAACGTTCGTTGTGATTGCTTGAAAAACAATTGAAAAATGGCGGGAACTAGTTTCCTTTTATTTATTGCATCTTCAGAATGTCACATTTAATGGTATTAAAACCAGCCAGTTACATTCAGTACAGCCAAAGAGTTTTGATTACTAATAATATATTCATAATACGAAAACACTTTTGGTCCGACCTATTATGTCAATCTTTTAAATTGTATTGAATTAATTGTTAAATTTTTTTTTTGTAGAAGTTAAAATACGCGTTTAACACGATTAAATTTAAAATTAAAAAGTAAAAATATAATTTCATACAAATCTATATTTTTTTTTAATTTAAGGAACAGCAGATACACGTTTTAAGGTCAAATATAAATATTCAAATCAAAAGTATTCATAAATTTCTACATGAAAACTTAGTCGCCGGTGTAATTCAGTTTGAGTCCGCTCTCTGTGACCATCTGAGCGGAAAATTCATTTGTATTTCGAGGCGTTACCTTATTATGCTTTGCTTTCTTTCCTTTAATGTGATTCTATGTACATAAAATTAAGATAACGAGATTTATAAAGCAGCAAATTAAATTCGAAAATATATTCAATCTTTGCCTTTGTTGTTTCATTCTCTTACGGAAATACAAAGCGCTATAATACAATTAGACTGAAATAATTGCACGTATACTCAGTTAATACTGAGGCAACTTGTATATATATTTTTTTTTATGTTGATCTGATCTAGTAATTTTTCTAGTGAATATGAAAACGGCAAATGAGGCCAGACGTGGCGCAGGGGCACAAGCTTAAACACGACAGGTTGGGAGTTTGATTCCCATTCGAGGAAATTAAATATTTAAGCTTTCGTTTTGGGTGAAAAATCACTTTGGTGTCAAGGCAAAGCGCAGCGTTGAGAACTGCCACCCAGTAAACAATGCTTTCAGAATTCGCCGGAAAGAGAGAGCAGAGTGTCTCAAGTCTGGGCTCTTTGCTAAAATTTGAAAATAATCAAAACTTGTATTATAAGGTATATAAATCTACGTGGGTGGACTGTAAGTGGAGTACTCGTAACACATCGTCGGTCGTTCATCTATTGACAGGTTAGGCTATGTTTTGGGCGTGTAGTTGTAACATAACAGTTGTTGATATGAGTGAATATTTTTATAAAAATGGACAAAATCAGGTATCGACCTGTCATTAACTTTGCAGCATCATTAACCATAATTAAACTTTTGCAGCTGAATTTACACCTGTAAGAGCTTCGGAGATAAATAATGTTCTGCACGTCCAAAAGCTATAACTACTGACGATAACAACGCCAAATGGTGCTAAGCGATTTCTGAATATAGTAAGAGCGAGCGAGGTAGAAAAGACGAAGAATATTACAAAAGAACGTGTATGTCACATGTTTGACATACACGTATGGCTACAATTACTATGCGTTATTACTTGATAAGAAAAGGCAGAACTTGTAGAAAAAAAACTTTGTTTTATCAAGACAAGCTGACTCCTGACACCTTGGCGGTTGTTACCGAAGCAGCAGCAGATCAAGCAGTTCCAACTGTAACGAATTACAGTTGGAACTGCTTGATCATCAGTTGTTGACTGCTTTACACATCTTGTACATGTTACATTAAAAACTTTTCAGACCGCCCTAGTATATATGTAATTATACTTTACAATTATATGTTTTTATTTTTATACATAATATTTAGGTCCTAAATAAACCACAAGTACCACAGCATGATTAAAAAGCATAATATCCAACATAATATTCTAAAATATTCTATGAGCCTACTAAAACCAAATGACGCGTCGTTAAATCACGGCCATGTTTAATTCGAACGGAGATCAGAAGCAAAATTTTATCAAAAGCAAATCCATTTTTATATTAAATTCCACATTTCTATATTAAAAAGAGATTACAATATAATTTTCAATATTGAGATATACGATTTCTGTTAATATACGAACGAACGAACGACGAACACAACGCTACGGATCAAAATGTATCCAATTCGTTTTGTACTTGTAATATATTTCTAAAGTTTTTTGCAATCTTCTACTTGCATGCTGTCAACGCACTTGACATGGTTTTAACGTTGCATATTAAAAGGGACCATTATGCAAAGTACTATGGGATAGCGACAATTTGAATCTAATTACATATTCTTTCTAGATGATAAAAATTGCGTTAAAATTATTCTACATTTTAAATTGTTAAAGACTCATTACATGCTTTGGGGTTATAATTTTAATATTTTCTTTTTTCTGAATGTAAATGTAAAATTATATTAAGGGAAGCACTACTTGAATAATAAATACGTATATAATATGTAGTTACATATATGAAATAGCCCAAGATCATAGGGCCCTGGGATTTACGTCATTTTAGCAAAGCTGAAATTTTGAGGTTTATTAGCCTAATATGTAATTAAAACAGAATGCGTACTCATTAACTTAAAAGTGGGGCCTTTTCAGAGGTAGCGCCGAATAAAGGTACTGGTACTGCTATCTGGGAGGATAATTGAGCCATCGGATTGGTCCGGATCCTTGAAATAGTCCGTAAATAATATATGTAAAATTAAAAAGTTGCTCATATAACGTAGTTTGTCTTAATTTTAAATAACCTTTAGGACGTCTGGCAAGAGAAGAAAACCCACGACCCACTAAACTAAAACTAAAGACCCACGTTAAGGGTCTGGTAATGATAAATATTCATTTTTTAGATTATTGTTCAGAACATATTTAAATAGGAGCGTTTCTACTTTAACGTAGGTGAGCGTGTATACTAAAATGGCGTTAGTTCTGAAAAGGCCACACTTTTGAGTTAGTGAGTATGAATACAGTCTTAACTACATATTAGACTATTAATAATCAGGATTTCAGCTTTGCTGAAATGATATATGTCTGGGGCTCTGTGGTGTCAGTCTAATGTGTATACAGTGTTTTTGTCAGCACCACTTTAAATTAAACCACGGTTTTAACTACTCTATAAAAGCCTAATACAATTAAAAAAACATTTTTTTTCCAAAGAATGACAAGTGATTTCTTCAAAAAAAAATATCGTAGTAAAATTAATGGAAACGCCATATTTTGAAATCGAGTCGTAATTATTGGCGGCAAAGTTCAAGTAGTTTAACCTTTAGTAGTATCTTTGTAGTAGTGTGTTTACGTTATTGGTATTTATGCCTAACCTACGTCTAAACTGTTGAAGTATCTTGATTAATTTCTTTAGGTATGGATTTTAAGTATTTTACCCTATTGTGTTCTAGTAGTGTTCTCGTAGTAGCAGAGCGTTTTCTTTAAAGAGTTTCGCTTTTTATGACAATATTGAGAGAAAAGCGGGGTTGCCAGGTGAGACGATCATGAAGCGAAATTTTCTTGTATAATTACAATAACCAAACGCAAGAACAACAATTAATTTAATATAATACTTTGAAACAATATTACAAAGCGAAAGTACATGCTGACAGTATGTATATATTGCCTGAACGCCTTAAACCAGATCTATTGTTATAAGTAGGGCCAAGCTCCGAAATCCTTTGTTCAGCGATAGAATATTAATGAACTTCATTTAACTATATATACTTATAGTGTACAATTGTATGTAAATAGTTAGTCAGAACATTGAAAAATATTAGATATAACAAAATTTAACTTGATTTAATTTAATTTTTAGTTTAATTTAGAAAACGTATAAAAATTTGAGGTATTTTTTCTACCATTTCTATATAATCTTTTCTACAATTTTTTTCAATTAGTAACCTATAAATCAACATAGAATATTGCAAGGTTACAGGACATCAGCAAGAGTTAGCTCCATGTATATGGATAAGTGTATATTTCTTTAAATATCGGACATACAATTAAATTTAAAATTGTTAGTTAATAGAAATTTTACGAAGCAATTAACTGGATCGTAAATATTAAAATTCAATATTTAAACGTATGAACATTAAATAATGTTAGTAGCATTTTTACACGAAAAGCTGACTAAATTATATCGTTTAATTTAGGTGTATTCTGTATAATATTAAAATAACTTGCATAAATTGAGACTGAATGTGTATCATAACATGTTTTATTAGAAACGTAAAAAAAACTAAGGTAGCGGAATTTGGACCCGTCCCTCTTGGAAATCATCTAAGCCACCACTGAGCCATACAATCTAATCAAACTAAAAACTCTTATCTAAAAAAAATTTGTATTTCCTAGGTGTATAATAACACTTTAAAAATATATAAAAATATATATATCATTAGATTATAACGTAGGTAATAATTTATTCGCCGACTGCTTATGACACGTTTACATATTTAACGAAATGCCAACTCGTGCGTACGTAATATAAGCTTTACGTGACATCAAATTGTATTTAATAAAATACAAAAGGATCCTAATACAATAAGATTTTTTTCCTTTACAGAGCATTCCTTCACGTGAAATTTAAAATAATAAGATTCGACTTGATTTCTGACCTTGGGTATAAAACAATCGGTTTATGTTCTTTTACAACATTTTCATCCTGTAACCGTAATAATATCTTATTTCACAAATACCCTGAAAGGATTTATTTACTGAAACGTTGAAAATACGAATTTTATTTGAACAATTTAGTATATTTTTCATCTACACTCATCCCATTCTATCACTCTCGGATCTGCAACGTCGACAATTTATGACTCGCCACTCATATTAAGGATAAAATCTTCATTATTTTTTTTATTGTTCCAAAAGACATAGATTTTTCGAGATTGTATTATGTAGTTGTAAGTTATTCCGTTATTCACTTTCTCATCATTTTAGGCTGAAGTTTGTGTGTTTGTTTGTGATATGTATTTTTGCAAATTAGGAATATTAATAAGCATCCATGTGGCATTTGAATCGGCAACCATCGATCAAATAGAATCACAAATATGCGAATGGTGTTAAAATTCGCCATTTCAAATATATATTCTTAAATATTTTTGCTATATATATTGCTCTACAAATCGACGAACGTTTTAATTCCTAAATATGAAAAGCATACCATATAATATTCAAATAAAATAAATCAGCTTCACGCTGTATTCTGCACACAGCAGGGTAGACAGAGGGAAACTAGTGTTAAGACTCTCCGTTCCCCACCTTCTGCCAAATTCTGGAGGCATTGCGTGTTGAGTGGCAGAACTCAACGCGCTTAGCCTCGACATCAGAGCAAAGAAATGGAATTATAAATTTAAGTAAATATTTTATCTCCTCGAGTGGGGATCGAACCCACAATCAGTCGGTTTTACAGTCACACTTCGTGCCGCTGCGCCACGACTGGCCTAATATTCAAAAAATATCAAATAAATATGCATAAACAATCGCGTTGAAACGATATTGTTAGCAGGCTTAGATCTAATAAGAAGCTTTTGTAAATACCAGGAAATCATTTTTGAATTTAATATGATCCCATTTATATCTATACATACATATGTACATACAAATATGTATATTTAAAATTATTATGTTACATGAATAAAGTATACCTCAATTTTATATCATTGTTCTGATTTGAATTTCGTTACAACAAAGAATGTATGGTTCAGTGAACAGATGAGATGGTTAAATTTTACTTGCAGTGTAAGGAAGCTGTCCATTAAAAAAATATTTTATTATAAAATTGATTCAAGTTACATACTAAATAAATAAATAAATAAAACTTTTCCGTTTTTATGTATCTGACAGACAACCCACAGGAAGAACTACTGGGCGTAGAAACGTAGAGGAAATTTGGGATATAGATTCCTTGGGAAGTCTAGGGGAACACTAACAAAGAATTTCTCGATACACGAGTTTATACGTACGTTTTATAGTTCACACAAACAATTTTGCAAACTATCATTGCTGTATTATAACATTCATGCATCTCCCGTTTCCTTTTTACTGAATGTATTAATGAAATCTTTGTAACTTTACTCTTATTTTGTATAAGAAACATCTATTTTTTTCGAGGAGTTTTTTAATTATATAAAGTAACTAGCGACCCGCTCGCGGGTTCGCCCGTGTGATTTATTTACTTAATACAGTGAATTATGTTCGTGTTTTAATATACCTATAATGTATGTTTGCAACGCACTTAAGATTTCTAATATGAAAATTATTAAAACCTTAGGTCGCAGTTTCGTTCCTCCCATAAAAATCTTCAATTGAATGTTTGAAATAAAAATACAACTTATCAAATTCAAAATTCCAATTCAAATAATTATATTCAAAATAAGAAGTTACATGCTTCATTTTTTTAACGTCAAATAGTTTACCACCAGTTCCCTAAAGTTAATGCCTCAGACCTGAGAAGAACCGGCGCAAGAAACTCAGCGGGACTTATTTTTCTAAATTCAATTTTATACAAATATATATTTAATTATCTGTAACAATGATACCTTTGAAACAGACTGATGTGAGCATTTCATTCCCGAGGTGTGTTATCGTTTATAAAACCAATAGTTTGTTAACATACAAAACCTTTAACACACAAAAGTCTTATCACATTTTTTTTTAAATCATGATATAGAAAATTCTCTGACGTTATCTGGGTTCCTATTGTAAAAGCGTATACGTCTCATGTGAGAATTGCGAATTCGATGCAACCTATATATGTAACTTAGATATATGATAGAATTTTAAAGATCAATTTCTTCAAACCTTGGGTTGCATTATTGCATTTTTATTAGGGTCCCAGTTTTTTTAAAATGTAATTTAGCTTATGCTGGTCAGTGAAGATGCAGCTTTCAAATAATGAAAAAACTATTGAAATCCGTCCGGTAGTTTTTGTGTGAAAACTATACAAACATACATACATAAAAAAATACAAATCTTTCCTTACCATCAGCGGTTATTGCTGTGCGTGCGTCTAACCTCAGTCAGTCAGGTACATGTCCTTTTTTCCACATAGAAGATATAAAAATTTCATATTTTTTAAAATTTTAAAAATTTTTCTCCCCACGGTGAGACAAGGATTCTGTCGGTGGCTAGGATCGATAGGAACCTGGATAGGTTATACAGATTATAATGGTTCCTGACTGTGGAGTGGAGACGCACCGTCTTAATTACTTGAGAATTAGAGCCTCCTGCATCCATTCATGCAGGCATTCCGCCACTCAACGCGCAAAGCCTCCAAAACTCGGGAGAAAATGGGAAGCAAAATATCTTAACACTAATCTCCCTCTGCCTATCCTGCTACATGTGGGATACAGCGTTAAAAACAGGAAAAAAATTAAACACAAATTTTATTCCCAGGTCGCGTGGATTCGAGCTGATGACCAGACGATTCTAACATTACACACTCGTTTAGTGACTCACAGCTCTCGCTACGCAGTCACTAACGATTCACCAGGATCGTGGCAACTACATATCCGTCCTCTGAAAGTGGAAGACCGAGGATGTTATATGTGCCAAATTAATACTAGCACTATGAAGAAACAAATTGGATGTGTGGATGTATTAGGTGAGAACTTTTTAACTTTTGTAATCTTAAAATATTTTTTTTGTTATTATTTATTATGAATGTGAAATTTTGTGAGTATGGAAGTTTATTACATTTTCAGCCAAAAACTTGTATGTGTCTGTAAGTTCAGTTTTACATTAGATTGACTATATTTATTGAGCTGTGCGATGTTAAGCTCAAAAGTATGTTTGGTTGTAATGCTACTTCTCCTTCACAGTTTTGAAATTTTCAGGAACGTTGTGGACAACACGGTGATCCTAGCCAAATAGTTTGGTGATACTATAATTGTAGTTTTTGAGTAAATGGTCAAAATGTTTGAGTAAATGGTCATATAGTTGAGCTGTACAACGTTTTGAAATTCACGCGCACAGATTTACCTTTGACTAACGTAACGCAGCGCGTGCGGACCAAATAGAAAATTTCGCAAAATTTTCGCAACTTCTCTCAGCTCCACCCGCCGTGCACATAAGGATCATAGTATTTAAAGGCATAACAGAGTATATTGATGTAAGGTCCTCTTCTATATGCGGGATACAACATGAAGTTATGAATCACATACACGTGTATTTATTTATTTATATAGTAAGCTAACATAATGTACAATGCAATTATTATACAAACATATAACAATTGATAACTAGTAGTACTATTGGGGTCATTTACTAAATCGCCTCAATCATAGATGTCATGATATTGATTGTTGCTATTATTAGAGCACACAACAGTCTGTCTTCAGTGTGATATAGGAAATACAATACGAAGCTTTACTGTGAGGCCTAGTCGTGGCGCAGGGGTACAAAGTGTGACTGTAAAATGAACTGGTTGTGGGTTCGATCCCTCGAAGTCGACTCTTCGAGAAAATGAAATGTTTATTTAAGGTTATATTCACATTTCTACACTCTGGTTCGGGACAAAGTTGGGCGTTGAGTTCCGCTACTCAACACGCAATGCTTCCAAAATTCAGCTGAAAGTGGGGAACGGAGTGTCTTAACACTAGACACAGCGTGAAGCTGAAGCTTTACTGTATTATAGACTGGGATTCTGTTAGCGATTTCGTCTACATGAATTCATCAATTATTCTTACTGCTATTTACAAAAACATATTTTTGTTTTTTTGTATCAAATTCTATTATCTATGAATTCTAATTCTAATATATTATGTATGAATTCTATCATCTCTATAATTTATTTTTATACAAATTATTTTATATTACTAAAACATGGGCTCTTTGGGTGCTGGTATGTTATAAAGGCTTAAATTGTATAGAGTATAAGTTATACTAATTTTACGTATAATTGATTTTGAATAAGCTTATGAATATATTATGTATGACAAATATTAGGTACTATTTCCTGTCATTTCCAATTAATGACGATCGAGCGACAATATTATTTAATCGGCTTGTTTCTATAGTAATTGGTGGTTTCCTTAATACATTTATTATAACTGCTGCTATGTATTCATTTGATTATAAAAGTCTTTTGATATTGTGAAAACAGAAACAGATTTCAGCTCTAATTTTGTACGATAAATGTTCAAATGTATATTTTTTTCTTTTTTTTAGGCTGTTGGACAGGTTGTCCAAATTATTTTACTTTAAAAGAAATATCCTTATGTACTATCAGACTATATATATATATATGTGTGTAAAGAGAGGAAAGAGAGAGCGAATGAGAAGAAGAAATAAAATAAAATGTCATTATAAAAAAAATAATAAATAATTTTAGTGATCCCGCGCGAAGTGCGAGTATCTTTACGATACGGCCTCCGTACACGTCTCTTGCTTTATTTACTGTCATCAACCTCTTCATATATGCCGTCTCGAAGTCTTCATATCTTGTACGTGACTTCTTCTCAGTAACATGACATTGAGTTTTCAAAGGTTTTCTTTACACATTTTTTTTTTAATAAATCCAAAATTAAATTTATTCTCAAATAAATCACAAACACTAATAAATCCTTCCATAAGTAATGACTTAAGAACGTGTGTTGAAATATAAAAAATATTATATTGGTCCCATATTTTTTACATTTTTAAAGTATTATTCAACACTTAAAAAAGAAAAATACGTAATATATATAATTAGAAACGTATAATTTGAACGTAGCCGGATTTTGAATACAACATTGAGGGCTAATTTCACCACTGTCTGATAAAGCTATAATTTTTGATTTCACAGGTCTCGATAAGCATATCTGTATCTGTATATATCTGATAGATACACATTTGATTAAATTTTTACATACTTATTTGTGATTTAAAAATATAACAAATCGTATCAATTGTTACTCAATACTATCGTTCATTAATAAGAAAATTATTCTTTAAAATGTTTGCTCTTGCTATTTTGTATTTTCATCCTTTATCTGAGAGATAGCATTCATTATTAGATTTTTATCTGGAACTTTATTAATAACCGGTGAAACTTAGGGCCCTAAGTAATTAATACAAAATTAAAAAAAAAATACGTCACCATCGTCAAATCAATTTGGCGTCATATTAAACTTGTTCAAAATTTACATATGAATAATTTTAAAGATGATATTGATACAAAGCAAATAAAACGTACTACGAACGCTCGCGTACCGACGACCCGTAAGCGCAAACACAAAATCATATTAAATTCCTGCATAAACAATGATTAACTGTATACGAATGACAAATATTTATCCTATCTAGTAATAGTATCCATAACTAGCTTACAAAGGTTTTAATAGAAATAGACACTCGTGTATGGATGATGTGTTTAGATAAGCTGGATTATTGTTTTGGGTTCACGCTTTATTCCAGGCCAGTCGTGGTGTAGGGGCGGGCGTAAACATGCGACTGTAAACGCGACAGGTTGTAGGTTCGACTCCTACTTATGTAATATTTTCATTTCCTCGCTCTGGTAACGAGGTAAGATACGGCGTTAAATTTCGCCATTCAACGGAAAGTGAGAAGTGAATGATCGCTACATGCCCTTTTATGTGGTGTGTGGATACATCGTGAAGGTTTATCCCATGTATAACAGGATCGGTTGGAAGAATTTTATATATTCGCTCTTTGCTTTCTGCCCTAATCCAAAACACTGCGACACGTCTTGAAATGCAACTCAACTTCACATTTTATTAAAAATTAAGCTCAAAAATGAAAATAATGTTTTTTTTAATAATCCATCTTTTTCAAATCTTGCTTTATATCCGTAAGTTCGATGAGCTCATAGAAGTAAATTGCTTGGTATTTTGCTGCACAATAATGGCGTCTAAATTTCACTCGGAGGAAAATCTCCACAAAAACTTGAGTGTAGAGTTAGCAAATAATACCTTGGTCTTTTTTAGCAAAAGGTGTTAAAAGTTAAAGACAAAAATCATAAATCAACAAGAATAAATTAAATAGAATCTAGAGAGTCCTCTCCACTTCTTTATGCTATAAAAATCTAAGCAAATCACCATCATGCTGTATTCTGCACAAAGCAGAATAGGCAGAGTCTTTTGCCTTGTTGCCATATTAACTACATAATAAACTAATAGTATACATTCACATGAGTGGAGATCGAACCCACAACCATCACTCTACAGTCACATACATCCTTGTGCTCATGCGAGACTGTAATGTCACGTAATTCGTATTATATTATACTCCACATACAATATCGAACTGCAATATAGAAGAGAAAATGAAAATAAGAATGAAATATAATTATAAAAATTTAAAAGGCACTTAAGTACAGTTAAATATTTAATTTTTAATTTGGGCTTGGAATTTGAACATACTTAAATAACTTCGAAACTCTTTAGGAATTACGTTTTAAATATGTATATTTAATAACCAAAACCGTATAACGTACCGAAAAAGTTATTTTTGACTTGAAATACATTCGCTTGCCTAAGTTTACTTTATAAAAATAGTCAAAGGATAATATTAATTATTATTATTCTTTTAAAAGAAAATATTATTTTTTTTAGAAACGTAATTTTTAAATAAGAATATCGCGAACCAACAAACTTACATTTATAATATAAAAATTAATAATTGCAATAATTAAATCAGCTTCACTGCCGCATACAGCAGGGTAGGCAGAGGGAACCTAGTGATAAGACAAACCGTTACCCACTTTCTGCCGAGTTCTGGAGGCATTGCGTGTTGAGTGACAGAACTCAACGCCGCGCTTTTCCTCGACACACAGCGAAGAAATAAAAATATAAATGTAAGTAAATATTTTATCTCCTTGAGTGGGGATCGAACTCACAACCAGTCGATTTAACAGTCACACTCTGTGCCCCTGCGCCACGACTGGCCTCACATTTATAATATAAGTATAATATTTCATTTTAGAGTACACAACAGAAATTTGATGTAACAATGATTAGAAATTTTTAAATCCCGTCACGCACTAGATTAGAGTTTCAAGCCTTTTGCTTACAATTCGAGTCACGTCGCCCGAAGCAAGCGTTCCATGCCGCATTCGACTCCTAAATCATAAACGTTAATATTGTGTAGATATCCGCGAAACTGGTAAATATCTTGCATATCGTGATCACGTAGCCAATACAAATCCATGGTTCTATATCGAGTTTAATATATAGTAATAAAACTAAATTGTTATTAAAAAAATATACTTTGTTGTTCGTTGTATTTATTTTGTTGTGTTAAGTAAGAAAATTCTTTATTTAACGTACGTTTTTAGCGGATTGAAAGTTGTTATGGATCGATATATATTTTTTTAGATTTTGGCAATATGATTTATTTATTAGAAAATTAACTAAGCCACATTTCCGGCATTTTCAGGGATACAGAGTTGAAACACTCCAATTTTCCCACATTTAAGAGAAACTGTCCAACATATTATAGTGTTTCCAACATATCATTTTCTATTTTTAAAACAAATGGATATAACAAAAATAAATTATAGCACGCTTGTTCTCAGTATTGAAATTGCAATTAACAAATATTTGGCAGTGACCATTGAAAGTATTATATTAAATTTTAACTCACCAACAAAGTACTCGATGCTATAATGACCAATCCATAATTGGCTGCTCGAACATATCATACAAAATAATATTTATTAAACTTCAAATATTATTCCGGTATCAATTGAACACAATTTAATCCATTCTGCTCAATAACAAAGGATTGTTGTTAAGAAGTCATTTCTCTCAAGTAGGTGGGTGGGTGGTAGGTAATGAACGACAATTTGCGCCAGTTCCGCGACTGAACACGCAAAGCCTCCAGAACTTGGCGGATTACAGGCAACGGAGTGTTTTATCACTCCATCCATCTGCCTACCCTGCTGTGCGCGGGAAGTGTGAAGTTGAAAAAAAAAATTATTAAAATATATTTAAAGAACTTATTTTAGAAATCAATAGAGCAGCTTTTTTCCTTCTGCTCTTCTGGGTATATAACAAAAATATGTATATTAAAGATTGGATGATAGTAAAATAGTTAGAGATTAAAATTATATAATATTCCTTACTCATATAATTTATTCAGAAAGTAAATTCTTTATTTATATTTTTCTGTTGCTACGGATTTTAAAAGCTTTCACCAGGTAAGTAAAAATATTTATGCAGTTTAAAAATATGCAAATTACCATTTATACAGTCGATTAATGACGTAGACTGTATAAAGAGAGATAGCGAGAGAGAGAGAGAGAGAGAGAGAGAGAGAGAGAGGGAAAGATGTTTCTTTTTTCTAATCTATATTAAATATTAACAAAATTGGGGAACGGAGTGTCTTAACACTAGTTTCCCTCTGCCTACCCTGTTGTGTGCGTGAAGCTGATTTAATTTAAATTTTTTGATTTAATTATTTTAATATTGTATTTGTCAAACAGAATTTAAAAATTTTTACAGACACTTTAGACTGTTAGAAATTTACATCTGAAAAATGTTATACATATGGTGTAAAAGTATGAGCTCCCCAATACTGATCCAATAAAATATTTATGATTGCATTTCGGAGGGTTAAGATGAAAGAAGCAACTGCGCTGTAAGTAAAGCGGGAGTTCAAAGCTACAAATATTGACGTTCAAGAAATGAAATACAAAAATCATTGTGTATATATAAAGTAGTAGTAGTTTAAATAATACTGTTACTATTGTTTTATTTATATCAAAACTGTCTTGATTTTCTAATTATATGTATTCTTATAAATATAAAATGAAATTTATTGAGACCAGTCGCGTCTTTGACGCAGGGGCACAAAATGTGGCTGTAAACGTGACTGGTTGTGGATTCGTTCCTCATTCGAGGAAATAAAATATTTATATTTTCAATTCTTCACTCTGGCGTCCAGGGAAGCACGGCGTTGAGTTTCGCCACTTAATACGCAATGCCTAAAAATTTCGGCGGAAAATGGGTTACGGAGAGTCTAAACACTACTGCTGTGTACGGGATACAGCGCTAATCTGATTTAATTTTTGATTTATGAAAAACAAAAAAACCCCAACTTCAAACAATAAACTAAAAAGTAAAAAATAAATTTACCTATTTTTTCGAGTATTTTAATAATGTTTTCCTTGTAACTATCACAGTATAATTATATGTCACAAATACACAAATATTACATTAAATTAGAATAATTACATTGGTTACTCTTACTCCAGTATTTCAATGTAAAACAATTTTTGTTACTAAAATTATTTTAGATTTACATATAAGCTCTCAACTTACAAGTGATATAAATTGAGCTTTGTTGTTTTGACATTATCCACTAGATTAATAATGGAAACTATTTGATTATATATCAACTATATGTTGAGGCCGTCGTGGCTTAGGGGTGTTAGAGTGTGACTGTAACGCGGCGATTGTGGATTCGATCGCCACTCTAGAAAACGAATTGTTATTAATTAATATTTTCATTTCGCTTTGGCGCCAAGGCCAGACATTGAGTTCCGCCACTCAACACACAATGCCACAAAAAAATCAATGGAAAGTGAGAAACGGAGTGTCTTAACACTAAGTTTCTATCCTGTTGTGTGCGGGATACAATGTGAAGCTAATAAAAATATAACCTAATCCTAACGTCAGTGAAAGACAACACTAATGACTCATATATATAACGTATTTCTACTGCATTGTATGGCTATATTTGCCAAAAGCAAAACTGAAAGAGTCGTCCGAAGTGACACGTACTATAAAATAGAGATTGGGTGTGCTTCTGACGGCACATAAATTGGAGAAAATTGTTAGCTATTTTAAAGAATAGCTTCGCGAGGAATGGCGTTGAAATTGTAAATTCTTAGTGTTTATTGACAGAAATCGTTTGTAAATTTTTTTCTTAATTATTCATTAAATGCTTTCAATTTATAGTGGCTGTTTTAATTTCAAAATGTATTTTCTGTGTAAATTTAATAATGAAACCTTGCCCTTCTGTATGAAAAAGCGATAATAGATTAAAATTTATATCTTAGGAATATTGTGATTGTTCGTGAAATTCTGTCGATGGTTAATTTTATTGTTTCAATTTTCCGTAGGGAATTTTAGCTTATAAATATTGAGTTTATGAACTTAATAAATAATAATATAGAATTATATAAGAATAACGCAGAAACGGAACTGTCTTTTGGTTAAATATTGTCTAAAAGTTCTTATTAATATTAATTAATAAAAGCAAGTATAATGAAAATAATAATGATGTGACTTAATTAATATTTTATATTATTACAAAAAAATATTTAAAATTTGCTACGATTCATAAAATATACACCAAATTTCTTGTTTACCATAAACTCCACGGACATTATTCCAAGATATAATATTATACAGCGGGATGTCAAATAAAAAAAGCAACAATCGTGACGAAAACGGCCTTTTCATTTCCACTGTCATTATTTAATTTTAAGAAGAGCATAAATATTTATGCAAAGATTCTCATCCCCAAATTTATGCGTTCATTTTGACCGAAAAAAAATCGTATAAAAAGTAAATTATCCAACAGGAATTTATTTCGGACGGCGAGAATTACGATCCTATGATGCCTAAATTACCGCGTTTCCCTTTAGTGTCTATTGTTTGAACACAGGCTGATTCGAATGAAAACAATCAAATACCGCGTATCACATAAATATTAAAAAACGTATTGGGATTTTACATTTGTAACGATATTGCGTCCATTACTTTTTTTTCTGTTGTTTGCTTCACGCTGATTTTAATGGCGTGATAATATATGTTTTTAAATTAATGTTTGGAGGAAATTGACGTTTTAATTTATTTGGTTTTTTTAGCTCAAAATGTTAATGGTTTTTTTAAACGGATAACAAATATTTTTATGCTTGTTGTTATGTTAATCAAGCATTATTATATATATATATATATATATGTGTGTGTGTATATGTATAATTATTTTTTTGAGGTCATTAATGGGTCGGAGGCACAAGTGTGTGACTGTAAAGGTGACAGGTTGTGGATTCTATACCCAATCGAGATGATTAAATATTTAATGTTATTATTTCCTCGCTTTAGTAACGATGCAAAGAAAGGCGTTAAGTTAAGCCACCCAATAGACAATACCTCCCTTATTCGGTTGATAATGAAGAACCTAGGTATCTCAACGGGAACGGAGTATCTCAACTCTTGGTTCCCAGGTTCCCCTTTATCACGCACTGTATGTGTGATACAGCGTGTTAGAGTTAAATAAAAATATTCTTAACACTTTTATTTAAAGAAAAAAATTACAGCCTTACACTGTATACCACATATAGCCCATTTTTTGATAGATTGCGGGTTGAGTGGTAAAACTTAACACCATATATTTTACTTTTTATAATTGCTACTTATAATAGTTAAAAAAATAATTAAACCTTTTTGCCTGACAGTTCCACCAAATATTGTTGATGAAGGAACCAGCGGCGACATCGTCTCACGGGAGGGCACCGACGTCAGTATAACGTGCAAGGCGGACGGCAGGCCTCATCCCCGCATACTATGGAGGAGAGAAGATGGAACTAATATAATGCTGCGAAATGAAGCTGGCGAACTTTATAAAGGTTAATTTTAATTGCAATTAAACATAATAATAATAATAGGTTATTACTACATTGTAGTTAACTATTTCTTTAACAGTTTAGTTAAAAAATTACTAATAAGTAAACGTAGTGGTTAATTTAGTAATATTATCCCTCATATAAATAAATATGTGCACATCCAGGAGTGATCTATTCGAATCATATAGATCTATATAGACAAATACCTAAACGAAATAATATTAAACAAAAATTAAGAAAATGTAAAAAAATTGATAAAAAGAAATCTCACTATCAACACAAAGGACTAAATAATGAATGTGTTGCAACAAAAATAAACGAGAAGACGTCTGAACGTCACTGATATAGATTAAATTATTCTTTTAGCGAATAAAAATGTAGCATAAAAAACTCATCGCCTTTAAAAAAGTCGACAATGCAATATAAAAGTCATGTCATGGGGTACAATTAGAGTTTTTTTTTTATATAAATGACTATGATAGCACCATTTCGAAGACAATTTTTAGTATAAAATTTTCTTTTGTAAATTCCTTTGCTGCTTTAATTTTTCTGTCAAGTCCGCCCCTCATTTCCTCCTTGGCAAGTAGCGTCTATTGTCGAGAGAAAACGATTCCTTATTTTTTTTTGTTTCTCTAGTATTAATGTGCTGAACTAAATAAGAACTACTTTTACAAAGAAATAGACACTAATACTACTTTACTTATTCAGAAAATCTATTATACAAAGTATTTTTATCTTTATCCCTTAAAACGACAGCACAGTTTTGTTAACTACTCTATAAAAGCTTTTTTTTTCTGAAAATGAGAATCTGATTTTTTTAAGCGGGTTAAAATTATCGTTGTAAAACATAAAATGCCTTTTAATAAAAAAAAAGCCTAAACTGTTGACGAATCTTAATTGATTTTTTAGGTATTAGTTTAAAATATTTTACTATATATGCTGTTCCCATAAAAGGAGCGCAGACGCTTCCCGGTATATGCTAACTTCTTAATAAATTGTAACTGACGTATAAGAATTTGGACGTAGATTGAAGAGAACGTATGGCTAAGTATGGCGCGGGTACAAATTTTTATATATTTTTAAATACATATTTGTCTTTCTTAAATATGGAATAACACTTTCAAAATAATAAAAATAAATGTGATATATTTTAAGAAATTAAATAATAGATTTATTGATAATAAGCGGTAGGTGAAACAATCAATGTTGGAGTAATATCTAAAAAAAATATTTCTCCAAAGAAAAAAAAAATAACATTTTGTAAATTATTAAAATATAATTATTAAAAATACTTAATTAAGATGTACCCAATTTTACTTCTGCAACCAGAAATTTAATCTTTTCCTTATGAAACAAAGAAAAAAATCTTGTAAAAGATAACTAGAGATTATCCGTAAATATTATATTAAAGAGGAATAACTATAACAAATAAGGAAACAAGATTCTCAGAAATATGATACTAATTACATTATTTTGTTTATAGCAAAAATATTTGATGTTATAATACCTACTCTGTCTAATAGAGGAAAATTACAGCTTTTGACAATCTGTTCTAATTAGATTTTTATATGATATGATTTTAGTTACAAGTTGATTAATATTAGTAATAAAAGTATGGTTGTAAGTTCTTATAGCATATTATATTTATATATATAAAAAAATATTCGAGGCCAATCGTGGCGCAGGGGCACAAAATATGACTGTAAACTGACTGGTTGTGGGTTCGTTTACCACTCGAGGAGATGAAAAATTTACTTAAATTTATATTTCCATTTCTTCGCTCTGGTGTCGAGGCAAAGCGCGGCGTTAAGTTCTGCCACTCAACACACAATGCTTCCAGAATTCGGCAGAAAGTGGGAAACGGAGGTCTTAACTAGGTTCCCTCTGCCTACCCTGCTAGCGGGAAGCTGATTTATTTTATTTATATATAAAATATTATATAAATGATTAGGATATTTACGTCGCTTTATTAAATTTATTTGAAAAAAAAGTCCTATAGGAAGCTACCAACGGCTCGGAAGATAGTTCTGAAGAGCTGGTATGAGAAAAATTAACTGTTGCTTTCTTTCAAAATATAATTTACGATAGGTATACAGGCATCAGCTTCTCGAGTGAGTATCAAAAGGATTTAATTCCAATAACTATTATGATTATAGTAGTCTTGGTATTATTTATATGAAAAAAAGTGTTTTTTTTTAATTTCTGACAGAAAAAAATATGTAACATTTTCTCTTATCAAGAATAAAACGAGAAACTAGAAAATAAACATATGTAACTAATATTATAAATGTGACTGGTGCTCAATGAAACTTTACTTTTAGCTTATACATCCAATTTTGGAGACTATTGTGAAATTTGGCTTAATTATAGTATTAACTTTAAGCGGGCGTTAATTTGCCTTATACACGACCCTACCGTCGCTTACGCTTGGGTCATCTATAATGCAATTAATTAAATTAAAACAATTGGTCCATTTAATTTATACATCTATCATTTATAATTAATGTAAATAAAAAAAATATCTTGAACTATCTTGAAATATAATATATAATTTAATATTTCCAACAGCGGACATGTTCACGGGCCCCTCGTTAAACCTGATGAAGGTGGAGCGTCGTCAAATGGGCGCGTATCTGTGCATAGCCTCCAACGACGTGCCGCCGTCCGTCAGCAAGCGAATCATGCTTAATGTCAATTGTAAGTTGTGATTTTTTGGTTTGGTTTTGATTTGAGCTGGATTAAGCACGTCGAAGGTATGATGAAAGAACGGCAAAAAAGATTTACGATGGAGAAGTGAGCGGTAAGAGAGGTAGAGGGAGACCTCGGCTGACCTTCGAAAATACAGTATCAAAGATACTGGAGGAAGATCAGGGATAGGAATATAGCGTGAAGCTAGTTTAATCTTAGTAAGTTTTGGCGTTTAAAAGTAATGTTGTATATTTTATGGATTGCAGAAATGTACCAGTAAATGCAGCTATTGGTGTTGCAGGGTGTGACTGTGAGCGTGACAGGTTACGGATTCGATTCTCACTGGAGGAAATGAATTATTTCATTTCATTTTATTATTTTTAGGTTTTTAATTTAGTCCAGTCGTGGCGCAGGGGCACAAAGTGTGACTGTAAAACCGATAGGTTTTGGATTCGATCTCCACTCGAGGAGATGATATATTTATTTAAATTTATATTTGCATTTCTTCGCTCTGGTATTGAGACAAAGCGCGGCGTTGAGTTCTGCCACTCTTAATGCCGTCAGAATTCGGCAAAAAGTGGGGAGCGAAGTGTCTTAACACTAGGTTTCTTTTACCTACCCGACTGTGTGCAACACACAATGTGAAGCTAAAAAAAAGCATTATTTTTAAAAATAAATCATATTTATATCACTTGTATGGATTAAAACTTTAATTAACAATCAATGAAGCTGAAAGCATTTTACATGAAAACGGGACCGTAGGGATAAACATTTTTTAACGAATTTATATCGCATACAATCTGATATGAGATAATTAATGTGTGAATCTTTATCCAAAAAGAGCAAAATCGATCGAAATCAGTGTTGAATAATTTATATATTTATACTTTAACATTTTATTTATATATTTATACTTTACGTATACAGGCAGGTGGAGGGAACCTATTGTTAAGACATTTCGTTACCCTATTTTCGTCGAATTTTTGAGGTATATCGTGTTCGGTAGCAGAACTAAACGCCACGCTTTACTTCGTTACTGGAGCGAGTAAATAAAAATCTATAATCAACTAAGGATGGAATCTACAACTGTCACGCTCACAGTCGTGCACTTGTGCTCTTGCGCAACGACAACCACTTCATTATATCAATAAAAAATATTAATATATTTCAATTTGGTCTCTATCTTTAGGTGCATACTTATATATTTCTGATCGAAAAGGTTTCCTTGAAACTATTTTTGATAACATTTATGCTTGATATGACTTGAATTGAACTTTATGATATGTTTTATGACGGCTATGTCAGGTAACGGTCCGTAAAAAGATTTTTGCTAGTAAATCCTTTACAACTATTTTTATGCCTATCCCTTTTTACCTTTTCATAAATTTAACAAAACTTGGACCTAACATAACTCTAGAATGTCGATATTCAAAGTAAATGTTGTTTTTTTCACATTTTGAATTCAATGTAAAATAAATCTTAAGCAAAAGCTTAATAATAAAAGAATGAATAAAAAAGCTTCACGCTAATCCTTTAATTAATATACCGCACACAGCAGGCTAGGCAGAGGCAACCTAGTGTTAAGACACTCCGTTGCTCCGCCGAATTTTTCGAGCCATTTCGTGTTGAATGGTAAATATTGGTGCCAGAGCGAAACAAATGAAAATATTAATAAATCATAATTTCATTCCCTCGATCGGGAAACGAAGCCGTTACGGCCGCCCGTTACAGTCACATCCTTTTGCCCCTTCACCACGACGGCCACCTAATATTATATTACGGTGTAAAAGAATTTCGATTTCGGATAAAGAACATAAAAATCATATTACATTAGTCAAAAAACGGGATTTATTTTGTAACAGCATTTCCAAACAACTAACAAAACTAATCTAACTTTATCTCAAAAATGTACAGACAGGCTTAAGTTAAGAGTTTCCAAAGAGAACCTCATTCCAATATGAGAATTTTATATGTTTGAGCTCGTATTGAAAACAGTGCAATAAAAGCTCTAGACTTATTCTTTTTAAAGTACTGAAGTGGAATTGTGCAATTTATTTCGTATGAAGGTTTTGTACAGGGAATATATCGTTGTATCGATATTCGACGTACTTTAACGATTGCGAGGCCAGTCGTGGCGCAGGAGTACAAGTGTGTAACGCGACCGGTTGTGGGTTCGATCCTTACTCGAGTAAATCAAATATTTTTTTTTTCTTCGCTCTTACATTGGCAAAGCGCGGCGTTGAGTTCCGCCACTTACCACACACACAATACCAGTGGATAGTGAGGAATGGAGTGCCTTAACATTAGGCTCTATTTACCCTGTTATGTGCGGGATACAGTGTGAAGTTGATTCATTTTAAGATTATATAAACTCAATAGAATGTATAGTTATGTTTATAAGGTAATTTTAGATTTCAATATTATAAAGAGCAGTGAGCATAAAATGTAAACAAAAATGCAGCTTCATTAATTTTTTCGTATTTCCTTTATGCAAAAATGAAAATGGAGGAAAAGAGGATGACAATTGGCTACTTTAGTCACTACATTATTCTCTAAATATAATTTTTGACCGCTAAAATCACAGAAATCGTGTCATGTCATGCGCAGGCAGTTAGTCACGATTAATTACAAATACTTATATAATATTTAATTAAACATTAAAAATAAATTGAATGAATCAGCTTCACTGTGTATCTCGCTCATAATCTTAAGGCGAAGTGTCTTCCCTACTTTCCGTTAAATATTTCGAGACATTTCGTATAGAGTAGGAGATAAATAATAATTAATTTCTCTGAGAAACGTTAACGATTGAAACGTTACAGTCATGCCTTAAGCCACTGTGCCACGATGACCTAAAATTATTACAATTAATAAAATAAAATATTTATATTTATAATCATGTAATTAAATATATATATAAATATAAACACTCGCTTAACCTTAGATCTAAGTAAAATTTTGTAAAATAATGTAAAGATAAAAATATAATTTGCTTATTATAGATATTGATTGTATGTAAACGACAATGTAATTAATATATATGATAAGGATATTAGATATAATAATAAATTTAAAAAGTGTACGGACCAAGTGTCTGTAGTGTTAAGAAAAAAAAAAAAAAAATTATAATAATAAATTAATATCAAAATTAAATATTAATTATATTATTGCCTTTCAGTCGGCCCATCCATAATGATATCGACGAAAGTCATCGGTGTTCCCACTGGGTCGCAAACGGAACTGGAGTGCCTCGTCGAGGCGTATCCCCTAGCCATCAATTATTGGTTAAAAAGTGGAGAAGAAATGATTCTCTCTGGGTATGTAAGTGGCAAAAAAATAATCTATTACATGAGTTATCTGTATATTTTTTTTTAAATGATCAAGGAAATACAATCAGTCATTTTATCGTGTTAATCAATCAATCATATACTTTACATTAGCTATTATTATTTTATTTAATATCCATATATTTATGTTTGTACATATACTAATGTCGTTATTTCGTAAAATACAGATATATAAAATACGGAAAATGAACGAAAGCATTTATCTTCTCAATATTGTTTCGTTTTCGTTCAACTGAAATGTAACATTAAGATGTATGTAGGTCGCATATTTGAACGTAAAGTAGGGCGCAGTTAAATAAAGTAGGACCTCAATAGAGTCAAATACAAATATTAAACAAGTAAATAAAATTTTTAGAAATAAAAAATTGATTTAAAATATTAGTGTTTGTTGAAACGTTTCAACGTTTTGAAATTTCCAATAAATAAATTTTCACATGAATAGCAATTGATTTGACTATGTGAAGCTCTGGGAATTGTATCGAAAATAAAATACAACATTGTGTTTAGTTAGTTACGACCTACTATGTCTTTTTTTTATTTTGATATTTAATAATGAAAACGTGAAAAATGTGTAAAAACTAAAGTGATATTTAAAAAATTGTTTTTAAGGCAACAAAAAACATTGATTAGGTAGGATAGTTCCTCCTTAATAATCATTATTTTCTATTTTTAAGTCTTTCTAACATTTTTAAAGTGTTATTCCACACTTAGGAAAGAAAAAATACTTATTTAGAAAACGCACAAAAATTCGACCGTAGCGGGACTCGAACCCGTGAAATCTAGTAGGCGCGGGTTCGATTCCGGCTACGGTCGAATTTTTATACGTTTTCTAAATAAGTATTTAACTTTATGTCCTTATTTCTATCATTAAAAAGATACCATAAACGATTTCCTTTTAATGAAGTAATTATTAATAATATTTTTTCTTTCAGTGGAAAACACGAAATAAACGAAATTCGTATTTCATCTTATCAAACACGAACTATACTAACTATAACTGAATTTGATTCAGAAGATACAGGGACATATACTTGTGTTGCGACCAACACAATTGGCAAAGCTGAAGGAACTTTAAGATTATATGGTCAGTGTGTGTTATTTTATTATTATTAGGTTCACGCAGTATCCGCACGTAGTGAAGTGGGCAGAGGGAACCTGGGAACCTGATGTTAAGACACTCCGTTCTCATGAAGTCACTTCCGTTCTCCATTTTCTACCGAATTCTAAACCTATTAAACTATCAGAGGTTGAAGAATTTATTGAAATTAAGGCTTAAAAGATGTATAAAATATTCAATATTAAAAAATATTCATCTATTATTATTGATGCAGAAATCAAAATAACTACAACAACAACCACGACAACCACAACAACGACCACAACCACAACTACAACGACCACGCCGGCGCCGACCACCACCGAGCTCACTACACCGCCGCGTAAGCTTCTACTTTTATATTTTTATATAGATGGAATAACGATCCAAGTTAACATTATTTCGACACAATTGTCGTCTTACCAGTAATGGTCTCACAACAAATGCTTAATGAGATTTGGTTATATTTAAGTTTTTCTTAAGTTTAAAGTTAATTACAGAACTAGATACGTCACAACCACAAGCAACTCCTCCTTAATGCAAATATGGTAAGCGTGTAAAAATAGGATCATTTATTAAAAAATAGCTCACATGTTCGATATTGATGTTCAATGTTATGTTGAGGTAAGTCCTGGCGCAGGGGCACCAGGGTGTAAGCGTTCTAGGTTCGATTCTCAATCGAAGAAACGAAAATTTAATATTTTAATTAGTTTGCCCTGGTGTCGAAAGAAAGCGCAGCGTTAAGCTCCATCACTAAACACGCAACCTACCTTGCTACACGCGGTATACAGCGCAAAGCTAAAAAAAAACGTTCAATGATTTCATTTGTTTTGGAATTCATAATATATTTTGAAATGTAAACACATTGAGGCCAGTCGTGGCGCACTTACAAAGTGCGCGTCACGCAGTGTGACTGTAAACCCGACTGGTTGTGGGTTCGATCCCCACTCGAGGAGATGAAATATTTAATTAAATTTATATTTCCATTTTTTCGCTCTGGTGTCGAGGTAAAGCGCGGCGTTGACTTCTGCCACTCAACACGCGATGCCTCCAAAATTCGACAGAAAGTGGAGAACAGAGTGTCTTAACACTAGGTTCCCTCTACCTATCCTGCTGTGTGCGGGATATATCGTGAAGCTAATTTAATTTTTATATAAACACACACACGCACACACAAGACCCATAATTGACCCACACAGTTCAATAGGTTAAAAACTCTACTCTACACTGGTGTGCAGTCAGGTATTTTAATACCGCTACCACCCCAGATAAAAGTTACACTTGGGAAAGATCCATAGTAAATGTATTAAATACCAGAAGAACCGGCAACTAAGGAAAATTAGGATAAACATTGCAAAGATAAATTATAAGCACACTACACCCAGGGACGGCCTGTACGTTAATAATGATTATTTGTCCAGCTGTAAGCAATTAACAAATGGATATTTCATTGTGTTACTCTAAATATTACACTAACATCGTATTAACGAGATAGTAAATATGGTTTTATAATTTTAGCACTTACTCACCTCACTGGTGATAAGGCAAAGTGCAGCGTTGAGTTCCAATGTCTGGAGTGGCGGCAAGTAGAGAAGGAATTGTCGTAACACTAGGTTCCCTCTGCCTACTTTGTTATTATGTCGGGATACAGCGTAAAGCTTAAAAAAATATATAAGAATCACGGCGCTGACTACAAAATAAAACGCTTTGGTTTATTAAATAGTTGTAAATGATTTTTTTTTTCCTAACATTCATCCTGAACTTTTGTTGGTAATGCCAAAATTGTTGATTGCTTTCGGGAAAGAACTTTTCCATTGAATATCAATACATATAAATATAAATACCTTTGCGAAGCTTTGTTTTTATTGGTTCATACTAGTATAATATATTGAATATAAAATAAGTATAATGTGCCTATATAGTAGTTATGACATAGTGTTCCGTCGACTTAATTATATAATGAATAATGTACTATATAGAAAATTGTCTTCTACAATAACTTGAAAATCCGATAATAAATTATTTTTCTTTTCCACAGATTATGTGGTGGCACTACAGCCAGCCGAGCAAAAATTTTTTACCCCAGACGTCACTACATATGGTAAGCAATACAAGTAACTTATTTGCGGCCGTCGTGGCGCAGCGAAACAGCACCAGACTGTACACGAAAGTAGTAGGTGCGATTCCCACTCAGGGTTATGAATATTCTCCATTTTCGCGCTGTGGTAGCAAAATATAAAGTTTTTTGTAGAGTTTTGCTACTAAACACATAATGTCTCGCCGTCATAAATGGACAGTGAGTAGAGAGACGGTATTTCTAAACACTAAGTTCCTTTTGGAGTGCCCGGTCAGAATACCACTTCCCCATTTCTTTCCATAGGTGTCGTAAAAGGCGACTAAGGGACAAAATAAGATTATATAGAGAATAATAACTTACTTAACTTACAAAAATACTAACTGCGCTCGCCCACACGTTTGCCCAGCGCAATAAGTATGGGCATTTGCATGTCTTGAGAAAACCAAGTAAATATAGGTTCATAGTCCTTATACGTAAATGGATGCCCGAAGATACTGGATGAATACCTTGCCGAACTAGAAGTAGAGCCAAATCACATTAACTATTCTAGGCTTATCTGAAGTTCGAAGCAAGGAGAAGGATAAGATAACCCTGGAGTCAGGCCACATGCTCTACTTCTGCGAAAGAGAGCAAATCTCCCAGGGAAGAGTCGTTTTTTGATTCACAAATCTCTCATAAGAAATGTTGTAGAAATCAGTAGTTGCTTACCTTGTCTTTAAATTACCTAAAAGGCATGCCCTGAAAATTATACAATATTTTCTAATGACGAGATTAAAACAATGTACGATGATATCGCTAAAGCCCAACAACACATTTAAAGCTTATTACATCGTTGTTATGGGAATACAAAGAAATGGCGAATCATACATTGGAATCTTTTGTTTGAGTGATAGGAACTAAAGGGAGCAATTGCAGGCAAATTACCTGAGTTCTATAGGCTCAATAGACTCGTTCTTTAAAAAGAAGCCCGAACGAAGGTGGACCTGGTGAAGCCCCGATAGACTAACAGAACACCAGATAATCCTTCATCTAATCTCATTTTAAAAAAAGTACGTCTGCTACATTGACTATCCAAAACCACGGCGGTCCAACTGCGCAGAGGTGTCAGGCATAGGACATTATATCCCCGAAACTGATTAACAACGTGTTCGAAGACGTTTTCAAAATCCTGGTTTCGGCCGCCTTTGGAGTCAATGTAAACGGCGAGTACTCGTACATCACATATTTCAGATTCGCCGATGATATCGTCATCTGTGGACCCGAATAGGCTGATTTGATTAGTTGTTATTGATAGTTGTCGCGATAGTTTACCAAAAATAATAAATAAAAATATAAAATATCCTATAATTTGTCCTTAATAACTTAAATAAGAATTGAATTGTTTTATAATATATATTTTTTCCAATACAGATACAATGCAAAACGTCATAGAACAATCTGTCCTCGACAATAACTGGCAACCTACGGTGGATTCGTCCGCATTCACCCATCAAGCCTCTATTATGCTTACTTCTATATCGATATTAGCAATTATTAATAATTTTAGCTTTAATTTAAACTTATTTTTTACAATTAATAGTCATAATCTAATAATAAAAGCTGCGAGATGATAAGTTAGTGTTGATTGTATGAATGTCAATTTAATGTAATATAATGCCAGTGACATACATGTATGTATCTATTAACTAATAAAAAACAGGTAATAATTAGATTTTTATGCTGTGTAATTTATGTATACATATTTTTTTATGTATTCTTCTGGATAAGAAATGTCTCTGTCTGTATGCGGGATACAGCGTGAACTAGCGGGATACCATTTTTTTCTTACTAGTTCATATTGTTTTTAGAAACGTAATAAAATGTAAAAAGCAATGATCTTGTCTGCTCGCGTAATATAAACTGAACTGGAATGAAGAAAGTTTTCCCTGACATCTGTGTAACAGGGTCAAGAGTTAAGAAAAGCATTAAGCTTATCCTACAAAGTTGGACTTTGTGAAGTTTAGTTTAAAAGTATTACTGAATACAATATTTATATAAGTAATGCAAATACTAACAAACTATCTTTAATTTTATTCAGCTACTTGATGTGTAGCTTCAAATTTAAAACACATATTTTCAATCACCATACAGCGTGTATGATTTTCATAGAAATAATGACCTTTTTTAAAAACAAAAAACATTTTAGTAAATGACAAAATACTGTTCCCTAAATCATTAAAATTACATTGTACCAAGTTTTTTATGTGCATTTATACTGAATAATAAACTTAATTTATCATAATATGAAGAAAAATACGTCGTTATTTCGTTGTATAATCAAGATTTGGAACAGAAATAATAAATGTAGATAAAAGATAGTTAATTTTATGAAGTACAATTGTCAATGGCTTCGTATTTTCATATTTTTGCATGTTAAAAATAGACTGTTCTATGTCACTCGGGTCAAGGTGGAGGTTTTGCTAGTCACGGTCATATTGTGATTTTGAGACAGTGCTAGTTAATTCTAGCAAAACCTCTCGAAATCAGTTTTATACAAAATTGGTTTTTTTTAATCTATTATTTTTAATATTTCTTAGCTTAAGTACAAAATTTTATTTGTGCTTGAAACTTAATGTTTCAATAACAAAAAGTGTATTTGTAATTTTATCGCATAATGTGTACAAATAATTAATCTTAACAAAGCATATCAATGTAAAATATATTATAATGTAAATAGTCAATATAATTTATAAATAAATTATAATAAGTATTAGAAATTTAAGAATCTAATTTAATGGTATGTTTATACTGTCGTGACGCAGTTACAAACTATCTGGGTTAACGCAGTGGTTGTGGGTGCGAATCCCTAATTTGGGGAATTATTCGTGTCTACAAAGCTGGTATTTTCTCTGTGTGGTTGGACATAGTGCAACGTTGGACTACAATACCTAGCAATCGTTAGATAAAAAGCATCCGGCTGTAAGCTGAATCTTCACTAGGAGGAATATATATAAATTATTTCTATTTCCCCGCTCAGGGATAAGTGCGGCGTGCAGTTCCGCCAACACATAGTGCCTGGAATAATGGGGAACTCGGTCTTAACACGAGGTTCCCTCAGTTTTCCATTGCAAGACGGAATGGCCATGATGGCCATTATGTGGCTTATTTTCTTTGATATAATATAAAAAGATGAAAAATGAATAATTTGTATAAACATACAGAGCGAAAGTTCCAACGCAAATACATATATTCTACCAATTAATAGTTATAATACTTAGATACACTGGCTTTATTTTGAACCTTCTGTCAAATTTCTTTATAATAAGCGTTATTTAGTTTTAGGGGATGTTATGTATATAGTAGGAAGAAAATAAGCAACCATACTACTCTGTTCTTTGTAGATTATTTATAAGTGCGCCCTGCCTATAGGACTGTAATGTAAATATTAATAAAATGTTTATTAAATATGTGTTTCTCTTTGTTAACCTCATCTTGTTTTTTATTTATTATTTATTAATATTATATTGGAACAATAACCATTCTTATTGATTACCTATTAAGGTATACTTAGTCAAATGGTTATTTTGAGGGTATAAAAATTCATGTAATTGGTCCTTAATTTTTTTTAAAAACAGGATTATTATAAACTTCTATTGCCCATTTTCCACAGAATTGTGGTTTGATAGCGTGAAGTGACGTAACTCAACGCCGAGCTTTACCTCGTTACCAGAGCGAAGAAGTTAAAATTTTGACTATTTCATTTACTTACTTATTATTTACGAGTGGGAATTTATCCCACAACCTGTCTTGTTTACATTCACACTCTTATACTCCCTGCTCCACGTTTGATACTTGCCCTGATTGGCAATACTTTAAAATTAAATTGATCATATAATAATATTTGAAGGAAATTTGGAATCCCCATGAATAGCCTTTAATCTCACTATACCAAGCCCTACAATAATTGATATTTAATGAAAAATTGTATTCCAATATCGATGCAATTAATAATAAAACCCGTCAAGTGCGAGTCGTGCACGAAGAGTAGATACTAATACCAACAACTATCGACAAAAAGGACAACCAGATAGACGGGCGAAGACTTAGACATCCCTTTTTTGCATTTTAAGTACGGAACCCTAACGAATGGATGTCTAAAAGATTGCTCAATGGCGTAAATTATTACATATAATATTATATTTAGAGGCCAGTCGTGGCGCAAAGGCACAAGGTGTGCTTGTAAACTGCGACTGGTTGTGGGTTCGATCCACACTCGAGGAAATGAAACATTTATTGACATGTATATTTCTATTTCTCCGCTCTAGGGTCGAGGCAATGCCTCTCGATTTCGGCAGAAAGTAGGGAACTGAGAGTATTAACACTAGGTTCCCTCTGCCTACCCTGCTGTGTGTGGGATACAGCGGGAAGCTGATTTATTTATTTCACTTTATATCTAATATTTAAAAGATGATTCATAGATTTATAAAAAAAGAGACTCCTATTTCATATTGTTAATATTGGTAATTAATGTATTATGTTCACGTGCTTATATTTAATAATTCACTGCAGTTTCCATGTAATTTGTGGCTTACAATGCGGTTCATATATATAGATATAGATTAAATTAATAATTAATTATTCATAAATCAAAAGAGTGCTATTTGGTATCGTAAACGAATAACGAGTGATAATTTAGTTATATTTCTCTTCATATAAATAAAATTGGAGTCTGTTTGTGATTTGAAAAGAACTTTTCGACTTCACGTTTCATATTTGTTTTCATGATTCCAAAACAAAAACAAAAAATTTTAAAAAATATATGTATGTAAGAATTTTTGTCTGATAGAATGAGCTGTGGAGCAACATGAAGGCTATTTTTTTACGAAATTATCGCGGGACCTGAATTTGCGTAGAAAAGAGTGAAGAAATTAATTGAAAATAATGAATAATAATTTCTTCTTTCTTTGGGAATAGAATCCACAACCATCGCGTCTACCACGAAACACTCTCTCATCAACTCAGTAACAAATAACTGGCCAAATAGAATTCGGATCTGTACCATCGCGAGAGACAAACATGTATGTATACCAACTCTTACATAATATATGAAGATATATATAGGTACATTTATTATAATTATTGTTTACACCCCAACCCTTTTCCTCCCCGTTATATCCTATGCCTTAAGGTTGCCTGGAAGAGATCGCTGTTTTAGCGATAAGGTCGCCTCTTGTACATTTCCGTTTTTTGTTCTGTTACATATTTTATTGTTATTTTCTTTATGGGTGTACAATAAAGAGTTTTATTATTATTATTATTATTACATAGCATACCACTCTGATTCATCACTGAAAAATTAAATTTCAATTTTTTTTATATTTTTTTTATTAAAAGACATAAAATTGTAATATCATTACGACGGCATTCGTTCGTACGTTGATCGAAATTAATAAGAATATCAGTATAAATTGGGAATATGCCTAAATTAAATTACTGTAGTAGTACATTTGGCGTGTACTTGAATGAACATAATAGTTCTAGATTCAAATTTCACAAGGGGAAAAGTATGTGTTATATACTCTGGACTCTGAAATATTAAACGTAAGCATTCCATAGTATTTGCTACTACTACGGTTACGTGAGGTTAACGTATCTAAGGTAAGTACACCATAAACTAGAACTTCAGTTTTGTTTAACAATTTTGGTTCCAATTGCCCAGTTGTTTCCAAGACACAGCGTCAAGTTAAAAAAAAAAATAGATATCCATTATAAAAGTAAACAATAAGATAGTACTTACTCTTTATTAATCGTCCATTCTGCAGCAACACTCACGCTTTGTTATGTAAATTAGCGGAACGAAACGATTTAAATGTTAATTTATTTATCACGGCATAAAATTGCCTTGTTTTCCTATTTATCTGGCCTTACACGGCCACACTTTATTTTTACTCATACATTTTAGTATAGAATAAATTTTAATATTAAGCATAATCTATAATCATAATATTTTTTAAAATTACAATTAGTATAAAAAAACGCTAAAAACAGTTAAAATTAAGATCCAAGTACAACGTAAAGTTAAAATATCTTTAATATTTGTCTCTATTAAATAGAATTGTTTACATACATACATACATACGTGAATTACTCAATAAATATAAAAAAAAAATTAAGTATTCACCAAATATACATTTTTAGAACAATTTGATGAAACTGAAACAAGAATAAAAAGTTGTTGTCAAATAAACTACATGATATTACTACAGTAGTACGTTAAATAAAACAGAAAACCACAATAAATTCGGTCCATTCCAATCCGAGCACGGCCAAACATTTCGTTAAACCCCTTTCGTGTGTTAATAAAATGGTAAGCACTACGTGAAATGCAATTTAAATAAAACAAGGGAAAGCTCGAGTCGCGGCGTAATTATGTTTTGAGCATAAAGTACTTACCAACCTGTTTTTGGGTTAGTCACTGTTAATTATTTTACATATATATACATATATATATATATATATATATATATATATATATATATATATATATATATATATATATATATATATATATATATATATATATATATATATATATATTTATATTTATATAGGAACTATATTAGAAGATATTAGTCACAGCCAGTCGGTTTTGTGCCCCTGCGTCACGACTGGCCTCAAAAAGGACTCGAAAATTTATTTTACGTCTATAAGATTTCAAATGTAAACGAAATCTAAGGATGCCGGATCAAATTCTTACTATTACTATAATTTTTATTTAACTTCACGCTGCATCCCGCACGTAGTAATTTAAGCAGAGGGAACTTGAGAACCTACTGTTAAGACATTCTGTTACCACTAAGACACTTCTGTAGCCATTTTCCGCCGAATTCTGAAGGCGCTGGGTATTGAGTGAACAAATAAAAATATTAAATATTTCTCTTCCCTCAAATGGGAATCGAACCCATAACCTATCATGTTTACAGTCACATAATTATGGCCCTGCTCCACTACTACTCACTATTATTTATACTTAGTAAAATATAAAATAAAACTGACTATGAAACCTGAACTCCTACCAGCACAGAAAATTTTATTGACAGTCTAGTTCACTAAACGAGAATAAGCTATGTAAGTATAATGCATAGTATAAACAAGAAGCTCCTGCTGCTGCAATATAATTATATTTTAAATGAAGTATGGATAAAATGTTTTTTTTTAAGGAAAATTAAATTAGTAATAATAAATTGTTACCTGCATCGTTTTATTAACTTAATTGTTGATTCTTTAGTTTTTATATTTAACATTTGAGTGGTATGTTTTGGTACTTTGGTATATGTTATTGTTTTTTTTTTTTAATAAAAAAAATAAATCAGCTTCACGCTGTATCCCGCGCTCAGCAGGGACAGACACTCCGTTCCCCATTTTTTTTTCGATAATATTTATAGTAGTTGATAATATACGGTAGTATTAAGCTTTATTCACGTTTGAATTATATTTGAGATTAGCCGTATAAAATATTTTAAAATGCATATCACTGCTTAATAAACTAGTGATGTTAATTATATCAATTGCGGACCTTACATATAATTTTGTGATTATTCCTTAGGGCTTCGTACCACGTTCGTTATTACAATGACATAAATTGATATTTTTTATTTTAAATCTGTTTAATATTAAAGGTAAAAACAATGGCCACTTAAATATTGGGTCAAATAGAATAGACTAGTTACCGGTAACATTTTTTTTTCTATTTAAATGTTGTATGGCTTCGGTGTTAGTTAACAGCGTTTTTGTTAATATAGTTTGGCTTTTGTTTTGTTTTGTTTAACATTTCGTTTGTCATAACTAATGGGGAACTAATGGGATTTAATGGGAACTCATGAAACCATACAGAGGGAGATGTTGAGGCGGATTTTGCAGCAACTTTTCATTTCCATCTATCTTGACATGAGACGAAAGTGATACTGCCGACGATATTTAGCTTATACATTTTAAAATGAATTATTTGAGGATAATTATTATTATGAGGGTTTGTGTTTTCATAATTAATAATGGTTTCATGACCTGAAAGAGTCTATTAAGATGGATATTAAGCTTACATGTTTCTTAATTGCCCACTCTATGGCCTTATTTATTGCATACAACTCTACTTGAAAAACTGAACAAATGTTATGCAGATGATTCTTCTTAATGCAATGGCTTCCTTTAGGACTGTATGTAACAAAGCCTACATCCACTCTGTCGTCACTAAGTTTAAAAAAAAAAATTGTACAGTTATTTAGTTTAATACATTTCTATTGTTGTTTTACCTTTATGAATGATAATGTTAATCTTGTGGGAGATTTTCATAAATTAATTTATATTTAATCGAGTCTATTTCAAGTACTTCTTGAATATTGAGGTGCAGTGGAACTGAAGTGCTGTGGACGCGAAGGCAATATCAGCTGAGGTGGAGACAGTAAGAAATACCCCGGATTATTTGTACGGCGAACATACGCTGCATAGATTTTAGGACGTCGCAAACTGTTTTTTATCCGATTTTATGTTTTCAAGCATAAGCCCCATGTGCGACGTACAAATATGCTTATGGATTTGTTTGTATGTCCCATATGCTTTCTAAGTAATGTATTTAGTATGCTGTATGAATTTAAGATTTTAATCAATACAGATTAAATATACAGCTACCTTGGACAAGGCATGATTTTTTCCCGAAAACTTGCTCCAAAAAACTTGAATTTTGCTTATTGTAGAGAGTTTCAGAAAATATATTACTTAGTAATTTAAAAATGGTATATGTGTCATTTCAGGTCATTTGTGTTTATTGATTTTACATCGAGGTAAAATATATGTTTAGTTTTTGGTTACGTACGGTACCATTCTAACAATTCCGCCTGTCGACGCACGAATCCAAACTGAATATTAGGTAATCTTTGTGTTTAGAACTTCATTACTTTAAAACTTAACTTAGTATTAAGACACGCCGTTCCATCGAAATTTTGAGATATTGCACATTGCGCGCCGGAATTCAACGGCGCGGTTTTTGTCTAGCAGCGCAAGGAAATGCCATTAATATAAATATAATCTACCATCCCAAAGTTGAAATCGAATTCACAACCATTACGTTTATACACAGATGTTCATGAATGAGAATGTTAATGAATGAACATGAATATTAAAACAAGAATATATCTTTTAAAAATATATTACAAAATATTATAAGATTTAATGTTCAAAATGTTAAAATGCTTAAAGCTCACCATATTATAGGATCTAACCATTGTAAACAATTCCATTCAATTGCCTTACCAATTTTCAAGCATATATAAACATATATATACTTATATATAGGATAGAGATGTAGCTAGTAGAATAATATATGGTTGTAGGTATAGTAAATTGCATTAGATGATCGTAGACGCGATACATAAATATTATCGCTTGATGTTTAGACGTAGACGATGACTTGTTTGAATTTCGGATATTACTTCAGATTGTATCCCGCACATAGCAGAGTAACCAAAGGGAACCTGGGAACTAAGTGTTAAGACGGGGGCACAAAATGCAAACGCGAAGGTTGTATGACACGATTTTCGCTCGATGAATATAATAATTAATATTGTCATTTCCTTGCTCTAGTAACGAGGAAAAGCGCAGCGTTGATTTCCGCCACGACTCGCCTTTAGAAACATCTTCTTTTTTTTTGTGAAATACATTTTTTCTTTACACACCCCTATATATATACATTTACAGCGTACAATAACATTTTGAAAGCGTACAAAAAATACAAGTATCTTTTATTTAGTCTACGTCAGCCATAAATACCTTTGTACATGTATGTAAAGGTAAAGATAAAATCACAGATTTGTTCTTGTCTCAGAATAAATTCCGTGTTCCGTAGATAAATTTGTTGTGTGCGTGATTTGAATAATAATATAATATTTGTATCATTTACGTATCATATTTAGAGGTGAACGTGCCAAACTCTGACAGAGGCAAATGGCTGGGTACGTATCAACGTGTATGATTTAAGATGCAATAAATTATGTTCTATATTTACTCAAGGGTGAAGGTATGAGTGGAGAATGGAGTGTCTTAACACTAGATTCCCTCTGCCTACGCTGCTGTGCTGTGGGATACAGCGTGAAGCTGTTTCTTTTTTTGGTGTTTACTCAATGGGGAAGGTATGAGTATAAATGTGTTCGTGATAGTAATGATAAGAAGAAATGTACCCGAATAAATGTACCGAATTAAACAAGTTATGTTTTGCTTCAAAATGATCGCAAACGCACGTAAGGGCATTAAAGGACGTGTCAATAAGAAAAACTTAGTAATTGCTAAATTACGTTGGCGAAAAAAAAGCTTTAAAATTATATATATTTATATAAGAAGTAACCTTTGAATTTTAAGGTAAGTTGCAAATTAAATTTTTATTAAAATTTTATATAATAGAAAATGAATAATTCAGCAAATATTTATACTCTATTATCACTTTCCTCGAGCTCATAGCGTTATTGGAATTATAATCGTATTTTTCTCGGCCAGTTCGCAAATAGGATAATCGTTACACTATGCCAGTTCAGTATTTTTTTTCAGATAGCAGGATAGGCAGAGGGAACTTAGCATTAAAACACTCCGTTTCACATTTATCGTCTAATTTTCGAGGCAATGCGTGTTGAGCGAAGAAATAAAAACATTTATTTATAAATAATAATTATTCTTCCCTACTGGAAATCAAGCCCACAACATGTTTCGTTAACAGTTATACCTCTGCGCCACAAGGGCAATCCTCAATTTAATTGACAAAGGTAAATATTTTACCAAATAAATACTTCGTGAAGAGCCTATTGACATATCCCTACGCTGTCTTTGCGCGATAAGAATGATGAACTAGAATATTTTTTCTAGTAATCCCACTGATATTTTGTGATTTTTTGAAAATAAAAAAAATTGTTTATATATATATCTATATAAGACATTATATAATGAACTTGTGACTGTTAATGAGACAGGTTGTGAGTTCGATTCCGGTTTGAGAAAATTATTTTTTGAGAACACACAATATCTACACAATTCAGTGAAAAGCGGGGAGCAGAGTGTCTTAACACTAGGCTCCCTCGACCTACCATGCCACATTTCTCCCAAAACAATTCATCCATTGATAGTTAAATCTAGAATATATTATTTTCATTTCATTTACTCCGTTAAAATATGAGCAGCACATAAAAATAAAACCAAATGACATTGTGAATATATTGGACCACGATATAAACGGGAGAACATTTTAAATTCGCTTTTAGAAAGTGTTTATACAGTATTCATTGGGGTACCTGCGATTGACCGGAATGGCTAATGAAATTAGAAACTTGACTGACATATAACATTGTGATATAAAGCTACTTTTTTAGATTATTATTTGCGTTTTTCATTATTTTATTTTATTTTTTCTTACTTCGCACATAAATATGCGGCATGACCAAGTGGTCATTCCAGTCGTGTGAAACCCTCAGTTGACCGTGGGAGACCAGACCCAGACCCAGCCTAGCCGACCAGCGATCAAGGCGACCGCTGAGCAATAAGGAGGGGGTGTGGGAACAAGATCTCGGAGGAGTCTTCTTCTATCTGGCAGTCTGTTAAAATTTAGTTGGGAATGAAAGTGTCTTAATAGGAACGCAGTGTTTTAACACTAGTTTCCCCGGTTTCCCCTGCCTATCCTGCTGTGAGCGAAATAAAAAAAACAAAAGAAATAACACAACACAAAATAATACCATATTCTACCCCACAACAAGATTGTTGTTTTTCATTATTTTCTTATTATCGACACAATATGTAGTTGTTACTGCCACTTCAATTGTGATATACATCCATGTGTTCACCTTTTTACGTCAATAATAAATACGTGTCCACCGCAAAGGGATGCATAATTGTTCTATTTGTCGGGACGGGTTGAGGAGGGTTGGACGACGTCTAATTTATTTATTCTGTCATGTCAGTGATACAGACAGCGAGCGACCTTTGGTTTGTTAAAAATACCAATATCGCCACATTGGAGTTAACGTTGTTTTATATGTTATTTATACTTTTATAAAAATCAGTTATTTGTTTTATATTGTTTTAACTAAAAACAAAAGTATATTATGAAGTTTTTATATATAGATATAGGATGTATGGAATCCAACTATGGGGGAGCGCTTGTATCTCCAACACAACAATCATCCAGAGATTACCGAACGCCCCTTGGGGTGGGTGTTTGTTGGCAACTCTGAAATATATAATTTCTAAAAATGGAAACAGTAAAAGAAGAGATAAAAAGCCCCATCTTCATCCTCCTTCGCTGGTTTTGGTAGCTCCATCAGCTACAAAAATCCTCTCAGCAACCACCCGAATGTACTAAACACAAATCAGATGACTATCAGTTATAGTAAACCACACAATATCCAAACACTAGATGTAAGATAGTAAAAGACGAGTAGAGGTTCCCACTGGGGAGGTTCCTCGCAATGCCGACAAACCTAACATCAACAGATCTGCTTATAGTCTGGGACTGATCGCTGATGAACTAGAACGAGAAGAAGTAGGAGAAATAACTTACTTTATCGTTGGTTGAGTAAATCCTACGATACTGGTTTAACACATTACCTATTTCGTTTCTTTTGGTGGTTAACACTAAAATCTACATAAATAATCGTTCTTATTAAATTCTTATCTTTCAAAACATGACAATCAAATAAATATCAAAATAAAATAAAATTTCAACAATTTTATATAATCTGACGTGGAAAATACTCGCAAATAAGAACTAGAAATTTCTTCCGCTCCTTTTTAAGATATTTTGCGTCTTTAACGTTTTTAACTGAGCGATGAAATGAAAATTTTTCTTCTAAGTGAGAATCAAACTCACAAACGCGTTTAAAGCCAGACGTTGTACTAATACGCCACAGCGGCATATCGCCTAAATAAAGTTGTGATTTGCCACAACAATATCAATATAATTTTGATAATATTTTTATGGCAAGAAAGCAACTATATAGTATTCATTTGATAGTAGCTTTGAACTCTGTACCCATATTTAAAATATATTACTTTCATATTATTAATAAAGTGATCCCAAATTGTTTTTGAATTATATAGTAAAAAAATCAGCTTCACGCTGTATTCCGCACACAGCAGGGTAGGCAGAGGGAACCTAGTGTTAAGACACTCTGCTATAGAAAGTGGGGACTTTCTATCGAAATATGGAGGTACTGCGTGCTGAACTCAACGCCGCGCTTTGCCTCGGCACCAGAGCGAAGAAATGGAAATATAATTTAAATAAATAAGTACAGTAGTACATAGTATTAAATAAATAAATGAGACTTGATTGCGTAAGATGAGTTGGAAAATTCACAATTTATTATTCATATCGCATTCGTTACATTCAAGGATTTTAATAAGATAAAAAAGTGGCGGGTATGAAAGACCTGAAATGAAACACAGTAATGAGGATAACGAATGTGCGGAGTAACTAGAAAAATAACATTCTCCTGTCGAGCCGAATTTCTTTGTCGTTTTTATATATTTTTTGTAAAAATATACGTTTTGGCTTTTCGAATGTAGAAAATTTGGTGAAAAAAACGTTTTGTTTATATGAGCTTATTTTTCTTTTTATAGTTTAAATATAAAGATTAAAGTAACGCATATTTTTCTATTTTTACCAACAATATTTGTTTAACTAGACTAGAGGTTTAAACAAAAATCTCCTTAAATTCAATAATATATGATAAATTGTATATATCTAAGGCCACAGTTTATGGGTTCCACACTCGATGAAATAAAATATTTAATATTTTCATTTTCTCGCTCTGGTAACGAGCGTAAACGCGTTCTGCCACTAAACAAAAGTGGAAAACGGAATTATTTTAATGAGAATCGAGTATCTTTACATTAGGTTCCAAGGTTCCTTCCTTCCTTCCTTCCTTTGGCTACCGTGCAATGAGTAGAATGTATTGTGAACTTAAAAAAACATATAATATTATTTTATGTTTTTATATATATAAATGGTACGTAATAAAGATGTATTGATTTTATCTTCTAATATACCTAATGTGTTTAAGACCAAGAAAATTGTTTGCATCCCTAATGAGCATTTCCGCTTTTAATAATGTCGCAATCTTAAGAGCAATATAAGTTGATATAGGTAGCTACTCGTATATAGTTCACGATCAGACCCGATCAAGTAATCTGAATATAAATGAAAAAAATATAAATAGTAAAAATTTAAAAGAAACATAATGGGTTCGATTTCCATTCGGTCGAATGAAATTAATATTTTCATTTTCTCGCTCTGGACATACAGCAAAGCGTGGCGTTGAGTTCCACCACTAACATGCAATGCCTCGAGAATTTGGCGAAAAGTGGGGAACTTATTACTAGGTTCCCACTGCCTACCTTGTTATAAGTGGGGCAAAGTGAAGTGAGAAAAGTAACAAAAAAATAATCAAAAAGGCAAAAAATTCACTTGATTTCCATTTTCAAAAGTGTTCGATTGCATCATAAAAAAATATAAAAATAGTTATTAATCCAGAATGGACATTGAATCAGTTTAAAGCATTTTATGTAAATTTAATACTACATCTAAAAGATTTAATTTTAAATAGCTCTTAAGCTAAGCTTACTTTAGCAGTGACTTAGCGACTCTGTTTGCAGGTCGTGAAATGTAAAGATTTACTTCCTTTCCTTTATTTAAGACATTGAGAGTTGTCTTTTATAAAATTACTGTTTAGAGTAGGCAGAGGGAACTTGGGAACCTAATGTAAGGAAAGGAAACGGAAGTGGAGAATCCAATTCTGTTATCCACTTTCCGCCGCATACTGGAAGCATTATGTGTTGAGTGGCGGAACTTAACGCCGCGTTTTACCTCGTTACCAGAGCTTGGAAAATAGAAATATTATATCATTTACCCGAGTTGGAATCAAATCCACAACTATATATTTATATTTTTTTCAGCTTCACGCTGTATTCCGCACACAGCAGAATAGGCAGAAGGAGGAGGATAGTGCTGAGTTGCGGAACTCAACGCAGTGCTTTGTCTCGACACCAGAGCGAAGAAATGAAAATATATAATAAATATTTCACTTCCTCGAGTGGGGATCGAACCCAAAATCAGTCGATTTAACAGTCACACTTTGTGCCTCTGCGCCACGACCGGCCACTATTGTGGAATGAAATTAACTAAGAATTGTTTGTAACCCACGTCACACTAAACTCCCCAGATTACTTAACATCAGGCACAATAAGTAGATTATAGTTAGATTTACGAAAACATTAGCCTTTTTTATCTAATTAACAGTTGCGGAGATTATCATGTTTACCCAACACACTCAACAACTTTATTATATTAATAATATACATTGTTCATATTTAGCATAACTATTGATTTTTATTATAACAGGTTTAATTAATATAAAGGGCAGTCGTGGGCACTGGTTGTGGGTTCTGTTCCCAGTCGAAGAAATGAATTATTTATTTATTTAATTAAATTTATAGTTTCATTTCTTCGCTCTGGTGTCGGGGCAAAGCGCGGCGTTAACTTCCACCACTCAAGTTTTAATAGGTTCCCATTGCAATGTGCGGGACACAGCATGAAGCTGTTTTAATTTTTAGGTCTAAATAAAACCTGGTAACCCGTCGCCGACAAAAATTTAGGCGAAATACTTCGTATATTCCAAACTCTGTGCATAGCAAGACGTAAGCTACAGTAGCTGAATAATTTATTATGAATATGTTGTAACACTACGTACCGACGACTCGTGTTTCGCATGTGAATCGACTGCCTGGTAAGTACTGAATAAATGTAGTATAAGGATAATACACTCTAATCCGTTGTAAAGGGAATGAGAGAGTAAGAGTGACTAATCTTCTCTTATTCGCTGGTGGTGTAAAGGGACTAAGAGAGTGACTAATCTTTTTGTTCCTCATTTTGGTCTTATTAAAATATAAAACTCATCAATCATTTTAAAACTAAAGTCATTCGATGTTACTGTAATAATTTGACATTTTTTTTTAAATAATTACAGGTTCAGATAATTTATTTGGCTTACATGTTTCGAGCATGCAATTTTTTTAGCTTCATGCTGTATTCCGCATGTAGCAGGGTTGACAAAGGGAACCTGGGAACCTAGTGTTAATACACTTTTTGCCTAGTGTAAAGACATCCTCCGTCCCCCATTTTCCGCCGAATACTGGAGGCATTGCGTGTCGGTTGGCGGACCTCAACGCCGCGTTTCGCCTCGATACCAGAGCGTAGTAAATGAAAATATTAAAAACTTAAATTTCTCGGGGATCGAACCCACTAGTCGCGTTTTCAGTGCCCCTGTCCCATGACTGGCCTCAAGTATCTTACTTAGAAACTAATATCACATTTATATGCAATCACACATATATTTAACATATTTTTTCCATACAATATGGTAACTCTAAATGGTAGCCATTACGATTTTCATTTAATGAGATAAAGTTAATTGCTGGAATCAGTAATGAGCCCAATTATGCAGACGACTATGAAACCAATCTGTTTCAAATTTAAACATATAGTATGTATGTATGTATGTACATTCGTGTCTATTTTAAAATTCAATTGTTCGATGAAAATATTTACAGTATATTGAGCTTACGAATTCGAATTACATATATATAATAGAAAAATAATATAAAATTATATAGGTTTTTGTCGTGGCTAAAGTCGTTTTAATATTAGGGTAGGTTTTTTTCCGTACATTTATTATAATACTAGCGGCCCGCTCGCGGCTTCGCCCGCTTAAACCACAGAATTATTTGCTTAATACACTAAAATTATGTTCGTGTTTTAATATACCTATAATGTATGTTTGCAACGCACGCAAGTCGTATTTTCCTACCTCCCATAAGAGAGATGCAACTGTCAATATTAATTTCTTTAAACTTTTGCCTTAAGGAGTCTTTAGGACCTAAGTTATAGTTATAGCTATATAGTTATAGTAATATCGATACTTATAATAAAATCCTAACTTATCGGTGTCTGTACGTGGAAGATATATAAGAAAAAATATTATCACGGACATTTAACAATGTAATAGAACTTGGTCAATTTGTCTGTTTATCTGTGCGTTCAGGATAATCTCAGAAAGGGCTTAACCGATTTAAGTAACTTAACCTAACTTTGTGCCCCTGCGCCGCGATGGCCTTTAATATTAATACAGAATGGAAGCGTCAGCGCTCCTTTTACGGGGGCAATATATAGGATAAAATATTTTAAGCCCATACCTAAAGAAATTAATCAAGATACCTCAACAGTTTAGACGTAGACTTTTTTTTTCATTTCACGATCGATGTTTATACGCATAGATACCAATAACGTTAACACATACTACTACAAAAGTATTACTAAAGGTTAAGCAACTTTGAACTTTGTCGCCAATACCTACGACTCGATTTAGGAATGAGGCGTATGCGGCGGTTTCCCTTGATAGGCTTATGCCTGTGCCTGTGTAAAATAGCGTTTTATTTTAATATCAACGGTAATATATAATTTATTTTGTATGAAAAGTAACTTTTTCACTTTTAGGATTTTTTTTATTGTATTAGGCTTCTATAGAGTGATTAACTATGGTTTCATTTAAAGTGGTGCTGACAAAAACACAAATTGAGCATATTTAATATTTATAGTGATTTTTTAGGGAATAGAACTAATAGTTATTACAATACTTGCGAAGAAATCATATTTTAGACATTTTTTAAATTCTTATACCTTTTGAAAAACTACCAACATTCTTATCTTAATAAATTATTTTTTTCAAATTAAAATATTGTCTAAGTTTTTCATCATAATGGCACGAAAATATTTAAAATGTTCAAAATTAAAAGTTCAAAATTTTTGATTAAAAATAATTATACTGCAGGAGGATACCGTTATATGTACTGTTTTTTTATGATATAATGTAGAATAATATATTCTATAGAGAAATCACACATTCCTCTTCACATTTTTTATTCTTTAACTATACGTAAATATATATTTTAGAGGTTACTCTAAGATGGCAGCTCTGTTCCCGCATTTACGTCCCACATATATAGAAATATAAATCATTGGAAAGAAAAGCAGAAACGCAAATTTTATTACATTTTTTCTTTTTTTCATACTTGAAACGTATTAATAAATTTACATACAATTCATTTGTTCGGATATAACATTAAGATTGATTCATTAAATAAATTTGATATTTCCTTAACATGATTATTTCATGTATTTTTTTACATAGAAAGTTTTGATTAAGTTCTCTTGAGAAATATATCTACTATAAATTAATATAACGTACCTACATGCCAATGATTAAAACGTATTGACATCACCACGTGATCCATCTATTATAATCACAACATAAAATTTTATAAAATACAGCAACCAGCTCGCGGCTTCACCCGCTTAAATTTGTGAATTATTTGTTTGTTTCGGTACAGGGAATTACGTTCCTGTTGTAATAAATAATGTATGCTTGCAGTGCACTTATGATTTCTAATGTGAAAATTATTAAAACCATGACATTTTCGATTTTCATTAAACAAATTATTATTGGAGCAATTAACAAAGTAATAGAATCAGCAACAATAATATTTATAAATTTTGTCGGTTTCTTGGTTTTTCTGTTAGTCGACGCTTATCTCAGAAACGACTTAAGCGATTTAAAGAGCTAAGACGTGAGCGCGGTGCCGGAGCGGTACAATCGGCTTAATTGTTTTTATTGTAATATTCGTCATGTATGAATGGTGTAATGATTAAATAACTGACCTTTATAACTATTTATTTATATCTTCATAGAGAAATGATAGCTTTGTTGGGCACTCCTAATTTTTAAGAAAAAAAATTTGATCAAAATACATTTCATTATTTTAAGATAATAATTAAAGTAACATATAAAATCTTATATATTATGTTGTAATTATTACAACGCATGCAAGGAAAAATCATTTTATAAAGTTGTTTAATTCTATTAGAATTATAAAACTTACTAAAAAATATTCAATGTATTAAAAATATAGATATCACATAAAATATACACTACATCCATACATCCACACATCCACACATCCACACATCCATACATCCATACATCCATACATCCATACATCCATACATCCATACGTCCATACATCCATAGAACCATACATCCATAGATCCATACATCCATACATCCATACATCCATACATCCATATCCATACATCCATACATCCATACATCCATACATCCATACATCCATACATCCATACATCCATACATCCATACATCCATACATCCATACATCCATACATCCATACATCCATACATCCATACATCCATACATCCATACATCCATACATCCATACATCCATACATCCATACATCCATACATCCATACATCCATTCATCCATACATCCATACATCCATACATCCATACATCCTACCTACGCACCTACCCACCTACCCACCTACCTACTTACTTACCTAAACCTACCTACCTACCTACCTACCCACCTACCTACCTACCTACCTACCTACCTACCTACCTACCTACCTACTTACCTACCTACCCACCTACCCACCTACCCACCTACCTACCCACCTACCTACCTACCTGCCCACCTACCTACCCACCTACCTACCCATCTCCTTACCTACCTACTTAAAATATAAAATAGATAGCGTTTCTAGTATAGAGTTCTACTATCTCAAATATAAGCTTCTTGGAAACTTAAATACTTATATCTTTTGATAGAGTGAAGCTATTACAATGAAATAAACACTAAATGTTACTTTGATTTACTGGTAATTTTTACGTATAAAACTTGCTTAAATATATTGTGTACTTTTGACGTGATGCGTGTTCACATAAACAGGAAAACAGACAAACAGACAAACAGACAAAAATTCCAAAAATGTTGGAAATGGATTCTGTTAGTTATCCTTTAACACCCTAGCTAATTTTTTTTTTAAATATTTTCAATGTACAGAAACGACTTTTCTACAGATTTATTATAAGTATAGATATAGATAAGACCAACTAACTACAAAGTACATAAGAAAAATGTACACATAATTCAGCAGTAAAATTAATACAAAAATATTAAACCTCCTTTGATCCTCTTTATTTTCTTACTCTCTGAATATTTTTTTTAGAATTTTTCTAGATATATCCTATGTAATAAAATGACGCATAGTAAATAACAAATAGGTACATTGAAAACATCATAACGTGTTCATATATATATATTTTTTTACTACATTATATAAACAAATATTCAATTAAAAAAAATACGTAACATTTATATAGTGTAGTGATTTATTTTTTTAAAGAAACATACAACAAAGAAACTAGTGAAAATCACGATTAGAATTTAATATTCATCATTTATCATAGTAGCTAATTTTTTTTTTGCAAGTTCACGGTAGACAAAGAGAACCTGGAAAGCTAGTAAGCTATTAAGACAATCCGTTCCTCTAACTTATTTAGACACTTCCGTTCTTCAATTTCCGCTGATTTCTGGAGTCATTGCTTATTGAGTGGCCTAACTCAACGCCGCGCTTATCCTCGTTACCAGAGCAAGGAAATGAAAATATTAAATATTTTGTTTCGCCGAGTGAATATCGAACCTACACACGTAGTAGTAAAACTTTAAGTAAGTTAACAAAGACTTCCTGTAGGTGCTTTAGTATTCTGTATTTCTTTATCTAGTCTGTGCATTGTATCCCAGGTACTGAAATATAAAACCAAATAACTGAAGCTATTGAAATTTCAATATCATATAGTAACAAAAAGAGATTTTTTACCGACGGCACAGATGCAGTTGATAAATGACTGGACGGAGATTAATATCAGTTTGATTGTCTCTCGTTTTATTAAGTGGGTGTAAGTTGTAATTTTTTTAAGGCCGTCATGCTGCAGTGGCTAACTTATCGGAGGACTAGCACGGAGGCTATGGCTTTGATTACTACTCAAGAAAATAAAATATTTAATATTTTCATTTCCACACCCTAGTAATAAGGAAAAATGCGATGTCTCGAAAACTCAGCAGAAAGTGGGTTATAAAGTATTTTCATCAATGAGTTTCGTCTTCTATACGCAATGGGACTCAGGTGAAACTGAAATAAAGAAAAAAAATGTAACCTTACCTACTAAATTTATTTACTGTACACAATTACCACATTATTTTTTAATTACGACACCTTTCCATATAAGTATATACATGTTTCTACATATGCATGCAATCAGTACATCTTTAAATATAATTAACAATATTGAAAAAAAGAGACATTATTCTTGTCTACGCAAATTGGAGTTACATAGCATATGTAACGTTATCGTCAATAATGTATTCGATCGTTAATAAAACATCATTATAGGATTCAATATATCGATTTGTTCTGCTAATGAATTTAAAACAAGCAAATTCAACAAACATCTTGTTCCGGGCAACGGGATGAGCAAACCAAGAGAAGAATACCATTTACGGAACGTGACTCGATTACCGTTAACGAGAGACTGGCTCCCATATTTAAGTCTTGGCTTCATCATATTTTTTATTATTAAAAAAAACAATAAAGTTATGCAACGATTTTAATGAAGTAGAGTTAGAGTAGTATTTTTTTTTTATTCGAGAATATATCTTTCACAGTAGACACTCCGTTCTTCTCCTTTAACTTCATATGGAATAACTTTTGTAATATTAATTTATATTAATACAACTAACATACTTAAATGTAACACTGTAATTGTTTTAGTAAGAATCTCTATATTTTATTTTATTATTTTAGAGACCAGTCGAGGCGCAGTGGCACAAAGTGTGACTGTAAAACTGACTGGTTATGAGTTCAATCCCCACTCGAGGAGATGAAATATTTATATTTCCATTTTTTTCGCTCTGATGTCGAGGCAATGCGCAGCATTGAGTTCTGCCACTCAACACGCAATGCCTCCAAAATTCGTCAGAAAGTGTGGAACAGAGTGTCTTAACACTAGGTTCCCTCTGCCTACCCTTCTTTATATGGGATACAGCGTGAAGCTAATTTTCTTTTTTTATTTTAAGTTCATCTCTCACCCCCTTGAAGGTCAAATTCCTATCGCTTGATGGTCATGGGACTTACATAACGTGTGTAGATATAATGAGTAAACCAATTACTCAATTGTGGCTTAAGATGACTTTAACTTTCATCATTACTCGGAACTGTTAAAGAAATTGTATCCAACTCTGACAAAATATGTTGTGCAACTTGAGGACAAGAGTTACTGATTTTGCTTCACTAAACGAATACTATGGAAATATAATTAAAGTCTATTTAACTAGCATTTGTACTTTAATTATAGGTAAAATATATATAATATTTTTTAACTTTATGCCGTTTTGCGCATACAGCAGGATATGCAGCGAGATTATAGTGTCAAGGCACTTCGTTTTTCGCTTTCAGTCAATCAATTTCCCCGACTGTGAATCGAACCCAAAACCATCGCACTTACCGCACACCTTACTTTGTACTTATTGATATAAATAAAACATTACAAATACTGGATTACATATAAAATATGTAAACAACAACAAAGATACATTTTAAATGTAAACTTGAGACTACATTTTCACGGCTTTGTTATTAAACCGCAGGCTTGAATAAGATAAACGATCTTTATGTGACATGCTCTCACTTCTGTTAATTGAAACAATAAAATAAAATCTAATTTAACGAACGTTAAGTTAATTACATTAGGTTATACTTTAACAAGAATAATAATTATTTAAGATAATAAGCTAATTAAGCTTCATAGATAATAAGCGCAATTGATCTATAATATAATAAAACAATACGAAAAATGTATCTGTTCTTCAAATATCTTCAAAAAAAAAAACATTTAAGATGGTGAAATAACACGCACATTTGAATTTTTGAACTTTGATAAAATAGTAAGTTATAAGAATTATTGAACTATCCCAAAAAGCCTTATATAGACCATTAGATATCATTAGGTCCATATTAAATTACGGAAGCCTCCTAGTTTTAAATATCGTCGTTCAGGTCAAGAATTGTGATTTATTTAGAATTAAGTATTTGCTATTGCATAGATCACAATAAAAAGAAAATCTACATGTTCAGACGGACAACTAAGTGATTCTATAAGGGTTCCATTTTTACCTTTTAAAATATGGAATCTTAAAAGCAAAGCAAAAGGGAAAACGCTACCGATGCCGGGATACTGAGACACAGGTGCTCACAATTCTACAACGTTTGGTTACCCCAAATGACGTTATAATTGGTAAAGGTACTCTAGAAAAATCAATGCTTCTTGCACATAATAATGTTGACGTTTAATATCTTTAGTAAAGCTGAAAGATTGAGTTCCATTATTAAGAGGCTTATAGAATACGGCGGTTGGAAACAGAAAACCTAAGCTAGCACGACTTTATTTTGCTTCTAAAATATTATTAATTGTGTAAGTCTAACTTCGCAGCAACCAGTACTTTCTTTTAATGTATTTTCATTTTATCCGGGATGAATAGTGGTGTAGTAAAAATCTTTGTGAGTCATAGTTTTTTTAATGGAAAATGAGAAGCAAAACGGAATTGATCCTCGTTCATGCAAAGTCAGGCAATCTGAGTCTCCGTCAGAAACATCAAGACACCGGCCATGCAGCCTCAAGTTGGTGGTGAATTCAGGCTAAATAAAGCAAGTAAGCTTAAAAAGCAAAATGATCGATATTCTCATATTTTTATTTAACTTTTACAAAAAAAAGCACAATATATTATTAATAATTTATGTTAATTCAATACAATGAACGTAAACGTATATTTAATTATTGATAACAATATTAAATTAATAAAATCATTAATGTACATTTTATTTTATTGTAAGAAATCTTAAATAGTTTTACACATTACACTTATACGTGCTGAAAAATTTTAAAGCTTAACTTGGACTACGAGCGAGCTTAATAGTTACGTAAGTAAAAACAAAAAGCTTCACGAGTTCGTATAAAAATCTTCAAGCAAAACAAGATAGAACTAGCAGACTTAAAACTCCACTTTAACCTACATGCGAGTTAATAACATAGATTAACTCTAGCCAACGCCTTTCAGGATAAAATACACCTGCGGTTTTGCTATTTTAATGATTTTGATTTAAATAGGTATTTTTATAGAAATTGTATTAAAATTTTTTCAAGACGAAATTTTAAACTAATATTCCACATTTGTGAAATTGTCAATCAAATGTCATTTTTCAAATTGTAAACGACTGACTTTAAATTCCATGTCAGTAGAGGCGCAGAAACATAAGCGTGCGACTGTAAATGTGCAACAGCTTGTGGGTTTGATTCCCTCTCGAGGAAATGTAATTTTTCTGATTTTCATATCCTCGTTTTGGTGACGAGGCAAAACGCGGCATCGAGCTCTACTCCACTCCACTCAACGCACAATGCCTCCAGAATTCGACAGATACTGGAGAAGGGGAGTGTCACGAACCGGAGTGTCTTAACACTAGGTTTCCAAGTTCCCGTTCAACCCCCTTGTCAACCCTGCAACATTTTTAAAATCCATTGTAACAAAATTTGTATGTAAAGTAAAAGCACTCAATAATGTTAATGTACTGGAAACGACTATAAAATGAAATATGTGTGATCAAGTAAATATTGAATCACGTAAATATATCAGAGCGAAGTTGATTTATTTCTTTTGGCGGAATGTAACGAGGCCATTATACGAGTAAGAGATTTTTTGCATTATTTAGTATGTAAGCATATTTTGTCCAATCAAAGCATCTTTGGTAGCTCTATGGTTACTGTGTAAATTGTAATTTTATATATTAAATATGATATACATATTGTTTTATTTATATCGATAAATAAGGACATATGAAGCCAGTCATGGCGCAGGGGCACAAAATGGACTATAAAACCGATTGGTTGTGTATTCGATCCCCACCCGAGGAGATGAAATATTTATTTAAATTTATATTTCCATTTCTTCGCTCTGGTGTCGAGGCAAAGCGCAGCGTTAAGTTCTGCCACCCAACACGCAATGCCTCCAGAATTCGGTAAAAAGGGGGGAAACGGGGTGCCTTAACACTAGGTACCCTCTGCCTACCATGCTGTGATCGGACTACAAAGTGTGTGAATAACTCGTATCATAAAATATACAGAATGTACCTAGGCCCCTAGACAATATCGGTCGTTTTCATGACATTTAGAAAAGTTCTACGGCTCTTTCATTACTAGAGCTACTGCTGGACATCACATATGTTTAGTGCCGACTAGAGCTACTGTCGACATTTCCTCTATCATCCTGGATCGATAGCCGCGTCAACCTCCGCGTCCAAGTTCGCTTCCGCTTTCACGACTTGCTCCTGATAGCAAAGATTCGCACAATGATAGCTGGAGACAATATTTTTTAATAGGCTCTGAACACGTTAGATATTCATGTTATACGGTCCTGGGACCATAATACAAGCAATATGAGGGGACAAATTACCAGTACCATGAAATCTATTAACAAACCTAAATGCATATAAAACTTTGAAACTTGATGTTTATAAAATTATTGAAATAATTGCAGCAACGTATAATTTTTTGACTAGTACAGGCTTAAACTGCTTCATAAAACACGGGATTGCGCTGTGCTTTCTCTCAGATTTTTTGTATAATTATAATATTGTCATATTAATGTTCCGTTATAAAAAAATAAGGCCACGATACCACTTTCTCTTATACATTATTATTATTTGATTTCTTCGAGTGGGAATCGAATCCACAACCGTTGCATTTACAATCGTAAATATTGTATCCTTGCGCCAGACGGCCTCTTATAATATAAATAATATTTTCTTGTTGATCATTTTCTTTGACCCCGAGTGCGTGCAAATATTTGAAAAAAAAAAGGCGTCTAGACGTTAATCATACACAATTATAAATGAAACTGTACTATTCTAATCGTGTAGTCCGTGGTTAGAAATAGCAGTTAATTTCTCTCCTTATAATACGTATATATCCCTATAACAGAAAAGTTTTTCATAAATAATTTTTATAATTTGCAAAAATATATAAAAAAATATAAGCATACCATACAGAATTGTAAACGGGAAACCGAAGTGTCTAAATGGAAACTGTGTAGCTAAATACTGAGTTCTCAGGTTCCCTCTGCCTAACGGTTTGGGTGTTATCTACAGGGTAACCTTTCTATATACAAGAAAAAAAAATTGAAATGATTTATAAAAAATAATATTAGAATACATAATTATTGTTAGCAATAGTCAACTTATTTGTAATAGGTATTTTGTCAATATAGCTTTGGTGGGTCATACCTACAAGCACATATAATTATATATAGATACCTATATATTTTTGAAAAAAATTAATATGTTACATATTAATTTTTATTCCAAAATCATTTATAATGATATAATATGGTTAAAGTAAGAAGTCAAATTAAAAAAATATATTCTTATACCTCCTAACGATATTTGAACCCCATATTCAAAAACAATATCGCTAAACTACTCAAACCACATTCAAGTACATCCCACTTACATAAGTAGAACAAATTATTTTTAGTTTTATTAGATATATTTTTTTAATATCAATAAAAAATGAATTTTAGTGTCATAAAAGCTACTTATATGTTTTCTTTTTTTAGTATTAAGTTGAGTAGTATTCTTCAAACTTAACATCCAATAACTTATGCGAAATATAAACTCGGGCCATTTCTAACAAATGAAATATGCTTTTTTAAAAAAAAAACTTAAAATTAAAGCTTCAGCGTAAACTAGTTTCTTGTGATCCTAAGAAATGATGTTAGAGTATCTTGTTATTGAATCTTGGCATAGCATGTCGTGGAGAACTCTTAAATCCTCTCAAAGGCGGAGTTTTACGGCTATTGAGTCTATTTCTTTTTCTGTTTTATTAAGATGTTTGTATCAGCCGCTGCAGAAATAATGATAATAAGGCTTCATTTTAAATTATTATATTGTAAAGTAAGAAAAGATACTTTGGAAATAATGATATTGTTATATTTTTGAGTAGAAATATCTGATTAAATATAATTGATTGTACTAACATAATACAATCAATTATATTTTTTACAATATGAGGGATTTTTGTATTATTTTTTACAATATAAGGGATTTTTGTATACTGAACGAAGTTGCAAATCGAGTTCAAACATTACAGTTACAAGAGAAACGATTCGTCTGCTATCATCATTTGTTTAAACAAATATGTTATGGAGCACATATTTTTAATTTTATTAGTTTCGTGTCTAAAACGGAAAAAATTGACCCTTTATAGAATTACATTATAATTTATAGTCGGTCTGTTCGCCAGTCAAGTGCAATAATCTCGATATCACATCGATCTATCTATTAAAAATCAATAATAAATATATACATCTACGGTCACTTGGGCACAAAAAAATTAAGCTTCGAAGTTGATGCATCAAAAGATCAAAATCTATAAGGTACTGACTACTTACTATAATATTTCATAGAAGAAGTGAGAACTTGTAGTGCAAAAAAAGAAAAAAATCGAAAAAGTGGAAATTTACAGATATTTTATATAGGTTTTTTTTGTTTCAAACTTACAATTGTACTTCGTTTCATACCAAATGAATGCTTACGTCGGCAAACTTAAATTTGTAAACTTTTATGTACTTCTCAAAGGCCATCGTTATGCGAGTCCGACTAGAATTTCACTATTATTGTGTTTAAATAATAATAAATCAATATATACAATGATTTTATTTTATAACGAAAAGGAAAATGCCTCTTAACATTACAAAGTAAAACAAAAATACTATACCTACTGGCTTATTGTATAACTAAAGCTAATCTCTCCCGGTGAATATTAATTAACGTTGTCTTATTATTTTGCAGAAATTTTCTTTGATATTGAAACTTAACAACACGTGGCTTTCAAAATTATACAATTTACGAGGAAGATGAAGTTTAATTAGCAGAATATATTGCTTTCCTTATATAATAATTAATCTCAATATAGCATACTTTTTTTGGCTTCCCGCTGTATTCTGCACATAGCAGGATAGGCAAAAGGAGGTTCACTCTCGTTTCCTTTCTTCAACCTATATACTTAAATTCATCTGAAAATTCTGAAAGCATTACGTGTTGAGTGGCGAAACTTAATGTCACGCTTTCCTTTGTGACCAGCCGGGAAATTAAACAATAAATATTTCATTTCCTAGAGTGAGAATCTATATTATTAGGTATATATTATATACTGAAGAATATATCTCTTTTAATATATTATTGTGAATGCATCAAATTAAAATTGTCACCATAACGAAAAGTGCTCTAAGTAAAAAGTTCATACATATTTTTATAAAAGTAATGAACCGATTTTAGTCTTCTTTTTTGTAAAACAATTAAATATTCTTATAAGAATTACGATAATGTCAAAATTTTTGAAATTTTCATATTAGAAGTCATTACAAGTACGCTGCAAACATAAAAGATTAGAACACTGTGTAATTTACAAATAATAAATAAATCATGTAGTTCAAGGGCTCGATAAAATATACATAATATTATCAATAAATAAATAGTTTAAATGAAAAAAGAGTACAGAACCAAAATTCAACTAAATATCTTCTTTACTTAAATAACAATGTCAAAAACTTAATAACCACATCCAAAGACATACATAACAGTCACATACATCATCTTAAGCCGAGACCAACTTTGATTATCACATGTTTGTTGAAGATTATTATAATACCATTTCGTGATAGAAGCCTCGTAAGCAATATTCTTTGATTAGTTCGCGAGGACTCAGAAAGTTTTATAACAATATTGAACTTTATATTGAACCAGACATACCGTCTAAACATATTTTCTAAGTGAACAAATATAGAGAAGGAATACTGTTTTTTTATATATTATCATATATACTACTATATACTTTTATTAGAATTGCAAATATTATTCTAAGTTTTATATTTTTGTTAGTCGTCTGCCCTCGTTTCGTCTAGTAAATATGAGTTTTCTATATATATATATGTGTATACATAATCGTAAATCTTATAGCCTTCTGATCATTTAGCCTTTTTATGGCTTAGGAGCTGATGAAAATATTATTGTTATCGGTTCAGATATTTGCAAAAAATATATATTTTAAATACTTAAAGATTTCATTTTGTTAATTGTTCTTTTAATAAATAGATATTTGCATTACATTTCTAGGGAAATCGCAATGTACGGATTTTAAGCTAGAAGTGGGAAATTTTCAAAATCTTTTAAAAATATTTTTTTTTCTGTTAAAGTATCTTGTTATATATAATAATTGAAGATAACAAACTTATTCTGTGTTTTTTATGTAATTTATGAACGTCTTTAGCCTATTATTTTATATATATTTTTTTTACTGTCATAAATTTTCTTTTCCGTTCCGTTCCTCTGACAACCCCGCTAGGGCTACAACGTGAAGCTAAGGTAATATAAGATTTCTTCTCAGTTTACAATGAATATTTTCATGTTATTAAAAAAGTCGAAAGAAACGGGCCAGTATTATAAGCTATAACCGAATGATTGATCACTTTTTCTTCTAGTATTTTATATTAGGATCAAATATATTATAATTACAACATGTTTATATATTATTTCATATACAATACCAAGTTATAAATATATATATTAATCAAATAAAATTGCATTTTTTATTGTACACTCATAAACCACTCGTAAAAATATTCACACTCACGTGACCATCTATATGAGTAAAACATTAATATTTATGCGTGGACATAAAAATGCAGCGAAGCCCATTAAATTTGATTTACAGTTCACGTAGGTATGTTTTATGAAAACAAAATTACCTCAATAAAGTTTCTCATTAAATCAATAAAACACGTTGCACACGACTTTTCGTAACCAACAGATGAAAAGATCTTGTTTATATATATTTATAAAATAATTGACAGAAAATTGTAAGGATTTATAAAATTAGGTTCCCTCTCTTGTACCTTACCTACCTTGGTATATATAGGATGCGTTTAGCCAAAAAAATAGATAAATAATCAGCTGAAATAGTTGTTTTACTCGTGTGTATAAATTAGTTGATTAGACACAAACTCGCCGTAACAAAGAATAAATTAATTAAAAAAAAATGCCGACTTCAAACTATACACTAAAAATTAAAAATAAATTTGCTTTACATAAAGTAAAACGTACTTTGATTTTATTATAATAAACAAAAATAATTAAATAGAAGATTTTATAATTTTGAAGTCGGTGTCTAGCTAATGCTACAACAACCTTACTACAATATTAAATTACTCAGCCTGTTTGTTTTACTCGACAAAGAATGTTTAGTTTTACTTGAAAAAGAATGGGCATTCTGTTAAGGCAAAATGCGGTGTTAAGTTTTGCTATTTAAAAGGCAGTTTCAAATTCAGACGGAAAGTGGAGTACGGAATATCTTGACACTAGCTTCATTCTACCTACTCTATATATATGTATACTGGCTGTAAACGCAGCGTGAGGGTAAAAAATACGTTGTCATATAAGCTTATGACGAGACTAATTAATTTACATTTTAAATGAACATAGGCTAAATATGATTATAAATTGCGAAGCTCCGTCTACTAAGGGTGCACGAATTCTATAAACTAAGTTACAACTTCTATATAATAATTAAAGCAACCCACAGGAATGTGAAATCACGTTAAACAAACTTTATATAAAAGAGTTATATTCGTATAAGTAATTAAATATTATTTTATTTATTTATAGCTTCATAATGTATCCCGCACACAGTAGGGTAAGCAGAGAGAACGTAGTGTTAAGATACTCCGTTGCCTATTTTCTGCCGAATTCTGGAGGGATTGCGGGTTGAGTGGCAGAACACGCAATGCCTCCATGCGCTTTGCATTGACACCAGAGCGAACAAGAGGAAATATAAATTTAAATAAATATTTCATCTCGTGTGTGAGAATATCAGCCATTATGCAAATCCAAGAGTTTATTTTTTGTTTATTATTTATCTATTTATCTGTTTGTCTGCGCGTTTTATGAGCAGAAATCTCCGAAACGTTTTAACCGATTGAAATGCAGTTCTTACTACTACATGTTGAAAAACAATTTTCTTCTTATTTTACATTAAGTGTTGTTCAACAGGCTTTTTAATAAAAAAGTTATATCAATATAAAATATTTTATTAGACTTGATTGATACAAAATAATTGTTTACTGAATTGGGAAAAAAATATTTTAGCAATTTATTTAATTTTTTACAATATGTATACATAGATATTGTAGCCCAAGATCCCAGATCCTCGAGACCTGCGCCATTAAAGCTGAAATTTTGAGGACTATTAGTTTAATATGTTATCTACTTATTAGTAGAGAATAATTTATTATTATAGTCTCACTTCACTTCTGTACTCACTAAATTGAAAGAAAAAGGCCCTTACAGAGGTGCCGCCAAATAAAGGTAACACCTCTGTCTGGGAGGATGATTGAGATATCGAATTGATCTGGGTGCTTATAAGGGAATTTTGAATTAGTCCTTAAATAATTTTAAACAATTTTAAGAGGAATAAAGGCCCACGTAAAATTTTTATAATATATAAAAGGTAAATAAACATACATAAAAAAACATACATAAATATACATTTTTTACATTAATCTAAAAAATATATTTAAATACGTTTCTTCTTTAACGAATGTGAACGTATACCTTAAGATAACGCTAGCTCTGAAAGGGCTCTGCTTTTAAGTTAGTAAGTTCGCGTACAGTCTAAGCTACATATTAGACTATTCATCCAAAAAATTTCAGCTTTGCTAAAATGACATAGATAATAACTCTGTGAACTCAGTCTTGTCTTTAAAATGATAATATTTTTATATAAATAAAAATAAATAAATCAGCTTCACGCTGTATCCCGCACACAGCAGGGTAGGCAGAGGGAACTTAGTGAAAGTTATATAAAAACTTATTTTATATAACAAAAATAAATCAGATTAGTTACCAAAAAATTGTGTGTCTCTAACAGGCGAAACACGAGTGGGTCGCTGGTTCTTAATATAGAATAAATAAAAGGTTATACTTTTGTTTTTTTTAGCTTCACGCTATATCCCGTACAACAGGGTAGGCAAAAAAACTAAATATTTCACTCCATTTCCCATTTTCCGTCGAAATCTCAAGGCATTGCGTGTTGACTGGTGGAAATCACGCCACGCTTTGCCTCAATATCGAGAATGGAAACTCTACCTATCGCGCGGTGCAACGATTGAAGCTGTAAAAAATGCTATCTTAACAAGATAATGACGTCTATTGAAAATGAAAGAAGACAAAGAATGTAAAGCAAATTGTTATAGAAATTGGATATCACGACTGCTTTGTAAGACAGAGCTACAACAATACCGTAAAGAGTTTATTGATTTCTGCCTCCTCTTTGCTATCGAGATGCCTGCTATTGGCAGATACGAATGTTCTTGCTTTTAAAATATACAAGAAACCTACTATATTTCTATTATAGCTTGCCATGTAGAGGCCAGTCGTAGGGGTTCAAGCGTGTTACTGTAAACACGACAGGTTGTGGGTTCGATTCTCGCAGAAAATACTTATTGTTTCTACTTCTTCGTTCTGGTATAGTGGCAAAGTATGGCGTTGAGATCCACCACTCAACACGCAATACTAAAGTGACTTAGTGGGAAATGGGAATGTTCCCAAGGCTACACAAGGCTCCCAAGTTTGCTCTACCTACTATACTTGGTGCGGAAAAAAAATATTAACTGTCACGATTGTCGTCTTTTTTCGTCATTATTGTTGTCTTTTTTCTTTCTGCAATTTCCACATTTGGTGAAGAAGCAAGATACACCTAGTTATAACATATATCTTTAGTAGTAGAATATAAATAGTCAGACAATCTCCAACATTCTACTAAGATTTCTAATTATACATGTTCATATCTATATCTACGATCTACATATAGAATATCATTTTTTCTTCAATATCCCGCACACAGCAGGGTAGGCAGAGGGAACCTAGTGTTAAGACACTCCGTTGCCCACTTTCTGCCGAATTTTGGAGGCATTGCGTGTGGAGTGGCAGAACTCAACGCCGCGCTTTTGGCTCGACACCAAATCAAAGAAATGGAAATATAAATTTAAGTAAATATTTCATCTCCTCGAGTGTGGATCGAACCTATAACCAGTCGGTTTTACAGTCACACTTTTTGCCACTGCGTCATGACTTGCCTCATCATTTTTTCTTTCTCACCTATTTCAAAATAATAATAACAATAATAAAATATAAGAATAGAATAATAAAAACTACCAAGAAAACGATATTATAGTTAAATGAATTGCATTGACGATACTTTTTAAATTTAGGGAATCTCCCAAAGGTAAAAGTTACCTAGAGCAAAGTAAAAGTTGGCATCCTATTTGCGTCGGCTAATGAAGTTACAACTTAGATCTGTAAAACTTAAGACGTGATCTAAATTGTAAACAATTTACATATAAACTACTAAACTGAGATTCTTTATTAAAATTAAATGAGGTTTTTTGAAACACTTGTGAAACTATAACGACTATTTTTGTTTCATGATGTATAACAATATACATAGCTATCTATAATAATTTTGTAGCTCCTGGCACAGCGGCACAACCAGTCTGTAAATACGTCGATTGTGGTTCGATCTCAAATAGGGGGAATAAATTGTTTTCGGTTTCGCTCGAAATTGCGTAAATTGGGCAGCAAGTGACGAATAGAGTGTTTTAACACTTCAATTCAAGCACCTCCTGCTTACACTTTGTGCGGAATAAAAAAAGTATTTTCCGTTAGGTAATATATATATATATATATATATATATATATATATATATATTTGCAATATATAAAAATAGTCATTGCACCTTAGTCGCCACTTTCACGAATAAAGTGCTTAACGGATTTACATGAGACTTCACAGTAATATTGCTTATACATCAAAATTTTATTTATTTATTTATTTATTATAGAACACCAACACAGCATACACTAACAAGAATAGAAAATACAGAGAACAAAACATACATAAGATCATATTACACAAGATCAAAAGTTAAAGAAAAAAAAAAAAACAATAATAAAAACTAATTAATAATGAGCAGACATGGTTACTTAAATCTCAAGGACTTCAATATTTTGTCACGAAACAAGGGCCGCTTATCAAAGAAAATGTCAATGTCTACCTTTTTGGATATACTATTAAAATGTGTAATAATACGGTTTATTGGAGAAAAATAGCACATAAGCTACAATTTGTGGAAAGATTTTATATTATTTAGAACATCAATAAGCTTAGACGAGTAAAGCCGCGTTTGGATAGCTAGCAAAAAGTTATATAAGAAAAACAAGTTAACATTAAGGTATGAGGCCGTCGTGGCGCTGGGGCCCAAGAAAGTGACTATAACGCGCCGGTTGTGGGTTCGATGAATGAACTAGGGGAAATGAATAATTGCCTGGCCTTGAGTTCCGTCATTCAATACGCATTGCCTCAAAAATCTCGGTGAAATTAAGAAGAACTTAATATCTTACCACGGGGTACCCTTTACGTATCCTGCTATATGCGGGATACAGAGTGAAACTGATTTATTTATGTATTTTATATAAACAGTAAGGCTACTATTATAAATAAATCAATTGAGAATAAGGATATATCCAAGTACACTTAGAATTAAGGATATGCCAAATAAAAGAACACAAGAAATCTATTAAGCGTCAGATAAGAAGAATGACGATAAAAAGTTCAATTGGAAATAAGAAATTGCAATGGTTTGGGGTGCAAACAAGGAGATATTTTATTCTGTGGTGAATTAAAAGACAATTTTGGAGTTTTGCCAGGACAGCTCGGACAGATGGATCCTCTAGCTCGAAAAGACACTGCCTTTGTCATTTAAGTAGCATCAACATGTAACGATGTTTACTATTTTTAAATAAATATTATTATTATTATCAATTTTAATATTATTCATTATTTTAAGTTTTTGTTTTTGGCAATTTACAAAGGTACACAATAACACTACACTTCACAAAATAAAGGTAATGTGTAAAAAAAATTCTTATTGTATTGAATCTTCTTATAACTTAGTACGAGAAGCTTCACGCTGTATCCCTAGCGGGGCAGTTAGAGAGAACGGAGCGCAAAACCCTCCGGGGGGTAAAGATGACTGAATTATTAGATGTGATGGATGAGAGAGAGATTTGGATATTATTTGTGTGACTGAGACCAAGTGAAAGAGCAATGACATGAGCGATTTACCGGGCAGTCGGGTTGCTGTCTGGGCCGACGCACCAGAGAGCGGGCGACGTGAAGGTGTGTTATTGTCCTCTCGGTTGGTTAGTACAGCGTAGTATACAAGGTGAATCAACCTGAGACTACTTTGATTATTTGACCTGATATAATAACCGTATTCTTGTTAGCTGCATGGCACATATTCCGCTAACAAGAGTACTGTTATTGTGCGCTCGTATCCTCAGCTCAATTACGAAAATGAGGAGTTTTGGGAGTATCAGGGATGTTCTAGGTAGTGTTAGAAAGAATTAAAAAATAATAATATATACGAGGGAGAGGTTAGTATGGTGACGAGAGAATACATTTATACTTGAAAGCTTACATTTGAAATTTGTGTGACTGGAGAAAAAGGGGCACATAAGTGGCATGTAAGAAGAAGTTGGTGCCGAGAGGACGAGGCGAAAGAGATATGAAGAGACCATTTGGCGCTCCATTCTCTCTGACTACCCAGCTATAGTAAAGTGTGAAACTATAATAGTAGTAGTAAAGTATAGTATAGTATATTCCTTTCAATATCTTTGATAGTATGTTTTTGAAGATTAGCCGAAGTCTCTCCCTACCTCTCTTACCACTCACTTTACCTTTATAATTCTTTTTGCCATTCTTTTATCAGTCATTCCTTCGACGTTCTCAAATAACTGAGCACGTTCTTTTTCGTTATTACCGTGACAGTTTCGCTTGTACATGCCTATTCTATGCATATCTGCCTATTCTGTTTATCTCTTCAGTGCGGATTCCATCAGCTAAGCTGACTTCGCATAACCTACGAAGAGATCGCATCTCCACAGCATTCATCTTTCGTCCATTCTTCTTCTGTAATCTTATTATAGAATGTTGCATATACAGGTATTTCAAAATTTATTTTATGATAGCGACAGAAAATTGACGTTTGTAAGGAGTAATATGCATTAAAAAAAAATTCAGGCATTATAATAAAAAAGATAACATTTTATATAACCGTTAAGTGTTTATGAAAGTATAGTTCTCTAAATACGTTAGCATAGTGTAGCTTTCTAAATACGTTATTTCCAAAAGAACTCGAAAACTAAAGTTGACTGACATTTTAAAAAAAAATTTTGTCAGTAGCAATTTTGTCGAATTTAATACTTTAAATAGAATACATTTTTTTTATTTTATGAACCCATTGAAATGCAACATCTATTAAATGTTAAGAGATGCTTACTAAAATACAAATGGCTAAGCGGTTTCAATTTTTTTGCTATACAAATAAACAGACAAAAAAAAAATAAACATCACTGTTTTTGGTGCTATTACATTGTTAAATTCCCCCATATAAGGCCAGTCGCACAAGGCGCAGAGGCGTGACAGTAAACGCGACAGGTTGCGGGCTTGATTTCAACTGGAGGAAATGAAATATTTAATATTTTCAATTCTTCGCTTTATAGTCAAAGCACGGCGTTGAGTTTAGGTAAATTTAGTTCACTCAACAAGCTATGTCGACAGAATTCGGCAGATAGTGAGAAGCGACATGTCTTAACACTAGACTACCTCTACCTACTCTGATACTCCCAGAATACAGCGTGAAGAAAAACAAATAATACATTTTCTCATTAATCTTCCTTGTCGGTACTTAAACAGCGATCGGTCCAATCGGATCCAATAATTGTACATGTACACACTATATTTATGTGGAAAATATATTTTAATGTTTCTAGCATGCCATTTTAAACGCAACGGCTGTAGATTCGATTCCTACTCAGGAAAATGAATACTTATTAAGTATTTTAATTTTTTCGTCTCGGTAAGACAAAGAGTGGCGTTGAATTCTAGTTCTAAACACGGATTGTTTGTTATAATTCAATGAAAAAGGGGAAACGGATTGTCTTAACACTATGTTCCTTATGGCTACCCTAATAATATACAGGATACTTGAAGCCCTAATAATATACAGGATACAGGATACTTAAAACTATATATTTTCTTTTGTTATAACATAAATTTGTTTTGGTTTTAACTTGAAATTTAGCGCAACTACTAGAGCAAGAAAATAAAAAAAAACGCTCGTCAAATGGGTTGTCAAAATTGTTGTCAAAATCTCGTCAATTGTATCTTCAATCATCACGCTTACAGTTAAGCACTTTTCCATTGCTGCACGTTGGCCTTTCATGTATTATCCTACTAATATGTCAAATGTGAACGTTTGTGATAATAAATGTCTGGTACAGACGCACAATAACTACTAAACGGATTAAAATGAAACTTTCCAGTAATATACCTTATACATAAATCAATCAGAATAACATATATACAAAAAGAAAAACCGCGTTTAGGTTGCTACTAATTTATAAATCACATAATCATGATTTATAAGGTAAAAAGAATTCTAAAACTGCATAAAAATTATAAAGCTACATTTTTTTATAAAACATTTCAAAAAAGAGGAAACGCAAAGAGAAATTTTAACCTAAATTGTTCGTACGAAACAAACTGCAAGTTAGACTTAGAGCGTAATGCTTTTAAGTCTACGTCGGTCAGTTCTGGACTTCGGAACAGTTACTTTTAGATATTTCTTAACTAATCTTACCATTACTGTGATAGTAATAATATCTATGAAAAGAATTTATGTTATCAGTTTAAAATGGACATTTTATTTGTATTATTCTTTTTGATTCACGCTATAAATCGCATATAGAATGGTATAATATTCCCTAATAATAATCTTAAGCCACTCTGCTCCCATAAAGGCACTTCTATGCCCCAAATTCCGCCGAATTTTAGAGGAGTGCCGTGTTACGTGGCGGAACTCACCGCCGCGCTTAACCACGCCACCAGAGCATAAAAAAATGATAATATAAATATTATTTTCTCTAAGTGAGTGTCGAACTCACAACCAGTTGCATTTACAACAACACACTTGTGCCCCTGCACCACGATTGGCCTCAGCAATATGCTATACATCATTAACCTGCGTACACGCTAATGAGATCGTATATCCACCCAATATTCACATAATTTAGGTTCCAATCCCCATTTTAGGTATCACACGCTGACCACCCAGTAAATATATGACTAATAAACTTTTGAAAACGAAAATAATACCATACACGAGATATATCACTGCCTAATAACTGTAAATTATGTTAATCCGCAACCCTGTGTCCTCTCGTTTCTCATGTTAATGTGCAAAGTTTGTTCTATTTCAATTTGCAATTTATTCCACGCACGGAACCGAAGCAACGACACATGATTCAATGTGGAGACGGAAACAAAGCTACGTCAAAAAGCGAAATTATTTAACATTTTTAACGTGAAGTTTTCTTGTGATGAATTTTGTTACGGAATATATTTATTTTTCTCGGTGAAATTATATATTATAACAAAATTTTAGAGTTAAATATTAAAAAAGTGGAGTGTCTATGTTTATTTTGTGAACTCTTAAAAAGATAGATGTTCTGACGTTCGAAACATTTCGATCTCGATCTTGTAATAAATATTTCGGTCAATTGCCAGGAATATTTAGTTGATTGTAAGTTACAAATTTTGTTATTAAAAACAATAAAACACTCTACCATCAACGTATATAATGAAGCGAGACGTTGAACTTCATCACTGATCATACCATATATTCAATTTCTAAAAAAATAAATCAGCTTCACTCGCTGCCGAACTCTGGAGGCATTGCGTGTTGAGTGGCAGAATTCTCAACACCAGCGCGAAGAAATGGAAATATAAATTTAAGCAAATATTTCATCCCCTCGATTAGGAATCGAATCCACAACCAAGTTTTACAGTCACACTTTATGCCCCTGCGCCACAACTGGCCTCGATCATTAAAAAATGAAAATAAAATAGTTAAATAGGCTTGCGTTTAACTGCATCAAGCCTGACGAGCGTTGATGTGGTCTACGATTCACAATTGCCTAATAAATACCTATTCACTTGTTTTTAAAGACCCCGACAATGGCATGGGAAATACATCGACGACAATGACGCTGTGTGAATAAAGAATGCAGTCTCAAAGCGTCTCGTTCGTTCCTTTGGAATTGCTACCATGTACGAATGGTATGAAGATGTGTTCCCAGGGATGCTATGATAAAAAGCAGAAGAGATAATCGGATTATGCAATTCCAGGGCATAGTCTCCGTAATGTATGCGGTAAAAAACAAAGACGACGAGGTAACCCCTTGCCAGTCGCCATGGCTCTGTGGATGAACATCAATGAACGTCTTAATTAATCTTCTGACTCGTCTCTCTGTAGACCAGTGATTCTCAACCTTTTTTGTGTTGCGGCAAATATTTTTAACGATTTCAAAATTTGGCGGCACACAAAGAAAAAAATAAAAATTATTTATTTACTACAACACATTGTATTTGCAATATTTGGCGGCATACAAAAGTGCCGCAGCACAGTGGTTGATAATCACTGCTGTAGACCCTAAAGCCTATATTAGGTACTTGGCGGCGCCATTGCATTATTGAGAGCAGTACTTCATATAGTCTTATTTCTGCTTTATACGGTATGAGAAGATGTTGAGGTGTAAGTCTTTCCTCCTGTCTCGAAATCAAAATGTCAATACAAAACACTTCAACTATAACATATATATATATATATATATATATATATATATATATATATATATATATATATATATATATATATATATAAAATATATATATATATATATATATATATATATATATATATATATATATATATATATATATATAGTTAAAAATAAGTATTTCTGTTCTATTCAAAAATATAATTATATCAACCATTTTTCATTCACGTTTCTTTCAATACTCAGAATGTAGAGCAAAAAAAAGAAATCGTTAAAAGCAGCAAATGTATTACTAAAAATATTTTTCAAGAAAACGCCACTCAAACACTGAAACGAGTTACCTAAAAGGAAAACCATATTTTTCCGTCTCTAACGCATTTGATTAATAATCTTACCGCGGAGAGACAGCCATATTTTTCTCACCATAAGTAGAAATCATTCGTACATATTAGGGAGGATTTAGTGAACGTTTCATTACATTCTGCGAGTCATTATTCATAGTCGTGCGTCATTAATTTTTAAGTAGCTCTTAATGATATTTTTATTTAATATATTTGAGTGAAAGTTAGTTTTATTTTATTTGTGGCTATATCTTATACTATTATTGTATAATGTACCTAATTGGACAGGCGCTTTTGGCTCTATCGGAAAGCATATTATAAATACTGTTAAAGTTAGGCCAGTCGTGGCGCAGGAGCACGAAGTGTGACTGTAAAACCGAGGCGTTGCGGGTTCGATCCCCACTCGAGTATATGAAATATTTATTTACATTTATATTTTTATTTCTGTGTGCAGGATACAGCGTGAACGTGATAATATTTATATAGTTAGAGGTTTTCAACATAATATAAAGTTTGAATTCTAAGTTAAAATGTTATAAGCATATTTTAATTCTTCTGATTTGACTAGACAGAAGTATTTCGTTAGATTTCACCAATGACCAAAATTACAATAAATTAAAATAAAGAAGAGTTTTTTCTAGAAAACGTATAATATATACTTATTATAATCACAAGTTTAGTTCTGTAATAACTTTTACATTTTATAACTAAAGCTTATTCTGAACAGAAAACTTCTTAAACAAGTAAGTATAAGATACTTCGTCGGTAATTGTATGATTAATTTTTTTTTTCTTCACGCTGTACCCCGCATATAACAGAGTAGGCAGAGAAAATCTAGTGTTAAGACACTTCGTTCCCCATTCCTTGCCGGATTCTGAAGATGCGTGTTAAGTAGCAGATCTCAACGCAGCTCTTTGCATCGACACTAGATGAAAGTAGTGAAATTATTAAATATTTCCTAGAGTTGGACTCGAACCCTTAACCTTTCGCATTTACAGTCACACGCTTGAGCCCATACGCCACGACTGGATCATGATAATAATTATATACATAATATATAGTATTTGAGTTTGGTATATATATGTATATACATATATATCGATCAGAAAATTTCTCAATCCATACTAACCGTTGAGATAAATTCTCCAGCATCAGTTAACTAAAGCGCATTCCGAACCGCATATAACTCGCAGTTAGTTAGAGGTTTTCAACATAAGCTGAAAGTTTGAACCGAATTTCAAATAGAGTTTAACGAACCCTTTTATCGGTATTTCATCCATGAATTACAATATTCACATTTAATAGGTTTAGTGATACCTTATGAAGGTATAGGCATTATGTCGTCCAAAATTAAAAATTATGTATAGATTGGCGGAACTCAACGCCGCGCGAAGAAATTAAAATATACATTTAAATATTTCATTTCATCGAGTGGAAATTGATCCCATAACCATTGCGTTACAAGCACACGTATGTCTGCCTGCGCCACGCCTTTTCTCCGGTTGTATTTATTATGTACCTATATACTAATATAGATATAGAAAGTGACTGGTACACGCGGTTATATTATTTATGTAGTCCATTTATACATGGAAAAATAAATATCATAAAGAGGTCATCGTCTTGGTGGTAAATGGACTAGTAGTCGGTTTGATTCACGCTTAGGGGAATGAATCATTTTCTTATTTTCCTACAAGTAACAGAGCAAAGCGTGGCGTTCAGTCCAGTCTCTAGAATACAGCAGAATATACAGAACGTAGTGTCTTAATATTCTCTCTCTCTCTCTGCCTATCGTGCTATATGATAACAATAAAAAAATAAATACGATAATAAGTTAAAAAACAAATATATATTTATTATTAGACGTGTTCCCTAGTCTAGATATATAAAGCAGAGCGATCTGTTTCCGCTATTTATCAGGCTGCTTCTGCATGGGCGGAAAGAAGAGAAAGGGTGATTTGTGTTTAGGGCGTAATTCATAGTGGCCGTTGTAGTATTAGTAGTAGTAGTAATAATAATAATGGTACATTTAAATATAAAATTATAATATTACATTTAAATATAAATTATAAAATTATATTGCAATGTACATCAAATTTAAATTCAAAATATTCTTTATTTAAATAAAATTTTACTAGTGCTTTTGAATTGTAGAATAAAAAAACAGTTAAATTAAAAGTAAGTAATCCTGGAAAAGGTTTCCTTTTTGAGCGATTTAACAAAAATATATGTATTTAAATATTTAAAAACAAGACTTTTTCTTTTAAAAAAATACTATGGATTAAACATATTACACTACTCGGCTTGTGATCAATCATTTTACTTAAATAAAATGATTTCCATACTATTATAGCTAATCTCGTTTTCGTTCGTAGCTTTAAAATAAATATTTAATGTTAGTTCTTGACCTATAACTTAATAACTATATAAACCAATTTTCCCTCTGCCCAACACCTTACTGAAAACGCGATGTCAACTGACTAGGCTTAGTAAATTCGGAATTTAGAATAGCTATAGTAATATTATATACTCGTAGACAGTAATATTTTTAACAAAATGTTATTATTAATAGATATAAATTATTATTTATTTTAAAGTTATTATTCTTATAGCTGTAATAAATAAGCAACTATAATAAATAAACAACTCCGCGTTTTGCCTGGGAATAGCGATCGCAGAGCGAAAGAATAAAAATAATAAATCTGAATGATTTTCTGGAGTAGGAATCAACACAACCTATCGCGTTTTCTGTCACACCGCCGTCATCATACGCCGGGACCTGTTTCAAAAATAAATCTATATATTATACTAGTGGGCGCGCGCGGCTCCGCCCGCTTTTACACCCTTAGGCGTCAATTCTAAAAAAACCACGAAACACGTGTTCAATAAAATATTTTTAACAGTCGGAATTTAAATTTTTATGAACATCGGTAACTATTTAAAGTTTTTTCCATATAAACATTCAACCCCTTATTTGAACGCTTAGGGGGTGAATTCTAAAAAACCATGAAACACGTGTTCAATGAAATATTTTAAAGAGTCCGAATTTCGAATTTTATAAAAATCGGTGCTGTTTTAAAAAAAATCCATACAAACTTTCAACTCCTGTTTCATCCCTTTAGGGTTAAAATTTTTCAAAATCCATTCTTAGTGGGTGTCCAGATTATAAAAATAAACATCTGTCCAAACTTCACGTTTCTACCATCAGGGGTTACGGCTGTGCGTGCGTCTTACCTCAGTCAGTCAGAACAAGTCCTTTTATATATATATATATATATATATATATATATATATATATATATATATATATATATATATATATATATATATATATATATATATATATATATTTATATATATATATATATATATAAAAGAGCTACATCGAAATTTTATATGCCTATCGCAAATTAGTTATATTGCTAGCATCTCTGTAGAGATAGTTATACGAAATGTACAGCTACAAAGATAACTGTTCAGAATTTTCAACTGGTGAGAGAGAATGCTATTTATTGAATAATTTTAATATTTTTAAAGTTTAAAATTTACTTTTATATATATATATGTTTAAAATTTACTTTTATATATATATATATATATAATTTAATTTCATGTCAGATCTTAGGTTAATTGATTGGGATGCTGTTCTTGACGCTGACAATATTGATGATAAAGTTAATATCTTTAACTCCATTCTTATCGGTCTTTTCGATAAGCATGCTCCACTTCGGCCAATTAAACTTAAACATCTCCCCGCTCCATGGCTGACTTTTGATATAAGAACTGCAATGGCGAAACGAAACAGAGCAAAATTTAAATTCAAACTCAATTCTACTGCTGAAAACTTATCCAAATATAAGCATCTACGAAATAAATGCAATAGACTCTGTCGAACAGCCCAGCGCAATTATATATATAATTCCCTCAATTGTGGTAACTGTACTAAAGCTTGGAAGTTCTTGAATTCTATGGGTATTAGTCGCGATCGCCATACCGCCACCGTTGCAAGTAACGTTGATTTAGAAGCCATGAATACATTTCTTAGTAGGGTCCCATTATTAGATCACGTAACAAAATCTGACACCATCAATTCTCTTTTATCCACCCCGAATCAAAATTTTGCATCTCTTAATTTTACACCTGTATCTAGTAAGGATATTAGGAAACATATCACTGCTGTAACTTCTGAAGCGATCGGTTGTGATGGTGTGAGCCGTAGAATGATATGCTTATCTCTAGATGTAACTTTAACGGTACTTAGTCATATTATTAATTTTTCTCTTTCCTCTGGTTCTTTTCCTAGCATTTGGCGCATCGCTCATGTTCTACCTATTAATAAAATTACGAATCCTTCTTCCTTTTCTCACTATCGACCTATTTCAATTCTCCCTTTTCTCTCAAAAGTTATTGAACGTGTGGTTTTCTGTGAACTTTCATTACACCTCTCTAAGCACCAGTTCCTCAGTCCCTTTCAATCTGGATTCCGCCTGGGACACAGCACGACTACTGCACTTATTAAGATCTGCGATGATATTAGACATGGTATCGATAATCAGCAATTAAGTATTATCGCTCTATTAGATTTCTCTAATGCATTTAATACTGTAGACCACGATATACTTATTGCTATTTTGCAATCTTTAAATCTTTCTCCTATTGCTATCGAGTGGTTTCGCTCGTATATATGTGGCCGCGTGCAGTGTATTCGAGCAAATAATACATTTTCTTCCTTTTCCGATCTTCATGCAGGTGTTCCTCAAGGCGGCATTCTCTCCCCTCTCCTTTTCTCCATTTTTATCAACTCCATTTCCAAATCCCTTACTCTACCTTTCCATATTTATGCTGACGACCTACAAATTTATGTTACGGCACCCATCAATAGTCTCCATAGTGCTATTGCTGCCCTTAACTCCAATCTCCTTACCGTTAGCTCATGGAGCAAATCTTTTGGCTTGTCAATAAATGCTGCTAAATCACAAGTCGCTCTCTTTGGTAGTCGTCAGCTGCTATCCAAAATCCATTTTCCATCCCTTTCTCCTGTGGTGTTCGGGGGAACTATGCTAGAGTTCCATAGTTCTATTAAAAACCTTGGTCTTACTATGGACAGTTCCCTCTCTTGGGTACCACATATATCTGAGGTAAGCAAAAAATTCGTCGCTGTGATCTGTCGTCTGAGACGTTGGAAAAATCTTCTTCCCATTAAAACTAAAATATCCCTGGCCAATACTCTTCTGCTCCCGCTGCTTGATTATGCCGACGCATGCTACTGTGACCTATCACAAACTCTCCTTAACAAGCTGGATCGCCTGCAAAATATGGCCATTCGGTTCATATTTGGGCTTAAAAAATACGACCATATTACCGATTACAGACTCCAACTTAAATGGCTTACTATCAGGCAGCGACGTAATCTGCATATCCTCACACTCCTTTACACTGTCCTCTTCCATTCTTACACTCCAAATTATCTTAAAACTAAGTTCACTTTCCTTGGATCCAACCACTCTCTTAACCTCAGATCACAGGACGACAATAAATTAGAACTGCCACTCAGCCGCACACAAGCCTATGGGGATTCCTTTTCTGTGAAAGCTGCAGTCCTTTGGAATACACTCCCACGCGGGCTGCGCCAATCCAAATCAGTTCGCATTTTTAAGCGTCAAGTTAAAAGCTATTTCTTATCGTTATAAATTATGTAAGTATGTAATTATATATTTATCTATGTAAGTTTATTGAATTATATATTTACTGATTTAAAGATGTATGTATTTCATATTATTTTATTTTATTTTATGCAACTAGTTTGTAATATATAGAATGTAATTTTTTCTTTATGTAGGTTTATCATATTAGATTAACATATTTTATCATTTGTACACCAGCCAATATCCACACATTCTTTCATCTTTTTAATGGTAAGGGTTGCCTGGAAGAGATCACCTGTGGTGATAAGGCCGCCTTTACACCATATTTTTCCATTGTTTTCTTTGTATATTTTTATTATTAAGTTGGTGTAATAAAGTATTAAATAAATAAATAATAAATAAATAAATATATATATATATATATAGATAGATAGAAGAAGATAGATAATAAAAAATTATACATATTAGAAAGTTAGTACATAATAATAAATCGCTATCATACAGAAATTTCTTACGATAGCAACGAATTCAAGTTTAGAAATTATATTAATTAAAACACGGTTAAAACATCAGCTTCACGCTGTATTCGCACACAGAAGGGTAGGCAGAGGGAACCTAATGTTAATGCACTCCGTTCTCCACTTTCTGCCGAATTCTGGAGGCATTGTGTGTTGAGTGGTAGAACTCAACGCCATGTTTTGCCTCGACACCAGAGTGAAGAAATGGAAATAAAAATGTAAGTAAATATTTCATCTCCTCGAGTGGGGATCGAACTCGCAACCAGTCGGTTTTACAGTCACATTTCGTGCCGCTGCGCCACGACTGGCTTCAACGGTTAAAACATTTCACAACATATTTTATTAACTTACCAATGCTTATGAACCTTACTTTGAACTTACTCTGTATAAGGGTAATTTCATTTGAACAGGAGTTTGGGACAGAAAATTACTAACATAATCACTTTATCTAAGCTTCAGCTGTAGCATGTAGCTTAGAACTTGTGTAACTTTACGTCTTATTCTGTATCTTGAGAGTTCCGGCTGTTTTGTTCGTGTTTATTCGTTTAATTCAAAATCTTATTGAGCCGCCCCAGTATAATAAAATCGCTATTTTTTTTACAGTTTCCTTTTCATATTTACAAAAGCAAAAAATATTTTTTTGAACACATAAAAATTTGGACGTAGCGGGATTTGAATCCCAGAGGGGCCTCTTGGTGACCAGCCATACGTTCACGTTGGCCAACTAAACCATACGTTCTAATTTAGCTACATCGAAATTTTATATGCCTATCGCAAATTATTTATATTGCTAGCATCTCTGTAGAGATAGTTATACGAAATGTACAGCTACAAAGATAACTGTTCAGAATTTTCAACTGGTGAGAGAGAATGCTATTTATTGAATAATTTTAATATTTTTAAAGTGTTAAATATAAGGAAGTAACTTTTTGGAACACGAAAAATATATATATAAAAAACCCGCGCCTCTTGTAAACCATCTAAGTGCTCTGACCAACTAAGCCATACGTTCTTTTCCAGACAGTATATTCAATAGATATAGATATGAAAATTGTATAAAATTTCTCCTTGTATAGACGGAAAATATTACAAAAAAAATTATATTACTACATTTAAACTAGAGCACAAATTCACACGATATGTCACGTTTTCATAAAATATTTAAATTTATTAATAGAAATGTGCCCGAAGCGAAATCTAACTTTACTAATTTAGAATCAAATATCCTATTGGACAACAATTAAATAGGCAAATAACATATAAATAATTGCTCGAGTCCAGTCGTGGCGTAGGGGCTCTTGCGTGCAACTGTAAACGCGACAGGCTGTGGGTTCGGGTCCCACTCGAAAAACTGTAAACTGTTTGTTTTGGTATTGAGGCAAAATGCGGCGTTGAGGGCCTCCACTCAACACGAAATACCTCCAGAATTTGGTAGAAAGTGAGGAGAGGAGCGGTTGTGTCTTAACACTAGGCTTCCTCTGCATACATGCGCAATATAGCTGAAGAAACAATAATGTATCACCCGTAAAAGCTGGATTAATTGGCGAAACGAAATTCAGACAAGACCTAAATCTCTATAGATCTCTGCCCATCACATGTGAATGCATATTGCCTAGAAGCCCAGAGGAGGGATTGAAAGAAAATTAGAGAAACTTTTACCAAGGCAATAGAGCCTATTTGATTCAAAAGTAAATACAACTAAATCCCAGAGAACATCATTCGGTGGACCCTCTGAATAAATAATGTATTCAATTTTTGTAAACTGATTTTTGCTTGGCTGTGCCATTGCTTTTGGTGAGTATTTGCATTATCAATGGACTGATAACTACTTCTATTTTAATCTAGGATTTTGTTTGAATTTTATTGGTTTTTGCTTGAAAGAGTTGATGATTAAAATTTGTGATTATCTTAAGCCTATTTAATTTTAGTGTCTATAAAACAGGCTTTGACAGAACAGTGATTTTTTTTCAGTTTCACACTGTACCCCGCAGGTGGGCAGAGGTTGCTTTCGCTTTTCGTCAAATTTAACTGGCATTGCGCTTCGTCTTGTTACCAGAGCAAAAAAAATTAAATATAAAATATTTCATATCCTCGATTGGGAATCGATCCCCTAACCTATGGCATTTAAAGTTGCACGATTGTGCCACTGCGCTACAAGTGACCTCAATAACTAACATTTTAGGCATATTAATTGAATAAGAAGAATTTACAACAGAGTACACGTTAAGATATCAATGTCCAAAACGTCTTGGCGTCCCTCCAGTGAATTGTGGCTCGCTTATATGAATTTCAGTAAAATGGCACGTTAAAGCACTTGTTTTGTTGTCTATGATGTAAGCTGTAATTTCATTTTTGAAAAATATCTTTGAAACAACAAATAAATATACATTTTATAATTTTTTTTCTATAAATAGTAAATATTTTTTCACTCTACACGGAATGCCTCGAAATATTCAGCGGACAGTATATAATAAAGATTTATTCATTATTATGGAATTGTACAGCAGATTAGTATTCTTGCATCCAAGACATCAATCCCTAAATCATACCCAAATCCACAAATAAAAGCTTTTTCGACAGCCTAAGCCTTAATTTAAATACAGATTTTTAATACTAAGCAAAACTCGCACTGCGTGTGTAGTTTATAATGCAAATTGAACTAACTTCCGAACATATTACCATTACAAACGAGGTTTCTTACTGAGAGTGGGATTATGTATTAACATAATATGCTAATACACAACTAATAAATAGCGATAGGGATCGCATTTCTAACTTCATTAGGCGTATGATGTTAATTTTATAATTGGCACTATTATATTAATAATTGATACCGACATTATTGATATTATAATATTAATAATTGATATTGACGTAGTGCGGCTTGGAAATTTTTGATTACATCGGATATGTATATACATTGTTGGCTTCTCTCTTTATCCCGTAAATAGCGAATAAGCAGACAGAGCAGAGAGAGAGTTTAGGCGATCTACGATAGCACTCTGATATGAAAATAACAAAAAAATTTATGTTTTATTTGGAGAACACAAAATTATACAACGATAGGTTTATAAAAAATCAAGTACTATTAACATACCATATGGAAATGTAAAAACAACTCGCCCGTACTCATACCAAATGTTCAACTTCTATTTATTTTATCAACTATCTATTACGCGTTTCACATCTCAATGAATATAAATTAAATAACGTAGTTTTAGCCTAAATTTGGTTGATTCTAAAGTAAACACGGCCGTATCACGGATACCCGCACGGCTGGCCTTTTGAATCGGTAATGAACTCAATTTTTCCAAACTCATTCGGTTTGTACGTAGGTATTCGATGCAGGTAAAAATATTTACATGGAGATCGCTGGAATTTTTGTACTACTTCATTCTATATGCATTAGGTGGGATATGCTGGTAAATTGATGAAAAAATACTTGGTTTTTCTATTATAGGAAAGTGAAAAACATTTATGAATCAGCTTAACGCTGTAGCTGAGGGAACCTAGGAACCTGTTAAGACACTCCTTTCTCCATTTTCTGCCGAGTTCTAGAGGCATTGCGTGTTGAGTGGCGGAACTTAACGCCGCTTTTGCCTCGACACCAGAACAAAGAAATGGCCGAATATGTAAATTTAAATAAATTTTTCATCTCCTCGAGTGGAAATCGAACCCACAATCACTCGGTTTTACAGTCACACTTTGTACCCCTGCGCCACGACTGGCCTGGATCATATGAGTGTATGAACAAGAAGGTTATATCTATTTGTTTTTCATTTAATTAATATATAATAACCTTCTTCATAAATATTCACATTAAAAATATTAGCAGTAGATTTTTTTAATTTTACTATAATAAGCTTTAAATCTAACTAAGAGTGGATTTTTTTTTTGTATAGAAAAATTAAACCCAATCACATATGGTTTAGGCCATAAGTCTATCGAACCTCGTAAACAAATTATTTGTATTAATAAACAACGCTTATATATCATTAATTTTTATTGAAACTGGTAAAATCTAAACAATGTGATTTTATTAATAGTAGATAGCCAGAAAGGAAATAAAATCGACGTAATCGTAAAACAGAACGGTTTCAAAGCTCATATCACTGACCGTTGACTTTTATGTTCGAACGAAACATTAATGTAATGTAATTATAATATGTATATTGAATCTCGTGTTGTATTTCATTTAGAAATTAAATACAACATAATTATCTTTTCTGATGTTGTGTTGAAAGAAAAAATGCGACGCTGCAGTTTGTCTCGTTATAAGAGCCAGGAAATGAAAATAATTCATTTCATCGAATAGACTAAGAGGTCACAGATTTTTTGGAACGATGAAGGATACGGCCAAATTGAATTTTATGAATTGTAGAACAGTCTTTTAGTGCTGGTCTTCGATGTGTTTTAGTCTTTCTTCATAAATTATATGCCATTTTTATACTATGATAGTCCTGAAATACAACTGTGCCGTGGGATCCTGGCCTAGAATAGGATCATCCCGGTACTGGTGGTGTCGTAAGAGGCGACTAAAGTACGTGTGGTAGAGTCACGTCGCTAGCAATGTCAACAATTATTATTATTTTTTATTACGCATAAAATATATATGACGGAAGAGTGTGCTGTAAGAAGGGTAGGGAAAGACCTCTATACCTCTAGTAAAAATCATGAGAATCCCTCGGAGGGCGTGCATGAAGCGGTCGATGCCTTCGGACAAAGCGAAACAGATATGCAGAGACCTTAGCTTTTGACGTTTCTTTCTTTCTGACTACTCCGTTGGGGATACAGCGTGAAACTAAGATAAGATAAGAATATATTTCATACCTATACATATTATGCATACAAAATATTCATTGTTTTATAATCACATACATTTATAATGGTCTTAACTGTGTGATACGATTAATAATAATGATAAAAGTACAAGTATTTATTTCATACAATTTATTTTAACTTAAACTTCAAATCTTAAGATGGGTGGCTATTCATCTGTACTGTCGGCTTTGGCAAGGATCCAGTGGATTTTCGCAGCCGTTTACCCACCATAAAATATTTTCTTGCAACATAAAATACATTTAAGAGATCTACTGAGACTAGTAGTTATACTATATATTGTTAATAAATTCCTAAATACTTAAGCAATTATATAGCTCTGGATTTAATAGGAAACACAAGAAGCTACCGTTCCGAGAACCAATTGGTCAGATTTGTTACAAGCTTCTACAAAAACGCAACTTTAAAAGGTTTTTGTTTCGTAAAAAAAAACTTCAATATTCTTTACATTTATATAATTATGTTTTACAAAAATATATCGAATAGCAAGAAAGAGACTATTTAGAGTAGATTTAGAGAACTAGTTCTCCTAGATTCACTCATTTAGAAATGTATTGCTTCATAAATTTTCAATTGTATTTTTCTAACAACAGTTATTTTTTAGCTTCACGCTTTACTAAAACCTAAAGTTAAAATATTTCGCTCTTCATTACGGCTCCTCTGTTCCCCACTTTCTGTCAAATTCTCTAAATATTACGTGTTGAATGCTTTGGTTTGTTACCACAGAAAAGAAATGAAAACTAAATATAATGTCTCGAGGAACTAACGCAAAAAACTGACCTCTTCATTCTATTTTGATTTCAAAATAATTATATTTACAGTGAACTAGGCGTAAGCTGGGTTTTCTACTTGTGTGATACATAGATAGTATAAGTTTCGACGGCTGGAGACGCGGTGCATGCTTTATTTTTTTAAAAAGATTTACGCAATAAACACGATAGTACACGACAGTGTACAAGCATAAAAGAAAGTATGTATGTGTCCGAGCAGTAAAAGAAGAAGCAAATTCGTAGTCACAGCAACTTCTTGATGATATTACGGAACATTCCTTACTAACAAAACCAATAAAAACTTTTAAAGTTTTTTTTCTGGCTCTACTTTTGGTAACCTAACACAAATTCAAACTCCAACTTACGCCTCGCTGACTGTACGCGAATAAAATTATTATACTTGTCTAAGAAATAATTTTGCTTTTCCTTCACACGTATACAAATGAATTTCGTAATTAGACCTCAACTTGGGAAAACTTGTTAATATTCTCAATTTTAGTTTTAAAACAACTTCAACGCTATACATCTTATGCGGTCGGAATATTTATACTTTTAAGTACACTCGCAAAGTTAAGCAATTATTTCGAGTTTCATATTAATTGTATAATCTTAAATTAGTAAACTCCTTTGGTTCTTAGTAAATCTAGGCATACTTCTAATATTTTTATTAATTCCCTGAGAAGAACTTAAATAGAGTTATAAAATCAAATAAGTAAATCATCTTCACGCTGTATCCCGGTCACAGCAGGGAACTCCGTTCCGCACTTTCTGCCGAATTCTGGAGGCATTGCGTGATGCTCAACGCCGCGCTCGACACCAGAGCGAAGAAATGAAAATATAAATGTAAATAGGTGATTTCGAGTGGGGATCGAACCTACAACCAGTCGATTTTAAAGTCACATTTTTTTCCCCTGCACCATGAGTGGCCTCGATTTGTAGGTACATATTAATATTTTAAACTAGTTGCCGCTCTCGTGCTCGTTTAGGCGGACGTAAAACTCCGTGCTTTCCCGCCCCCGTAGGTAGGGATTTTGCGAGATCCTCTCTCTCAGTCCCTAAGGAACCTATGTGACAAATTTCAGCTATCTACGCTGCGTAGTTTCGGATATGTGTTGTATGTTAGTTACTCAGTAACAAAACAGTTCTGTACATTCAGAGATGTAATAATTTGTTTAGTCTGGAAACACAAACATTGGCTGTTTTTAGATTCACGCTGTATTCCGCACATATCAGGGTAAGAAGAACCTGGAAACTGAATGTTAACATACTCCGTTTCCACTAAAACACGCTTTTCCTGAAAACTATCACACGTTAACGTAGAGAATGGAGTGTCTCGTCACTAGATTATATGTGCCCGCCCCGAAAATTCGAGAGTTTTGTTAGGATATTAGAATAATAGATTAATTTTATCCACGAACTTAAACAAGGCCAGATATTTATAATATATCCAAACAATACCGTTGTAGAATTCGTAATTATAATTTAAATGCAGGTACTATAATATATACATGAATATTAAATTATGGAAATAATTTGCGAATTTATTACCGAAATTACTTTTAATTAAATTTCATTTGCAAACGTATTGTGGAACCGTGTTTGAATTTTTAGAGAACAATGAATGATACTTATAGCTTTTTTTATATATTTTTTTATGCAATGGTGATATTACATATTATGAAAAATGGAGTAACGTGTCACTTAAATCCATCTGCCTTTTCAAGAATTACGTTAATATTGAGAATAAATATATTTTTTTGGGTCAGAAATTTACTAATTTGCGTCAATTTAAAGAGACTACAAGATGGGTGCGAAATGCAACTCGGAAAAATATGTTCATTCTTTATTCGTAAAAATATCTCGAATAGGATTTGAACCCGCTATCAACATCTTCAGTAAGATTCAGTGATAGCGTCGTTACAAAGTTGGGGTATTAAAACGTCACCCCTCGGAGCGTGCGTAAAGCCGTTGGTTTACCACCTGATCTTTGCCCTCCAGTCATGTAGATCGCTATCTCGTCGCTTTATAAGAGCGAAGAAATAAAGAGAATTTATGTTTTTGTAAAATCTTACATTTTATAATAAAATTTCTTTCTTGGCACGTGTTAGTCTTCAGATCAAAGAAAAAATATAAAGAAAGGAAAGCCAAGTATTTTTTTACTATTTGCTATACGCCGTCGTAATTTATGAAAAATATGTACACGACAGTACGAGCTCTCTTTTTAAAAAACAACAAAATAATAGGACATAGTAAACTAAGTCAATATACTTATTTAGAAAACGTATAAAAAATTTAACGTAGCGGGACTCGAATCCGCACCTCCTGGCAACCGACCAGGCGCAGTGATCAGAACCACTAAGCCATATGGTAACGATCCATACCAGTATTAAAATGTGTAGATAAATAATATAATTAATTCAAATTCAAATTTAGTTCACTTCTTTAACTACGCGTTCCATTCACTAGTAATGTTAAAGGGACGTAATATACCGTAGATAAAACACAAAGATATAAAATATATTTATTAAAAATATATTTAATAATTATATTCAAACGTTATGTATTATCTTTTAAAATACATAATAACATAATTAATATTTTAATTATTGTAAAATATCATGTTGGCTGAATAAGCTACCGTCAACGTCATCATCAGGTTTTAGGAAAAAGACACAAAAGAGGGGATGGCGGGACGCGTCTGAGGAAGGATGGATGTTTTAAATGTTTAGAGAAGTTTTAATTTATAACTAACATATATCTAGTTATATTTAATATATAAAAGCATGTGAGATCATGTCTGCAGTTGTGATATAAGTATTTGAGGTTGCTAAGATAAGTTATAAGTGCTTTCACTATTTACGATTGTTTGCTTTGAAATACTTCGTCGGTAAGTTTTTAATAGATTATTATTAAAACAAAGAAGAATGATATTAATACATATAATGCCGTCAATATCCAGAAATAAATATTATTTATTTAGTAAATGAAAATAAATACATGAAGATGTTTTGTGAGGTATGTAAAATTACAATTATATTAATGTACGCAGAATGCCTGCCGCCATCTTTGTTAGATGCGTGTATGGGAATTGTGAAATGACATTTAAATAGGTTTTGTGAATTATAATAACTTATAAATGTAATTTCTATATATATTAGTAAATATTTAACATGTTACTATACAAGAAAATATAAATATAATAGTATCATTTATAATATGATATAAAACTATTATTTCAAAATATATATTTACAATTTATACGACTATTAGAGTTCATTGACCCTATGTTTTACTATTAAACAATATAGTCCCAACCGACTGCTGCTTGGCTTCGCTGGTACTAATGTGTTTGGCTAAGTGAATTGCTATGGCATTTAATTTTATATATATTATATTTAGATAGTTTCGCGGTGCCTTGCGCTGCGTTAACGATAACACTTGGTGTATGATGGATAGGTGTGTGATGCTGCTTTATGTCCTGGTACTGGTGTATGTAGTAGTGTCCGCCCGTCTCGTACGGGTGTGTGGTGCTATTTTATGTCCTAGCTCTGGTGTACGTAAATAGTAGTGTCCGCTTATTTGTCTAACGCTTAGTTTATCGAACTAAACATAATGCGTCAATCGACTGATCACTAAATGCTTTAGTGGAGTTGGATTCTGCTGCTGAGTTTCTTCCGCCAGTTCTTCTCAGCACTGAGGTTCTTTACTGAACTGGTAGTAGAATCGCGCCTACTTGGAGTCGCTGTCTGTTCTAGCGATAACTGAGTATTTTCAATTAATGATTTCTATATTACATTCCCACAACTCTGAGTCTAGTGTCAGTTCAGACAAACAGCTGCAGGGTGTGTGCTGTGCGTGGTATTCTACGACGGTTCTGTTTAAAAGAGGCGTTACAATAACAGTGAATATAAATTATATTAATATTGGAACTAAAGCATATAATAAGTGCACGTAGGAAATAAATATAATATGAAATATATTATATTAACGAATTAATACGGATATAACAAACACGTCACATTATACATACAGAATTTAATATTATTAAGATACAATTAATAAATATATAGTTATAAGCAAGACAAACGAAGGTTAAATATATAGTTATAAGCAAGACACACGAAGGTATATTAATATAACGCCCTCTAAAGAAACAAACTGAAGTGGATTCACATAATCGGCCGCCTAGCGGAAGGGAGTTCGATCTGATATCTGAAGCAGAGAGTTATAAGTCATGTAATTATGGCTACGGCCTACATATAATAATCTCAACTCTATTGCAAATATTCATATTAGACTTTGGTCTTTGAATTAGTTATTTAATAATTGATCTTTCGCAAAAGCATTATAAGAATCACAAATATTAACTATTCCAATCCGTCCCGGAGGGTTCAGAGCCGAACGGCCGGAATCCACGGTAAGTGGCGGGTGCGGGGCCACTCACTATCCCCCCTTAGTTATAATCATCAGTAATGATTGGGTATAACAGAGAGGCGGATAGGACGTCTACGATATTCTTAAGAAATATCACGGAGATTGAACCGGACAGACTATAACATTTTATTTATCATAATATATTTATTTGTACTTATATTAAAGTTATGGTATATTTCATATTAATACTGTTACCTCTGAATCTCTAAAAGATCTTGGATTACTTACGATCACTACGAAAAGGTTCTAACTATATTAGACGCATCACGAGCCATATTAAAATTATTATTTAAATAATTTTATTTAAATATTTTATCGAGTGTAGGATGGGATGTCAGTTACAATACGTTCTCTAAATAAGTAGTTTTATTTTCTATTTAAAATTGTTAAACAACATATCAATATATATCCAGAAATTCTGTATCTCTAAATTAAAATACAAGTTACAAAATCTGTCACAATAAATCTTAACATGAAAAAATCCCTTGATAACATTTAAAAAAAAAATAAAAAAAATAAAGAATAGTACCACTGCAAATTGTTAAGATATAATTCACCTCTATATAGGTAAATGTAGAAAGCAAGCAAACTAAGATAATCCTATAAGTAGACTCGTACCGTTCAACAAAGGAACTAGCTCACTATAAAATTCTGTGCATTTTAACACAATTATGAAACGTGTTCCGTCTTGGATTAAAATTAAAATAATTATATTTATTTTTATGGCTCTTGAACTGAAATAAAACAAAAGAAATATGGAATTTATATTATACCAATTCATAAACTGCTTAACCTCGTTAATCAGTTTGCTGGCTTAGTGTAAGCTACATAAATAGATTAAATTTACCATTAAAAACTTAATTTAACTTGTCGCTTTATTCCTAGCGGGGTATTCAGAGATAACATAGCGCGAAACGCTACGGCCTCTGTATACCTATTTCGCCTCTTCCACTGTCATCGACCTCCTCATATTTGCCCTCCGGGGAGTCCTCATACATTTTTACGTGACCTTCCTCCAGCATCTTTGATACTGTGTTTTCGAAGGTCAACCGAGGTCTCCCCCTAACCTCTCTTACCGCTCACTTTTCCTTTATAAATATTATTTGCCATTCTTTCATCACTCATTCGTTCGACGTGCCCAAACCAGATGAGCACATTATTTTTCATTCTCACCGCGACATCCTCGCTTGTACCTGCCATTCTGTGAATCTCTTCATTGCGGATTCGATCAGCTATGCATATCCTACGAAGAGATCGCATCTCCACAGCATTCATCTTTCTTTCATTCTTCTTCTGTAATACCCACGTTTCGCTGCCGTATAACAGCGCCGGTCTAAAACTGCATTTTGTACAACCAAACGCGCAGCAGACGTTTCTCTGTTAACCCTGTTACCGGCAGCAATATGCCTTTTGAACATCCTTCTCGTATATGATTTATATTGCTATTGTAAGTAAATCCGTAAAAAATTGTTAAGAATATTTTATACTACTTATTAAGACTTTAATTCCTAGGAAATGGTTAGTTCAGGTTATGACGGTTTATCTTCTCTTAAGTGGTGTATCACCTAATGTAGAGTAAAACCTAAACTTATATTACCTATATTTATTAAAATGTATAAAACTAGTTTTTTGGAAACCATTTTTTACACGATTTTATTAGGTCGAGTTGTAACTAAGTAACTGCATAAGCAATAAACTCTAAGAATCTGATTTACTAACTGTCGTATAAATTAAGCAAAACTTTAAAAAATTAGACATTTTAAATTATATTTTCATTTTGATGACGATGACCTTACCCACTCCGCTGGCGTTTTTTAAACACATTGCTTGTTGAGGTACAAAATTAAACGCCGCGTTTTGCCTTATGAAAAGTAAACTTGAAATATTTTTAATTAAAGCATTTTTTCACAGTTGAGTTAAATGTAGAAGCTACATTGACTATTTTTTGGTTAAAATCATTTTATCCAAGATGATTTTAACCAAAAAATGCGAAATATAATATTATTTCAAGCCAACGAACCATAATTGTATTTTAAATTACAACATTGTTTTTTGTAGAAGTTGGCAAAAATTTTAGAATAGCACGGATTTTGCTTTCTCAATTTTAGATAATTTTAACACACCTTTGTAATTACATATTTATTCAATACTATAAAAAGGCGAGTCGTTGCGTATTGCAACTGTAACCGTAAAAGGTTGTGGGTTCGATTCCCAATCGACGACGACGACTCTGGTAACGAAACAAAGCGCGGCTGTAAGTTTCATCACTCAACCCGCATTGTTTTCTGAAATCTGCAGAAAGTGAAAAGTAAAAATATCTTAGTGAAAAAAAAACTATGTATAGTTACCGAGAATTAACAATATAAATTGAAGCTCATCGCCATTTGAAAATATAAAATTCAGATTTGATTTTTAATTAAATATTAATATGAACACAAATGTTTTTATGATTATAATTTCAAGCTACCTTAAAAAAAGTATAATGATGCCAACAAGCGTTGTAAAAATTTACTTAGTTCAATATGAGCGTATGGTTGAATTGACTAGTTTTCTTGAGAGGTTGAACAGGTTTTATGAGGGGTTCAAGTCTGAATGAAGATGAAGTGTTTCGCTGATTTTGTAAAATCGAAAAGCAAAAGAAGATCCATAAAAAAAGAAATATTTTATTATGAAATAACAAAATGAAAAACGCAAAACAATATTTTAAAAATAACGTTTGCATTTATCAAAAAAAAAAGAACTTGAATGTTCTTCTTTTGAAAACACACAGACACAAATTAATTTTGAATATAACATTATTATGTCAGTTAAATCAGTTTCACCTAGTATTAAGACCGCTCTCCACTTTTTACCAAATTCTGAACGCATTGCGTGATGAGTGGCGGAACTCAACGCTGCGCTTTACCTCGACACCAGAGCGAAGAAATGAAAATACAAAGCTGGTTCCCCAATAGTTAAGTATCAGTTATTCGCTAACATTCAGCCATTGGGGAAATGGAATGCGGACGAATCAATCGAATTATAGTCTTTGGTGCGCCATTAGCCGAGCAGCAAGACGCCGGCCGGCGCAGCGCAGCGACTCTAAGTGCATTAGAGCAGAGTTAATCACTTCGTGCTGCACAAGTATTTCGTGTAACACAATTATTTCTACCGAATGTTCTTCTCTGCTTTTACCGAGTTCGATTTTTGAATAATAATTTTAGTTTTAATTAGCTTTTTTTTTAGGGTTCCGTACTTCGAAAGGAAAAATAGAATAACTTATAGGATCACTTTTTTGCCGTCTATCGGTCTGTTAATCTGTAATTAATATCAAATATTCGAGTATTTTGGTTTTTTTTTTTTTTTGAAAAAATCAGGCTTTTGGGCAGTTATGCAATGTTTTTGCTACATTTTGTATGACATTTGGCGCGTAATCTAAACCTATACAGGGTACTTTCCGTGGACATACAGTTAAGAAATTTGGCACGAGTTGAGAATCGAAAAAATTAATTTATAAGTATTTCATAATGATATCTTTACAAAATATTTGTAGCGTATTTCATACAAAATGACTGCATACGCCCGCACACCTAAGTTTGTCATCTTTATTCGCCACGTTATCAAAACGTATAGAGGATTCCCTGTAAACATACTATTATAAAATTTGGCAAGACGTGAGAACTTAAGGGCAAAATCCGAAAAATAGAAATGTTATATTTATATGTATTGTAATATGTAGGGAACCTAGTGTTAAGACGCTCCGCTCCTCACTTTCTGCCGAATTTTACGGACGTTGTGGGTTTTGCTGGCAGAACTCAACGCCGCACTGCCTCAAATCCGCGTGCGAAGAAATAGAAATATAAACTTAAGTAAATATGTCATCTCCCCGAGTGGGGATCGAACCCACAAACCGTCGGTTCTACAGTCACACTTGGTACCCCTGCGCCACGACTGGCCTCTGTTTTTTATTAATATAGTAAAATTTAATGCCACTTTTAAAGAACGTTCAATATTAACATTATATTAACTGTTAGCATATGTAATCACGAGAATATATAGTTATATAAATGTTAGACCAGCATCTAAAACTTATTTAATTAATCGGCTGCAATATAGCTGTTTAATTAAATTTTCTGTTACTAATTTTATAAATGAATTCACGCCGGCCACGTTGCTTGTGTGTTTTAAGGTTCTTTGGACTGTAAACCTCGGATGCGTCTGGTAGAATAACCGCGATAATAATAACTTAGAAATAATTTTCGTGAAAATATTTTATATATACAAATTAGATCAGCTTCACGCTGTATCCCGCACACAGCAGGGTATGCAGAGGGAACCTTGTGTTAAGACACTCAGATCCCTACTTTCCGCCGAATTTTACAGGCTTGCGTGCTGAGTTGCGGAAGTCAACGCCACGCTTTGCTTCGACACCAGAGCGAAGAAATGGAAATATCAATTTAAATAAATATTTCATTTCCTCGAGTAGGGATCGAACCTACAACCAGTCAAGTTTTTTTGTGCCTCTGTGCCAATACCGGCCTTAAACATACATACAAATTAGATGAGTGAAATAAACAGAGACAAAGCACGGCGTTGAGTTGCGCTAATCAGCATTTAATGTCACGAAAATTGGGAAGTGTCTCAACACTAGGTGCAGAAAAAAGCGAAAATAAAAAATTCTGTCCTCTACATCATCACAGTTAAATTAATTTGCGAATACTAAACCTACAAACTCTACAACCAGCAATCAAATACGTAACATGTCACAAGTGATTCAATAAAAAAAAATCCAACACGACCTCATACACAGAATATTGATTCCACTTCGAATACGACATATCTAGCTATTGAAATTGGATTGTTCCAAATCTATAAAAACAATTTTCCTTCACGGATATGTTGATATGGGAAAAGGATATTTTCGACACCATTTCCCTCTGAAATGTATGAAACTGGAACGTGACTGCGTGTTGGGTGAGATTAGATGTTATGCTGAGTTAACTTATTGCTGATGTTATGGAATTCCTTTTGCCAACAATTTAAACGTAATTTGCAGAATCTACCTGTTTCGAATATTCTTTGAACTCTTTATCGTGTGTCTAATAAATGCAACGTTGGACGAAAAAGAAAATGTTAAGAAAAGGTAAATATCTACTATTGCAAATTCTTCAGTACGTTTTATTTTAATCTTTCAATGTATATTATAACTAGTGTCCTGATCGCGGCTCCGCCCGCAAAATCATGACAGTATTCGTGTTTTTTTTTTATGGAAAAGACACGGCAAACGAGCGTTCGGGTCACCTGATGGTTAGTGATTACCGCCGCCCACGGCCCGGTGCAACACCAAAGAAGCTACAGGTGCGTTGCCGGCCTTTAAGGTGGGTCGGGGGCCGGGGCCCGGCATTACCTGATGCGAAACGCAGTGGCATAAAGCCACTACTTCACGCCGGTTTTAAATGCCGGGGGTGGTAATGATCCGGTCGAGTCTGCCCATGCGAATTGCCATTGGTGGCGACGTGACTCTACCACACGTACTTTAGTCGCCTCTTACGACACCACCAGTACCAGGATGATCCTATTCTAGGCCGGGATCACATGGCAATATACATTATCTGTAGTGTACTTATAAAGACTATTAACATGAAGGTTTAAGCACCTTGGATTACATTATCGTAACTTCCACAAGATTGTTTTGGAAATAAAAAAATATAACTTCAGTTATTCAGAATTAAAACGTACCCCTATGTAAAATTTGTGATTCCTAGCACTTGTAGTAATGAAATTTCATACAAACTATCAACTCCTAAAACCACCCCTTATGGGTCGAATATTGCAATTTCCTATCTCAGTGAGCACCTACATCCTACAAATAACGCTCTTACAAAATATAAGAATCCTAGGTTTTGTAGTAACGTAGTATCATACAAACTATCAACCCTCAAAAACAAATCCTTAGGGGTGGTATCTTACAATATCTTAGTGACCTCCTTCGTCCTATAAACAACGCCCATGTAAAATTTTAAACTGATGAGTTCGTGATGAGTGAGTGACCTTTCGATTTTATATATATATATATATATATATATATATATATATATATATATATATATATATATATATATATATATATATAGATAGTTTTGTAAGTAATGGGGCAATAAATTATTGAAATTTCCCCACTCTGGTCAAAGCCAATCAAAAGTCAGCCAAGGTGCGGCTTTTATTTTTACCACTCAATACCCAATGTTATGAATTCACGCGTAAAGTGGAGAGTGAAGTGTCTTAGTGTCAAGACACTACCGTGAAGCTCAGAAAAAGTTTAATATACATAAATTGTATACTTTTTTTGTTTTTTGTTTTAACAGGATAGACAGAGGGAACCTGGGAACTTAGTTTAAAGAATTCCGCTTACTATTAAAACATTTCCGTTGCCCACAGCGGAATTCTTGGGATAGTCTTGGGCATGTTGAGTGGCAGAACTCAACACCACATTAGTGTCGTTACAGAAAGAGTAAATAAAAAAAATACTTGATATTAATTTTCTCTGATTGGGAATCGAACCCACAGCCGTCGCGTTTTTAATTATAAAAAAACTTCCTACTAATTAAATCACATTGCTTTATTATTAAAATAAATATATCTTTGTTGTATTGGTACACCACTGATCAGTGCCCAGCTTTGTAAATATTTGATAGAAACAATATGAAATATGCAACTAATGACGATTTTAAGGCAATAATATAACAAATTTTATAATTGAAATAGCCACAACATTGGATTAATGAAAATAAATATTGATATTATGCGTGGTTTATAATTTAATGTGAGTTTTGATATTTGTTTTTCGTGACATTTAACAATTATAACATTATCATTAACATAAGTTTTATTTAATTATCAGTTAACTTACTAATTAAGTTATTTATTATTTTACAATTAATTAAATAATATAGAGAGTATAAGTTCTTCTTCGGCGTAACATCGCGTCTCGCAAATGCCTACACTGGGAGGAGGTATTTAGTGACAGCAAGCTGGATTATAATTGCCTCGCATAATGCTCGAGTTATCTAATTAGATAGCAAGTATGCTATCTATATATAGACCACCATTTCTCTTGAACATTACAATTCCACATGTTTGGAATCCGTTCCATTGCATTTATGGCAATGCATTATACAATAATATAAACATACACCGGACAAGCGCGAGTCGGGCTCGCTCACCGAGGGCTCTGTACAAAAATGGAATGGGTCTGAAATTCAGGCTTAACTTAGTCAGAGCCCTCTGATAACTCAAATTTCAAGAAAAACAAGTTCAACCATGTCCTAGAATCTGATTGAAGATTGAATCATTATTGACCTCACAATAAACATGTTAATTCCAGTAAAATTCTTCACGTTAACTACCTGATCAATCAGTCTCGTAATCATTATTATTATTTTGCCTCATATTAATATCTATATAAAAATGCAAAATAATTCTGCAGGCCCGTCCACGGTTGTGGCTTACGTTGCATTTACTATAAAAATTCGACCAAAATTTATTCTAACACATAGTATGCAGAATATAGAAAAATTACTCTTTATATATTTTTAGCTTCACGCAAAATCTCGCAAATAGCATAGTAAGCAGAGGGACCTTACAAAATATATTTTTTTAAATATGTAGTGTAAATTTTCGCAAATAAATAAGTTAATGCCATTAATTGGAATATTAATTTTAAATACCACAACATTATTATAACAAACAGGCTAACGTTGCCTTAAAAGTATAAATATGTATTATGTATATGTAACATGTTCGAGTAAAGTATTAAATTCATGTACTTGAAAGAGACTACTGCACTTTCGAAGTAAACTAATATGGCTTTAAAAAGTTTGATGTATCGTGTACTCACAGATTTTATTTAGAGAACACAGTGTAATACACTGCACATATCTTTAAATGATTTGTAATAAATGATTTATTAATCGTTCTTAGGGTTCCGTATCTGAAAAGAATAGGACCACTCCTTATATGACTTAGTTGGTCGTCAGTTTGTCCATCAAGATTTATCTAGAGATTCCGTGATTGTATTTAGCTGAAATTAATATCCAATAGGGTCTACGGACCCTTAGAACATAAAAATCAAGCTTTTAGGTGAACCTTACCGGTTACCCTACTGGCCATACTTGACCTAACGGTTCTGTGCACTGTTTTGGTGCATTTTGTATGAAGTAACAGAGTACTTCCCGTGAATTTATAATAATGAAATTTCATACAAAATTAGTGCATAGGCCTCCAAATTTAATTTGGCATTGTTATTCGCCTTATAATCAAAAGAAATTGTCGTAGATCTACAATCATAAAATTTAGCAAGAAGTAAAACTTCTCTATAAAAAGAAAAAATCCGAAAAATGGATATTAATATGGATAATGGATATGGATAATGGATCTTAATAATTGCAATTAAAAAATATTCTTAGCTTAGTTGTAGTTTATTTCACACAAAATGAGTGAATTCGCCCGCAAAGTTAAGTTCTTGAACTTGAATTAGTAGTATTATTTATAGACCTACAAACCCGAAATTAGTACGGAACCCTTCGGTCACTTAATCATAGTTTTTTTTTCTTTTATTCTTTGTTTTCTACCAAAAGGTGTAAGGTGAAAAACTCATAAATAAATACTTTTTAATAAACAGCCAACTCAGTTTCAGAATTTTTTATTTACGTCTTTCAGAAAATAGGGTAGCAGTGTACAATAGAATTACAGAAAGTACGTCGCAAACTTCAGGCAGAGTTGCCCTCACAACATGAAAAATGCATTTAGTTTAGCGAACTTACCATGCCGCCTATTGGAAAATCTCAATGGTTGGCCAACATTTCGTACTTACCTCAAGTACAGTTACGTTTTTTATTTGTGGTTTTATAGTCGATGGAGTCTTCGTAAATATATATATATTTAATTAATTTAATTAATATATATAAACTTAATTGTTATTTAAAAAAATCATATAATCAATTTTTTTCCAGCTTCACGCTGTATCCCGCATGTAGTAGTGTAAGCAGCCTAGTGTTTAGACAGTCTAATCCCCATTTTCCGCTGAATTTCAATTAAATATTTAATTTTCACGAATGTGGCGTGTTTAACCTATCGCGTTTTCATTCAGTCGCAATTTGTGCCCCTGTGTCAGGTTGTCCTTTGAATGATTTGTAAATTGTTATTGCAAATTTGAATTGCATGCCTTGAGCAACTCTTTCACTTTAATATTTTTCATTAAATCACATGCATAGGTACATATAGACATAACATCATTACCTTCGATATTTTTTTTGTAATATATATTTTAGTTTTAGTACTGTATAAATAAATAACATTTTAAATTAAAATCCATAATGATTTCCTAAAGCGCGATCATAATTTTATACACCATATAAAATATTTCTTTTCATCCACATTTAATTATATAAATCAAAAATTTTAGTATCCCGCACACAGCGAGGTTGACAGAAGGAACCTAGTGTAAAGTCCCTTATTTCTTCACTTTCCGCCGAATATATTTGGCGAAACTCAACGCCGGGCTTTTTGGCTCGATGCCATAAATTTAATTCTATTTAACATAAAATCGCACAGCGTACAAACTGAAGACGACAATTGCCTAACACGATATGAAAGTCATATTAACATCGTGGAAGTTTCTCGGAGCTTTCCTAGAAACTCTGATTAGTGCCTTTGTACGAGATCCCTCAGATACAAAACTTTACAAAGTTTCAATGAGATATTGGAAAAGTGTACAGTAAATTGGACTTGAAATACGCTATAGAAATTGAAGTACGGAATTAATTTTGCGACTCCACGCCTTCTATGTGTAGCATGTAACAGATTAAAACTCGACAAATTTGCCAATTGATCTAGTGAGCAGTTTTAAGCGGTATTCCTTGTGTACTCAATAATCGCTGATAATTACTATTTTACGTTCAAATTTTGTACTAATGCCTAGAGTAGTCCTTTGATTACGGAGAAAGTTTAATTATCTTATCAAGTAGCGAATAAAATGATATAAGATTAAAGAATGAGGCCGTCGTCGCGCAAGGACACGGAGTGTCTTAACACTTGGTTCCCTCTGCCTCCAAAAGTAAATATAATAGGATAGGCAGAGGAGACCGTATGTGGGAAACAGCGTGATCCTGATTTAATATTTTTTTAAAGAACAAAAAAAGTATCCAAAATTGTCTGTAACATTATAATTAAGTTAAATTAGTCAAACTAAAACTGGATCAGTCTAGCTCTAGCGATTACTAATCCAGACTATTCATTCTTGTATCGAGAGTACGAAGGTTCGAGTTACCGAACTTAATTGAGAACTAACCGTTGTATAAGACTCCTTCCTTGTCGACGTCGGTGCCAACATTTTCTTGGCAGAAAGCTATCTTTGGCTAGAGATATCGTGTGCAAGAATATTGCATTATGGAAATCTGATCAAACGAATAACGGAAGGTACGTGGTGCTATAAACGGTGAGTGCTCAACTATATTATGATCTATTTTAAATTTTGTATTATATTATATATAATCTTTCTTTATTTTATATATCTTTAAGAATATTTTAAAAATAAGATAAATCAGTTTCACATGAACCTAGTGTTAAGATACGGAGTGTCTCTCTACGGATTGCCTACCTAATCGTAAATTAAGTGGGGAACGGAGTTTCTTAACACTAGGTTCCCTCTATCCTATTGTGTGCGTGAAGCGTGAAGCTGATCGGTTACTTTAAAAATGAATTAAAATCAACTTCTCGCTGTATCCCGATTATTTTACGCATGAAAATAATGGTGGAAAAATAAATCATAGGTCGAGGAATTGAAATATTTAATATTTTCATTTCTTCGCTCTGGAGTTTAGGCAAAGCAAAACGTTGAGTTCCGCTACTCAACACGAAGAACAGAAAATGAGAAACTGAGTGCCTTAACATTAGACTCCCTCTACATACTCTGCTGTGTGCGAAATAGCTGATGCTGTTAAAAGTAAACATAATGGTACGAATAGATTACGACACTATATATAGTACCGTATAAGGTACACTGAGTGTATACATGAGTGTCTCTGTATGAACACGAGTGTTGCTAATTGCTAAATTTATTGAAACACGATATTTAGTGTAGCATCAGCCGTCACGAAACCACTTTGTGTCCAAGTGTCTAGTGTAGTTGAAAAGTTTTCGAGCATTGGTCGGTTTGTCATTTTCAATACATCGTACATCGCACCGGGCACAATATAAGCCTGTATGTATTATCGCGTTTGCGTTATCGCGCGCGCTAATTGCGTTTGAACTCTGACACAATTTCCCGACACTTACAAATAGTAATTACTCAGACACAATATTTATTAATGTCTCACATTTATATCGGAATTTCTGTCACAGTCTATTTGTACCAATTATGGTATAAATAGACTGCAAAAGTAAGTAATTGTAGGTATTACTAATAAAAATATTTTAGTAAATATATTGCTTGTATATTGGTATAGCGTGAACTAATTTTGAAAGACGAAGCGCGCCGTTCAGTCACTTGACGCAATGTTAAATTAAATTCAGATAACGATAACTAAGAGAACTCAGTTACAGCTGTAGCTGAATTAAATTTTGTTACCTTCACACTGTATTCCGTATACAGCAGGGTAAACAAGGGAACCTAGTGTTGAGACACTCCGTTACCAATTTACAGCTAAATTCTGGAGGCAATGCTTGTTGAATGATGAAACTTAACGCCGCTCTTTGTCTTGACCCAGTGATTAAATGAAAATAATATAAATTTAAATAAATATATATTTCCTCGAAAGAGGATTGATCCCACAAACGTTGTGGGGGCGTGCCTCAGTGCCACGACTGATCTCGATATATTTTTGATATAATTATTTTACACCTCAAAATCGTAACATTTAATTTAATTTTAAACTTACACGTACAAAATGTACAGTGGGAGGGAAACAACAACCGAGGAGTTATAATTGGCTAATAGGATGGCAATTAAGGTTTTAATAATATTTTTGGCTGAAACTCGCATTACCTTCCCAACGGGAATGGCTAACGAATTTTTTTTATGCCTCGCATTTTTACTGATCCCTTTTAATAAATACTTTCACCTTTTGACTGAAATTTGAGAGTACTATAGGTACATTGAAAAACAAATTCATGTACTAAATTCATATACTCAATCATATTATATACTATAATATACTAAAATCTCTAAATATAACTCACTGATTCAAGGTTCCCTATTTTTGGAATGTTATTTTTCTAAAGCTTATTTTAAATTACACCTTGTAACTGATATCCCAAATACTTTTAAAAATATTATCTAATAAATAATGCTTCCACTCGGGATGTGTCTAGTGGTTAGAATCGTTTATAGTTGTGATCGTGAAGAACCCAAAATCTTTTAAAGATTCAGAGGTAACAGTATTAAGAATTTTATTTATGTCATTAGAAGGTATCGCGTAAATAAAATATGTTCAATCAGAAGTGTATTCAAATAACTGAAACTCAATATAACATTGTCATAACTCGAAGCTCGTCCGAAGAAAAGCCAAGAGCGCATCCTATCTTCCTCTCCACTATAACTGCGAACTAGTTATAATAAAAGGAAGAAAGAGCAAGGGCACCTCTTGCTTAGGTCTTATTGAAGTCTCCGGGACGTTTGTGTGTGATCAGTCTGAAGGTACTTGTTACGCTTGTTTATATCTAGATTGTATTAGAATGGTGATTCGTGATGTTGATTAATTTGTGAAATCAGTATAAATCGTCGGAACAAAGGCCTACCCGCAAGGCGGCCGATATGTTAAATAACCGCACGACACACACCCCACGGTCGTGTCTCGAACCGTATGCGGACACTACTGCATACAACAGAGTTCCAGGAAATAAAATAGCATCACACGCCTACTAGTCGTATACCAAGTCGTAGAAATGATATACAATACGTCAATGACCAACGCCATACAGGCATAGCTTACGTATCGCTGCGAGACGGCATCAGTCACGATATAGTTAATGTCGCTATAACAGTTCGCATAAGCCCATCACGTCAGCGTCCGCGACGTTTAGCAACATTCAATATTATAATATTAGTCAAAGATAACTTTGGTCCCCAATATGTGTCGCTCCTACACATATATGGCCCTTATAAGAAATTCGATCCTAGAAGATCGTCCCATTATAGATATTCAATTATCTTATTATATTTATAATATATTTTGGTACGAGTCTTTATATTACATTTATAATATATTAGTACCGTAGTACTTGACAGTTTGATTCGACCGCTGCCTTACGAGTTCTGCACCCACTGTATATAATATACGGAACGACAGTTGCGACACTCGGCATCACAATAAATACATTAACTCGTTCCCGATTAATATGCTATTAAAAATATATATTTTGTATTATTCATTAACTATGTTATTTATGTGTATTGCCATGCAAATTTTATTTCATTTATTTAATTATTTTTAACTTATATCCAAGGTACATACTGTTAAAACCTTTTTAAACACCATGTATATCTAATACATAGCAACAACCACCATACCACAATACCTTACAAAGCTTACTTCATAACTTGGTTACTAACTATCCTTCACAAATATCTTTCTTACATTATTTTGTTATTTTTCATTGTGCTCTAAATATTTAATCTCGAGAGTATTTTATAAGCTAAGCTTTATGAATTTACTTCAAAAGGCTAATAAAAAATCCCTTTATCATTTCAATTTCGTGCCGGGAGAAGGTAATACATTTAGCTAATAAATTTATTTCCAGTGAAATGAATTGGAATAAAGGACTTAATTAATGTGAAATTTGAGTTCCTTTAAAAAGCCTCAAATCTCTTGCGATTACAGAGTAGATTTTTTTGTTTGTATATAATTCCTCTGCTTCACTTAACAAGGCAATAATAGGAAAATATATTAAAAGCCTGTCGTTCAAGCGTATCATGTTTCAAATAAAATCTGGTTTATCGCTATTGAAGAAAATTAGAAAAAAAATATTAATAATCAAAATTAAATATAAAAATAAACTTTATAACATTTTTCCTTTTCTACCAAAAATATCAAATATTAGACTTAAATTGCAAATTCAGTCAATAGGTATTTAATTACGGACTTTTAAATTATATTAATAAAATATAAAAATTGGTTAAGTGCGAGTTGGATTCGTGCAACAAGAATTACCTACCAGTTTCAGGATTCGGGATGCACAACTTGACAAGCTTAAGACAAGCTTCATTTTGTATAAAATGAACTACAGTTACAATTTTTTTTTAATTTTTTCTGTAAAATAAATAGAAATTTTCAATCTTCTGTTTTTTTTTCTATATTTATATTGTAAGTTCTCACTTCATCCGTCAAAAGTTTCATTACGCGACGAATTTCATACAAAATGCAGCAAAACTCATAACTTTTGATAACATTGACTTAGAAGTTAGACGGTAGACTGAATGCTTTATATAAATTTTAGCTCGGTACCTCCACGCGGTCTCGGTCTCAACAAAGTCATCTAATAAGGGTTCCGTATGTTTTCTTTGATTTACGGAATGATAAAAATAATAAATTTAATTAAGTTCATATTTTAAATATTTTAATTTCGTCAGTATTGTAATAATTTCCAAGCAAATTTAAAACCAATTAGCGGTATTCCTGAAATTTTATCCTACTTTACAAATACCACTGTACCACTAAATAATGTTCTCAATTTACATCTACTTTAAGTTTAATTAATAATAATTCTAAGAAACTGATCAGTGAAAATGTATTTATGCTTGATAGCATTATAGCCCGAGATTCCAGGGCCGCCAGGACTACGTCATTTTAGCAAAGCTGGAATTTTGAGGACTATTAGTCTAATATGTAGTTAAGGCAATATGCGTACTCATAAACTTAAAAGTGGGGCCCTATTAAACATACAGCCAAATAAAGGTACACAACTGTCTGGAAGGATAATTGACCCATCGAATTGATCTGGGTGTATAAGACAGGGTACTCTTAGGACGTCGTAATCTTAGGACGTAATAATTATACATTTTTTACATTATTCTTAAAAATGTATTTAAATATGAGCGTTTCTGCTTAAACGTAGGTGAGCCCCCGAAAGGGCCCCATTTTCAAGTTAGGAAGTACGCATATAGTCTTAAGTACATATTAGATTATTAATCCTGAAAATTTCAAACTTGCTAAAATGACGTAGGTCTGGGAGCCCCGGGGGACCTAGTATATTATGAATTATTTTAAAATTGGTTAACTTTATGCTTTCTATGGTTAGCAATATGACTAACCATAGAAAGCATAAAGTTAACCAATTTAGACGTTAGACTGTGGCGAAGTCCAAAAAAATAAGGGGTTTTATTTTTAACGTGCATGTATGTATGTCAGTTACTTGTTCTTGATTAACATATCATTTATTAGTATGCATACTTCAACTTTTTACTTTTTTATTTTCCCAATTTACCTTACACTCTCACTGTACACTATGTTAACAGTAGTAATTGTAGGTGACTACAAAACATTGATTTTCAGTAGATCCGTATTCTAAAAAGATATATTTTGTTCAGATCGGAACTATTAATATCGTAAAGTCTTTTGAATGGAATATTCGATTCTAAAAGTAAACTGTAGGTATTAAAACAGTCTTAAGTACGAAATTATTTATTTGGATGAGAATTAATATAAACGTATGCATAACATGATCGCAATATGGTCATAATTTCTGTCCAATATTAAACTGAATAAAAGTATATATTTTTATGGAAAAGACACGGCAAACGAGCGTGCGGGTCACCTGATGGTAAGTGATTACCGCCGCCCACGACCTCGTGCAACCCCAGAGGAGCTACAGGTGCATTGCCGGCCTTTAAGGTGTGTTGGGCGCCGGGGCCCGGCATTACCTGATGCGAAACGCAGTAGCATAAAGCCACTACTTCACGCCGGTTTTAAATGCCGGGGGTGGTAATGATACGGTCGAGTCTGCCCATGCGTGTTGCCATTGCTGGCGACGTGACTCTACCACACGTACTTTAGTCGCCTCTTACGACACCACCAGTACCAGGATGATCCTATTCTAGGCCGGGATCACACGGCAAAGCAGTAAAGCAGTAATTGTATAGTCAAAATATAATAGTGGGACATATGGTTATATTACTGAAGTTTTAGTAAGGATTGTAACATTTTTCTAAGTATAAATATAACCTAAGCATATATATATATCAATGATAATGCAGAATTCTAATGGCGAAAGAATTTTAAAATCGTTTCAATAGTTTTTAAGTTTATTAATTACAAACACACATTATTATTTTTTTCTCTTTATAATAATAGTATAAATAACAATAACAATACTATATCAATTTAAAAATCAATAATGTATACTAGCTCAACGACCAATTAATGAAAGACTAATCACACCACCGAAACCACCGAGAATATTATTCCGTTCACTTTTTTATTATAAACAAACAAACAGATATCATATAATATTAATAGAGCAATTTCAAAAAACTTTTAGAATTAAACAGTTATCACGAGGAATATTAGAAACGTGGCTTAAAGTCATCTTAAGAACCAAGTACGTGAGACAAGATTCAATTATACTCATAACATTTACTTACTAGTTTCAGAACACGGAGCTTGCAGTAAGTTTTGAAACTTAAATGCTATTCCGGAACACGACAAGATCAAGTTATTTTAGTATAAATATGTAATGGTGAACTAAGCGATACATTGAAGTATGCATACGTATATTTTATCAGCTTCACGCTGTATCCCGCTTACAGCAGGGTAGACAGAGAGAACCTAGTGTAAGGACACTCCATTCCCCACTTTCTGCCGAATTCTGGAGGCATTGCGTGTTGAGTGGCAGAACTCAACAACGCGCTTAGCCTCGACACCAGAGCGAAGAAATAAAAATATAAATTTAAGTTACCAGTCGGTTTTACAGTCACACTTCGTGCCGCTGCGCCACGACTGGCTTCAATATGCATACGTATGTTTATAGTTCAAAATTAAATTACATGTTATAATTTTCACATTTCATATTTTGGGCGTTAATAAAAAAAAATCGGTCAAATGCAAGTCAAAGTAACTTATCGACGGTTCTGTGTAAGTTTCAGGATTTTTTATGTGAAATAAAGTACAATTATAACTTTGTAATATTTTTTTTTCTATAAAATATTTATAAATTTTCAACCTTTTCTTTACTTGTAGTGCAAGTTCACACTTTTTGCCAAATTTCATAACGCGGCGTATTTGACATAAAATGCAGCAAAAACGGTTCATAGACGCTCATATATTTTGATACATTATCTTAAGAGCTTTGCCTTGTGCTCCAAGGGACTGTAGACTTGAATATTTGATACTAATTTTAGATCGATGCATACACGCTATTTTGATATAAATGATCTTGACAGATGAGCAATAAAGTGATCCTTCAAGGGTTCCGTTTTTTCTCTTTTAAATTAAGGAACCCTAAATACTCAATATTTATCAATTTCCAAATTACCTAAATTTTCATTTTTTGGAGTAGTAGCAAAATTATAAAATAAACAAACTTATTATCGTAGCACTCGAAGTTTAGCGATACGCCAATTGAAAACGGCACCAGAAATGGACACAAAAGATATTAAAATTCATAAAGATACTGTCAGTCGAACGGTGAACAAACCCATTAAATATTGTTATTCAGAAGAATGAAATTATAAATAATTCATCATTCCCGCATTACTTAGACTAAGTACACCATATTTTATCAGTCCTCTGTACGCGACATAAAATACAGTGGACATAATCCTATCCATCGTGATTTATGCTGGAGGGTCAATGTGGAAATTTCATATATGACGTTTTCATATGCAAAAATCTTAGATTAATATTTATAGTCTGTGTCGCTGCGAGTTTTTGGGATCCAAAATATTAGATATTTTAAAGGCAAATTTTACATATTGTTCGATGATTTATTATATTTGTCTTTACAATATTTGGTCTTGCAGAGACTGGGAGTGACAGCTCAGGACTTACTTTACGCTATAATAGAAGCAATGCTTTCGAGCTTCGGCTAGTGTATGCGGTTTCTGTATCAAATTAGTTTGTTGGTAAATCATTTTCTTCTAGATTGAAATATTTTTAGACTAAGTAACCAGCTTCATGTCTATTGTTAATAATTTTTATTTTTTTTTTAGTAATTCAATTTTAATAGAGAATCTTTGATAGATTGTGTGATATAAAAAATAAAGATTTATCTATTTATTTATTTTTTGAACCAAAAATATGTATAATATTTTATTGTGGCATTAATGAGTATCTGGGTGTTCGGGATGGTTCGGGATATTTAGGTTCTCATTCAACAATTCTTTTTTTAGCTTAACGCTGAATCCCCAATACGGGGTAGTTTCCCACGTCGCGACCAATTTTCATAACATGTTGTTTACCATTACATGTTGTTTGGCGGAACCCAACGTCGCACCTTGTTACCACAATTGTCTGAGTGGAAATCAAAGCCCACCACCGGCACCTTTACAGTCGACGACTCGATCTACTTACTCCTTAAAATACAAAAACGTCAGAGGCGTGTGAATATATAAAGTTCTTGAAATAATACGATACAATATAAACAAGTTATCTCGTAAGCGCCAAAAATCTATTTACGTGAATTTTGATTGCCTTCTTCATGAACTTTCTTATTTACTTTTGGCATAAATTGGATTGAGACGAAACTTTTACTGTAAAGAGACAGACTCCTTACAGGTTTATAATCCGAAAAAATATCGTTATAAATTATCTTATATACGCAAATAAATTGATTTAAAAATAAGTTATTTTATACTAAAAGAAAACGTAAAAATAACAGATTTAGGAGTAACAGTAAATTTATACCTATTTGTACCTAAAATTAAAATTGCACCGTTTTACACTGCTTAATGACTAACATAATATCCTCCACTATAGAACTAAGAATTTAATATATTACCATAATTCAATACTTGTGACCTATTATGTCTTACTATAGCCTTCATGGTGCAGTCGGACAAGGCCTGACTTTAAACGCGGTGGATGTGGATTCAATTGTCCATTCTGGGAATTGAATTATTTTCCCCTTCACGATCGCTAAAGTCGAGAAAAACATTGATATCCACTAGTCAACACGCAGTGTCTTGAACTTCGGTGGAAAACATTAGGTTTTTTCTATTTATCTAAAGTGAAGACTTAAAATTAAGTACAAAACTTATAACAACTACATAATAAGAACGGTAAAACCGTGTGATCCCGGTCTAGAATAGGATCATCCTGGTACTGGTGGTGTCGTAAGAGGCGACTAAAGTACGTGTGGTAGAGTCACGTCGCCAGCAATGGCAACACGCATGGGCAGACTCGACCGGATCATTACCACCCCCGGCATTTAAAACCGGCGTGAAGTAGTGGCTTTATGCAACTGCGTTTCGCATCAGGTAATGCCGGGCCCCGGCGCCCAATCCATCTTAAAGGCCGGCAACGCATCTGTAGCTCCTGTGGGGTTGCACGGGGTCGTGGGCGGCGGTAATCACTTACCATCAGGTGACCCGCACGCTCGTTTGCCGTGTCTTTTCCATAAAAAAAAAAGATAATAATAACTATCGAGATGAGGCCGTTTCGCATGAAAAAAAGAACATTTTTGACTTTAAGGCCCGGTTTCCACCGCGAAAAAGTAATAGCGAGTAATGCTTCGAGGGAAGTGACTCTTTTTTATCTAAACACATGTTGAAATAAAATGAGTTTCGATTTTCACCAACAAAGAGTTTTGTACTTTGTAGTTATTTAGCTCCGCTTTCTAGAACTTATCGAGTTTAATAGTGGAAATACAAGCACGCAGTTTACTCTTGCGAGTTCAATGGATTCCTTAATGGGCACGCTCCGCTCGCAATGGAAACCTGACTTAAGAACTTCAAAAATGACTATTAACTTCAGTTGTCACTAGTATTAGGATACTTACACAAAATCGCTACAGCCACCCAGCTGAACGACAATACTGCTCCATATATACGACGAGACGAGAGCAAGTCGCGACCGACGCGACGCGACCAGTCGTGGTACAATGAATAACCGTGTGACAGTAAACGCGAATGGTTGTGGGTTTGGTCCTCCCTCGGGGAATTTAATTATTATTTTTTAACATTTTCATTTTTTTTGCTCTAGTAACAAGGCAAGCGCGGCGTTGTAATCCGAAACTCAATACGTAATGCCTCGAAAATTCAGCAGAAGTGGGACCAAGTGTCTTATCACTAGGTTCCATCTGCTACAGCGTGAATCCAAAAAAAATCATCATTTAGCATCAAGTAACTAGAAAATGAAGAAAGAGCTAATTTAAAACAAATAAATTTCTTAATAGGTACCAGAGTTTAAAACTCTTTTAAAACACGCAAACTGGTAATATTAAATTAATATTTAATAAAAAAAACTTTAGAAACTCCGCAATACATCCATCTTGAAATGCTATCCATCATCTTATTAAATTAATAAGGTTTAATTCCCTAATTAAAAATGAAAATCATAAATTGATTTAAAACTTTTCAATGGTTAGAAGATATAGTCATAAAAATTATCAGTGAAACTTTTATAAATTAATCTGTCACTTTGGAATAAAAAGCTTTAGAATTTTTTAATGTATTTCTGTACTAATAAAGTTTACGTTTTACTATTCGGTTTATTTTCTTAAACGTTGTTCAATTAAGTCGAAAGAAAATACGAAAACAATTGACATTTTCACGAAATGGCTAAGAAGTTGACACCTATTCAAGGTACAAGTTCAATTCTCACTTAGTTAAATAAGTATTAAGTATTTGGGACGCCATTTAAATAAACAGTACGTTGTGTAGAAAAAAGAACTCGCAATTTTTTGTGTTTTTAATCTTTGCAATGTTACATATATATATTTTTTGTGTTTGATTCATAAGGTCTCTATTTTATTTCTCCGTTTCCTCATCCTACGGACATTTACTGAATTAAAAATTAAATCAAATCAAATTATTAATAATAATATTTTATTTTCCATTCCAGGACGCCAGTCGTGACGCAGGGGCTCAGAGTGTGACTGTAAAATCGACTGGTTGTGGGTTCGATCCCCACTCGAGGAGATAAAATATTTACTTACACATATATTTTTATTTCTTCCCTCAGGTGTCAAGGCAAAGCGCGGCCTTGAGTTCCACCACTCAACACGCAATGCCTCCAGAACTTGGCGAAAAGCTAAAAATAGACTTTCATATAGAATTTTATATTCATAACGTATTCATATTAATCCTTTTATGTAAAGATTAAAACAAGTTTAAGTTTAATATTTAAAAAAAAATAGCTTCACGCTATATCCAGCTTTGTAGGCTCTTTTTGTAAGCATTAACATATCATTATTAATGTGTGTTTCAAATATGTTTTATGTAAATTGATTGATAAAATCAGCTCCACGCTGTATCCCGCACACATCAGGGTGGGCAGAGGGAACCTAGTGTTAAGACACTTTGTTCCCCACTTTCTGCCGAATTTTGGAGGCATTACGTGTTGAGTGGCAGAACTTTGCCTCGACGCTAGAGCGAAGAAATGGAAATATAAATTTAAGTAAATAGTAAATAAGTAAATTCATCTCCTCGAGTGGGGTCGAACCCACAACCAGTCGGTTTTACAGTCACACTTTGTGAAACTGCGCCACGACTGGCTCTCTATGCCCAAATGGTTTTATATTTAATTTGTATGAAATATTATTTTAAAGTTAAGTTCATACACACGTTTCGGTCAAATTTCGCGACTTAGCGACCGAAAATAATTATTGTTTACGTAAGTTTTGATTGCTTCCTTGCTTAGTTTGTTGACTTTTTGCTGAGTTACGAAATAGAATTATATTGAAACTTTTTACATTCAGACCCCAGAGGTTTAAATAAGTTTATAAACTTTTGGCTTAATATCAGTTTTTGAAATATAAAAAGTTTTAGGTGAGTATTCATTAAGTTAAAATACTTTTAGTCGGCTTTTAACAAAGTAAGTTACAGATCGGAGATTAACATATATTTCTTTATATTTTTTGATATACGAATACAGTCACTCAACAATGGTTAACAAAAGTACTGTACTATGTAAACTAATTCTGATCTAGCGCTTGTATCTGAATATTAACCTGTTAATACCCTGTATTAAAAAATAAACTGAACCCCTCAAATATGAGAGTGGTTAATAAAAAATGTCAACAAAATAATTTTAATTTGCACCTACATTAGTTTTTGAGTGACTGTAAACGCGACAATTGTGGGTTCAATCTCTCACTCGGAGTAATAAAATATTTATTATTTTCTTTTCTTCACTCCAGCAACGAGGCAAAGCGCAGCGTTGACTTCTGCCACTCAACACACAATGCCTGCAAAATACGGCGGAGAGTGGAGAAGGAAGTCTAAACACTGAGTTCCCATGTTCCCTCTGCCTACCCTGCTATATGTGCTGGATACAGCGTGAAGCTACAAAAAAATTGTATTTTTCTGACGTCAAATAAAACGAAGCGATTGAAGCAAAAATTTTTTTAAAAGCTAAAGAAACACAAATAAAAAGCCTTTACCTTTGAAATTAATTTTACTGAAAAATTTTAACTAATTTTAATTTCTTAAGGAATATTATGATTGCTTTATCATTGTAATGGTTAGTTATTTTTGTTAATTCATTACATTTAAACCAGCAGTAGGCCAACAATATTTATATGTTATATCTTTACTTTCTTTAAATTCCACCAGTAGGTTACATTGGAATGATTAACGTGATGTAAAGTAGCAAATCAACATAATCATTTTTTTAATCAAACCAATTATTAAAGATTAAGTTTGACTTTGAATCAAGCAAATTCTGCATGTTTATAATATTAGGTTTAATTTTTTTTTATGGAAAAGACACGGCAAACGAGCGTTCGGATCACCTGATGGTAAGCGATTACCGCTGCCCACGGCCCCGTGCAACCCCAAAGCAGCTACAGGTGCACTGCCGGCCTTTAAGGTGGTTTGGGCGCCGGGGCCCGGCATTACCTGATGCGAAACGCAATGGCATAAAGCCACTACTTCACGCTGGTTTTAAATGCCGGGGGTGGTAATGATCCGGTCGAGTCTGCCCATGCGTGTTGCCATTGCTGGCGACGTGACTCTGCCACATGTACTTCAGTCGCCTCTTACGACACCACCAGTACCAGGATGATCCTATTCTAGGCCGGGATCATAACGAGATATCCTACTAATATTATAAATGTAAAAGCTTGTGAAGATGGATGTTTGTTCCACTTTCACGAAAAAAGTAGTGAATAGATTTAGATAAAACCTTACAATATATATATACCGTATAATATATATAGTTTATAAATCGCAATAGCAAATAGACTACAATTCATTTAATAAATTTGTACAATTTTGCTATAATGTAACAATATATTTAAGCGGTCGAAGCCGCGTGTTTTTCACTAATTATCCAATAAATGTCCTGTTTGGGACCGGTCGAAAACCAATTAAAAACATTTAATAAAACGTTATCAAAAACGTGCAATCTCCATTTCAAATATAGTCATTTCCTCGGGTAATTCTAGCTCGAGGCTGAGCAACAATCTGGTAAATGTAAAGATTCAATTTGTCCTTGATAGCTAATTTATTCCCCTCCATGAAATGCTCACTGAAATGTATCATCTCTTAATATTAAACAGCAGTAACTTTATATATAGTAATAAATGTTACGGTGTACAACCCCTATATTTTGCCTTGACTTTGATGTTCGTCATAATGAAGAAATGTTGCATGTTGTTAATTTAGTCATATACGTACATATATGTTGCATATAGACGAATTGTGTATTAACATTTTCTTATCTTTACACACATAGTAGGGTAGGCAGAGGGAACCTGGGAACTTATTGTTAAGACACTCCGTTCGGCATTGTATCAATGCGTGCGTTCATGCGTTCTCATTTTCTGCCAAATTCTTGAGACATTGCGAGTTGATTTACAGAACTCAAAGCTGCGCTTAAAGCCTTTACCAAAAAGATAAAATGAAAATATTATTAAATATTTCATCGCGTCTAAAATTACGCGCTGTGCCACTACGCCACGAAAGCTCATCCTCATACTAATAACAAATAGCATTATCTTCTTCTTTTCTTTTTTTAACACTTTCTTTCTCTCTTTTCTTTTTTTTCACTGAGTCTATTTTAGAATTAAAATGATTTATAAAACAAAGTAAAAATTCTGATACATATCTCTAACTTTCACATTTCAAAATGTTACTCTACATCAAAGGTACAAAAAGAAAAAAGACATTTATTTTACGTATTATAAGTCTTGAACCCACCACCTCTAGTCTTGTTCAAATTTGAAACGTTTTTTTCTAAAAATAATTTTCTGTTTGATATATTTCTATTTCTATCAATTTAAATACTATTTCCTAACACAATTTCCTCGTACACGTGACTTAAATACAACAAAAATACGTAAACACAGAGTTGCAAATATTCTATAATAATAATTTTATAAGAATGCAACTTTGAATTTTATAACAGCAGTCTTTTTACAATAACGGCGAATATATTTTTCAGTGTACGTTGTTTTCATGCCACTATAGAGTATGCAGCATGTTAAACTAAGTAGCTATTTATGTAAATTTGTAATATTAAATTTACATAAGAACCTGCTTCATATATTATACACCAAGCACCTAATATTCCTATGTTAAGTACTTTATATTCGCTTTTCCTGCTTGCAGAGTAAACTAAAACAGTTTGGACTTTACCTGTATATTTTGGTCGGTCCTAGTTTCGAGTACAACTGTTCTAACCGCTTAATATAATTACATCAACTTCTATTGTTTCACTGTAATCTACTTGTTTGTGAGTGGACATAATTATTTATAATAAAAAAGCTTTTTAAATGATTACTGCAATAATTTGACCTTTATCGTATCATCTATTATCTTGTTTTTCCTTTTATTTTTTTTCTATTTGGTAATTAATAATGGTTTGCCACTCAATAAATACAAGTTACAAAGCGAGAGTTGGGCTCCCTCAACGAGGGTTCCGTACATAAATTGAAGGTCTGAAGCTTTTTCTGAAATTCAAGCTTAGCTTAGCCCCAAATTTTGCTCCCATTTAAGGCAATTATTTTAAATTTTAACCACAAATGTATAGTTTCAGATTTTGCCTAGAAGTACTCTGAATTTTGATTCCCTTTACGAGTATAGTGTCGAAATACGATATAAACGGGCATATTTTTTTTTTTAGAAAATTATGAAGCCGCAGATCTAAGTATAAAGCTTGTTTTTCAGCTCAATATCTCCAAGCGTTCTTAGGATTAAGGTTCTTGACAGACAGACAGACGAATAACAAAGTGATCTTATAAGGGTTTCTTTTATGGAATGGAACCCTAAAAATGTGTGAATACAAAAAGGCATTATTAATTTAATAAATAGTATGATAATTTATTTGGTAGAATCATTCCAATCAGTAATATATTATTAATGCGAAAGAAGAAAAAAATATAGCACCAATCGATGTAGATATAAATGTAAAAGTAAAGTTATATCGCAACGAAAAACGAATCTAGGTCACGAGTTAAGCACTATAATATATTACAGAACTCTTTGAACTAATAATTTGGTAGCTTTATGTAGGATTTTTGTGCTGATATATATAATTATTTATTATAAAATTCATTCACTTCATTCAATCCAACAATAGATGTCATTCAAACACTATATATTATATTATTAACATTTCAGAATAATTTAACACAAGTAAGTTTATGTATCTGTACATAATCAGAATGTTTTTGCTAAATACTTTTTTACAATAGTAAAAACGTTTGAAGCGTTTAATGAATATACAAAAAAAGCTACAACACTGGCTGGTACTAGTTCAATAGATATTAATTATTTACATTTTATCCTGTAGATATTCTAGAACAATATGATAAGCTAAACTTGCTGTTACTTTATATTTTTGTAGTGGGATACTAAGAATACAATGCAGTATTTTATTATATACACGTACTCACTCACACCCATAAAATATTTATTAACATTGTAAAGGCGAAAAATTGGAATTACAAGCTAATCGTTATTTCTCTTTCTATATATCAGTCACTATTTTTACTAGGAAGTTGAATATATTGTCAGACAAACAGAATATTATAGTAAACAAATTGTGAAGCAACTACATTTTGAAATATATCTTACAGAGAAATTCAAGCTCTTAGGTTATAAATAGATCTCACGGCTCTTAGTTTTTTGGCATTTAACATCAAACTTACATATACAATAATGCTTTATTCACTTCATCAGAGCTTCTTTGTTTTTATCTTAAATATTAATCATATACGAGTAGTATAATACTACATAGGTTATTCATATAAAAAGCAGATCGTTAATGTAATGTAGAAACTCCTTGTGCAACACCCATGCTTAATGGAGATACAAATGATTTTACATTACTTATATTAACTTCGATTTAGATACGAGGCAATAAGATCAAGGGCAGCATCCTGAATACTACTTATTTAGAATTTACTGAGCCATACGTTCGGCTCAGTGGTCAGAGCGCCTGGTCGGTTTCCAGGAGGCGCGGGTTCGAGTCCCGCTACGTTCAAATTCTTATACGTTTTTGAAATAAGTATTTATCTTTCCTAAGTGTGGATTAACACTTTAAAAATGTTTAATAAAATCCTGAATACTATAATGATAGAATTTTAGTAACAGAATATCATGGTCTACATAATCAAAGGCAAATAGGGGGACAATATTTATTCTCAAATGTAAAAAACGTTAAGTTTTGTCAATATTTGCTTTAAACGTGCGAAAATCTCTCGCTATACCTTAGAAAAATAAAAATTCAAACTATCTACCTCTATTTTGTACAAAATAACGCCATCAACATAATATTAAACAAATTAACATTAATCTCGAAACGATAATATAATTAAATATGAATTTAGTAATTTCCGTAGCTTTAGCAATCTGTATGCGATGCTTTAGCGCTCAAAGTATAGCACACGTGCCTTGACATCAAGCATGTGGAATGATCTGCTTTGAACCGAACATGCCTAAGCCGCTAGTTGAATTACATTTGTGCATTTAAACTAAAATATTTTAATTATAAAACAGCTCAATTTGATTAAATTTTCATATTTAAAAATACTTATTTAGAAAACGTATAAAAATTTCGACGTAGCTCGATAGGAACGTATGGCTTAGCGGTCAGAGCGCCTGGTAGGTTTCCAGGAGGCGCAGGGTTCGAGTCCCGCTACGTTCATAACATTTTTCATAGACACTGTTGTCTAAATACATAGAATAGAAGAAAGAAGAAGAATAGAATAAAATATTTCATTTGTGATAAAGATTTTTTTTAATATTATTATATTTACTAAACGCTACAAGGACAAGTGTGCCGTACATTTTTTTAACATTTTCATAATTATCACCTAATCAACAGTTTTATATTTATCGAACATTTAAGTAAGGCTTATAGCTAGACATAAATATGTGAAAAAGATTTAGTAACCATGTAGGTTTTTGGTTCAAATTGTAATAGAATTAGAGAATATTTTAAAGAAATTAAATTACATCTTCTATTTCTAGATATTTGCTTTATTTACAAATTTATTAAAAAAATAAATTTAAAAACATACTGGACATAAACTTTTTATCTTGCAAAAATAATGTATTCCAGGGAACATTTGGTCCTTCACATAAAATAAAATTATACCGGCGTCAGGGAGGGGCGAATGGATTTTCATTTCACTATAACGTTTTTCCGAAAATAATAAAAGATCATCCACCGTTGAGTTTCTCTTTGCCGTAATAAACTGTTTAGTTTGAAAACATACTCATAAAGTAAAGATCCTGGACCCTCGATAAAAATACCTTACGCTAAATATGGCCATATTACATGCTTAGTCATTTGGTTTATATTAAATTCTTGATACTCTCTCTACTACATGTGCGCATATAAAAAAAATGATTAAGGAAAATGTAAGTATAAAAAAAAAATTGGTGGAAAGACTGAAAGTGTGGTAATAGTACAGATGCAAATTCATGATAATGAGACGTCTCATTATACCATTTAAAAAATTAAATCAGCTTGACGCTGTATCTCGCACACAGCAGGGTAGGCAGAGGGAACCTAGTGTTAAGACACTCCGTTCCCCACTTTCTGACGAATTCTGGGGGCATTGCGTGTTGAGTGGCAGAACTCAACGCCGCGCTTAGCCTCCACACCAGAGCGAAGAAATGGAAATATACATTTAAGTAAATATTTCATCTCCTCGAGTGGGGATCGAACCCACAACCAGTCGGTTTTACAGTCACACTTCGTGCCGCTGCGCATCGACCGGCCTCAATATACCATTTAATTATACATCCAAAATTAGTTCATCTGTTTGGGAGCTACGATGCCTGCGGCATACATACATATGAACATATACTAGTTACTAATAGTTACTATGTTCTCATCTACATATATCTTTCTAAGCATATGTATATAAGAATATGAAACATTGAAAATAAAATAATATTAACACATATGTAAAGAAACAAATGAAAAAAGTTTAGAATTAAACCAACAAAAATTCACTGAAGTTTTGTCATTTAGTTTATGTTTTCTGTAACATGAGACGTATCAAACAACATTTGTATAAGAGGCAAAGTACATAAAATTAGTGTTGGAAGGCACCAGATTGCTGTTTTACTTTCTTGTTCAAACGCGATATGAGCTTGCCAGTTAGTGACTCAATGACAACCTACTTGTGTGTATATAGTAAGCTGAGCTAAAATAATGTAAAATATACATTTTCCTTTCATAAATATTTTTTTAATTAGAAGTTAGATGAGGCCAGTCACAGGTGCATGGGTACAAAGTATGACTGTAAACGCGACGGGTTGTGGATTCCATCACCACTCGAGGAAATGAGCGGCGTTGAGTTCCGCTACTCACATACACGCAATACATCAAAAAATACCCGGTAAGTGGGAAACGGTGAGTTCTATCTACAATATGCGATGAAAAAAAATGTATTAACTTTGTAACCCTTTTCACGCCCAACTAAGAACAACAACAGCTTAAAACTGAAATCACGCCACCCAAAAACCTTATGCTTGTCAAAAAAAAAACCACAAGCAAGACTTTAAATTTTTTTAACAAGCTCAGCACGAAGCCGTATAACATCTTAAGCGGTGGAATTGTTTGTAATTTCGAGCACGTCTCAAGCCTCGCGCTTGCACCGAGTTCGTTCATTAGCTGTTGCGAATAAGTCGCCAACTCCTTAAGTTAATTATATCGCGAGACGGAAATTAGGACTCGGTTGGAGTACGACGCTAGTTAATTCTCGGTGATACCTTTGTAGGCTCTGTAGGTGTTGCCTTGACAATTTTATGGGTATGTGCGGTATAAATATGTTTGTGATTCAGGTATTTTTTAAAAAATTAATGTTAATATATTTTTTTATTTTGATAATAAGTATTTCTTTATTTTCTGTAAGTTCTTAATATTCGAGGTGTAGAGGCACAAGAGTGCGGCTGAAACTGTGTGTGTATAACTAACTATGTCTTAACACTAGGTTACCAGGTTCACTCCCTGCTATGTGCGGGATAGAGCGTGAATCTAAAAAAAAGTAAAACATATATAGTATCACGCTATGAGTCGCTGTGGGGCAGTATGAATGTACACGCGTTGGTTATCGATTCGATGTTTATTTGGTTAGTGATTTTTTTTTAAGAAAACCATAACGTAGCGTTGACTTCCATACAATGTCTCTATTTTGCATGGAAAATGTAAAACAGATTTTTGTAACAAGAAATTCTTTCTACCTACCCTGATATAAATAAAAAATTGTGCTAAATATACACAAAAAAAATTATAATCAAATAATCAATTCTCATACTAAATCAGTGCGTAAAATCCGGCCCTGACTATATTATAGAAGTACCGATAAAGCAATATGAGTATAAACCGAATAACGCTATCTAACTTCGTCAAGGGTTTGTTTACTTGTTAGTGTTATCTACAAGGAACAGGCAAGACGCTTAACATGAAGATGTCGGCAAGCGTTTTTATCTTTGATATTATTTTTGACTTAAATTTTATTTTTTTCTTATGATATGATAGTATCAATGAATGCTATGTTGTTAATTTATCCTATCATAAAACTTAATATATAATATAATAAATAACGATATTTTGGCACACCAATTATAAAATGTCTGTCTCGTTGACAATGTTGCAGGATTATAATATAATCTTTTCCCCACGGACAGAATCGAACCCTGAACCGTTGCGATTACAGTCAGGTGCTATATCACAGCATTACGACAGCTTCAATTAAAAATAATGTCACTAAATATCCTAAATATATGTACATACATGTATCCTACAATATATAACCCAATGCACCAAAGGCACCATATTTATGAATAATTTTAACTTCAAATTAACAATATAATTTATAATAAGTAAAAAGCTATTCATAAGTTTTACAATAAAAAAACAACACTAAATTAAGTCATACTTACATTAATTAGTACTTAAAAAATCAAATCACCTTCACGCTGTATCCCGCACACAGCAGGGTAGGCAGAGGGAACCTAGTGTTAAGACACACCGTTCCCCATTTTCCGCAGAGTTCTGGAGGCATTGCGTGTTGAGTGGTGGATCTGAGCGCCACGCTAAACAATTGATTTTATGTTTTGTCACAGAGAAGCTAAGTTATGAATGTTAATAAAAATATCTTTAATAAGGCCGTCGCGTTGTGACGAATGAAACAACCTTTGACTGCAAGAGCGTTGTAGGTTCGATACCCACTCGGGGAATGAATATATTTATCAAATTTTTATATCTCCGCTCTAGTAAACAAAGGGTGGTGTTGAGTTTTTTCATTCAATACAGGACAGAACTTGGCTTTATATATTTTATATCATTTTTTAAATGTTATTCCACACTTAAGAAAAAAAAAACTTGTTAAGGAAACGTATAAAAATTTGGGCGTAGCGTAACAACATAAATAAGTTGTAACGAGTGTAACAAGCGTATAAGAATTTCGATGTAGCTCAATGAGAACGTATGGTTTAGTCGGTCAGAACGCTTGGACGATTTCTAAAGAGGCGCGGGTTCAAATTCCGATACGTTAAAATTTATAAACATACGTTTTCTTAATAAGTACTTGGCTATATATATGTTCCAGTAGTCGTTTGAATATGGGAATAATAAAACGAGTAGTGACTGTATACTCTGTATATTATATTCGACTACCGATTTCTAAACTTATTGTTCATTTATATATTTTCGAACTTACAATATTTAAAGTAAATGTATTTATCCATTTCATATTTACAAATCAATGTGCCATTAATTATTAGCTATAGTTGAATTGAGAATAACATGGTTTAGAGGTCTTAAAATAAAAGTACAATAGGAAAAAAATAATTCTATAGTGTTGCTAGTATTATTTAATTGTACTTTTTATATGTTAACCTTATAAATCAGCCGGTAGTGGCGCAGAGCCACAAAGTATGACTGTAAAATCGACTGGTTGTGAGACTATATTTAATGTATCTATTAGTATTTTTTATATAAAATGTATGAAAAAACGAAGAAAACATTAACTTTTCGATTTACATAGAAAATATTAGGTCCAATAACCGTAACTAAGTATCCTTTTCGTCGATATAACTATCAATATTGCCGTTACGAAAATCAAGATAATTGTAAGGAAAAACTTATATAGAAATTCACTAGCCGTGTAAATCCGGTCTTGTGAAGAATCGAGTGCCCTCCACCTCAACTAAGAGGGCGCTCTAATGGCGGGCTTGCGCTAAGGCGCACTCCACATTTTTATCTAAATCTATATACCGTACTTTAAATCTTTATACTTACATACATTGAAGAAATATTTTTGACTGGATTTTCGATAAGTACTTAAAAAAATATATTTTTAAACAATATAATGGAATTGGATGCTCATAGCATAACTCAACGCCGTTTTTGCCCAATTGAAAAGAAGGAATCCTCTTAATTTCAATCTTATCTTGAACTACTTTTGAAACCTCAGTAATTTAATTAACGCTTTATTAAATACTAAACGATTATTTATCGAAATAAAACAGAAAATATCTTTTTTTATGGTTCCGTACATTTTAAATATAAAAGGAACCCTTATAAGATTACTTTATTGTCCATATGTTTGTATGTTTGTCAAGAGCCTTTATCTCGGGAAAAACCATATCACTCTTGAATTCTAGAAAAAATCGTATTTCTACATTTACTTAAGAAAGATATGTCCGTTTATATAGCAAAAAAAATGCTTATTTCGACACTATTAAAGAATAAAAAATAATAGGGTACTTTCGGTTGACCTAGAATTTGAAATTTGGGAGTTAGCATCTATAAGTACTATTGTTGTTCAAGAATTGTATATTTGCCTTTCAATATTAAAAAATAATCGCCTTAAAAGGGCTCTCTCTGGCTAAGCTAAGCTTGAGTTTTAGAAAAACCTCGAGACTCCAATTTTGTACGGAACCCTCGATGGGTGAGTCCGACTCACACTTATCCGATTTTTTCTTTATTAAATTGCACCACCACATTCCAATGTAATATAAAACAGTGCTATAGTAAGAATAAATAACGATAGCTAAAGTTTTAGATTATATTAACACCCTTAAGGGGCCATTCAAGTATTACGTAAACAGTTTTTTTTTTGCAATTATTGATTGATTATATTTCCATTTCTTCGCTTTTGTGTCGAGACAAAGCGCGGACGTTCTGCCACTTAACACGCAATGCCTCCAGAATCCGGCAGAAATCGGTGGGGAACAGAGTGTCTTAACACAAGATATCCTCTGCCAATTCTAATGTGTGTGGGAAACAGCGTGAAGCTGATTAATTTATATTCTCAATACATTTCAAATAATTCTCGATACAAGTTATATATCTATTAATAATACATATATATACGTTTTATCTATATGGAGGTTAACCACGAGAGGTCAGCTTGTATCTCAATATTATAGAAATTAATATTAGGTGACCGACGCAAGGTAATTACGATGCGTTATAATTATCATAGCACTGTGGAATTGTTGAAATTGATAGAATTCAATTAAACCGACATATAGAAATGTCTGCGCGTAGTGGAATATCTGTGGTCAGTTATATTATGATATTTTAGTTTGTTATGCCTCCAGAATTCGGCGGGAAGTGGGGAACCGTCTTAATACTAGGTTCCCTCTGCTATGTGCGGAATATAGCGTGAAGCTGAAAAAAAAGAAGAAAATATATGTTATATATTTTTTATAATCTAGTACTTAAACATTTTATGCCGTGTGATCCCGGCCTAGAATAGGATCATCCTGGTACTGGTGGTGTCGTAAGAGGCGACTAAAGTACGTGTGGTAGAGTCACGTCGCCAGCAATGGCAACACGCATGGGCAGACTCGACCGGATCATTACCACCCCCGGCATTTAAAACCGGCATGAAGTAGTGGCTTTATGCCACTGCGTTTCGCATCAGGTAATGCCGGACCCCGGCGCCCAATCCATCTTAAAGGCCGGCAACGCACCTGTAGCTCCTCTGGTGTTGCACGGGGTCGTGGGCGGCGGTAATCACTTACCATCACGTGACCCGCACGCTGTTTTGCCGTGTCTTTTCCATAAAAAAAAAAAAAACTTAAACATCTTTCAAGATGTTTAAGTACTAGATTATAAGAGTAAGAATTTCAAAATCAGTATGTGAAAATTTTCTTCAACAGACATTAGAAGGCAAGACTTTTTTATGAAATTTACCTCTTCTTGGAGAGAATTTAATGACAAAATCTCCATTCTCTACCATTACTAAGCACTCATATTTAATTAACATTAACAGCACTCTTTAGATTCTGACTACTACCGACAGAATTAAATAAATGATAATTATAAATCTTGTTTGCTTTTTTTAACATCTGCTCTTACACTGAGATTCATCTTGAAATGCTGTTATAATAGCCTAATGGATGAAAAGGGCGACTCAAGATCAATCTCAGAGTTGAGTGCAATTTATAAATACGGGCCTAAGTGTCATTACGACAAAACAAGAGTACATATTATTTTTAAAGCATCTGCTTAACGAAGCCAAATAGCCAATATTGATAATTAATTATTGTTAATGTAATAAAAGCTCGAATATTTATAAATGTTTTATTTTATATAATAATATATAAATGTTTTATTTTATTCGAGGATTACCCCTGATTCCTTTTGCCTTAACCCTTATTTGGAAATGATGGCAATTTAGCCATAAGATCGCCTTTCCTACATTGCCTTTGGTTACCTTAAAAATATATGTTAAAATATATACAAAATGTACCTTAAAAATATATATTTGGTTACCTTAAAAGTAACAAATGGGGTACAGAAAGTTATAATAAAACGTTTTGTTATACAAATGATTCTTGTTTTAAGTCATAAGATCAATAGCCATTAAAGCAAAGGTAAACAGTATTTTTCTATATTTATTTTTAAACTCGAGGATTAATGACTAATTGAGCAGCAAGACAGCTAACAGTATTTATAAATAAAATAAATAAAACATCGGACTATTTTCCGTAAGCCAATTTAATATTACTTTATGTGTAATGTATTTGCAATTATTTTCATATCTTCGCTCCGGTAAGAGTATGGGTAATGTAATTATTTCCAAATTAAAAGCTACATATTAGTTACATATTTGTTGTGATTCTTTTTGTAGATAGCTATGTTTTTTTAACTTGTAGCGTTATGAACCAAGGGAACCTAATGTCAATACGTTCGTGCCTCCCCTTTCTGCCCAATTTTCGAAAGATTGAATTCGTTGAATGGCAAAACACAAAGCCAATCTTTGCCTTGCAACAAGAATGAACAAATACAAAATAATTCATCACTCGAATGAGAATCGAATTCATAATCATCACGTTTATAGTCAGATGCTATTGTGACACGACGGCCTCGATCTATTCACTTCACATGGACACACAAACTTCAATACTGTGAAATGTTGCATGAACAATAAGTCCATCATGTAGTAAATTTTGTCTATTATCACACAGTACAGTATATCGTACACAAAGACATCTCAGAATCAATTTACACACGTTATCACCGTCTTTGAGATAGGCGTTAGTTCACCGGGGACCTGGACAAGAATATATTTGTTACTGAACTATACATACATGTATCATCAAGTGGATTACAGGTTTCTATTTGCAACTTCATCTTAACTAACTATTGAATATTTAATTAAAAATTAAGATAAGATTAAATCAGCTTCACGCTGTATCCCGCAGCACGCTGTATCCCGCAGGATTGGCAGAGGACATTTAGCGTTAAGACATTCCATTTCCCCATTTAATTTAACACTCTTTTATTATTCACTTAAAAAAATATAGTTAATATAAAAAACATATTAAAATATGAAGAAAATTAGAATTATGACAATGTTTTAAAAAGAAAACGACGGGTTTTCTCTTAATTTCCGCAACACAACGCACCCACCGCGCCGCTCGTTCATCTTATTCACTTCGCGCGGCGCGACTTGCCCGCTCCACGTTTTAATTCGCCTGCGGTTTAATATGTCGGGAAATTGCGCCTACTCGCTGTTACGCGACGATTTTTTTACAAAGCAAGCCTGTGCACTTTTATACCATTTAATATTATGAGAATTCCATTTTTTTTCTAATTTTATATTTCCTACGCTGTTACTTGGCAAGTAGTTCTTTATGATGTAACGTTGTTCACTTAATTCTGTGCTTCGTTTAATTATTAAATGACATGTTCGTTACTGTGCTGGTGTTCTTTTTATACATTTCATACTGTGAGCAAATATAAATTTCAAGGTTATCCTTTTTTTTCAGCTTCTCGCTGTATTTTGCACACAGCGGGTTAAGCAAATGGCACCTAATTCAGGCACTTTTAGAAATTAAGCGAGAAACTATAATTTTCATTTAAAAATATATTAATACATTAATAGTAAAATTAATAGTATTATATTTTTTTATACTAACTATTGATTTGAGGTCATTCGTGGCGCGGGGGCACAAGTGTGTAAACTCTATTGATTGTGGGTTCGATTCCCACTCAAGGAAATAAAATTTATTTCATAAATATTTATTTCAATGTATATTTTCATTTCTTCGCTCTGGTGTCAATGCAAAGTACGGCGTTGAGTTCCGCCATCCAACAGATTTCTTCTATATCCTTTCTTATATTAATATAAATAAAAAGTAAACCTATCACTACGCTTAATGTGAAAATTAATTCTGTTTTGGGAATTGAATAACATGAGTATAACCTTTCAAACCGGGCCGCTTAAGTAAGATTAGTTTTCATAATACATGTAAATATCCTACTAATATTATAAATGCGAAAGTTTGTGAGTATGTATGGGTGTTTGTTACTCTTTTACGCAAATACTACTGAACCGATTACGATGAAATTTGGTATGTAGGTAGCTGAAGACCCAGAGTAACATATAGGCTACTTTTTATCCTGGGGGGTTTCCGCGGGATTGATCCTAATATATTGACGTGAAGTCGCGGACGGCCTCTAGTATTATATAATTGTTTTTTTTCTTTGGTTAAAGATTTTACTTTATATTAGGTTTAATTTTTACAGTGATTTTACAGTAAATGTTGTAAAACCATCAACAGAATTATTAAATTAATTATTTTATTAATTTTATTAATTGTTATTTTCCAAGGACTTGAGTATACTTGTATAGTTATTTGGTTTGCTAGTGGCCATTACATTAGATTCATGCTGTTTACCGTACTCCTAGGGTAAAGGTACTTCGTTCCCCACTTTCTGTTGAATTTGAAGGCATTGCTTCTTGAGTTGAGGAACTCAACGAAGGGTTTTTACCCTGGTGTCAGAGTGAAGCAATAAAAATATTAATAAATAATAAAATATCCCCTGAATTTTAATCAAACCTACAGCTGTCGCGTTACAGTCACACCCTTATGGGCCTGCGCAACGATGGCCTCACACGTGGCTATTACGTGTTTAAATAAAATAATATTACAAACACAACATAGTCTTAATAACGTAAAAAGCCGCTTGAAAAACACTGCGTGCGTAGCTGAAAAAAATATTTATCCAGCTTTACAACTATTAGAATTTATAACGTAAACCTAAATAAAACGTACTGCGGCAGACAGCACCATACTGTTTAACGTCAGAGCAGCTTAAGTTTAAGCCTTTCCCCGCATTACCGTATATGTAAGTAGCGGGAACCTTGTGCTTAAGATACCACGGTCCCCACTTTTCGATCAATTTTCGTGGAATTGCGTGTTTAATGTCGAAACATATGATTACAAAAAAGTAATTTATACTCGGCAATTAATAACTATATTTATAAAAGTATTTATAAAACAAGTTGATAAAACATTTAGACTATCTTACATAAGCCAGTTATATAATTTATGGATAGCTGCAGAATATGGATTTGGATTGGAATTATCTTCGTTGCCGTTCCGGTAAGTAGAGTAAGTAATTATTTCAAAATTCAAAATAACAGTAAGTATTTGAGGCCAGTCGTGAAAAACACTGCGTGCGAGCTGAAAAAAAATTTATCCAGTTAGGTTTTACGGTAGTCCAGATTGTCATTTCGGTATGCCAAGGCTTTACGGTAAACTTGTAGTCTTGACAGGCGGCGCGGAGACAAATGAAGTTATTCTTTTCACTTTTTGAGGTACGGAAACCTTACACACATGTTTAAATAAAATTCAAGCAAATACTGAAATAAAAATTAGTTTTCGTACAACAGGGTAGGCAGAGGGAAGCTAGTGTTAAGACACTCCGTTCCCCACTTTCTGCCGAATTTTGAAGGTATTAACTAAGAACTCAATGAGTTCTGCCACTCAACACGCAATACCTCCAAAATTCGGCAGAAAGTGGGGAACGGAGTGTCGAGGCAAAGCGCGGAACGCCGCGCGGAACACCAGAGCGAAGAAATGGAACTATAAATTTAAGTAAATATTTCATCTCCTCGAGTGGGATCGAACCCACAACCAGTTGGTTTTACAGTCACACTTTGTGCCACAGCGCTACGCCTGGCCTCAAATACTTTAACGTGGCATTTAATTTTGAAATAATTACATTACTCATACTTACCGGAACGGGCAAACGAAGATAATTCCAATCCAAATCCATATTCTGCAGCTATCACATAAATTAATAGTAAACTGGCTTATGTAAGATAGTCTAAATGTTTTATCAATTTGTTTTATAAACACTTTTGTAAATATAGTTATTAATTCCCGAGTATAAATTACTTTTTTGTAATCATATGTTTCGACATTAAACACGCAATTCCACGAAAATTGATCGAAAAGTGAGGACCGTGGTATCTTAAGCACAAGGTTCCCGCTACTTACATATACGGTAATGCGGGGAAAGGCTTAAACTTAAGCTGCTCTGACGTTAAACAGTATGGTGCTGTCTGCCGCAGTACGTTTTATTTAGGTTTACGTTATAAATTCTAATAATTGTAAAGCTGGATAAATATTTTTTCCAGCTACGCAGTGTTTTTCAAGCGGCTTTTTACGTTATTAAGACTATGTTGTGTTTGTAATATTATTTTATTTAAACACGTAATAGCCACGTGTGAGGCCATCGTTTTGCAGGCCCATAAGGGTGTGACTGTAACGCGACAGCTGTAGCTTTGATTAAAATTCAGGGGATAGTTTATTATTTATTAATATTTTTATTGCTTTACTCTGACACTAGGGTAAAAACCCTTCGTTGAGTTCCTCAACTCAAGAAGCAATGCGTTGAAAAATTCAACAGAAAGTGGGGAACGAAGTACCTTTACCCTAGGAGTACGGTAAACAGCATGAATCTAATGTAATGGCCACTAGCAAATCAAATAACTATATAAGTACACCCAAGTCCTTGGAAAATAACAATTATTAACATAATTAATTTGAAAAATTTGTTGATGGTTTTACAACATTTACTGTAAAATCACTGTAAAAATTAAACCTAATATAAAGCAAAATCTTTGATCAAAGTTACAATTATATAATACTAAAGGCCGCCCCCGACTTCACGCATTCAGTTTTCAGAAGCGATAAATGTATCTATTTTCAATAAGGAATCAATCCCACGGGATCTCCGGGATAAAAAGTAGCGTATATGTTATTCTGGGTCTTTAGGTACCTACATACCAAATTCCATCGTAATCGGTTCAGTAGTATATGCGTGAAAGAGTAACAAACACCCATACATACTCACAAAATTTCGCATTTATAATATTAGTAGGATATTTACATGAATTATGAAAACTAATCTTACTTAAGCGGCCCGGTTTGAAAGGTTATACTCATGTTATTCAATTCCCAAAACAGAATTAATTTTCACTTTTAAACGTAGTGATAGGTTTACTTTTTATTTATATTAATATAAGAAAGGCTCTCACGCAATTTACTTATTTTGATTTTTTTTAGCTTCACGCTGTCTCTCAGACAGAGATAGAAGAAATCTGTTGCATGGCGGAACTCAACGCCGTACTTTGCATCGACACCAGAGCGAAGAAATGAAAATATACATTGAAATAAATATTTATGAAATAAATTTTATTTCCTTGAGTGGGAATCAAACCCACAATCAATAGGGTTTACACACTTGTGCCCCCGCGCCACGAATGACCTCAAATCAATAGTTAGTATAAAAAAATATAATACTATTAATTTTACTATTAATGTATTAATATATTTTAAAATGAAAATTATAGTTTCTCGCTTAATTTCTAAAAGTGCTATAATTAGGTGCCATTTGCTTAACCCGCTGTGTGCAAAATACAGCGAGAAGCTGAAAAAAAAGGAAAGACAACCTTGAAATTTATATTTGCTCACAGTATAAAATGTATAAAAAGAAAACAAGCACTGTAACGAACATGTCATTTAATAATTAAACGAAGCACAGAATTAAGTGAACAACGTTACATCATAAAGAACTACTTGCCAAGTAACAGCGTAGGAAATATAAAATTAGAAAAAAAAATGGAATTCTCATAATATTAAATGGTATAAAAGTGCACAGGCTTGCTTTGTAAAAAAATCGTCGCGTAACAGCGAGTAGGCGCAATTTCCCGACATATTAAACCTCAGGCGAATTAAAACGTGGAGCGGGCGAGTCGCGCCGCGCGAAGTGAATAAGATGAACGGTGGGTGCGTTGTGTTGCGGAAATTAAGAGAAAACCCTTCGTTTTCTTTTTACAACATTGTCATAATTCTAATTTTGTTCATATTTTAATTTGGTATTATGTTTTTATAATAACTTTTGCTTTAATGACGCCAGTCGTAGCGCAGAGGCACAAGTACAAGACTGTAAAACTTAGTTGTGGGTTCGATCCCCACTGAGGAATATTTCATATATATATTTATTTAAATTTATATTTCCATTTCTTCGCTCTGGTGTCGAGGCAAAGCGCGTCGTTGAGTTCTGCCACTCAACACGCAATGCCTTCAGAATTCGGCGGAAAGAAATGTCTTAGGTTCCCTCTGCCTACCTTGCTGTGTACGGGATACAGCGTGAAGCTGATTACATTACATATATTGTAGATATGATAATTCGTTGCATAATATTCGAAGATTCATTAATTCCTTTTCAGAAAAGTGAACTCTTATTGCTGAGGCCATCGCCACTTACAAGGACTGCATCTCATTGTTATGGGTCGGACGCACTGGTTATGGGTTCAATCACTACTCCAGAGGATGCTTTATTTTCATTTTTCTATTGTAAAAGACAAATTCGGCGTTTAGTTTTGTTACTCAACTCACCGTGTCTATGATTCGGGATAGAACTATGAAGTAGCTAGATTTTAATCTTACCTAGATTTTTTCGGCCTAAAAAAAATAGAATTTTACAAATTCTATTGTCTATATTTGTCTTCAATTTCAATATATCTTTAAAAAAATGAGAAAACCACTACTCATATAATATTAAATTAAATATAACACCCAACATTATTCAATTAGAAAAGAAATACCGCAGAAAGATACTTGGCAATTAAATAATTTCGTCAATTTGCTAGAACTAAGACAAACGAATGAATCGCAAGTTCTCGTGAGAAGAACACGAACATCTTGTCACGCTGAGATTATTAATCACATAAACGTATAAAAGTACTTTTTTGTCTTCTTATTTTCTTTAAGTATTATATTCATTTCTTTATTCAAATGACAAGATATTTATTATGGCGACACTTAAAAAGATGATATATATATCTTTCAAAAATTGTTACATTTTTTTCTAAAAAACGAAAAGTGCATATATTTATATGCGTATCCAAACATTAAATAACGGTGTTATTTAATGTGTTCGGTGTTCAGTTCCGCTACTCAACACGCAGTGCCTCTAGAATTCGGCGGAAGGTGGGGAGCGGAAAAATCTTAATGGGAACGGAGCGACTAATAATTAGGCTTCCAGGTTCCCTCTGCTTATTCTTCTATGCATGGTATACATCATGAAGCTAACAAAATCAAAACACGGAGAGTTACCTGAGAACCTTCTTAACTTTATTACAAACAAAAGCCCATGACTACGTTTAATTTGAAAATTAACTCCGTTTTGGGAATTGAATAACATGAATATAGCCTTTCAAACAGGGCCGCTTAAATAAGCTTAGTTTTCATAATTCATGTAAATATATTATATAATTGTAACTTTAGTTAAAATTCTTGTTTAACTTTATATTGAGTATGCCTTTTACAGTGATTTTATAGAAACTTTGTAAAAACATCACAGTAGAAATTTGGTGTTACTTCAATTTTGCTATTTCATCTGGATGACCCTTGGTGGCTCTTTGTTTTCAAAGACTTGAGTGTACTTATTTAGTTATATGGTTTGCTAGTAGTCGATTTTTTCGTGGCATTGCGTGTTTAGTGCTGAGAGCGAAAAAAATAAAATATTAATATATAATAATTGATTCCGTCGAGTGGGGATCGAACCCACAACCAGTCGCGTTTACAGTCACACACTTGTGCGCCACGACTAGCCTCTATTCTGGCTTAGATAAAATTATATTACAACTACAACATTCGTATTACAAGTGCGATAGCCGTTTGAAAGCAAACACCGCGTGCTTAGCCAAACACAATATATATTCAGCTTATAACCATTAGAAATTATACTTATACTGAATTTCAATAAAAGGTACAGCAGGCAGTTTAAGGTCAGAGCAATTTCGCGTCTTTACCGCATAACTGTATAGGTAGCGGGAACCTAGTTTTCGAGATAATCCTTGTACCTCATTTTCCGTAAAATTTCGAGACATTGCGTGTTTAATGTACAAAAAGGTAATATCCATTAACATTTAAAATTAAACAAAATGTAACTCGGAAGTATCTATATAATATCAGGGTTCTCAATCGAAACCACATTCTGTAATTCCATCGCGGTTAGCCGCATACGAAGTCCTCCCCTGTTAGAAATAACTGCTGGCCAGAGTTATGGAGGGTGGCACATCGGACCATGTTTATTAGGACGTTAATAGAAAAGCTTAAGAAATAATTGAAATGTTTTAAAACAATTTTAAAGTAATAAAAAAGAATTTTCTGAGTATGTAATATTTCTCTGTACACTTCTGTAAGTATGTCTACTATAAGTGATTAAAATACATTTTTGAATACTGCTTTGTAAATATTCAACGCGAAATCTCGAATTGGGAAGATCAGTCATCTCCCCAAAAAAAAAACTCTATCCGGCTTCGTGAAAAAATACTTGAACGGGGTATAACCAGACAAGCGTCTGTTCGGCTCGTCCTGCGAGGGTTCCGTACAAAAATTTACCACTAATGTATAGTTTTCATATTTTTTTCTGAACTCGTTAGCTACCTGTAGATGTAAGCTGCCAAATTTTATAGGTCAACCGGAAGTACCCTTTTAATTTCGATTCCCTGTATAGTGTCGAAATAGCATTAGATTTTTTTCAGGAGATCATGAGACCATAGATCTGAGTATATAGTTTGAATTTCAACTCAATATCTCAAAGTATTCCTGAGATAAAGGTTCTTGACAGACAGACAGAGATAAGGGTTCCCTTTTTCCTTAAAAGGAAAAGCACTCTAAAAATTATTATGCACATTGTATTTACATTAGAATGAAATATAAATATTACTAGATTTCATTGGGGTCGTCGTGGACTTATCTGTAAACATTGTTGCGGGTTCGATTTCCACTCGATGGAATGAATTATTTTCATTTTCTCTCTCTGGTAGGAACACAAAGCACACCGTTGAGTCCCACTGCTCAACACATTATGTTCCGAAAGTTGGTGGTGGTGCGTGAAGAATGGAGTGTCTTGACATTAGGTTCCTTTTGCCTATCCTGTTCTAAGCGGGATACAGTGTAAAGCTAATAAAACTCATGTTAATTATATAAATGTAAAGTTAATGGAAGTATTCAACTTGTGTCAGTATCGTTACAACCACAATGTCGCAGTAAACATGAATTCAACTAGTGCAACGGTGGTTGCGGTTTCGATAAACAAGTACGACGGATATATGGGCTGTGTATTTTTAATTTGTTCGTGGTTTTGTAACAAATTAATTATGAAGCTGTATAATGTTCTTGCATTGCAATGTTTCTTGCTTTTAAGTAAAAATGTATAAAAATATTACATAAGAATTTTTTTTTCTACCTGCTCGCAGGTTCGCCCCCTTGAACTATACAAATATCAAAAAATTCAATAGCCTCTTCTCACCAGTGCACTGCAATACCTCCTAAATCGACGGAATATGGGGAACGAAAATATCTTGACATTAGGTTCGACTTTTTTGCTATGTGCGGAATATAGCGTGAAGCTAAAAAAATATCCATATAAAACTTTTCCGTTAATAAATACAATATACGACGCCCAGCTACTACTACTTCACGCTTTATCCCTAGCCCGCTAGGGATAAAGCGTGTAGCTAGTCAGAGAGAACGGAGCGCCAGACGCTACGGTCTCTACATACCTCTTTCGCCTCGTCCACTGTCATTAACTTCTTCATACATGCCCTCCGGGGGATCCTCATGATTTTTACGTGACCTTCCTCCAGTATCTTTGATACTGTGTTTTCGAAGGTCAACCGAGGTCTCCCCCTACCTCTCTTACCACTTTTACCATGCTGGGTTATAGAAAACTAAAATATAATATCTATATAATTTTGTTGGGAAGTGTAGAGGAGGATTCATATAAAATATCCAGAAAAATCTACCGGAACAGGAATACAATAAATTTTTACTTTTTATATTAAACACAAACAAAATTTGATCATTCACATACTTATATTTTATAGAAACAGCCATTTTCGTTCACGAATTCTAATATAAATAACGAACTGAAAAGCTAACAAGTGAGCGAGTTACGCTTACACACACATGTGTAGTTGTCTTAGAAACTTAACTTTCTGGTTACGTCTTAGGAGGAAACTTGAATTCAACGGAAAGCAATTTTAATCATGTCACCTAATTAAAATTACTGAATTCGGTTAGACCAATATGCGGGATTTGCTTACTAAATCTGGACTCATGCAGTTTAAGTTCTTAGGAATTACAATAAGTAGATTTGGCAATTCACTATATTGAGGCCATCTTGGTGCAAGGGTGTGGCTATAACTCGACGGTTGTAGGTTTAATTACCACTCAATTATTTTTTTTTATTATTTATAAATATCTTCATTTCTTCACTCTGGCACCAAGGTACAAGCCCGGCGTTGAGTTGCTCTACTCAATACGCAATGCCTCGAATAAAACCGACCTAGTATTAAGACACTCCGTTCCCCCCTTTCTGCCTCATTCCAGAGGCATTGCGTGTTGAGTGGTAGAACTCAACGCTACGCTTAACCTTGACAGAGCGAAGAAATGGAATTATAAATTTAAGTAAATATTTCATCTCCTCGAGTGGGGATCGAACTCATAACCAGTCGGTTTTACAGTCATTTCGTGCCGCTGTGCCACGCCCGGCCTCGAGACTTTTTCAAATCTTTTGTAATAAATATAATATTTAAGGTAAACACGTTTTTAAATGAATAAAATTTAAGCAAAAACAATCTATCAAAGCACAAATTCGTTTTTTCGATACTAAAAAATGGAACATCAACACTGTAATTAAGGATGCCACCCGAGCCTGAGCTCGCCAGCCTTTAATATAAACGTTAGAACAAATTAATTTCGTCAATCTTCTCTACTCTCCTTGATACAAGAAATAACTTGAAAAATTGGGTGAAATTATTAATGTTATTAATATTAATAATTACGAAAGAAAGTTTATGAATTAAAATAAAAAAAATATTTTATTTTCACGCTGTATTTTTTTTTATTTTACTGTTGTCAATCATAAAGTTCCAATAATATTACTATAAAAGTTACAAAAAAAATATTTATTTACATTTATTTCGACATACATACGTCATGTAGATATTGTTTGACGAAGAAAAAATATTTCTAAAAAATATGGAATAAAAAGATGTATATATATATTTTCTCATTTATCAAAAAATAATTAGGCCAGTCGTGGCGCAGCGGCACAAAATGTGACTGTAAAACTGACTGGTTTTGTGTCCGTCCCCACTCGAGGAGATGAAATAATTACATAAATTTATATTTCCATTTCTTCGCTCTGGTGTCGTTGAGCGGCGTTGAGTTCTGCCACTCAACACGCAATGCCTCCAGACTTAAGCACAAAGTGGGGAACAGAGTACTTAACACTAGGTTCCCTCTGCCTACCCTGCTGTGTGCGGGATACAACGTGAAACTGATAAAAAAAAGAATATTTTGTTATATCTTTATCTTTATAAATATATATCTACAAATTTACTAGATTTGGCAGCAACTACGTTAACTGACTTTAGATTTTAGCCAAATAGTAGTTACAACTGATTTACAAGAGGGTCTGCCAACCAAGACCGATTTCTAAGGCAGAGAAACTGTGACATCTCTATATTCACTATATGGTGCTATTTTGCTCTGAGCCGGCTTGAGGCTGCCATTAGGGAACGCCCGAGTCGTCATCTGATTTGCCTATTGATCTGTTTATTATTAAAGATGTTGAATGTTGATTTAATATTAAAATATATAGATAATATTATATTAATATTCTAATAAATTATAATTACATTAACGTTTTAACTTAATTTCTTAGAAAATAATCTCACACGGAGAACGTCAGCGTCACAGCATTTCACTTCAAACGCGACGATTGTGGGTTCGATTCTGACTGGGAGTAATGATTTTTTTCATATCCTCGGTGACAAGACAAAGCCCGGAGCATAAAATGGGTTCCACCACTCAACACGCAATGGCTTGAAAATTGTACAAAACATAGGAAACAGAATGTCTCAACACTCTATCATATAAAAAAATCTGAAGAAAACATCTGTACTATAAACGCGGCAGGCTGTGGGTTCGATTCCCGTTCGATAATATCAAATACTTTATATTTTCATCAATGTGCTCTGGTAACAAAAAAAATAAAAGATCATCGACCTGTGTTGAAATCAGTAACCACGAGACCAAAGTTTTCAAAAATTTACAAACGAAAATACAAACGGCCCGTTAATAAGGAAAGGATCACTTAAATTATTCAGATTATGTGAAGATAATATAAAGTAAGAATAAGATAGAAACTTTTGGTGGCGGTTCCCGAAATCCATTTCCAACTTAAACAGATCTTTTTATCAAGTTTTTTCTTTCTCAGGAGAAAATTTTTTGTGTCATATCATAGGGTCATCACTAACTCTCTTATTTAAATACTTTTTGTAATTATAAAGATTTCGACTTACTTTGTTGGTAAAACCTGTGATATAATTATAACTTATTAATTTTCTTTAGGCCAGTCGTAGCGCAGCGGCACGAAGTGTGATTGTAAAACCGACTGGTTGTGGGTTCGATCCATACTCGAGGAGTTGAAATGTTTACTAAAATTTATATTTCCATTTTCTTCGCTCTGGTGTCAAGGCTAAGCGCTGCGTTGAGTTCTGCCACTCAACACGCAATGCCTCCAAAATTCGGCAGAGAGTGGGGAACGGAGTGTCTAAAACACTAGGTTCCCTAATATTATAACAACATATGCTTATATTTATGTGATTTAAGCTTCAAGTACATATTTTCATGAAATTCTATTATACTCTCTAGATATAAAGTACAAAATATTATCCTTGTTCCGTTAAAAGAAAGTTATAAAATAAAATAAATAAATTAGCTTCATGTTGTATCCCGCACACAGCAGGATAGTCAGAGTGAACCTAGTGTTAAGACACTCCGTTCCCCACTTTCTACCGAATTTTCGGAGGCATTGCGTGTTGAGTGGCAAAACTCAACGCCGCGATTTTGCCTCGACACTAGAGCGAAAAAATGGTAATATAAATTTATGTAAATATTTCATCTCCTCGAGTGGGCATCGAACCCACAAACAGTCGGTTTTACAGTCACACTTTGTTCCACTGCGTCACGACTGGCCTCGAACTGGCGTATAATTTATATAAAAAACATTAAGTCCACGAAGTAATAAATATTTATTAAGACGATGGAGTAACATCGGAGATGAATTGAAATATTTATATATCAATAAATACCTCGACGCAATTAAACTTTACAATATCGTATATTGAAAAGTACCTTTTATACCGTAAAGTTGACCTACTTTTAGAAAATTTTGCTTGATATCTTAATATCTCGTTGTATCCCGCTCCCAGCAGGGTAGACAGAGAGAAATGTCCTAGTGTTAAGACACTCCGTTCCCCAATCTCCTCCGAATACTGGAGGCATCCCATGCTGAGTGACGTAATTCATCGCCGCGCTTTTGCCTCGTCATCAGAGCGAAGAAATGAAAATATAAATTTAAATAAATATATTATTTCCTCGAGCGAGGATCGAACCCACAACCAGTCGCGTTTAAAGCCACAATTGGTGCCTCTGCGCTACGACCGACCTCTCGACAAATATTCCTATCTTATATGTCTTTTCTAAGAAACAAACAGAATTTTCATGCAAATCACTCCACAGGTTACAGAACTGCTGTTCACTGAGCATGAAGCATGTGCACAAGGAGTTAGAATCTTGACCTACCCTCGAGAATAGACACTCGAACGCAGTGTGCACGTGAAGGAACTTGGAAAATTGATTCCCGAGCGCCGCTCTGTTCATCGACGTATTGTGTGGAAGATTAAATCTTGAATTTATTTTATTTTCAATTTAGATGGCGTTATTGTGAATGGATTTCTGAAGCGGTTTTAAAACTTTTTTGTATAGATATAATAAATTTTCATTTTCTGAAATTTTCTTTATGATAAATTTAATTCGATTGTAACTTTTGTGCGTACCTTGGACGATAAATAGTTTAAGGATGTATATTCTTACGTATATTCTTATGTAAAAATTTCAGGTTTTCCATAAAGCTCATAACTCCATCTTTTGTATTTATTAAATAAATTTCATATCTTAACACAAACCTAGAAAGAAATTACATAATCTATTTTAACCAAGAAAACATATTAAAAAATATATGGCTTTAACTTTCACAGTCTATAATTGCAAGAACTTGTTAACTCAAAGATGATCTACTTTAATGAGCTGAAACAATTGTAAACTGTTCCATGAATCCGATTCAAGCATATTAAGTAAAATTATTATAATATGAACTAGTAGGTGGGCACGACGCCAGCTCTACGGACGGTTATATTATTACAGTCCTAACATTTTCGTTTCCGCGACAATTCTACCCAGCTGGCTCACATATCTCATCTTATTTGTTATATTGACTTTTACGGTTTGATTCATTTTTATTACTTTATTATTATTTCCATAATTTTGTTAAGTGTAACTATGTTAGAATACGGCGGAGAGTGGGAAATGGAGTGTCTTAACACTAGGTTCTCTCATCTTGTTGTGTGCAGTACATAGCGTAAAGCGGATTTTTTATGTTATTTTAATTATTATATAGAGATAGATAAGCATGTAAAATGATTCTGTTTTTTTCATATTGTATGCGAGATAAAAGAAAGGAACAATAAAAGCCAACACTTTTTTACAAACGTGTAACATCTGGAAAGCGAATTGACTGTGGCCAAAAAATTTACCGAGAACCAAGCATCAGTGAAACAGTTTTAGACCCGACAAAAAGTACATTTTGGCAGCAATATGCAAATTTTAGGTACTTTTATAAAAAGTAATATTATGTAGGTATAAAATATATTATTTTCTTATGAGATTTTATGAAATTTCAATAATTAAATAATAATTATTTATTTAATTGACGAATGTTATCTAATTGTTCTAAGGTGAAATCTCGTACATTAAGGTAGTCGTAAAAAATTGTAACGTATCAACAAAATATATATTTATGTATATGTAACTATTCATTAAGTATTATATTCTATAGATATAAAATCGGTAATTAAATAAAAATTACTGATAAATAAAATGTAACAAATATATAATATGCTGCTATTTTTTCTTGATCAGTACCTTATTTCTCTGTTTCTATCTTTTCTGAACAAAAAATCAATTTCAAAATTTCACTGTAAATAACGAACTATACAAAGATATAAATAAAGGTAAAATATATCCAAAAAACGCTTTCATATTTTTATATCTTTTCCAATATAAACAGATTCTGGAAAATCACGCGAATTATAATCAATCTATTTCCAGAGCAATAGAAAAATATTATTACAATATATGAAATAATACTATCTATCTATATTTCAATTGAATACTTCATTTTAATACTGGCAGAAATATTTCATCAAACAATCAGTATTGGATTGCTTCCGAAGAATCACTTCGAGAAATTTAATAAAAGTAACATTCGAATTGATATTAAAAATTCGGACCAATGAATAATATTCTGTATCTTTGAAACGGCAAACTGAAATATCTGTTAAATTACGAAATTGGCTAAGTGGATATTACATTGCAGCGTAAAGAATTTTGTAAATATCCTTTTAAAATTTTGCTTGCACTTGTGAAAGCGATTCATTCGTGTTATCTTTTTGAAGATTTTAAACTCGCTTAAAAATAAGTGTATATTAATATACGTTTTAATCAGCTTCACGCACACAGCAGGGTAGACAGAGGGTACCTAGTGCTAAGACACTCCGTTCCCCACTTTCTGTCGAATTCTGGAGGCATTGCGTATTGAGTGGCAGAACTCAACGCCGCGCTTTTGCCTCGACACCAGAGCAAAGAAATGGAAATATACATTTAAATAAATATTTCATCTCCTCGAGTGGGGTCGAACCTACAACCAGTCGGTTTCACAGTCACATTTTGTGCCCCTGCGCCACGACGGTGCTAATATACGTCTTAATATATACGTCTTAAGACGGACGGCAATATACGTCTTAATTTTTATATATTCTATTGATTGTAACAACAGTTGGTGACTAACTCTGGTCGAGGCCAAGCGCGGCGTTTAGTTTCGCTACTTAACATGCGTCTTACCGTCAGTCAGACAGTACCTTAATACTAGGTTGTCTCTGCCTACCCTGCTCCTGATAAAATACAGGGTCAAACTGAAAAATAATGTAAAATATACAAGGTAAAAAGAATAGTAGAAAAGTATATTGAATCTAATGAAAGATGGACGTATAATATGTTCAACTATACTCATTGTCTGCTACAATGAGTATCGTTGAACACATTTTCTTCTCCATTGTATAATAATCTTAGTGAAGTTAGCAATATAATTAAAGTACTTACAACCGAGTTTGAAGATTGTATCCTTGCAAATTTCTAGGAAACTTGTAAAATGCTATGCGGTACCTTTTAATTGTATAATTTGAGTTTCTTTGTCTTTATTTGGGAAGCTCTTCAGATGGAAACTGCAGAAGTTTGCAACGAGCTCCAAAAATTAAACAATAATATAATTTAATAATAGTTACATTTTATATACATCAATTGATACATACGGACGGACAGAAGAGGTATCTCATCGCGAGTTTCAATTTCCTATATAAACAAGGGAAATTTTGTATTTTTATTTGAAATTTTGTTGCTCTTAAGCAACAACTAACTATTAACTTGATCAATATATAAACCAATATACTAATATGTATAATCTTATACGAAATGAAATGATCTATAAGAATATTTTTCTCACTCACCAATACATCTCATTAAAACTACAGAGTAAAATCGGAATAGATGCCCCATGTTTTCTAATTGCCCCTCCCTACATTTATTTCAATGAGACCAGTAGTGACGCAGGGCCCAAGAGGGTCACTATAAAGGTTGCGGGTTCGATTCCCACGAGATGAAATCGAATATATAATATTTTCATTTCTTCGCTCTGATGTCAGTAGCGGCAAAGGACGGCGTTGAGTTTCAGCCTCTTAAATCGCAATGCCTTCAGAATTGGGCAGGAAACGGAGAACAGAGTTTCTTAACACTAGATACTTTCTGACTAACCTGCTGCGTACGGTATGAAGCGTGACATTGCAAAAAAAAAATAACACAAAAAAGAAACATTGATTATTTTAACGACCATACATTACAAGAAGCCTAAAAATGATTTTGGTATATTTTAAGACATATCTGTAACATATCGTTAAAAATAGTTACAAATAAATACACGTTATAAAAAATAACGAGCTACTGTTTTCCTCTCCATCGTTCCTAACCCTAATTGATGGCCATCGATATTATAAAACGTATCAACCGACTGAACATACCCTCGGAATTTCCATGTTTAATAGAACGGAAAAACCCCAACCCTTTATTCCTTTATTTGTTATATTCGAATTGAAATTTGAATGAATCATTTCTACTATTGGACTTCATGTATAGATAGATAGATAGTGATTTAAAGTATGTTGTCTTATGGATTTTCATTATTTTGGAATCTTTATAGTCCAGGTACTTCCCTGTATACAGATGCGTCTTGTTATAAATAAATTATATTTATTTTCTATTTAATAAATTATATATATTTTCTATCGTCTCAGCTTTACGCTGTATCCCGACTAAAATAGAGTAGGCAGAGGGAACCTAGTGTTAAGACAGTTTGTAGTCGCACGCCGAGTATTTCTAGGCATTGCGTATTGAGATGCGGTACTCAACGCAACGCTTTTGCCTTGGTGTCAGAGCGAAGAAGTGAAAATATTATGATTTTTTTTAACCCCTATCGTCACGAATAAAATATACTAAAAAAATAATCGCTTTCATATATAAATTTTGACAATGTTAATTAAATTTAGAGTGTGTAAAGAAAATTTTATTTATAACATATTAAAGCCCAATAACAGATATAGACATATAAGTTTAATATACATAATAACATAAGTATTGCCGTAGGTACGTCGATTGCAAGGCAGTCTCTTTATAACTACGGAACTCTGAGGTTAACCGCTATGGAATTAACCGGTACAAGCGGGTAATTACATTACAGCGCATCCATCGATTTGTAAATAGTTTAAATGAATTAAATAAATTAAATTCTTCTTTGATTTCAGGCCAGTCGTGGCGCAGGTGCACACACTGTGACTGTAAAATCTACTTGTTGTGGGTTCGATCTCTACTCGAGGAAATGAAATATTTATTTACATTCATATTTTAATTTTTTCGCTCTGGTGTCAAGGCAAAGCGCTGTGTCGAGTACCGCCACTCAACACGCAATGTCTCTCAAAATGGGGAACGGAGTGTCTTAACACTAGGTTCCCTCTGCCTACTCTGCTGTGTGCGGAATACAGCGTGAAGCTGAAATACTTCTTTGATTGTACAATTAGCGGGTGACGTCACAATTTAGTAAATATTTAAAAGTATTGGACGTCTGATTGTAAATAAATGTTTTGGGTTTAATCTCGCTTAGACAGGCATATATTTAAGATAGTCTCATGATGTCGAACATTTCCATCTATTATTTTTCCTGAAAAAACATTGCCCTGATTACCTGAAACAGGTGGTTGTAATTTCTTTTTCACAATATATTAAAGATAATTATTTCGAATTCACTATTATTTTTTGTTTAAAATTAATAAACACGTATAAATATATTAAATATTCAATTATTCCAAGATATAGCTACTTTTACACTGAAGCACTTATTTATTTCTAAAAGCTCTAAAGTGCTAGGCTTTATAACAGTTTGGGAGCCTTTCCCGGTCCTGAAAGTTTGCATCAGCACACTTTTAACAAAGCTTCTATAAAGTCCTTGCGGTACCCTTTAATCGAATTTAAAGAGTACTTCCCTACAGATACTCTTGAAACTTTCAACACAAAACTTGAACATTTTCTCCGCCTACTGAACTAGAACGAACTTGAAAAATGTTGTACCTAGTAGTAGTACTTGGTACATTTTTATTCGATTCGTAGTAGCACTCTAGCTCTATTCAATAACGCTACAATTGATATTGTACGTACAATGAAATTATTATTTGATTTAGTCTCTAACATCCAATATATTTTTTTATTAACTTTAATAAGAGCATAAAACAAATTGGTTTTTCAAAATTGTAATAACTAAATAATAACGTTGTAAGTAAAGAGTTCACGCTGTGTCCCGCACACAAAAGAGAAGGCAGAGTAAACATAGTGTTAAGACACTCCGTTCCCCACTTTTCGCCGAATTTTGAACTCATTTTGTGATGAGTGGCGGAACTCAACGCCATGCTTTGCCTCGATACCTTAGCGCAGAAATGGAAATATAAATTTAAATAAACTCTATTTAAATTATATTTCTATTAAAAAAAAATTAAATAAATAAATAATAATTTATAAAATTAATTGTAAATTAAAAAAAAATCGAACCCACAACCAATCGATTGTACAGTCACATTTTGTGCACTATTTAACATTTATCTCTTTAAAATATATTTCATTATGTCAAGCTCAACAAAATCGAAATTAATTGAAACATGTAGTAACACTAAAATGAAAATATGATAGCCAATTAATATACTATTACAATATTTTGTAATATAAAAAGGTACAAATAGTATAAACCATATTATTTTTTCAATATACGATCGTCACGTCGTCAATATGAACATTACATGAAATTGAAATGTTTTGTTCGTATAACTCTATATTTATAGCTCTTGTGTATTATTTATTTCTAAATTTCTTATTTGACGTTCAATCAGAGGTTCGTTGTGGAAATAATGGTGAGTTTACACTAAGGTGATGAGATATTTTAATTGAATAGTCAAGAAGTAAAAAATAAATAAATCAGCTTCACGCCTTATACCGCACACAGCAGGGTAGGCAGAGGGAACCTAGTGTTAAGACACTCCGTTTTCACGCCGTATTCTGGAGGCATTGCGTGTTAGGTGGCAGGACTCAACGCCACGCTTTGTCTCGACACTAGAGCAAAGAAATGGAAATCTAAATTTAAGTAAATATTTTATCTCTTCGAGTGGGGATCGAACCCACAACCAGTCGGTGTTACAGTCACACTTTGTGCCTCTGCGCCACGACTGGCCTCTTTAATAAATACAATTAAATATAGTTCAAATATAAGAAGAAAATGTATACATGTACATATATAGCCGTCACATCGTGGTGACTAACTGACGTCTAACTGTAAGCGTGATAGTTGTGGGTTCCATCACCATTCGGGGGAATGATTGTTTTTAAATGATTATCATTTTTCTACTGTGATAGACTAAGCGCGACATTGAGTTCCTCCATTAAACACACAAAGAAAGTAGAAAATGACATGCCTTAACACTAGGTTCCTTCTTTGTAATCATTGGTTCCACCAATGCGAAAAACGTGAAGATGCTTTTAACTTTAACTCTTTTACAGACACGGATATCGAACTGCCACCAAATTGGCCGTGTGATTGGAACAGCGGGAACATACCGTATACCTTTAACTTCTATTTACAAAGTATGTGATAGAATTGTAACTTATTCATTAGATTTCATCGATTCCATCGGCCAGCTTATAAAAATAAGCATAAAATTTGAATCAGTCAGGAAGACGGAGAGAGACGCTTTAGATACCATGTTGAAAATATTCTGTATAATCAAATTAAGCTTTACACAATTCGAATTTTTTCCAATATTAATTATTTGCTTGTTCTTAGTAGTATCCGGCACACAGATATATCCGGCACACGGATAAGTAGAGCGAACCTGGAAACGCAGTCTTAACACTCCGTGTCCCTTAAATTCACACTGTCCGCCGAATTCTCGGGTTTGCCTTGTCACCAGAACGAAGAAACAAAATATTAAATAATTCCCCCAGTTGGATTGAACCCATAACCATTGTATTTACAGTCACACATTTGTACTCCTGGGCCACGACGGCCTTTAAATTAATTATGTATAAATTAATTCGTATCCATACTTATTTTAAATAGACCCGAACCGACTTGTCAGCATCATCAAAAGAGGCATCAGACATTTAGAAGAAAGATCCTGTTTAAAATTCATAGAATACAGTCCTATTAGTTTAGCGAAAACTACCAATTCCACGTATATTTACTTTACGTACTCGGATGTATTGGAAGATTGCTGTCTTCCATTCTTCAGGAACTACACTCGAAGAAGAGTATGTATTATTATTATGTGCATTAGATAGATATATATCCTATTAATCCTATTAATATTATAAATATGAAAGTTTGTGAGTATGTATGGATGTTTGTTACTCTTTCACGCAAATACTACTGAACCGATTACAATGAAATTTGGTATGTACGTAGCTGAAGACCCAGAATAACATATAGACTAGTTTTTATCCCGGGAGTTCCCGCGGGATTGATTCCTAATTGAAAATAGATACATTTATCGCTTCTGAAAACTGAATGCGTGATCTAGCAGCACGTCGTTGACGGTTGTGTCCGTTTGGCGAATTTTCAGTTTTTATAATTGCGCATTGACCTAATATCCAGGTCCAAGATTAGGTTATTGGCAGATTGTTTTTTGTGTGATACTTATTTATTTTTTTTTTTTTAAACTTACGGAAGCGTGGTTCTTTTTTTTCTAATTGGCTAATTAGAATTGTTTTTTGCCTATTAATTACTATGAAGCAACAATTTTAATTAAATAGATAAGTCTTGCATTTTAAAGATATTACGTGTTTCTGTTAAGAAAAGTCCTTCATTTTTTTTAATTCCAACAATAGGAGCATACTGCAGCAGCTACCGATAGACTTATAATTAGAGCTCTGCCATACATAGTTACCATATTTCTTATGTTGATAATATTGTTACGTTATCGCACGCGACTTCGTCCGCGTGAAAACCCTATGTTTTCACGCGGACGAAGTCGCGTGCGGCCTCTAGTACATAGATATATCTATTTTCACGCGATATCCCGCTTTTAGATAGATATAGAAAGGCAGGGGATCAGTGCCACACAATTCTCCCAGGACGAAGATTTCTCCAATAAGAATAATTAATTCGTAAATAATTGATTAATGAATCCAACCTGCAACCATGCCGCTGTCAAAAAAATTACAATATAAATAAATTGATATGTAGAATTTCCATTCTCTTTAGTCTATTACTCATATTTTTTTGTATGTTTTGATCAAATGATGAATTCATGCCATAAACTGGTGAGAGTTGAAAATTATAAAATATAAAACCGTTTCACTTATTTTCTTAAATTATTAATTCACATACTTATTAAAAGCTAACAAAAAAAGAAAATGGATTATCATTTTCTTTTTTTGTTAGCTTCATGCTGAAATCAGTAGAGGGAGTCTAGTCCACTTTCTCTACTCTCTGCCCTCCACTTTCCGCCGTATTCAGATTTTCTCTTTTATAAAGCATTGTGTGTTGAGTAGCAAAACTCAATGCTGCGCTTTATTTCAATATCAGAGCGAAGAAATGAAAACATTAAATATTTCATTTCCTCGAATGGCAATCGAATCCTCAACTTATCACGTTTTGCAGTCACACGCTTCTACTCCTGACCCACGACTTACCTCTCATCTCTTCTCTCCGCACACGGCAGAGTAGGCAGAGGGAAACTAGTGTTAACTCACTCCGTTCCCCACTTTCTGATGAAATCTGAAGGCATTGGATTGCATGTTGAGTGGCAAAACTCAACACCGCGCTTTGCTTCGACACCAGAGCGAATCAATGGAAATATAAATTTAAGTAAATATTTCATCTCCTCGAGTGAGGATTGAACGCATAACCAGTCGGTTGTGCCCCTGCGCCACGACTGGTCCCCATCTGTATTTGTGAATTTTGAGCTAGAATATATAATAAATAATTTTAAATTAATTTTAATTGTCCAAGATCACTTTGATAACGCCTCTGTGCACTCTACCCGTGGAAGTAGCTCACGTGATTTTGCATGCGCTCGGCTTGCAGCACAGACGACGTGAGCCCTTCCCTCGAGCGAAAGTAACTAACTTCCTGGTAAATTCTGTATGCGCAAGTTCAAACAAAAGTAGCAAATTGTAATTCACTTAATTAAATTAATAATTAAATTTTATGCTATGTTTTTTTTAGTTATTATTTTAGTTATACTTCACAAATTCATTATTATTACTTCACGGTAGGTATATATTGTAGAGGCCTGTCGTGTCGGTCTAGTGCGACTGTAAGCGCGACAGGTTCGGGGTTCATTCCTATTCGAGGAAAGCGTGGCGATGAGTTCTGCCACTCAACACGTAATGCCCTCACAATTCAGCGGAAAGTGGAGAAGGTGTTTTAACAGTTGGTTCCCGGGTTCTCTCAGTGTTGCTATGTGCGGGATACAGCGTGAAGCTTAAAAAAAATAGTATAGTAATTATATCTATAAACACATCTATATTTATTCAGATATTAAGTTTAGCTATGTATTTTATAATTATTTAAGTACATAATTTTAGCAAAAAACTATTTCTTATGATACATTCTATAAAAAAGTTGTATCCAAAAACTTTTAAAACGAAGTGTAATGTTAAGTTCAAGTCAACTTATTTCCACATACAGTGTTTTAAATTAGAAAAGCGGAGAAAAAGTCTCTTCTTACTTGATTTTCTTTGCCTTCTCCATTACGCAGGATATTTATTGATCACGTATTCCTTCACACTTGTGTGAAAAAAAAAGAAATACGATATCGATTAATTCCTACATATATCAACAAATTAGATGCATTTTTGCTAACAAAGCCTTAATAACAATTAAAACATAAAATCAATAATAAATTTAAAATAAAATATAAATTTAAAAGTATATATAAAAAAAAAAGTTACTACTTGAGTAACAAAGCGCGGCGCTAAGTTCCACCTCCTAACAAGTAATTCCCCCAAAAACTCGATGGAAAATAAGGAATAAAAAGGAACCTACTTTCAGGAAAATCAGGGGTAGTATTTAATACAACAAAGTAAATAAAAACCGTTATTTGATCTATAATCTCGGCTTTTCAAGTTATAAATACTAACCTTTTTGCCTTTGTTAAACTGAGCACGTAACAAAACAATGTAATAATATCGTTTATTGAACGGGAAATATAAACTAAATTGCGATAGAAATTGAATTTCAAGACTGGTTTGTGTAACGGCAAACAATATTCTTTGGAATTTATTGATTCTTAGCTTTCTTTTAGTTACTCGTGGTGTGGATAGAACAGATGGTGAGTAAAAATGGTACAGTGTGTTTTTATGAAAACACAACGCAATAGAAATGATGTATACACTTTTTTTTTAGTTTCACGATGTAACCCGCAAGTAGCGGGAAGGCGGTGGGATTGTACAGTTCTCAGTTCCCCACATTTCGTCCATTTTTTACATATTGTGTGTTGAGTGACTGAACGCTAGGTGCGAGAAAAAAATAATAATAATTAATTCGCCTGAGTGGAAATCAAACTCACAACCGTCGCCCTGTGCCACTGCGCTACGGCGAATTTTAGGTCCTTTTAAAAATTAATCGTACTCTATTCACATAACAAACTACAGCTTGCTCAATATAGATAATCATAATATAAAGGCCAGTTTCCACCACGAGCTTAACTCAATAAGGACCACGTACCACGGACCATAATCAGAATGAAAGGATGGAGCGAGCAAAAAGAGTTGAAATACACGCTCAGTTCAAGGGAGCGAACCGAAATAATTACAAAATACAAAACACTTTATAGGTGGAAATGTAAACCTATTTTATATCAAAAGAAGGCTGCTCTGCCTAACAGTAACCGACTCATTTCTCTTTCGCAGTTGAAACTTGGAAAGTACGTCAGGCATTACCGAATACATCGTGGTTTTAATCAGATTGAAGAAATATTACAGAACATGAAACAGTTGTTTTCATTTCTGCAACATAAAATAACATTATAACTTTTTCTTACTATTTTAATATTAGTCTACGTCGACTCGTACAGAAGCACTATAAATTATCAAAAGGAGACCCTATGTCCCAAGATACCCTTCCTTAGAAATATCGCACGTATATTTCATTTTAAATGTATTATGTTATCTATAAAAACTGTCATTTTTCTGTGTAAAAGATATTAAACAAGCAATTTTATTCATAATGGAGGTTATGGAGGATATCGAGAATTGTTTATTCTTCCGTGAATCTGTTAGAAAAAATATTGTGTGCTTCTTTATAGTTTCATTTTCCTTGAATTAATTAAAACTATTGTCATATCATAGCAATAAATGATATAAATAAATGGTTTAATTAGCGCAGAGTTGAATTCCGAAATTCAACACGCAATGCCTCCAAAATCTGGCGGAAAAGGTTAAACAGATTGTCTTAACTCTAGGTTCCCTCTGCCTACCATGCTGTGTGTGGGATAGAGCGTAACGCTCACATATTTAGTTTAAATAATTACTATAGGTACATACAATGATATTCTACTCTAACTAGCTTTCGTCAACAATCCATTTTACCTATTAAAATAATTTTGTCAAACGCGAAAATCGTAAATTGTACAAGTCACTGCTCTAATGTTGTATGGTGTCTTATTTGTTATCTAAACGTCCTCTCGTGTCATATGTACCGAAATAAATCAACTGCCTTTACACTTTCTATCCATTTTACACGCTACGCTAGGTGCGAGTTGGACTATAGCACGAAGGGTTCCACCTCATACTATTTAATATCTATAAAAAAGCCGAAAAATTACGTCTGGTATATGGGATATAAATCATTTAATTATTTATTTTTAAAATAAATATATAACCGAATATTCTGTGAAGCGTCTACCGTTGCCGTTATCAATATCGAGCAATATTACGTTATATATCACGTTTTGCTGTATGGATCAACTCTTAAATATTTTATAAAAAATAATCAAATGAGGCCAGTCGTGGCGCAGGGGCACAGTGTGACTGTAAAACCGCTTGTGGGTTCGATCTCCACTCGAGGAGATGAAACATTTACTTAAATTTATATTTCCATTTCTTACCTCTGGTGTCGAGCGCGAGGTTGAGTTCTGCCACTCAACACGCAATAGTGGGAAACGGAGTGTCTTAACACTAGGATTTCCTCTGCCTACCGTGCTGTGTGCGGGATACAGCGTGATTTAATTTTTTAATTTTAACATAATCAAATAAAAAATATAATTCGATCCTCTCATTTACAATAACTTTTGCAAAGGAATATAATATTAATTGGATATTTTTTTATTATTATTAATGTAATTATGAATGTTTTATGTAAGCGATAAAATAATTCCACATAAACATGGACTGTCACAGATTTTATTACCTTTACAATCTTTATTTTAAATGCAGTAACATATCGAGACAAAAAATATTTAATCATTTCTAACAATATATTTGCTAGTAACTGTATAATGAAAATGGAAATAAACGAAAATAGATTGTTACTTATACGAGGAATTTCTATTTAATAAAATGATAATAATTATTATTATTTATTTGAATCGCTGTCGTATCGCAGGGGAACAAGGGTGTGAATTCGATCCCCACTCGAGGGAATGAATTATTATTTATTAATATTTTCATTTCTTCGCTTTGACACTAAAGCAAAAGCCCGGCGTTGAGTTTCATTACTCTACCTCCTACGCCAACCATGCTTTATGCGGGATAGAGCGTGAAATAGATTTTTTTTTAATCATATAGTTTTTTATGATAAAATTTCTTTTTATAATTTTTTTTATATTTATTATTATAGTAATTATTTTAAAAAAAATATATCAAAACATAAATGTAATATAAAATATACTTTGTTAAATGAAGCGTCACTTCATAAAAAGGTAATATTACAAAATTATACGTACAAAATTAATTGAACGTAAAAATATTGTAACATCATAATAATTTATCAAATTTAAATGTTTCAAACGAAGGCAATGTAAACTAGATTACTCCAATATAATTTTTATAGCCTCGAACATGAAAGACATAAAATACATATATATTTCACATCCGTGTTTACCTCCATTGATTCCATCTCATTGAATAGACACACACATACATTTGCCCAATTTCCATTTTGCTCTTTTTCACACTAACTCCCATTTCGATTGATAGGATTGATATTCCCGAATAATTCCTATACATTTTCATGGAAAAATTGGAGCTGATCGAACGTAGTAATGAATCGACAGTGCGTATCGATAAACATAAATAACAAAAATAATTAATAACCTTGTATTGAATTCTCGTTTTGTAGATTCTATAAATTGTCTTTCGAAGCGTGAAACTACGACGTGAAATGTGTGTGTATAATAAGAAATTATTATCTAATTTCGCTTAGATTTTGTAAATTTTTTTTTTAAAGGTGGAAAATTTTTGCCGTTATTTCGCGGATAAAAACCTTTTTTTTAATTTTGAATATTTTTTCCGCTCACTTCTTTTCCGCAAGGTATATATTTTCTTTTAAGTATATTTTCTTTTTGGAACGAATCTGGTGTTAAGTCACTCCATTCCCCATTTTCTACCGAATTCTCGAGGCATGTCATATAGAGTGTGGAAGTCAACGCTGCGCTTTGCCTCATTCCTTAAAGATATTATTGTCACTAATAAGTAAATGTGAATCTGGAATCACTTCACGTTTACATATTAGCGATCATGATATCTTTTTGTGAACCAGGAGTAAATAATTTGACGTTCAAAAACTGAAGGTCGTAACTTTTTAACAAAACGAGAAAATGAAAATGTTAATAATTCTTTCCTCCGAGATGGAATCGAACTCACAACCGCAGCGTCTACAGTACTTCAACATATACAAAATAACCAACACGACGACAAACACGAGTACTTATTTATAACAACAATACAGCGAGCTTAAAAAAATCAATTTACATAGCCCAAAATTATTCTGCCACCCCCTCCAATCAATTTGGAATACTCAAAAAACACGCTAGGGTTGTTTGATATTAGGTATAACGTATAAATCGAAATACAGGGTGTTGCTAATTCAATTTCTGGAGGGACGGACTCGGGAGGGCGGGACGTCTGCCTTATACTGCCAATTAGTGTGCCTTCGACACGGGAAATTCACTCTGTCAGGTGTGAATCTCATGTAATTACGTTGCGCCAATATTTCAGGTGATAACTTTGCAATTTTGCTCCCTATCAGTACTTTGGCGACGAGAAAAAAAATGTAAGTATCTTTTTTTATTTTGTTTTTTTTTCAGCTACACGCAGAATCCCGTGTAAGGAAGGCAGAGGGAACCTAACTGTAAGACACTCCGTTCCCAATTTTCCGCTGAATTATCGAGGCAGTGTGTGTTGAGTGAAGAAACTTAACCGAAGCGAAGAAATGTAAATTTTCATATTTAATAGTTAATTTCTCCGAGTGGGAATCGAACCTACAATTGACTTTGACTTCGATTATTGCAGAAAAAACCTGGGAACCTAGTATTAAGACTCTCTGTTCCCCATTAAATCTTCTAAGGAGCCGTATAGTTCGCTAGGGGTGCGCTCCTGGATTTCGTCCGCATATATAAAATTAATAAATTAATAAAGAAAAAATAATAAATAAACCGTGTGGAGAACGATCGCCACACTTCCATTGCGTGTTTAATGGTAAAACTCAACGCCGCTTTTTGCATCGTGACCAGAGCGAAGAAATGAAAATATTAAATATTTAAATAGCCCGAGAGGTAATCGAACTCCCCACTAGTGCCTCTGCATAACTATTGCCTCGATTACGGAAACGTATAATTTTATGTTTATATCAATAGTAAAAGCCTACTACAATAAAGACTACCAATATTATGTTATGTATATAACAAATATATAAACGGAAAATAACAGGAAATTCTGGTATATAAGAAAACTTGAATTGTAAATATTCTTTTCTCAACTTGAGCACAATTTATTCTTACGGCTGCTGGATATCCTCAGCTTAAATCTGCTAGATGTTCCATTTTTAAAACAAGGCACCTGTCAAATGACAAAGACGATGTTTTAAGATATAATCCTGGTAGAAAATTTTGAAGAAACTAACATTTTTTTTTACTTTTGCATATGTAGAGAAGTAGTATTATGGCCCTTTAATATCTTTCTTTTTAAATTGTTTTAAATATACGAATGTCGTAATTTTATTTTTTATTATGTATATCAATTGTAAATAAATATGAATAAATCTAATTATTTAACAAAAGTTCAACTCAAATCTTTTTATTCATAGTAAGTAAAATACATTTTTTCAGCTTCCCAGACTAGTTTTAAGAGACTCCGTTCCATTAAGCCACTTCCCTTCTCCCCCTTCCGCTGCATTCCGGAGACATTGCGTGTTGAGTGGAGGAACTCAACGCCGCGCTTCGCCTCTCACCAGAACGATGAAATGAAATGAAAATCTATACTTCATTTCCTCGAATGGAAATTGAACCTACAACCTGTCGCATTTACAGTCACACAAATTATTCTGCATACTTCATAAATTCTTAACTTCATGTTAGTCAGCATAATAGGTACTAATTAATAGATGCAGAAGAGAAACTTCAAATCTGATCTTAGATTCAGCGATGTCAGGAATGTTCGTTATACAGTATTCGACTATGCTACAAACGAAAATACCTGCTAACTAGTTATTTTCACTTATATAAACATTTTTGTTTGTAAATTCTGTATAATAATGAAAATAGCCTAAACGTAGTAAATAAGTAATATTAAATACGTCAAAGTGATGTGGTATAAGTAACAAACGCAAGCATTTATAGTTTATGGATTAATAAACAAATATTTATTTTGTTTTTATAAATCATAGAAATGCTAAAGGTTAGAGAAAGTTGGCCAAAATATAACAGTAAAAACTACATTTAAATTTGTTAAGCCGTTTCTGAGATTAGCGTCCACAAATACACAGCCAAACAGATAAATATATTATTTTGAGTTCTATTACATTCACAAATGACAAAAATAACTGATTGAGGAATAATTTTCTGAAAGTCCTTCCATGTACAGACAGCAATCGAACATCGCAACAAACAGTTATGTATATAACTATTATAGATATTTTTCCCTCCTTTGCATAATAAAAATAAAACAGCTTCATAGCTTCACCCTGTATCCTGCACACAGCAGGATAGGCAGAGAGAAGGGAGAACCTAGTATTGAGACACTCCATTCCTCCCTTTCCGCCGAGTTCTGATGGCATTGCGAAGGAATGAAAATATAAAAGTAAATAAATTTTTCATTTCCTCGAGTGGCTATGGAACCCACAATCAGTCGATTTTACAGTCACACTTTGTGCCCCTGCGCCACGACTGGTTTCAAACTTGTAATCTATATGGATACATGATATAATCCATATAACGGTTACTATTAAAGTCTTGGACCAAAACTACCTCGCAGGTGGTCAGAACAGTACGTGAGTAGCTTACTAAGAAAATCACAGTCGGTAACTTAACACACTGACAGCAGTTTAGTACAACAGTGTGTAGTATGAAAATTACTCATATACAATTATACACACACACACACACACACACACACACATATATATATATATATATATATATATATATATATATATATATATATATATATATATATATATATATATATATATAATATATATATATATATATATATATATATATATATATATATATATATATATATATATATATATATATATATATAATATATACAAAATTTCGTTGAAACCTTTATGTTGTCTTCTTGCCTCACAATGTTTGACTGTTGTAGGATCATTTTCCACTTGGGGAAAATATATTACTTTCATTTCCTTGCTGTAAAGAAATAACAAGACGTTGAGTTACGCCATTCTTCAAGTAATATTTTTTTTTTTTGGAAAAGACACGGCAAACGAGCGTGCGGGTCACCTGATGGTAAGTGATTACCGCCGCCCACGACCCCGTGCAGCACCAGAGGAGCTACAGGTGCGTTGCCGGCCTTTAAGATGGGTTGGGCGCCGGGGCCCGGCATTACCTGTTGCGAAACGCAGTGGCCTAAAGCCACTACTTCACGCCGGTTTTAAATGCCGGGGGTGGTAATAATCCGGTCGAGTCTGCCCATGCGTGTTGCCATTGGTGGCAACGTGACTCTACCACACGTACTTTAGTCGCCTCTTACGACACCACCAGTACCAGGATGATCCTATTCTAGGCCGGGATCACACGGCACAAAATATCTCGAAATTTGGGCGTTGAGTGTAGAACGGAGTGTTTTTACACTAGATTTTCTTCTCTTCTTTGCGAGGAACAGCGAGAAGCCAAAAAAAAAAAGAAAATTGTCGCATTACACCAATCGGCAAAGGGGTGGTATGTTTAGTTTGTTTATTTAAATAAGGGGTGTCGCACAACATTGCTGGCTATGGAAATGTAATGGCCTGTAACCACCTGTGACAATTCTTTGCATAATAATCAGGATTTTCTGGTTTTTAGGAACAAAATTACATAGGCCTTGTAAAATTATTAGGGTTTTTTTGTCATGTTATTAAAATAAATCTATCAAATCACATAATATTAAGGAATCAAAAATAAAATGATACAGAATCATTTTTTTTTAATTTATAATAATTGATATAAATCATTAAAAAAATATATTTTTGCGCGCGACGACTGGCCTTAATGATTTACTATTATAATGTTGTTTTTTTTTCCAATAAGAAAATTAAAATTTCCTTAGTAGTAGTAAGTAGTCAAAATAAAATATCTAAGGCTAAATATCAGAAACGTCAAAGTAGAAACGATATCATTGCAATTCAACCTCGTTTAACGCTTGGGACACAAAAATACATTATTTAATTATTCTATTTTTGTGTTTATAATTATGACCCGTGACCACAGATTACTGCAAAGTGTTCGAAACGTCGGGTTTCCAAAAATGTATAAAACCAAATATACGCGATTAATCCGATTGAAATAGTTTCATTTAAATACATTATTTATGGATCAATCTTTATTCAATTATTACTTAAATACATACAGCATTCAACATTTTTTGTTATCATTTTCAAGAATTTTTATTCTAGAGAAGTCATTATTTTCTTTATCATATTAGAAGCATATTTTCACGGAGGGAGAGTTAAGTCGGTTTAACGTTCACCTGCACCTCCCATTACAAAGAGATTAACAAAATGGATGGCATTTTAACACTTTGAAAAACTACTTCTAAACTTCTCAACGTACTCTACGAGGATGGAGAGGAATTAAATAAAAATTAAGCTAAGATGAATCGCGCAAATTACCGTTAACTACTAAATGTTAATTGTACATCCCGCCGAGGCTGTAGTGGCACAGGGGTACAAGGGCGTGACTGTAGAAGGGGCGGTTGTGGGTTCAACTCCCACTCGGAGGAATGAAATATTTAATATTATTATTACTTTGCTCTGGTGACTGAACAGGGTGGAAAGTGAGAATCGAAAGTATTTTTGTTGGACAGAACGATGTGTTAACACTCTCCAATTATAAGATAGTTCCATTCTTAGCTTCACCTTATATCCCACACATAGGAGAACCTAGCGTCACTAGACACTATGTGTGGGGTACAACGTGAAGCTAACTAAAAGTAACTTTTCTTATTAAGATTCTATTTATATTAATACGTCAATATATTCTCCTTTAATGTAGATCAAAAATGTCATCAAGGAACTGATCGAATTTATAGATTTGAAGCAAACACAAAAGATTTACTCATTTCAAATGTGAGAAAAAAAGTGGGATACGGAAGTGTCAATGGGAAAGGAGTGTCTAAGCACTAAGTGTTTCCAGGTTCCCTCTGCCTACCCTTCTATATACGAGAGAGAAAAAGAACTTAGGTGTATATAAGGTATACAATGTTTAGATACATATAAACATCAATCAAATAAAGCTTACAACAACAAAATTTCTCATATTAACATTGTTACGCTTGAACACAGGAATAATTAATTATCGTTTTAAGTATGGGTTATCAACGGGCTTAAGCATATAATCGATTCGAGTTTCAAACAGTTAATTGTTAATTAAGAATACCTAACCTAAGGGCAATATATGGTGGTTTTGAATATATTTGAATTCTTTACAATTCGGTAATGTTCTCTTTCTCTCTTGATAACGATCATAGGAAGCTTAAATATACATGAATATTTTTAAACATTTTGTTATTCCACACTTAGGAAAGAAAAATACTTATTTAGAGCCGACCTGGTCGGTTTCCAAGATACGCGGGTTCGAGTCCCGCTACGTTTTTTATACGTTTTCTAAATTAGTATTATACATGAATCTGCCTATTACATGAAACTACTTATTGTGTGTACTCATAAAAAAACTGCAGAAAAGTCGTTAAGTTAGTTAACCTAATGTGTGCTGGTTCAGCGCCTAACTGTAACCGCGACAGTTGTGGATTCGTTTCCTATTTCAAGGTTACCTACAAACTACAAGGCAAGGCGCGGCGTTAAGTTTCACTATGAAATAATAGTTCCATGATATAACAACATAAACAATATCAGGTTTACCAAATCCATCCAAATACAAAAATGTGTCAATGTCGTTCTTCGACTTCTACTTAATTATACTTATAGCTTCATAATGTATCCCGCACTTAACTGGATTCTAACCTTATTCTAGCAGAGGAAATCTAGTGTTAAAATCACTCAACTCTCCGTCGAATTCTTTAGGCATTGCGTGTTGACTGGCGGAACTCGACGTCACGCTGTGTCTCGTCACCAGAGCGACACCTTTCCCAAATGGCAATCGAACCCACAACCATCCCTTTTACAGTCATACACCTGCACCATCACGTCATTACAGCCTCAATATAATAGCCGCAAAGCCTTATATTTAAATAAACAACAAAGACAACATAACGCGATTTTGCTACTTTGCAATGAATATGTAATTTGAAATAGGCTTCATTACTACTACATTCCAAACTTTCCTACATGTGTAAATTCAGTGCCTGGGAGTTCCTTTACGATGCTATCTAATTATAAAGTTACACGACGCGTTCCCTACTTAACTTTATCAGAAATTACTTTATAATGCTTTTTCTAATATTATTGTAAATGTGATTATGATATCACTCTAGTTTTTTTTTATTATAATACGATTTAATGTCTGTTAAATTTATCTCATTGCCGCGATTAACTTAATATTTTAAAAAAAATACAATTTAGTGTATACCTATTGCTTTTCTTATTTTCATGTATCCTTGTCATTGTGTGAAGATAGCAGGCACCTATGGTGCACCTAGCACCATAGGATAGACATGGTTGCAAGCTCGAGTCAATGATTTTTTTTCAGCTTTAGCTTAAATTTTGCTTTTAATATCTCTTTTAAGCTCCAATATTTTTTCTTCATGCCTTATTTTCTTGAAAGGAATTTGTTTGTGAAAAGTAAACATATTTGTTTACGTATTCAATACTTGTCTCGTCTACTGTTATAGGATTTTGGTAACTGTCTGTAGATCTATGGCTTGGCTTGCTCTGTTTATTTATACTATTCTATCATCGATTCAAGTTGTTTCGATGTACTTACAAAGACTAAAATGTCATCCGCAAAACGATTACTTAGAAACTCTGTTCCAACTAGTATACCTTTCTGACTCCAATCTAAGCCTTTCATGACGCTTTAGACGCACAGCTATGAATATTTTAGGTGACATTGGGTCGCCTTGCTGTACTCCTTTCCGTATATATATTATTGGTCAGAATTTATCTAATTATACTCTACTTACACTTTTCTGGTATATCTTTTATAATATTAATATAAACGGTTTGGACGCCTTGATGTACAAGAGTTGACCAAATACTTTCATGAAAAATTGAATCTAAAGTGTTTGCATAATCGATATATCCAAAGTAAAGAGGTTCTAGACGTTTTTCCACTATTACGTCTAGCGTCTAATATAACAATTAATTATTATTTACTAGAACCATCATTGAAAATAAAGAACAAGTTACAAAAAAAATTGTATTGCTTAAAAAAAATAGTCCTCAGAAATTCACCCAAGAACTGCGATCGCTTTAAAAGTAAGAACGAAGTTTTTAAAAGTTTTTTCATTACACTTAGCCAGCAAAGTATTTCTTTGTTGTGAAAACGGCCACAGAGCAAATTGCAATTAACGTAGTGTACTCTACTCCATTGCATGGCTCTATGTCGCCTTTTTAGGTTACTGCCGTCTACACTTTTTATCTAGAATTTTTTTTTAGTTTTCAATCTATTTGTCTACGGTCCTGGCTAATTCTATTAGAAGATATATCAAGTTTTGTTTCTAAATATCTTGTAACGGGAGTACTATACTTAATTGAATTAGATTCAGAGAAATGTGATTGAAATATATTTGTGAGGATTTATCAGGTCTGTATTAAAGTCTTTTAATGATTTTCTAGTTATATCAACATTATAGTTTTATATATTTATGAAAAAAATACAATATATAGGTACAATATGTTAAAATTGTGAAAGAATGATATAAAAACATTTTATGATTTTTAAAAGAGCGAAAAAAGTATTTGAGGAAAATAAAATGTTCTTATCATGATCGAAACCAGTATCAATATCGCAAGCAATTCCTGTGCCAATTTTTCAAACGACCACTGTTATTTCGTTTAAATAAAAGCAAAACAATATTTTTAGAATAAAATATATTTACACAAAAAATATTCTTATTAAGTTTGGCTCTCTAATAAATAGTTGTGGTTCTTCAACTACTTTATATGGCTTTTTCTTTAGTTTCACGTCAAACACTCCGTTCTCCACTTTCCGTCGGAACTCGAACTCTGCTGTGTTGAGTGGCGGAACAGAACGCGGCACTTTATTCCTTCACACCAGCTATAATTTCTTGTCTTGTCAATTAATTGGATCTAGTAATGTAATAATCTATTTTTCTGTAATATTTCCACTGAAAATATAAATAAATAAACAATTATTTTTTTTTATTTCAGTCGTGGCGCACCAGCACGAAGTGTAATTGTAAAACCGACTGGTCGTGGGTTCGATCCCCACTCTAGGAGATGAAATATTTACTTAAATTTATATTTCGATTTCTTCGCTCTCGTGTCTCGCACTTAACACTAGGAGAGTCTTAGCTCTAGGTACCCTCTGCTGTGTGCAGGATACAGCGTGAAGCTGATAAATAATTATATTACAACAAATAGCAGAGATTATCATACGACATCTACTTTAAATAAATTATATTTTAAGCATTATTTACTGAGCCGGGCCGTTTTAATTTACAAGCACACTCACAGGTAGAACTAGTCAAAAGTAAATATAAACAACACAACAGCCATTACAAAAGAAAATTGTGTCGTTGCAAACAAGAAAGAAAGTAAAAAAAAAATCAATTGAGCGTCTCTCTAAAAGTTTAAAATAGTTAGCTAGGGATGTCCAACAAGGAATTAGCCGGTTGCAACAAAGTTAGCGAGTTGCAGATAGCGCTTGGCTCGCGTCCCACTACACCCTAGAGATCTACACGAGTACGGATCTTGAAATTTTAGTAAGTTTCACTTTGTGGGGTTAATGTTTTTAATATTAATGAAACATTTTTAACGTTTTAAATTGGTTTTTTTTTTCTAATTTGTGTCAAGTTTCTAAAATGCTTGTATGATATCGAAACCATATTACTTATCAGATTAGAAGAAAGTACAATGATTTTTCATAGCAAGATTTTGAAATCTTGAATATTTATTGTGTTACGTGTTTCTCATCATTGTCTGTTACTCATATTTGGATAGACCATTTGAATTGTAATAACTAGTAAGCTAACTTTATATACATAAAGTGTATATAGCTAGGGTAAAGAAAAGAATGATTGATTTGTGTTTATATTATAATAATATTATATTATTACAAAATTTGATTCTTTTACAAAATAAACAAATATGGTTTAATTTTTATTTTTGAAAAAAATTATATAATAAATAAAGGAGATCATCATAACGCTTTGAGTTAATTTTATAACTCATTAACACAAGTTCATTGAATGAAAACTGGATTTATTCATATTAATTACGATCCTTTAGTCTATTAAGTGTCCATTTATATATATTATAATAATTGTTAGATCTATTTCTAATATATACTTAACCTAAGAGCGAAGCGAAGCGTTTCAGAGAACAAAAATGTTCGTAATAAAATAGCAGAACTTGTTCATTTATAAATAAAGAGGATACTTGAACTGGAGGAGACTTACGACTAAGCGGTCAGTAAATAACGCAACGATCGGAAGCTCGCCTAAGAAAACCCTCGCCATAGAAAACCAACTTGATATGTGCATAAATCAACTATCGGCTATCCGTAGAGTAAAATATGAATACGAAGCACGACTTTATTTTGCCAAACAAAGGAAAACGCATCAAAATTTCAAATATATGTACTTCTCAATAGATCGAGGTCGACGGAATTCTTTCAAAATTCTGTTGAATAAATATGTTACGAAGAAAAGCTGTCGCACGCATTGTGCACTCCGAAACCGGGTGCCTCTTGAGGATAGAGTGCCCATGAAAGTTATTATTGAAAATATTTTATTATTTTTGAGTTTTTAAATGTATGTACGAGTGTGTGAGTTACTTGGAGAGTGGTTTTTAATTATTATTTGTTATTTCTACCATATTAAAAAAATTGTTTTATAAACAGTTTAATAAAAAATGTAATATTTTAACATTGGTATTTTGATTATCTAATTGTTTACTAAGTGTATTATAGTAATGGCATATGTAAATACTTTTTTTAAAGTTTTTTTATTAATTTACCCGTATTTAAATAATTAGCTTCACGCTGTATCCCGTACACAGCAGGGTAGGCAGAGGGAACCTAGTGTTACCTAGTGCTAAAACACTTCGTTACCCACTTTCTGCCGAATTTTTGGAGGCATTGCGTGTTGAGTTGCAGAACTCAACGCCGCGTTTGGCCTCGAAACCAGAGCGAAGAAATGGAATTATAAATTTAAGTAAATATTTCATCTCCTCGAGTAGGGATCAAACACTGCGCCACGACTGGCATCAACATACAAAAACGTTCAGAAAAATTGCTTAAATAATTCGTATTCTTATTTTTAAGTCGACTGCCAAGTAGTAATTCGTGGAGTAAATTCTTGTTGAGAATTTTTTATAACTGTCGATTGCCGCTACGAATAATTCTTTCTACCCCTTTCCTCTACTTACTCTTGTATGTCCAGGAAATAGCATGAAGCTAAACATAAGCTGCAAAGTGAAGTCACAGAAATATTTTGTTTGCGGATGATATTTTTTTATAATTGAACAATATTTTAACAAATAAAATTGCCGTATTTATACTGAAAATTCTAAATAATTTTCTCAATAAGTGAACAGAGTACAACGTGAGCATTGTCCTTTTTTTAGTGATGATTTGGTAGGATGTTAGCTATAAAGAAGTGACTGAGCTATATTTTTGTGAAAAAAGTATCTAAAACAATAATGTATCGAGATACGTTTATTGAAATGTTAATTAAGCCTCTTAATATTCAATAATAAAGGGTATTTTAGTAAAATTCGGCGCCGAAACATAAAACTTGATGGATCAAACTGGGTGGACCCAGTCTTTGTTAGAAACGAACGTTCCGGAATTCATCAGAGCTGAAGGCAGGCCGTCTAGTCTAGTAGTATGGATTATGATATATGCTCAGTTTTAAAATTAGGCTTTCTCTAAACGCTATGATCATTTGGAGTCTCTAAAACAATCTAGACAATAGTCAATTAAGAATTTTCCCATAGAAAGAATGCGTGTTGCTATTGAGACCACTACGATTAAGCTAACTGACATACTCTAATAGTAATAAATGTTACGTACAATAAAAAATAGTGTCACTTTGTAACAATATTAATGGCAACACTAATTACATATAAAATTATCATCTAAGTAAAATCTTTAAAACTTAAAGTTTCGATTCTAAAAATATCATTTATTTCGACATGCAAGATTTAAAATGTGAATAACCGATGTTTTATTGAATCATAGTCATCCTATTTTCGTAGAAACCAATTGTATTTGTGCGAAGCGAAGTGCAGTCCGTTATACTTGAAGTAAAGGTACAACAGAGTTTGAGTGTAATATTTTTACAATCAGAGACGTTGCGGGGCCGATCTTGAGTGTGGACAGAGTGCAGAGAAACTTTTGTGATATTAAAAGCTTTAACCATTTATGATTTCGAAATTTTAATCAGGTTTTTTACAAAATACCAATGGACAATATATTATTAGTACTTTTAGATTATATTCAAAATACAAGATTCATAGAGAGATTATATTGCATATTTCAAATTAAACATTTTAAAATAATTGATATAAATAATGATTGTAATGTTGATTGTAATTAATCTATAATAATATTTTATCGCTTACTAACCTGCCTATCTTTCACTTCTGTAAAATTTTGGCCTGAACTATATAAACAGAGAATTTATTTATTTATTTATTTATTTATTCTTTATTGCACACATTTTTAGAAAATAAAAAAAAAATGTACAAAAGGCGGGCTAACTTGACGTTTAAATGACTCCCGGGAGGGAGCTCTCCTAATAGACTCGGGTAAATTATTCCAAAGTCTGATTCCAGTGACCACAAACGAGTCGGACATAAAGCCAGACTTGTGAGTTGGGATGGAAAGTGCAAGGTTAGTTTGTGACCGAAGAGATTTATCATGAAAGGAAGAAAGAAAAGAGAAATCAGAAGAAAGATATGAGGGAGAGTTAGGATTGAACAGAATGGAATAAAGTAGACAGAGCAACCTGGTTTTTCTACGTCCAGCAACTGTGAGCCATCCAAGCTGCTTCCTACTAGGTGAAATATGGTCATACTTGCGCAGGTTATAAATAAAACGTATACACGTGTTTAACAGCCTTTCAAGTTTGTTTAATAGGGCGTTATTTATATCCAGGCAGCAAGCATCACCATAATCAATAATAGGAAGCAACAACATCTTAACTAGTTGGATTTTGGCTTGCACCGGCAAAAAGTTTTTCAGTCGCATCATTGAATGTAAGGAAGCATAGACCCTGCGAGAAATATCCGAAACATATACGTCCCAACACAATTTTTCATCGATAATAATACCTAAGTCTTTAACAGTTTTGGAAAACTTAATAACAGTACCTTGGTACGCAAGCTTAGGTAGAGAGTTGTAGTCGAGTTTGGCCAGTTGACGCGAGCTACCAATAATAATAGCCTGACATTTATCAGGGTTAACTAAAACGCCATAGTTAGCAGCCCATAACGATATTTGCCGAAGGTTAGTGTTTAAGGTGCAAATAGTATCTACAATATTATCCACGGAAGTATGTACATAAAGCTGCAAGTCATCTGCGTAAAGATGGTATCGAGAAGTTATAAGGGACGTAATAGAATTGATAAATACTGAGAATAGAAGAGGAGAAAGAACGCCGTCTTGAGGCACGCCAACATTCATATCGTGCCAGTCAGAACTAGTCTGACCTACCCGAACCGATTGTTGACGTCCTCGAAGATAGGACGAAAACCATTCTAAAGCTGAATCTGAGACATTAGCATTAGATAAAAGAGCAATAAGAATATCGTGATCTACGGAATTAAATGCGTTACTAAAGTCTATTAATACTAGCACAGTTAAGTTCTTTTTTTCCATTGCAAATCTAATGTCATCAGTTACTCTCACCAAAGCAGTAGTTGTGCTGTGTCCAGTTCTAAAACCAGACTGTAACGGATTTAACAAGCCATATTTTAAAAAATGTGTGGATATTTGCTCATAGGCAATGGATTCTAAGATTTTGGAGAGAAAAGGAAGAACAGATATAGGACGAAAATGAGATGGGAGCGTAGGATTTGATATTTTAGGAAGTGGGAGAATAAATGCCTTACGCCACATCTCAGGAAATTGACATGAAATAAATGAAAAATTAAAAATATGTGTGACGACGGGAATGAGGATGTCTATGATTAAGGTTATCATATTGCGCCCAATGTCATCCGAACCTACTGCTCTGGATGATATAGCTCGAATGGTTTTCTTAGTATCAGCGTCGCTGATAGAAGAGAAGGAAAAACTTGGAAAATGAGGTTTCGGCAAACTATGTATTTCAGAAAGTGTACCAGTTTTAATATGTAAATCAAATAAAGAAGATGAAGAGAAGTGTTGACTTAGAATATTTATATCAATATTAGGGGAATCACTAGGGGAAGCTGAAAGTTTGCCAATGCCGAGAGACTTTAAGAATTTTAAAGTCGCTTCGGGAGAAGAGTCACGTAGTTTATTAAAGATATATTGGCGTTTCAATTTTCTACCTATCTGATTACACCGATTTCTTGCAGCCTTATAATTGGACCAGTAAAGTGCGTTCCTATTGTGTTTATACTTTAGGAAAGCCCTATCCCTTTTGGCTCTTGCTTTACGAAATTCGTCATTGTACCACATAGCAGGATGACTTTTTATTTTGATGAGCTGCCGTGGCGCATGCTTGTCATATAGTTCTATGATGTTGGAATTCAAGAAATTTACCTTATCATCAACTGTATTCATCAACTCTACTCGCGACCAATCATAATGTGACGCATCGTTCTTAAGCTTATCGATATCTATGTCTTGAAAATTCCTGAGCAAAAGAGTCTTAGGCTTAGGCTTGTGTATTTTAATGTTCATAGAAGCAAAAATGAGATCATGTAAGGAGAAATCAGGGGCAGAAAATTGGCCAAATTTGGAGACAATGTCAGAGTTCGACGTGATTATTAAATCCAAAAGCGTGTCACTCTTATTAGAGTGATGAGTTGGATTTAATGGCAATATATTTAAGTTTAAGGACATCAGAGTGGAGTATAATTTTTTCGCCCGAGAATCATCCTTCAATAGACAAGTATTGAAGTCACCCATTATTAAGAGTTGTGTGTAATTACCCAGAAGGTCTTCTAGAACCATTTCCAAGTCATGAAAGTAACTTTTATTCGGTGGACAATAAATAACTCCTATTGCAATTTTTATTCCTAAGTTTATTTCAATAAATAAATATTCTACACAAGCATCAAGAGAGGAAGGAGATTGACAAATTATTTTGTGAGATATATGACTTCTAATGTATAAAGCCACGCCACCACCACTCCTACCAAGACGGTCATTTCTTATTAAAATGTACCCTGGAACAGCAAAACAGGCAGACTGTAAAGAAGGTTTTAGCCAAGATTCTGAAATCAAAATTACGTGGATATTTGTCTGATTAAAAGTGGTATAAAAATCTGAAAAGTGTCTAGGTATACTTTGTGCGTTAATGTGGCATATATTAAGTTGTTTATGAAGAGATGAAAACTCTTGTTTTAAAATTTTATCAAGCGTCAAAGAGTCCTCATCCACACTATAAAAAGAACTATTGCTTACAACATCAAAACCCTGAGAAGAATGGAACGAATCAAAACTAGAATCCATAGTTAAAAAAAATAAATTATATAAAAATAATATTTTATAACAATATATTAAATTAACCAAAAACAAATAAAAAAATAAAATAAAAGAAATAAATATACGTATATATAAAAATATAAGAAATAAATAAATTTATATATATTTATATATATATATATATATATAAAATAGTACTAATTATTAAAAAATTGATAATGACAAAATTTATAATAAAAAAAAACAAAACCCATACAAATATTCTCACACGACCTGTTGGCTCCGGGAAAGTGAATGCACAAAATTATATAATTTAATTATAATGTAGAAACAACGCAATACGAACTGTACATTCGTTAAAAAAAAAAAATACCAAAAAGATAAGTACATTAACAATAAAAATATATATATAGTAGTGCTAAAATGCCACTGTCCATGTCTACAAATACATTTAACTTAAAAGTGACAGTTTTCAATTGACATTGACAGAATGAAATGTACACAATACAAAACACGAATTAACTGCACTATAAAATAATTATAAGAACAAGTGTAAAAAAAACTACTATAAATATATATTTGACTAAAAATAAATTAAAAACAACGGACAATGGATGGCAGCAATTGAAATAATATATAAAACAACAATAAACAAATATGCATCTTGGAAAGTTACCTATAAAGTTTTTTTTAAAAATATTGTTTACAAAAAGATGCAATGTGAATATATAAAAAAATAACACAATAAGACTAGAAGAAATACGAAGAGAAGTAAATAACTTAAGGTTTCTTCACGATATTACGACGAGTAAGAGGTTTTCTTATGACATCACCAGCAGGACTTACTTTCGGACGCTCAGAGCTAGCCTTTTCAACCGGAGAAACCGAAGAAGCAGCTTTAGGAATTAGTTTTAAGTATTCTTCAAGATCAGCGGCTGTTGAAATTCGCTTGCGATCATTATTAGGAAGCTTAATATATATGTTGCCATTGTACGTCCAGGTGTTCTTAATACCGAAAGATTTACGCGCTTTTGAAAAAATAGCTTGACGAGTCTTGGTTAGAAATTCACTCAGCACTACCTGAGAAGTTTTTAGTTTCTTTTTATTGCGCCAGATATCATTTCGCACCTTGAGGTCATTAAAACGCACAAGGATGGGACGGTTACGATTAGCAGCTTTAGTTCCTAAACGATGGCAGGATTGTATAGATGAAGCATTAATGTCAGGGATCCCCATCAACACTTGAATGGTGCCTAGGATTTTAGAAACTAAATTTTCACCATCTACCTCTTCAATGCCACCAAAAAGAAGAGCATTTCTTCTGCTAGAATTGTCTACCTCATCAATTTGTGTTGTTAAATTATTAATTAAGGACTTAAGTAGATCTAATATACTCCACACAGAAGCCTTAAACTCCTTAAACTCGCAAGTAAGTTTGTCTAGACTAACCTTACTAGTATCACTGGATGCAGAGCTGCACAATTGCTTTTCAAAGTTAGCCATTCGATTGCCCAGTGCTTCAGCAATGTTTCTGTGGACCTCAAGAATATCCTCTGCTCTAGCCATATTGATGAATTTTGATCACTCTTTTTGCAAAGTTAGAGATGTTAAAGAGCCAGCAGGTAAGTGCTACTTTATTCACTTAAGGACATTGAATGCAGAATAAAAGAATTCTATATACTTTTATTCACTATTTCTCTAATATTTATCACTATTATGTCTTCAATAATGTATTATATTTAATTTATTACAATAAAAACGAAGAGAGCAAATTTAAACAGTGTGCACTTTTTTACACCTACCGCCAAAAACTCTTCACTCTCTAGGCCACGCATTAAGGGCCAGAATTAACGTTCATCACCTCTGGTTTGCTCTTCCAACCTTGTCAAAATCACTCTCAGTTCTTTCTGTGCTTGATTCGGCCACTACACAACTTATTTATACTTAGATTATTTAAAATTGAACCTTAAAAAAAAGATTTCAAACAAAAAATAAATAAATCAGCTTCACGCTATATCCCGCACGCAGCAGGATAGGCAGAGGGAACCTAGTGTTAAGACACATCGTTCCCCATTTTCTGCCAAATTCTGGAAGCATTGTATGTTGAGTAGCAGAACTCAAAGCCGCGCTTTGCTCGAAACCAGAGTGAAGAAATGGAAATATAAATTTAAATAAATGTTTCATCTTTTCGAGTGGTGATCGAATTCACAATCAGTGGGTTTTACAGTCTCACTTTGTACCCCAGCGCCACGAATGGCCTCTGATTTTAAATAAACATACTAATTTCGTGCAACAACATTTATTCCAAAGGCATATTTTAAAATGCAATTTAAAATTTCTATTCAAACATTATAAAAGTACCAAACTGAAGCTATACTATCAATGAACTATACAACAATCTTCCCCGCCACACGCGAAGTGACGATCAGGAATTTCCAGTTCGCCTTATCTCCAGCGAGCGTCATCGTTTTATCCAATCTGCTTACAAATCGCCTGCAATTTCCTTGAGTGCACATCTATTAGTTAGTTCGTCGATCCTAAGCATATACTTCTTTAAACATATTTTGTTAAATGAGCTGAAATCTCATGGATTGTTGAAACGTACGTAGTTATGTATTCGTGTGTATTTTTTAGGGTTCCGTACCTAAAATGGAAGAAACGGAACCCTTATACTATAACTTTGTTTTCCGTCTGACGAATAGACTGATGAGGTATCAAGCTAAAATACTAAATATTGGAATCGATGGTCCCTTTGAACATGGACAAATTTTTTTTACAGTCGGGGGCTCACCAGCACGTCAAATATTATTAAAACATTGTTTTGTTATTATACTATATATTAAGTACTCTAATATAAGGAACCTACTCATGTATTACTTTCTATATACGTAACTCTTAACGACGTTGAGTTCCACAACTCAACGCGCAATCGCGCGCCTCTAGAATTCAGCGGAAAATGGGGAACAAAAATGGGGAGTGGAATGTCTTAACACTAGATTCCCAGTGCCTACCGTGCTATGTGCGAATACAGCGTAAAGCTAAAAGGATGTATTATCAGAAAGTGATCATAACATTAATACACAAATCGAATTTTACTATCTAAATCGAATCTAGCAAAATGACCACTCGGAAACATAATTTGTGAGTATATTATGTAGCAATTGGTATCTGGTTGACGTAATATTCTTTTGAAATATATGTATTTTATATTAAATATAGTTATTTCATTATCTAGACTACTATAAGAAACTACGGCATCAAGTGATGCCTCCAAATATACTGAATACACAATTTAAATATTTTAATATTATTTTAATTTCTCTTACTGTAAACGCGACTGTAGTTAGTTCGATTCTCATCTGGGGAATTAATTATAATCATTTCCTCGCCTTAGTAAGACAAAGCACGACGTTGGATTTTTGCCAATCAATACGAAATCTTTAGAAATTTGGACGTAAAGGAACAGAGTACGTAGAACGGACGACCTATTTTATTTTATTTTATATGCGTAATACAACATATAGCTACAGTTATATATAGATTTTTAAATCTATAACAATAAAAATAACACGTGTCTTGAGACGAAAATAAAATATTTTTTAAGAAACTTGAGAACTTATCATAAAAATAGAATAGAATTCCGCAGTGCAGGTAAGCATTTTACAATAAAATAGAATTAAACAGCTCCTCTGGACGCTTATGAAGACTGACGTCAACTTTTATTGCTCGGACGAGAAGTCATTACATTAACTCATACCTACCCACAGTAACGAAATGCAATTTTATACCCACATTTCTTGTAGGATGAGGCCGGTCGTGGCGCAGCGGCACGAAGTGTGACTGTAAAACCGACTGGTTGTGGGTTCGATCCCCACTCGAGGAGATGAAATATTAACTTAAATTTATATCTCCATTTCTTCGCCCTGGTGTCGAGGCTAAGCGCGGTGTTAAGTTCTGCCACTCAACACGCAATGCCTCCAAAATTCGACAGAAAGTGGGGAACGGAGTGTCTTAACACTAGGTTCCCTCTGCCTACCCTGCTGTGTGCGGGATACGGAGTGAAGCTATTTAGAACTATACAGAAATTCGATTATTATCATTTGTCTAATTGTATTGTATTAGTTAAGTGGTTTGGGATAGCATTAACAAAGCCTATGTGGAATGCTAATTGCTTAAGATACGCGAACATCGTGTTTCTATTAATTATAAAGTGATTATTCGTAATTAATCTTGTATACGACGGTTTTGGTTTTAGTAGTTTGTAATAAAATTTAAATTTTACATATATATATTTGATTGTAACCGTAGTGGTACAGTGGAATAAAGGTTTTTATATTATAGTTTGTGCAATTTTTATTTAAAAAGTAGTACCGAAATTATAATGATTTTTTCAAGACCATTAGTAGATTGAATGTAAACGCGAGGTTTATGAGTTCAATTCCAAGTTTTCCACTCGAGGAAATGTTTATTGTTTTATTTAACGGTATAACAAAACAATGAGCGTTGAATTCACTATTCAACATGTAATAATGTCTCTAAAATTGGGCGGTACATGGGATGCAAAGTGTCTTAATAATGGGTTCTCTGTCTACCCTGCTATATGTGGAATACAGTATTAAGCAAAAAAAAACACATTTCGCCAGATTTTTAAAAAAAACATCACATATGATTTAATATATAAATTATAAACCTTTACTTTAAAAGAGATTCAAATCTGCGATACGCATATTTTGATGAAACGAAACGGTAATAAAATATAAACGTTCACACCTCTAAAACCGACAACGTAAATATTATAAAATTCAAAGCGTATATCACAAAATAATCTCAAAATAGTATAGCTTAAAGAAAATTGTTCAGCAGACAACGCCGACTTTAGCTGCCTTTGGCATTTGCTCGGGACAGTGATCGATAGTGTGCCGAAACAACAGGTTCTTACAAATATTTACGATACGAGTTTTCGAAGATGTCCCGTATCGACGCAAGGATCCATTTCTCTGAAACGTTTTCTCTAACATATAAACCAACTGACATTAAGTATATTTTAGGAGATGACGTCCAAAATATATTTTCCGTGATTTATTTCGAATGTGAGTAATAAATAATATTTGGTCTATATTAATATTTTCGCCAGTTCATAACTGTTTATGGTTTTGGCAAACTAGCTGTTCGCAACATAAGTACCAGATACATAATTCATTATTTTGTGATCGTATGGATTTACCAATAACGGAAATGTTTATTTAAAATTACATAGTCAATCACAAGATTATATAATTTGCCCAACTAACCACGCAATAACGCATAATTTTAAATAGTATAGAGAGAAAGAGAGAGAAATGATAAGAGAGAGAGAGAGAGAAAAAAAAAGAGCAATTGCGTGTTATGTTATTATTGTAAGAAAGTGAAAATAGTTCATTGTTCCGACTGAGAATCGAACCCACAGGCAGACGCTGTGTGTGTGCGTCTTCTTTAATCGGATCCAAAAAATACATCAGCGTTCGGTCACGTTTGACAATGTTATTAGGTGTTTCTATAATATTATAAGAGAAAATTTTTTTTAAATTGGTGTTTACCAAACATCATATCACCTACCGTTATGTTATCTTTTTACAACGATATCTTGTGAATAATACAATAGATTATTATTACCCTGTCTAAGTTCGTAGATTATTAGACGACGCCTTAAATGAATAAAGAATGTCTGGTAAAATGATTAATTATAGCTTCTAGTTACGCTATAAACATACAACAATTACGAATAAAAACGTACTATTGGAACAACCTACTTCAAAATTTATTTCAATAAAATCCATAGAATCCGTTCCCTCAAATAAGTAGACTAAGCAAACACGAATTCAATTATTATAATTAAGTAACTCAGTTGAGCATTGCATGATTTTCCGTCTTACATAACATTTTTCTTGCAATGCGGAAACTGTCGATCGGAAATTTCAAGCGGGGGATGGAAAATTTAGAACACAAGAGAGAGGAGGAGAGAGGGTATCTCCCACACCCTGTCATTGTTTTATGCGATCTGCTTACAAATCGCAAGCAATCTCTTCGGGCGCACATATATTTATTAGTTGGTTGATTCCTTGTTAAAAAAAAACTAAGTATGAATTGGAATTGTGAATTAACGGTTCCCTACATAGTTTATGTTAAATTAAATAGCAGCATTTACTGTATAATAATATCTGTACATAGCAAGATAGATAGAGCGAACCTGGAATCGTAGTGTTAAGATTTTCCGTTCCCATTAAGAGAGACAGCCATTCCTCACTTTCCGCCTTTTCTCTAAGGTATGGCGTGTTAAATGGCGAAACTCAACACCGCGCTTTGTCTCATTATCATATCTGTATAATTATCTATTGTTAACATAGCAAAAAGACCGCTAATTATATATTTTTATATACTCGTATATTCATAAACATTCTTGTAAGGCATTATTCGGTGTACAATAAATATTACGGTATTTTAGTTTTAGTTTTCAGATGTTTACCCATTAACAAAATGGTTGCCTGTAGCTAGCAAGGTAGGTATGAAGACTCTGGTTTACCACATTCCGCCTATCACGCAACTACTTTATTAGGTGTTGTGAAGCAGAACTTAGTGTCGAGGTTAATATTGCCAGATCGAAGATATAGAAATTATTCTAAATATACTATTTATATTACATTTAAATATACTACCTAGAATAGAGATTGGATCCGGAACATTCGTATCTACAGAGACTGTGTCACTGCACCAAAATAATGTTTTTTTTATTGATTATAAAATTTTATTTATTTCATAAAATTTATATACTGTCCTTTGTTGATAACAATTTATAGAGATAGCCAGAATTTTAAATTTATTATTGTTTGAAAATCTTAAAATACACTGACGCTATCTTGAGATTTGTTGAGGAACTCTAAAACAGGTTGTATTTGGGTACGATAGGATGCTTTTTTACTTTATTCATAAGGTCTACCTTATACGGACACTTGTAACACCGTACATAATATGTTTTTTTTATAAAAGAGCCGTACATACTTTCAAAATTCCTAGCGGAGCATTTTGAAAGTGATCCCGCGCTTAGATGGTGGAACTTAATTTCTTATGTTATTTATATTTCGCAAAATTGTTCCCATTCCAGAAAAGAAAAGAAAATATAACCAATTTAAAACTGATTTTTTTTATCAGCATAGGAGCAAAAAAATATTGTTAAAAGTTCACATATCACGGATTAACATATCAATTAATATACACTCGCACTGTAAACACCGTAACAATTTGCAAAACAACTTGCGAAAAAACAAATAAATTCTTAAAACGACAAACATATTTAAATTCTGTCAATATTTTATCAATGCCCGACCAATACGCGTCATCATTTTGATGAATTATGAACCTATTAATTACTTTTTATGGTCATTTGATTTATTGTGAAATAGAAATAACACCGCAGTGCGGTATTTGTCAGTTGATACAATTAAAAAGGATTACTGCGAATGCGTTTCGAACGCTCATAAACCAAGCATTAATCAATCACAGACGATAAAAATGGTGAAAAATATGTTAAATTATTTTTAACTATTACTATTTGTAATTCTGTCTTTGTTATTTGCCCGTCGTGGCGCAGGGGGACGAGGGTGTGATTGTAAAAGAGGCGGGTTGTGTGTTCGATTCCCACTCGAGGTAATGTAATATTTAATATTTTCAATTCCTCAGTCTGGTATCAAGGTAAAGCTCCGGGTTGAGCTCCGCCTCTCAACAGACAATGCCTTCAAAATTCAGCGGATAGTACGTAGCGGAGAGTCTTAGCACTAGGCTTTCTCTACCTACTCAGCAACATACCGGATACAACGTGAAGCTGAAAAAAAAGAAAGAATCAAATTGTAAGTACATAAGGAACTTTATTTGACGTCCAGAAAGAAAACTACATAAAAGGTCCGTATGAAGAGATTGATGTTGGAGTGTAATGAAGCTGAAATCGAAAGTGCTGCCTTTATAAGCCTTTTGTCACATTCGTATATCAAATAAGAAGTATGTTTTTATATAAAATAATATATTTCAAAAAACATATAAGATTCACAGTAACGTTGAAAAACCTATTCACCGTAAATTTCATCTATATTTTACTCTCAAAGAAAATTAATCTAAACACATGGTTATGACGAATAAAAATTGAATGAACCTGTTCATAACACTTTTGACGTAAGAAAATTGAGTTCTAACCTAATTAGGTGTATTAAACATATTAAACTTAGAGTCGTTATCATACGTTGAGCACAGCGAGGGAATTAGATGGCAGTAATTTGGCAACACGAACAGCTACTACTTTAAATGAGAACGTTCTAGAACGATCGTATAACGTGGCACTGGCCAAGCTACTCCGAGTCTCCGAACGAACTAATGGAATATTAAAATACTGTAAAACTTTCGATATATATATCTCATTTCAACGGATTGTACGAGTAATACACGAAGAAAAGAGCGCTTCATGAAATTTTACATTTATTTCAATATTTACAACTTCTTTATCGATCGTTGTGTGAAGTTGCATGGAAACTGTTTATCTAATTTTAAGTTTTTTATCTGTTTATTTGTTTTTTTTTTTACTATGTTCAAAACAGAATAAATATATATTTATTATATATTGAAATCTTAGATAGTTTTACTTGTTTTTTATTTTATTATAATTTTAGATAGTTTAGTTTTTCAGCTTCACGCATTTTTCTTGTTTTTTCTTCAACAATATAGGACATTGATTGATGAATGCTAAAGCAAAGGGTTGCGGTCAAAATATTTAAGTGTAAAAGGCGTCGCATGCAGATACTATAATATTTTATCATAATAAACGTTCTTTAGCTACAATGTAAATTTGACTAAAAGCTTTTATAGAGAAAGGAACAAGTTTGCATCATAAATACAATAGAATATGATTAAAGCACGTAATATTTATTAAATTATGAAAGTTATATAAAAGAAATAAACTTTTTCATCCAAAGAAAATGAAAATTCCGAAGCATTCGTTGTGTATTGTTTTCTTTTTTGCTTTACACTGCATCCTGCACAACAGGATACGCTAAGAAACTGCACAACTAAAACCTTACATCCTCTGTTTTGTATTTTCCACCTAAATTCGAGACAAGACGAGTTGAATGGCGGAACTCAACGCTATACTTTGTCTTTATCGATCGAAAAAATTAAACTAATTCATTCCTCCAAGTGAAAATCAAACACACTACCACCACTGTACAAAATAAGTACATTGCAACCACAAAGCTTCAACTTCACGCTGTATCTCGCACACAACAGGGTAGACAGAGAGAACCTTGTGTTAAGACACTCCGTTCTCCACTTTATGGCGAGATCTAGAGGCATTGCGTGTTGAGTGGCGGAACGCTACGCCGCACTTTGCCTCGACACCAGGACGAAGAAAATATAAATGTAAATAAATATTTCTTTTCATCGATTGGGAATCGAACCAACAACCAGTCGATTTTACAGCCACACTTTGTGCCACTGGGCCACAACTGGCCTCAACCACAAAGCAAACTAATTAATTTAGAGTAACCACTAATGACAAGATTAATTAATAACTTATTGAGTTTATACTTTACCTCAACCTACTATATCTTATAATAGATATGCATTTATACACTTAGTGTCAAGTGCATTCGAACATGGAAATATTGTATATGCGCTAAGTAGTTTTTACTCGCTTTTAGTAATAAAGAACGTGGCTTTATATTATATTCTATTTTTATCTTTACAGATGTTTTTTATGGTTCTAATAGTTGATTAAATCTATCGTTCTGTGATTGTCGTCTGTAAACAAAGTGTTTATAAATAATTCTATATATATAGTCTTTGCTTTGAAATTTTTTTAGAGGCACGTGGCAGTTGTGGGTTCGATTACCACCTGGAGAAATGAAATATTTAATTTCTTCGCTCTAGTGTCAGCGTACAGTGGGGAGCGAAGTGTCTTAGTGTTACAATACTTTTCTCCCCACTTGGGCTCCCTTAGCCTACCATGCGGAATACAGCGTGATACCTTACCATTAGTGGTTGCAATGGTTTTCTTTTGTATTATAAGACACAATATTTATTAAACATAAATAATATTTAATATTTTAATTCCTTCGGTCTGATATCAGCGTAAAGTGGGCTCCCTTAGCCTAGCCTGCTACATGCGGGAAACAGCGTGAAATAAAAAACATTCTGATAGTAAATGTTAAGTTTAATAATTAATATAGCAGAACAGTACAGCATGCAGAAGTGAATATCAACTTATAATTAATATAATATCTTAACTCCGCGCAATAGTAGCTAAAGTGACTCATTTCAACACGTAATTCACTTAACCGACCGCAATGCAGCCGTTACTTAGACCGTGTATTAATGCAACTTAACTAAATTGCTGTTACTTTTGCGAATGTTCTCGAAGATTTGGTAAATTTATAACAGGCTTATTAGCGGTGTTTGTGTTGATTTAAAGCCTTTTCCGTAATATTTCCAATTATTATCCATTTTCATTAACTAAAAACAAATAGCTTTACAATGTGTCCCGCCCATAGCAGGGTATGCAAAGGGAACCTAGTGCTAAGACATTCCGTTCCCCAATTTCCGCAGATTCTGGTCACTCAAATGTCTCTCAAAGACATTAAATATCAATTAAGTTTATATTTTCATTTCTTCGCTCTGGTGTCAAGACAAAGCGCGGCATTGAGCTTCGCCACTCAACACGCAATGCCTTCAGAATTCGGCGGAAAGTGGAGAATGAAGTGTCCAATGTCCAATGCGGCGTAATACATTGTGTGGCTGATTTATTTTATTTATTTTAGTAAGACAATATCGACAACATCTAATACTCAACAGTATTTTTAGAAATAATTTCCATATCAGCTGTAACTCATATAACGCTATAACTAAAGAAACTGAAATAATATAAAAAAACTGAAGCAAAATTGATAAAAGCCCAACTAATTACATAGAAAATAATAAGAAAAATTATATTCTATAGAATTCACGTTTCATTGCTTCACAAAAATAGAAAAGAAAATATTCAAACGCGGCTCCCCATCTCCTAGCTAAATACGGTGTCTTTTTTATCTCATCTGCAATTTCCTGGGATGCACGCTGTATTTAATCGCTTTATTTTATACGGAGTATGCTCCCCGTTGAAACCAAATCTGCTTTTAAAAGCATATTTAGTAAGTATCTATCTTATTCTGTTTTAAAATACTGTTTGATTAGGTTCTTTATTTATTTGCTTTTTTATTTATTTTATGCTTCTTATTCCAGATTGCTAAGGAAGGGTTAGGGTTATGGTTATGGAAGGGTTATCTTCTATGTATGTATGTAACGTTATTCATTACTAGTGGGCGAGCGCGGCTTCGCCCGCTTATTTGCACCTTTAGGGGTAAATTCTAAAAAAAACACGAAAGACGTGTTCAATAAAATATTTTTATTAGTCTGAATTATTTTTTTTATAAAAATCGGTGGCGATTTAAAGATTTTTCCATATAAACTTTCAACCCCTTATTTGAACGCTTAGGGGGTGAATTCTAAAAAACCATGAAACACGTTTTCAATTAAATATTTTTTAGACAAATTGCAAATTTTATAAAAATCAGAGCCGATTTAATTTTTTTCCATACAAACTTGCAACCCCTATTTCATCCCTTTAGAGTTAAAATTTTTGAAAATCCCTTCTGAGTGGATGTCCAGATTACAAAAATAAACATATGTCTACGCACAGCGGCTACGGCTGTGCGTGCGTCTTACCTCAGTCAGTCATGTCCTTTTATTTATATAGATCATATCTCCAGAACCGCTAAACGGATTCACATAGTTGAGGTATCGTTAGATTCGTCTTAGCAGCCCAAGTATTACTAGATAGGTGACATTAAAAAAATCATACGGTTGTGGGACGCCATTGGAATAATGAAAAAAATTTCGAATACCATAATATAAGACTCAATACGAGGATTTCAAAAAGGTATATCATGATTATTAATGATTACAAATCCCATAGTTTATTAATATTCACAGTCGGGACCTATAAGTAATTCTTCAATCAATAAAGTCTTTACCAGGAACCCCGCATAATTTAAAGAGGTCCCGACTGTTAATCTTAAAAAACTATTGGGCTTGTTTATTTTCTTTTTAGTTTTATGTAGTTGGAGTTTTTGTTTTTAAAAATATTTTTTATTAGATTTTTAATTAGACTTATTAAAATTTTATAAAATCTATGCTATTTTATTAGCATTAGTGTATATTTAATAATAATAATTTATTATTATATTATTTGTCTCCATTCGGGCTGATAACCTAAAGAAATTAATCAAGATATCTCAATAGCTTAGACGTAGGATATCTATTTCATTTCACGATGTTTATCCATACCAGTATTTCGCGTAACGCAGTTATTAACGCAGGTATCTATATACCAATAACGTAAACACATACTACTAAAGGTTGATTAAACTTTGAACTTTGCTGCCAATGCCTACGACTCGATTTCGAAATGTGACGGTTTCTCTTTGATAGGTTTATTTCTGCGTGCGTCGTTCTTGACAAATAATGACGATAATTTTATTATTTATTTTCTTTGAAAATCAAATTGTTTTAGGCTTTTATAGAGTAGTTAAAACTGTTATTTAATTTAAAGTGGCGCTGATAAAAACGCTTTGTAAAAGTGTTATGTTTTTTACGGAACCCTAAAAAATGGTAAAAGCACTGTAATTTGAAACATTTCGTATTCAGTTTTAATTCTTTACCTAAATAAATATTTGTATATGTTTATGTACGTTCGATATTTGAAGGTCATCGAAATAAAATATTATGTTATCTCAGATTAATTGGCATACGTATTTGCTTAACAGTCTTAAGAATTTTATTTATGTAGTCGTCCGTATTTTTGTTCGCGTAAACTTTAAGACGTAAAAGGGAAAATCGAGTTGTTTTTCATTTCTCAGGCAGTTATTGATCGAGAAATAATGTCTTTGTACTCCCTACATTTTGTAGCACCACCACCACCACCCTTGTGGTGGTACCACCTACACTTCCCCTCATACAAAATTTTTGCTTTCTAAATTCAATAATTTTGTGTGAACGTTGTCTGTCAGTCACTCAATCAATGTCAGTAACGGTAAAAATATATATATGTACATACGAATATGTATACTTAGATGAATAAACAAATCATAAACGATATAAATTGATATAGAAAAAGTAAACTGAAAATGTTATTTAAATATCACGATGTTATTCTTGCAGAAGTATCTCGACATCAGCGGTGCATTCGAGTAGAAAATCGTGAAGAAGGGCGATAAATCTGAAGACATAAATCTATGTTTACTAAGAAAACGTATAAATAAAATCACCGACATGTAAATACGGGTGAGCGTAAAATTGAATCACGATGAAAAATATTAAAAATTGCAAATATCATCCATGCATCCATTTGTGATTTTCATCTGTATTCTAAATCAAATGATTAATTGAATTGTGAATTGTATAGTGATTGAATGCTAATTGTTCAATAAACTTTTTTTGAGTTAGAAGTTATATATAAATTATAAACTCGTCGGCCAGTATGAGGCCAGTCGTGGCGCAGTGGCACGAAGTGTGACTGTAGAACCGACTGGTTTTGGGTTCGATTCCCACTCGAGGAGATGAAATATTTACTTAAATTTATATTTCCATTTCTTCGCTCTGGTGTCGAAGCTAAGCGCGGCGTTGAGTTCTGCCACTCAACACGCAATGCCTCCAGAATTCGGCAGAAAGTGGGGAAAGGAGTGTCTACAGCGTGAAGCTGATTTATTTATTTTTATTTATATAAACTAGTCAAGTGCGATTCAAATTCGGATCGCACTTGACTAGTTTATATAATCGATATTGAATTCTGGGGACATTGCGCGTTGAGTGGTGACACTTAACGCCACAATTTGCCTCTTACCAGAGCGAGGAAATGAAAATATAAACATTTTCATTTGTTCGAGTGAGATTTGAAACCCATAACCGTCGCGTCTGTAGTCGTACGCTTGGCTACGACTGGCCTACAATATACATACTTGCCTGATTTATTTTTTATTTACTAAATATATTAAATACTCGTATTTGCTTTCGCTACAATCATATAGATAGAAGTTCCCCTCAGTCGTAAACAGATGGTTACCAAATAACTTTTCGGTCCATGATTTATTGTGAAACTGTGACACAATTATTTACAGAAAATATTTTTGTAAGAAGTTTATTTCAACTATAAGTCTGATCTAGAACTTGGCATTATTTCAAATACACTAATATATATATTTGTAATATATTAAAATAATCATTCATATTCTGTATTTAATATAAATTAGCAAAAAATCGCCATAAAAGACTGTTTTGTGCATTCAATCAACAGAGAAATTTTATGCTGGTTGCAAGCACACAGTTAGCTAGTCTAACCGAAACACAAAAACTGTTTTTTTTTTGTAAAAAGAATAACACGAGTAATGTAATTTATAAATATAAAACTAAGAAACTGATACCGCGAATTGATAGCGCAAAAAATAATTTTATAGTTCTCAATTTCACGCTACACGTCCTCTTATCTATAAAATTACAATTTGCTTGAGTAAAATTGTATCCACTACTATCACGTCTACTGATCAAGGGCTGTCTCACGATGGTGTCTTTGATATTATTTATTATTAAATAATCGTAGTATATTCTAACTATCGTACTAAAAACTGATGATCCTAATAAAACTAACATTGATACTACTCCTCGCATTTACTATAATGGCTACGAAAGAAAACTTGAATTTTTGAACTTGAAAATCCAGATCTAGGGGGTCGTAACCCCCTACACTAGTAGTAAAAAATACCAGAGACTGATTGAAGATTAATAAAATTAGAAGACCAATTACAGGAATCGTGAATTCATAATATCTTCTAAGAAAAACATTTTCCTGGTATAATAAAAAAAAAAATCTGAAGTGAAGACCAAAATGACTACCGTAATATTTATCTGGATGAGGATTAATGCTAAATTGGAACTTTTAATGAAATTTCTTTTGAACTATCTAAAATATTGTTGGGAACTTATTTAATAAATTAAATTAATATTTCTAAACTAGGATTTTTTGTAATCTGATTTAGATTATATTAGAATTATGGCTGTGGATGCCTAGATGGCTTTTATTATTAAGAAATTATAAAAGAAATAGATTTACTTAAAAGTTTAGGCCATGAAGCTATAAAGATGTAAGAAAATTAAATTGTCGACGACTTATTGGTTTTTTTTTTATCTTAGCCTTCAATTTTCAGTAACTATGCAAAAACTTAATGCTATATGATTATTAATACTCTATTTATAAAATGATCACTAATCGATTATATAGACGAATTAAATAAAGGCCAGTTGTGGCGCAGGAGCGATCCAGTTGTGATCGGATGAAATGAAGTATTTATATATATTTATATTTCCATTTCTTTGATCTGATATCGAAGCAAAGCGCGGCGTTGAGTTCCGTCACTCAATGCCTCCAGAATTCAGTGAAAAGTAGGGAACGGCGTGTCTTAACACTAGGTTACCCTTTGCTTACTCTGCTGTATGCGGGCTACAGCAGTGTATACTTTATCAAGAAAAATATATTTTTAAACTAGCTGTACAAATATAAATTTAACTGACTTAATAAACATTAAGCCTCTTAAGACTTTAAATACAATTTTCTATTAAAAAAGTAATCAACAATATCAATTTAAACGTTCAAAACAATTTACTTTTACGTTGCATTTAGAGTCACCATAACGATCTAATTCATTTAGCTAACTAGTGCACGGCTCCAGCCTGTGTATTAATCTAGGAGAGTGCAATTTCTCGTGTGTTTTTATAATAAGAATTAAGTGATAAAAAGATCACTTAACTTTTAGTAGCCTATTAGCTAGCCTTACTTATTATAGTTATAAATTAAATTAGTTTCACGCTGTATCCCGCATACAGCAGGGTAGGCAGAAGGAACCTAGAGTGAAGACACTCCGTTCTCCACTTTCCGCCTAGTTCTGGAGGCATTGCATGTTGAGTGGTGGAACTCAACACCGCGCTTTTCATCGACACCAGAGAAATGGAAATATAAATTTAATTAAATATTTCATTTCCTCGAGTGGGGATCGAACTCACAACCAGTCGATTTTACAGTCACACTTTGTCCCACTGCGCCACGACTGGCCTTATAAATTAACTATAAAACAATAAAATTATCATATCAGCTCCCATATACACTATAATATAATACAGTAATATGGTGTTATTTTATCCACATAGTTAGAAGTCGACCTATAAGCTTGACAAAACATGAAAAATAACGGAAAATACTTGAAAAAATTTAAATCATAAAAACTATTTAAATACATAAAAAATGCAGATTGGCGACTAGACAGTTATTTATAGATCTTTTGATCGGTTTTTATATGGTAGCTCTTAAGAAATCAAATAATCCTTAAATGTATTTTATCGTATTGAATATAAGCTGTTTCGAAGGAAAAGTAACTTTTAACGATTCTTCTGAATCTTTATCAACTTTTCCATATACATAATAAATACAATAATTTATTTCTTGAACAAAAATATTTTCTATATTTCGATATTATTTTTCATATTCGATAGCATCATACAGGACCCCGCATATCATAACGAAGCACTGGGTGATGAGCGGTGGAACTCAACGCCGCATTTTGTGTTATCACACCAGGTAAATTAAAGCAGCGTCGCGCTACAAATATGAATACCTTCACGTTGTATCCCATAACTCAATAGGCAATGGGAACCTCATTTTAAGACACTCCGTCTCCAATAAGACACTTCCGTTCTCCCACTTTCCGCGGAATTCTGGAAGTATCTAATGTAATGAATGGGGGGAACGATGCAAATTCAAATGTTTCACAAATTTAAATTTCAATTCTGTCCCTACTGTTTATCCCAGGCTACTATTCAGTACTATTCAGTTCGTATAGAGTGTAGTACAAATGTGAATCTAAATTGAATAGCAAATAGGTTTAATACATTACCTAAATTTCGTTTCCGCGTGCTCTAATTGGGCTGTGTGTGTTGAGAGAGTAGGCTGATTATCGCGTCACACCTATAACAGTTTTAATTGAATTGGATTTAGTTTATATTATTTACTGTTTTTAATTGAATTCATTAGGTTGGACTGTTGAGTTCGTTAGCTTGTTTGGAAATAAATTAAAAAGGTGTATCTATCTACTTCGAAATGAAAATATATTTATTTGTAGTTTATTCAGTTTGTTGACGGTGTTGTAGCTTTATATTTAAGGCCAGTCGTGGCGCAGGGGTACAAAATGTGACTGTAAAATCGACTGGTTTGTTCCTCACTCGATGAAAAAATATTTATTTACAATTATATTTTCATTATTCGATCTGGTGTCGAGTCAAAGCGCGCGTTGAGATCCGCCACTCGAAACGCAATGCCTCAAGAACTCGGTGGAAAGAGGGGAACGGAATGTCTTAATACTAGGTTCCTTCTGGCTACTCTGATGTGTGATGATGTTACAGCGCGAAACTGATTTATTTTTTGATTTTGTAGCTTTATGCTGTAATAATTTTGAATAAATATATGATAAAGAAACATTTAAATTATATGGTAGTAATTTTGGTGTAGTAAAAAATATAGTAAAAAAATGGCAACATTTTAGGTATGTCGTTGAATGACCAGAAGCATTAAAGGCTTAAAACTATAAAAAAAATTATTTAAAAAAAAATTTTTTATACTGAGTTAATAAAATAAAATAAACTTGCTCAAGAATTTTAATTTAAAATATAAAATCAAAATATATTTGACAAGAATTTACTAAATTTAGAATTATCAATCTCCACAAACATACATTTTTAAATAATTCAAAATCAACATAAATACCCATCGTAGATTCCTACAATTTACGAGAGATGAAAAATATTTTCATTTATTACGAAAACATCTTTAAGTCCAAATGAAAGTTTCAACAGATTGCCAGGATTTATCGTCGTATGTGTCCTCGCGTAGCGACTTACCAACTTAGCAAGGTACCCTAAAACTTTTAAAATTCTCAACACATTTATAAAATATAAAGAAGAGTGCTGTAACTTAAGATATTATATTTTATTTAACACTTTTTTTAGTAACGCAGATTTATCCTTTTACGAATCAACAAAAAATATATATGATAATCGTGACATGCGGCAAAGATAACACTTTAAGAATCCATAAAAAACTTTGTATAAATTTAAAAATTTAATTATTCGTATAATCCAATATTAATAATTGTTTAGTCTACCAGTAAAAATAATTAATAGTTACAGTTTCAGTAGCGCATTGTGTCAGCATGTAACTTAAACTTAATAGTGAACCACGACTGCGACGGATATTACAATATTTTATCCATTCTATTCAACCAAAAACTCCCAGAGTAATATTTGAACTTAAAACCATCTAAAAACATCCAACCATCATCATTTGCGTCACTATTCCATTTATTATTGTTTTATCACGCTTTACGGTGTATCCCACATACCGATGGAGAACCACGCTGTATCCCGCATACGCCAGAGGGAATCTAGAGTTAAGACAATCCGTTCCTCAGTTTTTGCAGAATTTTTCGAGGCATTTGTTTAGTGACGGAACTCAACGCCGGACTTTTGCCTGGCAGAGCAAAGAAATGAAAATATTAAAAATAATAATAATTTACAGTCACTCCTTAGTGACCCTGCGATACGACGGCCTCATTTTTTATACTATTTATACTTTTAAATCAACATTTAGAAAGTATTAAATACGGCACGTACTTAATCACCATCACCATACAAACATATTGAAAAATATATGAATTGAACTCAGAACCACCACGAGAATTAAGCAAATTAGAGAATAACGAAAAGCTAATTAGTAACATGAAACTCCGCCGCAAGTTAAACAAGGAGAGGGGGCCTCGTGCGAGCCGGGCGTGTACGAAACGAGTTTGTAATTACAATTACACAAGACCCACAGTAGACAACTTGACGGTGTTCAGCCAATGAAAAATATTAGTTAAAAAAAAAATACTTCACACTGTATCCCGCACATAGCAGGGTAGGCAGAGGGAACCTAGTGTTAAGACACTCCGTTCTCCAGTTTCTGCTGAATTCATAACAATTCACGCAATGCCTCCACAATTGTTGAGTGGCAGAACTCAACGCCGCGCTTAGCCTCGACACCAGAGCAAGGAAAATGGAAATATAAAACAGTCACACAACAGTTTTACAGTCACACTGCGCTACGACTGGCCTCAAATATTCGTTATTGTAGCGATTATTAGTTATTGTAGCGAAATGCCCTTTGTAATTTATTTTTTACAATCAGCTTCACGCTGTATACCGCATATAACAGGGTAGGCACATGGAACCTAGTTTTAAGACTGGCTGTACCCCACTTTCCAACGAATTTTCGTTGCGTGTGGAATGGCGTAACTGAACGCCACGCTTTCTCTTTTTGCTCTGGCACCAAGGCAAAAGGGCTTGGTGCCAGAGCAAAAAGAGCAAAGAGTGCCCCTGCGCCACGACGGCCTCTTATTTTTTACTCGACTTATTTCTTAAAAATCATATAATTAGACTTAATTTATAAATGTGATCTTTAAATGTTTCGCTATATTGTAGTCTACTAAAATAATAAATCGGTGAACTCTATTTTACAATTCTCCGTATTTCGTATTATTAAAGTTTCATGTACTGAATTTATTTCATTAAAAGCGTTTCTCATCTAGCACTGTTTATATTAGCCGATTCAAATGAATAGTAAATACTAGTTGCAGAAATACTGTTGTTTGTTCAGTCAAAGAATGATCTGTATAAAAATTAGTAAATCTAAGTATAAAAAAATAGATAACCGTAAAAGAGTCTCATAGAATGGCAAATGATTGTTATGTTTCACCTTAGTTGACTATCCAACAAAATGATTATTCTTAAAGACTTATATAATGCAAAAAAGAATATTTTTTTGCGGCCGGAAGAAAAATATGTATATTTTTTTTATAAATCAGCTTCACGCTGTATCGCACACACAGTAGGGTATGCAGAGAGGACCTAGTGTTAAGACACTCCGTGTCTTTCCGACAAATTCTGGAGGCATTGCGTGTTGAGTGGCGGAACTCAACGCCACCCTTTTCCTCGACACCAAAGCGAAGAATTGGTAATATTTGATATAATTAAATAAACAATTTTGATATAATTAAATAAATTATTTTCTCGAGTGGGAATGGAACCCACAACCAGTCGATTTACAGTCACACTTTGTGCCCCTGCGCCACCACTGGTCTCAACTACATTTCTACAGATACGTAAAAATATTGAAGTATTTATTTATGACTAGCGCCCTTGCGAGGCTTCGCTCGCTTGAACTATATGATTATTTAAGTGTATTTAGAAAAAAAAATATTGATTTTTTTAGTATGGTTATCTATACTGACTGTTATCCACACGCTAGGCTTCGCCTGCTTGAAGTATATGATTATTTAAGGGTATTTAGGAAAAAAATATTCATCATTTTTATATGGTTATCTATACTGATGTTATCCACTTAACAATTCGTAATTTAAATATTTTGTGTTTCCATTTTATTTTACTCATAGAAATGTCTTGTTAGAATAACGTTTGGTTCTTTTATATTTACATATCCAAGTCAGTAAGAACGCGCGCACAAAACAAGCGCTGTTATTCTTGCGTGAATCCGGCGGGAACTCCGAGATAAAAAAGCCCTATCTTTCAGTGAAAGTCCCATTAAAATAGATTCCTTTGTTTCGGAGATTGACCCACACTAATATGAAAACCGATAGACAGACAAAAATGTTAAATCGTTTGCTTGTGTTTTACTATCCTGTAAATATTATGTAAATATCCACTCAGAAAACAGGGTTGGTCGGAAAATAACAAACAAAAACGTCAATTTTATTTATAAATCAAAATATTTTTTTATTATTTTTATATTATATTGTATTAATAATTATATATTATATTAAAATAATGTCGCACATTTGTCGCTAGCCTTACGTTACGTCGTTAAATCTACAACTTGGCACCACAGAACAAAAACCTATTTGAAGAGTTAACATCAAAGGCATATTAAATAACCACATTTACAATTACATTCGTCTCATCAATCTTTAGAAAGAGTAGAAAGTTTACGCGCATGTGTTAAATTGAGGGCAATTGTGGCGCAGAGACACAAAGTTTGATTGTAGACGCAACACGTAGGTTCGATTCCCACTGAATGAAATAATAATATTAATAATTATTATTATTTATAATAACAATATCTTCAGCTTCACGCTGCATCCCGCACACTGCAGGGTAGGCAGAGGGAACGTAGTGAAAGACACTCCGTCACAATTCGTCAACAATAACTTCAATCGGTAATAACTGCATTAGTATTAAACTGCGTTGCAGCTAATAACTACCACCTCGCAGTCGATCTTTGATATAATAATATAACTAATTTTCACATACGTTACAAAAAAATATATATATTTAATATTTTAACTTCACCGCTCTGGCGTCGAGGGAAAGCAACGAGTTGAGTTCTGTCACTGAACACGTAATGCCTCCAGAATTCGGCGAAAAATAGGGAACAGAGTATCTTAATACTAGGGTCCCACTGCCTAGGGTAGGCAGGCTGTATGTATATATATAAGGCCGGTATATTGAGGCCGGTCGTGGCGCAGCGGCACAAAGTGTGAATGTAAACCGACTGGTTATGGGTTGGATCCCCACTCGAGGAGATGAAATATTTACTTAAATTTATATTTCCATTTCTTCGCTCTTGTGTCGAGGCAAAGCGCGGCATTGAGTTCTGCCACTTAACACGCAATGCCTCCGGAATTCGGCAGAAAGTGGGGAACGGAGTATCTTTCACTACGTTCCCTCTGCCTACCCTGCAGTGTGCGGGATACAGTGTGAAGCAGATTTTTTTTTTGATATATAAATAAATATTGTATAAAATAAGTCAAAATGGTAAACAAATTGCATAACTACTTTGTCTACATAAACTTCACAATGGTGGTCCACATGTTTTAAATAATAAGAATACAGGTTCTCACTAACTATAAGTTTATAATTCCTACAAAATTATAGTAAGCGAGAGCAACAGTAGCTTCAGTTAGCTTCCTAGGTTTGTTCAAGTCTATTTTGATCGACTTATGGAAGCAAATAGAATTATGTTCTTCTTTATATATATATATATATATATATATATATATATATATATATATATATATATATATATATTATATATATATATATATATATATATATATATATATATATATATATATATATATATATATATATATATATATATATATATATATATATATATATATATATGTGTACAAAACAAATACCACAACATCCAATCGAGTGAATTCAGTAAAATCATTCATTCAATATTTAAAAGAATGGTCCAAAATAAATAGCAAGCGTAACCGATCGAGTTCACATCAACATCACGCTAAAAGGAACCGCAGAAAGGCGATACACATTAATGTTTTACACCCAAAAGCTTTTAGCTCCTATATTTTGGGCTGCACGTGGTTTACAGCGTTACAAATTTTTATAGCACCCATTCACGTTACGTACATACATACGACACAATTTATTTATATATATACATATTCTCGCTGATTATAGACTTATGAAACAAATTATATTTTGATTTGAATTTAGCTTCACGCTGTATCCCGCATATAGCAAGGTGGTGCGGAGCGTAATATTAAGACACTTCCTTCCCCAGTTTACGCCGAATTCTGGAGGCTTTGCGTACTTAGTGGCGAAACTCAATGTCGTGCTTCTCTCGACATCAGAGCGAAGAAAATAAAAAAATAATATTTCATAACCGAACTGGAAATCGAACACACGACCTGTCGGATTTACAGTTAAACGCTTGTGATCCTGTGCCACGACTGGAATCAATTATTTATAGAATATAAAAAATATATATTTTATAATATTACTTATTATATTTTCAATTATTATATTAATCATTATCGTTATTTAAGCATAAGACCAATGGGCATGGTATGACAAGGCAAGCCCCACTGAAAGGATAGAAGAGCGAGTAAAACATTAAAAGAGAAAATGATTATCATATATATCAGGTTCACGTTGTATCCTACATAAGCAGAAAGAAAGAAAATAATAACACTCCACTTTCCGCACTAATTTGAGACGTTGCTTTTCGAATAGAGAAAGGCCCAGCTTTCTTTTGTTTGAAATTCAAATTGACAATTGACAGTGAGATCGATCTCACGTCAGCCGCGTTTATATTCGTGCCAGGCCTTTATGTGATTATAATAAAATGCGTATAAATTTCATTTTAATTTAAATATTAATACGATATTAAGCGAACAGTATATTAATTACCAAACAAAGCTCAATTTATTTTTGTTTACTTTAAAATGTATCCAGCACATAGCAAGGTAGAAGGAACGTGGAAGTAAAAAGAATTTTAACCAATTAAGAATCAAACCCACAACCGTCAACATTTATAATTCGATGCTGTACCGGCAAATCACAATAAAACCCATATAAATATTAAATTACTAATACAATCGACAACGAAAATACACTAAAATAATGAAAATAATAGCCCTGAACATTTACATCCTAATCCATTGCTTGAGAGAAAAACATTTAAAATTACTACATTTTTTTACCTCCTTTTTTTCACCTCCCCGTGAATGAGGTATAACGACCAGACTTCGGATATTTATGACTAACGAGCCTATTCACGGGGCGCAGTTGCCAAATGGAGATTTATGAAACAGAAAATTTCGAATAACGTATCTAACGTACGTCTTCAGTATAATTTGTAGGGGGTGCACCTAGGGGGGTGGAGCAATGTGGAGCAATCAAAATGGCAACCGATGTGGGACTCCAAGTTAATAGTCCATAGAATAACCGTGGCATGTCAACTATGATGAAACTATCTCTGGATTGTTTTGGGTTAAGTTGTTTTAGTATTTAAATTAGATGATAGTGTTTTTTTTTAATTTAACACTGTATCTCGTATAGCTGCTGGTTAAACAAAGAAAATTTTGTACTGAAAACATTGCATTCTCCACTTCCAATCAATATCTGAAACGTTGCATAATTGAGTGTCAGGACTCAACGCCGTGCTTTTAATTATTAAATGTGATTAGAAAAACTTTTGATTTGAGTTTTCAAATGAATACGTCCATTTTTCACTAAATGTGTTTACCTCAAACACAATTATAATAAGGTATTAATTATTTATTTTAAAGAAGATAAAAACTGCGACAGAATATAAAGAAAATTAAAAAATAAGAAATAAAAATCTTCACATGTTTTATTTTCTATCTTCATAATATTATGATCTAACATTGTATCGACAAAAACCAATAAATCAATGTCCACCATTGAAGAAAATCGCATAAAATAAGATAGGAAACATTTGTAGGAAATTGCAAACCCTAAGCAGATTTACATTTTATTAGCATGGAAGTGAAATAAAATGTGTTTATTCTGGATTGAAAGCGAGATGGGTCGCTGTAAGGAGACCGAGTGACGCGGACGAATTTATCATTATACGTAATAGAACATTTTGTCGTAGGTACTAGTCATAAATTTAAGTATTCCTCTCTTTTTTTCACGCCTTATCCCGCTCTTATAGCACGGTAGACAATGGGTAAGGGTTCATTCCTCCTAGTGGAGATCGAACTCGCAATCGTCGAGTTACATTCACAGACTTGTGCCTCTGTGCCACGACGGCCTCTGTCAAGCTTCATAATATTTTAATGTAACTTTATAATATTCTGTTTAAATATATGAAATATACTGGCATTCCTATCTGTATTATAGATATGTATGTTTACAGCGAAATGTACAGGGAATTAATTATTTAGTCCTCTACTGCAAAACTTTAACAATATCTACATATATATTTTCAAAACTATACAGGAAAGTGATGTCCAGACATCTGATTGAATTCATGAACCTCATGGATGTACTCAATTCAAACCCCAGGCATTATTTTATTTATACCTCTATACCTTTATACAAAACTAAAAACAAATAACCGGTCTTTGGTACTACGAGTATATTATGAAAAGAGGCTCATGTACAAAATCATTTTTTTTTGTTTCGACCACATACCGGCCTCTAGCATTTTAGGAAAAGTGTATGTATGTCTAAAGGATAAACAGGTGATAAATTTAAAGTGAGTAAAAAAATTTTTACTTCTGGAAAGAAACGACTTTATTGCCTTCGCCGTTTTAGTGGTACGAGATCGGGGTTGTAATTTTATGGTGTATATAAAATATGGTTTATGGTTTATTTTAAATGTGGAGAACAGAGTGGTGTGTCACTCAAATTGCTCTACCTGCTCTATATGAGTTTAGCATGAATTAAAGAAAAGAGGACGTCGTGTGGCTGGGGGACAAGGATGAAACTGTGGCACGCCGTTTTTGTAGGTTCGATCCCCACTCGAGGGAATGAATTATTAATTTTAATTTGAATTAAAAATTTAATATAATGTATCAATTTATTCACACATTCATTATGGCCCGAAGGCAAATGCCCGGCGTTGAACTCCGCCATTCAAATGCAATGCCATCGGAAAATTCTGCAGAAAGTGGGGAACAGAGCGTCTCAACACTAGGTTCCCTCTGCATAACCTGCTGTACGAATCTGATTTTAAAAGAAAACGCTATATTTAACGTTTACTATCTGCTAACCTGCCCTTATAAATTGCAGAAGATTTCTCAAAATCATAAAATATTTAAACCATTTCGCCAAACCAACGCCTCTGGTATTGAAGCAGTAAATAATATCTTATGCTAAGGGGATCTTTTATTGGCACCCTTTCGCTTTATGCAACGATTATGTCACTTTTATGAACGGTTCTCGCTATTTACGACTTCGGTTTATAGTCGAATGACAATCTTTGGCAAATAAGTATCGCCAAGTGATCATAATCTGTGGCCATATTAGCCTTTGAAATGACACATTCATCAATTTGAAGTTTTGTATTCTGATAGTAAAAGAAATTATCGGATATTTATAAATAATACCAATACAATATTGTAGAGTTCAAACACTTATCTTAATTATAGGAGAAATGATTAATTTCTTAATAGTTCAATTTTTTTATGAAGTTCACCGACTATCTTAAAAGGTGGTGTCTTATGTAAGGTACACACAGCCGGGTAGGCAGAGGGAACCTTATGTTTATTAACACAGGTTATAAAATATTTTTCGCCCAATTCTGGAGGCATTGCGTGTTGAGTGGCAAAATTCAACGCTGCACTTCACCTAGACAACGAGGAAGAAAGAAATGAAAATATAAATTTATATAAATATTTCATTTTCTCGAGTGAGGATCAAACCCACCAACATTCGCATTACAATACACTCACATTTTGTGCCCCTGCGTCACGACAAAACAGACTGGCTTTGAAATAATGTTTTAAACTAACTAGAAAATATTATTTATTATAAGCTAAAAATTATGCCTTATGTCGTTTTACAGTAGTAAAACAGAAGTGCAGGTCAAGGGTTCTACATATTTTAATGATGTACAAGAACTGCTCGCAAGCTCACATAGTATTAAAGTTAAATATTATTATTTAACTACAAGTAAATAGGATTGTTATGATAACCTTAATGTAAATGTATATATAAATGAAATAAATCAGCTTCACGCTGTATCCCGCACATAGCAGGGTAGGCACTGGGAACCTAGTGTTAAGACAATCCGTTCCCCTCTTTCCGCCGAATTTGTATAAATAGGTGTATACTTATTCATTATTATACAAAATAAACCATAAGAATAATACAAAGTAAAAACATTTTTTTATCAGCTTCACGATGTATCCCTCACATAGCAAGGCAGACAGAGGGAACCTAGTGTTAAGACACCCTGGTGTCCAATTTCCACCAAATTTTCCGAGGCATTGCGTCTTGAGGGGCCGAACTTGCCAAAGAAATGAAAATATTAATCAATAAAAATTTATTATTTTCCGAGTGGAAATGAAACTCACAACCTGTCGCGCTTACAATCACACTTTGTGCCTCTGTGCAACGACGGCTTTAAAGCCAAAGTAAAAACATATTAGCATATTATTATACATAGAGAAAACAAAATTTATTCTTCAATACAATATTGATTACACGTCAACGATGACTGATACTCGACGATCGTAAAACTTTGTGGGCAAACTCCACGGAACATGCAAGAAAAAGCAATTTCACAAGATAAATAAATTTTCGTAAGTCAACATACTTTCACTTTTAACTTTTTTATTTCTTTTCGAAAAGTTACTGAGGAACGAGTGCTATTAGCTATCAATTGACATATTTTCCATACTTACCGTTGAAAGTTTTATATTGTGTGTGGCTTGAATGCAAATTATAGTAAAATTTTTATATAAGTTTTGTATAAATGATACGTTAAGAAATACGTTTATAAATACATTTTTAAGCTTAACGCTGTAATCCCGGCAGGTAGAAGGAACTTAGAGTTAAGACACTCCGTTCTCTAATTTCCTAATTCTGGACTCTTTACGTTGAGTGGCGAAACTCAACGCCGCGCCACAACCTGTCGCGTTCACAGTCACACCACAACTGGCCTGAAATATAATACTTCTATCAATTATCTACTTTTATTAGTATTTATTTTTATCAATGCTAACTTTCATGCATTTCCATTCAAAACTGAATTTAAACCCAAAACTACCATAGACAGTAATGCTTTATATTGCCATAGATAAAATATGGCAGCACCTTCGCTACAACTTTGTGCAATAAACAAATATCGATAACGATGGAATAAAACAAACAATGGAACGGTTTCGTCAAGAAGACAGTCGTAAAAAGATTTTAAGATCTGTTACACCTTCTACTCCATTAGCTTTTACTGGAAACAGTAAAATGACACGCCGTCTAGATAATCCCCTTTAAAAAATTATTAGCTTTATGGAGACTCAAATCTTTAGGACCAAATGAGAATATAATGGATCCAAAAATGTCGATTGAAAAAAATTTGCAAACATTTTCTATTACAAATACATATATTATAACCCTCAGAATCTGACTAAATTGTTATCAGAAAAAATGAACGTATAAATGAAATGTAAAAAAAAAATTGAAATTCATCGAGAAATCGCTTGCTCAGATACTACTATACTTTAAATATAATATTGTTAGCAAACTCGTGTAAAAGATTACATACAATTATATATTATAGAATCTCTTTCCGAATAATTTAGAAACATATTAACGATATATGTTTTTGTCTAGTTGTTTTAATAACGTTAACCGCTTTCCATTTCTAACAATATGTTATACTCATTTATATGGGGTCGAGCTTTACCAGAAGACCATTTACGAAGTTTCCTCGAACTTACTACTATATTTTGTTATCAAACACAATCTTGACGGCCAGTAGTGATGCACAACCAACAAAAAAAGGCACAACCGTGCCTTTTTTTTCGAATGAACTTAACGCGTTTGACCTGGACTGGTCTTGACAGCGTCACCGGGCGAGAGTAGCTCACCCCTGAAGAAAAATAACGAGCCTTTGATGGACGCTCGCGAAGTATTAGCGATCGCAGGTGAATGCCCCGCGTACACTAATCATAGGGAGATTTCAGCCGTTGGGCCCCGTCGCGTCGAGGCGTGGACGCGCCTTGAGATAGGACTGGATCACAGGCGTGCTACTGTAAACGCGACTGATTGTGGATTGGATTCTCACTCGACGTAATGAAACATTTTATATTTTCATTTCTTCGCTCTGATGTCGAATATATAATCTCTAGAGGATCATAGTGTTAAAATATCAAATAAAAGATAAAGATACTGAAAAATAAATATAATTCGATTATTATAAATAAAGTGTTTAATACTCAACGAGTACGTTTGGAACGCGAGCTCGTCGTGTGTACAAAATTGAGTTTAGCAATATGAAATCGAAATTCAAAACATCCAATGAACAATATCAGATCTATACAAAAAAATAAATTGAAGTGTCTGTCATTTAAAAACAAAAACAATTGTGTTTTTGTTTGTTTAGGCTAACCTCCGCAACAGCTGAACCGATTTTTATAAGACTAACACTGAAAGATAGATGGGGTTGTGGAGCAACATATGCAACATGTAACAACTTTTGATCCCGAAATTCCCGCGGGATCGGTGTTCAGTATTTACACATTAAAAGCCATGTTTATCGCCTACCTAGATAGATATTAAATAACAAAAAAAACATAATATGACATTTTTTGATAGCAAAATCAAATATAATCTCAAAAGATTTAAATTATCATTTATTAAGAACGTATATACGTTACAGTATATATAACGAAACTAAATTATTTTATTAATTTGCCTTTAGTACACTAAAATAATAAATAACTAAGGCTAGTTGTCTCTCGGTAAGTGATTTCCTAAGAAATTTATAACTTAGATTAACTTAAAAGTCCTCAATTATTTATTAACGCTTCTAAGAATTATTTTTTTTTAACTATAATTTAATCGAAACGCTTAAAGTCACCTCAACTAATAAGTTAATTCCACGACACATTTTGTTGTTTTGTCAGTATTTTGTGGTTTTTAAAATATAAAATTTTTGAGTTAGTTAACTAAAGGACAGATAAATCATATAACACAGTTCCAGCCTTTATTACCGAATAACGACTTCGTGTTTAGAAAGAAAACCGTGAAAGATTTCTTTCTTACTCTATTTTAACGCTATTTACTCACTGTTTATCAACAGGACTCTCCTTTGAATAGATTATGAATCTTCTTTCAACTAATATTTAACATAAAATAGTCATTTTAAATATTAAAATAGAAAATGTATAATACAATGTATTTCACTTATAAAAATAATTAAATCAGCTTTACGCTGTATCCCGCACACAGCAGGATAGGCTGAGGGAACATAATGTAAAGACACTCCGTTCCCCACTTTCTGTCGAATTCTTGAGGCGATTGCGTGTTGAGTGGCAGAATTCAACGCCGCGCTTAGCCTCGTCACCAGAGCGAAGAAATGGAAACATAAATTTAAGTAAAAATTTCATCTCCTCGCGTGGGGATCGAACCCACAACCAAAAAGGTTTTACAGTCACGCTTCGTGCCGCTGCGGTACGACTGGCCTCAATAATAATAAATATTTGTTTATACATTTTGTTTTAGCTTAACGTTGTATCTCGCACACATAAGCAGGGTAGGCAGAGGAACCCTGGGAACCTACTATTACGGCATTCCATTCCCAGTATGACACTTTTGTTTTCCAGTTGTTGAGTGGCGGAACTCTTTTGCCTCGATATCCTCAAATGGGAATCGAACACACAACTTGTCGCGATTACCAGTCACGCATTTTTCAATGGCACAAGTCAATTTTAATATTTTGGAACTAATAGCTAATTATATGACACGGGTTCAATATAACAAAATAGAATTCTTATGATGTTTACAATACTTATACAAATGGGTTGTCTTTAAAGGATTACGGCCGTAAATCGACGACTTAGTAAATCATTACAAATACAATGCTGGTTTAAGTCTTCTTTATTAAGTAGGTATATAAGAGTATTACCTATTACTAAATTAGGATTTAATAGAAAAGAAAAAATTAAATGATAGGAAAAATTAGATTTACATTACTAATTTAATATAAAATGTCTTAAAGTAAACATTTAATTTACACATACGAAACTGTCGTGGCTCAGGGTTCAGGAGCGGTGGGTTCGATTCCAACTCGATATATATATATATATATATATATATATATATATATATATATATATATATATATATATTTATTTTATAGGCAAAGCGTTCTTTTGAGATTGCGGAACCACAAAAAAATTAAATAACGCTATCTTTTTAAAATAAAAATGTAGCCATATAATAATACAAGAATACCATTTCCACAATCAGTGGTCTTAATATTGCTGCACTAAATAATATCTAGCCTTAAAATGTCTTTTATTGGCATCCTTTCGTTTTATGTCCATTTTATGATCGCTCCAGTGCTATTTGTATGTCATATTGGGAAACGGAAACATTTTGCCGATAGAAATCAAGTACGGTCAAAATATAACGTTTTTTGCGTTGTAATGTGCTTATTCAAAATTATCCTTTTTTTAAATATTATGACTTTTTATTACAATAAGCTTTATTTTATTTATTTTTTGCAACTTCATCTAAATAACAAAATGATCTCTAAATATTTCGATTTGCTTAGCAACTAGTACTAATTACTTATTAAAAATCTTTATAATAAAAAAAGAAGCTAAAGGCTCTTATCACTTTACTATCTATTAACATTAAAACTCAATTTTCACCTAGAACCTTTCAAAACTTGTGTATTATAAAAAAAAATCAAAAAAATAGTGAAAAATAATAAAAAAAAATTAAAAAAAACATTGTGTTATTATTATAGAGTGTGGATTCACTAAATTAATATTTAAGTGTACAATTTGTAGAACGATACAATCCATCAACGTCAAAGCAGGTTTAACGCTGACGCAACGCAGCCCTATAGCTTAGCTGCTTAATATAATTGAATTGACGACGACAATACAATTTACGATAACGTGTTTGTTTTCATTTAAATATAATTTATGTTATATTAATATTAATACAGTTGATAATTAAGCTTAATTGATGTAAATGGAATAATGTGTAATTTAAAAACTATATATTTATATACTGAAGCCAGTCGTGGCGCAGGGGCACAAAGTGTGACTGTAACACCGACTGGTTGTCGGTTCGATCTTTACTCTAGGAGATGAAATATTTACTTCAATTTATATTTCCATTTCTTCGCTCTGGTGTCTGAGGGTATAGCGCAGCGTTGAGTTCTGCCACTCAACATGCAATGCCTCCAGAATACTGCAGAAAGTGAGGAACGCTGTGTCATAACACTAGGTTCCTGCTGCTGATACAGCGTGAACCTGATTTATTTATTTTTTATATATTTATAAATATATATATAAATAGGCAAATAAATATAAATAGGTAATAAATATATGAAGAGGCGTATGAAAACATCAAGAATGTATTTAAAATTGAATGCAGCTTTTTATAAGATCACGATACGCTTACATGGAACGCGACTAAATTCCATTCGAACAAATGTCAATATATATTCTTTTTTTAAGAAGACTTATAAGTATTTTAACGTAGCGGGATTCGAACATGTGCCTCTTTCAGATCCCGCTCTCTATAATTTTTGCAATATATAATTTTTTACTTAAATAAAAATAAATCTATACTTTATTATTATAAATAATGAAGTACATCATGACATTTATTTAATTTCATATAAAGAATAGAATAAATTATCCTTATTAATTTTAAGAAGTTAATGTGAAATAGAAGAATGCGATGTTAATTTAGTTCTGTACTCACTTTTTAGTAAATATTTTAAGAATAATAGTTAAAAAACGTTTTTGTTGTATTTCAAAAATAAATACGGTTCACAGTCTAGACTAGACAAAATTAAAAAAAACAATTCGTACGTAGTAAAACTTCTATTGTTGTCTGTCATACATTGAACTCACAAATAAATTGGAAATATATTCATTGTGAATGTACGTTGCTAACGGCTTAGCTTTCGTGTTTTGTTTTATTGCCGTAGCACATAGAGACTGTGTGCATTTGCAAATTTTTAACATAACATTTTTTTTATGCTTCACGCTGTATCCCGCATATAGTTTTGAAAGCAGACGTTCCCTGGTTTCCCGATTTTGTTCGAGGCTTTACGTGTTAATTGGTGGCACTATATGCCGTGCTCCCGCCTTGATATCAGAGCGATAAAATTTTTATAAAAGGATTTTAATATGTTACGTAATTACATGTAATTTCACATAAATATTTTGTTTTTTAGTTCAATCGCTACTATATTTTTTTAATATTTACTTATTTTTAAATGATATAGATACAAGAAAATTATTAAATGTTTTAATAAAAAGAAATGTGCCTGCTCGTCACCTCACATCACCTAGAATATAATAAATAAAATGTATAACCGCATTTAACAATAAATAACATAATTGGTAACCTTGCGGCGTTGAATTGCCCAACTCAACACGCTATACGTCTAGGAAACGGAAGGTAGGTTCCCAAGTTCCCTCTGCCTACCCTGCTAAAAGCTGATGACCTAGCCTGCTGTCTCACTATTGGCCGCACTGTAATTGATACAGTTAATCACTTAACTATCCAACGTAAAATCTCCCCTATATACAATTATATCGATAACAGCTTTGGATTTTATTTAAGTAAAGCTTAATCAGAAAATCCGAAATGAATCGATATATTTTTAATGAATTTTCTTTATATCATAATGCTTCAGGCTACAGTGGCACAGTGGGTTACAGTTAAATTGAAGTGTGATTGTGTGTTCGATTCTATTCTGGTAAATAAATAGCGCGGCGTTGAGTTCCGCCACTTACCAAAAAATGTTGAGTTCGAGCGGAAAGTGACCTTACACTAGGTTCTTTTTGCTTAATGTAGGTACTAAATACGGGATACAGTGTTAAACTCAGTATATAGTTTATATTCATATAGCATATAGTAGCATAGTTGAGAAATTCTTGACTGCAAAATACGATTTTGTGTTCAATTTTACTTAACTAAAAATATTTCTATTACTTGAGCCTAAATAAGCATATCGCTTTTTATAAATAAATTAAAAAATACTGATTACATATAGATCTCTATAAATCACGATTAATATTATAAAAGAATTAGATTTTTTTAATATAAAAATTTTAAAATACATATATTGTGTCTTTTAAAAGCTCTAAGAATTCCACATAAAAGTAGACTTTGAAAGGCATTTGCGAGCAATTTTTCACCCAAAGTCAGATGTACCACCAACTGTGAACACCAGGCGGACGTACCTTTCTCGACTTTCTGAAAAATCGAAGATTCGTAGTATTTTCTATTAAATAATATTTATTCAATATATGTTTATTATTGAATTTTATAATGGCATAGGTATTAAAATAATCATTTAATAATATTAATAAATAAATCAGCCTCACGCTGTATCCCGCACACAGCAGGGGAGGCAAAAAGAACCTAGTGTTAAGACACTCCGTTTCCTACTTTCTGCCGAAATCTAGAGGCATTGCGTGTCCAGTGGCAGAACTTAACGCCGCGCTTTCTCGCCTCGACACCAGAGCGAAGAAATGGAAATATAAATTTGAGTAATAATAATATTTCAGTCAGTCGATTTTACAGTCACACTTTGTGGCCCTGCGTGGCGCACGACTGGCCTCATTGAATGATATTTATTATAGAAAATGGTAGATACAAGAATCTTTTATTTTTAGTTCAACTAACAAGATTGTTTCAGTAGCCTTGACATGCCTTGTTTGCGGCTAATGTACGAATAATAGGCGAATATCACTAATATAGATATAAAATAAAAAAAATTGAAATAATATAAAACAGATTTTAATGAGCTTTTAAAAAGAAAAGTATTAAATCAATTTTCAATTCATATATTATGAGAATTAAATTAGTACTGTTGTTGTGGCGAAGCGGCAGCAAGTGGCTGTAAACGTGACGATTGTAGATTCGGTCCCCATTCGAGGGAATGAGTTATTTTCATTTCTGTTCTCTTGTAACGAGACAAAGTGCAGTGTAAAATATTGACCACTTAACTCGCAATATCTTGAAACTTAGGAGTACGACGGACGAAAGAAAACCTGGGAACCTAGTGTTAAGACATTCCATTCCCATTAAGATACGTTCGTTTCCCACATTAAACCGAATTCTGGATTCTTTGCGAGTTGAGCGGCGGAACTTAACGTTGTTCTTTGCTTCGTTACCTGAATGAGGAAATGACACCTTTAAATATTTAATTTCCTAGAGTAAAATGAAAATTTAAAGTGAAAAGTAAGACACAATATAACCAATAACACTAGAGAATCCACATATATAATTAAAACATAGGGACCCAAAACCCATCTAGTCCGACCGACACGAATCAAGTGCGGTAAAATCTATACCAGTTTTGTTTGACAAAGCTCAATTTTAACGTAATTTACGTCAACGAGACTCCGAATTCTGCATTTTCGAAACGTGAATAATTTTGCAGCAACACAATATTTTCTATCATATTTGTATTGCGAATTTGTACGATAAAAACGCTGAATTTCAAATTGTATGGTCAATAATATTGTGCAATTTCAAGTTAGTTGACAACAACATAGTGTGCTGTTTCTGATATTTTAGTATACACTCACAATTTGGATAGTATTATTTTGTTTAATAAATGAGTTAAATTTAGTAGCTTTTTAAATTAGTAGTATGTATGTATACACCAATCTTAAAGTTTTAAGAGAGTTGAGTTATAATTTTTATAAATCTATTCGATCGATATTTTTCTTTCTTAACTGTGTAGTTAAGGTTCTAAAATATTAGGATTTAGAATTATTCTGTTATTTATTAGGTATAATGGTGTGATAATAAATAACATAGAATAATTTAAATCTTTAGAACATAATGTTATTAATAACATATTGTTATTGTTGAGGCCGATCGTGGCGCAGAGGATTCTTACTAGAGTAAATGAAATTAAAAAAATATTTAAATTTATATTTACATATCTTCGCTCTGGTGTTGAGGCACTTAGTTCCCCCACTTTCCCCGTCTTAATTCTACTCCATACGTATGTAAAATAGAAAAATATAAAAAACTATTGTAAAATATAAAAAAACGTAAAAAAACTAGCGGAGCACGAACGGACTTGGAACAAATTCCTAAAAAACGATTTTACGAAACAATAAGTAAATATTTTGTAAACAAACACAGCTTGATACTTACATCTACATACCGACAACAAAGAGAGATGAAACACGTTTAGTTTTAGTGAAGTATATAATAAGTTTCATTTCTCCGGAACAAATGCAACTTCATGCAGTAGATTCCAGCAGCCAAATCCCGCAATCAAGAAAGGACTCTGCTCTTAAGCAGGACGTAAATAAATCTCTGTGCTAAGACTGTTAAATGCTTCAATTTAGATGTACCAACCGCTACTTGCCAACTTCGTTTCACACTTACCATTTGAAATTTACATATTTTCTAAGCATATATGAATAGCGTGGTGTTGTAGCTAGCCCGCCGCCAATATATCAGAAAAATAAAAACTGTTGAATATATCTATATATTTTCCATTAACTATTTAAATTCTCCTTTTCCCCGCTTTGGTAAAGAAGCAACTCACTCACTCACTCACTCACTCACTCACTCACTCACTCACTCACTCTCAAAGTCAACTCGCAATGCCTCGAGAATTCAGCGGAATTCTCTTTTGTTCTTAATTACAACGATGTGTCTTAACATTAGGGTTCCCAGATTCCCTCTGGGCACCCTGCTATAACATGAAAGTATAAAAAAATAAATTTATACGATAAGCTTTCTTATAAAACCTTTTTCTCTTTGCTCGCTCACGCCTAATTTAAGATCAACAAGAAAAGAAAAAAGAAATGCATATTTCGCAACAGTTTATCGCGTTCTTTCTTGCGGTTCTTGCTACGGACTTTTTAATATAAATATAAATTTAAAAAAATACATTTTATAACAGAATAAAACCAAAGTAAATAAATTCTTTTGCTACAAAAATGTTAAAGAATCCCAGTATCTCAAATTTCTTAAACCTTTGTTGAAGTCGGGTTTCCTTGCAAACCTCAAAGAGGCCACTCGTTATTTTATTTTTGAAAACTACATCTGCCTACCGAAATATTTTTATGTTATCACGTACAAAATGCTGTCGAAGTACTATCCATGAGAAACATTTGACTTTAGATAATCGTATGTTGACTATCAATGTAAAAGTTTTCCTTTGGTTACATCATCATAATTTCCATAAGAATTTTAGGTTTTTTTTGGAGCTTCACGTTGTATCCCACCCACAGCAGGGTAGGCAACTATAACCTAGAGTTAAGACACTCCGTTTT